>OW121850.1:97674719-99136562 GCA_933228895.1 Platycnemis pennipes | reverse complement strand
TCTGGAGGGCCCGAGTTTGAATCACGGAAGTGGCAGCGATTTTTCATCTATATTGATCCCCACTTGAGTGCTATGAGTTGAAATCTTCATGATCAGTACTCTGTCTGTCGCAAGGGACGTTAAGTGGTAGACCCGATGGCGCCTTTCGTTAAGAGCAGGTTAATGCGTACTTAAGTTTCTCTCCGTCGTTCTCCACCGTTCTCTGAATTAATCCTATCATAACCCAATTACGTACCTATTCTTATCAGTATCGGTGACCCCCTCGAATAAATGCTACTATGAATGGTGGAAGGGGAAATATAATGCATGAAAATTGTATCACTTTAAAACAAGTGAAACTCATCATATCGAATCGCGAGTAATCCATTAAGTGCGGTCAAGGCCAGTGGTCATTAGAGTCATAGTGTGGAGCGTAATAATCCGATGTTCTCTCGCGAAATTCAGGTCTCCCATTTGATTCCGAATGCTCTTTACGCGAGTCGGACGATCCCTATGCAGTATTCCCCGTTTCGTCTCGCTGTGGACTTGGATGCCTCGATATGAGTGAGAATGCTTGCTATCGTATGACCTTGGAGAAGCACCCATTCGGAATCTATCCGAGACGTATCATGAATTTGAGAATGTGCAGCTGCGAGTACTGGAAATTCGATTCTAAAATTGGGTTCGCCGTAAGCAATAGGGAATACGGTCGCCATTTCTTCCCAGTCGGCGAAGACTTAATCAGGCGCATTATGACGTGCGGATCGAAGAGGAATGGGTTGTGAAGTATTTAATGAAAACGTCGAGTCTCGATTTTTTCTTATTTGAGTCAAATATCCATAAGAACGCATAATTTTATTACATATTTGGTTAATTTTAAAGCAATTTCTCTTTTTCCTCGCTAACAGTTATGGATCATGCATTATTCAACTACCCATAATCTATGGATTCACACTAAAAAGTTTGTTGCCATTGTAAATGTATTATTCATCAAAATAACTTCTTGTTGTTCTTCAGTTATGGATCAGAGAGTCTATTTTATTCGCCCCTTGAATATATCTTTTTACAATATAAGGTTATAGTCTGAATTAATTGCTTGTTAAGGCGTAATTTTATGAAATTCACCCTAGCAGTGGTAGAATACACTCCAACTGCTTAGTTCAGTTTTAAAGCCTAACGTACTGCGATTCTAATATTTATTCTGAGGCAAATATAATATACCTTTCTCGTTAAAACTCCGCTTTTGGCAGTTTGGACCCGTTAGCATTGTGTTACCTAGCCTGCCAGTTACCGACATGACTCCATTGGCCGAAAAATTAGCGAAAACATCAAAATGAAAGCAATGAATCAATAATTTTGTTAATTATGACTAGTTTTTTATTTTACTCGAAACCGAGGAAAACATGTGCTATAGAATAACTATTATTTACGAAAGGAAGAGTACGGAGTGAGTTTCTTTTATTTCAACTGACTTAATAAATTAAGAGTTCTGGCACTTGATCAGCGTAGTTTAGGCTTCCGTTGCAATTACCCTTAAGTTATTCTACAATTCACACACTCACATCTGAAATTTAAAAAACTACCAAAACGTCATAATCTTGAAAAAATTAATGCGTAGCTATTATAAACTAATCTGAATTCTGATCTGAAGACACGAGCGGGATGGCTGGAGAAATTGTTGTCGCCCGGAGACAAACCAACGCCAAGGGACGCCCGGAAGCCCTTATCATCCATCGTATTCACCCTCCTCCCTATTCCGTCGTGACCTCTCGTCCCGCCATCTCCGTGGTCCAGCGACCGCTTTTGCGCCCCCACGTGAACGAATCGTGCCCGGGATATTTCCCTCGCGAACCATTCCCGGCACCGAAGATCCGTGATTGGAGACAAGCGGAAAGACAAGGGTGGGTGCCGAGGGGGAGGACGAAGGGAGTGGAGAGGAGAATGAGGGCACGAGTTGAGAGGAAGATGAGAAGTGTGCTCCCCTCGGGGCGGGTGAGGAAAGAGGGGCGGTTACGAACGTAACCTGGCACAGGAGAGGAGGAGGTGGGGGCGCGGTGGTTTCGGGTGCCTCTGCGTCTTTGTTTTCGTGCCGACAGCTGGGCGCAGGGCGCGGACGCGGAGAGTCGACGGGTACGAAAGTGGGGGAGGAGTGGCCGAGGGGAGGGGCATTAAAAGAAGGGCCCCAAAGTGGTTTCTCGGCTTTTTTTTAAGAGTTTAAGAGAGGAGTAGCCTCCCCCATTTGAGGTGTGGCCCTCTTTTCGGTGGGGCCCCTCACGAAATTTATAGCCGCCTGCATCAGTATGCACTTAGGGAATATATATATTCTTTTGGTTTTTCGGTGGCCCGCGATTTTTAACAGCCGTTTTAGTCGGTATGACACTTCCCTCTGCACATGTATGCGCGCATTATCTTCCGTGACTTACTTGTTAATAGGGTTACTGACTTTTTTTCTTGTGAAATCGATATATTTTCTTGAGATCAGGCGAAAAATTGCGATTCGTGAATGTGCGTCATAATCAATGACCAAAGTCGCATTTTTTTATTCATTACAGGGAGTAATATGATTTCTTCAATGGTTCACTGACGGTCCTCATCTTTAATTGCTAAGTACATGATCCTGGAGGTGATCATTTGATTAAATTATCCCTAATTAATGCGTGATCGCCGGTATATACCTGCCTACAAAACGGTTGGCGATGACATAGTACACCATATATTTTATTTCAATTTGTTTTGAATGTATCCTCGACTAAGAGTAAATTTTTGCAGTGAAAGTGGTGTTTATTTTTTTCTGTGGTTCATCAGGTTTGCTCCTTTATGTTTTATCACTCTGATAGTCACATCTTTAGCAACGATAGCGAGTGAGAGAGGGTTTCAAATACCTCCTGGTGGTCGATTTTTAAGGGCCTTTCGGAAGTATTCACGAATTCTGTATTCAGACCATTTTATTTTAGCGTACATTTTCAAAAATACGCGATGTCGTCTCTTTTTCTCTCCCACTGAGCATTGAACCAGGAAATGCCTCAAACCATGTTCGTAAACAGAGGAATCTTGCAGGAAATCCTCAGGATTCCCAAATATGTCCTCCTACTTTTTTACGAGTTTTATCATCAAAATAGATACCCCTGCAATCTTATAGCTTCCTCCTTAAAGCGATTCATAAGCTGGGGGTTGTTGTAAGATTTGAAGCCATCATATAGATCTTTTTGATCTAGTAATCTTTTTGTAGTGATAAAATCCTTATCATCCACGCGGATTGCAGTGATTGGAAATTAACTTCAACTCCATGTTAGTGGGTTGACTACTTGAGGGTGGCGAATATCACGTTATGCCGCAATTCATAAAATACTATCTGATGTTCTCAACTGTTATCGTACTGCGATGACTATCGAATGTTAGTTATCTCTATTTCGAAAATAATATTCCATCATTTTGCCTCTAATTGTGCTATTTTTTGGTGGACACTGCTATCAGGTTTCCCTTGATGAGGCATTTTTAAGAATTAAGATCAAATTGACATTGAATTTTGTCTCAGATTCTCGCCTTTTTCACGTACATATAGCCGTTCTACAATCTGATTAAGTGATTAAAAATTATTGAATGTATTTTCTATTTGCTCTTAAAAGCGATAGACTCTGAATAACGTTAGTTATATTCGTCGGAATATGTATATTACTCTTGTGCTTATGAAAAGTTTTAGTTGAATTTGATTTGTTTCAGGCTTTATGGAATTTAATAAAACGTCTCAATTAATATATTTCCGTATTTGTAGTTATGTGGGGGAGGCGACCGACAGCTGAGGTAATTCTCACCATTGAGGATAGGGGGTTAACTGAGCAAAGGTAGGAATTCTCGCGGACGGATGAAGAAGGGTGGAGAGAAACTCGACGTCGCCATTAGCCTGCTATTAACGAAAGGCGCCAAGATGACCACGGCTTAACGTTTGACGGACAGAGTACCTACTAGACTCAAAGTGCTCTCGATAAAACACTCAAGGGCTGGTTTATCAATGAAAAATCCGGCTTGAATGGGATTCAAACCCGGGCCAGTAGCTACTCTAGCCACCACACCAACCCCAATTTCCGTCGTTGACTAAGTGTTAATGAACGAAGATCGTTTAAAATGTCAATTATACATTCTAATGAGCTTCGTAAAGCCCGAACTGTCAGAAGCCACCAGGTACCATACACAATGTGTACATGAATTATCGGTTAATTCCGAGTTAATTTCCAGTTATTGTAAAAACTGACTAAAGTGTGCCATTCCGCGCTCTTCATTACTGCAATTCCTCTAATCTTCCTATTCTCAAGTTCCCTTTCTTTCTAATGTGCTGCGGGAATGATTTTGTTTGAATGGGGTAGCACGTCCTGGATACAGGTCTGCACTCTAATTTTCATACACTCTTAGATGCTTGTAAAAGTCACTGTCGATTTTAACTAGAGTCGGTTATTATTCCAGTCGTCATGTTTTTTTTTCTTTCAAACCCTTAGTCGAAGCGGACTGCTATCACCATTTCCTTTCCGAAGAGGTTCGACCTTGTTTTAAGCCGTCTGACGTTTGGACTTTAAAACGCTTTCGTCCGCTCGGAAAGTATTTTAAAATCGTTCCGTCGAAGCGAGGAATTTGGCGCACATGATGCAGACCAAATGGCAATGGACGGAGGAAGCGCGTTCCTTGTTATCCTCGCCTCTCCAGTGCCCCAATCCTGTGGCATCCTTCGAAGGTTGTCTTTCCCTCTCCCGTACCATTCTCTCCTCTCCCTACACACCCACTCCCGCTATCCCTTCACCTTTTCTTCCTTCCTTCCTCCCTTCTCTCTCTTCCTCTTCCCGTATTTACGCTTTCTCCTAAAGTTCTCATTTCCATGCAACCGAACACTTCTGTTTCCGAGGCGAGGATTCCCTCGATGCCATATCTGGACGCGCGTTATTCTTGGGATTGTTAAAAAGTGGTCGAGATGTACTATCTCCATCCATCTCCCCTCACTATGCGTGACGTTGGATGAGGAATCTTTTGTTCGTCTGGATTAACACCAATGTTATACGCTTTTTCGCGGATCAAAATCTTTCCGGTGGATACCCTACAGCTGTGAGTTTGATTTAAAGTTAAAGGGAAGAGTTGGGGTCTGCATTGAATAGCCAAGGTTCCAAATCTTCAGGTGAAGCTTTTTCGTAAGTGAAGCTTGCAAACTTAGGCTCGGAAATCTTTAGGCAAGCTGTAAAAATGTTTCTCCAGCACTCCTCTGACTTTTGCCCAAGATATTCGTTGTAAATAGTTTGGTTAGAGCATGAATTTTAAATCTCGTGTTTGATAAGGATGCCAATAGCTTGTTAAAACCTTTGCATTACCCATTTGGATTGTTCCGTTTCTGGATTCTGCCTTTTTTTTATAATCGTAGACCATATGCGATTTGCTAAGGGGTCATACATTACGTAACGCTGATTCACCATTTTTTTCATTCACCTCTTCCCGATAACGGTTCACAACATTTCCTAGCATTGCAGAAATTAGGAATTGGCTGGGGCTAGGCGTCCAATGGGAAGTTTTTTTATGACTCAGGCGTGGCAAATCGGGTTGGCGGATGGACAATATGGATGGTATAGGCTGATGAGTAAGGCTGGGCTGTCCGTTATCGTCGGTCTTATCTGGCGCATGCGTGAGAGTAATGGTCAGGGAGAAGTAGAGGAACTGGAAGAGTAGGTATAGTAATAGTCGTGTAGGTGATAACGAGATTCGGTCAGTCAATGTGATTTACCGATGATTAAGTGTTACTGACCTAAGCGACAAATGTCATTGTTTTTGGTTTAATGTGAGGGGTACAGAAAGAAGATAGATACCAGGAAAAGAAGACATTATTCTGGGTTTGTACGATAAGGATAGGCCTTAAAGCTGCGAAAAATGTGTTAGAACGAGTAAGGAGTTTATATGTCTTGGGTGGCGTTTGGATGAAACTGAGTGTAATGGTATGGGTAAGAGGAAGAGAATACCATTGGCAAGCATTTTCAAAGAGAAATAATTTTAAAGGGGACGGGATTATAAAGGACTGCGAATCAAGAGAAAAAAATTAATCTAACCTTTTTTGTGAAGCATTGAATTGTTGTAAAGCTTGGTCTCAGAGAAAGGAGGGTTAGAGGTTATTGAGACTTCGAGTTAAAGGATGGTGAAGGTAGAGGGAGACAAATGATGAAGTCCAATTCATGACGGGGAAGAAAGGAAGTTGCTGGAGAAATTTAAATAGATGTAAGTGCTATTATGAAATGGGGAACTCGCAAAGGCTGCCACACAGAGGAACAGTGGTGGATAAGAGGAGAAGGGGGAGAGGAAAAGAATCAAGGTTTTGCGCAGCTTAAGGGACAGTAAGTTTAAAGGGAAAGGATGTGAACGTTATTACATACTGATAGGTGAAAGTTAAGGCAACTACGGATGTCTAGACAGTAGTATATACCCAATCAATTGCGGTAAACGCTGATGGTAATAAATATATTTTACTACTTCCTCCCTCAACAGTCTACATGACTCTACGTTTCCATTTCCGTTAAGCTAGAAATTGTTAATCGAAGCTTCAGGAATGGAAAGAACCTGTGATAAGTCCATAGCTATCCCTTGTTTGAAAAATCTTCGAAATGGAAAATAATGAATTTCGAAGGTCATAATGGAAAACATACACAGTTTAAATTTTTTTCATCCCATCGTCTCTTATGGTTCGACAGCTCCATATTCCATTCTCTTTATCTTCTTGAAACCTCAAAGCCTTTCATCTTCTTTTTATCTTAACGCCCGTGTCTATCTTCAGGTCTCTCCCAGCTCATTTCCCTTATCTTTGGGCTTTGGTTCTTTTGGCTCTACCGTTACCGTAGTGAATCGTTCGGATAAGGAGAAAAATTAAGGATACAATTACTCCTCCAGGCCATTCTCTCCATTGCCTGCAAGATAACCTTCTATTTCGTTTCGTTTTCCTAACCAATTTTTCCATAGCATGAATAAAACATTGTCTAACCATTCTGACCTTTCCTAAGCTCTACTTTCATGATATTTGTGACGTGTATGAAAACTGTGCTTCGTCCAATTACATAAATGACCTACCTAAAATTTCCTGTTTTCCTTAGTAATTTTCGAATTAATATCAAATATATCGACGCAAGTGCTCATAGAAAAAATTCTCTCCGTTATTTTTCAGTATCAAATTCTTCCACTTTTAACGAGGAATTTCTATTTTATGCACGTAGAAATAATCGAAACTAACACGCGTTTACAAATGCGCAGGAGAAATAATCGAAATTAATACGTGTTTACAAACGCTAAAAGTTTAAAACGCTAAAAGCTAAAAAAAACGCTAAAAATAATGTGGTAAAAGTAATTTTGCTAGTGTTATAACTTCCAGCATAAAGTGCACGACCAAGCCGATCGTCAATCTGTTATATTTTCATTTCCATTTGCCATTCCATCATTCTGGAGTGGACCTTAATATGTATATTAAGTAGAATTTCTTGACGAGCATTGTTCCTAAATCAGCGGAGTCACCGGGATTATGCTTATTTTTGGTTCTACATTAAGGAGTTAAGATGGATTCTATAATCCCCTTGCATGTACGCTCAATTTTGGTGTGTTATGTTGTAAAACGTAGGTCGTCATTACATTTCTCTGAGTTGAAATTTTTGAACTTTCGATGACTCGACAAGAATCATCGATAATGAATAATTGGACGAAGCGGTTTAAATTGTGGCTCTAGTTTGGTTGCTATGCAGATATCTTTATCTATCCTGACGGAATAATCAGCAGAACGGATATTGCAAATTGTCCTTAGTATTCCGTTACGATGATAAATTGGTCCGCTTCGAAGACGCTTGATCTGTTGCTATTCTAAGTATGAAAACATTGGTGGCAATTGCTCGGAAACACACTAGGAAGTGGTATCCGTGTGGTGGATGGGGTACCTGCTTTATAGCGTAGGGATTCGAGTTCTGATCTCTGCACTGGTGGAAATTGTTCAGTGAATACCAGCCTCTGAGTGCTGGATATTTCAAATGCATTACTTCGTCTCTAACATGAGGAGTTATAAATGGTATCCCATGGTGCATTCCGTTATAAGTAGACTACAGTCACATGGGAATGTACGCTTTACAATCATATTCCAACGCGATATGCAGTACAATCAGATGCATATCCAATTCAGATGATTTTAAAGCCAATGAGCGGACGTGGGAGAGGTTATCGGATCTTTGACATCCAAGGCAGAAAACTGTTTTGCAGGAAAACATCAGGGTATGAAGGTCATGAGGAGAATTAGGAGTCTGTTGATCAAACACAAATCCAGGAGTTATCAGTGAGTTATTTGTTGTGTTTCGTGGCCGTGGGACCTCTAGGTTCCAGTAGTTAAAAACACTGACTTATTAAGCCCTATGAAATTATTTATGCTGAAGAAAGTAGCTTAAACATCGACCCCATATAATCTCTACTTTCAGTAGTAGTCTTGCATGGATTTCGGATGGAATCCTCAGTAAGCTTTCCCCAGAAAACGGCTATAATCCTCTTCAATAAAGATTCCTCCCTAAATTAGAACCAATTTTTCGCTTCCTTCTCCGACGGTTACTCTCACTCTCATTTGTGGGGAAATGCTTGCGTTAATTAATGTTCTTAACTTAATTTCAGTGCATTTCACTCGGCAACCTGGTATCAAAATCAGGGCCCTAGAATATAAGTGTATCATAAACGAATCCGAGACTATGAAATTGCTGAGAAATGATGCATCATTTAACCAAGCCAATGACAACCTATAGGCTAGCAGTCGCGGAGCGCCCTTTTGAGTTAGAAACAACGATATCACTGCTGTGAACGTAGCTTCAATTCAATACTCATAAATCCATAGGGATCGCAAATTGAAAGTTATTCAAAAATAAAATGCGTGCATTGAACAGTTTTCATTGTCGAAGGTGAATGCCAATTAGGTACCTATACTTTAGATTTCACTTTGAATATCAGAGCCCCCTTGCAGGGCAAGCCTGTACCGAAACGATAAAAAAGCAAATTTTAGCTGAATATGTCGTGGCCTTTATAAAATTATTAGTATAGTGTCACAAAAATTGGACGCTTGCCTTCAATATTTAGATTCTTCAAGAGAGGACAGTTTTGAATGCGTTCTGTCGATGTAATGGCGCGAAAAATCAATTTCAATAATATCTAAATCATATCAAAAGACGAATTGCGATTTGAGGCAATTTGTGAGTCATCGATGATTCTACTGACGTAAGAATTCTTGTTAGAGTAGTCTTACGGGCTGAAGATATAACTCTTGAAGAGTAAAGTTGTTTACCAAAAATATCTGGCATTTTTAGTGGGCCCATGAGTGGAAGTTGGCCCCGGAGTGTCTCTAGCTTTCATTACCCTTTGAAAAGCAATTTTGATAGGTATGAACGACAACATTCTTTAAACATTTCTAGAGATTCTAGTTGTTTCTAGTTCTGCAGATCGATTTATATTTGTTATTTAGAAAATTGGGTAACGCATTGTGTATGTAGCGATAATGTGACAAAGATACCTACATTAACACATTGGTAATTGTAATGGGAGATATTTTTTGCTAAAACTCCTCGCCATGAAACTTTCTCTTGCTTCCGAAATGATCATTCTGATTTCTGGTACGGAAATCAGAGTGATCATTTAACGTAGCACGGTGTTATCGGCAGTAACTCAATGTTTAAAGTAAACCAGTTCGCAGATCCTCTCATGGAATTCCAGCTCGCTCGATTTGCAATTCTAGGGAATCTTTGCTGAACTGGGAACGAAGATGGCACTACCAACCATGGCAATACCTTCCAATTATCATGCCAGAAGGCTGAAATTCACAATGAGCTCCTTGAGAGCTCGTTTCATGGGCTCCGCTGCTTATCTTCTTTCCGGAGCCAGACTCTCCGACCCCTGATCTCCTGCCTGCCCTGCCATCTCTACGCTATCTGACCCGGACCCCCTCCCCTATCCCAAGAATACTCCGTTCCGCGGGACCTCTCCTACTACGGTCGTCATATCTTGCGCGATATCCTAAACTGTTTACCATGTTAGACGATGTTTTTTTCCGAATTTTCCTTTGTCTTGGGCATGTTTGTCGGAGCTTATCACCAATCTGTTGCTATACGGAGTCTTGCTGCATGCTAGCGTGTTCTATTCGCGGGTACTATTAATGCTCTGGCATTGAGTCAATGCAAATACAGTGTAGTGGTGTTCCAATTTTGGCTGCTTCTCATAAGACCCAAAGTAAAGCTAGCATCTGATTTATCACCGATTGTATTTTGATAGTAAATCTTACTTCTCGATGTGAGTTAATTGATTTTAAACAATAATGATGAAATTTACTTTAGTAAGATTCTGATCCACTCTTTGTTGAAGTTTTGATGCGCAATATTCTTGAACCATAATTTGGCCTTATTTTACCCGAATTAGCTTCGAAGGGTATCGAAATTATGATTAGTATTTGATTATACTGTTATATGGTATTATATAATGTTCTCACAGGGGAAATTTCTACCATGATTTTTCAAACTTCGTGCAAAATCTCCGTAATTGTTCAGATTTTTAAATTTTGACCTAAATTATTGAGAGAAACTGACGTTTCTTGATGGCGTCATTATAATGGTTTAAATACCCTCAGTTCCTTAATTTCAATTGGGGATGTATCTTATGTTTCACATTTAATCTTGTATGACGCGGCAACTATTTCCTCATTCCCTGCAAACTTTTAAAGTTTCTTTTTTAATCTGTGCACGATGTATTTAGGAGTACCCATTTTGTATTATTTACTGTTTTCTCCTCACTTTGTGGTCGAACCATCTTTAGAGCTTTTTGCGTGTTGACTACAAGTGACTGGGCCGATGCATTGGTAAGATCGAGCTCAATCTTCAACGTTCTCTTTTTTATTAATAGTTTCATTAAATCCAGTGGTACTCACGCACGCCTATGGATGTTAATTTAATGCTTACGTGTCTGGAAAGTCGCCACAAAAGAATCATTTGACTTGGCCAGGTTCATGCTTGGAGCTCTCAATTGGCAGTGTTTGGCGTATTGACAGATTTCACCACTAAGCTATTAGGTAATTCCTTCCTGTTACTACTTGGGGATCGGGTCGGTGTGTATGCTAGAGTACTGGCATCGTATTCCGAGGGCACGGGATCGAATCCAGGCAAAGATTTATCATTGAGTACCAGTCCCTATATGAGTGCTGTATGGAGATCACTTCGAGTGCAGTACTCCGTCCGTAGGATGGGACGTTAACCCGTGATGTCCCTCGTTAAGAGGAGGAAAATGTCAACGTCATGTTTCTCTCCATCCTTCCTCAGTTCCCTGAAAAATCCTACCTTTACCCAATTACCTACCTGTCCTAAATAACGCAAATGGCCTTAGTTCTCAGTCGCCTCCCCCGAATAACTACTGCTAACTTGTTCCCATTTCGAGATGTCACTACCTATTGTTGACAAAGAGCAATACATCATATTCTCCACATATCTGCGGAGCGCCCTGCGGAGTCCGCTCGAAGGTGTCTGGCAGTGGGTTTGTGAACTTTCACTCGTGCATTCCATGAGTTTCCTTGAGAATAATGTAACGTAATTAAGGCGGCACGGTAATATCTTGGCACTGTATGCTGACGTCTTCTGCAATCACCTTATTAGCTTAACCTTATTAGCGTAACCAGTCTATTAAATGAATTAAATTGGGAATCATTGTCAGATCGCAGGTTGAAATTTAGACTTAATCTCTTAAATAAATTCCAAGACCATATTTTCAGTGATGATGTTAAAAATATTTTGCGGACCCCAACTTACTATGGTAGACTGGACCATAATCACAAAATTATAGAAATTGATTGCCGAACTGACAGATTCAAAATGTCCTTTTTTCCTCGTACTATTAGGGATATGAATAACGGTAAATATATCCAGTACGAGTGTAGCAATGGATAACATTGGTAGCTGCATGTTGGTATAAGGACTTAAAGCTAACCCAACTAACAGCATGTTTTTGCATGTATGCTTTTCTATTTTTTATTTATATTTTAAATAACGTAGTTTTGAACAGTACCTATACAAGTACTAATCCTTTTTTATGAATGTTATGTAGTGCATGTTTGGTGAGAGTTCACCCCCTGCCACACACCTTTGTAGTGGCTTGCAGGGTATTAAGTAGATGTAGCTGAATCATTCGACGTGGTTTCATTTAATGAATCTATCTGCTTCCGTTCTAGTTCTACTAGTGTGTCCTTAGCTCTTTTTGAGACTTAACTTACTTTTCCATCGAGTATTTTTGCTTGGAAACTAAGATTTAAAGGCGGGAAAACCACTCCCTTCCAATGGTTAGTCCAGCTCGTCTTGCCCTTGAGGAGGCGAGGGTCACTTGGAGCGAAGGCAAAGGCCGTCTCGGGTCCAGAAATTTTCATCAAATGGGAAAACTTCGAACCTTGCCTTAACCGAGGAGGGTAGTAAAACAAGCAATGCTCGACCCTTTCTGAAGATTTTGAGAAGTGGGTATCTTATTCATTAATTCTTTTCTAATTTCATGCACTTATGTAATTTTAAATAGCTGTGTTACCAAAGCGGAGACATATCAAGAAACTCCTCGAAAGATGAGACGTAGGAATTGTGAAATGAAGTTATAACAGTACGCTTAGGGAAACTTAAGTATTATCTCGCTCTTAAATATACATTTACCGGGGTTTCTGTTGCAGTTGGCATGTGAATATGTTACAAAATTGTAAAAAAATATAGAATAAATGCCGCCCACCTAGCTGCTTGTGTGACTGGATTACCTATTTCACCTTTGTCGGGGTTTAGCATTTTTTTTATTAAAAACAATACTGCTGCGTAATGTCCATTAGTTGCCTCTTCAAGCAAAATATTGGTTAATAATGATGATAAGGACATCGGGGCGTTCCGTCGGGTTATGTGTCTCTGGGTGACAAGTTTCTGCAGACATCCTGCTTTCGTCTTCAGGTCAGAAGTCAGCTTGGTTTGTAATAGTTGCACAATAATTGTTGCTCGATTATGATCTTTTTGACAGTTTTTTGTGCCTCAGGTGTGCGTGAGTAAATTCTAAAGTACTTTTAGGGCAATTGCTCAATTTTATTATTTTTATGCGGAGCATTTGGATTTGAACCACATGTCGGCCCTACGAAACTTCACCCTCTTCCCCTGCTTTCTTCGGAGGACGATTTATTTTTGACCCAGTGGATCTTACATCTTGTTCAAAAGTGTAATTACCAGCATAACCTTTCATATTTAGCATTTACATGGTATTACTTGCCCTCTCAATAGTTCCATGGATTATTAAGAGAAAAATGCTCATAAAAGATTTGAATGTTTGTAAATGTAAACTTAAATATTACAATTTCTGGCATATCTTAGATTATTGTTTTCCTTTATGGTATCATGCAAGTATGATTTTCATATATTATACTATGCATTAGATCATTACGCATTTTGAAACATCTGATCGATTAAATTCCTCGAAGCTTCTTTTTGCAATGGTGCCAATTCACTTTAATTATATCTACTCTTAAAACCTTAATGTACATATTTCCGTGCTAAAAATTTCTCGTGTGTAACTTCATTATGCGTTAGCATTCCAACCGTGTCGCATTTAAACCTTGGTTTACGTAAGCCATTCTCTTACCGTTCAATATTCTTAGCCTCATTCACAGGCAATGTGCAGGAAGGTTCTCAATTCTCCTGCAATAGCTCTTATCTTACTCAAAATCAATGACTGGTATTTTCTGAGTAAAGTGATGCCGTAACTAACTACATTAGACATTATGTATGTATCAATCGTCTTCCATGTTCCCTATGTTTTTAGCAACACGGCGAATCGAAGGAATTAAAAATACGGCTGCGATTCACGTGTTTCACGTAGTCGATGATGAAATCAATCAATCGAACAAAATCGATATATTCTCGTAAGTTCCAGGATTTTTCGTTAGTTCGGCTCTTTTCCGATGCTGGCTTAACATCTTACACCCAGTTTATGATTGATTTATGTACAGAGAATCGCGCGGAAAAATAGATCACATGTAAGTATTCATTAAGCAATTCAAACTTTTACAAAATACCGCGGAGAAACAAAAACAGTCTTCGAATTTCTGTTTTGAGTGTTTTTCATTCTCTGTGTTCTCTCATTTTTCAAAAGTTTGGATGGCTCAATAAAAAAGTTGTGGCGATTGAGAATCACCAAGTTACAGGGGAAGGTTGTTTTACTTGAATATAGCATGCTCTGGAACGAAACTCAAAGAGTATTTCCTTCGAGAAATAAGGTTTTCGGATCATATGGAATGTACTTCATTTTCTAATTGCCGTATTTTCAGTCATATGTTTTTGAGTGACTATGAACACGATGCATAATCATCGTAGATTCCGTACTCTTCACAATTCACAATTATCTTTGCATATTTCACTACATTTTTGGGTCTTGCATTTGACCAAAGAAAGAGAGAGAGAATGCGTCGTTATTGCTTGATACCGTGTCACTTTATTTCCTAACTTTTCCCGCGCAAGACATGAAAAAGAGCTGAAAAAGCGGAAAGTACCATATTTATTTCTCCACCTACAGTCAAAACGGGATTTACGTGTTGCCACAACATTCAAGAGCAGTGGCATCGAACCTTGGTTTTTTTTAGTGTGATATGGAAAATTAAAGAGTTGCTTTTGAGGTCCTTTGGACTACAGACAAAAAAGTCAATTTATCAGTTACCCTTCACTCGAGATATGGGTGTGAAAACGGGCAAAGGCGTAGATTTATGAAAATAGTAAAAATGAGAAATCACTTAGCTGTCGCCCATATCATCTAGTGAATGATTAGGATGTTTTGGTTTTCTTCGAAGAGATGTTTTTCTTTTAGTTCCAACATGGAGGAGAGCAAAGAATATTTTTAGGCATTTCGGATGGAACATCGACTCCACCGTCGTGAGTGATGAATTTTAATTTATAAAATAAACACCTGATATTTATATAAAAATAAAAATAATGAAAAAAATATTTTTAAGCATGCTTTACTAAAAAAATAAAATTCTAAGAAAAAAATATCTTCACATCGCAATAAAAAATAAATGAATAATATTTTCTCAAGTGAATTAAGTTTTACCCTAGTACTGAAAATAATTAAATGCAATCCAAGGAAATTATCCACACAATGAATTATTTATGAACGTTAATAGGAAGTAATTTTTATTTCAACAATATAACATTTTTAAAGCTGCATATTTTTGCAAGGCCACAACGAAAAGCATGGGGCGTTCCTTCATATCCGATATCAATATAAATTAATTAAATATAAAGATATTGGCATTCAGTGGAATAGAGCGCCTTAATATATACTTTCTAGAAAATCTTTAAATGAGCTAAAGTTAAGGAGCGAAATATAAATGAGAACGCCCCATGCTTTTCGTTTTGGCCTTGCATAAATATACAAATTTAAAAATGTTTTATTGTTGAAACCAAAATGACTTCCTATCAATGTTCGTAAATAATTCATTGTGTGGATAATTTCCTTGGATTGCATTTGATTATTTCCATTACTAGGGTAAAACTTAATTCCCTTGAGAAAATATTATTCATTTATTTTTAGTACGATGTGAAGATATTTATTTTTCTTATATTTTTATTTTTTTAGAAAAGCATGCTTAAAAATATTTTTCTTTATTTTTTTTTTAATTTTTACTTTTTAGTCCTGGCAAATTAGATGTTTATAAAACTACACTAGTTTACTGTAAAAGTAAATGTTTGCAGTTAGTTTATAATTTATAAATATGTTATAGTAAAAATGTCTAAGATAACTTGATGACAAATAAACATCTTTGAATTTCAGAGAAATATGACTAGAAAAAGGCACATAAAAATCTTAGTTTGGAACAGGTTTCCTTGAATTTGTTTCCCATATATTGGTATAAAATCACATTAAAACGCCTCATGAACTATGAGTAACGATTCATTTACAATTATGAAATTCAACACATTGAAATCTTAAGATTTTCGAGTGGAAAAAATTGCCATATGAGGAATTCGAACCCGAAACCCTTAAATGGTTAACTCAGCGCACTAACCAGTATACCATGCGAGGCATAGGAAGTTGCAGTATTTTATAGTCTTAAAGTCGTAACCATGGGAACGGAACCCGTGGTGAAACCGTGGACCCTGGAAAAGCAAACTAAAGAATAGCATGTAAAAAGCTGTCATTTACATTATGTGCTGAATTGTACTTTGCTGGTATTTTGAGGAGTGTTATTGAGTATTTCACAAAAAAGTGGCTATTTCTTACCAACCGCTCAACTCTCGTAACAGCTGAAGTCATACTCGCCATTATGGTTATTTACATAAGTTCTTGGTGAAATAGAAGATTGAGAACGGATGATAAGAATATAGCTTTTTCGTTATGTTTTTAATGGCAAGAAGAGACAGTTAAATGTTCATTTTGATTCTATAATGTTTGAGAAGCATTTTGTGAGTAGAAACGTGGATGTAATCTAATATTTATATGTATACATGGATTAAATATCATTTAAAAATCAGCTAAAAGCCAGTTCGAGGTATGTACGGGCTTTATCTTCGAAGATTGCGTAGAACTCGTTGCACTAATGCGATCAACGATTCAAATAAACTTCGACCCATTTTTCTCTACCCATCGAGTAGGATGAAAATGAATTTAATTTTCGTTTTGAAAGTTCTATACGAAACCAAGTGCGAAACTCTTGAAATTATTTCATGTCCTGTAAATGGAGTGGCGGAAATTTTCTCTCAAAAAATGCATGATAATATTATTTTTGGAGGGTGAAAAGTCAGTACAACTCGGAATCATCGCTTCATGGTTTGAAAATTTTCCTCTGAGGTCATATATACGTCTCCCGTATTCCAGGAGTAATTATCGGATTCTAGTTCGTGTAAGGAATGTTCGTAGGCTTGAGGACTTCATATTTTAAGGCGCAGATACCTAACTGTTTGTGCCCAGCATTTTCAGAAAATAGCCCCTTCGGAAAGGTAAAATGACACTTTGTGGTTCACTACCCACTTCAAAGACTGTCATTTTCTTGGACCACTTATTCGAATCCTCGACATTCAATGCTCCTTCACTGAAATGGATTTCTTCGCATCCGCGTCTCTTTCTCTTGAACCTTGGCATTCCAGCGTGATTGGAAGTGGCGACGGAGAGGAAGAGGAGAACTCTCCGGTTTCTTGTATTTTCTTTAAACTTTCTGGAGCTTGCTTGGAAACGTTAATAAAAACACAGCGAGAGAGCTTTGGTATTCTCTTAGCCGTCGCTGTTTTTCTTGGAGGCCTTTCGCCACCCAAACGCCTGTTATGGCCTCCCTCTTCCTTGTCGCTTTAGTGGAACCAATTGTTTTACTTTTTTGTTCATTACGTTTTCATTTGATTTACTTGAAAATCGGCGCATGGCTTGTTCAAGGTACTAAAATATTGAATGCACATTGATATAATTGAGCATTGAAAATGGGTGAAGCCAAATTCAATAGAAACTCTTTGGTCTAAGTTTTCATATCTTAGTCTTCTCATTTTATCCTGGCGACTTTGTTTAGTTTCTAAGCCACTTGAGCCTGAATTAGGCACGCATTAAAACTTTAAAGGTCTTATAACACGAAGCACCAAATTGCGCGATTCGAGAAAACGTAAAATCCTGGAATGTTCATAGATGAATTTGTGGATATTGAAGGGGGTATTTTCCACGAAATGTCCATGCATTAGGGTATTTTTCCATGCAATGGATTCCTTTACTCGATGTTATTTTGACTGACTATCTTTCCATGCATTAGGTAGTGCAGTGACAAGCCTCTTGTAAAATTTTCTTTAGGTATCTATTCCGGCCAGGATTTCTCACGGTTGTACGCAAATTAGTCAGACTGTTAGAATATGATAACATCATCAGGTATGTGATTGTCATCATCATTAATACTCCCAGATGTCAACCGAACGCAAATGGTGATGATATCATAACATTATAAGACTAAGTTCCTTGTTTGCTAATTTAACTCCAAGTAGAAATAAGTTTTGTCACTCAACGGAGATAATGAGGGCCTGGTAAGATTTCCTATTTTGAATTCTCGTGCGGAATTCTAAGAAGGAACGAAATGCTGTCTTTAAGATATAATCTGATGGAAGATAAAAGTATCTGGCCGCTTGTTGGTTCAGTGAGTTCAGCGTTCAACTCCTTTCCACTGTGACAGATCCGGTTGAAACCTCATCGATGTGTCACTACAGATGAACGCATCCTGTAAATCCTACTTACATAGTGCGCGCTATTCTAATTATCAGATCTACGTGGGAAACCGTAGCAACATTGGAGGATGAATTGGCCCTCTTACTGCTTAGCGTACCTACTTCTTTCGCCTCGGGTGTAAGCTATAGTGTACCGCCACATTAAAATATGAAAATGCTATGTTAAAGACTGTTTAGTAAAGTTTTGTTGCACGCCAACAGTACTAAGGTGAGCTGGGGTTAGTGAATTCCCTCAAATTCATAGTTTGTGTTTCCTCTCCTTCTACAAATTTTCATACAAAAGTGATACTTTGGCAACATGACATTCAAACTATTCTTTATATATACATAAGTCCATTTTAGTAAGAAAAATAAGAGAAAACTATTGCACTTTAGAAAATTCCGTCTCAATGACGCACTGGCTCCGGGTTTGGGACTGTTGCTCACGCCGCTCAAAATATACAACGACTTCAGAGCAGGATTTTCAAGAGCTTCCTTGATGAAGGTTAAAATGACATGAGATTTGTATCTGCCAATGATAAGTTAGTTTAGTTTTGGATTAACAGACTAAATGATACTAAAAAATGAGTGTGCTCACCAGATTTTTCTAAAAGAGCATTCTCCATCCATCCGTTGTCAAAAACAGTTTCTTTTCCTCATATTCTAAGTATTTTCCTCGTAAAAATGACTATTGTGGGTGCTTTTGCCCCAGAAACAGCACGTGAAACTATTTTTACACCTTTTGATCTGACACCTTTTTTAGACACCTTTTGCCTTCCTGGGCCTCTTGAATCTTTTGTCGTTGGAAAAAATTCGCTATGTATGTATGTACTATTCCACACACTCACTTTATTGGCTTCGACTATGGTTTCGAAAATTTATGCCATTTTCAAGTTTCTATTCCAATCTCGTGGTTCCACAAAGCACTTGCTCTTACCCCTGGTGGGGTTTTAATGAATCATGAATTAAATAGCCGATTAGTTTACTGTAGTAACAGATATGTAAAAAAGCAATAAGTATAACCAATTGGAGACTTATTGCAAACTATGATATATAATTAAGATTTTCCTTTTTACCACCCACACTGATGTCAGACGCAAACAGCAACGCCTTCACAACATGACATTTAAGTTTTTCTCTAGTATTGACTGTTTACTCCCTCACCGACGGTGCTGCTTGACATTGGACACCACTCAAAGCAGTGAAAATTGGCAGGATTGCATCTGGTCTACATACCGCTATAGCTCGCGCTTTGTTTGCATCCCTGCTTTGTAATACTAGCCGAAGCCGCACTTACCCCAGCTCACCTTGTTAATTTTGCCGGTAGCGGCCTGGATATCATTGAACTACCTATATTCGTGATTCAGATGTTCATTTATCTCTAATAATAATTGCCGAACGTTGTTTCTTGTCCACCCATCCGTCCTGCTGTCAGTATGTCTGCCTTTATCCCCTTATCAGGGAAGCGATTTGACCAAGAGAGATGCCGTAAACAGCAGTTGTTTCTCGCACGCCGAAAGGCCTGTAACAATTATTACCTTTTTTGTAAAGGTTCGGGTTTGATTACTGGCAGCAGTTATGAGTTAACATTTGTTTAAATTAGGTTTATAAATATAAGAGAGTGGTAGTCATTTGAATGCCAATAGAATTATTTCATTTTTTCTTTACTTAACGGACAAGTCTTCGCAATAAAAACCCGTGCTATTTTTTTACGCGCCTGCTACTGTGTGTCGTTCCTCTCTAGTTGCAGACATGGTCACAAGGAAACCCTTTTCTGTTGGTAATTCATTAGTTAGGATTTCGCAACAAGTGTGCAATAATTCATGAAAACAAATTCTCGTTTTTAATCATAAAAAATGCGCTAAATATAGATAGGATTTTTTTTCAAATTATTCGCGATCCTCAATTGGGGACTGTGGTAGCAAGAGCTCAAGCTCGAGGAAATATGCGCCAAGAAGGGTGGACATGAGTAGCGACGGTCGAGTGAGTGAAGGGTGTGGGAGACTGGAATCTAGATTTTTCGAATTTAGATGGATAGGAAGAAGATCAGAGGTAAGGAAAGGCGGAAGCGGAAAAAGGACGGAGAGGAAGAGGAGAGGCGGGAAGAGAAGGGAGCAGGAGGAGATGGCGTCAGGGCGGAATCCTACGGGTGTCTCCCATCAACCAACCACTCACTCACTGCCTCCCCAGGCTCTCTCTCCTTTGCGCCGACGAAACATAAGATTCATATCGCGCAGGGCCGAGACACACGAGGGGGGGGTTCCTGAGAGAGTGGGGGGAGTAGGGTGGGAAGGGGGTTGGGTGTGTGGGGGAGTAGGTACGAGGAGAAGACGGGTGCGCGTAAGAAGGCGTTCGTGGATGGATGGAGGGATGGGTGCCGGGGAAAAGCGTGTGCGCGCCTCTGTTCGTATACGTTTGCTTGTGAGACCCACACCACCTGCGCGCATTCTTGAAGGACGCCCCCGCGCGGACCACGGACGAAATAGGAGGGTAGTTGGGGGTGTGGGTGAGAGATAGAAGTCTCCCTCTCTCTCTCCCAATACAAACACGCCCTTAAAAACCATCGGAGACCCTCACCAACTGCTGTTCGTATTCAAAACAACCGCCCCCGTCTCCCTTACGCAGCATCGTCCCTCTCCCTCCATTCCCACCCTCCCCACTTCTTCGACACCCTTTGTGACCCTTCTCGACCCTTGTGTGTGAGAGAGAGAGAGAGGGATAGGGCCCTCCCCCCTTAGTTAGGAGAAGGTTGACGGGGATGGGAGACAAGAGAGAGAGAAAGACATTGGAGGGATGAGGGTAGGTAGCGTGCGCCCGTTTGTTCATGTTTGTGCGTTCTGGACTCGAAAATCTAATCTGTTCCCCTTAAACTTTCCGCGCCCGAGCGATTTTTCCGATTTATCCACAAATAGAGGGGTCTTTCATGTGCATCTCTCGGTCTTCGTATCTCGAGATGAGGACGGAGGTCAGTCGCACTCTCCTTGGTTGGGTTGGGTGAGGAGGAAAGGCGGGAGATCTGAGAGATGAGAGGCCAGTCAAGGGGAGGACAGTGAGGCTCGGGTCCAAGTCTCACTTCGGACAACTCCGTGGAAAGGGTCGATGGAGTTTGGCGGTCGGTCGACATAAGGGTGCTGATGCAAATGCGTCGGTGAGACAGAGAGGACTGGTCTAGATTCTCCGTTAAACCAAAACTACAATCAGAACTCGGCCGTCTTAGTGGTTGAGAGCTCAGTTTGAATGATTAGAGTTGCGGTTCTCGGTCAATGAATCATCTCTCATCAAGCTTTCTAAAGGTCAATAAATGCTAATAATACGGTTCTAAATATGGAAACAAGACGGTCACTTGGCTTTGTACTGTGTATCCTTCGTAACTCACATGCAGCATCTAGATCAACCTGAAGCTGGAAGCTCAAAAGTTTCATCGATATAGTCAACCGTATCAGGCTTGGATTCCTGAAATTCTCTCATTACTTGAATTGAAACCTTTTATGAAGGATACATCACTCACGTTAGTAATCTTCAATAGGGTCCCTCCTACAAGATCCAGGTTTGGACACCAGAAGACGACTTGGACTTGTCGAGATTAGAGTCGTAAAATGTAAATGTCATTTTAAGTGTTGAGTATTGTTGATATTTGAATCCCTCCACGCCACGCCATTTTACAGTTTTATTGCATAAATTTCCATATATTTATAAATTACGTAAGTGGGAACATAGTACTGACTTACTGACTCTGACATAGTACTGACTTATTAACACCCAGCCTGAGTCATGTGGAGATCATTCTGCTTCTGATATGAGGGTCGCAGTTTCGATTCTGGTTCATATGTATGAACTAGAAGGTTGGTGTGGGGGCTAGAGTACCGGCCTCCCATCCCGAGGGCCCGGGTTCGAAATCTGGCCGTGGCGGTTTTTTCAGTGGAATACCGGTCCTTGATTGAGTGACTTGTGGAGAGCATTTCACGTTCAGTACTCCGTCCGTCGGATGAGACGTTAAACCGTGGTCCCCTTGTCGTCCTTCATTAAGAGTAGGCCAATGTCGACGCCGGGTTTATATCTATATCTACGACATATCCTGCAAGCCACCTCGAGGGTGTGTGGCAGGGGGTGCATCCACACCAGGAACAATGACACAACAAACAAAAATTAACTCTCTCCATCTTTCTCTCTTTCTTTCTCTCCATCCTTCTTCTGTTCCCTGCCTAAACACGCCTATCTTTACCCAATTACCGGCATATCCTCTCTGGCACAAGTGATTTCAGTTGTCGGTTGTCACCCCCAAATAACTACAATTAAAAGAACTTGCGGCTGTCTGTGTACTTAATTTCTTCAGGTAACCGCAGGTGGCGAAGAAACACGAATCCCCAAGTGTGCGAATTTCACCCACCACATATACGACTCAAGCGAAGGAGACTTTTTTTACGGCTAACATGCCCAGCAATCTCCATATGAGAATCATTTACTAGTATATAGAAATGAATTCATAGGGTTAATCCGGTGATTCGGGTGCAAGCAGCGAAGGAAGTTCGTCCCTTAATTGTCCATATGGGGGTGTTTACTCGGAACCGAAATCGCTATTTTGTACACGAAATTGTTAGATGGAAATGAAAATGAATTTTAGTGAAAAATTAATCTTCTAACCAGAGTCATTCACTCATAAATGAAAATTATATTAAGCAAAAGTTGACGCCCACCGAACTATCTGCATTAAGGATATCTACGTCATCTGCCTCCCGTCCTTGACTGTGTTGAGGAAGAACGGGATGGGAGATCTGCCTGAAGAGGTCCAGTAGCAACCACTTCCATCGGTAGAGTTATCAGTGTGTCCCCCAAGGTGATCATGATAAGCAGCTTCGCAGTCTCAGTTGTGATTGGACAAAGTGGATGACGTACTAGTCCTTTGCGCGCCCACTTTTCCGAAAGGTTTAAACACATCGCCGTTTTTCGCCGCTTATAACTCGAGAAGTAATTGAATGATCGAAGAGGGGAAATATGGGTGTTTTTATTTTAGAAACTCTGTCAGAGTTGACAATGAAAAATATGGTAAACGACTCCATTGCAGACATATTTCTCAAAACCTAACGTATGTATGTACATTGGAAGCGAGCAGTTGGAAAATCGATCCTCTCTTATTGTTACAGAAGCCAAATTACGCGTTCAAATAATTCTAAAATTCACCTCAACGAAATTCACCAAGGGTTAATTTTTATTGGCCGTATTTCTTTTCAAAAACGACTCGTTTAAGAGATAGTTGCGTATCTTAAAGCATCTTTTACTGCTGAATGCATTTGATTACAAAATCCTTTTCGAAACGGATGTCCTGCATTCCTCCAGACTTTTCTTCTTGATGACCTCAGAAAAGGTCAACTTTTGTCAAATAGGTACTTTATTATTGATTTATTGTCATGTTTATGAAATCTAGCTCAGTGGATCAAAGTGGTGCATGCAATCCGGGGTTTTAGTTCTTAGGAAGTTCCATCGAAGAATTTAATCCACTGCAATCGTAACGTAGAACTTCGATTTTTCTCATGTACTTAAAGATTTTTTTTCCCTATGTTCAAGATGTTAAGAATCCTGTCACGGGTATGGTGATTGTTGTTAGTATTGCTAAAAGTGATTTTTATTGGCACTGGCTGTTAATAATTTTTCCCGAAGCCTATCAACATCAATTTTATCGGATATGAATGGACATGAAAAAATAAAAATAAAAATGACTTTGTATATTCCACACTTTTATTAGCAAGACCGACCGCGGTTTCGACGGCTATAGCGTCATTATCAAGGCAACATATAGTGTGGTGCCTTGATAATGATGCTATAGCCGTCGAAACCGCGGTCGGTCTTGCTAATAAAAGTGTGGAATATACAAAGACATTTTTATTTTTATATTTTCATGATGATTCAATTCCACAAAGTTACGCCTGAAGGTATTTCTTCGAATATGAATGGATTACGTTTTCCCACGGCGGATCTTTCGAATTTGGTTTTATTTCCACGTATTAGTATTACATTCACTGAGGAATGGGAAAATATATTGGTGGGTATCAAGAGCTTTAAAAATAATACTCAGAAGAAAATCCATTGTGATGACATAGCATCCGTGAGGAGATACATGAAATAATGAGCCCTTCACCTTGTCATCCAAATCACCTCAGCCGTATTCCCCTCCATTATTTTTGTCTCACTACCTTCTAACTTTTTACACTAGGTAATAATAGGTTTCACTCGTCAAGCTTTTTTGTTCCCGTAAGTCTTCCATTCTTAATTTCCTGAAAAACGCTATCCGAAAAAGACTTCAGCCTCCTTCGACTGGCGCAAGGCTCGAAGTAAAGTTGCATGGCCAATGCCCGTTTTCCTTTCCAGCCTACCTTCTTTGAATCCACATGATAGTTATTCCTTCAGTTTAACAGTTATGCTTGTTGCTCCTTGGAATAGGAAACTCTTCTTTATGGCCCCTGCATATTCTAATTACCACGTTTTGCGTCGACCATCTACGTCTACGGAATACGCTGCAAGCCACCTCAAGGGTACACGGCATGATGTGAGTAATAACCGAACACTACTTTCATACTATACTAATTACAATACTTCTAATAATACATCTACGCAACACTCTGCAAGCCACCGTGTGTAAGGGGGTGAAAATCATCAATAAATAATGATCACAATTCTTATGGTGCGAAGCAGTCTATTAAATGAATTGAAATGGGAATCATTGTCAGATCGCAGGTTGAAATTTAGACTTAATCTCTTCCACAAATTCCAAGGCAATATTTTCAGTGATGATGTTAAAAATATTTTACGAACCCCAACTTACTATGGCAGACTGGACCATAATCATAAAGTTAGAGAAATTGATTGCCGAACTGACCGATTCAAAATGTCCTTTTTCCCTCGCACAATAAGAGATACGAATAACGGTAAATATGTCCTATCGGAGAGTAGCAATGAATAGCATTGGTAGCTGCATGTTGGTATGAGTACTTAAAGCTAACCCTACTAACAGAATGTTTTTGCATGTTTTATTTGCAATTTCTATCTTTTTTAAGTAGTGTAGTTCTGACTACTATATTAATACTATTCCTTTTTTATGCATGAATTGTAGTGCATGTTTGGTGAGCAATCACCCCCTGCCACACAACCTTGTGGTGGCTTGCAGGGTATTATGTAGATGTAGATGTAGATGAAGCAAAAATGCATAAATAAGAATTATACCACAATTTGATGTTAAATTAACTTTATCATGGAGTGACGAGAGGTCATGATAATAGCACTGAAAGCTTTATTGGATGCGTTTTGAGCTCTCTCACGCAGAGGTTGGGGAAAATCCTTTAAGAATATCATATGTAGTCTCCAATTTCCCTCGGGACCCACCAACTATGACGCCGTGGGACCTTTTGAGTGGGCACGGAAGAGGAGGGGGAAGGGGAGTGAGTGGACAAAGCTGTCGATCGCCCCCGTGATTCATTGTGAGGGAGAGGATGTATGACTAATGGCTCGAATGTGAGCGGGTTTGTTGTGGGTGGGAAGCAGACCACCCCACGGGAAATGGAATCAGCCCAGACATTGGGGAGGGTGCGAGGGATGAAAGAGGGATGGAGCTGTAGTTTCACGGATTAGAGACGTCGTAAAATTTCGGCGTTTTTGCTTCGAACCACGGGGAAATTACTGCAAGAAATTCGTGAAGAAGGTCAGACTTTTTTTTTCATTACGTTCCTGATCAGAAGTTGAGAGAAAATATTGGTTTCGGTTGTCTAAGAACTCACATTTTGCAAATCCACTTCTATGTTGGCGCTGTCCTAGGATCCTCTGGGGCAGGGTTAGCAAACATTTGATACAAACTTAACCGTCGCAACTATTTAAAAATTATTTAAGAGCCATAAATATAGTTTTAATATGGCGTGTAATGGTATTAATTAACCTTAAGAAAATAAGAAAAATCTCATAAAATATTGTTCACGTTCATTTTAATCTCTGTAAGCAATGAACTTGTATTTTGTGAAAAAGTGCCTGTTTCTGTAGTTCGTAATTATTTATTTTTAATTTAAGGCACGATCACAAGTTGGCTCCAATAAGAGTAATTATAGAATTACATTTATTGGTGCTACTCTATATAAGGTAATTTCATGTACTTATTAAATTGCATGGTCATAAAAATGAATCTAAGATAGCATTTATAAATCGGAAGTAAATTGTCGGAAGGGGTGTTCCGTAGAATAGATTACCTGTTATTTCGGTGTCCATTCCTTCACTACCTTCTTGATATCCATAACTACGCATTCACCCCAACCTTTCCCTGTCTCGCATGCTTCATAAATGAGAGACTAATCTCGACTCTGTAGCCCTCTTGATAACCACGCAAAGGTTTAGTATTGTTTAGGTTATAAAAGCCGCGGCCATAATAGAGGCAGTGTTTTCTATAGCCCAAACTCCCAAGCGCCCGATATATATGCCTCTTGTTTTTAAATGTATTGCGCAGAGCCAAAAATATTTATGCACTTTAAATGCCTTTTGAATTGAAGACGACATATTTTTTCGTCGTCAATTGGTAGTAATTTTATAATTTTACCGTATTTTAATTCTTTTAATGGCTTTTATTTCAGCAACTTTTATAAATAATTCACGTGCTGCAGCGAAGATCGTACATTGTTTCATAACGTATATAAATTGGTGGAGATTTGAGGTCGGAGACATCTCTTTTCAAATGCATGATCAGTTATTATGTGTACGATTTCACCACATCGGTTTTATTTCATTGCTCTCCGCTGCAGATCAACGGCATCGAGGAAAAATATTACTTCATGGCGGTGTTATCCATAAATATTAGATCGCCATTGGGAGGACTGATTTCATGAACTTTTCTGTGAACCATAGTAAATTATCGGAACACTAACGCGTGCGTTTACATTCATATTTCGAGAATGCATTTGGAAAAGAGAAAATGGAGGCTGAATAAAACAGATTAATTGCTTTTATACTCACTCCATTCCGTGGATCCAGCTTTTTATATCATAGCTCGTTATGTTGAGAATTAAAATATGCCTATCGTACCTACAGTTCTTCATTGTCTTGTCTAATGAAAACATCAATATCTGGAAAGTAACTGAAACCGACCGAGGTAACCAGGCCGGTAACATGCCACCTGGAAAGCCAAAGGGTTTTATTATTATCCTTTTAACACTGTGTATTGAAACATAGAACCGCGTCGCATCTGGAGACAGGAAGTAATGCGATATAGTTATCGACATTATAGCTCTATCATTAAAATTGTCGGCCCAGATGCTAGATCGGTAATTGCCCGACTTGTTCGCGGGAACTAATTCGGCCTCGGGCGTGGTTGTCGAGTTTCCTTAGGATTAAAGGTACGTTTAACGTTAAGATAACACCTACTTAGCTTTTGGAGCGCCTTAAAACTGAATTATGCGACTGCTAGGTACCTGAATTTCTTCTTCGCACCCGTCTTACCATTAATTTTGAGGATAAGGTTCCCTACGAGTAATCCCATTGTCCATATTATTACGTTACGGAATATTAATTTCCTGTGTAGATATGTTCTTCCTTCTCAATGAAACAATTTGTGCTCGTCAATGTAGAGGAAACAGAACGTGCATTTCAGCGTATATAGGGTGATTTCCTATTTTTTTATTGTTTTGATCAAATTTTTATAACTCTGTAGTACATATAAATGGAGTACATACATAAAACCGTTCGATTTAAAAAGGACGCTGAGTATTACTCCTGATTAATTAAAGGGTAAAAATGGCGACGGCGCGAAAACGCGACAATTAATACCATCTACAACGCAGGAGACTTTCCGAACTTACATAATTTTCATAGGCGAACTTATATAATTTTCATTAGGTAATACATGTTTACCAGAGCCAAGAGACTCTGAAATACAATTGTAAGTTCAAGTGACGAATATTTAAATAAAATAATCACTTGGTAAGATTCCACAAATTTTATTTTTCCCCGACCTAGGTTTCGATTGGTTTGACAATCATTATCAAGGTCTTGATAATGATTGTCAAACCAATCGAAACCTAGGTCGGGGAAAAATAAAATTTGTGGAATCTTACCAAGTGATTACTTTATTTACTATGCGGTTCCACCAAGTGAAGCCTGAGGATTTCCTCTTTATTTATGACGAATATTTGGTGATAATTTCATCGGAACTATACTTTTGCAACAATTACTGCTTTTATTGTAATGGCATGCATTTTTTGTAATTTGCTGGTGGCTCAATTCTGGTCTTATGACCTTCGAGACCACCTCAAGTTCCCGCTCTTTGTTTGTTACCAGTTTGTACCCATTATGTGGGAGTAAATAAAATATTATAATATTATTATTATTATATATTCCCTACGACTGGTCATGTAAACTATGTTCCTGTCACGTTATCAAGGCTGCAGAGGGAATTTTTTAATCCAAACTATTTTCGTATTATGAATAAATTTATCGGCACGAATCGCAATTAATAAATTCTGTTTTCTTTGATGATGGAAACTACTCCATTGGAGTTGTTAAAATCGTGCGTCCGCGGGGTTCGTTCTCGGCGAGAGATTTCACCCCCCGACCCCGTGAACCCCTGTAGCATGATACTAATACATTAGGTAGGTCGCTCCCGAGGACGAAAATGCGTCCGTTCTGCGCAGCCTCGCTGTGACGTAGTGTGGAGGACAAGCGGCGGCGGGCGTTTAAAATGGAGCCTAAAGACCGCTTTGCACGATACAATTTGTTATACATTCTTGCACAAACGCTTGAATAAACTGAAAGAAATTGTATGTTTGTCTGAATGGAATTAGAACAGGTTCTATTTTCCGTACAGTCAATCAGACATAGGCACAAGCGTCCACACAATTTGCCGCTCTACACGGTACAATTTCCTCATACAAGCGTTTGTACAAGAAATTGTGTCGTGCAAAGCGGCCTTAATACTGTTGATACTAAAAACGTATTTGACATTATGATATTGTGCATCTCAGTGCACGAAAACGAAGGTTGAGTCCAAGAATTAGTGCGGTGGTTGAGGCAATCGCGAACTTATAGTACTCACAATAAACTGAGTGAATGCCCGTTTTATGGTTGGTTTCGAAATATATATTTCAAAAGAATGCAGAAACGACATTTTAGTCCGCGCGTGAATGCAAATTATCAGTATTCAACTCGTTAATGATCGCTACTGTACGATATAAATACTGACCACATTTCCAGATAAAATAATTTTTCAATCAATGACATAATACCGAATTACATTAAGACTATATTTTCTACTTATATTATTCTATTTTCACTATCAAAGCACCTGGAAAAGAGCCGTGTTACCTCTCGTTATGCACGTTTGTACTCCAGTGAACTCGAAAAGATTCATGCTGCTAAATTTACAAAAAGGCCATAACATTTTGTTTGTCAAGGAAAAAAAAATTCCAACAAATATTTATTTAAAGGAAAAAAACAAAAATTCACAATACAATAGTCAGATTTTTCAAGTACAAGATTTAACTTCTTGGGCTAATCAACATCGAATGTAAATATACACAATGAATGAGTGAGGTCAAAAATGGAAAACCGTTCTGCAAGCAGCATAACACAATAGTAAGTCACAACTATTCCAGTCAGAAACTGCCACTATACTTATTCTTGATTACAGGAAAGTAAATAACAAATGGTTCCCAGAAAATGCTTAATAAAAGGTCCAGCAAACTTGCAAGCCTATCCGGAATAAATGATAAAAGAAAGGCTGGGTGACAAGTTCAAGTACTAGTAAATAAAAATTCAACATATTTCCTAATCGATAAGCACTATTTATGGAAATTTACCCAAGCAAAAATGGTTGTAATAGATTATTGAAACACCTCAACAAATGACAAATTTTTACCACGATGAAACCACTTTCTTTCCCTTCAAGTAGAAAATCAAGGGAAAGCAACAGAATAATGGCCAGATTGTGACTCTCTCAATAACAAAAAGCACAACACAAAATCCAAATTTGTTTCCAATACCACAGGATTAAAAGGTCAACAGAAACCTGAAAAAATATCTTAAATTAGATAAATAAGAATTGAAAAACTTCACAGAATTCAATTCTCTAATTAAAAAACACTACAATCCATTTTTCACAGAAGAAAGTAATATGTAGTATCGGCATAATCCATGATATAATAATTACCTAGATTTATTGTGAACACATAGAAATGCCAATAATATCTGGGGACATGCCTAATAAAATAAATACAAACATAACATAGAAATATCAGATAACTCAAAGGAAATAAAAATTTTTTGCCACAGAGGTAACCAGTAGACAAATCCTTCATCATAGACTGCTGTACAAAAGATCAGCATCAATGATTTTATGTTTTCCATCATACATGGCTTAGTAAAATAAGAACTGAGGTCAATTTCACAACCAATACTCATTTCTCATACTTCAAAATCCAACATCCATAACCAGCATCAATAGTTTCTCAGCGTACGAATCTTGATAAAACCTGGGAAATTTTGAAAAGTGTGCATATCAAACAAGCCTGTACATAGAATGTTAAGATTCTCACAATTAATGGACAAAAAATATGAGAGCTCCTTATAACAGATAAGATTTCGCTCCAACAAAATGAAGAAATGAAATAAGATTATTCCACTCAAGCATTCTGCATACACTACTCATTATTCAGCATCAATAACCAGGATTAACATTGTCTCTCCTTATGAATCTTGGTAAGATACTGATCTTGGCAAGACCTGTGCCATCAACTAAGAATCCAATAACATAGCACCACCTGCAAACGCACCTGGAAAATTTTAAAAGTGTGAATATCAAAAAACCTTCATCATTATTAGTCATCAATCCTCATATTGGTTTGATGCAGCTACCCACTGAGTTATTTATCGGCTTAATCAAACCATATTACACCATGAATTTAAAGTTGCACACAATCAATGGACAAATGACTTACCCTCCAGTAAGAATAAGTTCCTTGTTACAAATAATTTCAGCTAGGCACAACATGATGAAATCTAATATTTTTGATTCCACTCAAGTATTCGGGACACACTACTCATTCTTCAAGATTAATAACCAGCATAAAGAGTTTCTCTGATAAGTTCTTGGTAAAACCTGGAACATTTTTAAGGTGTTAATCAAACAACCTAATACCGTGAATTTAAAGTTGCACACAATCAATGAACAAATGACTTACCCTCCAGTAACAATAAAAGTTCCTTGTAACAAATAATTTCAGCTACCACAACATGATGAAATCTAATATTTTTGATTCCACTCAAGTATTCGGGACACACTACTCATTCTTCAAGATTAATAACCAGCATAAAGAGTTTCTCTGATAAGTTCTTGGTAAAACCTGGAAAATTGGTTTCTTAAGATAAAGGAACTTTAAACACGTATTACCATTCACGAGCAGCTACACATTGTACCTTTCATTTAAAGCACTTCTACTCAACACCGAAATTAAAAGGTATGTAAACACAGCTGCCATAGTAGGCACCAAAATATTTTTAAATTCAGAATTCACTGATACTGGATTTCACCGACCTGTTTTAACATTAAAGTCGTCCTTTCGCCGGCATGCTCGAACCCACTTCATTTTCATTTCACTATCATTAGGGAAACGAAAAAACTTCAATTTTCCCTCACAATTTCGGCGGCTATTGTTGCAGCCAAATACAGTACAGGAAGACATCTTCTCCGATGGTATTTGTCCCCAGAGAGTAAAAATATCTCCAAAAAGCGACTCACCATTCAAAGTAAACAATGCTCAACACACGGAATTCACTCGGTCTGTCCTCCACACTACGTCACACAATCGAAACTGAGAGGTATCGATATATGACCGACATGCGCAATGGCCTACCTAATGTATTAGTACCATGCCCTGTAGCAGACGGGACGCGGTACAGATGCCGTCCCGCTGCGGACCGGGCGGATGGATGCCGAAGGGAGGAAATGTTAGTAAAATGTTTCGAACGAGGGAAACGACCTGGGTGGGTGGATCGGGAGGGCTCGCTCTCTTATCGCGTGGTGATGTATGTTTGCGTTGTAGGCAAGAGGGGAGTAATGCTTGAGTGGTTTGACTTATGGGAGGGGGAGGGAGTGAGCGATTCGAAAAGGGTCCGGAGTCTGCGAGGGGGGAGATTGGTTGGGAGGGAGGGGGGGGGGGAAAGGGGAGATACGTCGGCCTTCTCCACGAGAGGAGAGAGAGAGAGAAAGAGAGTGGGAGTTTCTCCGATTGGACGAGGCGTCTACAGCCACTGCGCATGCGCCCTTTGACCCCTTGGGCAGCAGCCCCCCCAGAACTCCCTCCGACGCGGCAGTTGGAAAAGTTTGCCCGTGAGCGACTGTGGCTTTTTTCTCCGCGGAGTGTATTTTCGCGTGTCCCGTGGAGTTGTGTTCTGTTTACTTTTTTCGCCCACCTGCGTGAGGATTTATATTTTACCAGTGTCCTGCTGACATTATTGGCCGGCCTTTGGCTTTGGATGTGCTTCGGTTTGCGTGCATACTAATATAATACGACGTGCGCTTGTGCGATGAATTGCCGGCGATAGCTGGTCTTCGTGGCGGCCGACGGTATGGCCCGGGAGAGGGTTGGGAAGAGGCGCCAGGCGCCTGAGAGGAATGTCCGCGGCGCCGATGCTAACGGTGAGTGGTGTGTGCTTTGAATACAGGCGCCGCCCTTTAAAACATGGCGTAAACTATGGAAAACCGTGATTAATTTGGATTTATAATGTTCGTAATTTTTTAAAGTTCTATGCTACTTTTTGACTGTCCTTTGTGGCATTAGTTTCTACAATTTTAATTACTCTTTGTAGATCCACTAATTGATATGAATTTAAATGTCAATGACCTCAAGGATAGGTAGTTAGTTTCGATAGAGAATTCTTTGCTTTTTTAGTGAGGTTATAACGGTGCAAAAATGCAATGAAATTTTTTGTAGCCAATAATTACCTAGTTACCAACCTTAAAAGGGCCTGAAAAGAATGAATTAAAAGTCGCCAAAAATTGTAAAGAAATTTTTTTATCGATTCGTGTCGTCATTTGATATTAAAGTCTTTAATATATAATCATTCGTTTTTTATTTTAAGCAGTTAAATTATGTAAAATAATTTATTAGCATCCATAACAAACTCGTGATATTCCCTTTGTCATGCCTGAGACCTCTCACGACTTGTGGTTGCGATGAAGATGAAGAATACTTACCGGCTAAATTGTTATTACCAGAATTTCCAGATTATAAATGGATAAAAAAGGCGATAACTTTTAAAACTTATTCACACCTACTTCTTAAATTATCCAGAGGAAAAATTTTTATAAAGATCCGTTATAAAGTTTCATTTAGCTGACAAGTTGACTGAAGTTAATATCTTTTGTTGAGATGCCGTCGACAAATGTTCTGTTTTAGTTAGGCTATCAAAAACTTGTCTTTAGCTTTTCGGCTTGTTTATTGCAAATTCAGGTCTCAATGGTAGCATTGTTTCCACTACAGGAAATTTTGATTTCGTTTGTTTCTTTTTAACCTCATGTCTAGAAGGCTGGACCTTTTTTTTTTAGTTTTGGATATTTTATTTCATTACAGCCATCACTGGAAATTTTGGATCTCCGCCGCTATCGCGAGTTCTTCGATCTTCAGTTTTATCTTTTTCGCTCCCGCCTGTGATTGGTTGGAATATTAAATATGGCATTAGGTATCCATTGCTAATTTTGCTTTTGGCGCCAAAACGACTAATTTTTTTCCTCTAAAGTCTTGTAGTATTTTGGTCATTGAAATATTTACATAGAATTATAATAATCAATTTTCGGCATGCATTGCCCTGAATTAGCTCATTAAAAGTTCGAATTATTACAGAATTGAAGATGACAATGTAATTAACGGTTCGGATCGATAACGTGTCCGTTTTAAAGATTCCTCCTGTCGTTTTGTCAAAACTGTTTGATTTTTTTCTCTCGAGAAAGTTTCTCGTGATTTTTAATGCCAGGGATACTAAATTCGAATATTATGATTTAGTGCAGTATTTTATTATTTTATTTTTATAAATTTTTATGAATTAATGGCATTTCAAATCAAATACAAATTTTAATTGGTGGATATTACTCCCAAAAGCACTTTCAGGTGTGATGAATTCATTGAGACACCAATTTTTTTAGCACGAGAATGCTAGCATAAAATTTTACTTACCTATTTTTGTCCTGGTGATTTTCCTTCCAAACTACCTATCTCTGTGCTTCTTTTCATCAATCATCCACTCCTTCAATTCGGACCTTATTTTTTATTTGTACAGTTCAATTTATTTAAATGCTTCCGTACGTCATATTTATTTACGTGTTTTTATTTTTAATCTGACCTTTGCTCCATTTTAATTATAAGTTCCGTGTAATATTGGGTGTTTTATGTTGAATACCTTTTGTGTTACGCCGTAGATCACCCTTAACAACATTGCGCACGCGCCGAGAGAGCTTCTATTTATTTTATTAATTCTAATTAAGCTCATTGATGGATTGAGAACAGCCTGCGCGATCTCTTCGGGAAGCTGAAATCTCACGCTCTTCTCCTATGTTCGATTATTTTAGATTCATGACTCTATAGGAACTTGTTTTCTGAAAAGTGAAATGTCACATTTTGTGCCTCCAATGTATTTTTTTCAAGATATTGTATGGGTACATATTATGCGTAATTAGTTATTTAGGATGCGCGTTCCTTAAATTTTCCTCCTGAAATGCATATGATGTGCCCTTCGTAATTTTACTTGCTTTCTATCAACACATCCTGGATCTTGCAAGGAAACTATGTAGTCAAATGAAAGGAACGCGATGGTAGTGTGACCAGTGGTGGTGCCCTATAATATCGTCCCACATAACGCGCCTTCAGCCATTATCGCTTGCCACTGGACCTTGCCTAGCACTCTCAACCTTGGGATAAGTTTGTGTTTGTGCGAGCTTATCGTTATTTACTACGAAGCGTGGACATTAGAAATCGTCTCTTCTCTCTTGTGGTAGTCCCATCCGCTTTCGCATTACGGAGGGCTCCATCAAAGAAGGAATTTCGGGATGAGAGAACTTGTGTTATCTCCAAGGAGACCTGGAAATTTAGATGCTCCAACGGCTAAGGTTATATCACTGCCTAAACTAAGATCCAAATCCTAAGGCTGATTCGACATCCATGCCCTGGGTTTGATTCGAACCCGCGACCTTTGGGTTGCCAGGCTGGCGCGAAGCTGACCTGGCTACCGCTCCCGGCGGGGTCATCTTCTCCGTGTGTATTGATCAGTTCCGTACGTGGAATGTATTAGGCATTTAAATACTAGGGATTAGCACTCTTGAATTGTCCTCGGACCGTATCGCTTCGTTCGTGAAGATCAACATTCATGCTTTTTATCTTCTTCATCTCCCGCAGTACTATATTTAACAGCGTATACTGCAAAGAATATATCCTTACGGCGTCAAAGTACCCTTGAAAGAGCAAGGAAAATAGGAAAGGGTCCATTAGGAGGCAGAGATTGCTCCTTCTATTAGTAAACCCTATTCGTGGAAGTTTGTCGCTTCATGTGAGATGAGTTCAAGGAGGTTTTAAATTTTTCTGCCTCAGTGGTATGGCGCTCATTTCTTGGAATTGAGCCATAGTAGTTTTTTGCGAAAGATACGATAAATTCCTCATTTCCAACGCGATTAAATATCTTCATTTCCTTAAATGAAGATATTTAACCGCAACCATTTGTAACAGAAGGAGAGAAGTTGAATCATGAAGAGGGAAAAGGAAAGGAAATGTACACGATTCTTTCGTTCAATTCTTCCAATTTTACGAATCGGTATTTTCATGTCTTGTAGGAAATGGAATTTGGGGACCGAATTTGTCCCCGGATAAATTGTGGTTCCTAAAGCGCCCGTAAGGTTTGATCTCTCATCGAGAAAGGGCTCCCAACTAATGGAAAACCTTAGGTTGGGAAGCTGTTAAAACTTGAGAAGACCCAAAATTATTGCCAGCCCATTGAATATCATGCACAATTCGATACTGGCCGCTGCTTGTCTCACGTCCAGCCCCGAGAGGAGATTCGAATCCCAGCCATTCGAGTGGGGCGTCGAGTGTGATGCCAGTTTGGCCCCTGATCAGATTCCGAGTGATAAATATACAAGGCTCCAATGTATAGACAGAAGTGAGCTGGTGGCCTCGAATAAATCGAGTAAACATTATAAGTCGACTAAACCTGATTAATAGCTGATTGTGGTGATCGAAGATTATTGCCATTAGCCTGTGGGGAAATGGAGATTAGAATACTGGATAGGGGATTCATTTGGTGATAATGAGAGATGTGGGGGCGTTTACTCGGAACCGAAATCGCAATTTTGTACCCGAAATCGTAAGATGGAAACGAAAAAAGAATTTTAGTGAAAAAATTAATCTTCTAACCACAACCATTCAATCATAAATCAAAAATTTGTATAAGCAAAAGGTGACGCCCTCCGAAAATGCTGCTTTGATAACATTGACGTCATTTTCCTCCCATCCTTGACTTGGAGGAAAGGGGAGGGGAAGGGAGTGGAGGGGGATTCTCGGAAGGTCTGCTCGCACAGGTACTGTCGCAATCGCTCCGATTGGCCGAGCCAGCTGTGTCCCCCCATTGCGATAAGGCAAAGTAGCTTCGCGGGCTCAGTTGTGATTCGACGAATTCAATATACGTCAGAGGTTGCACCACGCCCACTTTTCCGAAAGGGTTAAAAACATCAGTTTTTCGCCGCTTATAACTCGGGAAATAATTGTCGGATCAAAAAACGGAAAACTATGGGTCTTTTTATTTTACAAACTCTATCAGAATCGGCTATAAAAAATATGGTAAACGACCAAATTGCAATGACTGTGGATAACCTGGCTTGCGTAAATGTGGGTTTGAATTCTGCAAATGTTCCTTTTTGAGACTTCGACAATTTAATAAATGGAACGTAGCGTGGGAATCCAGTGCGTGATGATCCTTGATGGATGAGGCTATTGGTCGGTCCTTTCGATGCATATCGTGCGATATGAACGAGCACCGTTTAATTAACAAACGTGGAATCCATTAAATATCTTGGAATAAGACTGACAAATGATCTTTCCTGGGGTAAACACATTCGTGAAATAATGGGTCAAGCGAATCGTAAACTGGGATTCGTCAAAAGAGTACTGGGTAAATGTGACGATCATGTACGAGAAATCAGCTACTTTTCCCTTGTAAGACCTCATTTGGAATATGCTGCCAGTGTATGGGATCCCTACGAAATCGGTCTTAATAACGAACTTGAACGTGTGCAGCGAAGATCGGCAAGATTTGTAAAGGGACGGTATGATAACCTTACTAGCGTAACCAGTCTATTAAATGAATTAAATTGGGAATCATTGTCAGATCGCAGGTTGCAATTTAGACTTAATCTCTTAAACAAATTCCAAGACCATATTTTCAGTGATGATGTTAAAAATATTCTGCGGACCCCAACTTACTATGGTAGACTGGACCATAATCATAAAATTAGAGAAATAGATTGCCGAACTGACAAATTCAAAATGTCCTTTTTTCCTCGTACTATTAGGGATATGAATAACGGTAAATATATCCAGTACGAGTGTAGCAATGGATAACATTGGTAGCTGCATGTTGGTATAAGGACTTATAGCTAACCCAACTAACGGCATGTTTTTGCATGTATGTTTTGCTATTTTTATCTTTTTTTAAATGGCGTAGTTTTGAACAGTACCTACAAAAGTACTGATCCTTTTTTTATGCATGATATGTAGTGCATGTTTGGTGAGAGTTCACCCCCTGCCACACACCTTATGGTGGCTTGCAGGGTATTATGTAGATGTAGATGTAAAAATGGTGACATTTCGTGAAGGTAATGGTAATCACCCGACTCCATCATCAAATATTCATCGTAGCTGTGTTTACGTAGGCGATCTGGTAATTTAGTTGTTGCCGCTTCTGCTTACGAGGGCCTGAGGTTTAATCCCAGACGAATTCTCTTCCCTCTTGGATTCTACACCAGGAACCAATGCAGAAACATCCATACCACGTTTCAGCGGTACCCTATCTCGGAACCTAATGCCGTAAAAAATCACAGATTGGGTGCTTTAGTGTTCATAACTTCCTTAACTGAGCCGATAAACCACCGTTGTAGTAATTTTTTGTGTTGTGCGAATGTTTTCTGCGGTTGGTTTCTGGCCAGGAATTACTTTTCCCGCGAACTAATAAAGATGGTGGGAATATTTCTTCATATAGTGCGTGTACATAATTTTTCGGGCGTGTTACAATCTGTAGTAAGTGAGCTCGTCCATCGGCAGTTCACCACGCATTTTCTGTTCACTTGTGGTGTGTAGAATTAGTGCGGCCATTGAAGAGTCTCCTTTTGATTTTCATCTTCGAGGCCTAAGAGCTCAAGTCTTTCCATTTTGTCATAAATCAAAGAATTTGTACCTTGCTCATTACTGCGTCATTCCCTTCCTATTGTGGCTACGACCGAGTAGCTCAAGATTCTCTCTAACAAAGGTCTGTTTCTCGCCACGAAAACAAGGACCGTCTGGTAAACACGGGAGGATTCTCCACTCCTATCACGGTGCACGGTTATGGCTACGGCCACCAGAATCCTCAACTATCTCTTAAGCGTCGTCGGTCCGGTGAATGAAATTCTAATCGACGCAATGAATATTTACAGGGAACTGGAGAGTTCATGCACGTGGGTATTACGTCCTTCTTTCTCTGTTGCCTTCGTTGTTCAGTCGATGCGTTGGATGGATGACTGCGCGGGAAAGCATAAAATCGTGCGAGCATGCTCTCGTGTCCAGGGAGCCTTCCATTCGCTAGAGCTGCTCACTCTGTAAAACAACAGCGCGCTTGGTTACCATTTGTCTCAGACGTTGCGCACTACGCCGTTCACAGCAAAATAGGTCGGGAACCGGGTGTGCTCTAGAAAACAAAAGAATTTCAATGATCGCATGCTCAAATACAACTTATTTTGCGTTCTATGATTAATAATAAATATCTTGTTTTCTTTGGTTTGGAGATTTTGAAGATGTTGTTGAATTACATGAAATTCTAGCTGGTGGTGGGATATGGTTAACCACACAAGTGGTCCGGGTTCGTATCCCTGCAGTGGCAAAGATTTTTCATGAGTAAATCGGTGATACTCAAGTAATGTGTTGAGTGCACTTCAAGTTCAATTTCCCGCCCATCAGATGGGTCGTTAAACTGTGGATCCCTTGGCGCTTTTCGTTTTTAGTAGGCTAATACTGATTCCGGGCTTCACCCCATCCTGCCTCTGTTTCCTGAACATCCTTGTTATGTGCAAGCGGTTTTTACAAAATTGGAAAATTGCCTTATAAATAGTGCATTCTCTTCAGGATATTAGAGTAAAAAATTAGGGTTCAACGTCGGTCTCATCATTAGATTTATCGCCGTTTCTGCATGCTTATTTCTGCTTGTTTAACTTTTTTTCAGACTGTAAAGGGGATTTGAATCCCCTTATGGTCTGAAAACTAACTAAACTAACGTACTAACAAAATACCAGCCAGCCAGCAGCCTCTGCAACTTATGCTGATTCAATTTGTCTCGTTATTTGGAGGGAATACCCGCTTAGCAACAAACAAAGTACGTTTGAAGAAAACAAATTAGATAGACCAAGTCACTACCGTGAAATCTCGATTAACCTGCCTTTTTAGGTAGAGTCGGATAACGTGTTTTTTCGGTGGTTTCGTTCACTGAACTAAGGTGTGCACTAAGCACTGAAAATGTCCATTGTTAAACATCAGCATTTTTATTTAACGTTTAAAATGAGATGTCCCTTTTGTACAGCTATTTTAATACTTAATACTACTTTGTACTCGTATATTAAACACACTTTTTATTCACCATGTTGTGGTATCTGGATCATGGTGGTTTTGCTGATGAGTGTGGCTAAAACGTAATCACGGGCAACGACCGGTTAAAATTGAGACTGGTGATGCGAGAGGCGGATTTTCAAGATTTTTCTGTTATGCCAGCGGGTAAAATGGATAAGAATGGGAATTAATTATTGTCTATCGTTGAAACCATTGCTAATATTAGTAGTGAGGATCGAGATCACGACATAGAAGTGTCATTTTCCGTTTCTATCTTTCTCCTTCGCAAATCTTTTAGTTTCGTTTTAAGTTTAGATCTGGAGTTCACAAATGTTGGAATCCTCGCTCTTATTCTGTTTCCCCGTAATTCATTCAAGAAGAATAAAGCTCTGTCCATGCTTTTCGTGTCGGTTTTGTATCAGCAACATCTTCTTGGAATTTTAAACGAGATGGATGGATTTTTTGTTGCTAAACACTCCGGGGCTAGGCATTTCTCGTAGTCAAGCCCGAAGAAATTTTATCGTACGCAGGATAAAGAATTCAAAATGGTATATCTTAGAGGAGGAGTAAAGAAGGAGTAAAGTAGAAACGACCCTCCGTAATACACGAGCCGTTCAAAATTATCCAGTTGCTGTTTCTCGTTATAATCCGCAATCATGATTAAGAGTTATTTGATTTCCTCATGAAATTTAAATTGTGGTTTATTGCAAACTTGCTACATGTTCGGTTAAAATAAAATACAAGGTTCATTTACAGTTTAAAGAAATTACACTTCCTCAAAATTGTCGCATATATTTAATTTTCGTTGACATTTCTATAGGTTCGGAATCCGTCGCTCGCATATTTTGTGGACATTATAAATATTTACTCTTATGTAATTGAGTATCATTGAATACTTGTGGCTTCTAACATATCATGAATACATATATCCATCCGTTTAAAACCTGAATGTAGTATTTTGATTTAGATTGCCTGAGGGTTTTTTCCTCGGGGGTGTAAATTTTTTCAGAAAATAATTACGGACACTGGAAGCTATAATTATAGTTATATTCCCGCTGCTCTACAATTCATTGGCGCAGTGGCCCCTTGGACATCTTCATCCCCATGTGGGAGTTGTATCATCGATGGGACTACTTGGGAAATGTGTAAATTTCAACATCGTGTGTTCAGTGCGAGGTTAGAACTGCCGTCGCCAATGGAACCAACTTTCGGGTTCATCACTAATGGGGATACTTAATATTCCATTTTCCATAATTTTTATTCTACGCTTTCACATATGTACATTGAATTAATTTTTAATTTGGAAGAAGGGCATCCAACTCCAAAGAGGTCTTGTAATAACCGATTCCATGTAATCCTTCAATAAAAAAACAGTTATTTTATCGCATAATGGTGCACTCTGAAAAGATTTCGGAATTTAACATTTTTGTCTCTCCTTCGCTTGATTTTTTATGTTAATTTAGAATAGTTGTCTTCGAGTTCTCCTTTCTTTGTCACTGGCAGGGAATGCGTCACGTGAAACTAAAAAAAATTTTTTGAGCCACAATTCCAAACACTGAAATGCGCAAATGGAACACAGATATATCGAAAACGAGGGCATGGGAGTAGAGTCCTCTGTCAAAACAAACGCTTCACAAAAGAACTCTGAGCAAAATTAGCCTTCAAGGATAATTGGCGCGTGATGGTGCTTATTTTTGGTCCGTAAGCATGAAATCGATAGGGTAAAAAACGACGCCTCCTCGCGATTACTTAAATACCATTCTGGTGGAATTTTCTGTTTACTCTCGTATTCATTAATTGCCATAGGATGGCAAATGGGGCACCCGAATTACGCAATCTCTTCCAGGGTATCAAAGCTAAAATAATTACGTGAATCGAAATTTGGGTGTGGGAAAAAAATCTCCCAAATTTTTCCTAGATGCGTCGTAGGTTCTTGGAAAAACAGAAGAGATAGAGTCAAAACAGGAATATTAATTGCATTTAAGACCAAAATCTTCATCAAAATGGAAACGGTCACCGATATCAGCGTATAATTTGTTTAAGTTAATTTAAATGTTGTAGTAATTAATTTGTTAATCTCCTTAATCATAACAATGCCCTTGCATAGATGGTGTCATCGGCCGTGACATGGTGGAAACGATTCATTATAATAAGAATGAATAAACTTGATTTTTCCACAAATATTTATTACTTTCCACTACCCAGGTTTCGGCGGTTAAGTCATCATCAGGTGAATAACAAAGAAACAGTTTTTCCACCAATTATTTATACAAAACGTTTATACCAAGTATATATACTTTTTGTATATATACTTGGTGGAAAAACTATTTCTTTGTTATTCACCTGATGATGACTTAACCGTCGAAACCTGGGTAGTGGAAAGTAATAAAATTTGTGGAAAAATCAAGTTTATTCATTCTTATTAAAATAACTTGGAAGGTTTATTATGAACCACCTAATGCCGATGTTAACATTCTAATGGGTCTTGAGAGATTAAAAAATATTGCATTATCAGAAAGCAAACTTAATGCATTTATAGCTGAGAATTTTAATTCTCTCGTCAAAGATTTGAATGCATCTAACTCTTGTCTTGGTGTAGGAAGAAGAACATGTACTACCTACTGCAATACGAGGTACATCCAATAGTCTTAACAATGTACATAAGAGTAGGTTTTCGCAATTTACATGGGACTGATATACCAGAAAAAGTTGGACCGTGTGAAACTGTTAACTCTATTGTTGGCCAAAGAGTAGCCATTTCTACAGTTTAAGTGGAAAAAGACTACACCACTTAATAAAAAGTTTTAACCTAGAAAAGTTTAATAATGTATTGAAACTCTATTTTGACAATTCTTTTGCGGCCACTACGAATAAAGCATAAACGGATATATGGAGAGATACGGAGAGAGGAAGGCGTTCCTTGAATTCACACATTCAATTAGAATGTGCCATGTTAATTTAAACGGGAGAATCCGGAAACAACGGAGGTGCAACGCGGAAGTAGTGAATGCTTTAGACGGCAACGAGTGTGCCATTCTAAACTAGAAAGAATTAATTGCGGCCTCGCCGCTGATGAACGTGGTAATTTTTTCAAAATCTGGAAAGCGTCTGAAGCCGCCAGTGAGGAGAGCTTCTGGAATGGTTCGTCTCAATTCAAAAGAAAAGACTAGGAAATGTGTAGGAAATTCTTTTGATAGCACAAAGTTGTAGTTCCGTGCTTAAAAAGACAACAGTGTGTTGGCTGAAAAACTTAGGTAAAGTTACATTTAGTAGTTTAAAACAATTCAATTTTTTTATTTCCTTTTATCAAAATATTCTTTTGAAGTCTAGACTTAATATACTCGTGCCATTCGACCTTTTCCACTGGCTTTTGTTGCCGATTGATATTCCTTGTGCCGGAGTATGTGTTACATAAAAGCTATTGAGGCCAACTAATCTCCGTGTAGAATTAGGTTTAGATGCGAATAACACTAGACATCAACGACTTGTCTGTGAAATTTGACTTGGTAATTTCCAATTTTAGCCCGCGTATTCTAATAAATTACTTTCATGTGCGTTTTCTAAGCTAAATATAGTAATAAGATTAAATTAACGCTTAGTTTGCAAGTAAAACTTTAATATCGTTCAGTTCCTTATCTTTCGATAACATGTAATGTTGCGCAAGTCTAATGGAGATTCATGTCTTCTCATAGTAATGTTTATATGCTCGCATAAATATATTTGGTATACGTTTAGTGCATCTTGTGCGTTTTTAACACCTTGGGAGCTTTTTTCCTTTGTTTAACTACTAAGCCCTAAATTTGCGCACCAGTTTCCTTGGTGGTTCCACCTCCCTTCAAACAATCGTCCATGAAATTTCTGGGACTCTTTTGGCTCATCTAATCACCATTTCCAGCGAATCGTTGTTGGGAAACAATGTTTTATACTTTTGCCAACGGGTAACTTGAATTTTGACTGTATTGTATAGTACCTACCCAAAGACCTGTGGTTACCTTGCTATGAATTTCTCCGCATACCAAGTGCTTGGGAGAGTTTTCTTATCTGATTGTGTATATTTATTTGCTTGAGAAGAAAGCAGGCATTTAAATGAACCGTGAGTTACCGTACCGCTGAGCACGGCCGTGCCTCTTAAGTAACCAATCCTGCACGAGTGTCCGTGCCCATCCTTCACTGTCTACCCTACGCTTTTAACTGCCTTGACCTCCGTGGGAGCTTTTAGCCTCGCGTTTGCGCGCGGAATATATTATATTTCAAAGACACACGGCGACGCGCACACTCCGATGGGACAGGAACGATGAATTTTTCGTCGTTCCGCTGAAGCATTCAAATTAGTATAATTTCTTAAGATGTTTAGCATCGCCACCCGCAGTGGAGTTTTTGCATCTGAAGCTCACTTGACTAAGATGTATGACAGTTTTTTTTTGTCGTGTCATGGGTTAGAGTTGCATCAGGAGAATCCGGCGAGCATGGAGCCGCTATGCAAAATCCTGTTTTTTTTTCTTTCGCTACGCAACTCGTGACTAAGTAAGAACTCTCATGTCTGCGTTGCCCCACTGAAGTGCTCAATTATTATGACTTAAGTCATATAGAGGTAGAAATAGTGGAGTTTCTCAAATTCTTCTTGGTCTAACTTTTAAAACTAATCGAGAGTAAAAACTATCTCCTCGTCAATTGGAAGAAACTATCTTAGGAAATTCTCTCCGATATGTTTTTTTTTAATGCGTTGGCTAGCAGTCAAACACCATGACACTAGTCACTATCTGAAGGCGTATTCATTCGAATAATTGCTTCTCGATCCAGTTGTCCTTTCTCCAAGAGTGTTGCAACTAAAATAAAGCATGTGCATGAGAGAGACTATTATAGACCACCTGTAATGTACCACTTCCTTTTTTTGTTCTTTTTCCAAATTCCAGCTTCGTTGCAAACACGTCAGTGCATTTCAGATGAAATTTTCTCTTTTTCAAGGTGATAAATATACTAAACGTATTTAACAGCGCGGATGAAAAGTATGCAGTTTTCCTTAGCATTTAAAGGTACTAGCGGAAGGATACCGTTGAAATTCAACGGGTGTGAGAAAAGTAAAATGTATGCATAATATTAAGATTGGAAATTTATTGCAAATGACGAATTCCAACTTTGAATATGGAGCTATCTTTCACTCCAAAACAAAATAAACAATCGAAAATACATAAATACAATCAGTTATCAAACCATCACCTTTACAAAAATGGGAATACTGTTCCAATTTTGTAGGTGATAGTGCCAATTGATATTCAGCGGGAGGGATAAATATAACAATTACCTATAGTATTTAGGCATTTTAACATTTTTCATGAAGGGAAGGAAACAACTTATGTTACGAAGTCGAGTTTGGTTCCAAGTCAGTATCGGAAACATAAATATGATTGAAACCATTGTAAACTTATCATTACTGCCAGGATTTATATTGAGCCCTGTTATAAAAATACTTACATGCCGTATCTTTACGTATATTTAAGTACCCTCTTTACGCGTACCTATAATACAATTTATATTTTACGTTAATACTCAAGTTTTTGTTAAACTATCTCAGATCTCAAACTCCATCAATCCACGATGTTTTAGAATAGGTCCCACATTTGCCTTTTATGACTCAGGTCGTTGAAAATGCGCAAACCCGTTAAGAAATTAAAAAATAAAACTTTTAAATACTCCTAATTTTAGCGAACGCAAACCTTCTTAAATCTATGAATAGCGCTAGTAGTCAGCACGGATATATGTGCAGAGAGAAATGGCCGACCACGCCTCAAGAATCAGCGGCAAAAACCTACTTTAACATCTTCCATTATCCTCGTGAAAAGCGCAATGCAGTTCACGTCATACGACGTATAAGCATCCACGATCTCGGGAACGACAATGGAAAAGGCCTTAGCAACGCTCGGAAAAGGTCCGAAAAATACAGTAACTTTCAACGTAAATTACATGATTTACAGAAATATCGAATATACAGAGTAAATCAGTTGAAAGAATAAGAAAGGTAACTTCAGTAAGGTATTATTTATTCAACAATAGCTTTCAATGTGCACTTAACTCAGCATTTTTGCGATGAGGCATTATGAATCTCCTTAGCGGTTTCTTGTTTGCTTTCTTTGTATTTTTGGCTAAAATATTTTGTAAAGTGTCAATTGTCCTATTGGTTCTATTAGGAAACGAGCAAGCAAACTATAGCATTAAAAAAATGTATGGCATGCTTTAAAATGTCTCAAATTTCTGATCTTCCACAAAAGGAAGTTCAATCCGTTGTATGTAGGTATTCATATAAATAAAATTGCGTTGCCCTGAGGTGCTAAGTCCAGACTTCTCTGGATAACCTGCGAATGAATGAGCTCCGTCTAAATTTTCCATCCCGCACATTTTAGGAAAGCCTTAGTTTAGGTGTTCGTACGTTCCCTGAAGTTGGGAACGGGGAGACTCTTCGTTGCGTCACTTGTGTTACGACTGAACTAAATTTATACCCGGCTCCACCTGTGGTATAGCCTCTCCTTGCCATACGTAACAGCCATCTTGCCCTGGCTGTATAATTTTGCTATGGTTTCACCTGCCCATTCAGTAAATTTGCCCTTGCTGAGGTGTATGATCATTAGTCAAAACCAGGCCAATTCTGGCTTGGGGTCTTCAAGCTTTTCGCTGTGAGGGCTACATTGTGAGCTTCAGCTGTGTAAAAACTAGTAGTAAAATAGCTCTAGAGCTAGTTATATGAGTTTTTTATGAGAAGGTAAAATTCTATTATTGTCGATTGAGACCCACCAATTACGAAGAAATATTGCGAAATATACGGTAACTATTCAATATAAAATAAAATTGAGAATAAGTTTTATGTTACACTTATATGTAATATCATCATATTTTGAGCTCGATGTAAATTAATGCATGTGGAACCCATCAACACCCTTCGTTTTATACTCGGATTCTAATGGAAACGTTAGTCTATTTGGCATATTTCCACACAATATTCCAAGGGCCAGATGGAGTGATATCGGCACACGGAACGCATTTGGCCCGCGAGCCGTAGTTAGCCGTTGTAGCTGTAGCCCTGATCTAAGCCATCAACTTCTACATAATTGTACCTTACAGAAGTCGGAGTTGGATTTCATAAATTATATACTTGCGATCATGTTTTGCACTTAAGTTACATGTTTTCTGCGTTTAAGCTGGTGTTTAGCTGCTTCGCGACCTTCTCCTTGTCATAAAATGAATCTATGGTTGAGAAAGGAGTAGAATTCGCATTTTTAAAGGGTGTTTTTAGGAACAACGTCACATCAAATTAAGAGCGTGGTCCACCGCGCATTGATAGATTATGACAGATTTGTGAGGGGGGTTGAAAACCACGAAAGGGAGCGTTACGCAATTTTTGTGCTCCGTGCAAAGGATGCTAACTAATTAAAACAAATGCTACATTAAAAACGTGTTAAATGAGTCCACCTCTGCGCCACAATGCTATACAATCCAGTCGAGAGTTCAAGATACTATATAAATTTCGACATCCGTGGCAATCGACATTACTACCCCCTCACTGACATCAGGTGTTTCTCCCAATGATTTCGCCATTGACTTAATGGTGTACAAGTTGGTCGTTACAGCCACCATTCCGGTTTCGATGTACGCGTATGACGTGTCAATTTACCATTTTCTTGCGAGAATGCATTTTTGAAAGACGCGAAGGAATGTCTGTCCTTGTCGTCACAATGTAATAGAGATAAAGGTGTTTTTTTTATTTAGCTGCACGGCGGAACGTGGCGCCATAGGAATATGCATTCGTGATCGCAGTCAGCAATGAAATGCTCGTGTGTCGATGTGTTGGTGTGAATGAAGATGAAACGTAATCGTGGGAAATTGAGTATGGTGATGGGAGGGAATGTTGGGTACATAATGAGGAGGGGCGGTAGAGAGAAGAGATTTCGCGACTTAGCAGCTATGCATCATCATCAGTGTTTTCAAGCCTGTTTCCGCACTAATAGGCGCTTCAGACTGGGAGGAAAGGTACAAGGATGGGAAAGAAGGAAGGGTGGAAAGAAACCCGGCATTAGCTTTCTCTTAACGAAAAGGCGCCAGGGGACCACGGTTTAACGTCCCATCCGACGGATGGAGTGCTGTACTCGAATGTTCACTACAAGACACTCAGTAGGGACCGGATGACCAGTAGCGGGCCAATGAAAAATATCTTCCACTGCCGGAATTCGAACCCGGGCCCACCCGGTGAGAGGCCAGTACTACAACCACTACACTATCCCGGTCCAATCAGCAATGCATGCCGGTGCATGCATTATCGTGTTACTTGTTATTATCGTGCAAGCACATAATTTGAAACTTTTCATGGGTGATTTTAGCGGTTATGAAATTTTTGGGGCAGAAAAGGTGGGTGGAGGAAGTGTCAAGAGTCAATCGATTTTTAATAAATTTTATGTTAGCTTTATTTAACCCTGAAAAATCAGTTGAAGAGGAAATATTCTAATTGGACTATAAAAATCAGTTAGTGCTACTGGTGGCCAATCTATTTTCAAACAGATGTCGTTATATTTAACTATAAAAGACCTACCATAAACAGCAGGCTTCGGTGGCATTATGATTTGGGTGTATGATTCGATTTTGTTATTTCGCCGATGTAATGGGGTCGTTTACCATATTTGTTTATTGCCGAATCCGATAGAGTTTGTAAAATGAAAAGACCCGTATTTTTCTGTTTTTTGATCCGTCAATTATTTCTCGAGTTATAAGCGGCGAAAAACTGATGTTTATAACCCCTTCGGAAAAGTGGGCGTGGTGCAACCGCTGACGTATATCGACTTCGTCCAATCACATCTGAGCCCGCGAAGCTACTTTGCCTTATCGCAATGGGGGGACGCAGCTTACTCTACCAAAAGGAGCCCTTCCCTTACCCTAAAAGCAGTCAAAGACGGGAGGAAAATGACGTCAATGATATCAAAGCAGCTTTTTTGGTGGGCGTCACCTTTTGCTTATTTTAATTTTTGATTTATGATTGAATGGTCGTGATCAGAAGATTAATTTTTTCACTAAAATTCTTTTTTTGTTTCCATCTAACGATTTCGTGTACAAAATTGCAATTTCGGTTCCGATTAAACGCCCTCATTGATATCATTTTTTGATCTGTCACCGTAATCAGCTACTTACAGGAGCTCTGAGAGGAATAGTGTTATACTGATGCATCTTTAGACCTCTATTTAGATGCATCGCTTCTTTTTGGGAAGTTGGAAATTAAAGAATAATTGCCATACCTTAAATGAACCTGCGAAGCCCTTCTGGATTATTTGTAGACTGGCACTCGTTGTCAGTGAGAAATCATTTTAGCGTGCGTATGTAGTATTTCAAGAATTTTCGGCAATGACCCTGGATAAATTTGGGATGGCTTTAGTGCAGCAATAAACATCCTCAGACTCGAACCTAAATCTTTCATGAAAGAACGAGACTTCTCGAAATTTGTTTATGGCTACAAAGAAAGTTCTGGGTGACACCCTACCATCGGAGGAAAGAGCTAAGCGGAGGCACTCTCTTTGTAAGATCGAAGGTGCATTTCGTTAGGGGGACCCTTAACCGCACCCATTTAAAGCAGTTTGTGGAAATATGTGGTGGGAGGCTGTGTGACTACTCCAAAAGGAATATCCTCGTGAAAAAGTAGGAGTGTTGTTTACTGCAGGTTTTGAGGAAACTCGCCATTCAGAAACCTCCAAATCGAAGACAATTTCATGAATACCGTTTGGTGTTAATGCTACATTCCACAATTCTATGGTAATCCTTTAAATTACTTCTAATCGTGCCGACACAAAAACCTTTCTTTATTCCACTTAAGGATTGCGGTCTCAAGGAATGGATCGGGAATGTTTAACTACGTCAAGAAGCGAAGAAATCAATTTTGGTGCCATATATCAAGAAAAATCGTTAACAATTCGGTGAATTTGAGTAGCGATTGCTAATGGAGATTGGCGAATTCCGGGAGTAAGGAGAAAGCTTTAATTAAGGAGAACAAATTGGCTGGGGATCATTACTTTATTATCTAACGTACCTTTGAAGTAGAGGCTGTTTAGCTGGTATATTAAGGAAGGGACAGTAAGATAAAGGTACATTAAGGTCCTCTCGCCGACTCTGGAACGTAATTCGCTCAACGACTTCATCATCATGTCTCGATCGCGCGGGCATAGAAAGTACGATTCCCAATACGATGCGTTTATCTAATTCCTCCGTAAGATTATTCGGAAGGCTTGCCAATCCAAGATTGCAGTTGCATCGTGGGATATCGCCTTCACCCGATTAGAATTATGCTATTATATTTCTGGGATTGAAGTTATTTTTGCGCTAGCAATTTAGGGCTTGAAGCAAAAGCTTATGTACTTTGGGAAATACAGAAATATTTAGGCTCTTCATTTTGTATTAATCATATATTTCTTGCTGTCCTTTTTCACGTCAGTTCGTTTACGTATCAGTTTGTATCTTATTTATTATACCCTGATTTTGTAAGACGTTTATCGTCGATTGCAATTATTGTGTAGAGTAGCTGTTTAGTACTCTATCATGGTTTCAATATAATGGCTTGATTAGTCCCTCCTTACCTTAAAATCGTCTTCAAACTCCTTCCAGGACTCCATAAAATATCTTGATAAATTTTAACAGTCACTTCTAACAATGATAGGAGAATATGGAGTGCTTGAATTAATCATCAAAACAATTGAATAAGTGTTGTTCATAATTTACCTTGATTGTATGTGAAGTATTTCCCGATTTGTTCATAGGTCATTGAGGTAACAATTACTGGAATGAAGAGCTGTATGAATAAGCAACTGGCATAAGGGTTAATTGATTGCGACGTCTGATTGGTTGACCAGAGTGTGTGTCCAATAGGTGGAAGAAAACCTGTTTTAATTAATTTAACATCGGTTCGAATTCAGATCAGCCCTATTTGTTTATCAGTCTAAAATATTTATGTGGCTTTCCAAGTTTCAAAAGTCATGCAATTGCATTAATTCAGGTGGAACTCGAGAATAATTGCTTTGTGTACCTTGTTATATTTCTGTCGCATTGCTTTTGAAGGTAGTTGGAAGAGGGTACAGGTAGCTTCTGCTCTTTTTTTAATTCGTTTTCGTAGAAATTGAGTGGATGCATATGCTTTTCTGCGCTCATGCCTTTGTAAAACTTTTTCGTGCCGTTTCTCTGTTCTGAGGTGACCTCCATTCTTGTGATGTTAATGCGTTGACCTACTGCGGTATTCTCGGCGACTCGTTAGCTCCTGCTGAGCATCACGTTTGGATAGGTGCTTGAAGATGATCATCGTTCCTGTTTGTACATACATAGTAGTCAGATCAGTGTTGATTTGTCATTGCTCGGGTAAACTGCGCACTTGGTCACAAAGTTTAACAAATATGGCATTTGCATGTGCTATTCGAGAGCATTAAAATATTTACTCAGTCAAAGTTAAAAAATAATTTCCTTGCCCTAGTAGAGGACAAGGGAAAGGACGACCGTACTTGTGACATAATTTGTCGCGTGCGCTTGTCATAATAAAACTTGACAGTTTCTTCACGCATTTCGAAGCTTTTAGTCATTCTCTTTATGCACTTTTCCGCTTCTAAGTGACGTAAAACAATGAAGCGTCGACATGTGAAATGAAGCTAAATAAATTGTGAACCGCACGATTGGCTTCTTTTTTTTAGACTTTTTTTTATTTCCTTTCCCTTGACGAGCATCCAGAGTTATAATCATTTCATTAGCTGTGGTGTTGAGGTTTTACGGCAGCCTATGGAGAAGCAGGGAGTTCCAGCGACCTACCTGCCTCTCGGTAGCGCTCAATTTGGTAATCACTGTTAGATCTCCAACTATTGCTCCTTTAGTTGGAAGAGGAACTGTATCACCTCGTATAGCATTTTCTCGGGAACATCTTGGCGAGTTTTCGAAAGCCGTGACGTATAAGTCGGGCCATCAGCACTTGCCTCGAAATAAAAATATTTACGGCGTCGTATATATTCCTCGTGACGCTAACCAGTAATCGCGGGCTCATTATCACGGCGTTTTAGGCATTTTGTTAAGCCATGCCCTCCTCCTCGTAATAAAAGTGACTTGTATTCATCGTCACGACTTTCCGGTCGCCGACTAATTTAACCTAACGGCTTCGCCGGCGCGGTTGCGGCTGGCTGCGAATGTCTATTCGTGGCCCGCCCGACGGAAGAGTTGGAATATTGTGCACTCCACCCATGAGACCGTCCCTCATTCCTTCGACTGTCACGTGGGCTGATTCATCCCACCGCCCTAAGGGCTAGGGTGCGAAGGGACACCCACCTCCCGAGGAGCAAGAATTACCGCCGACTATGAGGGTGGGTGGGCCATCCTAATAATTAGACTTCAGCGCACGGGCCGGGTGATAAATTTCTCATCGGGGCTCCTCATTTACAAAGGATTTGACGTTGAGAAATCCTCCCTCCCTCTTTCGCGGGATTTTTTTTGGGGCAATCAATTTACAAATAAACTGGAAAACTCGCGACGAGGAAGGTAATAAATAGATGGCGTGCCTGTTTTGAAAATTCTGATTTGTTGCTTTTAAATGCGCGCGCTGACAAGAAGAATTCGAAGTCCCTTCGGAGGTTGTGCTACGTCAAGTTCTCTTTCAACACATTCCCTCCGTCTTCCTTAGTGAATTTCAGCTCAAACGGCGATCATCAGTTATTTAACGCGCCAGCCTGGAAACCACAGTGTCTAAGATACGATGCTCTCTCGGGCATAGAAGTTGTGTTTTTCTAAGGTGTTATGAATTAAGGCTGTATCGTACGATCTTGGCCTTTTAGTCGAAGCTCCTAATATCAAATTGTATTAGTACTACTCTCTTATTCGGGAAATATGCGGCCGAGCGAAGAGACAGCTAGGATTCATAAAAAGAGTACTTGGGAAATGGGATGAGAAGACAGAAGAGCGATGTTACTTTTCACTAGTTAGGCCCCACCTTGAATATGCAGCCAGTGTATGGGATCCGAATGAATTAGATTTGATCAGAGAACTAGACAGTGTGCAGCAGCTAGGTTCGTTAAAATGTGTTACGATAGTTTGAGTAACGTTTCAGAATTAATAAAAGAATTAGGGTGGGAATTATTATCAGAGCGTAGGTTAAGGTACAGATTAAATCTATTAGAGAAATTTCAATCGGATAGCTATACTGAAGATGTTAGACACATATTAAAAAAACCAGGGTATTATGCTAGATTCGACCAGATAAATAAGATTAGAGAGCTAGATTATCGTACCGATAGATTCAAAATGGCATTTTTCCCCCGTACTATAAGAGAAGAGAATAGGCAGCATAGCAAAGGGATAGGTAGGTGAAATATTTTAGAGTAGTCTGTAGTGCATGATGCATGTATTAACCCCTTAAATACTATAGATACTAACAATCTAGTTGCATGAGACCATATAGTTGCTTGTTTGCATGTTTGCAGTGCATGCCTGATGATCTTCACCCCCTGCCACACACCCTCGCGGTGGCTTGCAGGGTATCGTGTAGATGTATATACTCATACTGATACTCATATGACGCAATGTCTAGCTAAGCTGCACGATTTTTCACCTCTGGATTTTCGCTCCAGAACTTGTTAGCAGCCAGAGATGAGTTCACTTAATGATTACACTATACGCACAGAGTTGTACACTCAATGATTACGTTAATTTTTTGGAAGCGTGACAGGTACCGTTAAGTTGGAGTATAGTGACAGTACTATCAACAGATTCCGGCTTGATGTAGTGGAAGGTATCCATAAATAAAAAAACTTTAAGCACTTTTCCACAGATCTAATAAACACACTGCGCGTTTCAACTCACAGAGTCATCTTCTGAGTCTTGCACCTGATGATGACTCTGTGAGTTGAAACGCGTTGCGTGTTAATTAAATTTGTGGAAAAGTGCTCAAAGTTTTTCATTTATGGTGACAGTATTGATAACCTCGTGAAATAACGTGTTGATCTTGTTTTTAATCGCTTATTATTAGAGATTTTAGTTTCTTTTGTGTGCTGTTCTTTCAGCACTTATGACTTTTGGTGACTTATAGTTCTCGCAACTAGCAAAGCCTTTCGAAAGGTCTGTTGAAAACAGCGCGCTAGCCCCACCCTAGATACCGGAATTCACTGAAAAGTGTGCATATTCAGATCCTTTCGTGGCTTCTTTTAGCCTTCGTAATGGCACGTGCATCTTTAAACCAGGGCCATTTCATAAGCCGAAGAGGAATGGCGTCGAATTTTAAGCGCTGCTTTAGTGCAGAAATGTGCTGTAAGTCTCTCAAAAATTCCCCCTCATCTATCTGAGACTTTCTGGGGAAAATCTGGATCGTAATCACGGATCTCCATAGCGCGCTTGCTCGCGTTATCGCAATGCTTCATCGTGCGTAGGAGGATAAAAACATGATCTCCGTTCTTCAAGTTTTATCTGGTACTCAAAATCTCTAGTTCCAATGTGTAGCGCCGTGGAGTTCAGGAGAGGTTCGTGTTCGGGATGGCGATAGCGACAACGCGCAGAAAGATCCGTGGTACGTCCACAGCTTTTGATGGTTTCTATCTGTTTATAGAAATGATATTTAGGTTACATATCTGTGCTGATCGGCCCTAATTCATTTTTATTCGACGGTTATATTTGTATGAAAAAATTATACAACAAAGGAGGTAATCTACTATCTTGTCCATGTCACATAAGTGAGCAATTTGACTTACCTGATATCTTAAGCGATTGTTATGGTAATCGGAATGGTCTTTTTTGTACATGTTTGGGCATACAATGCTCTCATCTTCGCTCTTCGATTTCGATTCGAATTGTCATCGTTTTTCCTCTCAGACATAGGTGCGTAATATGTGAAATTATTCAAACCTGCATTTTTATGCTGTAACAGTTCAAAATACACTTTTTTAGCAACTTATATCGTGATGAATAAAACAACTAAAGGTATTCGCGAAACCAAATTCTAGACCTTGCACCCTGAAAAAGTGCCTTATATCAATTGCTTCTTGGTCGAGATTCGTTGCGCATGAAATATTCCGTTGGGAGTTGAATGGCGGGAAATCTATTGCTCTGCTTTAATTGGCCGAGTGGCCGCACTAACATCAACTTTGGGGAAGACTTTTTTTTCAACCTGAAGTAATAAAAAAATGTATCCCTCGCAACGGAGATTCCGCACCTTCTAATTATTGGGACGTGAATATCCATTCGTCTCTCGAATTCCTGTACAGTACGAATAATATTTTACTCGTACATGATTTGTGTATGATTATATCCCTCGCACAATTAGAGATACGAATAACGGTAAATATGTCCTATCGGAGAGTAGCAATGAATAGCATTGATAGCTGCATGTTGGTATGAGTACTTAAAGCTAACCCTACTAACAGAATGTTTTTGCATGTTTTCTTTGCAATTTCTATCTTTTTTAAATAGTGTAGTTCTGACTACTATATTAATACTATTCCTTTTTTATGCATGATATGTAGTGCATGTTTGGTGAGCAATCACCCCCTGCCACACACCCTTGTGGTGGCTTGCAGGGTATTATGTAGATGTAGATGTAGATATCATGGAAAGTGCAGTGTGGCCTTCGTATCAGAGCACCCGAAAGTGCAGTAACTACATACACTTCAACAGCATAACTATGCCTAGCCGGTCATCAGTGAGCCACTCTTAACATGAGACTCCAATGCTTATCATCTTTCCATCTCCTCCGCCGTGAAAACCATCCCTTTGTCGAGCCGACATCCCTGCTTACACCCCTTTATGCCACGTTCGTTTTTGCTATTAACTGTGGGTAAAAGACCGCCTGAGGTCATTTGAAGTCGGCTCAAGGCCTCTTAGGCCTCCATTTTACGATGCCTTATTTTACGCTTTGCAGTAAAAAATGGCCTGTCACATTGTAAACAGTATGCTGCCCGGGACCAGCATGGCAGTCGAACTCGACGTTCAACTCTCCTGGTTAAATGACGTTCTCTAATGACATTACCGTCTAAGGCACAGTGTCATTGAACAGCCCGGCATACGGAGAATCGAGCGGAGTAGTTTGGTATTAATGGATTTGTATGCCATCCTCAGAATTCGTAACCTGTCCTTTAAAGTGGTAACCGACGAAAATTTCATGCGAAATGTATAAAATATTTACCAAAGATCCGGGTATTGTCCTCTCACTTTTTTATGCAATGAGGGTTATGTTCGTCGAGCGGATAGGGCTTAGTATTTTATAACCTGCATTTTTTTCGAATACACACTAGATGCACTCTGTCATTGTCTGCGAATGTATGTATTTCATGTGCAGTCTTGACAATTACCAGTATTGTCATCATCATGATAAACAGTTCTGTTCCCCAGGTTGTATTCTGGTTTTTCGTGTTTAATTTAGCGTTCCAGCGATTCCAGTATTAGCGTGCAGTAGCAGGGTAACGTTTAGGGTCAGTTGATCACATCAAAATGTAGATACCTATGATACATATCTACTTCTGGTGATATAAGACCGCAGATAGAAATTTTATAAAGGCTGGTAGACAACTTATTTATTTTTAAATCATTGGAATTATAAGCACTAGTTTTCAAATGAATTATCCTTTTTTCTTGGTTCAGTTTGTTTGTTGATTCCTTAACCTTGCCCTCGCGAGTTCCTCCTCGATTTTTTTCGGTTCCAAAACTAATAATATAAGTTAAAAATACGTAATTTAGTAAACTCAAGCATATGTGATCGTTAGCAAGCCATGGATGATTCCCTGTTGGAAACGTAGCGCAAGTGGCTGCAAATGGAACCATTTTGGAATAAATTATACGTTATTATGACATGCCATATTAAATGTTACCATTCTCTTTTACAGGGAGCTTCGATCAGTTTTCAGTGGTTTTTACATTTTCTTCTCCGAGTTAAAATTTAATTATCACAGCTTCTCAGATGGTCTACGTACTTCTCGCTACAATGACATCTAATCATCATGTTGATGACATTTCCCTCACCCTCATTGCAATTGGATTTTGCAGAAAGTTGTGCGTTTCGTCAGGCATACAGATTTGTTGTTGGGCTCTTCGGACCCTCCAGCTTTAAACTCCACGAAAATTAGGTAAATTGCTCTTAATAATTATTTGCACCTTGACACAATAAATGGGATTGCGTTTATTGAGTCAGGCCCTATGATTCATTAAAATGTTCACGGAGGAGAGGATGGGAATTGCCATCGTACATATTCACCAGAAACGTAAGGCCTCGTAGATTCGCGTGTCTCGAATAGCATGCTCACCCTTCGAACTTCCGTTCCTGCTCTAGTTTCCTTCTTTACTCTGGCGGCCACTCTCTTTTTTCCTTGGCCCAGACCAAGATTGGATCTCGAATGCTCGCGTTGATGCGAGAATATAGGCCCATAGTTTGAATATTAAATTTGATCGCTAATTTATAGGTCTGCCCGTTAATCTTACTTTGCATATTGCCAAATTTGTGATAATTACAGCAACATTGTGCATATCTTGTCTTTCAATACTTCAAATTATGCTGAAAATAAAACAGCCATATTATTTTATTCCCCTTATCTGGTCGTAGTGGCCAGGCTGGTAACGTACCGGCCTGGAAGTACACAGGTCGCGAGTTCGAGAACCGTCTTTTGGGTGTTGATATTGCGTTCATCTTAGGTTTAAGATTAGCATTAAAGTAGGCTATATGAATAGAGTAGTCGGAGCACCCTTACAAGTTAATTCAACCGCAAGTTCTATTCATTTGCTTTAACATTAATTACGGAGATGGTGGTCAACCTAAACGGCACTTTCATGAGTGGCATACCAGTGATACTTGTTTAGTGTGCACGAAAGTCCGGTATAAAATACATACCTCAATAGGTTGCATGAGGTTTTTTTCATCTTTTCAGACGTGCATGAGGTTTTTCATTTTTTTACCTGATAACACGTAAACATTTAAAATATTTATTATAAAATATGCGCAGGTAATACTCTGAGACTCTTTAAGCAGAAAAAATTCTGACCGAAAAATAACACATTTTAAGTTCCCAACATATAACGCCGTATGAAGGAACAAGAACCTTGACGACTGTGTTCTGGTACCTTGCCAGTGAATATGGAAGAAAGTAAACTAGGAAAGGGGAAATGGTGCAAATTTTGCTTCGTGTCGAGATATACCAATACGGGGGGTTTATGACACCCGAAAAATTGTATTTCTAGGTACTAAAAATGAGAAATATCGATACATATCGATAACCCACGAATTTCGGTTGGTTGGTTGGTTATTTAGGGGAGGCGACCGACAGCTGAGGTCATTTGCGCCACATAGGATAGGTGGGTAATTGGGTAATGGTAGGAATTCTTAGGGAACGGAGGAAGGGTGGAGAGAAACCCGGCGTCGGCATTAGCTTACTCTTAACGAAAGGCGCCAAGGGGACCACGGCTTAACGTCCCATCCGACGGACGGAGTACTGTACTTGAAATGCCCTCCACTAGGCACTGAAGTGGGGACCGGTTTTCCACTGAAAAATCTGCCACTGCCGGGAATCGAACCCGGGCCCTCGGGATGGGAGGCCAGTACTCTAGCCACCACACCAACCCCACGAATTTTGGAAGACCTCCTCAAGGTCCATTTGTAAGCAAAAAAAACTTGATTTGCGCGAATCTTTCCAAATTAAAAAACATCGGATGCGTAATCTGCTGTAATTTATATACGGAAATGGAATATTTTCACTAAAAAAATTTCACGAGAAATGCCACACGGGATAAAAAGTTTCGTTTTTGTACCGATTTGGAGGGAACCGTAGGGTTTGGAAGCGTATGGGATGGGGTATATGGACATACTAATTCATAAATGGTCGTTAATCGGTCTGGATGGCTTGTGCTGTTGATAATCTGTGAAACAAGGAGCCCTGAATGAAAAAGTCATCGACACCATCATTTGACGACACCTCCCTCGGTGGGACAGATTACTTACTGCTCTCGAGGGCCCTCCCTTTTGCCTTTCGGTACCATTCTATCTTTTCCCTCTCTGTCTCCTCGGAAGCTCAGGGCTCGATTCATTTTTCACCCTGACATCGGAACTTTTCCTCACCTTGTAAACCATTTGCGGACGATGTGGTTTGATGAATAGTGACGCAAGGACAAGCGAACTTAGAGGTGATTAAAATAAACCCTCTTGTTCTCTCTCTCCCTTCTCTTCCTCTCTCTCTCTCTTTCTTCCTCGAGAAAGCGCGCCAAAAATACGTTCTGGATGTATTTGTTCACAATGGACGAGAGAGAAGCCGTCGCTGTTCGTCTGAAGAGATATCCCGGCTGTGAGGAAGAGGGACGGGGGAAGATCACCCCCAGCCCCGCTGCCCTCTCGCAACCCTCTGACTCTCCTCCGAATGATGCGCTTTGTTTTTAAAGCCTCTTAATAATTGCGGATTAAGCGATAAGCGACAAGGGAATTATGGAGAGACAATGGGGCCTTATGTGAAGAGGGGCCGGACCCAGGAAATGCCTATCGCCTTGTGGTGAAGTTGTATAAGGTGCAGCTAGTCGACGTGGCACACATCTCGTGGCATTCCCGATTTCAGGACGATACCGAGGGCTGGGGAAAGTAATACTTTTAAAGAGGATCCCGAGTATCAAAGGCGGCTTTGTGATGCTCACGGTAGAATTTCTTCTTTTTTTGTTCATCCGGGAGAGATGGTTTAATTTAATCGCCTTGCCTCCGTCACAATTACGCGCGGTGCGTTTTCTTTTTTCTGTCGTCAGAGTCGGCAACTTTTTATTTATCTCATAAACTTTCGAAGACTACCGACCTCAACTTGATTGCATGGCCTTGATGGTAGTTTGCCTCTCATTGTGCTCTTCAGCAAGCCAAGTCGCTTAAGTGGAAATCTGTTGCTGATTCACCCGTATGAACTGTTTTCTTCCCTCTTGGATGGAATAATTCCCAACCGGCTCAGCTCTATCATTATTCAGTTTTTGTCCTAATAGATAGAAAAGGTTCCATATTCATTCAAGAAAATGCCTTTAAAGTTAATTCATTAGGGTTAAATAATAATACTTGGTTTATTTCATCTTTGCAATGGTTTAGGCAATAGGTTTATTTTCTCATTGCCCTGAGAGCACAAGTGACATAATATGATGAGCTTACTGATTCGTCATTTATCAGCGTAAGGCATATGTAGACAATAGTAGAAAAACAGTATCTTAGTAAAACAAAAAGGTTGTAAGGTTTTGAGAGGTTGTTGGTGTTTTACAAATCCTTGTATAGAGAGCTTTATAAGTGGTAACACGTTATCCCATTAATGTATAACCAGAATATGAAGGAACAAAACATTTTGACATAAAATCATGAATTTCATGAGACTTTTACTTCCATGATAAACTGCATTTTAATGCGCTAAAAGTGTCCGGAGGCAAACGCTTTCCTGGGGCCCAAACACTCAGCGCTATATCTCACTCGATCATCGTTATTTTGTAATTACGCCTAGGAAAGCGAAGAAGTTGCGCCAATTCTTCAAATTTTGTCCTTAGCTTCAGATCAACTTTCTCTGGTGGTAGATCAGGTCATTTAAAATGGTTACTGTGAAATGCTTCTAAATGAGTTTGCTTTATTCATTACGATAACGACAACGCGAAAGAACGATCCGTGATTCCGTGCCGGGACCTGAATCTTTCGTAATATTTTGCTGCGCGTTGCTTATCGCACATTGCATAGATTTTAGGATCTTTCATTGTGGACAGTGGATATGTTGACTCACGGTTTACAACAGAAGCAGAGCAACTGCCATTCAAATTATTCTATGCTATTCGCATTATTTACCCTGTTGAAATAATTGCCCAAAAAAGTCAATGGGCAATGTTTCCACTTTTCAATCAACGGCTGGACGTACGTCTTTGGAGAATATTAGCAGTACGGTCGCCTGGGTGTTTATGTTCTCATGAAGCTTGGATAAGTGGGGATTAAATTTGCTATGCCCAATGAGGCAATGATGAATGACGAAAACGAAAATAAAATTCTAACGAAGACATGCTTTGCATGATTATAAAGTAATTATGCTAGAGACATTCATCGTTGTGGCTAGGAATACAACAAAAAAGGAGGTGATCGAGTAAATTACGAAGATATAAGGGGTCAAAACCTTGATTATTGAGTGGCAAGGAGTTAAGAGGAGGGTGTAGTTTAGGAAACGCGGTAGAAAATTGACTATTTCTCTGTATGAACACTCAAAACTTAACAGATGCCGTGAAAAAAGTTAACTAGCTATTGCGTTTTTATTTGTTATCACATTCATGCATTTTTAGATAGGTCTTACGCAAAACGCTCGAAAGATCGCTATCGCTTCGAAAGTCTTTAGCAATACGGCGTTATGTAAACATTTTCATCCTGTTGATTATTCTTTTTGCCAGCTCCTTATAATTTACACCGCATGCATAGCAACAAAACACTCTTCTAATCCGCCCTCTTCCAGCGCTATTATTACCTCTACTCCTCATGCTAATGCGAACTTGAGAACTTTAGGATTCATCACTGATAAAGTTTCTTTTGAAACCTCTATCGAAATGAGCATACAATGGAAGTATTAACTTTTTCAGGGTGGTAGTTCGTGTTTTGCTCGCGAGAAATACGAGAGGTTGGAGTCGAGCGTGGGTATTAGGTAGTCTCAAAATGTGGATGAACTCACGTGTGCCTGAATGCGGGGGATTCTAACGAAAGCATAAAATATGTTGGAGGAGATTTCTAATGGTGTGGAGGAGAGGTATTCATAATGTGATAAATAATATTTGTAAGCCTCCAGAAGCAAATTTATGTCACCTAAACTAGGTTTCGATAATAGCGATCATCGTTGAGTAGACCTTAGAAATACAGTTCCACCAAATTAAGCCTGATACGTTTAATTTATGTTTGGTATTCATGTCACCATTAACATTCTGCAGACATGCATCTAGATGGGAGAAATAATTCACCTTGTACGTACTCCACGAATTTATTTTAACCCAACCAGTTTCGACGTTAGCACGTCATCATCAGGGGTACAATCTCCCTGTACCCCGGAGATTGTACCCCTGATGGTGACGTGCTAACGTCGATACCGGTTGGGTTAAAATAAATTCGTGGAATAAGTACAAAGTGAATTATTTCTTCCATCATGCCGTCATTCCACAAAGTAGAGCCTGCAACAGTTGAAGTTTTATGCATCTAGATATTCGCTTGCGTCGCTTGAGTGGCTTATGGTATTATTCTAAGCTCATAACTGCATCAAACGTATCCTTGGATACAATGTAGTTTGCGTTTATTCACAAATATCACGATTGTGGACCAAATCAATTATAATACTTTCCAAAAACTAGCAATCAAAATATCCCTTTAGTGTCCTTTATTGATTTTTTCCGAGTCATAGAATAAATATGAAATGGGTATGGAATTTCTTTTCCGCCATTTTTTTCAAATTGACTTTATTTTCTTCATAACGGTACAGATTCCTGTACGTTCAGGTCTACCATAGATTTAAAATGAGTGACTTGCTGTTTACGCAAAATACTGAAAATATTGAATGTTTTAGGTTTTTATTGGAGATTGACTCGTCATTGGTGTTTTGCTGCTTTGGTTATTAGTTCTGATCTTCTGTCCAACGAAACGTCTTTCACTCGAATATGCTTATTGTTATTACAATATATATTCCTTTTTCTCAAATCTTGGAAATAATGGCTGTCCTTTATTCAGTGCAAAAACACGTTAACACGAACGTTAACGTTAAAAAAAGTTAACACGAATGAAGGGGACCCTCCATCGCACCGTGTTTGATTCTCATTTAATACACCAAGTTTAGGAATCGGATTGGTGTGGTGGCTAGAGTCCTGGCTTTCCATCGCGAATCCCTGAGTTCGATTCTCGGCAGTGAAGAAGATTTTTCTGTGAAATACCGGTCCTTAATAGAATGGTGTCTCGTGAGCATTTCCTGTTCAAGCTCTAATTTGATGGGACGATAAACCGTTGACCCATTGCCACCTTTCGCTAAAGGGTACGGTCTCTCTTCTCCCTCCGTTCACTGAAACATTCCGACTTGTTCCCGACTGCTCACCTCTCTTAATGGAGCATGGTGTCTCAGCCTCCTTCTCGTAATTGCTGCAATCACACTCCGTCTTCAAGGCATGCCGGTGAAAAATCTCTGGAGTACCTGGAATTGATTTTTCTTCCTCTCTTCGATTTTCAGCGTGGCCCCTGGGAGAAGGAGGCGGAGGAGCGGTGGTGGGGTGTGCGGGCGGGTGCGGCCGCGAAGCCGCCTGCAGACACTTCCCCAACAACAACACGTACGCCTGCGTCTGCACCCACGACTCTTCGCCGCCCACGGCCGACCTGCGGTGCCCCAACCGACGGACGGGTAAGGATGAACTATAGCAGTGCCGGGGGAATTCCATTGCCATGGAATACACTGCCGTGACTTAAGGAGGGGAGAATAGGAGAACTACAAAAGAATAATCCTTTTGGCCTTCACAGAAGATATATATTTTTGGCTTTCCGCTTTTCTCTGTTGGTACTTACCGCCATAAAGAAGAAAGCGTACTCAGGGACTCAAAGCTCTCCCTCTCGAGATATTAAAGCTGATGACTTGTGGAATCCTGTACGTGGGCATAATGGGCATAGCCCTGCCAAAATGCGTAAGTAAGGGATACCAATGCTGTAATCCGTGATTTAAAACTAAATTAGCTGCCACTTGACTGCCATTCACCCTCTCACAAAAGCATAGCAATTAATGCCAGATGATTTAAGTTGAAAATCAACAATAGAATATTATGTTTTTGGGTGTTTATCTCCGATTAAAACACTTGGGACGACTGATTCCTTGAAATGAGATTCAAAAGTAAGTAAAGGGAGACTTCAACGATCGAAAACCCGCGTCAGTATTCTGATTCTAGTATGTTCCTTTTTCTCCTTCCTATGTAATAGAATTTAATGAAGTCCGTAAAAAGTAACCATTGTAAATTGTAAATATCAAATGAGTATACCAATAAATTGTCATAGTTATATAGATCTTTACCCGGAACTCAGTGTAAACTGAATGCTCAGTTCTTTTGCTGAGCTTTGAATGGCCATAGTGAAATCCTAGCACCCCACTAAATTTAGCCGGTATTATCCTTCTTATAATTTCCCTATAACGAAATATAAAGTAGATGTTTTTATAATATTTCTCTTTATTAAAAGCTATCATTTTTTCTTAGTGGTTATCCATTCTTTGAACCCCACCATTCTCCGCTATCTTGCTGTCAGCTCTTCCTTCCCCCCTTCTGGGTGTTGAAATCCACCTAAACTTGTTTTCACCAATAGAATTTCTCGATCTAGTTTTACAAGTAGATATACTATTCATTTCTTCCATGGGTCTACTTCTTGAGATTTTCCCCCGAATTGCTGCTAAAATTTCGTCACTACTTCTCCAGGAAGGGCATTTGTCGTCCATTTGCCTCACGCTTTGAAATCATATCCCCTTGGTTCGTCGGAACTGCGAATCTGCCATACAAGTTGAGAACCTCTGCGTCAGCTGTCACTTTAGTTGTCATTGTTGAGCCTTATTATGTATTTTACCGGGGTATAAATCTCAGGATCGCCTCAAAACCTATTAGGTACTATCTATCCTACAGTTCGATTGAAGTCACTGTCGAATTATGTATTCCTAATCTCAATCGATTCCTCGATTCCGCCAGCATTTTTTTCAAAAATATTTTATGCGATAACAACCACGTAAGTAATAGATACTAGCAGGTATATGTTAATTTATAATTATTAATCTCAATATTATGTCATTCATTACTAGCACATATTCCACTCATTCAGGGTTTCCCAACCAGGTGTGCTCGCTCTCCTTGCGGGTGCGAGATAAAATTTCAGTTTTTTGTTTACATTCATGGTACTGTCCTAAATATGAAAATATTTAAGTTTACATGGGCGTGTGACATAAAAAAAGGTTGGGAACCACTGCACTAATTGTAAATGGTTTCAAATGAGCTCGAATGACCGTGATTAAACTCTTTGTAGTGTCTGTGAGTAGCTCTTTCGTAATACAATTACCCCCTAATCTCAGTGTACACTCATTACTTTCACTATTCCCCTTGTCAGATTTATGCATATCCTCTCTTCTCTTGATTTAAAGTGCCTCGATTCCGCCTCTCTCGTTCCCCCTTTCCAGATGATCTAAGGGAGGCCGTTTCCAAGGGATTTGGATCCAAGAGATCCAAGGTCTTTGGATTCAACACTCCGTGTCCTCTTAACTGTTTCTTTCGTCCACCCCATTTGTCTCCTTCAAAATTCCTCCAGTTGCTTTCTTTATTCCTGTGCCATGATGAGCAATTATCTTTTTTTTCTGCCCGTTCGCCGTATTATTTCCGTCATTATTCAAACCCATCAATCTGTTCTCATCGTCTCCTCAAATTTACGGTTTTGGAGCTATAAATTACTCGTGTGTGGCAGGAATGAAGTGCAAGAATGACACTGCTGATTACTGAAAATTATTATTTTGCCAGAGTGTATACTTCGCTCGTATCTCAATGTGTTCATATTTTCTCGTAGGCATCTCCTAATGTGTAGATCTACAAAAATCCACACACTTGAGAAACGTTACTGTAATTATCCGTAACGAAGTAGGTATAGTTGTAATTTGGGCATAGGTGGACCGCGAATCGCAAAAATGTCCTTCATCTCCGGTTAGATATTGATGGTTATGCAATTAAGAGCATGGTATTAACATTTTTATTTCGCTGCATCTGTAGTTTGCTGCTGGTATGTGGTTTTGCTGTGTGACTGTGATGAGAGTGCTCAGTAGTCGAGAACCGAATCTAACTCCTACCTTTTGGCCTCGATAGGTGATGTAATTTCGTAATAATTACATCCGTGGTGCAGCGTTTCTCGAAAGAAGAACAGCAGTTCACGAGAAACGCTTGTCCAAAGGACAAATATTCTTTCCAAGACGGGTGAGCAAGATGAGGTCAGAAATAGAAAAAACCACAAAAGTATGACAATCTAACTAATTAAACACTGTATTTAAACATCAAAAGACAGGGTACAAACCAACAAAAATGAAATACTCTACACAATTTCGGGAAAACTAATAACTTGCACCAAAAGTCCATGGCGCAAAAAGGAGAATCGACAAAACTAACTCTCCTCTCACCTCGCCTCGATATCGTCTCTTTGCCGTCTCGACTGGAACAGAGGGCGTGAGAGGGGAGGTAAACTCTGGGGTAAAGAGGGGGTACATTCTGGAAGGTCAAAGTGCAATGGGGTTTTACGTGGAATTCCATTGGTGCAAATTGAGGGGAGGAAAAGGTGGCATGATGTGAAGGGGGCGAGCTGGAAGCTTAGGATTGGGTGATCCGGGACTCTTTTTTCACTACGGCGGGGGAACACTAAATAACGGCTCGGCTAAGTCCGGAGGGTAATTAGTCCGCCGAGGGGTAATGTCCAACGAGGGGGGAAAGGGGGGGGGGGACCAAAAAATGCCACAGTGGTTGATATGAACCTTCTAGTGACAAAAATGATCATCGCATCACTCCGTTTGGCATTGTGAAATGTAAAAATTTATCTGTGTAATGTCGGTATCTTCAAAACTTTATGTGAACGCAGCAGTACCGGAAATTTCGAAGTCTAATCTTGTTTTCTTTAAATTCCTATTGTCGATTTGAATTCCTCTCTTTCTCTGTCGGAGGATCGTACTTGCATCAGAGGATGTGTATCCTTGTATACTGTTGTTTTCCTGCTAATATTTACCGCTACCAATGTATTTAGATTGCTAGGTATTTATTTATGACGTCGTTTGAATTCCGAGCAAAGTCTTCTCTGACGTAATTGCATCTTCCTTAACTTTGCTCTCTTCATATCCACCTACTAGTCAACAATTCTCTGGTTTAGCTTCTTACATCCCTGCTATCCTTCCCTTTAAAGATTTATTGCACTCCGTCTTTCCTCACTCCTAACCTGTTTCATGTGAATAATTTGCGTTAGTCATTGAATTCTCCAATGTTTGCTAATGGTAATGCTGGAAGACAATATTAGTTCTCCGTCTCTCCATAATATGATACCTGAGGTATAATATTCTCAAATCAAATTTCCCAGCGATTAGAAGGTAAAAACTCCGTACAATGAGAAAATAATTCAAAGTGGAAGAAGGGAGGGGTCTATCATTGAATAACAAGAGTTAATGAGGGTAAATAAAATAGGAACTAGGTAATTTTGCGCAATCAACGAGGCGTATGTGCAATAAAATAATCTCGTATCTTTCCACAAGAGCGCATGAAAAGATTTGATATCCTATTCACTCAGTTGACTATTCCGGTTCATGTTTGAAAAATATGTGCTATTGTTGTCGATAGTGCCAAGAATCGTAAAACTGCTGCTAGTTTGACTTGAATAGTATCATAAGGTTAATGTGAGAAAATAATTTTATTAAACTGCACCATGCAATTACAGTTTTTGCTAACCGATTCGCGTAATATCGCGTTGGAAATTTTGAGACACACACAAACTGTTTGCTTAAGAGGAGATTGACGTAATGGAATAGTATTAGATTAACATGGTTTTCCTCCCAGCGAGAGCATAAAAATTTCCCTGGTATTTCGAAAGCCATTAGTGGAAAGAAAAGTATTCTGCGGCGTGGGAAAGGCCGTTTTTACATCTCTCTCCTCCTCATCCAAACAGTTTTAAATAAATGTGGGAGATTATTAAATAAACGGCGGGATAAATTATACTTACAAGAGCATTACGTGGTTTTCCACGTAAATAGCCAAAGCTCCCCTCCTTTGCTCTTATGTTAATGGTGTTAATCTATTCGCACCTTTTATGCGAATATCAACCAGTAATACATATATTTGTTTATTCTTTGCATTGAAATTTGTGGTATCATCTTAGCTCAGTGTCGCCCATTAAGATTTTATTTTTCTTTTCATTCACCTCAGTACCGCCTATCAAGAGTCCGCCACCGGCCATACCTCCCACCTTCATGCACGGTAGCGTGGACACGGCTCCAGCCCACAAGGTGAGTTCGAGAACAACATCGGCCCATCGAATCCGGTCACTGCATTCATTTGACTAGAAAATAGACATAGCGTTTCATAGATGAAAGACGCCGTCTTCGGCTGCGTTTGTCGCGGTGAAATACGGATTCCTGATCAAATTTTGTATTCAATGAAGAGTGGTCGAGAAGGCTAAATCCTCAACCTTGAGACTTGATAATGAATCTTACTACGTTGCCGCAGTAGTGCCCACATCTCAGTCCCCGGCTCCATTTTAATTCACGGCAGTGCTTTGTAAATATAGGAAGACTAATGTGGCCCGCACCTTTGAATTTCAACAGATAAGCTGCTCAAATGACTGACTGATTGAGAGGGTTGATTTCAGCACGCTGTCGTAGTCGTTAGTCCTTATAGAATTGGTTGAAAATTGATAAATTGGTAGCCACTGCGGCAACGCTTCATCGAACGCATGAGAACGCTGGTACGAATCAGCCAATTATGAACCTAAATGTACCCTTTGAAGGGAGCAAACCATCTTGAAGAGAGTCGGAAATCGTTGGGCATTGTTGCCTTCAGAAGAAGTGCGACCCATGATACGACGAGTCGACGTCATGTTAGACTTAATAGCAAAAGTCACGGCCAATTATCTTCCTCCTCTTCTCTTAAAGTGCAATATTACCGTATTTGCCGTGCAAATTCGGAAATTATAGTTAAAACAATAAAAGTAGGTAACATAAACTGAACAAAATTATCATCATCTGTAATTTTCAAGTCTGTCTCATTACTTAAATTCGCTTCATACGGGAAGGAATGGTACAAGGATAGGAATGGAAGAGTAGGGAGAAAGGGTAGAGAGAAACCCGGCGTCAGCAACGGCCTGCTCTTAAAGAAAGAAGCCAAGGGTACCTTGGCGCCATTCGTTTTATTCATTAGCTCGTCCAATCGTACGGACGGAATACTGAACTCGACTGCTCTCCACAAATACTCAAGTAGGCGCCGACTTAAGGCTCGGTCAAACAGAGCGCGCAGACGTGTCGGACAATTCTAAACCGCGGCGGGCACCGAACAAGTTGTACTTTTTTTACAGAGTCCGCGTCGGGCAGATCATATATACGGCAGACGGGTAAGAAAAATAATAGATCTTGCGCACATTTTCCTGTATTCACATGATACTAGCCATGCAGATCATAAAAATATCATTAAGAAGGCTGAAAAATGGAAGGGAATTGCTGGGATCCTCAGTAATTTGGCGAGAAGTACAAGTTTTTCGTTAGAACTCATGCTGCTCATGATTCTGGCTCTTAAGTAACTCCGCAAGGTGAAACGTATCTAGTACGTGGTAATGCCCTTGCACGCCTCCAGCCTAACTGGACCGCATTTAGCTGCCCGCAAGCCGTTTGACATCAATAGACCGCAGTGGACTTCGGTCGCCCTGCCCGCACGGTCAGCCCGCTTTCTGTTTGACCGAGCCTTCATCAATGAAAAATATCTTCCATTCGAAATATCTTCTTCGAAGTGGGACCCTCGGGGTGAGAAGCTAGAACTCTTAACCATTAAACCAACCCGACCCCCTGTCCTGGACAACATTCATCATTTGCGGAGTTCGTTACTATTTCGTTATTTGCACTAAAGAAATTTACCTTTAATGGCTACAGTTGTTGCCACTAATGGGGTTCTTAGTTATGGATAATTTTAGGTTTCTATGGCTACTATGACTAATGCTACATGCCAGTATCTTTGCGCCTAATGAATGCGGAAACAGCTATAATTTCAGAGTGAATTCTTTCTCACAGGTGGACAAGGACAGCTCGAGTGCGGCAATCTGGGGTGGGGCCGCGGCGGCTCTGGCGGCCCTTCTGCTGGCCTCCATAGCCATCTTATGGTGGAGGACCCACCGGAGGAGGCGGGAGCACAGGAAAGGCCCTGCCTCCCCAGTAAACGGAGGAACTCTACAGAATGACGGGATGACAATCCAAGTGCGTATTACCATCTTCAGAAATTTCCCCTCGCAACCTGTTGGTCCTCCATTCCGGTGCCGCGTAACGAAATGTAGGTGCTGTGGACAATTTGACGTAGTTCGACATCCTACTCTTTATATACTTACTTTTTGACGCGTAACATTTTGTTAAAAAGGGGTCGCATTTGGAAACTCTCCAGCAAGTCACAAAAATTCAATGGTGGCAGAAACGCCTACCTCTACCCCCATTACTTAGGAGAAATTGAGATATCGTTATTTCGTTGGAAAGGTCAAGTTGATTATGCCTTTAATTTCCTACCTGGCAGTGAGTGGCGAGGATCATGATCCATGAAACAGATAATAAGTTGGAGAAAATATGCTTGATGCGCGTGTAGAACTTTAGTCCATTTAATGAATGTGGCTTTTAATTATTTCGTTTATAATATGATGTGAAGGGAGTGCAGGTTGTAATGATATTTTGTAATAATGGTGTTTAATTCAGTTCCTCTGGCTTCAAAAAGTAATTATTAACACACACAAACCTGTAGTTTACGAGGAGTTTGAAGCTCACAAATGCAGTACAAATCAATTATTTTTCTATAATCCTTTATTATGCTAACAGTACTATTGATCTGTGTTTGGTGAAGAAATTTCTCTCAGAGAGCTTATATCATTTTGACGATTGGGATAATGCTACCTTGTGGTCGTTGACTATTTTCAACTTTGATTAAGGTGAAAACATCAATTGGATTTATAGTACCCAATACATTTTAAATCTGACCTGATTTGAAGTGATAGTTTTCATCTGAAGATGATGTAGCAGCATGTTCTATACCAAAGCATTCCATTTTATTACTGTAGTTTCTATCTCTGCTGAAGTTTATTTGCTGAGGAAGAGGATATTTAACCTTAAATAGTGATTAAATATGGTATAAAAATGAAATCAGATACTTTTGAGCTTGCTCCAAGTTTCTCCTCATTTCTCTCAGCAATCTACTCCTGTGAGCCTCAGCAAAGGAGTGCTTTTACCTGATCGGTATACTTCAAATCCACAGTACAGCTCTTCACTGCCTCCAGCCTCTGACACAGCAGTCCCACTCATCCCGAAGGATTCACTCATATTTCTTCAGGAGATCGGGGAGGGATGTTTTGGAAAGGTTTATCGAGGTGAGTTACATTTAGCTTACTCTTACATTCAGCTTACAGTTTACATTCTCATAGATAGATAGATTGTAATAGCGGTGGAGTTCCTCACAACGGAGGCCCTGAGGCACTTAGACCAATTGGTCCATTGTGCTAACCACCCTTCTAAAGAAATCACCCATAAAGGCCGATCGCCTTGCTAAAGGCCAACAAGTCCCCGATGGGGATTTCCCTTACCTCCCTGGGTTCCAAAAATGGGGAACCCAGGTACCTGTTTCGAGTCCTCATCACTGCAGGGCACTCGCATAACATGTGGGATGTGGTTTCATCCTCTTCTTCGCACCACCTACATCTAGGGGAAGCTACGATTCCCAGGAGGTGCAGGTGCCTCATCACCTGGTAGTGCCCCGTGAGGAGTCCCACTACCGTTCGTAGTTGACCCCTGTTTAGTAACAGGAGTCTTTTGGAAAGCACAGGCCTAGGCTCTTCAATGTGTAGTTTGGCCTGTCTAAGGCCTGGTGCAGCTCGCCAGATCTCAGAATGTCGGGTTAGCCCCCACATTCTAATTTCCGCCATCCTTACCGACGAGGCAATAGGTATGATTGGCTCTGGACCAATCGGATCTCGGCTGGAACCGGCCCTTGCCAGCTCATCAGCCATCTCATTTCCAGATATGCCTGCATGACCAGGCACCCAGAAAAGTTCCACCTTGCCGCATCTGCCTATATCATTGAGTGCCTCACGACACTCCTGCAGCAGCTGTGATTTACACCATGGTGATGTCAGCGCCTTTAAAGCTGCCTGACTATCCGTGCATATGTGTATCGGTCTGTTAAACATCCCGATTTCCTTAATAGCATACGCGCAGGTCAGAAGTGCATATACCTCTGCCTGGAACACCGTAGCATATTTTCCCAAAGGGATTGAGAGCTTCCTTGGTGTGCTACAATTGTAGACCCCTGCTCCCGCTCTTCCTTCTTTCCTAGAGCCGTCCGTATACCATACCTCGGCCCCAGAATGAAGTTCTTTCCCCTTTCCTCTAGCCCACTGTTCCCTATCCGGGAAGTGGGTTTTGAAGTAGGGGGGTGTTTGGTTGAACCTGGCTATCATTCCATCACTGCCCATCCCGAGAATGGGACTGGACTTCATGAGCTCTGTCCAAACTTGTCTGTGACCATAGGAACTTCCTTTGTCATACCACTGTCCCATACATTTGAGACGATAAGCCGCTGTCTTTGCCTGCACCTCAGCTTCCACATGGAGTGGAGCGAGGTTCAGCAGCGTTTCCAGCGCCAGAGTTGGGGTTGTTCTCATAGCCCCTGAAATGCCCACACAGGCCAATCTTTGAAGGTGGTTCAGTTTGTTCCCAGCAGTTTTGAGCCGGACTCTCTTCCACCAAACTATAGAGCAGTACAAGAAACTAGGTTTAATGACTGCCGTATAAATCCATCTAATGGCTTTTGGCTGAAGTCCCCATGTTTTACCAAGGGTCCTCCTGCACATCCATAAGGAGGCACAAGCTTTCTTTGCCTTGGTGTCCAAATGCTCTCCCCAGTTAAGCTTGGAGTCCAGAATAACCCCAAGATACTTGACCGATGGTGAGGGATATAAAACCTTTCCCTGCAAAGAGGGAGGTCTAAAGCCCTCCATTTTCCTTCTATTGGTAAACAATACAAGCTTAGTTTTCTCCGGATTTACAGTCAGCCCTGTTTCTGCACACCACCCCATTGCCTTATCCAGGGCTTTCTGCATGAGTCCAGATACAGTATCAAGGTACTTTCCAGTGATTATTATAGCCACATCATCTGCGTACCCTTGAGTGTATGCGCCAGTCCTATTTAATTCTAAAATAAGACTGTCGACTACCATATTCCAGAGGAGTGGAGATAACACTCCTCCCTGAGGGCAGCCTCGAGTCACAGCTACCTTCATTGAACTGTCTCTCAAGACTACTTTTACAGTTCTTTGTTCCAACATGTATCTAATCCAGCTCACAATGTGAGCATGGATACCATGTCTTCCTGCAGCAATGCATATTTGATCGAAGGATGTGTTATTAAATGCTCCCTCTACATCAAGAAATGCCCCCAGTCCGTACATTCCGTGTTCCAGCACTCCCTCAATCCTGCTAACAAGATTGTGGAGCGCTGTCTCCACGGATTTTCCCTTCTGGTAGGCATGTTGATACAGGTGCAGGGGGTGATCCCTTAATGGCCCATCCCTTATGTACCTATCCACTATCTTTTCTAGTGTCTTCAGTAGAAAAGACATCAGACTGATTCCTCGAAAGGAGTCTGCTCTTGTGTAGTCAGTCTTACCTGGTTTAGGTATGAAAACCACCTTGGTGACCCTCCAGGCTTTTGGAACATATCCATAAGCCAGGCAGGAGCGAAATATTCTTACCATTGGAAGGAGGAGCAGATCCTGCCCTTCCTGAAGGAGTGCAGGAAATACCCCATCCTCCCCAGCAGCCTTAAAGGGGCTAAAACTCATGATTGCCCATTTTGTAACTGTGTACGTCACGATGCTGGAGGAAAGTCTCCATTCAGTCTGAGCCGGACGGATGGGATTCCTCCCATGATGCATCTCCCTCAACTCCCTGGAGCCTGGAAAGTGGGTCTCCAGCATTAGCTTTAGTGCTTCCTTGTCGGAAGACGTGAAGTCTCCCGAGGGAAGCAGCAGAGAACCCACCCCCGCTTCTGAGTCTTTCGATAGGATCTTATGAAGTCTTGCCATCTGTGGAACAGTCTCTACGCTCTCACAGAAGCTTCTCCATGAGTCCCTTTTACAGCGCTTGATTGCTGCTTTGTACCTCCGTTGGGCAACCTTAAAGTTTTCCCAATCCCGAGGCATTCTTGTCCTCTTTGCTTTATTAAAGAGTTTCCTAGTCTCTCTGCGGAGACCGTCTAATTCTGCTCCCCACCAGGGTAATTTACACCCTTCCTTCCTGGTCCTTAGGGGGCAGCTGTCTTCGTAGGATGTGATGATGCTTCTCTGTAGATAATCAACAGCAGCATCTACCTCATCCACATTTCTGAACTTGCACTGAGGTGCCCCCTCTAGGGCAGCTCCCAGCCTTTCTCGATATAGTCCCCAATTGGTAGTCCTCGGGTTTCTATATGTTATTTCCCTGTAATTGGATTCTAAAAGAGTGAAGAGTATGTGTCTGTGGTCGGACAAAGTTATCTCCCCTGACACTCTCCACCCATCAATCCTGTGCAGCAGAGAACTGGTGCACAGTGTAATATCTATCACCTCCTGCCTAATGCTATTTGCAAAGGTAGGTTGTGATCCTTTATTGAGTATTTGTAACTCCGTAGACATAAGATACTCCAACAGTGCCTCTCCCCTTCCGTTGGTGCTCCCACTCCCCCACACAATGTGGTGCGAGTTAGCATCACAACCGATCAGAAGATCCCACTTGTTGGTCTTACAGTGACTCACCAGCCTCTCCATCTCATTTGATGGTGGAGGAGCCGGTGCATCGTATGGCAGGTAGGAGGAGCAGATGACCACCCTCTTCCTGTTCTCACCTTCCCCCAGGGTCAGCAGAACTGCTGTCTGATCCCTAGTGGTAAATTCCGATAGATGCAAAGCACTTATCCCATTCACATAGATACAAGATCTAGGCCTATCAACAGTGGTACAGTAATATATTTTTCCGCCTGTCATGCTCAGGCCCCTGACTCTTCCCTGGAAAGCCCAGGGTTCCTGAATCAGAGCTATTTTGACCATACCTTCAGAGAGTATCCTTTGCAGAACCCCTGAGGCAGCCTTACTGTGTTGTAGGTTGGCCTGAAGCACGGCTATGCCAGCCATGGTTCGGCCCCGCCCACATCTTCTTCCTCCCTTGTCTCCTTCTCTTCGAGGGGGTATGGAGCCTTCCCTTAGGCCACTACCCACAGGGGCTCCCGAGTCAGACTCTACCCCCATGGGGGAGACCAGGCTTGGTGCCTCCTTGAAGGTGGGCCCAGAGAGGTTGAAAAGGATGTCGTCCTCCTCTCCCCACGAAGGGTATGAGGGGCAACTGGGATGTGTGGGTCTCCCAGAAGGAACCCCCACAGGCAAGGTTAAGGTAGTAGAGGGTGCGTCCCGACTGGGATCCCCATCGGGGCTCTCCACCGGTATCGCATCCCCCAAGGAAGAAGCGTCCCGACTGGGATCCCCATCAGGGCTCTCCACCGGTATCGCATCCACCAAGAAAGAAGACAGACTACAAGAGTCCATGTGAAGAGTGCGCCCTTCAGCGCCCTCCATAGTTTTGTTTGAGGGTTCCATGTTTGGCCCCACGAGTAGCTAGGGAAATATGGTGTCTGCCCATGCAGAGCCCCGCATGCATGGGTAAGGCTAAATAAAACCGGAGGTCGCCCAGTATCCGGAGTCTCTCTGTTAGTGACTTCTTACCCTCCGCCCCGCAGATGCGGTCACCCTTAGCACAGAGACGCACCGTGGTGATGGGAGCTGTTTATTGACCACCAGGTCTAGATCCGTCATGTTCAGCGATACCAGGGGCACCTCGAGGAGGATGTGGCTCTTCACCACGCATGACGGTCTTGGTGGTCCATAGGCATGTTTTCCCCTTGTCCCTCCCTGGAGTCACTGACCCCTTACCCCCTTACATTCTCATAATCAGTAGTCAACCAAATTTATAGGTTTGTATTCATACACTTCCTACATAAAATGCATTTTTTTGCTTATTAAAATTGTAATTTTCCTCATTTCTCTGAAACTCTCTTCAGTGTCCCATTCTCTCTGAATGCATCCTCTACCCGCTGTGTTGTGGCCCCATTCTAATTTCTCTAACCTCCTTTCCTTTCTAGTCATGAATAGAGCATAGTATTCCCTGCTCTTTGCTATTATTAAAACAGTATGAGACTGAAAATGAATTGACATTCGTATATATACTTTATTTATTGTAATATCCCATGTTACTGCTGTTAACACATTTGTTTTTGCTTGAGGCTGCTAACTTTTAGATTTCCAAGGAGTATGACTAAGAAATAGTTGGTTTTGATCTTCCAAAGTAAGATTTCTGATAGTAATTTCCCAGACAGCACAAAAACCAGTGAAAACGTTTTTTTTCGGAAAAAAATGGTTTCATTTTGTGCAAAAACCGTTTCTGGTTTTAGAAACTAAAATAAAAACGTTTTTCAGGGGTTTTTCACATACCAAGAAAAAACGGTTTTCTGAAAACCGTTTTTTGGCGCTTTTATCACGTTTTGAAATATGTCGCTCGCTCTCTATTAAACAATGACATAACGTTATTCGCACTTCCAACCAAGAGGAGCTGACAGCGTCCATTTTGCCGTTCCTTCGCCTTGCGACCGGGTTGTTAATTGTGATCTTTGAGGGGGTGTTGTGAAAATAATTGTAATGTAGTCTTTTTAACAATGCTGTAATTTGTGTATCTGGGTTTCCTGTCTATATTCTAAAGATTGCTTTGTTGTTGTTCACTGTCCATTTGAGGTTGGTAGAAATCCATTAAGGCCGCGCAATAAGTTGAATTAGGAGTGCCTAATAGTGCAGTGACGTTAAATTTGAAACATCTCGGGGGAGAAAGGACGAGCAGGGAGAGGCGTTGCAGTGATGTTTAAATTTGTTGATCACTGTAATCGGTGAATCTGAGATGAAGTCAGACCTATAAGAGGGCGAAATGGAGGAAAACGCTGAGTGCAAACCAAAATATAAAGGCCGGGACGTTGTAAAAAAACGCTTTTATTTAAATAAATAGTGCCGGTAAAATTGTAAAAATCGGGGATAGGTATGCCGAAACAAAAATGAAGCGTATTGCTGATCTTTTAAATGCATTTTCACGAGATTCTTCATTTTCAGTTACTACCGCGTCGATTTGCTGAGGCGAAGACATGTCTCTGGTACTACTGCAAGCGTCTCCAGGTCGAAGATTACCTAAGGTACTATTTATTCTTCGACCTGACGAAGCTGGCAGTGGTGCCAGCAAGACTTGTCTTTGCCGCAACAAACTGACGCGGAAGTTATTAGGGAAAAAAATGGTTTTCGGGGAATGAAAAAGCGTTTTTAGAACTGAAAAAAAACATTTTTAAAACCGAAAAAAAAACGTTTTTAGAACAGAAGAATACGTTTTTAGAACAAAGAAAAAACGTTTTCAGAACCGAACAAAACGCTTTTAGAACCGAAAAAAAACGGATTTGTGACTGCATGAAAACGTGTTTGATACCAGGTAAAAACGTTTTCGGGCGGACTTATTTACTGTTTCAGCACGTTATTTGCCGTTTCTGAAACGCTTTTGAAAAACGGAATAAAACGCTTTCATCACGTTTTGGTGCTGTCTGGGTTGGTGTTCACTCTGTTATTGATACTCATAGGCCCAGCTTTAAAATGGTTGAAGAATGTCAACTAAAAATTGTGTGCATGTTAAGTTATTGTTATGGTTACTAACAAGTATGATTTTTTGAAGTACATCAGGCTGTCAGATGCTTGATGTGAGCTCTAAATGAGAAATTGTATATTCATGCCATAAACATTCATGTAGTCCGTATTCATGGTATGCTATGAAATTGTTTACCATTAACTGTGTGCTATAAATTGGACCATAGTACAGTAAAACCTCTATCTAGTGAACCTCTTCATATCGTAAACCTCCGTTTATCGTAATAACTTCTTGGTCCCGCCAAAATGTGTATGTAATTATATAGAGAAACCTCTCTATATCGCACCTCTATGTTTTCGAAAAACCTCTGCTCTTCGTACTGAGAATACACCCCCATGGCGAGCCAACTACCTCCATGGAATGAAATAATCAGCCGGTGCCAGCCGCAAAGTTCCGTCCGGCCGTTCCGACTTTTCTACGTTGGGAGCGCGAAAACCCGCAGCGCTTGAAAAGTGAAGCTTAGATGGGCAGTCGTTAGTGTGTTTGTTATTAATCATATGCGCCAAATACTTTTTTTCGTCGATTTGCATTGCTTGCGTTTTGTATATTCATCATTAAAACATCCATACGACAATATTTACGACAAATGTCCTGCTGGATTTAGACCCGGGGTCCTAATAGTTTTTACAACTCCCAGACTGATTTATACGGTAAAATGGTTTAATTCTTAGGTTTAAACAATCACGAATGACACCACTGCATATTCTATTTGCATTTACCCTCACCAATCCTTAACGACACAGAAAACTTAACTCCGATGCTATCGCATACTATACACATTTGCAATTGAGTTGTTCAAGCGCAAGTGACTGAATAATATCTTAATCTAGATAGTTTAGCTAATACGATTCTTCTTCCACACTGACTTGATGTTAACAAATAACAGGATTTGGCGACTGAGTTCATATTTTGAGTCATTGAAGTTACTTATTAAAATAATGGTGTTCCAAGTCAGCGAGTGTGCAGATGGAATTTTAAAAATTCTGGTGGCGACTCACAATACTTGCATATTTATTTATCTGTATGTAGACATGATTTAACACAGTTATAATCAAATACTAATGCGATATGTACAGAATTGCAGTGAGTTTGCGGCTGATTTATCGAAACGCTTATCGCTTTTCGTTTGTTTCCGCGACGCGGAGCTATGAAAGCCTGCTGCTCGTGACAACGCAACGCTGAGCTATGAAAGAGCCCATACCCACGTACGAGATTAACATCTGATGCGACTATTGTACCGTTTCGGAAGATTTGTTATATTTTAGCGTTCAATGCAACGCCGATCTATGAAAGACCCATGCCCACGTACGAGATTAACATCTGATGCGACTAATGTACCGCATCGGAAGATTTGTTATATTTTAGCCTTCAAATGATCTTTTAAGGAGAATTTGGCCTATTCTGTTTCATTTTTGAAGTATTCATTTGAAGTTTAATTCACTATGAACACTCGATATTATTACGGCCGTACCGGAATGATTGCATTTTTTTCATGCTAGCGCCTCGAGGCAGTCGTCTTTTACTTTTGGATATTGTCGCCGCGAATTGTAACTCGACCATCTTTCAATCCGTAACAATGGTGCATTACCGTCCCCCCACATACAACATTGTTAGTTATTTCAGCCACAATTTTGTAGTTTAAGACATCGGTCAGTGAAATACGCCTAACTTCTGTGTAAGTTTACCGTCTAATTAAAAAAATTTAAAAAAACGTAAAGAAACTGAAGATGCAGCACATCGAGGATGCATAAATAAAAAAATTGCGGGTGGTGAAAAGTGAACAATTAGAGAGACACATATTTGATTGGTTGATGGAAGGTAGAGCCAGAAATATTCCTGTTTCTGGACCTATTCTACAGCAAAAGGCAAGAGAAGTAGCAGTGAAAATGGGCATTGAAAATTTTCATGCATCGGATGGGTGGTTTCAAAAGTTTAAAGTGCGGTGGAATATCAAAACTTTGAAGATGAGTGAGGAAGAAGCTTCTGTAAGTGACACAGTGGTAGAAGAGTGGAAAAAAGCTTTGCAGACGATTTTAGCCGGGTATAAACCACGAGACATTTTTAATGCAGATGAGGCTGAATTTTTTTTGTAACTTGCTTCCAGACAGAACTTTAGCAGTTAGAGGCCAATCATGCCATGGAGGAAAAAAAGCAAAGAAAGATTCACAGTGATTTTCTGTGCTAATTTTGATGGCTCAGAGAAATTGAAGCCTCTTGTGATTGGAAAATATAAAAAGCCTAGATGCTTTAAAAATATTAAAAAACTTCCTAGCTCATACAAAAACTCAAAAAACTCTTGGATGACAGCATCTTTATTCTGTGAGTGGTTGACCATGCTGGACTCAAAGATGGGGGTGAGAAACTGGAAAATAGTTCTCTTCATTGATCAGTGCACAGCACATAAGTTGAAGGGATTGTGTAACGACACGTCAAAGTAGTATATTTTCCTCCAAACACCACCAGCAAATTGCAACCACTTGATCAAGGAATAATTTCCATTGCGAAGAGACATTACAGGCAGCAACTGGTGTCATACATGTTGCCAACAGTTGAGGAGAAAAATGATTTGAAAAAGTGTTCTTGGAACATAATTCAGGCCATGCACAGGCTCTGTCTTTTGTGGACTTGTTTGAAGGCAGAAGTTATTGAAAAATGTTTTAAAAAGGCTGGATTTATGGGGGACAGCAGTGAGGAAGATATTTTGTATGAGGACGAACTGACAGAATGGCTTGAAATAAACAAAATAATTAATGTTCAGTCATCATTTGATGACTTTATTAATGTTGACAATGTCTTGCTAACATGTGCCACAAATGAGGGAGAGGTGTTCGAAGAAATGGAGGAAGAAGCTGGCGGGTAATCTCCAGTAGTAGTCGATAACATGGAAGAAGAAGAGAGTGATGGTGAGGATTTTATGCCAAAGCCAACCAAAAAATAGGTGCAGGATGCTTTGGGTGTGATGGAAAGATTTTTTTTAATATGGAGGACTGCAGAAGTGAAAATCTATTATTATTAAATAAGATGGAAGATATCATCTCAAAAGAATTTGAAAAAAAATGAAACAAACAGAAATTACAAATATTTTTCGGCGGAGAGTGCTTAAGTAATTTTTTGTACCCTTGTTTTTATTATTATAAACATTAAAACTATGAAAAAGCATAATTGCATATATTTAAATATACAAATATAGTAATCAAAGAGAAAGCAGCACATTTTACTACCAAAAAGTTTCATAAGGCGGAAATATGTGTTCATTTTGCTAAAACCTCTTTATAATGAACCTCCACTTATCAAAATGACTAAAAAATTGGTCCCTTCCATTTCGATATAGAGAGGTTTTACTGTATTCGATATTATCTGAGGAATTGGTTATTATTTCCAAGTACAATATTTTAATTGTCTTTGCTTTTTAAATGATGAGAGAATTATATATGTAGGTACTTACAATCTTTATTATTTTCAGTGTGCAAAATTTATGTTATGTAACTATGTCAAGTTTTTTTCCTACATTTGTGACTGCTAGGTATTTAAATTTTTTCCTGTTTTTTTCTATTTGGTGATACTTATTTTCCACTCTGACTTTAACTTTGCAGGTGAACTGAAAAATGTGTGTCACCATAAATCCGCTGCAGGGTCTCATCTGCTAGCTCATAACTGCACCCAGGTGGCCACGCAGAGGAGCCAATCAAATTGCAGTGGTGGCTCGATAATTGTTGCCATCAAGGTGCTGAAGGAATCAGCCTCAAGAGAAGCAGAGGATGACTTCCTAAGAGAGGTTGAGATAATGAGTGCTTTTCAACATGAAAACATTCTTGCCTTAATTGGTGTAGTTCTTCAAGGTAAACCCAATTTATTAATTACTGATTATAGTGATCCATTATTTTTTCCCACCCCATTTAGTGACATCAGATTCAAAGTTAGGTTGATTATTCCTCAGTGATTTATGACCCTATTGAGAGTGTGTGTACATGAGAACTACTTCCAATTTAATGGTGATTATTACAGGTACATAAATGGAAGGCCTAGCAATGGGGTCCCAATTATTTCCCCTCCTAGCAGACTTGTTTATGAACACCTTTCAACTAAATTTATTTGAATAAAACCCGGTGAGCACCAAAAATATTCATAGTTGGTTCTGCTGCATAGATGATGTTTTTGCAATATAGGCAGGCACCAAAAAGGCTACTAGACAACTTCCTTAAACTTTTGAACTCACCGTGCGACAAAATAGCTTTCACTTATGAAAAAGAGAAGGCTGGAAAGCTTCACTTCTTGGATATCATGGTATCAAAGGTAAAGGCAGTGCAGGGATTCAAAATCTCAATTTTGCAAAAAGATATCACCACAGTCCCGATCATCCCCCACAAGTCTCACCACCACATCTCAAAAACTATCAGCATTTCATTTCATGTTGAATAGGATGCTAAATTTCCCCTTCTCGAGTTCGAATACCGAACACCAGCTTTGGACAATTAAATTGATTGCTTCAAATAATAGATACAATGAAAAACTAATTGATAGGATGTTGAAAGAGCAAATGTCACTCAAGGCAAAAGCTACACTTTACCACCCAATAAAACTGAAGGATAAAGATATCCAATTGGGTAAACTACCTTACTATGGAGCCATCTCACAAAAATTTGGAAAGCTCTTCCTGAAAGATTAATGCAGAGTGAGCTATTACAATAAGGATAGTTTAAGGTCATTCTTGAAGAAAATAAAAGACAGGGTCGACTCGTTGGGTAGGAGTGGAGTGTAGAGGATTTTGAAGCAGTTTAAGGAGGGTCATGTAAGTGACTTTGCCCCTGAGATTTTGCACCTGAACAAAAAGAGGTGCAAGATGGACAAAATGGTGAGTTGGAGGTCAGGAGACGCACAAAAAATTGATTCATAGTAAACAATTATGTGTTCGTGAATCACTCCCCACTTCTGGAGATGTTCCTTTCTTTGAGGGATAAGAATTCCTGACTCCCAGCAGTGAACCTTCCCCACTGCCCCATTGATGCCCCTCCCACCCACCCACATTTTGGTTTCACCCAAAAACAATGCCATCCCTCCCCCCAACCTACCCCTCCCCCTCTAACATTCTCCCCCCCCCCTCTAACCTTCTCCCCTCCCTTTTCCGCCTCACTTGTGTGTATATACCAACAATACTGAAATCATAACTTGTCCCTTTAGATGATGCCTATGAGTTGAAATTATTCGTACCTATTAAATTCTTAGTGGAAATATACTTAGTAGGTTTGTTACTTTACTTGATGATTCATCTCAGTTTTAAAATGTAGATAATTGATGAATGAATATTTTAATACCAAAAGCTTCGATTCGCACTTCTTATTTTCTTTGTTCTATTTTACTGTTAGCTTCACAAATTGATCTGAAATTGCCTTCTTGGTCAGTCAGAAATATAAAAGAATAACTGAGGGTTATATAACAAAAAGCTTTTGAAGATGCAGTTCATCTTCAAAAGCTTTCTGATCCCGCAACGTGGCCGAAACATGTTTCTGTGAATAAATTTATTTTTTTAAAGAACAAACACACACTTAGTGCTGATCGTGCCAATCAACAGGTCATGGACAACGCGGTGCTACCCACCAATGATGCGTTGTACGCATCATTGGTGAAGGTAGATAACAATGTCAATTGTCAGGCATCCTCTATAGTGACGAGGGCTCGAAAGGGTATCGTCAAAGCTAAACAAAAATGACTACATGGCAGTCATCCCAGTGACTCAAGTGTTAACTCACTATATATATATAGCCATAATGTGCAGTGCATACGTAACAAAGTACATTTACTTGACTCTTTATGCCTAAAAAATAAGTATGACATCCTTTGTTTATATGAACATTGGCTTAAGTCTCCTGAAGTCAACTTATATAATATTTCTGGCTACCAAATAGCAAGTGTGTTTTGCAGGGAAGTTAATAAGAATGGTGGTGTGGTAATTTATGTGAAAAGCAACATACACTTTTCTGTAATTGATGTATCTAGCTACTGCTCAGAACTAAACTTTGAAATGGTAGCAATCTATGTTAAAAAATATGAAGTAGTTGTAGCTTCGTTATACCGTTCTCCCAATGGAGACTTTCAGGTGTTTTGTGATAAACTGGAACAAGTTTTAGAACTATTTCTGTGTAAAGGGAAGAATGTTAATATCATTCTATGTGCTGATCTCAATGTTGACATGTCCCTAGCTTCCAACAGTGCCTGTACATTGTCCAATCTGCTGAGCTCATTTAACCTTCACTGCTCTAACTATGAACCTACCAGACTTGCTGCATGCCTAGACAATATCATAACTGATTTGGAAGAGTCAAAATATGATGTACGGACTATAGATCCAATTTTCTCAGATCATTTAGCTCTGACATTCAATGTGCCTGTCTCCTCATCTGACAGCTCCTCAAAGAAAGGCACTCAATGTGCACAAGTCAGACCCATCACACCTGCTGGTGTACTGCATTTTAAAAGTCTTCTTTCTAATATCACCTGGTTCTCACTTTTAAAACATAACGGGGAGGAAAATTTCAAACTCTTCTTTTCAGAATTTATGGGTCTCTTTGAGATGTGTTTCCCAAAGAAGTTCTTACGTACTGGTACAAGAACTCCTAAGATAACCTATGTCACTCCTGACATTCTCAGAATAAAGGATAAACTTGTTTCTGTCCAAAAGTCTTATAGATCTAACAGTAACAAACTAAACAAAGAACTTCTAGTCAAAGCACAGAATGAATACAATCTACTTGTAACCCAAGCCAAAAGAGTAGCTAATCTTGAATACATTTCCAATTCCGACAATAAACTTAAGGCAGCATGGACTGTCATTAAAAAAGAGGCTGGCTTAACTAAAACTTCTCCTGATCTTTCAATCTCTCCAGGTGACCTCAACAAATTTTTTATTGAGACAGTTGAGAACATAACTTCAACTACTTCTTCTGACAAAGCTAAAGCTACATTTCTATTAAACAAATACACAATAAACAAAAGCCATTTTAAGTGGAAATGGGTTACACCATATGAGATCTTTAAGGTAATAAAATCTCTTAAAAACTCAAACAGTAAAGACATTTATGGTCTCTCAAATAACCTCCTCAAGAGCTTAAATGAATCTATAATTGAGCCTCTCAGTATAATAATCAATACATGTCTTCAATCTGGTGTCTTTCCGTATCATCTTAAATATTCTAAAGTGACTCCAGTACACAAGAAAGGCCCCAAAGATGACCCTAACTCATATCGCCCTATTTCTGTGATACCGATCATTGGTAAAATCTTTGAGGTAATTATTAAATCTCAACTATACGACTATTTAGAAAATAGTGGCTTTTTTAGCTCTTCTCAATATGGTTTCCGAAAAGGTAAAACCACCACACATGCTCTTCAATATATCACCGATATCATCCACAACTCTTATGAAGACCATTTATCTGTCGCTTTAACCCTTTGCGATCTTACCAAGGCTTTCGATTGTGTTTCTCACTCATTATTACTGGAAAAATTGAAATACTATGGGATCTCAGGAGTTGAGTTGTCTCTTTTCCAATCATATCTTTCTCAGCGTCAACAATGTGTTGAAATGGAGGGTGTGCAGTCCTCTTTCCTCCCTACTCAATATGGAGTTCCCCAGGGGTCTGTCCTGGGACCCATCTTATTCTTAATAATGATCAATGACCTACCTTACAGCATACCCTCAAATTCCATTCTCTACGCTGATGATACAACCTTAATAGATGTTTCCAAAAGTACTACCACTGCTGCTGGAAGTGCAGACAATCATCTAGCATTGGCTAATGATTGGTTTAGAGTTAATGGCTTTGTACTTGACAGGGAAAAAACTCAAAAGCTAATCTGTAGCCTGAAGTCTGCCCCAGGTAATCTGAAGCCAACTAAGTTACTTGGGTTTTACCTTGATACTAAACTCAGCTGGAGCTATCATATCACTGAGGTTAACAAAAAGCTTTCCAAAGCTCTCTTTATTTTGAGAAAGCTAAGCTTGATAGTCCCTCCTGATTTCATGCGATGTATATACTTTGCCTTTTTTAACAGCCACTTGGACTATGGTCTGGAAATATGGGGGAATGCCCCTGACATAAAATCTGTTTTTTGTTGCAAAAAAAGGCCATTAGAATACTAACTAATTCCACATCTCGGGAGCACTGTCGTCCACTGTTTATAGAATTGAAAATTTTAACTGTTTATAGTCTGTATGTATATAGAGTTTTGATATATGTAAAAGAAAACCTTGATCTCTTTCCTACAAGGTGTGCAACTCACAATTACAGCACGAGATATAATAATCTTTTATCCCTTAACCAATGCAGATTGACCAAAACCCAATCTTCCCTGCATAATTTAGGTATCAGGCTATTTAACCATCTACCGATTTCAGCCAGATTGACTAGCTTGGCTAGATTCAAGAGTGTGATTCACTCATGGCTTGCCTTACAGGCTTTGTATTCTGTTGGAGAGTTTTTTACACATAACACCTGTGATATGGTATTTTAACTTGCAGCTTATAAACTGTAATTGAAATTTTTCATAATTGTAACTTTTCTAATGAATTGTAATTTTTTTCTTGTATATGTATGTACATTTTTTTATTTTTCTTGACGAGGTCTGTGTATCCTTTGAATACGACTGACCAATAAAACATTATTATTATTATTATTATTATAGTGAAAATATGTACTAGTCTGAAGAGTATTGTGTACTTAGGGGCAAAATATGCATCCTTTTAGAAAAATATCTGCTCTTTTAACGGTTCTTCATGGCTCAGCCCCTAATTTCTTTGTACTCCTCATAATTATTTAACTCTTTGTACTTTTTATTTACCCAAGACTAGTTCTATTGACTGTTTAATAATCAATGTCATAGAAGATATTCAAAATGCATTTGAGTGGCATATTTGATCCTCAACTTGAACATAGACCTTCAAGAATTTGAGTTAATCAGAAAAATAATTGCTCCGTTTTCTATTAATGCCTGCATTTTTTCAATGTTTATAATTGAATCATTTCTGTTGGAACTATACTTGCATTTTTCTCTTTTCATAGTTTTACATATTCAATTTCATTGATTTATATTAAAATTCTGCTATATGTGAAAGATTATAAAACTTACATTTTATTGCCAACTGTTCCTGGACCACAGAGAATGGCCACAGCCCTTGGATGGTATTTGAGTTCATGCCATTTGGGGATTTGGCAGAGGTTTTAAGAAGCAACAGCCGCGAACTTTGGAAACCAGTTCCTGGGTTACCTCCACTCACTAAGGTATGCTGCCTGTGCAGTATTGCTGTTAATTAGAGAAATAGTGTGAAGTTATACTTTGATCTAATAGAATTTTCAATCTGCTAAATTTTGAATGGGCATGACTTGCATAAAATTTTTGTGCAAGTAGGATGTCTTAAGGCTTGAGCAGCAATCGTGGGTTATTGAGTGTATATTTTAATAATGTTTTAACCCATTCACATCCTCTCTTTGAGATTTAAAGTGACTACAAACACCACCGACTTTTAAGGCATTTAATTATGACTGACCAAAAAGTTTTTAAAAATGTAAGATGGCTGCAGCATCAACCTACAAGTAACAAAATGCGTTATGTGTACCTGTACGCTTCCGTTGATGGTGGCCAGATTCAGATCACATACCAGTACGCTTATGGATGTGAATGGGTTAAGTACACCCGTCCACAATAAACAGTTACCACCTCGGAGGCCGAATTTTTCTAAGTCCCGAGTTGAAGGAGATTTGACAATAGTGCAGCTCTGTCCCTTTAAATGCCCCGAGCAGCACTAGCTAGACCGAGGCACGGTCCTCCTCCTACCCTTGCCATGGTTTGTGGTGAGACCTTCCTCAATGACCTGGAGAGGGATTTTTGCGTTGGAGAGGGAGGGCCGCAAGGGTGCCTTGTGACAATTAGTCGGCCCCAAGGACTCAGGCCACCCGAAAAAAGCCTTCTTTTAGATTGCTGCTCGGAGTTACTCCCTTGAAGATGGGTAGCTTAGGTTTCCGCGACTACGGCTCTTGATAGAGTGACTACCCAAATGTGAATGCAGCTCGAAGCAAGAGTTGTCATTAACACCGTCGATATTTCTTAGTCTATGTCATTTCCAAAACGTTCCAAAAATACTCAATTTTTGCCTTTATTTCGTCGTATAAAATTTTGATTTTATAATATGAATAACATAGATGAATATTGTTATCAGCATTTATATATCTGTTAACGATCGGTGTTATTTTTGAATTATCAATGATTTTATTTGACTGCGCGATGAGCTCGAAAACTGCGCTTGTATAGTAAATGGCAAAAATACTTATGCTACAACTGACACATACAGATTTCAATAAGAAAGGAGAAGACTTATGGACGTCTTCACGGCATATAAGTATTAAGTTCCAAGCTTAATTGGGTAATAAATGAGGAAAAGTTATCGCGGATATATTTAGAATTTATTTCAAATTACACAGAATCCTCGCACTCTCGCATACTCGTCTGGTTAATTCTTAGAATGAATACTCATCGGCAATTCATATCGTAGTATATGCTATTTCAAAAATAAAAGAAAACTCACTTAATAGATAAAAGTATTAAGGAGATTATTAGGAACAGATTGAACGTCTCTTAGATGCATTGGTCAAAACTCAAAGTGTTTTCCTATTCGAAGGTCCCTGTTCGAAACCCAGCAGTCCGTACTTGAGTACTACTACCTCTACTCAAAGGTTATAACGTTTTATCCTATTGTTAAAAGCATATGTGTATTAAGGACAGGACGGGTAATTTTACAATGTGACCAGAACACATTCAACGTAATTAGAAGGAATTACTGAACGACTGTGCAAAAAGGCCTAGAAGATTTTTATGGACTCGCCCGTGGGATATGCGAGGAGAATATACTGTCGGAGGATTTCGTAGAAACTGTATTGGCATCTAAAACGGAAAAGAGTAACAAGGGAATGCGAAGGCAACTGAATCTCTCAGGCTGCTAAGCTTATCCTTAAAATCATCAACTGAGGTATGGAAAAGAGAGCAATAAATGAATGAAGCCGCCTTGTCCGCGATATCTGCTAGAGGACGAGTCAACCAAGCCTGTCATTTATCCCTCTCTGTGACGAAACGTCTCTTTAACAAACGTAATTCTCCTTCGGACTTCAATGTTGGCAGAATACTCCTTTTCCATACTAACCGGGATACTAAATTACTCCCCCTGCTCTATGATCTAACCCCTCTCTTCTAAATTAAAATCACCCTTCATGCATGCAAAATTTCATTACTTGAGTCTTCTTATGATTTAAGTCCTTGGGTGACTAGTTGAACAGGGCTTGATCACTTGCAAACCTTATCAACTTTCCCCTACCTATACACCTGTATCGAACCCCCCCCCCACCATTCCCTCCGAATGTGAATTAAAAAGTGCCGGTGACTACGCAACCCTAATAATACCTCCTAATCTCTAATACCACCTCTTCTAATTCCCCGTCCGCTTCTCTCACCAGCACTTTCTCGGTAATGCATGAACTTTGGCTCAGTCTTCTGTTCTTCCAATTTATTCCTGTTTTACGCAATAGTTCCATTAACCCTTTCCTCTTTACTCTGTCAAAAATATTTTTGAAATTAACAATACACGCAGATACATTCTGATTATATTCTAATCCTTTTCACTCATTCCAGTGATGTTGATTGAAAAACTGCTTTCCGTTGACGAAATCTAAATTTACATGTAGAAAAAATTTCTCCTTCCCCTCTCTCCCTCTCCAAGAAAACTACATGCCCAGATATGGGCAATAAGTGACCACGGACCACTTCGCTGAGGCCCTATTCTTAAATAATGGCGAGACGGGAAATGGGTCTGGATGCGTAGATTTTTTCACCTTAAGAATCATCCCCGACACTTTTTATGGCACCCACCACTCCATTCACGACACCTCGGGTCTTCTTCCTGCTGGTTCAAGTCTCTTTCAGGGCCCAAGCACAATGGGTATTTAAGCAGCAGGTAAAGCATGGCGGGTTTTCCCTCTCTTACGACTGACAAAGGTGGACAGGGATTTTTGCAGTGTGGGGGTGGACCGCAAGGGTGCCCTGTGACAATCGGCTCCGAGGAGTGAGGCCTCCCGAAACGCAGCCTTCTTTTCGATTGCTGCTCCGAGATGATGATCGTGTAGGTTTCGCGACTGCTGAGAGAGTGACGACCCAAATATGATTGCAGCTCGAAGCAAGAGTTGTCATTAACACCGTCGATATGTCTTAGTCAAAAGCGTTCCCAAAATATTCCCAAATACTCCGTTTTTGCCTGTAATTCATTGTAGGAAATAATGAGATCATAAAATATTCGAGATAAGAGCTCGAAAAATGCGCTTGTATAGTAAATGGTAAAAACAATAATGCTACAACTGCTACAGGCAGATTTCGATAAAAATAGATAAGACGTACTGAACGTCTTCACGGCATATAAGTATTAAGTTCCAAGCTTAATCGGGTAATAAATGAAGAAAAATTATCGTGGATATATTTAGAATTTCTTTCAAATTACACGCAATCCTCGCACTCTCGCATACTCGCCTGGTTATTTCTTAGTCTGAATACTCGGCAATTCATATCGCAGTATATGCTACTTGAAATATAAAAAAAGGACAGGACGTGTAATTCTGCAATGTGACCAGAACAAATTCAACGTAATTATAGGGAATACTTGGAATTACTGAACTACTGTGCAGAGAGGTCGGAGGATATTTATGGGCTCGCTTGTAGGATATGAAAGGAGAATATACTGTCGGAGTATTCGAAAAAACTGTATTGCCATCTAAAACGAAAGTGAGAGTAACAAGGGAATGCGAAAACTGCTGAACCTCTCATGCTGCTACGTTAGTGCTTAAAATCATCAATCGATGTATGGAAAAGAGAGCAATGAATTTCTAGGTGAGGATCAATTCATATTTTCCAAGGGAATTAAACACGTGTTGTGATTGCAGTGATGAGAATCATTATTATCATTAGTTTTGGTTCCACACACTGTCCCTCTTCAGCCCCTCATACCTCCCATCATTTTATCCAAGCTACCCGTTCTTCGCCTCACTCTACCCCGTTTAACCAATATCCTTCACTCAATCACATATTTCAATTCACCCTCGCCCTTTTTATCTATTTCTAATACTTCATCATTTGTCCTCCTTTTGACCCACTTTAATTTCTCCATCCTTCTACATACTCACATCTTAAAAGCTCTGAGTATATTTCCATCTTCGTTCCATGAAGCCTATGTTTAAGCGTCATATTAGTGCCACGCTCCATATCAAACTCTTCACTAGTATTTTCTTTACTTCCCTGCTTAACGCCCCTGTCAACAGTTCACGTCTGCGACTAAAAGCTTATCTTGCCAATACAATTTTCCTTCTGTCACCAATGCTGCTATACCCCTTTTTCTCCAATACACTATTTAGATAGCGGAAGGTGGAAATGTCAAGAAATGGAGAGCCTGCCCAAATTCAAACCTTGCTTGGAATAGCCCGCATAACAGCACATTTGTAGATCTGTGGTTCATTTCCCGGATGAGTTTTTTTTATTGTGATCTGGCTTGATTCTATTTTCACCACCTGCTTACTGTTCGGGGTTGTGGGTATCATAAAACGTGTCGGGAATGTTTCTGAGGGCGAAAAAAATATACCGACCGACTTCTGAACGTATCGGAATTATTTACGAAAGTAGGGTATCGGCTAAGGGCTCAAAGGCTTCTCTGATTATGCCGTTCTATGCAACTCTCTTTTAGAGAATTGTGTAATGAGGCTGGAAAAACTTAGATTCCTTTGTAAGAATCTCGGCCCACATAAGCCGATAGCTATTGATTATCATAAATTAAATTTTTAAATAATATTCTAGGAGTTCAAGCGTTACAAAAATACTAAAGATCATATTAGCAGCTGATCTAATTTCATTTAGACGTAATATATGAGCAGTTGAAGCAGTGATCAATTGAAAAAAACTACGGAATAATAAAACTAAGGCTTTCTGTTTACACCTTCCTAAGACTTTCTTCACACCTACGCTCTGCGACATGAACGTTGGATGAATCTGAGTTAATTGGTGACTTAGTGATCAATAAATGTAGGCGTTTTGAAGTGTTAAGTTTAGAGGACATAAAATTTCAACCAGAACATTGCATATTTTACGGTCTTATAATACCCGTGGAAGCGCAACGACCATTTAGCACGTTAATCATTACCCTCAGAAAATCGTCCAGTTGTCATAGGACTCCAAAGTGATCTCGGAATAAATGATAGGTATTTTCGAAAGAGGTTATAAAGCGAGTGTCATTTTCTATCTGTTTCTACTAGAAATGTGTCGAAAAGTGATTGGAACTCATCTCGTGCCCCTTCTCCCGTTCTGTGGCCACGGGTACCTATGTGTCTCGGGCGACTCGTCTTCTAGCAAATATCGTGGTCGTGGGTCAAGGCGGTCTGCTGTTCACTTGAGAAAGGGCGAAAAGGGAATTGTTCTCGAGGGAAGGGTACCCCCAATAAATGGCGAGAGCAGCGAGAGCTCTGGGCATTTAAACTCTGCGCCAAGGGACAGTGTTGTCAAATCTCCTTCAACTCGGGACTTAGAAAAATTCGGCCTCCGAGGTGGTAACTATTTATTGTGGACGGGTGTACATTAAAAAAATGGGCCAATTTCATTTAAGTGTAATTAATTATGCAGTGGAACTTAACATGCATGCAGGCCATTTTTGAACCTATGCAAGAATTGTACATTGCATTTTGGCCTAATTAAAGGCAATTACATTTTAACAATTAATTTCATGTGTTGGTTTATCAAAGAATGTCATGGTTACAATTGATAGTTTCTGAGTGGTATTCAAAATTAAGGTGAAAGTTATGTTTTAATATGCTTTTTTGTACCCTTGAGTCGTTGTGACACCATGTTATTTCTTAGAAGTCATTTTAATAATATACTCTTTATTATTATATGATTAGAAAAAATCTGTACATGAGTTATCAAATTATAACAAAATGTATTTCATGTATCAAAAGGTTATGTGTTAAAAAAGAGTCGAATTACCAAAAAGTCAAATTCATAAAATGCATTTTTTTTACACTTTTACCAATAGCTATCACTAATAAGGACACGTATATTAAGTTTTTCGCAAATCTGTTCATAGATAAAAAATGCTGCTGCCACCGTAATATAGCAAAACAAGACAAAATTAGGAAATGTATGTGATGCATCAAAATTCAGTTTTAATTGATGGCATTTGGACCTCAACAGTTTGTCCAAAAACCTATGTACCTACATAATTATAATAACTGTAGTTTGTGAAACTGAAACAGTCTGTCACCTCAATATTTCACACCCTAAAATGAAGCTGAGGAGGTCAATTTAATTCAGTGGGATGTTAATAATTCCGATCAAAATTTCCTGAGATTTATTTTAATTGCTATTACTTATGGATTATACTGTTGACACAGTATATCTGGAAGGATGGAAGATAAGCCTTCTTCATGTTAAAAATTTCTATGTTGTTGATCTTCTAATTCACTCATAACTAGTAATACTCACTGCAAGCAAGCTTTGGTGAGTGTTAATTTCATCATTTCTATCTCTACTTTACACAGGCTTCCTTGTTGTCAGTTTGCATTCAAATAGCTTGCGGCATGAGTTATTTGTCCTCCCAACGTTTTGTGCATCGGGATCTGGCCTGTAGAAACTGTCTAGTTGGTGCAGATCTCACTGTAAAAATAGCTGATTTTGGAATGAGCCGAGATGTATACACCTGTGACTACTATAAGGTAAGAGGCACTCTACTTTAAAGGCAGTTTATATCTTGTTGGCATGAATTCATACATATGAGACACTTTTTTTGTTCTTTCTCTATTAATACTAAAAAAATATTTTTTGTTGCCAATTGCATATCCTTTCAAAAGTAAAAGTGATTTTAATAAATATCAGATAGATATCAATTTCTGGTAGCTTAGAAGAAAAGCTAATTTTTTAAAGAAGTATTTCAATCTCCTTTTATAAAATTTTAGCATGCTATTCCTATTATATATCTTTGCCACTTGAGACGAGATCAAATTTATCACATTTGATCTCTTTTTTGTAATATCATCAACTCACGTGGCACAAAATGTTTTAATAACGTTTTTTTGCCTTTTTTGAAAGATTTTTTTTATCCGGGGAAAAAAAGTTTTTAAAAGGTTCAAATATCTGCATCAAAAACTTTTTTTATGGTTTTAAGAATGTGTTTTAAAACATTATGAAGGTATTAGGATAGAATCTTTAAGGTGACATAGTCATCGTATTTTTTTCTGGGACTAATGATTAGTTTCAGCAACGAAGAATTATTACTAGTAGTAATCTATCATTGAAGACAGGGAGCAGGGAGGGAAGGGAAGCTGAAGGAAATCTGCTAAATATTTCAAGAGACTTCCGCATAACCAGCATCTGGAAGAGTATTTTGTGGAAGGCGAATGAAATGCAATATTCCTGTCTAAAGTTTCCTATCAGAAACTTCTTTCAGGGAAATCAGCCCCCTCTCTCATCTAAAGGGTTTTTTATGGTAACTAAGATCAGCCTTTCCATGCATTCAATTATGCATTTCAAATATGCTGAAAAGTGAGTACAACTATGAGGCTTAAACTAGCAAAAGAAAAACACAAAAATCTCAATGCTTTCCTGTGTTAGAAATGAAGAGTACCTTGTCATATTGTGCTTTACTAATTGAAGCAAAATAGTTATTTGGGGGAGGTGACTGACAGCTGAGATTATTTGAATTAGGTATTTAGGAGTGGTTGGTTATTGAATATGTATCAGTAGTATTTTTTTAGGGAATGGAGGAAGAGTGAACAGAAACCCAGCATTGATATCAGCTTGCCCTTAATGAAAGTCACTAAGTAGACTGTGGTTTAATGTTCCATCTAACAGACTGAGCATTTGATGTGCTCCTTACAGTGCCCAAGTAGGGATTGGTACACCAATCACTGCCACTAGCAGAATTCCAACCCAGGAATGGAAAGGCAGCACTCTAGTTTTCACATGAGCACTATGTCCTATGCTAAATGAACAATGCATGAATGTATATGAGGGCATTTCCTTGTCACGTCAATGGCTTCCAATATTTTATTTCAGATTGGAGGATCCAGAATGTTGCCTGTTAGGTGGATGTCCCCTGAAAGTGTGATGTTTGGACGCTTCACTCTTGAGTCAGACACTTGGTCATATGGAGTTGTACTTTGGGAAATTTATTCTTTTGGCAAACAGCCCTATTATGGACACTCAAATGAAGAAGTAAGTAAACAGTAAATGCATTAAAAATTAACTGCTTAATAACCTCAAGTCAAAAGTGGTTGTCAGTCTTTTTAATAGCAACAGAACTTGGATTTGGCCCGATGATTCTTTCACAATGTCTGTGATGAATGTAGTCAATAGATTTCTATGAGCCGAGTAGATATTTTATCATTAACATCAATTTTTTCATTTTAAAAATGCTCATAGGTTTTAATGATGGCTGCATTAGTATATTAGTTATTTGCATTGATATTATGTGGATTGATTTTTCAGTGTAATGAAGTTCTCAGTGTCATCAGGCCTAATTGTTTCAAGTTAGAAAACACTTCATATTTTATAATACTGTCAACTGTGCATAATTTTCAGTAGTTTTCCATTCTTCAGGAAGTTCAATCATTTCCAACCTATGCCAAACCATGTCAGACTACATGATTTTTTTCCCAATGTGGATTTCATCCAACATTGGAACAGATTGACACCTGACACACTTTTCTTTCTTGTGTTCGTTTGCCTGTTCTGTTGTTTGGTTGCACTTCTTTCATGATTCCCTTTAACTTTAGCCAAAATATGTACTTTTGGCAAGCAATCTTACAGAATATAAATGCTTTCTCATTTAAAATAATAGTACTGTTTCAATTATACCACCAATACCCATGATGCCATTAGTATATATCATAGTTGGGAAAGTTAGCAAAAATAATTAACTGATTAAAGTTAAAGTTAATCTCTGTAAAAAGTAACTAGTTAAAGTTAAAAGTTACTTTTCTGAAAAGTAACTGATTAAAGTTAATGTTAGAAAAAGTAACTTTTACGTTAAAAGTTACTTTTTCAGTTACTTTGGGAAAAGGGGTTCTGTGGTGATGGAGGCCTTAATGGTTTTTTGTTTTGACAAACAAATCAAACACTGAAAACTGTCTTTGTGGTTTCTTCCATCTGTATCCATTTTTTTTTAATTATTTGAAGGGGGGATTTTCGTTGTAATTCCATTTAGTGTCCAGAGTGTTGTTAGCCAGGTTTCCTAATTTCTGGAGATTTTTCTGAGGTGGAGCTACAATTCCAGGATGTTAAGTTGTCATGAATGTAAGAATATCTCACGAACCATAGTGCGCCTGTAATTTGCTGCAAAAGATTGTTCTGAGTGGTAGTACTTTATGGCTAGTTTTTTTTATTGATCCCCACATTGCGATGTGAAGTATCCCTTCACAATTGTAAAATTTCAGTGGAAACGGCTTAGTTACATAGAGTTACAGTAGATGCTGGGGTGTGCCTGCGCATCCTCTTTCGCGATTCGATGGGGGCTGATTATTGACGACGCGATGTCACCGAGTAAGGCATACGTAGATTGGTGAATTGCGACAGATACATTAGTTCGAATGAATCCCTTCTCCTTTTTATCCATCATAGGTTTTTAGGCGACCCTTTTTTCTCAGCTTCAACTATGTAGTATTGACGACATGATGTCACTGAGTAAGGCATACGAGCCCTGCAGGACATTGTCTTTGCGTGGTTTCTTATTTTCTTGTCTAAGGGTGCATTCCTAAACTTTGGCAGTCACTCCCCTCAACCCCGCTTTTGTTGGAAGTATTCATCTCGGCCTATTCATTGCAACTACCCTTGATATTCTTTGATACCATTTTATTTTCCCATTTGTCTGTTGGGCAAGCTTAAGGCGCCCAAATTCAAACAGGTCGACATTTACCATAAATTAACGAAAAAAATTAACTGAAGTTATTTTTGTATCAGTTAATGTATATTTTTGAACGATTAAAAGCTAAAAGTTAACTCTTCTAGAAATGATTAAATTAAATAGTTAACTACATTTTAAACGATTAATTTTAATCATTAATTTTTTTTAATCGTTAATCCCAACTATGGTATATACCAAGCTACTTCCTGCCCAAAATAAAAGTTCTGGTGAAAATGCAGATAGCAGACAAGTTGGACTGGGGGGAGGGGAGGGAGGTTGAACTACACATAATTTATACTTAGTGGACTGGATGTGTAAAGTTTGATATATGTGTATTGATATTCCCTCCCTTTGTGTGAATGATTACCTACATTAATGAATACATTGCAAATGACTATGACGTTATATGTACCTTGTTTTTTCCCTTTTATTTGTCACTGAATATTAATACAGAATTCAATCAGTTTTAAAAATTATTAGAGTTATTTTTATTTGTTGACATGCTGTCCATAGGTATTTGTTCACATATATTTTCATTTTAGAAAAGTATCATTCCATATAAGTTCCAGTGGTATATCTCCTTACAACCACGGTGTTCCCTGTTTCTTATTTTGTACTCATTTGGATTCAATAATGGTAGAAGATTGTTAGTGGGAATTTTAAATGATAGATACAACCAAGAAACAGACCTTTTTTAAAAGATTTTTCAAATTATTGCCCCTAAAATAAATATTTTGTAGTAGCTCTGAAAGCTATGGTCACTGTATCTTGCATTCCACCTGATTCTAAGTTTTGTTAATGTGTCTAGATATGAAACTTAAGAAAAATTTCTTGCTTTTGAATGGAGTAATTCCATTCCACAATATTTCAATGTTCCCCAATAGTTTTTAAATTTATCCACTAGCATAAATATTTTTATGCAGCATCAGATTACATCAGTGGTGTTCTACCTGCCAAATTTTCATGGGCCATTTCTGTTATTTCAATATAGAATAATCCTATCCTTTTCCTCCCTACTCTCTTTTCTAACATCTGCCTTCTGGAACAAACTTCAATTAATGAAATATTTTTTATTTGAGTGTCTTAAAGTTTATTTCTCATGCCATCTAAATTCAATCTCAATGAATAACTGCGGGCGTATATTTTTTTCAACATAATGTCTTTAAGTAGCCATCTAACCAGAAACAGGAAATATTGTTATTCCAGAAGAGACTATGTCTTGGAAATTTAGATGTAGGTGCCTCTGTATTTCAGTGTTCTACTTAAAACATTTATAGAAGTGAAATCTTGATGTTGAACATAATATTAGTCAAACTGTGAGTCATTCAGCTTATAAAACATTCGGGTTGAACTTTTGGGAGCATCAGCAAGAAGAAAATTAGATTACATACTTTTTATGTAACATCCTGGTGTACACGCAACCCACAATGCAGGTGTAATATCATCTCAGAAAATTCAAGGAATTATAATTCAAGGAATTAATTATTCGAATGGTATGTCCCAGCATAAAATGCCCTTTTATGGAAGCAATTTCAGGTTTTTAAGTAAATTCATTTGCAAATAAATTCATACGCATGATCATCCGCCTTGTAAAATGGCCGTTATGGCTGAAATGGCACTTGGGTAATTTTACTTGACCTTCCAAATCTTGGCATGTATCTTTCATTTAACATGTTCCAATCAACGTCAGTCTCCATCTAAATATTTTCGAAAAGGTAGTATACAATCGATTGATTAATCTTATATTTCTTATCCTCTCTTAATCATAACTGTTCTACTCTATCTTGCTATATCCTCATGTTGAATAGGATTCTTAAAAATGAATGTTTCAGCTAGTTAGGGTGTAATTAGGGTTGGATATAAAGCAAACTTCATGTCATATGCTAATTTGTGTGATTGAAACTTTATATGCCATATGAATTGGGCATCTTCACTTGAAAATGGGAAGAACATTCCATTCTATCATTTTTGAAACTAAATACAAAGTAATGGCTATCTTCTTTCTAATAAATTCTTGGTTTATAAAATGTATATAATTTAATACATATTTTGAATATATCAAATATATATTTTTATCCTTCATTAATTCTGGCAATAACTGATCTTTCTCCTGTAAAGAGTACTTTAGTGCTTGCCAATTAATATTATGGCAGATTTCTTTGGTTTTTTTGACCTTATGCCCTGCAATGAAAAATGTTCTGTTCAGTTCATTGGCAGTTGTTCCCAATATTCCATGTTGAAAATTCTGGTGTATAATAGTATCATTGGTGCGGATGACCTTCGTTGTTGAAGCACCCTTTATAACAAATTCTAATATTATAATTGAAAATATTTTCTTCATTCTAGAAAAATACATATGATGTGACTTTTAAAATCTTGAAAATCCCTCTAAATGCATTAAATTTTTCCTCGGAAGATTATCAAGAGCAATTTCTCATTTTCATTTGTTGGTCATGGACTGGCTGTGCTGCAGTTCATTCAGAGTTTGGCTGCCATTCAGTGTTGTTCTTGTCTTTCAGTCGTATGATAATAATTGCCCTGAAAGAATTAAATTTTGGGGATTTTGATATTCTCCCTCAGACCATTCATCTCTTTGTGGGTGTTTGTTCTTGGCTTCAACACCTTGGTTATTGTGATTGCAGGTTGTGAAGCTGATATTGCAGGGGATAATGCTCATACCTCCTGAGGATTGTCCACCTGCTGTGTGCAACCTCATGAGAGATTGCTGGAAGACGGAGCCAAAGGACAGGCCTACCTTTGCAGGGCTGCATTCCCAGCTTCTGGATGCTTGGGAAGCCATGTCTTGTGGCGAAAGTGAGAAGAATGGAACTGTCGTAAATGACCATTCTGAAAATGTTGGCAGCAATGGAGTGAGCAGGAAATCATTCTCATCCATTGGTGGACCTCTTCCCCCATCACTCCCACCCACAGTGATTGAATTGCTTGATCCTGATAATTACCTCCTGCCACACAATTCATGCCCAAATGGAAACCTGCAGGTAGATGTCATTGACAGCCCATCTTCAAAATTTCCTTATATCACACCTCCTCAGCCCCTCTATCCCGAGTATTTCCAACCACTACCAGACTGATGTGTAGTCTATCTCATCTGGATTTTTCATTTCACAGAGTGGATGATGTGTACATAGTGTATATTTCATATTCACCAGAGCTCATCGGTCATTGGCATGCATTGAGTGCTTGAGAATTAGTGAAAATCAGAAACACAGAAATACCAAAGAAAAGCACCAGTCTTTAAACGTTCAAAGTGAAATACAGTTGGACTGGAAAATGATGATTCCTTTGACTGACTTAGCATCATGAATAGCTGGAAGTTAATTCATGATTTTTCCATTTTAGTGCAGTGATTAAGATGGTATTGATGGGGAAGCAGAAGAAAAACTAAACTGCTGCCACTATCATTTGTAGGTTTCAATTATTGATCTATATGGACAGGCATTAGCTCTGCTTCCAGTCTATGAATAAAGAAGAGAACTAGAATTTTTCATTGGTGTCAATAACAATGTTTTTGTGCAGGATGAGTGTAAAATGTGAAAACGATAATGAAAGTGCAATTCTGAACATCCTTGGTGTACCTAAGTGTGTACACTCCTCACCAAAATTCATGCATCATTGCCATCATTGTGGATAATTTTTCTGGGCAATGAGTCACTTGACTAATATGGTATTCCAAAATAATACTTTTTATTTGTGAATATGTTCATCATGTTAATAGTTCAGTAGTTGATGTGTGTGTGTGTGAATGAGAATGTTATGGGTAAGAGTATTTTTTATGGAGGTATGTACCTTGTTAAGATCTCAAAAGTGCCTCACAGATGCTCCATGCTGGTCATCTCTTTAAGAGTAGGTACCTACTTATCTTATAAGTCCAATCCTTTGAGAAGTATTTAAGAAAATGAAAACTATAACCAACAAAATACACCAAACCACTGTGTATAGTCGTGGAAAATTTCATTACCTAAAGGTGATATTCCAAAGCAATATTTTATCAAAATTTTTAATTTAGTTACCAGATGGAGAATGTGTACTAACCGTTAGTCCTTACTAATGAAGTATCATAATAAGTCAAATAGTGGAGAACTTACACTGCTTATGAAGTACTGATTTAATTTCAATGATATATGTAAGGAGGACATTTGAGACAATATTTTTTTGTTTTGTGCAGCCAAATAAAAAGAAATTATCATATGTCTTGCATTACTTACTGTATGTATACACAGTTGATTCATTATTGTGATTAAACAGTATTTTTCCATTCTATACCCCTACTACTTTTGCGAGAAATATTTTTCTATTAAATAAATAATGCCTTAATCAGTGCCCCTAGATACTCTTCAAGTTGTATTTTGAGAATATTTATTTTTTATCATCATTTCATAGTCATCATATATCATTGCTTAAATATACTTTTAAGATGTTGAAATAAAAATATCACTGACTGCATTTATATGAAACAAGACTACTAAAGTGGTAGCTGAGCAGACAAAGTTGTCAGAAATTGAAATTATGTTTAATCTTGAAAATTATTCACCATTTGGAGGCATTATGGAATTTTTGAAAACATTTCGTGACATGAGAAAGGGGTTTTTATGGAGGGTTTTTTTTAGTGATGGAGCAATGGCAACATAAAACATTTTATCTAGATGTTTGTAGCTATCTTGACCTGCTAAGTGCCAATGACGTTAACTGAGAGGAAAAAAGCTAAAACTTGCCTAAGTATTGCTTCAGATGTATATCATTCCTTCAGTATTGGTATTAACTTTCTTAATGCCATAGGCCAATACATACATGTATCAGCCATACACCTAGGGTGAAAAGCACCATGGACCAATATATCAGCTGTCAAGGTAGACAAAAATAAAACAATTATTGCTGAATAACATAAATGTTTTTATCTTCATTTGATTTAAATCTACATTATTGCCAATAGATAGGTACCTACTTAACTGTTTGTCAATTACAGGACATTTCAAATTGATATCTTCAAAAAGAAAAGTTTCCAGAGTATTTTCTGAACTGCACTATTTATTTTTAAATGCCAGCTGTACTTCTCACCAACATAAGACTACTGGCTTCCCATCTCCAGGGCCCAGACTTGAACTCTAGCTGTGGCAGTGAGGTTTCTCTGATGAATCCTGGTCTCTTCTTGAAGGCCACATGGAAAGTGATTCAGTGGCAGAATCTACAGTTGAACATCTGCCAGACTGTATGTTAAACTGTGGTTACCCTGGCTCCACATGTCAAGAGTAGGCTAATACCAATGCGTTTCTTGCATTTGTGCTGTCAATTTATTCTACCTATCCACAGCACTGCAGTAAAAATGTGCCTGAGCTCCATAATATGGCAGGTACTCATGCTGCAAGTGAAGCATCATCTTAATGAAATTGAATCTCATTTTTTCAGGTATTGAATGGCCAATCAGGCAGTTTCAGTCTATTCTCCCAATAAAGCAACCACAGAAAACCAATCAGCTAGTTGTCTATGGTAACATGCCACAGGTTCAAGGAAGTATCAATCCCAAAGTCTGTTTAAACTGGTGAATGAAAACTGAGACTATTAACTGTGAATTTCAAAATGATCCACATCATCCTATGGAAATTTTGTTCCAATGGTGAAACAAAAATGTGGAAAAGTTCATTGTTGGTAAGTACATTCATAAATTGATGTAACTTTTCATCGCTATCTTGTGATTTAATGTAATGATTTAGGTGAAGTTCAGAGGATGATGAGGAGATAGGAGGAGTGGATTGAAGCTTAATCATAGATGTCATATTCTCCACCATACAAATGCCAACATTTTCCTTTATTTTCCTCTTCAAGTCAGGCAAGTGTAGAAGTTTATTTGACTGGCAAAAAAGGTGCAGTAAGAAATTTAATTGTTATGAGTTGTAAGGTTTGTACATCATATTGTTCAGAAAATTTACACCTGGAGTTCCCAAGGGAGAGAGGTTTCTTTCATTACAATCTAGAATTGATACCATTCAAGTTGTCCTATCTTTGCTAAAAATTAAGGTTGAAACATTAACATAAGATTTAAACATAAATACTGATAAAAGTTTTGTGGTGATGCTATTTGGTGCATTTTTAAGAGTAAATATTTTCTGTAAAAATTAAGCTATCAAAAAGGAAAAAAACATTGATTTCAGGGTGTCATCTAATAAATTGTGAGAATATACATTGAAGATAATGAAGGAATGTTACATGCCTTAGGCAATTCTCTGACTGAGCTTAGCCTGTTACCTCTGACCAAATATCACTGGCATTCACCATTTTCAGCAACTTGAAACTCCTAAAATGTTTGTACTGCCATAGCTACATAGAAAGGGAGTTAAACCCCATATTTATGACACACAATGGCTTGAAATCAAATACCCAATCACCTCCAGAAGTAACCCCTATTCATCCAGAACACCCTGTATGTCAACGTTTCTATTCACTTTTGTTCTTTACCTATTCATGTGAAGGAATTCAGGTGAAGGAATGCTCACATCCTACGGTTATAATTTCTCTAAGACTTAAATATGGTTTTAGGTATGTGAGAAATTGTAAGGCATGTCACAGGCCCATGTCAATTTAAATATGCATCAGAGCTTCAAAATCACTTACCTGGTGGCCATTCCTAAAATATAGTAAAAACTTTTAAATATATAGCTCTACCTGGTAAATAAATATCTCAGAGCTCAGATTTGCTGATTTATTGTTGAAATGTGCTTCAATTAATTCAGCATTTGGAATCAAAATTCCCTTACTCTTAAGATATCCAATCCTAATGTCTTTATCACCTAGTTTTTTATGTGGATTTGTCCCAATAATGGCATCAGCAGATTCCAGCAACAGCCCATCTAAAGGTTTTTTTAATAATTTTTTCTTGTTATTACTAATACAGTCATTTATTCTTCATTCATTACAAAATTTCTTTTATTCAACATAAGTGTCGCAATAAATGGCATTGATAAGGTTTGCTTTTCTGAGTATTGTATTTCAGTTTGTATCCTCTTATGAATAGAGGACAATTCATAAAACAAGACTGCAGTTAATTCATGGAATAATATAATTTAATATGGCACCAAGTATCTCATGACTGGGAAAAGAAGGACCAAACTTTTCATATTTCTTCCTCAAAAAGTCTATCCCTCCCCTGTGTAAAGTGCTTTCCAGAGGAAGCTGCTCTTCACAGCTTCAACTGGATGAGCAACTGATCATATTAATCAGTATACATCCTGTAACACAGTTTGCTGTTCCCCTCTTCATAGTTCTTAACATACATAATGAAGGATTCAGGAATATCAATGCACTCCCCATGATTTGCCTGCAAGCGTTTCTCCTCTGCCTCAGTTTCCTTTTGAAGTTTTTGTTCTAGGTTCCTCAAGTCTTCCATTAACTTGCTCAGTTCCATCTTCCTTTTGGCTAGCTTCTCATTCCTGTCCTGTATTTCTTTATTTAACCTAGCTTCTTCTTTCTCCTGTGTTGCCAGGTCCTTTTCCTGTTTTTCTATATCCTGCTCTAGCTTTGACAGAGCACTCTCCTCTTTGTCCAGCTCCTTTGACCCTAACTGAAATCTCTCATCATCTGCCCTACTGGCTTCCTCATATTCCTTCTTTTTGTTCTCTAACCCCAATTTTTCCTTCTGAAAATCTGTAATCTCTTCATTATGTCTGGATTTGTTTATTGATAATTCATCCAGCTCCTTCAAGTAAGTCTTCTCCTCTTCCTTAAATGCTTGTGCTTCTTTCCTAAATTCCTCCATCTCCTTGATCAAGTCCTTATACACATCCCAGTCCTCAAATATAATCCTTGAATCATCTGGTTCATCTGTAATGCACAAATTATTTGTATATATATTGAATTAAATAGAATTAAACTGCAGTAATATTGTTTTAACTTAGAAGAATAAGAAAGCCATCCCCTCTTGGTAGTTGTTTTATACTCTGGTAAAGTTTGATATTCAAAGTACTTCCATTACATTTATCTAGCAATTATCAGATGATACTTCACACATATTTTAATACCTGGAAACTCATAACCTACAGTAATAGCACCACCACAAACACTCCCATTAAATAATATCATAGTTAAATGGATGTAAAATTATTGCCAAAGAAGTTCATCTAGACTAGAAACATGAATGAGCCTTTAAAATTATTAAAGTCAGAATGAAAAAGGTAATTATACATGCGTTGGTAAATATGTAGAAGTTTTGAAGTTATAATACAAAAGCATTTAAAATCATCAAATCAAAAGAATTTTTCACGGCAAAAGTGTTGTAGGATTTAATATATGGTATTTTAGCTCATTTTCTATTATATGTTCATGTATGTCATCTATTATTCTTTGACTTGTCTTATATCATGTATATATTCTGTCCACTGATCATATATGACCAGTGGACAGAAAATAAATATTATTATTATTTTATCATGATAATAAGTTCACTTTGTCAAAGATTTTAAATTAAATAATGCACTCAGCAGTTGCTAATTCCATATTATAACATGTGCGTAATGAAGGTATATAATAGAATTTTTAGAAAAACAATGTTTTCAAAATTATTAATGTTGAAATTTGTCATCAAATACTCCAAACTGTTACATTTCTGGGGCCCAAACTCCCTCGTCTGCTCTTTTCCCTAAGGCTATTATGTATCATGCTTATGTCCACTATCTCTAATGCTACCAATGCTTTATTCCTATTTAGGAACATACAGCCCATTAGAACTTAAAATTATACTTTCTATCTGCATAGGCATTTTTCTTGATAGTCACCACTTTTCATCCTGTGTAGTACAGCATTTTTTTATAACTGGCCCAATTAAAACAATTAGTGGCTCAGTTAACTTTTACCCTTTTAGTAGCTGCAAGGGCATGTAGCAGCAGTGGTGGATCTAAGGGGGTGGGGAAGAAGTGGGCTATATCCACCCCCCCCTCATTGGGTGGTAATTTTCAGGGAAGACCCCCTGAACCTCCCTCCGGATGGGGGATATTTCCCCCAGATCCCTCAGTTTGCCCCCCCTCCCCATGGTCCAAACCTATATGGTTGATAATGCACTGTGTAGGAGGGGGTAACCTGAATGACATTAAACCGTATAGATCATTATTTTCCTATTATGATTATTTGCTTTCTTCTACCCACAGTTTTAAAAAAGAAAAATTTTGAACCTGTAATAGAAGTCTTACCTCATATCATACTTCCTTTTTTTAGAAATATTAAGAAAAATGATCTGAATCAAATGCTTTATTCAGCTCTTATGTTTACTTTAAACTACAACTACTTGAGAAGTTGGAAGTCATTTCACTATCAAGGGACAACTGTAAGTGAAACAACAATATTGGTAATCCATTGGTAATATTGGTATGTATATTGCTTTGATTTTCCATTATATTATTAAGAATGTTTTTGCAATTACATTTCTCCAACCATGCCAGGCAATTCGAAAAAATAGCGAAAACTCTTTAAGGTTTTTATCTTAAAATGCTGAAAAAAGGTTCTTTATTAGACTCGATGGGCCAAATTAACAACAGCCTGATATGCTTGGTAATTATTACCTTGTAAGTACCTTATTTTAAATGAGATTGATTCCTCCCCTCCTCCTACCAACCACCACCACTCCTCTCCCAGTCCCCTACCTACCCAAGGTGTGCATTCTGATGGTAGTGGCAGGAAGCCAACTAAAGAACCAGGAATTTTCTACCGTAACTATTCATCCCATTAAGTCCATATTTCAGGATGGGTTCAGTAATTAATTTGAACTAGAAACCTTTTTCCCCAACTATAATTCACAACCTTAAATTCGTCATGTTTTGGCGATATACATGCTAACCGCGTAGCATGTTCACTTACCTTGGATTTCATCCATGAGCAGTTGTTGTTGATCTTGCATGGCGATGACTACGGATAGTGCTGCAGCGAGGAGAGAAGCGACATAGACGGCATTTTCACTTCGAAACTTCATCTTGAGCGAGGGATATCTGCTTCGCGCACAGTCCTTAGAGGAAATTCTGAAAAGACTACGCACATGAAAGCACTGTTCGCTCTACCAAAAGCGAGTGCCGTCAGGGGGGGAATGATGGGGAAGCTGGCCGCCCACCCGTCTTGAAAAAGATTCAGTTTAAGGCCGCTCCATAGGAAGAGGCAGCAGCGGCGGGGGCGGCGGGTATTCGGCTGATCAAGTCGAAGGTCGAGATGCATGCTCCGATACACCCTACCCCCTTCCCTTTTGCATTGATTTGTTTCTTTTTGGTTTTTGCGTCATAAGCTTCGAGATGAGCGTGACGGGCTCTTCGATATGCGATGTTCCAGAAGCTCAAGTAGCTAAGGGCTTGTGTGTTCCTTTCCTCTGCGTCCAGTGTACGATCTGTGTCATGCCATTCAACAGTTCATGTTGTGCGATTGATTTACAGTAAAAGATCAAAAATGAGGGAATACTATGCAAGCATGACAACTGTCGCTTTATTTGAAAAAAAACAGTAGGTCTCTAAGCCTGAGTTCTTGAATGAATGCATGTAGAAAAAATTAATGTTTTAATTTTTCATCTTTCTCACCCCTTCTACTCCCTCAATAACGCTCCATAACATCCTCTAATACCCCTCCCTAAATTACGTGGCTATGTATCTGGAACCATCTCTTTTTTTGTGAATTGCAAAACAAGTATTCTTTACAAATAGGTATATTACAAACCTGATATATTTCTCAGTATAATTATTTATTCACTAATTACAACATATGCCGTTATTATTTTTTGAACAAGGAATGAATTAATAATTAAAAAAAAGAGAGCTAATGGAAAATCAGTATAAGGACCGCGAGAGATTGGGATGAAAGAAATGGCCATTGCAGCTTTAGTTAATCGTAACGACTAGGTCGACCCCTCCTCCCCTCGATCGAGTTACGTCATGTATGGGCGGCCGCTTCGATACGGGAGAATGTCGTGTCTAGTGTGCGAGAATTTTAGGATTGAATGAGATGAATTAGATTTTCTCAATTACCTGTCCGTCATCACCCGCTGCTGGGGATTGGATTAGTACGAAAGCTAAGTTAGGTCCTGATATCCCATCCCGAGGGTTCGAATCTCGGCAGCGACATAGATTTTTCATGCTTTTCCAAGCTTGAAAGTAGTGTGGAGGGCACTTCAATGTCAGTACTTCGTCCATCAAGTAGGATATCAAGCCTTTAAAACCCTCGGCGACTTTCGTAAATAGTGTGCTGATACCGATGCCGAGATTATCCTCACCCTAAGTCCAGTTCGAAAAAAACATCGTGCCCACTAATCCTTACGTCCGGATTTATCGTGTCTCGTGAAATATTTTCAAATGTTGAAAAGTACTACGGATATGCCCTTATGCTGTTAGCACTCGTGTGAATTAAACGTCTAACTTAATTTTTGTGACCAGAAGTGTAGGAGAACGCCGAGATAACTTGACGTGAACATAAACTTGCGGATAACATTAACCAGACTTATAAATCCGGGTATTTGATGATGCAAAGGATCTAATTGTAAGTTAAGGATTTCCTCGCTTATGATCACTTCGGCTATGACGCGTAGTTCAGCTCCAAAATCTTCGCCCGGTGAATTGCTAGAGATGATGAATGCATTATGGTAGTTAAAAAACACATGGCATGACGTTAGTTCCGAGAAATTTATTTTAAAATTTATTGGTGAGATTGTGAGATTGAGGAAAAGGTGGATTTTGATTGCTGTGGAGATGATGGTTGCACCTCGACGGAGGAATTGTCGCTTCAGGCGCTTCCGTCCGGGATTTGAGGCGTGAGCGTGCAAACCTCGGCTTCTTCGATGCTTATCCCCAGGATCGCGGTGAGTGTGAGCATTAAGTCTCCCGTCACTGGGTTGCAATTCTCGTAGAGGGCAATCAACCTCTTCAGCGTCTCCTTCGCCTTCTCCTCGAGCTCCGCCTTCTTCCTCGCGTAGCCTTCCATCACGGCGTCGAGGGCCTCCTCGCCGGCCTCATCCACCGCCGCCGCCTCCCTCGCCGCCGCCGTCCTCCGCAGCTCCTCCCGGCGCCTCTCCAGCGCCCGCTTCCTCTCCTCGAGGTCCTTTTTCTTGGCCTCGGCTGCATCCCGCCTCGCCTTCAGCCTCTCCTCCGCGTCGGCCCTCCGCGTCTCGGCCTCCCGCCGCTCGCCCTCCACCTCCTCCCTCAGGCTCTTCCTCTCCGCAGCCACGGTGTCCACCGACTTCTTCAGCTCCGCCTTGGCCGCCTCCAGGGTCTCCTTCTTCTCCGCCAACTCATCCCGGTTCTCCACAAGTTTCTTCCGGGCTTCCATCAGCCTCCTCCTGCTCTCCAGCCACTTCACCTGTAAGGATGCATGGGAGGAATGCAAATTGGCCGAAGATAGGGAGGTTTTTGCAAAGGAAGGAAGTCCGAGAGAAATGGAACTCATTTTTGATACCGGTATTCCGGTCTACAGTTACCCATTATCATTCAAATACCGAATAATTCGGTCAGATTACTTATAGGGATGATTTAATGGGGGAATGCTTATCATTTGCAAATTTCCGGAGTTTTTGACGATTGATTTCGGGCAAAGGACTTTGCAAATCGGCTTCGATCCCCATACTGGGACGAGAGAAGCCGTAGCTATTAGACTATCGACCGAGTCCTTTAAAGTTCAGAGCTATCAAGACATAAAGAGCCACTTAATGTAGGAGACTAAGGAGGAAGAAAGATAAGGGGGTCTATATGAGTGACTAAGGGTGACTAAGAGTGAGTTGGCAGGGACTATTTACTATCCTACCGATGTTGATAGGATTCTTATGATGATGAAAGTTTAGCGTCACACGTAGCACATTACATCATGAGGAGTGGGTTCGAGGAGAGGGCAAATACGAAACGTCATGGTAGATGATCTGCTTGGTTTTAGGTAGAGGAGCAACTCACGATGCCGTTTTACTCTCGAACACTTGGGCAGTTGATTAAAAATATAATCATGATATTTTACTTGTTTCGTTGTGTCCAAGAAAGCGTTTGACACAGTTGATGAGCAAAAGTAGACTCGGGCTATTGAGACCCTTGGCAGTTGATTGGAGGGATATGAAACAGAAATTTATAAATAACACAGGTAACGCAATCATGTGTAGCGAAGGCTAACAGCTGGTGGATAAAAGCGCATCTGATAGAAGTCAGGAGGGCTGCTTTCGGCGGGGGATTATAGGAGGGTGCCCTTTGTTGCTGGTGCCCTTTGATACACACATGCTGTTGATATGATGAGAGGACAGTTGATGGAGACCTTTAGATTTACGTAAAATCAAGCGTTAGCTTGACAGGAAAGGGATAAATATGCTGATAGATGCATTTCTGAATCTGTGCAAGAAATAAAGCATGACGATAAATCAAGGGGATACCAATGAAAAGAGATTTTCTGGATTAAAGGGAACTAATTTAGTCATTCAATTAGCTGAGTACGAGGTGGTTGGACTCTAAGTGAAGCGGTTTGAATAAGTTTATACTTCGACGGTATTTGAGCGAAAATGGAATTGATGTAAATGTCACAAGAATTTCGTTTGCAGAAGAGGCATCTACCATTACGAAAATATTAATATCTATGATTTTGAGTGATAATTCAAAGGGAAGGCCACTGCAGAGTTTATACAGTTCTATATGCTTGAAAATCATGTGGAAAGTACGAGAGACGTATAGAACAAAAATCAAAGAAGTTTTTGGCATAGTACGGGAGTGGAAAGTGAGTTGCTGGAGGCTTTCGGAGGGAGTGAGTGAATGTGGGTGGAGCAAGTAAAGATAAGCAGTAATGTGTAGGTGTAGACCAGATGGAGACCGTGATGGCCGGGTGAATGCTGGGTAAGCAAGGATGATGGTGGAAGAGAGCCGGGATAGAGATAAGGCGATAAGATACAGAGAGGAGTTGAACATGAGGGAATCCTGGATATAAATATTTTAAAGGAAATTAAGAAATAAATGGGTAAACATCCATAAATAAATATTTTTAAATGTTTGAAGCACTTGTGACAGTCACAGGCTCCAACCATTCTAGTTGATTAATTAAAACTTAATTGATTAATTAATTAATAGTTGATTAATTGTGGAACTCCTTGCTATAGTGTAATTCTAGTTAATGTTCTACATGGATCATAAATTCGGCTTCTCTATGAAAAAAGGGTTTATATGGTAGCGCATGGCATTATTAACCATTCAATCATTATTATATGCCACATTAAAAATGTTTAATCCGGTCTTATCCTTAGTTCCTTCAAAATTCAACTTGAAATGCGGAGAAAATTGGATAACTTGGTGTATCTATAGAGAAAAATGAAACCTTTTTTGAAAAATCCCTCTTCCAATGTGCAGAACAACATTGAAATGTACCGAAAAGAGCAGCGGTCGCGATTTTAAATTATTTAGAATGATATATCTCTGATCTCACCTCCTCCTCCAGCGCACGCTTGTAATCCTCCTGTCTCGCAAGGTACTCCAAAAGCTTTGTGAGTTCCTCGTCCAGCCGAGCCTTCTCCTCCGCCTTCTTGGACCCCATGTCCTTCAACGTGGCCCTCTTCTTCTCCAGTTCCGCTTTGTACTCATCCAGCTCTCTCTTCAGTTCCATCAGGGTCTTCATATCCTTCTCCACCTTCTCCCTCTCCTCAGCCAGTTTCCTTCTCTCCTCCTCCAACTCTTTCGCCTCCTGCCTCCTCCTCATCTGCTCCAGATTTTTCCTCTCGTTTTCCTTCCACGTCCTGTTTTCCTCTTCCTGCCTCCTCTTCGTCTCCTCTAGCTTCTTCTTCCTCTCCTCAGCGTCCTTCTTCATCGTATTCTCGTGTTTCTGCCTCTCTTCCTCCAGCTTCTTCCATTGGTCCTCGAGGGCCTTCTTCGACTCTTCCAACTTCCGTCTTTCCTCCTCAAGTCTCTTCCTCTCCTCCTCCTGATTCTTCTTCTCCTCTTCCTGTTTTTTCTTTTCTTCTTCCTGCTTTTTCTTCTCCTCTTCCTGCTTCTTCTTCTCCTCTTCCTGTTTCCTCTTCTCCTCTTCCTGCTTTTTCTTCTCCTCTTCCTGCTTTTTCTTCTGCTCTTCCTGCTTTTTCTTCTCCTCTTCCTGCTTCTTCTTCTCCTCTTCCTGCTTTTTCTTTTCCTCTTCCTGCTTCCTCTTCTCCTCTTCCTGTTTTTTCTTCTCCTCTTCCTGCTTCTTCTTCTCCTCCTCCTGTTTCCTCTTCTCCTCTTTTTCCCTCTTCGCCTTTTCCTCTGGGGATTCCAGAGCCGGTACAGGAGGGACTCCATGTGGACCAGTTATTCCTAGGGATGAAGAATCCCCGTCGTACGGTACTGAAAAGAGTCGAGCGAAAATGGGGCAAATTACGGTAAACTATTCCCTTCAGTGACATTTACTGGGGCTTTGGTCAACACTCTAAAATTAAGTATCATTATTTTGACTTGTGACCAAAATTATGAAACAAAAATCTGTAGATTATAATATATGTCATTTATCCCGTGAGGATAATACATTTATGCAATCGTTGCCAGCTGGAATAATGCTTCAGATGCTTCAAGTTGGATTAGAAATATTGCAACAAACTTGAATAAGGAAAATTTTTTTCGGGAGCGATATTCAGTTAATTCTGGCTTACTGTTACCCAAATCGTTCGACAAAATAGGGCCGAAGCTGAAGTCAAATTCGCAAACGATGTCGAGAGAGATTTTTAACGACTTCCCCTTCGAGTAACTTTGAACAGAAATATATGATAAAGTTTCCTTGTGATTGTACTTTCAGAGTTAGACTATAAGAAACTACCAATGTTCTTTTGATCCATAAATGGAAGGGAAGTGTTTTTAAACCTTTTAGCCAGATGAGGAAAGAGAATAACAGTTGAAGAAGTAATAGTTGAAGCATGCTTACTTGTCAGTGTGATTGAAATTCCACAGTCGTCATCCATTGATCCAGTCAAGTTGAATTCCGATGATGAGTACCAAGAACCATCAGCTCGTATTTCAAACGTGTTCGGAATTACTTGGCAGCTTTTCCCTGAGGCTCCGGCTATGTAACTTCCTTGCAATGAGAATAAATCCAATATTCATAAAAAAAACACTTGACAAGTAATTGTAACTAAGAACCCGAATTGATTGTTTAATGCGGTGTTCAACCCGAAGGCTGTTCCTATTGGTAATTGTATCCACTGGACCACCACGTTCGTTTAGTGAGTAAATCTAACTCTACAGCCGTTACAGAATCCAAACACATTGATCATATTTCATTATTAATCTTATTTTTCAACCTGCTATGGTAAGTTTCGGTAGAGTGCTCATGCTCTTCTTTGCATCTCTTCTTTCATCGGACGTACGGCACCGCTTCTACACTAAGTTGAACATGATGCTCATGGTATTGGCTGATTTAATTTCTTCACCGAGAATTATTTCTGTATACTTTCACGAGTGTTAAGCAAAGAACGAAGTCTCGGCGTTGTCTAAACACTAGGTTCGACCTCCGGTGCCCACAATTTTTGGGAGCAGACGGGAGAAAGCCGTGTAAACGCGGAGAAAGGAATGAAGTTTCCAGATTTCATGAAGGAAGGCAAAGGATAAAGATTGCAAGAGGGATTTAATGTAGAAAATACAGGTTGGATTGAAATGAAGGCGAGTACTGAATATTATAATAGTTCTTTGTTGTGTCGATCAAGAGCATTCAATGGAGAAATCAGGGAAACGTCTAGAACTGGACTCTGAGAATCGGAACGTGAAAGCAACCCTCATGACAAGCGCCATAATCTATCTATTAGGGATCGGGTCGATGTGGTGCTAGGGTACTGGCTTCCCACCCCAATGGGTTAAAATCTCGGCAGTGTCAGAGATTTTTCATTTGTGTACCGGTCCCTACTCGAGTACTTTGCGGTAACCTTTCAAGTAGGTACAGTACTCCGTCCGTCAGATGGGACGTTAAATCTTGGATCTCTTGGCGCCTTTCGTTTTTCATCATCATCAATTTTACATGTCAGCAAACCTTAGATTGGTTTCACGCAGATCTCCGCTAGATTCTCCTTCGGCTAAACTCTTTATATTATTACCTGCATACTCATTCTTCTCTATCACATCTTTGATAACATGTTTCATGTATCTCACGCTAGGCCTTCCTTTTCCATTTACTCATTCACTCATCCGTCCGACAACTGTTTTCGTGAGGCCATTATGGCTCAATAGATAGAGCCATATATATTAAGGAATGGCCAATTAAGTAGTCCCGTCTTATTTTCCAAGTTTTCAGCAGGCTTCTCTTTCCTCCCAGTTTTCTTAAGATTTCTTTGCCAGTCACTTGATCCATTTGATCTTCATCATTCTTTTGTGGCACCACATTTTTCATGCCTTTTGTTCGGAGGAGGCTAATGCCTACGCCGCTTTTCCCTCAACTCCGTTCGTTCTTCCGTTTCCAATTAATTCCTACCCTTATCCATTCAACCAACTATCCACAAATGGTCCAAATAACCTTACCTGTCGGTCTCCTCTATCCAATCGCCACCAAAAACTCTTTGGTTGATCAACGATTGCGCATTTTAACCGCTGTTTTCGAGAACAGACCTCTTATATCATGGTAGTGTGCTTGCGATTGCTGAGGTCATCGGCGCTGTATTAGTTCGTTAAGGTTAACTGGACATAAGTCTGTATCTGAATGAGGGAGGGTTGAGAGAAGCGAAATACTAGATTAGTTCTATCTTAGTATTTTTCCTCTGAAAATTTAAACAGGCCTCGGAGTTATTTTCCCACTAAATGACCTCGAGAAATATAAACGGAATGAAGACATTCATGAGGAAGCTATCGCCGCAATTCCTTATCTCAAGTAAAAAAACTTGAAAATTTCGCAGTATCATTTGATTTTATTCGTAGAATTAGAGTAAACATTTGATTGCACGGGGTGGACAAAGGTTATGTAAATACTATAAAAATTAGGAAGAGGCTGTTGGGGTGTATCAATGCAAGTTACGGGTGCAGTTGGCGAATCGGACTGGGCAATATTAGGCTGGAGGTTGAGGCCTGTTTATCTGTTATCACTTTTTCTTTACAACATAGCCATAGGGGTTTAAGAAGGAGTTAAAGAGGGAATGCATATAAATTAGGACCGATTAAGTCCATAATCTAGTTTTCATTGTTGTCAATTAGTAGTATTGCAACTAGTTAACCGACGTTAGTCAGCCAGTCAACTCAGGCTCTGGATAGAGGTAAAAACTCCTCTGGCCTTAAAAATTGTGCGCAGTTAACCAATATGGAGGCGCGAAAGAATTAATTAATACACGACCACGTTTCAAACATAAAAACTGTCAGGCACTTATTAAAAGGCACACTCTTAATTAATCTATTACACTCACTCAATAACTCAAAAGACACAAACACTCTGCCCATGCACGCACTTCCCAAAACCTTCTTCAGAAAGCACGCATTCCGTGTTAGCTTAAAACGAGATCAGCCAAAGAAAGTCTTTTTTTAAACTAAATAAGGTCTAAAGTTAAACAAATAAAGGGAAGGAAATAGGAGGGGGGTTAAACGTTTGATGAGAGATACTACGGGTCTTTATTTTTAAGGCTCTGGAGTCAGTATTAACAGGGGGACGGAGTGACCGGTTGTGGAAGAGTCAAATATTAAAGAGTTTAAAGGAAAGAATCAATGTTCAAAATATGAAAGTGATGAGATTTTCAAAAGTCATCAAGACTAGAATGAATATTTAGTTGAGTAAGCAAAAGAGCATGTGGCATAGTATATAATAATTTAAATGGAAACTTGGAAATGGGAAAGGCGAAGAATTGCGTTGGTTAAGAAAACACTTCCAAAGAGAAGTAAATTAATTAAGGAGACTAAGAACAAAAATTCAACAACCACATGTTAGCTTTGTACAAAATTCAGTCTACTTCGTGAGTAGAAAAGAACAGTTAAAACGCTGGTGCGGGCATGAAATATATTTTTAGTAGAAGAAGATAATAAGAATACCTATAGGTACTTTTAATAGGCGTTCGATGTAATTGCTAAGACATTAGGCTATTAGGATGGGACGGACGACCACAACAAGAATCTTGTTCTATAGATGTTCGCAATCCTTGAATTGGTTTAAGAATCTTGTTAATTATTCCGCATCATATAGAATGTTACAACAAATTCTCAGGGAACTGAAATTTGTTTGAATTTTTGTATGAAATGGCAGAAATAGATTTTTTCCCAATCTAAAGTAGTTACTTCCCACCATATAGAGTGGATTTAACCCAGCAAAGCGATCGCAAATGTCGTCTACGAGCAAAGCGATAGGGAATCTTACTCAACTTCCCATGCCGATATAATGTTTTCTTCTTCGGTCTTGCTTTCCTCTACGAAAATTTCGGGACGTAAAATCTTGTCTATATTTCCTTGACATAATGCTTGTGGGAGTATGGCATCTGAAGGACCATTCGCTGCCTTTTGTGAGCCGATACATTGGATATTGACGCAGTTATCCAGCCCCCCCTCCAAAAACTTTGATGTGGCGCTCGACATCTTCTGCTGGGTAAGCGAGTGTCTCAAGTGGGCTGGTCTTTTTTTCTGCATCCAGACGCATGGCAAGCGAGAAGACTGGATCTCTTTGTTTAAAGTTCAGGCGAAAGAAGGGTGATCCTTACGTGGCGTAGCAACCGATGAGTTTTAAATACTGTGCGCATCTCACCACCGGTGCTGCTAATCTATATATATAAAAATGAATGTATGTGTGTGTGTCTGTATGTCCTTTATGCATTACTACACCATTCATCGGATCACCATGAAACTTTGGGAAGTTGTTGAGTACATTCCCGAAAAGAGGACTACGAAATCGATATTTCAACATCGATACTTTATCGATATAATATCGCTAAAGTATCGATAAATTGATACATTATTGATACAAAATTGAGGTTAAATTATTTAGTTTTTTAAAAGGAATGTATCGTTGTAATATCGATACTGTATCGAATGTATATAATGTGTTTGTCCTTTATACATTACTATTCATCGGATCGCCATGAAACTTTGGAAAGTTATTGAGTACGCTCCGCGAAGGTTTCTACAAAATCGATAATTCAATGTCGATACTGTATCGATATAATATCGATAAAATATGGATACATCGATACATTGTTGATACAAAATTGAGGTGAAATTATTTAGGTGTTTTTTATCAAAGTTTTATAAAGTATCATTACAATATCGATACTGTATCGATGCAATATTGATAACTTCATGCATTACCACAACATTCATCCAATTTCCATGAAGCTTTGGTTAGTTGTTTTGTTCACTCCATGAAGGTTTGTACAATATCGAGAATACAATATCGACACTGGAGACGGGATGTGCATTCCATTGAAGTTGCAATTCATTGAAACACTCACGTGCAACATATTCAAATCATCCGGCATGGGACAAATATTTCAGAAATGCCACCTTATTGCTTGGGATGAATGCACAATGGTGCACAAAGCATCGCTCGAGGCTCTGGATCGATCATTGCAAGATTTCCGTGGAATCCTGAGACCATTTGAGAACGCATTAATATTGCTTGCACGAGATTTCAGGCAAACTTTACCTGTAATTCCTCGATTGACACTAGCGGAAAAAATAAATGCTTGCCTGAAATATTCTACTTTGTGACGGCATGTAAAGACGTTAATGTGAAATACAAATATACGTGTGCAGCTGCAAAACAATCGATCAGCTGAGATATACTCACATAAATTGCTGAAAATTGAGAACGGAAAGGTGCCGGTTGATCTGACCTCAGAAAAAAATTTCATTTCCTCATAACTTTTGCAATTTAGTAACGTCAAAAGAGGAGATGGTTGAAAAAGTATTTCCCAATATTCAAATCAATTATTAGGATTACGATTGGCTAAGTGAACGAGCTATTCTTGCGGCCAAGAACAAAGACTTCTACGAACTTAACAATATTATTCAGTCTAACACTCAAAGCGTCGCAGGCACATATATACAAGACCGTCGACACTGTTGTGGAAGCAGATGAGGCAATTGGTTGTCGAACAGAATTTTTGAATTTACTCGATCTGCCAGGGATGCCACTTCACGTACTGCAATTGAAAATCGGCGTGCCAATTATGATGTTGCTAAATATCAACCAGCCAAAGCTTTTAGTAAATAAATTAATGAGCAACGTGGTAGAATCCACAATCTGGACAGGAACTTTCAAAGGCGAAGATGTCCTCATTCCTCGCATTCCTATGTATCCAACAGATATGCCATTTCAATTTAAGTGATTTTATTCCCGTTTCGATTGGTATTTGCATTCACCATCAACAAAGCTGAGGGCCAATCTTTAGAACTATGCGGTTTAGGTCTAGACACGGATTGCTTCTCACATGTACGTGTATTTTGTTGCGTGTTCTACGTGTATGTTGCGTGTTCTAGAGTCGGCAAATCAGACAATGTCTATATCTGCACAGACAATGGAACAACAAAAAATATTGTATGCCCATAAGAATTGTGAAATTAAACATACTATAAACGTGCGCTTTCCATTTAACCAGATTGAGCCACAGCAACGCGTGGCCGGGTCAGCTTGTGTGATATAAGAATTCAATCGATAGTGCTCCTCTTTTGAGACGGCTTCCACGAGAACGCCTTTCATGAAAATTTAAGTTTATAGAATGTTCACAGAGAAAGTCATCTCACCCTGGGAGAGATCGGAGATGTTGGAATCGTATAATCAATATGAGTTCTAATGCGATGTTATCACATCAGATGCTGAGGTCAAATGCTGAGGCAGATCAGATGTAGACTCATTATCATGAAGATTTGGTACCTGCAGTAGCTCTTATTCCCCACCTTATGAGAGAGTTATTTACTATAGAAACTTCGATAGCCACAATAATTCAGCTGCTCGCCCTATGAATAATCATATCGAAAAGACAGGGACATGTATGGAAGGAATATTGAAATACAGTTTTAGATTAGGGCTTGAGGCTATATTATTAAGGCTCCGTGGCCGGCATCACTTAGCTATTTTCGCTAAACTGATGTGAGCAGATAACTATCCAGTGAGCGAAGACTTTTGATTAGGATGAGGGTGGTCAATCTAATGAATGATAAATTCTCAAAACTAATCGTTAGCTAATAAACTTACTAACCTATATATGCCATCAGAGCTGCGAAAATCATCTTCCCAGTGATGAGAAAATTTAAAGAAGTCAAGAGTGGAAAAATGTAAACACGGCGATGGGCAACATACGACGTATGGAAACAAATAATAAACTCAGGAGAGAAACGGAGATAGAAAAAGTGGTGAAGAGGAGAAAGGGAAGCCCCAGAGTGAAGGAGAAATATGTACCACTAATTCGAAGTTTAGAATGTTATCCGGTACCAAGAAATGGAAAATGGCACTGTGCATCAAGGGCAGAAGAGGAAAGTTACTAATGGAACCAGAAGAGATTTAGCGGTAATGGAAAGAATGAATCGAGAAGTGTCGCATGCAAAAGTTATAGGCCGACGAGCCTGGGCATTGGGGAGGGAAAGGAAATACAAGAGGATGAGGTAGTAAGATTGAGAAGGCATTGCGAGAAATTAAATTGATGAAAGGGGTATGGATGGATAATATCCTATCAGGGTAAGTGAAGAACGTAGTTAGAGATGGAAGATGGAGATTTAATGGGGTTATTCTAAAGACATATGAAGAGGAAGTTTGGCTGGAATATCTCGTGTAACTAGATTAATACCTATACTGAAAAAGAGGTCATGGGAATGAAAGGACAACAGGGCTATAAGTTTAATATTGATGCAGCGAAGTTCATATGGAAACGATGAAAAATAGAGCAAACGAGTTTCGAAGATCAGTTTGGATTTCGTAAGGTGAGGACGGGGGTGGCCTAGTGGGTAGAGCACTGAGCTACTGACCCAAGGGTCCCGGGTTCAAATCCCGAGCAAGAGCCTATCTGGATACCCCCATCTTAAATCCTCGTGATCGAATTCGATTTTCTGCATGCCAGAACTTCGTGGGAAATCGCAGGTGGCCCAGGGATAGGAACTGGCCCCCTACCCTGAATGTGTGAATTTCACACACCATTGGCTTAGTACGGGGTGAGCTCTACTCTCACCTATTAAAGACCAACCTTCGAGTTGAATCACTGAGTGAGTGAAGGGGAGGACAACCTGGGATGCGGTTGTAGTGATAGTGGTGGAGATATACTTAGAATATAATCGGGTTTATTTATATTTTGTTAATTTCTATAAGGTGTTCGACACAATAACCTGATAGTTAATAGATATTTTGCCGAATAAAAACGTAGATTAGAGACATAATAGACGGGTAAGGAATATAAATAAAATATTCGGCTCTCATTAATGACCTGATAAGGCCGAAAGCGGTCGAGCAGTATTTCATAATATTTGTGTGGAATACGACAAATTTTTATATAATTTTTGTAATGTCGAAATTCCACCAAGTTAACTTGCCTGCTATTACTATGATATGGGTATGGAATTTATGCATGGGACAGATGGCGCAAGTGAGAGTAGCGAATGGAGAATCGGATTGGGCGGTGATAGAGTTTGGAGTTGGACGGGAGTTATCCATTATTACCGGTACTTTTTTAACATATCCACATTCGGATAAAATGGTGAGAAAGGCGTGGGATGGGCTCCAGGCAGCATTAAAGGTAGGAGGAAATTTTACGTGAGGAGTGTTGAGGAACTGGTTAATATTAGCTGTTGATCAAGAGACCTATTAGCTAGTGCGTTACGAAAGCAGTTGCAAAATTTTACGGAATGAAGATAAACGAAAAGGATAAATGATAAAACGAAGGAAATGAGATTTTCGAGGTTATACACGGCTGTACCATTAACAGTGGTGCTGTTTAATAGTAGGTATATATATTCGAAGGAAATGGCGAGAGAGGCTTAAGTTGGGGAGTGAAGACTTCATGCAGGAGTGAAGATAGAGGGAAGGTGGTGAAGTCGGCGAGGCTCGCGGATGATCATGCGCCTGTCAGCTAAGGGCTAAAAGAAATGCGTTATAAAGGTAGCGAAAAAGATATGGAATTGAGGTAAAAAAATAAGAAAACGAAAGGGATGAGATTTTCCGGAACAATAAGGACCAGATTATATTTAAAAGTAATTGGTCACAAGCTGGAGCAATTTAGATATCTCGATAGTATGCTGAAAGTATGCATAAGCTGGACTGTATGTATAAGCTGGGCTTAGATTTAGGTGTGGAGACGTATAAAGGAGGCAAGGTGGGTCGAAAGAAGGACGAACGATGAAGTTCTAGAATTGGTAGGAGAGGAAGAAACTTGATTGAGGAGATTAAGAGGAGAAAGAGGGGAAGGAAGGAACAGTCTATAAAAGGCGAGGGTGTTTTGAAGGACGTGATAGAGGATTGGGATATAAAAAAGTATATCACTCGACAACGTTATGATATTCTATTTTTAAATATGTTCATATCGAAGTTGTATTAATCATGAAGAGCAGTTTAAGCGAATCAGTTACTGGCAGTAAAGAGGCCCATACTTAAGCGAGACATTTTATACAATTGAAGACTATCCCAATTTATGGGCCTTTTTCTGTCAATACTATCGTCCACGTTGGCTAAAGTTTTTCTTACTATAAAGATTTGCTATGACTCTTTGTCAAAGAATTCAGTACTGTTATCGCATTATGGGGGCAATTATCCTGAAAAATAGGACAGATCGCTCCATGACCTCATTCTAATCCTTTAAATTCGAGAAAAAAAAATACTCAATCAATTTAATTTATCGATGGTTTGTAAACGAGGAGGAGAATTTTCTTTCCATATTCGATAATTAAGTAAAGAATTAAGTTAAGAAAATGAGTCATTGTGAGCGGAGAAATAGTGGTGGGACAAACGCTAAGGGTTTGCCGGTATCCATTATTCTGCCACTCATGCATGAAACATGTAATTATATTATTCGTAAAATACATATCTGAACATCCGAACAGCTTTTAAAATCCCAGATGAGATCCATCTTGCTTTGGACGACGACTTATCTGTAGTTAGAGCGGGTGTTAAAATTTAAAAAATATATATGCGTTTTCAACGAGTCGTGATGAAAAGAAAATTGTAGCTGAAATATGTCTTCGGACAAAATTTTATCTATGTGAGTATTATGTCATTACATTTTTAATTTATTTGTAGAGAATATATCTTGAGTGAATTATATAACTTCAATGACAATGAATCTTAGAAAGGCAAAATTATTGAAACAGTGACTGCTCAAGTGGATATGAGCACTCAAAACAGGTAATGCATGTAATTCGCAAATCATTGGGATGGCTTAAAACAGAAGTACTTGGGCCCTCAAGAGTAACTAGAGTAATTTCCGTTCAGTAATCAAATTGTTTTCCCCCTTTTCAAGATGATTGCTAATAGGGAGCAATGAAAATTCTCCTTTCGTTAACAATGATGAGCGTTTACATGTAAAATGGAATTCAGTTGATAACTTCCCAGGAAAACGGGAAAACATTTCTATGACCATACATTCTCGAGCATGCAACGAATTTAATAAGTCATTGATTCAAACGCTGGAAAGCGTTCACAAGCACATAAAATCCTTGTTTACTGTTAGAAATGATAATACTTAAATCAATACAGAGACACAATATTTGGCTTAATTTGTATTTTACAAGTATTCCTGTGGAACTGTTGCTTTCTCCAACGCAGGAAGGAAAACAGCTTCCAAGTAGAATTGCATAGAGTCGTTATACACAATTGTTTGTTAGGGGCACGCGAAGAATTTTTAATCGTGACGGAAGTAACAGTGAGTACATTCCTTCTTCTGAAAATTTACGTATGGTAACGGTTGTAGGATGAACCATTAAGATGAGAAGTCGGCATTACATCATCGACCATCAAACAAAATATTGTGAATGACTCACGAATTCATCTGTAATTGAGCAGCAGCTACATAAATCACGGGTATGGGTCAAGGATAAGCGGTACAGACAGAGGACATTGACTGTCGAGAGGTCAGCAGGTGAAAAAAGATTGGAAACCACTGGTTTTGACCGAAGGGTCAAAAAGGGTAAAAAAGGGAATTCAGATTAGTCAAATATTTCTCCGCCATTCTAATTGATTAATTAACATGTTCGTTGATCATTATAGGTACCAAGTACCGAAAATTTAATGAAGGACTTGTGCCATAAGAAACTAAATGTTATAGGCCATAGTTGGTAATTTCACCAGTGACGAAAGGAAATATCTGGGGAGTTCGATCTCGGCCTCGCTCCTTTAGTTTTAACATTGTTTACGTCTCTCTAAATGCGTGTTATTTTGGCTTTCTCCCTTGAAACCTACACAAATGAATCAGAGTAGTAGTTGACTTTTTTTTAGGTGCACCAATCAGTGAAGGTTCAGGTAATATTCAACTGTCTAATTTAAGATCTTAATCCTAAGACGAACACAACATCCATGCCGTATTTGGGATACGAACCAACAGCCCTTGGGATGCCAGGCCGGCTCATTACTAATCTGGCTAGAAATAAGTGTTTTAGCATTGGCCGATAAGTCAGTATGTGTACACATTTTGAATTTCATTCCTCACTTCGTGTTAATTCTATTTAATATTCAAGAAATTCAGTATCATTCCACTTTCTAATTTTTGCTGTCATCACGTTTATTACTAGCCTAAAGATTCGTGTTCTGCCTCAGTGATGACATCAGGACAAACTTTGTCTTCTTTGCCCTTGGAAATAAGTACTCATTAAAAACTGAAGGCTAACGAAAACTCCGATGGGTCACTCACTACCATGGTGTCTATTTAATATAAAAAAACATTCGTCATAAAAAATCAAATTGCTTCACATTAACCCGCGTGCCGTAATTCTATATTTGTTGTAATTCTACAAGGCTAACCTGTAGCTTCGATGGCTACCCAGTTTAAAGGTTCCGATGCTTCTCCGATACCCAGTTTCAGCGCCACCATTGCACTCAAAACGATGAAAAATATTTCTTTCCGACGAGATGCCATCTTGAGCCGTTGAGCGGGCGACTTCTTAGCACGAATGATATGATATATCTGTGGACTGTGATATTCTTCGGCCTCGGGAACTGGGCTGATTCCCGCGATCGTAACTCGCGACTATGAAGACGACGGCATTGGGGGTCGCGACTCCAAAGATGATTCGCTTTTCGGCCACTTGGCAGCAGTTACAGACCCTTTCGATATTCAATACTGAAAATTCACTTCTCGGGGAATTTTCTTCGCCAGAGTGTTTAGAAACTCGCTGTTATCGAGGCAGTGCTCTCCGTAGACTGTGTGTAACACACCTCTAACTACTCTATTCGTTGGCTAGAATGAATATTCAGCACTTCTGCATCATGAAACAGGACCATTGAAGCGTAACCTGTCGTAATATTGCAATGCAGCGCATTATGATAAAATAAATCAGTGTTTTTTTAATGTTGGAGAGAATAGGGCGCCAATGGTAATCTATTAGTGCTCATCAACTCGAAGTGAGTTGCAACATTTTCCTTCGAAAATTGACGTACTTCAAATTATCTCTACAGAGAGAGATGAAAATCCCGAGGATTTTTTAATGTTTTTATAATTTTCACGGGCAAAAATGGCAGGACGCCTGCGAGCCATTAAGGGCCATCCGCATATTGCGTAACGCTGATTTCCACTTTTTCCACCCCGGCTCTCCCCCTGATACGCTCCGTAACATTCTCTTAGGCCCCCACTTAAATTATGTGACGCTACCATTGGACCCTCATTATTGATGAATGTTAAAATAGTCATTCTTTAAAAACACTTGTATTTCTTACTACCACAATTCATCACAAAATTTTATGTTTATCATCATTATTTTTTGGATAAGCAATGAGTTAATTATGTCTCTATCTCCCAGCGTAACTGAAGGCTGGACCCCTCCTTCCTTTCGGAATTGTATCGTTAGTTGGTCCGACCCCTCCCCCCTTAGAGTTTCGTAATTTATGGATGGCCCCTTACGAAAAACCCTTTTTCTCTAAAATCAGATATTGATTAGGAATCGTTAACTCAAGGGTACTAGGTACCCTTAAGTTAACTCTACTACTCCAGGGTACAAGAACGGAAGAAAAATACACTATATTCACAGGGTGAAAACATTTTTCGTTCGAGTCAGCCAAAATTCGAGGTATTGCGCAGTCTCGCGTAACGCCTAGATTGGTGGAACGGGGGTTAGAGAATATGTTACTAATTCTCTTATGTCGGAGAGTCAGGAAAAAGTTTACCCTAAATGGTAAGATTGTACGTTAAGGCACTCCAAATGCTAAGACTTGATCGCACTGCCTAAACTATTTCATCCTAAGACTACACACATGCCCAAGGTGGAATTAGAACCCAGGACCTTTGAGTTGTAAGGCTGACTTTCTAATGACTTGACCAATGATATGAGTCCGACAACAGTTAGCGGTGATACTAAAGAGTTTAAGAAGAATTTAGGTATCATTATATGAACTGAAAACTCGTTGCTTATTTTGCATCGGTCAACTAATGATGTATTTCTCCTGGCTTTGCCAATATTTGCAAGCGTTGAGGGATTTATTACTGTCCACTATTATTACCGCTGTCGCGCCAAGGTGCGTAAAATTACAGGTCTATTTACCGAAATAGAACTATCAAGTTGGAACTAAATATCGTGGATAGGAAATAACGCTTTATAAAATTTAATGAGGGGTTCAGCGTCTAAAAATAAATTCGTATACTTGATTTATAACAGACTAGTAGTAAAATAACTATAGGTATTCAACCTATGATGATAGCCATTACCTATTGGTTATACTGTCTTTTAATCAATTCTACAACTCCTAATACAACTAAGTCTGCCAGTGGATGTAAACAGTAACTATCGAGTAATAACTACCTGTTGTAAAAGTTGTACCATTCTATAACCACTTACTATTAATAGCTACAGTCTGAAAGTAATCATATGCTACCACACATCCCTAACCATGGCTGATAATTAAGTGCATTGGCCCCCTTGCTGAAAATTATATTCTTCATAAATTCTACACCCTACATGCTGGCCTAAATCTACCCTATCGAATTTCATAGTTTCAAGGTCCAAAACTCTTGACGTTAATTATGATATCTTCGTTTTATGGAGCAATTTCTCGCTCGAGAGCGGAATCCTTTGTTGGGTCCACTTGCCACGAGAGAAGAAGGTAGGAATCGTAGTAATGGTCCGCAACGTCCATTTCCCCTGCGCAGTTCAGGTTGATTAAGTCCTACCGATTTAACACGAGTATCATCGGCGTGTTCACCTGAGTGGTTGCGTCACGAACTAATGGATCTCTCGATGTTTCCTATTCATCCACATTCCCATCTCTCGCAACTCGCATGACCCCCATACGCAATGTCCATCGACCCCTGAATCCGGGCCTCCCAAGATCGCTGCCAGGAGTCTTGCGAAGTGCCAATTTCTCCTTGGCAATCGTCTCCCTCCCATCCTTGGATTTGCTGAGGTAGATGGCTCTCAGGCGAGGAAAAGAATTGAGATAATCCAGTAATCACCAGTAAAATGTAATTCAATTATGATAATGGGTCAGTCATGTAATATTGATACGAAAATACCAAAGCTATAATTGCTGTTATACTGAGTAAAAATGCACAGAATATTGTGAATGTAAAGATGAGATACGATTTTAGGGTTATGAACAACAGGAACCCCTACCCACCGTATGTACCAAATATTCTCAATAAAGAGGAGTTGGAAAGGGAAGCGGAGCTCTGTATTTCCTGCTATTCCCACTATTACATTCACAATCGCTAGCACTGCTCGCTCTGATTCGACGCGGTATGCAGGTGCCACATGTAGTGTACTTCTCTGATTTACATGAACAAGTTTCTGAAGATACATATTTTTATTAAGGGTGTCCGCCCACACTTCTGCGCCATGGAGTAGAATCGATTAAACAATTTTCATCAGAAGTCTCTACTTGATCTCGGGCCACCGGTATTAGCCGTCAGTTGGCTGAGTTAGCTTGTCACCGCCTCTACCTTGCCCGCAGTACTTCTATCTACTCGAAAAAGTCGAACTTCGTGTCAATCATTAGGTGAAGTTATTATTGATCGGTATTTTGCATGCTTCAGTATACTTGGTCTTTTGAATGATTTATATGACAGTAAGGATAGTAAAAAATGATTCTCTATTTATAATGTGATAAGAATCCTCTCCCCGGCTTCCACTCGGTTTCATGAATGAGCGTGAGTGATATTCGTCTTTAGCCCAAGTATATTGTCGTCAATATTTGCCATTTTTCCATTTGTTGCATATAAATTACTTAAATGTATAGTGGCAAAGTTTTGTTCTTTGATTTTATAATTTTAACAATACAACTTAACATTGTTTAAAAGCAAGTAATCATCATCGCAAAACTATTAGACACGCTTATTTTAAATTTGGCGCGTGAATTATATTTTTTTAACTAACCTCTCTGTCCCGACGGAGGTGCCATCATGCGACCATATTGAAAATGTAGAGGATGCTGAGGCAATTGTTCAAGAGCTGTGATCCGACCCGTTCATTTCAATGATTCGAATCACGGGTGATTCGAATCAAATGAATGCACAATTTCCGCAGCTCGTAGGACTTCGGTAGGGCAAAGCAGGGCAAAGAGAATTGGATCTCAAGAATGAACTTGTTGAGCAGCTCATTCTCATGTGATTCATCGTCCGATGAAAGCGATGTTGATTTTGCTGCGTCCGGTGTTTTCGTGACCGCAAAACTCCTCCCTGGATTTCAACGCGTTATTTGTTGATTATATCGTTTGAAGTTTTGTGTGGGAAACGCGTTGACTGACCAGAGTCCGCGATTCCATGCTTGGAAGGAATTTATTCATACTCAGATTACCTGACCGAAGTCCCAGTAAAATTTTATTGCTCGTGAGTATTCCACACCCTTATGCGGATCTGACTCTTTTCGTCTCTTATCAAGATAAGTAATATGAAATTTTCCTTTCAGGTGTTCTCGCACCGGCGTATATATTTGCAGTATTAACATATTCCGTTGTTTTTGCATTAGTGATCGTAGATTAAAGAGATGGTGGAACGGTTTAGCTTTGGAGTTAGCCCTATAACCTGCCACGCTTGGAATAAAGACAGAACCCGTAAGTAATTAGGAAATATTTTTATATTTCACACCGTGAACTTATTTCGCAGTAATTGGCATATGACCTATTTTTCTCTTGAATGCCAGAAATTGCCCTTTCACCGAACAATCATGAGGTGCATGTGTATGGAAAAACTGATGTTGGTGGTAGTTACGATTGGCAATTGCTGGACGTCTTAAACCAACATGACTTGCGAGTCACAGGAATAGACTGGGCTCCTAAAACAAATAGAATTGTGACCTGTGCTGTGGTAAGCATTACGTAAAAGTACCTATCTCATAAATAGGAAGATAGTAAAGTTGGAAATTGAGTACAACTGAATCGAAATTTTAACTTATATTCAATTAACCCTATTTTTATTTTAGGATAGAAATGCATACGTTTGGACCCAAGGTGAAGATGATAAATGGAAGCCAACTTTAGTTCTGCTGAGAATAAATCGAGCTGCAACGTGTGTGAAGTGGTCTCCATTGGGTAAATAATCTCCTTATGATGTGTTAGGTTAGGGATTGATGAGAATTTCAATTTATTACGGCTTTTTCATTCAGAAAATAAGTTTGCCGTTGGATCTGGAGCCAGATTGATTTCTGTCTGCTACTTTGAAAGTGAAAATGATTGGTGGGTGTCAAAGCATATAAAGAAACCCATCAGATCCACTGTCACCGCAATTGACTGGCACCCAAATAATTTTCTTTTGGCTGCGGGATCTGCAGATTTTAAAGTGAGTTGGTGTATCATTAGTCTTTAACTTATTCTGCTATCATTATAAAAACCCTGTTTAAAACATTTGTACGAACCTTATAATGAATTTTCTTTGGAAGTATTGGTTCAGTTTATGTCAATACTTATATTTTAACCATTCATTATACATGTAGGTGTTTATGTTAGCATATCTTTTGTGTGTTATTTTAGGTTAGAGTTTTCTCGGCTTTCATCAAAGACATAGAAGAGAGTCCATCGGCCTCACCATGGGGCACCAAGGCTTCTCTTGGAGCCCTATTGGCTGAATTTTCTAACTCTCCTGGTGGAGGTAAGATGTTCTATGTGCTTCTAAGTATGGGAGACCTAGTTTCCAGGTCTCTTTGATCATTGAAGGGGAGCCCTTCAATCTTATTGCTAACATCTGCTGCCAATGATGAACAACGAACGTTAGTCTTGAGAGAAGGCAGTATTTGAATTTCACCAAAAAATATTGCAATTTCAGAAGAAATCTTTATACTGATCGTGTCCTACTTTTTTAAGTTTTACAGAGTATTTATTATGTAAAACGGTATGTTCAACCCAAAGGTTGGTCTTTAATAGGCGAGAGTAGAGCTCACCCCATACTAAGCCAATGGCATGTGAAATTCACACATTCAGAGTAGGGGTGCCAGATCCTTTCCCAGGGCCACTTGCGATTTCCTACAAAGTTCTCACATGCAGAAAATCGAATCATGAGGATTTTAGGTGAGGGGCATCCAGAAAGTCTCTTGTCCGGGATTTGAAACAGAGACTCAGTGCTCAGTAGCTCAGTGCTCTACCCACTAGGCCACATAGTTCACAAAATGTTGTTGGTTGTACCATGTTTTTTTCTGCTAAACTCAACTTCATGGTTGGTGGTACCATCCTCTACCACATGCCCTTGTGGTGGATTGTGGGCCAAAATGTAGAAGTAGATGTAATTTTGTTCATCTTTTGTTCTCCCCCTGCCCATATAAAAATGGTTGGATTGATATGCTGAAATCAATTTTGTTTGACTTTTTTCTTCCTACCTTACATTCACCAAATTCTTATTGCACAATCCACCATCAGTCAGTTTTTATCCTCTCTCCTAAATGTGATCTCCATGTTTTGGTGACATGAAGTGCTGTGCTATAGGTCAGACTTTTGTTTTAGAGTCTTTACCTACATTAGTCTTCCTATAATGTCCCTTCTAAAAATCCCTGTCATTACATCCATCCTAAGTGTTAACACCTCCTTTTGCTTCAATCATTTCTCCTTTGAGAGCTAAGTTTGCTGTTCTCATTTCTCTCCAAGATTCTTGTGCTAGCAACTAAACTCTTCAGCTTGCCTTAGCTTGTGACCATGAGGGGTTATAAGAAATCTGAATTTCTTTACACTACATCAATGTCTTCATACCTCCATATCTACACCCAACAGGTATCTGACAAGCGTAGTTAGTTGGTATTTCTCACTATATTCTCCCAAACCTTATTATGACTTTACCACCTTTTTAATTATCCTCATTGTAATTTTTCAAAGCTATCACACTCCAATATTGCCTTAATTTGTTACTATCAACTTCTTTTTTCCTATTTTACATTTTTATAATAAATTTTCTTGGTTGGGACTTCCTGACTTACAAGCGTGTTGCTTTTTATATTTTAGCCTGGTAATTATTTTCAATACATTTTATCCCAAATGCATAATAACATGTATATTGTATTAAGCAGTTTGCTTGGCTGTTTATTGTGCTGTAACTATTTTTTTATATTAATATGCATACAATAATGTTTAAAGCTGTCATAAATTCCACGAATGGATATTTGGGTTGTGATTTGTTTAATCTTGTCTACACATACTTTTTGTTGAATTCCATTCCTGAGTTCTTTGTCATGGGAGTTATTTTTGCTGTGTACATTAAATTTTCATTTTTCCTTAGGCGGATGGGTGCATGGTGTGGCATTCTCTGGTGATGGCCTCAAATTGGCATGGGTGGGTCATGATTCCTCAGTGACTATAGTTGATGCAACCAAGCGGGAAGCTAATGTACATGTTCCAAGGAAGCTGAGGACATCATTTCTTCCATTCCTTGATTGTATCTGGGTTGGTCCTGATTCCTTGGTGGCCGCTGTAAGTAAAAAATAAAATTTATTCATTTTAATGAAGTTAATAATTATTGGGTATGAGGAGTTGACAAAATGTTGGTTATAATAATGATCAAAAGTACACTCATTGTAAATCACAAATTTTTATCACAAAGCAGCTACAAATGCTCAATAGACCTCTGAACAATTTTTAAAATCTCCTTGAAATGCTATTTAAAAAATTGTTAATGATACTAAAACACCTTAGCAATGAAAGCTATGCATTTATTTAATGTATTATTCGAGAAATGAGCATAAGAAATGCCCACTTTAAAACGTATTGTGATTGACCGGCTGAAAGTGACGTCAGGTCCTGCACTGGAGAGGAAAATGCCGGAGTGTATTGTACCTGTGGACATTGTTTTTAACATTTGTTGTCAGATTTAGATATCTTTGGTGGGGTTAAGGGAGGCTGCGAACATATATGATTTCTTTAGAAGGTATGGAGTGTGAGTTTGTCAAAGCTGATGCAAGAAATCTTCCGAAAATCTCAACATTAGCAATGTTTTCTTATGTATCAACACCGTGTTTAAATGAAACTTCATTCAATCTTTGAATAAAATATGATTCAAATGGAAAGCCAAAGAGTTAAGATGGCAAAGTAAAAGCATGTCAATGCTTTAAAATGAATGTTCACACTTGAATTTTGTAATATTCATAATACGGCGATGATGAATGTTTTGGTGTTAGGGTCGTTCGTGAGGAACACTGCAATGATACCATTGGCTATGTGCAGGTTAAGCTCGATAAAAAGTGTTTGTGTTGCTCGCGCTTGTGTATGCCCTGAGCATAAACTAATATACAAAGGATATGTCGTGGAAGCACATATTTTGGTGGATGGCGAAGACAAGTAGATAGTGAGCCTTTCGTGCAAGGATTGCACGTCAAATTCGGGACCGTAAAAATAAGAGTATTATGGGCATCTAATTTTATTATTACATTTGTTTACATTGAATTCCTGCTCCAATAAATGATGACATCTCTCTATTTTCAGGCACATTATATCATTAATGTATTATTTGGGATGTTTTCAAGGATTCGGATTATAAATAAAAAATACAATGAACGTGACAATCTTTTGTTTGTAGTGGCATAACCTTATGATGAGTGATGAGTTTTGATACGATTTCCAAGAACTTCCTCTTGGGGAAATATATATTGGGCTATTGAGACAAAGGTGGATTAAAAAGACCCTTGATTACCGATTATACCGAGGAACTTCAAAATTTAACCTGTTGCGCAGAAAGCAAGTGCGATCATGATCCTAGATTCTTGTTGTGTGGTGTAATATTGGTGTATTTGGCATATTAGCTGATCTCAACACAGACGCAGTGTGTTGAAACGTGCATCTTATGTGTTACATCATGAAGGTAATGCAAAGAAATAAATATTCCCGTCTACAGCTATTTTGGTTTTATAAATTGTTTTTATGTGCACAAGTAGCCATTCGTGCATCCATCGTTCATGCTGACCTTCAAAAATTGAAATTGACCGGTGAAAATTACTTACAGCTTGTAATTAATAAAAGTTAGGACATCTAATCTTGAAAAGTAAGCACCCCTATAACAGAGAAGATGTAATGCATCTGTAATACAGAGAAAATACATAATTGAACCATATGTAATATAGCTGTATTCCATCTTCAGATTTGCTGTATACATATTTGGTTCAAAAGTCCTCGCATACATCCGTATTACACATATATTCCATGATGTAAATTTCAATTGAATCCATATGGAATACAGATGTATTCCATGATGGAAATTTTATGCATATATACATGAAATTTACATATTGACAGTTGAAGGCCTAAAAATGAAATCGAGACTGCATAAAAGCGATTAAAATCCTTTTTTTGGTGTTTTTTGTGTGTTCTATGTTTAGACTCGTAATTATTGTAAAAACATTAATTAATAACTCACGACAATGTTTTTGTTTGGTTATGCAATCTTTTCCAGGAAGGTATTTATGTAGGTAGTTTAAAATAACAAACAGATACTTCACCTCATGTTAATATTGTGATTGAGATTTTTACCAAGATAACATCATCCAATATGTCAGCCTGCATCACTTAGCCTACTCACTTAACGCTAATATTGTATATCCTGTCTACATTAGTGTACCTACTGAATGACACCACCTTATTGATGTCAATTTTGTAAGATGGCTGCTTATATAGGGCTCATCGTTGGCATCATTGTACTCGCGATTAGTATCATTAAAAGACTAATACTGTGGTGATGTCTGCCCTTGTAATGGTTCCCCGATATCCGTTTCACAGGTAAAAATAAGTACGGCCGATATACATATGCATGATTGATAGTCTTTTCATGCTAGGCGAGATAAATTAACTTTTATTGCTTCATTAGCTATCACATAGAACCTATTGATAGCGTACAGGGAAATAGAGTGATTGAAATGGTTCTACTACACATGAAATCGACTCTGCGACTAATTTTAATGAATAACATACATTACCAATGTCATGTTTTCATAGGTCTGCTGTTATGATCGTATATTTTCTATGCAATGAATTTCAAATCAAATAAAACATTCCATGGAGTTAAAAGATGATGTAATCAGTCATGCCACTGTTTATTTAAAAAAACATAAGCGCATAGCACAATGAAGTTTCGTAGATACCTTTATAACTTACGAATAATTATCAGCATGAATTGCAAATGGGCATTTATATGAAGCTAAACCATTTACCGATGAAAACTGGAGGTGATGAGAACCTAACAGTTCTGTCAATTGAATGTACTGGAACTCACTTTTTATAATTGCTTAAGGGTACTCAAAAATACATATGTAAAAAAAATATATAACACACATGCATTCGTCTTACGCTCACTTCAGTTCTTAATTGACATTTGTCATTAATGTCATTTTAAAGGATATTAATGTCTCCATAAGAAAACAGCTGCATTCATAGCCCATTCAAATGGGTCCAGATTACTCTTTAACAGGATAATTTCATTGGAAACATCGAATTTCTCATTTAAATCGAAAATACTGATGTATTCCAGCAAAAAATACATCAAATTTCCATATGTATTTCTGATGCATTAATGCATCAATTTTACATATGGAAATTAGATGTATTTTTGAAGAAATTTAAATGACCACCATATTCACGATTCACTCACTTCAATTCTTAATTGACAGTCAATTTAAACGATATTAATGTCTTCGTAAGAAAACAGCTGCATTCATAGTCTATGCAAATGTGTCCAGATTACTTTTTAACAGGATAATATCGTTGTAAGCATTGAATTTCTCATTTAAATTGAAAATACAGACGTATTCCAGTAAAAAAATACATTAGATTTCCATATGTGTTCAATGGAATGTATACATATGTATATATGCATGGAAAATAGATGACTTTTCAATATGTACATATATCCAAATGCGTGCTATAGGGGCATCGATAGGTTCAGTGGGTTCAGTCTTTTAATCATAATTGAAATTTGCTTAGTGAACTTTTTAAAGCTAAGCATATTGCTTGATATGGAAAAGATTTTTCGTGACATATGTCCAGCACATTTCCCTCTTACTCTGATTACTGATATGTGCATGTATTAAATTTTCTAGCAGTATTTTCAATCAATGAAAATGCTTTACCGAATAATTATGAGCCCATATTAAACATCAATAGTACTACTAGCAGTGCTTTGTTTTTCCTAGTTTCTGCACAATTAAGATACAATTAGGTTTAATTTAGCTTCCAGAATTGGTAAAATAAATATAGACAGAGTGAATGCTCAAAATTGCACACGTTTGATTGCAAAGACCTAGTTTCCTTTTGCCTGCACTTCTTTCTTCACCCATATTATCCTGTTTCAGGTAATTAAAAAAATACTTGTTGGGAGGCATTTCCGTTGGTGTCATTATATTTTGGCCCAATACAACATTTAAAGCAGCGCTTTGGCGTATTAAAAAGTGTGTTAATAAAAGACATTTCAATTGTAATTTCCTAAATGCTTGAAACTTTGCATAGAAATATACGCACCGCAACTGCTGTTGCAGGACCTGACGTCATTCAAGATGGCAGCGATGCGAATTACGTTTTTGCAAGGGACCAGCTCGTGGCAATTCAAATGCTAATATTTTAAAAATAAAATACTTTCTGTCAAAACTGCTTTCACGGCAAGTAATTTTTTTGTATAAACTCTATGAAAATGTCTTTATTGGAATGTGTCCAGAGACCTATTGCACTGGAGCACATGAGAATCCAGCAAGTTCAAATTAAATCTTGTATTTATTAAAGAAAGATGCTGCTCAAAAGTCTCATTCAAAGAATTAAAAGTTTTATGGAGGTTACATAGGTTTGATTATTATAGGTTATTTTATGTGTGCTGTGGAAGCCCCATATAACAAGAACTGTTGATAATGAGAAGCTCAAAATAGCAGGGATGACCGAGGCACCATTACCTACCATACTCTATAATTTGCATGTACAATAAATAGGAAATAATTAGGGTAACATGTTGCTTTTACAGGGGTCATTCGATGTTACGAGTAATATAAAGCATGTTGCATGTGCTTTAGCTTGTGCTCATTATGTCTATCATTTGCATTAAAAGGAAACAAAAATTCCACTGAATATTCAGCTGAATGGTCAAGTGTACATTTACAGCAAAGATTCCAGGCATACATGGATGTGGGCTTATGAATTTCTAAATAACCAGTGCACTGTCCATCACTTTTTTGTTATCCTCCATTTACTTATATCCTTCTGTTATCAGTTCATTCCGATAGCCAACTTCTTTGCTGGGAAAAAGTAAGACATTGGATCTTAAAGTAAAACTTCTTATATTTAATGAATATATACTTACGTAGCAGGATAGTCAGGCATTATTATAAAAAAGTCCCTAGGCTGGAGTCTAGATGTCATTATGGTATAAGATATTACGTGTATCTCAGTGAAAGTTAATTTTGAACTTACAACTCTTTGTGTGTGGCCTTCCTTGTGATGATTATGATTTTGTGGTAACAAAAGAATATTTCAAGTATAATTATTTCAGCAAATGAATATTGATTACTTTTATGTGGAAACTTGTACACAAATGCTGATGATATTGGACTCAATGATCCAGACTATGTATGTATATGCTACTAGTAGTAGTACTATTTCAAAAGGAGTAGCCTTAATCAATTATTGAAGAGATCCCCCATCCCTTCCATTCCTATCCTTATATCTTTCCTCCCGGTCCGAAGCTCCTATTAGTGCGGAAACAGACTTGAAAACACCCATAGTATTGTACAATTCCGACAACTTTAAGTTGCCTGTTTTCTGAGGCGAATTCATATCAACTGAAAGCGACCACTTTAATTTCTGCCTCTATTCTGAAGAAGGTTACCTGTTTGGTGCTTGTATGGCATGGTTTTCCTGCAAATTATAATAAAGAGGAGTTTCTGTGAGCCACATCAATTTTTTACTCTTTTAGAGACAGGTATGACAGTTTTTCTGGTTTCTGAAGTTTTTGCAGTTTTGGACCATTGCATTAGTATGTATATCACTTGTTGCCACGACATATTTGGAACTCAAGACAATAAAGTAATGCAAAAAGCCTATTTAATCCTATCTGCGATAAGTCAATGTTTTATATTCCATTTGATTACATATAACATGAAATTGAATGTGGGTCCTGTGTACACATGAATGAGCAAAATTCAACCAAAGAACTGCAGTTTACATTGGTTCTAAGTTCACATTGGCGCATTCTCCCATTATGGTTAACCTGGAAGACTCAATTAGTTTTGAGTAGCTATATATCTAATTGGAATCTTCACTGATTATTTCCTCAAGAGTCTCAATATATTCTGGTGGAACTGCTCTATTGTTTTGGAAAATACAGGAGGGGGAAACTTATTCGACTCTTTCATAAAATATGTGAAAAAGAGATGTGTATGGCTTTAGGACTTGAGAAATATGGTTTCATTCCATCTTCATAGAAGTGTAAAGCAAAATTAATTTTGAGGATCACTTTGCCATACATTTTATTCTGATCATAATAGTAGGAGATAGGAGAATGTTCCTCAAGTGAGTATCCACGTGGTTATCAGTTGATTTCAGAAAAGGAAAGACCAATCTCAACAGGAATAATGTTTGCCGTCATGGAAAGAATCATTAAATATGGTTGCACTAAATTTTTCTGCTTTGGTGACTTTCATTTGCTAGAGTAGTTAGAGCAAAAATAATGACATTAAGGCAGAAAATAAAGAGTAGACTAGAAGGTTATCCATCTTATAGGGAACTAATGATTGAAATTGCTTATAAAAGCAGATGATGAATTGAAAAATCTTGTGATATTAATACTGATGGTGCTGAGAGCATTTGAGATACACTTTGTGAAGGTCCGGAATGAAGATTTATATCATGTAGTGTATCTACTCTACAAATAGTTATCCTGAGTACCAATTTTTTATCGAAAATTTCAGGTACTGAAGCACATTATACAAAATAAGCCCAAAAATAAATAATCCAGTAGTATTGAATATTTCCCTTATTGCTTCATATTTTACCTTATTTTAAATTTGTTCCTAATCATTTTGAAGGGCCATGGATGCTGTCCAATGCTTTTCAATGTGGATTTTGATGGACAACTGACGTTTACTTGCAAGCTTGATGTGTCTCAAAAGAAGGAGGCAGGTGGCCTAAGGTATGTCATATTACTGTTAAGGTAGTACATATAGGTATGGAAAGAAATAGAAACCTATGAAATATAGCATTTTCTTCTTGTTGTCTAATCCTAAATTCATTCCTTTTATTCAAGTTTTAATAGATGAAGAGATTGTAGTTTAAGAAAAGTGGGTAGAGCATAGAGCTTTCAATTCATGAAACATATGTCCTATTTTTAAATTTTGTTCTCTAGCAGAGTCCTTTTTGAACACTGACGCATTCAAAATTCCACATATTTTATCATTTTTAGTTTTCATTTGGCCTCAGTGTTGAACAACTTTCTCAATATAATTCACCTATAGAAGTATACCACTAAATTAAATGATTGATTTGACTCCTCTACACTTCCTCTCCTAAAACTTGTTCATTTCCCACTATAAGCTCCTGCTCCACTCATTGCCATTTGAAAAGTTGTGCCTCGGAAATTATTTTTGTGCCATGCAACCATGAAAATAATGTGCAGATGGTGGAATGAGTAGGCTCAATCACAACAAACTGGGCTTCGTAAAATTTTTATTGCTCATTACCCTCTGCATAATAAAGTTCCAAAAAGTGGTGGTAAATTCATTAGAAATCCAGAAAATGAGAACTAAACATTAAATGAAACTACATTTTTTCTGAATGAATCTGTAAGTGGAGATTTGAAAGAAGCCTGGTATTTACTGTATTTGCATGCGTAAGATGCTCTTTCACCCTCGAAGTACACCTGGAAAATGGGATTCGTCTTATGTGCTAGTAATCAAAATTATGAGTTGAAGTGTAAGTAGGACTAAAACTTCTAGTTTATGGTAGTATACATGTATGAATACTCTATTGCATTTTGCCCTTTTGCAAAAGAGTAGTTTTGAGTAAACTTTCTATATTTTTTTCTTATCTATAAAAATTATTAGTAGTGTGGTATATTTTATGCTTTGTTTAATCGAATCATAATAACCAATATCTTGCATTGATTCCCTTTTTAATTAATTGTATGTTGACATTTTATCCACTCTCTAATTTTTGAAAATGTTGAAATCATTTATATCTATGGAAAATAACCTCAATATTGTCCAAAATTTCTTTACGTAATATTCATTTGGTTTGTGAGTTTTGGTGTGCCGAGGGTGTGATTGTGGATCTTTTTTGGCTATTGTTTCGCTTTTGTTATGTATGACGGAACTCATCTGGAAGGGTACTACTGAGAATAAGTGTTCTAATGAATTACTTTACTGAGTTGGGTGATTTGAAGAATTAAGTGTTATATTTTTGCTTTCCATACCTAAAAAAAATACTAACACAATAGCCCAAGGATTTAAGATCCAAGATCCCAGTGATTCAGCAAAGCAGTAGATTTCTAAAGATTCCTGAGTGTTATTGTTAATATGTACTTGGTAACATGAGAAATCACATTCACGTTATCTTGCTCTGCTGATGGAACAAATTGCTGCCTCTTTTAATTTTCGAAAGGAAAATTTGCCCAAGATAAAAGTGTAAAAAAATATAGGGCATAATTTTTCTCCTTAAAAAAGTGCATCTCGTATGCCGATGTGATCCTATCTGTCCGAAAATGTGGTAACTGAGAATCATGTCAGAAAAATGCCCATATGATCATATTTCCATAGTTATTGAGCAAATAGGATATTTCATGAGCATGCTAGGCATGCAGCATTGGATCTGTCAAAATTTGAGCCGTTCTGATGTATTATTATTTTATTTTTTTTGACAGTGCCATGAGGAAATTTCAGAGCCTTGACAGACAGGCCAGAGTGGAGACGAATGATACCACCCTTGACACATTGCACCAAAATGCCATCACTTGCCTTCGCATCCACTCTGGAACAGTGAATGACGTGGGGAAAATCAGCACCAGTGCCCTGGATGGGCAAATAGTCATCTGGGACTTGAAAGCTAGGGCTGCCGGGAAAATGTAACTTGAGTCAGTACTGTGAAACTACATGGAGTTATTGTTCCATGCAATTATTTTGTTTTTTTGCAGTTTTACAGTTAATTTCAATCTTATTAACTCTAATCAAAAGTTGTGTGTAATTAACATTATTTTATTTTAATGTAAAAAATAATGTACAATTAATTGATTGCATTTAAATGAAGTGGAAATGTTTTTTTTTAAGCAATAATAAGTATGTATGATGGCAAACTAATATTGTGTTGATCTGTATTTGTTATAATGAATTTATAAAGGAAATGTTAGAAGAAATAATTTCTATTATTTTAGAATCTGTACATTACATGCTGTTAGTTTTGTTATTAGGGCCAGTCCTCAAAAATATAACTTTTCAATCCACAGTATTTTCTCTGCAGTGAACCTTTTTACTGAAGGAGGAAGATAGCATCTGATCTATATGGAATATTCCGTAATGTCATGGGTTTATGACCCCCTGCTGATCACATGGTGGAGTCATGGGTTCTTAGTTGTCATTATTTTGAAGTTGAAGATTGGACTATGTAGAAGACAAGTTTGTTGCCATCAATGCAAATGGTTTGGAATATTTTTCTCTTCATTTTTTATCTCCTTATTCTTATCTCCTTATTGAGAATTTTGATGTGATAATAAGGTTCACTTAATGATAAGATGTATTCGAGTCAATTCTATACATATTCTCTTTCAGCACCCTCTATTGATAGTATGGCCACCTAACAAAGGGAATAATGCTCTCGATTCACTTGACAAAAATACCTGAAAATGTTTAAGGGTGAAAACCAAGAGAAAATATGTTGTCATATGTATTTTTGATTGTTGAAAAGACTGTTAAAGAAAAAGAAGTTTAAGTTAATGAAAAGAAAATTTGTTTGAAGGGTAATTCACATATGTAACTCATTTGGAGACTAAAACATTTGATCAAAACAGAGGTATTGGTTGTGCATGGTAAGCATTCCTTGAAATTCTTCTTTCATCAGCTATTGTATACTTGTCACTTCATGTATGGGACTCCTCAATAGCCAGGATTTGCTGATGAAAATGAGCAATAATTCAGTAATGGTTGGTTTTCCATAGCCACTTAATCAGACCCAATGAAGAATGTAGCACTAATGAAAAACCTTAGTGTTCCTTGGCCTGTATTGAGGTCGGATCTGTACTTGAGATAACAGTCAGGAGATCAACTGATATTTACTATTGATCTCTACTTATTATTAGGGGAGGTTACCGATAGCTTAAGTCATTTCTGCCATTAAGAATGGGTGGTCAATTACACATGGGCAGTATTTTATGCAGCAGAAGAAAGATGGAGAGACAGTTGGTTTCAGCATCACTCTAGTCTTAATAAAAGGTGATATGGATTCCACTGTTTAATCCTATCTGCCAGCTAAAGTACTGCATAGCAATTGCAGCTTTCTCATGATATGGGGATTGGGATGCCTCTGAAAAATCTCTGACACTCCAAACTCCAGCATTGGAATTGAAAGAGATTACTGTGGCCACGTCACTAACCTCATTAAGTGAATCGGCCTTTCAACTGTCAGGATGTGTAAAGAGCACAGTAAAGCAATGGCCAAGTAATGTGATGATGCTACTTCTTCCCATTCGACCTCTTTAAGAATTTTCTGCTTATAATTGTGCTATCCTTATGACCTGGGTTTTTGAATATGTGTTAGAATGTGAGTGGAAGATTGCTGACATTGTGAATATCCATTGTGATAATTGTGCAAATATCACAAGCATGTTAGTGGGACTTTGATAAAGATTTCTGTCTGACGGGTTGAGTATTGATGGAGACTTGTAATTGAAGTTGAAGAGTATCTGTTTATCATGACTTTCAGTATATCTTAACAGCTCAACATACAATGGTGGATTTGATTGTAAAGGAAATTTAAATAAATACATTGAATTACAGATAGATTTAGAACATATTTCTTCCTGATAGTACATGATAAGGTATATGAATGTGTGTTACAAGAATTAGCATATGTATGGGTTAATTAATTCATAATGTGATGTTTATTAGGCATTCCGTGATAATAAAATGTTTACCGTTCCATTTAAAGATTTAATGTGTCATAAAATAGCCACATGCAATGCATGAGTTATGATCTCTTAATGTTCTTGGTGCATTCCAAAATAATGTTTTTTCAAAGGTTGCCAACTACATCACGCAATACAACAGATAAGATTATAAGGTTACAGCCACTGTACAGGAAATTTTGAGTCTGGGAAATAGTATTGCAGTATATAACTGCCTTGTTGAGAGTTTGCAAAGCAAGATAGCAGGTTAAGTAGGTAGTGAATTAATAGCTTTGGCTTGGTATGTAACAGAAATGTTCGCCAATTTGTGGACATACATAACCTACCAATATCCTGAATACCTATCCTTCCCTCATTCTCATCACCACTCAGTTATTCCTGCCACTACCTTGTGACTTGCCTTTAGATGAGGTAAAGATGAATTGAAGAAGAAACAGGTGCCCTTCGATATCAATCCTTGTTCAGTGAGCCTATTCTATTCTGGAGGATTAGAGTTTTTGCATGTGCTTCTGCGCAATCTCATTTGTTGGGAGTAAAATTTCCTCTAAGTGAAGTAACCTGGTTAATCAATCAGTCTCATTTTATCCCCTGAGGAGAGCTATTTACTCAATCTATGCCATGTTGTTAATTGACATTTGGACATACATTATATGAATGTAATATCACTGTTTTTTTGAAGTGTTCAAGGTGATGTTACACTTTTGACAATAGGTACCTGTCAAATTAATTTTAGTTGTAATATTTATAGAATAATTGGTAAATATGATTCATAACTTCCTTTGACTATGTACTCAATTAGTTTGGTGGTGCAGTGAAATCTTCATCATCATCAGTAGTTTCAAGTCTGATTCATACTTTACAGTACCTCAGACCGGGAGAAAATGCATAAGGATTGAAATGGATGGGAAAGAAATAAGGGTGGATGGAAATCCAGTATCAACATTAACTTATTTTAAGCAAAAGATGCCAAGGGGAATAGCTTTATGTCCCATCTGAGGGAAGGAGTGAGGACGGAATATTTTTCTCATTGCATCTAAATAAGAATTCAAATGAAATTTCTACTGGGATTCAAACCCAGTTCCTCAGCATGAGTAGTCAGCATACTCATTCTACCTACCCACAATTGGTAATACATATGTTTAAACTCATTTCCTTGAATATTTAATGGCTATTGGTTGAAAGCAATATGCCCTAAGGCATGTGTTTTTTAAATGGTATACATCCTTAAATCATCTCTTCAGTGTTTATTCATTCAATAAATAGCTCAAGTTTTCCAATTCATAGTTTCAGTTTTCTAACAGTTGTACAGGTATGATTGTTTTTCCCTATGTGAAAGTAATGTCATCTATTTGACAATGATTATTTCCGGAAGATGGATCTCTTAGAAAATTAGGAAATTTAGAAGTCATTGTGTTTTATGTAAAGTACAGAGTCTTAGTTGTTGATTCTACAAGATTTCCATATTGTTGATGGTAGATTTTCATAGCCTGGTCTCTATAAATTACTACTCCTAGCCACTCCCTGAATTATCGATAATAATTATACTTTTTATTACACTGTTAGCAAGTACATGAATGGTTCCATCAAGAATTTCAGATGGCATATACACACGGAATTACAATATCATCATTACAATATTAATGAACATACATATACGCACAAAGTTGTTTTAATTCAATCACTTTGAAATTCTCCTTCCTCATAGTAGCATTTATTAGTTAGAAATTCTATCGACTCTTCTTTATAAAATATATATTATTCACTATTGAGACCGAGTGATAGGTGCCTTTTCCAAAAAGGGAGTATGAATACTGACTGGCATTTATGTTAATGTTTGAGCAGGTGGAGTAGTCATGATACATGGAGTTCATTGGGAATTTATCAGGATTTTCTTTAACAAAGCAAACACATGACAAGATGTAGATAAAGGGCAATGTTAGTATATTTGCATCAGTGAAAAGAGGTTTTCCAGGGGTGTGGGTAGGGACTTGGAACATGGCTGTAACCGCTTGTTTCTGAGCAGAGAAGGCTGTACTAGCTATGCTTGAATTTCCCCAGAACATAATTCCATAAGAAGTATATGAACACACTTTGGCATAATATATCATTTTTAGAATGTCGATGGATAAAACAGGAGCTAGCTTTCTAATCATGAGATGCCGGCAAACATTTTTTCATAATCTCAAGAACATGGGGAGACCAGTCCAGGTTTCCTGTTGTTTGGAGACCTAAGAACTTAATATCAGTTGTCTTGTTTAGGCAAATGCCATTATTATCTTTTAGAGGTTACTTTTTTGTGGTTTTTAATTATAAAAAAATCAATAAGTTGAGGCCAATGTGTTGCAAGTGCTTAACTATATGTTTGGATGCAGTTATTGATGAACATGGTAAGTGGTTCAAAGAACAAGGGATTTTTTTCATTTTAAAAACCTTGTCTCTATCCAGGAATAATTAAGGGAGAGTGAGGAAGATCCAAAATCTTTGGAAGACATTTTATACAACCAGAATAGGGGAAGAAGTGTGAGCCATAAGTGATTGTTCCCCCCAATTTGGAATGAAGGTGTCCAGGTAAAACACCACATTTCTGAAAGCTTGATACATCGTGAGTGGGAGCAAATTACCCCAAAAAATCCACTACATGAGTGAAATTGGGGCCCTGAGGATTCAAGTAAATCATGGTCTTTGGTATTTGAAATTGAGGCGCAGATGAAGATTGGATACTTCCATGGTTGCAATGTCCTCATGTCCAGCTCGGAAGCTGACACCTCTGCTTCACTCTACCACGTATTCAAGATTCAACACCTCACCAGGTAATATTTTCCTTTGTTATTTGCATCATTATCCATGATAAGTGTTCTGTAGTTGAAGGTGGGATGAACCACCTTCTGCTTGAAAACTACAATGGCATTGGGCACCTCATCCCCAAATACAAACAAAATGGTGATCCATTTATATGACCTATCTCTCTGCCTTTTACTGCAATTTACCTATTTTTCGCACCAGAAACCTGCCATTAAAATTCAAAAATTACACCTCTTCACTACCCAATGTATTAGGCATAACATGGACCAAAATAAAATAGATGGCATTGCTGCACAGACTAATAACTCAGACCCTTCTTTCAACACTCCAATAAATTAGGATGGGATCAAAGCATCCCCAACTATGTCTAGTTAGCTGTCCAGTTGCCACTCCGTTTAGCCTCTGCCATCGACCATGACCAAGGGGAAGGAGATTCCAACATGCATTCAGAATGTGACACCAACACCTCATTAATATCTGCACATGTACTCACACCCCCTGAGGATCTCATTAGGAGTGTGAGTGATCTCAAAGCCAGTGGAGCACAACAATATCACTCTGGAATTCCAGTAACTCTTGCAAGTAATTTGGCGCTCGTAATATTGGTATGTCCTGAGTTTCTTGAAATATGTTATATGTGGTGGAAAATGTCTCAAGCACTTTCCTTGATGCCATGGATAGGGCAAGTCCAGAACTTGCCCTATGACTGGTTTACTTGTTGTAACGGAATATTCAGTCTGTCAGTGACACAGACTTTCCTCTAACAAAGTTTTTGTGGCATTGAGTTGTAAGGGGATTGGATTGGCGTGGTGGCTAGAGTACTGGCCACTCCCAAGACCGATTCCCGGTCTTGGGAGATTTTTCAGTGGCCAACCGGTCCTTACTTGAGTGCCTAGTGGAGGACATTTCAGGTTCAGTGCTCCGTCCATCAGATGGGACGTTAAGCTGTGGTCCTCTAGGCACCTGTCGTTAAAAGAAGGCTAATTCGAATGCCAGGTTTTTAGGCCACCTTAGTGCCAGGCCACCTGGTTTTTATACAAGCTGTGGATAACTCTTCGGTCATTATATGATGCTCCCAATTTCTTTCAGAACCTTTAGCATCATATTCCAATCCACATTGTCAAATGCCTTCTCCAAATCTACAAATGCAACAAACGTCGGTAGATTCTTCTCTATAAGTAGCCTGATGGCCAAAATCACTTCTCTGTTGCCCTTGTTTCTTCTGAACCCGCATTGGTCCTCATCCAGGAACTCCTCTGCATTTAGCTCTATTCTTCTATAGATGATTCTGGTCAATATCTTCGATGCATGTGTCGTCAGGCTTATGGTGCTAAAATGTTCACAGTGTGGAACTGCTAACTAATGTTTTAAAAAATCTGCCTGTCACTTTGTAAATTATTCAGTGATTACACTAACTAAAAACAGTTCACACTACTGGACTGATCAGGAGATCAAAATAGTAAAATGGGATGTTTCAGGCACCAATTTCATTACTATAAGATGGAGGTCCTTAGGGAGTCCTCCCATTACAATGGCACGATTGTAATATCGGGTATATAATCTTTGATTGTGGTGATGGGAGGTATTTCTCTTTCCTGGCGGCAGGTGGGAAATACAAGTAATTCAATTATATGCATAAGATTAATATGCTTAAATAAGAAATGAATTAAAAGGTGTGTATGATACCGTTTTCCATCATACAGTACGCAAACAAAAAATAATCATACGCATACGATAAAAAGGGTTACTATGACTGGTATAATTCGGAATCTGCTTAAATCCATTTCTATGTGCAAAAGCCATCGATGTAAATTCGTAGGGAATTACAGTGGGGTACATTAACTAAAGTAAAAGTGTAAACAGGAGACTCTTGAATAACTTCTGATTCAAGTAAGTAATATCTTCCTTCAATTGCATGCGTGATTGCTGGCCACTTACATCTCATCTTGCAAAATAGACATACGGTCTTCCATGATCGAAACTAAGAAATATACAAGGATAATATCATCCTGATAACAGCCGCCAAAAACCACTAATTCTCACTTGTTGTCACACCTTCCACAAACAACTTCCGCCACCCCCGCCCGCAACCTACCAAAACAACGGGCAACAGGTTAAAGCTCTGTATTTAGAAAGTATGGCCATTCTTTTCCACAAGCTTTGCCGCCGTGCGAGGCACGCGATTGGGCGAAACAGGGTCACGTGACGGCTCCGCCATTTTTGGCTCTGACACTTGTGTTGTGGTGCATCAAATAACGTTGAAGAGGAGGTAATTTATCGGAAAATTAGTCGTTTTTAGCCACTACCATGCCTCTAGTGTTACGCATATGGTTGTTTAACTCAACCAAAAGCAGGAGAAAAACTTTTTTTGCTAACAACTGGTGCAATAAATGAAGAAAGAAGAAATATGTGGCTCGCTAAAATCGGCCGGCGGGATTGGATTCCCGGAAAAGACACGAGACTTTGTGCTGTAAGTATCTCCCTTTATCCATGTGTTTGTTATGATATTGAAGGAAAATATTAGATGTATGGAACTATTTCAATGAATATTTAATAGTCTGATCACGTATATACCTGCCGTTTGCGATGTACGAGGCCTTATAAGAACTAGCGTATAGATTAATTAAACGCTTTAGTGACGTTCATTATTGCATTCTATTCCGTAAATGCCTGGTTACACGATTTATTAACTCGTACAAGTTCATGTATGAATGGATGTCTGTTTACATATCTCTGAATCACGAAAATGTACGAAATCATGAACCAAATTAGAACAAGTTATATTTTCTGTTCCGCATTCATGCATTAGTACATTTTGGTGTGGTTGCCTCTGATAACTGCATACGGGTAGGTACTATTTGGTGGTGTTCCTATATTTAAGGTGGTAAAACATGGTGAATGATTTTTTGAATCTCTCTGTACTTTTACAAATATTTGCAGATAGGTACTTCTACCGAAAAGTATACAATAGTAAGTATGTGGCAGTGTTGGAGGTGGTTTCGGAGAAACGGATATGATAACTACATAAACCTGTTTGAGTTTCTTTACATTTGTGGTGTTCAATGATGAGAAGTTTGTGACATAATTATCTGGAATTACATGTAGTCAGTTTCATGACCTTATCTGAACCGAACACAATTCCCTTGGAGGTGAACTCATTGCTTAATAATGGGTAGGTGTTTCTATCGTTGATGTTGAATCATGGTGTATTGTGTATGCTTGATTGATACTCACTGCTCTTTTAAATATATTTACAGGTACTGTTATAGAAATGGATATATAACTATATGACACTGTTGGAGTTTGTTTACATTTGTGGTGTTCAATGATGAGAAGTTTGTGACTGATAATTATCTGGAATTATATGTAGTCAGTTTCATGATCTTATCTGAACTGAACACAATTCCCTTGGAGGTGAACTCATTGCTTAATAATGGGTAGGTGTTTCTATCGTTGATGTTGAATCATGGTGTTTTGGTGTATGCTTGATTGATACTCACTGTTCTTTTAAAAATATTTACAGGTACTGTTACAGAAATGGATATAATAACCATATTATACTGTTGGAGTACGTTTACATTTGTGGATTTCAATGATGAGAAGTTTGTGACTGAATACTTATCTGGAATTAAATGTAAACAGTTTCATGTTCTTAACAGATCCGAATACAATTCGCTTTAAGGTGAACTCATTGCTTGATTATAGGTAAGTGTTTCTATCATTGAGTATTCTTATTTGGAATTAAATATTAAACGTAGTCAGTTTCATGTTTATATCAGATCCGAATATGATTATTTTTGACGTGTTCTTTGCTTAATAATGGGTAAGTGGTACTACCATGAAGATGATGAAACATGGTGGATGCTTTATTGATACTCACTGATTATTTATGCTTGAATTGATACTCGCTGTTCTTTTAAAAAGATTTACAGGTGCTTCTGTGGTCATGGATGTAATAACTATCTGGAACTTTTGGGAGGTTGTTTATATTTGTGAAGTATGATTATGAGAAATTTGTGACTAAAATGACAAGATGTTTCACAACAACAAAGCCGATAATTGTGCTGTATGAGACACTTGTGCATAGCAGACTAGAATATGTAGCTGTAATATGGTGTCCATTTCAAAGAAAATATATTGCTCTTCTTGAAAGGGTGCAGAAGAGATTTGTCAGGGCATTAATCATGAGGGAGCATGGGTACTACCCTGTAATGGAAAAGCATATTTCCACAAAGGTACTAGTAGATATTTTTAATTTTAGTACATTAGAAAGTAGAAGACTTGTTAAAGATTTGATGTTGCTACATGACATAATACATAATGGCAAAAGCACTTTACAGATAGAAAAATTGAACTTTTTTGCACCCCCATTTCAGGGTAGAAGTGGTAGACTGTTTTTCAGGAAAATGTACAATACAGAGTACTGCGAAAAAACAACATTAAATGGAATATGTAATGTGTATAATGCTTTTGCAAAGGATTTGGATGTTTTTTCACCTAAATCAGAATATGCAAGGGATGTAAAAACTATTGTATACAATTATTAGTTATTTTTCATGGTTGTCCTGTAATTTTTGTTGTTGTTGGATAAACTTAACTATATAAATAAAATAAAGTAAAAACCTATCTGCAAGCAACTGCGGTCGATTATATGTATTCATCACATCCGTATTATCAGATATGGCTTATTTGGATGTGTTCTCATTGCTAAATATTGGATAAGTGTTTCTATCTTGAAGGTCATGAATCATGTTTGATACTTGATTGATACTCACTGCTCTTTTAAAAATATTTACAGGTACAACAGAAATTATACAATAACTATGTGGCGCTGTTGGAGGTTTACATTTGTGATGTTCAATGATGAGAAGCCTGTGGATGAATACATATCTTGAAGCAAATGTAGTCGTTGAATGTTCTTATGTCGATCTTGTGCATTGTCAATCCCACTGTGAATTGTATCATTAATCATTGTTTTTGAAATTGTTTGAGTAAATGAATATTTATGCTTGAAATCGTTTTCGTTTGCTTACTTGACCTTTTCCTGCAGTTGATGTCATAACTTCGCATTTTATGAATTTTCTCAGTAATGTTTAAGTAGGAATTTTTGATGTGACACATCTTCTACAGGGGGCTTCGGCAGTGCAAAGGAATAAGATAAAGATTTAAGCTATAACCAAAGATTCAGTATTATGGTATTAAAATTAGTTATTTCGTCGGGGATGGGCTCCTTGTCTTGGGTAATTGTCACGATTGGTCACGTCGCGAAAAATCCATTGAGGGCATTAAGCTCTATGCGACAATAAAAACGGGACCAGGATGCATTCGCATGTGCAGTTTACTTCAGAAAGGTAACTGGGTGGGAAGTTAAATTCCTATGAATTACTTTTTTCATAGTGATCGTCTTTCGTCTGTATATGTAGAGGCATCCAAAGTCATTTGTATGCGAGTATTTCGTCCAATAAAAGGGGTTGGAAGGACTGGCATTTCTTAAATAAAGCGTGTAAGTAATAGAAAATTGCTTCCACTCGATAGTTAACATCAGAATACGAATAAGGTTCAACCTAATGGAAGTATTAGCCTTTTTTCTCGAAGCGCGCTTATAATTCTACTGCGCGCATGAGCCAAAAATGGCGGACGCCCCAGCAGACGACGTAGTTGGCCGTACTTTCTAAATACAGAGCTTTACAACAGGTGCCCGCTTTTCGCCACCTATCACGAATTGCGTAAACTACACCTACGCCTTCCGTTACTGTGTTGTTTACATAACGGATATTTCAAATTGTGAGCGCTTATTTTTGTGCAAACATGGGTCCGAGAAAAATTACTAGGAAAACTTTCACTCTAGGTTACAAGAACAAGGATAGTGAACGACTGAAAAAAATCACGAGGAAAACCCTTAGTTTAGGTGGTCCGGACAAGGGGAGTGACTATTTGCATGGATTGTGCGAATTTCAAGCCCGTGTGAGACGCCGGGATTCTCTTCGCTCAATTAAGCAGTTAATGGTAAGTACGAAGTTTTTTGCGCTTCTCTTTTAATTAATTCGTAAAAATAATCAGCAGTCATTACCTCTCAATTGATTTCTTTGTTAATAAGTGGATTTACTTGTATAAGATTGTGTTCACTATTGATAGCGTCCCTTTGTTTACCACCAAACTTGTTGCTTACTTCAAACTGATGAATAATTTCTTTTGGGTAACAGAAATAAACTACGAATTGATAGCTAATTTAATGAGTGTGCGTTTCATGTTTGTACTGATGCCTATGGTTAGTGAGTAATTAATTGTTTGAAAACTTAGATTCGGTTCATTGGACTTCATGAATGTCGAATAGACTGGCAAATACTAAGAAAGCTAGGAGGAAGAAACGAAAGGGTTTGTCAGATGTAATGATGAAAGCACGGTCACTAGACACTAGATAGATATCTAGAGACCGTGGATGAGAGGAAGATGGTCTTTCGATCTGAGATAGAAATAGCATAAGGGAGAGAGTATGCTGAAAAAGTGCAAGAGTAAAAATGTGTGAGAATAAGAATGCCCCAAGAAAACCTGGCCGAATGAGCAGAATGCTAAAAATAATTAACAATGTCAGCATTTCGGTGGTTCATAGTAATGAACATTACTGAATTAGTTTTCATTTCAATCCTTCACCATTTAATTTGACAGCATTCACATGATAAAAGAGATAGTATTAACTTTTAATTTGATGTTACACAATTTTTTCATTGTTACAACGAAAACAATCATAATTTTTTTATAGTTTAGAGAATAAGATGGGCTTTGAAAATAGATTGATCGGTGGGAACATTAAAAACACTGGTGGAAAGTAATTAATAACATTGGTTACCTCATCTCGTGTACTAATAAAGAAAGGTAATCCACCAAGGTTTTTTCTTGGATTTTCTTCTTCTTGGATTATGTTTACAGAAATTGTGTGCACACGTGTTGAGGAACACTTTGTATTGTCCTTAAGAATAAGGCGCTGGTCTCAAAATAAAATGCAGTTACTATAATGCAGTTCTGGGACTATATATGGGTTACAATTTATTAGGACCCTGGCTGGGATATAGAGATGCTGTTCAGATGCCCATTCTGCTCATTTAAAACCTACTCACTTTTTTTAAACATGGGAGGTCCTAAAAAAGTATCTCCCAGTAAAAGTCTTTAGAGGAAAAATAGAAAATTCATCTGCTGCATCGCCTCTGCACTCTAAAGGCCCCTTTACACGATACAATTTCTTGCACAAATGCTTGTATAAACTGAACAAAATTTTATGTTTGTCTGAATGGAATTAGAACAGGTTATATTTCCCGTTCAGTCATTCAGACAATCGCACAAGTGTTCGTTCAATTTACCACTTTACATGGTACAATTTTCTCATACAAGAGTTTGTACAAGAAATTGTATCCTGTAAAGCGAACTTAAGGCAAACGTTGCCCAAGCATTAGTTCGCTGTTAGGAATGTTGTGGAACTGGTGGTCACCGTATAGAGAATGTTTTAATGTCAGTGGACATTAGTCAACATTATATTTAAAACTAAAGTTACTGCATTTTTCATCTTAATAATACTCAGGCATTGAGAGGTGTAACATTGACTTTGTTACCTAGGTGCTAGTATGGGGAATTGAAGGTTGAAGAAAAGTTTTATTGAGAATGAATTACCTGGCATGGGATTGTTGATTGCTTATGGTAGGTAAGAGGGAGATAGTAGATTGAGAATGGGAAGTAAAAGGACTTTGAATGGCATTGGGGAAAAGATTAGTTGTGAAGAGCTATTATGGAAATCGTCTGGATCAATTCAAGATTCTGGATTCCAGCATATGGGTGAACAATCAAATCCCATCAGAATCATTTTAAGTGGACAGGTGTTCCATGACGTGACTGTTCTGTAGAATACCATTGTTGATGGTTGATTGCATGGTAATTTAGTAGGTAGAGAATTCCTTTACTGGCATGAAGCGCCATTTCCAACTCTAAATGAAAGTGGGTAATAGGTAGTAGTGATTTTGGGGAAGTGGTCGACAGCTAAGCATGAGAATGGGATTGACCTGCCATTTGCTGATGTGCTTTCATTTCATATTCCTTTGGTATACATACTATGAGAACTCACTGAGCATTTTACCAACCACAAACCATATGTCATCATCAGTATTTCAATCCTAGGATTGGTTTACTGCAGCCTTCAATTCTGCCCTATTCAGTGTTAATTCCCTCACACCCTGATATGTTTTCTCTTTCATGTCCTTCTTTAATTGCCCTATATACTTGTCCCTTAGTCTACCTTGTGGTACCTATCTTCCCTTCTATCACACTTCTAACTAATCCACTGTGTCTCAAGGTATATCCGATCCATCTAGTTCTCTGGTATCTTCATGGTTTTCTTTTTTGCCGTAGGGTTCTCCATATCATCCTTTCTTAATCTGCTCTTCTGTACACCTCTTCTTCCTCACTTTATCTGTCCATTTAATCTTCAGCATTCTCCTCCTGCAGCATGTTATGAAGGCTTCAATTCTTTGCTGGTCTGCTTTCGCGATGTTCCATGTCTCTGATCCATAGAGTGCCATGCTCCATATGAATGTTTTGATGAAGCCCTTCCTTGCTTGCAGCCGTAGGTTCTTTGAACACTGTAGTTGTCTCTTCTTCATGAGTGTCTCCTTAGCTTGTGCTATTCTTCATTTGATGTCAGTTGAGCTTCTTCCATCCCAAGTTATAGTTCCGCCAATGTAGGTGAAGTTCTGTACTTGTTGTAATTTCACTCCTCGAATAATGATATTTGCCCTTAGCTTCTCTCTTCTACACAATAGGAATTAAGTTTTCTTCTTATTGATGCTTATATTATATTCTTGAAGTACTAGGTCCATAGTGTTCAGAGATGCTTGCAAGTCCTCTTGACATTTTGCTACAACTGTGATGTCATCAGCAAACCATAGCACGTTAATTTCTTCTCCATTCACCTTGTTGCCTTTGATGCCAAATTCTTCTGAATCTCTTATTGTGGTGACATGGTTCTTCTAGAGGCTGTAGATTATTCTTCTGTCATTGTAGTCTATTCCAATTGTTTCCAGTATCTTGAGCATCTTGTTCCATTCGTCATTGTCAAAGGCCTTTTCCAAGTCCACGAATGCCACAACCAACAGCTTGTTTACGTGTATAATTTTCTCAGCCAGTATCCATGAGCTGAGTATTGCCTCCCTAGCTCCTCTGTTTTTCCTGAATCCAATTGATTTTATGAAATGTTCCCTTCAATCTTTCCTTCATTCTTATGCTAATTATCCCAGTACTATGTATTTTCGATGTGTGTTACACCAGGCTCAATGTTCTGTGTTCTTTGCATTTCTCCGTTCCCTTAATCAGAGTTATTATATTCCACCCTGTGATAGAAAATTGGGGTAATGATACCAATAACATTACAGCTTATAAATGGATCTGAGATCTTTCTAAGTTATTGTAAGATGGTTTAGAAAAAGGATTTGATCTCAGGACTAATTGGATCTTTTTAAAATCACATATGCCACCTTGAGTGGAATATTATGCTCGTTGGTTGTTGTCTTGTTTTCCATTATACACGTAGGGCATGATACCTTAAGCTATGCTAGTATTTCCCACATTACAAAAATGAATAATATTTATTCATTAAAAATATTTTTTCCTTTATTGTCTAATTAAAAAAACTCTCTCAAACAATTCTATTATATTAAAATGTCTGTGAATTTTCTTAATTGTTTAATATTGAATTTTGAGTTGCATAAATATTGAAAGTAACGCATTATGAGTTGTAAGATTCCTAAACTTATTAAAAGGCTGTAATCGGATGAAGGCCATGGGCTAACATCTTTGGAAGAGGGATATTTTGGGGACAGGGTATGCTCACATCCTGGGGGCCCTGGATGAAACCTTGCGATGCACAAAATATGGTCCTCTCTCAAGTGCCCTGAATGGGACAGATGAAGTCGACCTCGGGAACATTGGGCAAGTCTGCACATAATATGCATATTTGGGTTAAGAATTTATTTACCTCTGGTGTGCATCCTGGTTTGATATTTTCCCCTTCTCTGATTTGAGACCTCATTAGTCAAATCCAAACGCGGTAACAACACCTGACTAAATGACTTGATCATGCTCAAAAAATTGTAGAATACTGATTGTGCATCAGAATAAAGCCAAACTTGTGTCACAAAACATTAGCAATCCTCAATGATGGTATGGTTTTGGCCATGATGGCCAGGTCGGTAATGCGCTGGCCACCCAAAGATGTGAATCCCGCCCAGGGTAGGGATGTTGTGTTTACCCTAGGATTTAGATCTTATGTTAGATGGTGCCATATGGCCTTAGTCGTTGAGGCACCTAAAGCTCAAGGCTAATACCACTACTAATCCTCTAGCATTCTTCTCGTTTTCAAGATCCGGCAGTCTGATTGAGTGTTGATACGCTTTTAAATTAAAAATTGCGTCTATAAATTTTGTTCGGGAAAGTTAAAATTTAATCGAATTCTCCTTTGTAAAATTTAGAAAAAATAAGCGAAGGCGATTTTTTTCTAAAAGCAATGGAAGGTGAGATGTGAGGGTTTTTTAATGATTAGCTATAGCAAAACGAAAAATGAGACCTGGTTTTCACTTTCCAAAAATGTTGATGGACCTCTATTAAATTCCCGTTCTTGATGAATTCTCACTTGAACAAGGCCGACGCGTCGGCCTTGTTCAAGTGAGAAGTCGCGACGCTACAAATTGGGAGTTCATGACTTACTGAAAAAAAACATTTCGTGGTGCCAGGGATGGAGCGGTTACGATAATGAAAACAGTTTTGTATACGTAGAGAATGAGCGAGAGTGCGTGGGTTATTTTGTCGTACGAGGATTGCCATTTTTTCGGCCGAAATCTCGCGACCTATCGCGTAATTTTCCTGCCCTATGCGGGCTCTCCTACGTCGGAGAGTGGTGAAAGTGCACTCTCGGGTTCGAGAGGGAGACTAATAAGCACTCGCTTCGTGCGATTTATCGGAAGAATGATGAGAGGGCGGCTTAATAGAGGAGTGAGCCAGCCATTCACTCTCTCACGGTCGGAGGGAGGAGCGCGATATGGGCGTCAGGCGATGCGATGTTTCTTCCATTTCAAAATTCATAAACCCTAAAAATAATAACCCGTCTTCACTGAAAAATTCTTACGTCCAGTCCCTCATTCACCCGTTGACAAAATAACCGATCAAAGTCCTAAGTGAAACCCAAGCATCAAACCCCTCGTCTGTGTTCCTTCTACAAATTCCCAACCCGAAGGTATCGCGGTTATCCATCAACACATCGCATCGAAATCGAATCGGGGAGACACCCTGATTTTATCTGCTGATTGTAATCGGTGCGGCGTCACATATACGACCACTTTCAAGACGTTTTAAGCCGTTTTAAGCCGCTAGATGCGTCCCTATCCTACAAAACATAATGGATTAACTCCTTGCTCATATATAATCTAGGATTCATCATCACGAAGCATTAATATTATTGAATTGAATTATGATAGATATACATAGAATACTTAGAATATAATGGATGATTATGGAGATATCAAAAGGCGGTTCGAAATGGCGATGTCATTGCTTTACCTTAATTATCCATATTATCTTTCAACTTTATAAGCTCCCCTTTATTATTCTCCGTGTACTATCGTATATAGTATTCTCCTCGAGTCCCGCGACTCCACTCAAAAGTACCACCTAATATCTCCACTTGAAACAGTACCACTGGTTTCTTTGGAAAATAATGATAATAATATACGTTTATTGCCGCAGACCATCTGGTTTAGTAGATAATGTATGTGTGTACATACAATGGTATACTACTTAGATTACGACAATGATAGAAAATATACGTATAAATTTCATCTGTGATAATATGCAAGAAAGTAAAAAGAAATAAGTAACAGGGTGACTGGGAGTTTATAAATCAAATCGCCACACAAGTTAAACATACGAATAAGGTAAAACATAAATGAATAATACAACAAATTTATGTAACATAGTTGAGTATAACAGCCTACCTGTATATCATACGGCTGAATATTCTAGATCCTGTGAGTCTACTGGATAAGTGAAATCATATTAAAAACTATAGTTTTATTATAGTTTATTATGATAAAGTCAGATACATAGCTCCCCAGTTACATAATATGTCCACTGATGAAATATTATCTTTTCTTTCCATAAGTATTCCCCCTAACTAAATAATAAAAGCTGATTTAAAACAGCACACTTAATTCCACCATTGGCTGCCCTGAAATCCTTCCCCTCGTCAATTTCAGAATGCCATGTGGACCTACACGTATGCATCTTTACTTTATATTCCTATCCCCTGATTATTATTAATCAAACGTTTCTATTGATTTTGCCTCTTCTCTTTATAAATTCCCTCCCTATAAGATTATTTTTCGCTTTCCTCTAACTCGTTTGGCAGCGTCGCGCTGTCTCATCCCTCTCATACTCATGTCCTCTTCCCTATATCCTTTCAGGTTACTTGCGAAATGTTTCACTTTTGTTTTTTGCATGCAAATGTCTTATTTCATGTTTTGTATTTTAATACATGTGTACCAGTATAAGAAGGCAGGATTGCTATTTGTGGACAATTTGCATGAAATAAAGTAGGTAAAATAAAAATGCTCGATGGTTGAGATGATGCAATGAGTATGAGTAATAGATTAAGATTTTTATGTGCTCCAACTGTTAAGATATTAATTAATATTGCACTGTGTAACTAAAACGCAAACCTATAGCGAAGACGGCATCCATACTCAGGGTGATATATTCAAACCCGCTTTCTATGGCTACTCTGGCGGCGCGCGTGTTTGGAGCTACAAGAAGAAGACTTTTCCGGCTAGTGATTTTTATTTCGTAGGCGCCTGATCACACGTGCACCGCGTCAGTGTGTGCCAACGTCTGCTGTGAATCAGCTGTGTTTTTTTCTGATCTGTTTTCGCACTGATAGGCGCTTCAGACCGGAGGTAAAGGTTCAAGAATGGGAATGAAAGGGAAAGAAGAAAGGGTGAAGAGAAACCCGGCGTCGGCATTAGCTTGCTCTTAACCAGCCCCCTGAAGCTTAATGCTATCGCCTTATAGCGAAAGCGTACCATTCGTGTACGGTTTCAGTGTTTCGCCACCAGATGTCGCTACTGCCTAGCGATGCTAGAATTTTTCTGGATGCATTGCTTGCATGTGAAAACATCGGTTAGTAATGAATTGTTTAATTATTTAGTCGCCAGTTAATGTAATTTAGTTTTTGGCTATTTCAGCAAGAAAACATTTCCAACTCTTGCGCTAATGTCACTGTGAGTTCTTTGTCAAAGAAAACTAGGACAATGCCTAAAGAAGTGTGGTGTTCTGTTGTCACATTCATCTTCAGCCTCGTTATATTAAGAATTAAAACTATATTTTTTCGTGGCATTTCACGTTTATATAACCATAAATAACCATTCATCGTATTTCTATTATAATGTAACTGATCTATATTTTGACACGCTAAGGTTTCATGATAAAAAGAAAAAAAAACTGTAGTTATTCCAAGCCCATATTTGTACGAAATTTTGCCCGTGCTGTGCACAATACTCAAAAATGATTTTCTTGGTAATGTCTGCACTGTTTTCACAGTCACAACAGTTTGAATAAAATATTTTAAAATATCGGAATTTGGACCCCATGGCCCGAATTCCGACACAGATATGCTTCTAATTCCGACAGTGTGTGGTTCGTAAGTTTAAGAGCTAAAAAGAAAAAAATGAGTAGGAAACTGTAATGAAATAAGTTTTATTTACGCAAAAGAAAGCAATAATTTCATAATAAAGCGTTCATGACAATACTTGAAAATATTTTACTAGTCATAGCATTAAGGACAGAAGAAAATTCTACGAAATTTGGCATCTGCACATTCCTCATGGACATACTGTTTGAAAACGCTGCACAGACTAATATCGGCACCCTGTCCTCTCTGAAAATGGTGAAATACCGGTGCTCCTTTTTATTGGAAGGCATTTCACTAGCACCCGGCTTGCCTGCGTTTCCAGTTCAGGATTTCTTTTTTCCGGAATGATTTTTCATCAATGTTGTAATTATTTCCTGGCATTTGCATAACATAGTGTTCAATCACGATACTTTTTAGATTTTGAAAGTAATATTTCACGAGCATGCGTTTTAATTTCATGGCTCTACCTTGGTTCATTCTCTAAGCCCTTATCTTTAATGCATCCATGCGTCTATTCAAAAATAACTTCATCAACTTTCTACCAGCTAATCCTGCGTTTTCATAGAAATTATGTGTGATTCCATTGATTTCACAGTAGGCATAGACCCTTCTTCTCAGTCGACCAGTTACCGGCATCCCTACCTCTCCGAAAAAAAATTCTCCGGCATAATTCCTTCTCTTGATCACAAACCAAAAGAGCAGACGACCAATATTTTTTGATCATATTATGTTCTGAATTAAGAAAATTCGTGCATAACTTGCAACAGTTATTTCAATGAATTTTCGTTCTTCTCATTAAATATTTTTATGTAAGGAAACAGCTAATCATTGAGCTCTGAAAAACCACAATAGCTGTTTACAAAAGTAGCACATAATTCAACGATCTCCGGTACTGTTACGTGCGAGTTAAACGGAAATTAAGAGCCGCTAGTCCTTATTCCGACACCTGTCGGAATTAGGGAATCCACGATCTTTCTAACTCACTCTTGAAATTCTCACTGTGTATCCATTATTTCTCCTAACTATGCATGCTGCACTATACAGCAACAATAGGCTGCTAAGCGATATAAAATATATATCACTTTCTAAAAATGAAACACAGAAAATTGGTTAAAATGACACCTCAAGACGCACGCCTTCCGCACTAGAACACAAAATGTGCACTAATACAACCAGCGCCACACCTAGAACAAGGTAACTTTTTGTGTCTCCTCGTTGATAGACGCTAGTCCCATATTTAATGACAACTGTCCACCAATTTCAGTACTTTTAGCAATGCACCCGGGTGTCGGAATTATTCCCGTGTCGGAATATGGCGTAGGTACGTATTATCATCCAGATATCCACCCATCTATAATGTGGTTGGATTTTTCTGTAGGAAATTCAGAGAATTTGTACACTGCATTGATTGTTCCAGTTCTTTGGATTAATAAAAATCTAAAAGTGATGTCAATATGCTAGCATTGTTGAATTCTAGGAGTCCTATTATAATGCAAAATAACATTTACATTATGCTGAGGCAAGTGGAGCATATCCTTATTAGCAATATAATGTTTCCAGATTGCTATTCCAGAACATTAGAATTATGTTTGGACAATATGTGTTTTACATTTCCCTCTGAAACACATGGGACTGATATGATAACACATATTTTACATTATTTCATTTTAATGAGACTTAGGCAGCAGTATAAAAGAATAAATGCCGACTTAATTTTTAAAAAATCAGTCTACCGAAAAATCCTCTCATTTTCATAAAACATGATGCAATTTAAAATTTTGATTTGCATTTTACATTAAATGTGTTTAAAAATGTTTTGTTTGACAATAAAATATAATCAGTATCTTCTCCGAATCATGGATTTCCTTGTCTCATCTTATCTCTCTGTACCACGTAGGAATTTTCTGAATATCTTGAGTGAGCTTGAAATGGTAAAAATGCACGTTATAAGCATTATGAGTTAATTCTTTTACGCATTTTTAATAATTCGTGCATTAACTACATTATTAATAATTGCTTCTGAATGTATATGATATTGCCACAACGCTTGAATAGTTTTTTAATGTCGTTAAAGTGCTGTGAAGGTAAAGCGGAAATATGCCTCAAAGTATGAGGTTCTTAAAGTTATAAAAGGATACTCTTTATCAAAGTAATTTTATAACACTATCACGCATGTTGAAGACAAAACTCAAGCTTATGTTTTTATTAGGTACTACACTTATAATTGGCATTAAAAGGGTTTCAATTAAATTACCATTAGCGCGTGTCAACTTTTCCTTAAAGGTTCGAATTTAAATAATTGAAATTTACTGGTTAAAAATGCTTATTTGACTTGAATATTCTGATGATGTGATATTAAATATAAATACTAAAATGTCCTTCCGTTGGTATTATCTCCTGTTAACAACACTTTGCCTCTCTGTTAAACTTACTTTGATTTTTAAGGATTCCGCAAACCCCTATGCACCTATAAATGTCACAAAAAATTGGCGCGCCTCCTATGACCTAATCATACGTAACAATATGAAACTTAGAGAGAATAAGAAACAAACTTAGCAATGTTCAAACGCTTCTCTGCATTATGACGAAAGAAGCTGAGATAATTTCAAATCTACCATAATGTTTTGTTCCAAAAATGCAAATATAGATGCGAGATTTGTGCACTTGTCACCCACGTTTTCCACCCACTTGCAGCGTAAAATTATTTTTTTTCGCGGTGGATAGAAATTAAAAAATTAGTACGAGTAGATAAGGTGTACTTTGCTTGGGTTTCAAATTTTTGGGAACCATATATTCATTCCTGCAACTCTTTAAATAAGATTATTTCAGTGCAACGCTCAAAAGCTAGCATCGCTAGATGCTAGCGACAACTTGCGGCGGAAGAAGGAAACCGTACACTAAGGGTACGAATTTCTTTGTTGACATTCCTATCCTATATATTAATCCGTGCTCTTAACGAAAAGACGCCACGGGGACCACGGCTTAACGTCCCATCCAACGGTCAGAGTATGTACCTACTGTACTCGAATTTTCTCCACAAAACACTCAACGAGGGGCCGGTTTACCAATGAAAAATATCTTCTCCTGCCGGGATTCGAACCCGCGTCCTCCATTTGAGGGGCCAGTACTCTTACTGCACCAATCCAGGCCCCCTCCTTTGATGTGGCGACATCGGTCATAGCTACTCATGCATGTAATAAGGGTAGTCCCATTTGTAACGTCAAGGTGGATGAACACGGCTGCTGGCCATCGGGTGTGTATCCTTTTGCCTTACTTCACCAAAGAGCTCCGTTTTACCAAGAGTTTCTATATGGCACCCGCGGCCGGGTTACCGCAGTCTGCGGGGTTACTAGGGAGTATTGGCCAAATAGTTTATATTTGCATCGATGTAACATCTACATCTACATAATACCCTGCAAGCCACCATAAAAGTGTGTGGCAGGGGGTGAATTCTCACCAAACATGCTCTACATATCATGCATAAAAAAGGATTAGTATTTATATACTATTCTAAACTTAACTATTTAAAAAAAGATTAAAATAGCATAGCAAAATTGCAAAAACATGCTGTTAGTTGGGTTAGCTTCAAGTCCTTATACCAACATGTTCTTATTGCCCTTATTGAATACATAAATTGAATTTAATAGAGGAGATCTTTGAAGAGGTCTCTAACAAACCTTTTTCAAATTGTACATGATTATGTGATTTAGTATATAAAGCAGCGCTTTGGTCTTGTGGTTGTGACTTTTGATCTTTGATTCGCTGTGCAATTGCTTGTGATGTTTTATTTACATTCGCGTACGGTTCACTAAAATACGCTTAATGTGACTTGATTTCCCCACCTTGCACGACTTGAAACGACTGTGGGATTCGGAAAGATACTCATTTTGTCAGGAATCTGGTCTAATTGAAAGGAGATTATCATTTCGACCTTCGTTCCAAGGTCCCTCTCACTCGATAGTTTGGTCAATTGAATCTCGTGATTGCATCATGAAAATATTTTCTGTGCGCGCCGGTCATTTAAAACGCGGTTTCCTGAAGTTGTGAGCAGTGTCACCTTGAATATTTTGCTCATTTAATTTTTTTTCACACACAGGGGGGTCGCTTAAAATTTTGGAACAGTCAACCCATTGCGTTGCTCTGCCGCGAACCGTTCGATTCAGCACCATCAGAGATCACCGGAAAAAGCTGGATATTGCTTGATATTAAGCTGCTTGTTTCTTCTGCGCAGGAATCGAATGTAAAATATTTTCGTATTGTGACGTTTGTGTAATTGTCATGGCGTAATTATAAAATTTTGGTTACTTCCCTGTACTCCCTGCAATTTATTAGTGAAATGTATGTACTACGTACATCTATAGGCATCTCAAGTATAGGTCTTTACTACAGAACGGTATTCCTCCCTTGCTGTGGAGGAATACCGTTCACTTAACTCGTAATAGTATTGTGTCAGTCCTATCGGTTTACTTTGTTTGAACACATTCTGAATGAGCTTCACCCACGAGAGTCCTTAAATCATTTCAGTATCGAGAAATTTAATTTCTTTGCATTTTCGTGTGGTAGCGTCTGTTGCATGTGAGAAATACTTAATGCTTTCCATAATTTGCCTTTAACGTTTTTGTCAACTTTAATCGCCTATACCTCATATCACGTGACTAAATATGCACATCTCTATCGAATCCGTGACGGCCATGGTAGCCAGGACAGCAGTGCGCCGTTTGCGGTTCAAATTCTAACATGGATGTCGTGTGGTATGAAGCTTATGGGTGAATTACGTTAGAGTACTGTATAACCCCCGTAGTTAAAGCAACTAAATCCATAATTGTACCTCTACCAATCCATTGGCTATTCTATTTATCAATGAACCAGTTTTTGTACAGGAAAGGGTTGAATTTGGACACTTACTCGGAGAAAATTACTACAATGGTTTTGACTGAGATTTGGCAAGCTATGTCGTAAACTATCTTTGCTCAGGCTCCATTCTCCAATTTTTAAAATAAGCTCACGGCTCTATCATATTTTTTATTGGGAAATTTGCGGGGAAGCGTTGAAGTAATGCGTCGATTTTAGTATCTGCGTTGGCAGTAAACGTTGACCGATTGCTCGTCTTTGAGGGACTCGTGGGGTTACTTGATTCGTGCGAATTCCTTTTGAAACAAACTCTTGCGCAGGAACATTTTCTAATCCAGCACAGTTTTACAGTTTTTGCTCCGTAGGTGTCATATAGCTTGTACTGTTTTTTTGGCGTTCATACCGTCTTTAATATCTAGTAATGAATTTTTGGATGAAGTAATAATGAATTAACAAACGTGGAATCCATTAAATATCTTGGAATAAGACTGACACATGATATTTCCTGGGGTAAACACATACGTGAAATAATGGGTCAAGCTAATCGTAAACTGGGATTCATCAAAAGAGTACTGGGTAAACGTGACGATCATGTACGAGAAATCAACTACTTTTCCCTTGTTAGACCTCATTTTGAATATGCTGCCAGTGAATGGGATCCCTCAGAAATAATAAACTTGAACATGTGCAGCGAAGATCGGTAAGATTTGTGAAGGGACGGTACGATAACTATATTAGCGTAACCAGTCTATTAAATGAATTAAGTTGGAAATAATTTTCAGATCGCAGGTTGAAATTTAGACTTAATCGCTTAAACAAATTCCAAGACCATATTTTCAGTGATGATGTTAAAAATATTTTGCGAACCCCAACTTACTATGGTAGACTGGACCATAATCACAAAATTAGAAAAATTGAATTCCGAACTGACAGATTCAAAATGTCCTTTTTTTCCTCGTACAATGAGGGAAATGAATAACGGTAAATATACCCTATACGAGTGTAGCAATGGATAACATTGGTAGCTGCATGTTGGTAATAGGACTTAAAGCTAACCCAACTAACAGCATGGTTTTGCATGTTTGCTTTGCTATTTTTATCTTTTTTTAAATAGTGAAGTTTCGAACAGTACCTATATAAATACTAATCCTTTTTTATGCATGATATGTAGTGCTTGTTTGGTGAGAATTCACCCCCTGCCACACACCTTTATGGTGGCTTGCAGGGTATTATGCAGATGTAGTATGTGGTGTGCCCGTCTGCTGAGTACCGAAGGACTCCCTCAGCACCTTATTTCAGTCCGGTGCCGCCCACGCAAGCCCTTCCTCACTCGGAGTCACATCCGCCCTCGGCGGGTGAGGAGCCAGATAGGGCGACCCCCTGTGCTCCCCTTCCCGTGACCCCCTTGTGATCTCTCCCCTCTCCTGTTGGCGTCAACTCATCCTCCTCCGCATTCCTCCCCTCTCACCTTTTTTCGCGTCAAGGAGGCAGTGATACCAACCCTCCAGCAACAGTTTTGCTGCAAATGGGGTTGGGGTAGGTATTTTGTTCTCATTCTTCCTCGACATCGACCGATATTGTTCGGTATCCGAAATTGATTTTCTGTTCCTTGTCATTGCCCTCAACCGCTCTTCTTTCAAAAGCTTATTCTTTCGTGATTAATTTCTTACGTATACAGCAACATTTGGCTTTATGGTATGGTGTACTTTTCTGTTGTGCTCATGATGAGTAATGGGTGGTTAATGGTTTTTAGGGAGACTTGTACATGAAAGGTTTGAATTTGGACTATTGCTGCATCCTGCCAGAGTGAAAAATTGGTTCTTCGCGAGGAAATCCTTAGATCACGGGAAGGGACCGCAGTGGAGGCACGTACCTCTTGTTGTAGAGCGATTATGTAGATGACGTAATTTGAGCGATGATGATTTTTACAGTTCGGAAGATTATTGAACGTAATCGCCGTTTCATTTACTCTTACGGCGAGTGAGCATTGGTGATATGGATTCTGGTGTTAAATAGTTACGTATTTACGATGACAGAGTTTATGTATTAAAATTACCACCGAATTAAATACTGCTGAAGTTAAGATGGATAGGACAGGAAAAGGTTTTCCAAGTGAATATATGAATAAATAAATGTGATTGAGAATATTCTGCTGGCACGAAATCTTGGTAATGTAAGAGCACATAGTTATGAGCTCATAGGGAATATGTCAGCCATGACATAAATTTGAATTATGGGGCTATTTGGTATAAATTAAATTCTGTGAAATAAATGGGAAACTAAATTTATTTTCTACAATGTCCGTTCCCGGTACCTAAATTATGGAAAAATACCAGTGATTATTCCAGTACGCACTGATTTAATGGTTTTGTTTCTGGAGATTTAACTCGAGAATAAGGTCGTGGGAAACGTACACGCTTGGCATTTCAGGTGCCGAGGGGTGTGGCCATAAGCCACCTCTATATGAGTCACAGCGCCATTATGCAACCGATGAATGTACGCGGTTCTTTCATCCTGTCATTCCTTGTCTCAGAAGTTGCCTTTAATTGTTTGAGCGTCTATCTGGCCCGCATAGGTTTCATTTCACGTACCTATTTAGATCACGAAGTTAACATTTTGAAATAGATGAAGAATTGTGCAAATTGAAATCATAGCATTACATTTTCGAGGGAATAACTGACGTAGGACGACAATATTAATCTACATCTACATCTACGTCTATACGATACCCTGCAAGCCACCGCGAGGGTGTGTGGCAGGGGGTGAAGATCACCAGGCATGCACTACTAACATGCAAACTAGCAACTATATTGTCTCATGCAACTTGATTGTTAGTGTCTACAGTATTTAAGGTGTAAGACATGCATCATGCACTACATAATACTCTAGAATATTTCCCCTACCTATCCCTCTCCTATGCTGCCTATTCTGTTCTCTTATAGTACGGGGGAAAAATGCCATTTTGAATCTATCTGTACGACAATCTATCTCTCTAATCTTATTTATCTGGTCGGATCTAGCATAATACGCTGGTGTTTTTAATATGTGCCTAACATCTTCAGTAAAGCTATCCGATTGAAATTTCTCTAATAGATTTAATCTGAACTTTAACCTACGCTCTGATAATGACTCCCACCCTAATTCTTGTATTAATTCTGATACACTACTCAACCTATCGTAACACCTTTAATGCGATAGTTGGTTCTGCTGGTGAGGATATGTACTTATAATAGTTGATACTCATCTTGCCCGAAATATACTTAGTACGGAGGAAATATAGCCACCTCATTATTCAACTCCGGCTGCGGTTTACGAGAACAACTCCTGAATGAAAATCCGCATCACGGGTTTAGGTTTGTGTTTTTCGAAGATAGCATTTAAGCCAGGACTCTTCGTCCTGTTGGTGAAAATCTGGGGAAAGCCAGCAGGGAGAGTATGGTGTTGAAAATACAGTGGAAGAAATCAAAATTTTATCTAATATGTTTTTATGTAGCAGCCTAGTTGCATGTCAATAGTGAATGTTTGGTGATCTTCACCCCCTGCCACACACCCTTGGGTTGCAGGGTAATGCGTAGATGTTGATGAAAATCACTTGGTTGAATTGATTACTGAGTAAGTCTTTGGAATCCAAAATTACTGTTGGAAATTTGTAGATATTGAGTCAATTATTTCCATTCTGTTTTCCTTTGGTCATTTATGACCTTTCGGGCCTATGCGATCGTACCTAAAACGAATAAATGCATCGTCAAAACGCGTGTAAAATGTCTAGATATCTTTAGCATTATCATTTATACTCTACCCGTAAGCCACGGTGGCCAGTTAGGTAGTATGTAGACCTGGCAATCTACAGGTTTCGGGTTCGTAGCCGGCTTGAGTATGAATGTCGTGTTTTTCTTACGATTAAGTACTCGAAGGTATCGTCGTCATTTGTTTGAAAAAGCTTTTGAAAGAACGAAAGAAACACTTGCTATTTTTAAAAGAATCGTTTCAGGATCTATGTGGTGATACTTAAACATCACGAAAGAGAAAGAATTTGATGTTTTTCATTCATTAGTACTTAATTGCACGACCAATTTCTATGCTTTACATCATTTTAAGTGTGAAAACTTTGGGCTCAGCATTTTTTATAGTCCCGGCTGAGTCTTTTTTTCCTTAGTGATCTGGCTTGATTCCATCTTCACCATCTGCTTTGTGTTCGTCCTTTTATGCGGTACCTTTCCATTATCCTTTTCCTATCCTAAGTTTATGTAAATGTATATTCTGGTGTGAGTGGGAGGTGAATGGAGTGGAAAATGAGGGGGGGGGGAAGATGAAACGGAGTCCTAATGGTTTGCAGAATATGGCCCAATAGACCAAGTAAGAGATCGGGGCTTCGTGAGGGGTGTACAGCGGAAGCCCCTCGAAACACTTTGAAAACGCTTGCCTTAGGATTTGTTCTTCATGGATCTCAGCCTTTGCAGCGTGAACTGCTCGTTGTGTCCGGTGTCCTCTTCTTGACAGCATAGGGCGGTGTAGAGGGAGGGGAGGGATTGGAGATGACACTGTGGTGGGTGTTTGGGGGTGGCAGTTTTGGGTGTTTTTGGGGTTCCGCAAGGTAGGGTTTGGGTTTGGCTGGAGTGTTGAGAGGGAGTGCGGGGGGAGAAGTAGTAATATTTTCGCAACGATATATTTATTCACCTCCATATTTCGGCTCTGAAAGCCTTTTCCATGTAAATTAAGAAAATTTCGACTTGACTTATTTTCGGGTGGTTCTCCTGGAGTCGTTGCCTGTTTGTTTGAAAATATGTCATGGGAATAGCAAATGGTTCTTTCCTTCATTAAGATAAAAATTTAGGATTTTATGAACGCAGCGGTTAGAACACCTTACAGCTTCAGTTTAATCCGTATAAATATCCAAGGGCATTTGCATTTTTGAGATTCCCACGCAATTTCCGTGTAGAAATTTATCTGCCTTTTATGGAGACGGGATTTTATATTTTGATTATAAAAAAAGTTGAGTTCAACCCAAATGTTGGTTTCTGATAGGTGAGGGTTGCGTTCACCCTGTACTAAGTCATCGGTGTGTGAAATTCACACATTCAGGGTAGGTGGAGCCAGTTACTTTGTCTGGGCGACCTACGATTTCCTACAGTGAAAGTTCTGACACGCAGAAAATCGAATCGTGAGGATTTTAGGTGGGAATATTCAGATAGACTCATGCCCGGGAATTGAACCCAGGACCCTCTGGCCAGTAGCTCTGCACTCACGCACTAGGCCACCACAACCTCCCACTCTTGTGGAAGTTGAAAATTGATTTAGTAGCAGCTACATGTGTGCTGATCCCGATATTCTTGAATTTCCTCAATCTTGTGGCAAAATATTCTTTCTAGTCGTAAATATTATCCCGTTTTTATTTTTCTCCTGTTTTCTCTCTTAACTTTTATCATTAAAACTAACATATTAATATTGTTGTTCTTTTGGAATGTATTTCGCATTCCAACATGTGACAATCTCGGTTTTTCCAGAAATGAATTAGAGAACGAATCGGTATTCATGTCTGTAATTTCGTCAAAAATATAATCAAAATTTTCAAACTAGTCTCAACATAAAGGTGCGTAGAAGGCAAAAACCCTGATAGGGTCCCTGTAAGGCCTGTATCTGGAGGGGTCTCTACACGGAAAAAGCCTGCACCTGAGTTGTGTCGCGGGGATGTTGGTAATCATTCCCTGACTTATGTTCCCTCCCGGCGACCCCACCTTGCGCGCGCGTACTTCCTCTCGCGACCTCTACCCCACCCACCCACGTCGCCATCTTAGAGACGACAGGTAGGGAAGGGGGGTGGGGCGGCGGTAAAGTTTGAAAGAATGATGAAAAAAAATTACATTGAAATGGAATGAAGGGGGTGACACGTTCGTACCCTCGCGTGTCGTCATCCTCTGCACGCATCTCGTCTCCCTCCCCCCCCTTAAGGGTTTGAGTGGGGAGGAGGGAAGTCTCGAGGAGGCTGGTTCGGCCCTACGGGGGGGCTCGGAGTCGCGGATGCAGTCAGGATGCCCAACATGCCCGTCCGGAGCGAAAGGCGACGACGAGGGAGCGACTCCCTGTGCTATCTGGCTTCCACCTCGCAGCTGGCCATTTCCAGCCTGCCGTTCAGGGTTCGAGCCTCGCGCAGGGTGAGTGGTTCCGCCTCCACCAAATAATCCCCAATCCGTCCATCTCTCCATCGGATCAGTTCGTTCTTTCATTTCCGTGACACGTTGAAGGGTGCGGCCGAGGAAAGATCGGAATTTCGCCTCTGGAAATATTTGTCATTTCACATCGCACTAATGGGACCATCACCGCAGGAGTAGGGTTTCACACACGTCACTAACCGATATATGGAGGGAAAATGAGTGCTGGAAGCGAAAGTAGTCGACCGGACATGTGGTGGTTGTGTTAATAGAGACAGTAGTTTTACAGTGATCCAACTGCCAATTTCATGTCGCTACTTTTTACCGGAGCCGACTTCTATGAGAAGCACGCCGCTGAATGCGGAATTGGAACCCTCGACCCAACTTGGGTTGCCAGGCTGGTATCGCGGCTTGCTGCATGAGGGACGGGTTTCTTTGGTTGGAGAGACTTTCAGCGAAGGAATATTCAGTGAAGGAAGAGATATGATTTATGAGTTACCATGATTTGATGCACAAATGCGATGCAGGAAAAAGTTATGCTCCAAGATTTCTTAAATTTATTTGTTTTTATTTTATTTCAATTTATTTTAAATTAAAGTGAGTTTTTGTGCTTGGAAATAATTCATGTTGAGGACTCTTTCCGACGGCGAGGTAGTTTAGGACGGTTGCATAAACTAGGTATTGCGTGTAGTACTTCGGGAAAAGATGCTAGCGGTGGATTTGTCTTTCTCAGGCATAAATCCTCGCGTTGTGAATTTTTTGGAGTTGAAGGCGTTTCATACGAGTCATGTCATAGCTCAGTTTGGTGAGTGAAGGAATGCGCAGTGAAAATTGCGTAACGTAAAGCAATGAATTTCGTGGAAAACTGCGTGAAAATTAAGGGAACGAGTACGCGGAAACTAATCCCTTTTGAATTTTACATGATTATTCCGTACTATGTCCACAATTTAACTCTGATCCAACCTACATAGTTTATTACCTTGTATAAACCAGTCTAATTGTGTGGTGAAATAATCTTATGCATCTGAATCAGAATCGCTATGAAGAGCTAAAGAGCTCGTATGTATAAGTGTGGGGAAAATTATTTCATTCTCTTTATTTAACACCCTCGGTAGGGCTCATAGACCTAGGTAAGTTTTGAAGCGTAAGGGTTAATTTAATGTCTCCCTTTATTAGACACATTCCAGCAAGAATTCTTATTGGCGTTATCTACTTTTTGAACGGCATTGAAATCATCTCTTAAATAATTGTTTAATGTTGGTTTATTTGCAATGAAGGTTGCCGGATTATCACAATTCCGACCGACATCATTCCCTATCATAAAGTAACATATTTTTGTCGATTCGAATTTTTAGCGCCGACTTAGTTTAGTTCGCTCGAATACTTTACGCTGTTTTGTTTTTGGAAGTTATTACGTTTTTGCAGATCGGAATATTTCCTTGTAGTATTCGAGTAATATTGAATTTCTATAATGCATCAACATCCCCGGTCTTCTTGTTCCTCCAGATACCCAGTATTATCTATTTTTGGATGGATTTATATTGAGGTAGTTACATTGGCTTTTTACTCAGGCATTCCTTAAGGTACTTTTAGATCCATGTGAGGGATTTTCTTGGCGTGGCTTCCTTTTTTCAACGAGACCGCTGCCGTGTCGTGGTTCCCCCACCGATCGCGCTGGCTTGAACCCGGGCCCAGTCCCGGCCGTAGAGACTTCAACGCCCTCGCGGGCCATCGCCGCGCCGCTGGCCTGTTGCCCGTTCGCCCGATTGTTCCGCGTGCTGGTAATCCGCACGCGACTCGAGACGGAAGCTGAATCGGTTTTGTTTATTCGCCAGGAATGAATGAGGTGAAGGATGAGCGTGGCTGTTTTTTATGTTCCTGTGCCTCGTCCGTCTCTTCCCATTGTTTCTTGGGGAAGACGTTTTTCCCGCCCATCGTTTCCTGAGTTGCGCGTTTGGAATTATCGTTGTGTGAGTTCGCTCGCGTCGGCTGTGATACAGCCTCATGCCTTTCAATTATTGACGTTCATGTTCAAGTACTTCCGGTTGTTGTGGTTTTTTCAATTTTATTCGGTGGTTTATTTCGCAAACCGTTATGTTCAACCCCGCCCGGAATGGGTAGACAGTTCTCTAGCTGGGCTCTAATCACGACACTGGCTGAGATTTTTCAGTGTCATATCTGATTATCAATACAAGTACCAAATGGAATCCGTTCACTTCCCCTAAATTTTTAGCGTTTTATTTTCAATACGTTTTCTTCTGCGATGATTGTTTTTTGGTGTTTAACACCCATGTTCCTTCCCTCAAGTCAATACCATTCTCATGACAGAATATTAAAATAATTGGTCATATGGGGAAAAATATTACCAATATATTATATTAAAATATTATACCAATTATATTAAAAATATTAGATAATATAATATATAATAATATATTAAAGTTATGAACGTAGCGAATCTGTGTTTACGTACTCGGCGTTTCGAGAAAAACCTCGATGTTGCTGTATCAATTTTACATGCTATAGGAACACTATTCGAATAGTAGTACTTGAATTTATACATTCATTATCCACGAATGTAGTCCCACTAGAAGTCAGCAGCACCATTATTGCTTTCTAAACACGGAATATTTTTCAGAGTAACACAGAAAGAAAAACACGAGCCAAATCCACAAAAATAAACTTTACCCGGGTTTCACTGTATTACAGCATCGTCAGGTAGCGTATATCAAAGATGCACCAACATATATATGAAAGAACCGAAATGGGGGGGGGGGGGGGAGGAAAGGTAGTAAAGTTTATTTTTGTGGATTTGGCTCGTGTTTTTCTTTCTGTGTTATCATGTTTCGCTTCCACTCCATATCGCCTGAATCAGAATTTTTTAGAGTATTTACTTAGGAGTAGCCATAATTGTATAATGTTTGACAAAGTTACCTCGGTTTACTTTTACTTTTGATTTTTTTCTTTCGCGAAAAGTCAGAACCACGCTTGCTATTGCTACAGTTGATGTTCCAGCACGTGACCATTCCTTTGATCGTTTTATTTGAATCCAAAACACGTGGACTAATTCGTAGAGCAAATAAAGTAGGCACTCATAGGCTATCAGGTTTTAGATACCGATATGCTATTTTTTCCGGATGAGAAAAAAATAAGTTATCCATGCCATTGATTTCTAGATCAATAGACCTTTCCACTAGATTTCGTCTCTGTTAGCTAACTAGCTAATAAAGATTGCATGGCTATCAGGTGTTCGCCTACTCGTTTCGTGACCGTCCTCCCATTTTATTACTATTTTTCATCCAAGAGGGACCAATTAAATCCTTAAAATTTTTCGAAGTCGCCATTTTAACGATGTCTCTTCTTTTGAAAGTTTACTTCTTCATGGTCTCGTGCCCGCAACATTGTAATGGCAGCCGCGTTGTCGTTCCGTAACAGTGCACGCGAGATGTTCGTTCCTCTTGGAAAAAAATGCGTGTGTTACTCGCAAGGAGTTCACAGGAACGAGTTCTGAGCAAGGCTGTGGATTTATCCTTGCCTATGAGATTGAATTGGTGCGGAGAACACGCCCTTCTTGAAGCGTAAATGCGTGCCATGTGTCGCTATCCGTCCGTTCGGAATAATCCGTTCCAATAACATGGGAGCCTGTGATTGAAAGCGAATGATATAATTCCCGTTACGTGTTTAAGGACACGAGTTCTGAAATCATACTTTGTTCTTGGGAGTTTGAAACATTCGCAGTCATGTCTTCTATCACCTAGCGTAATCAATGGTTCGCCTTAAGTTTCTCAGTAGTTAATTGATTAGAAATGGGAGCTGATTCTTCACCATTGCGTATGAGCACCACCAAGACATCGTGAAAGTGCACTTTCATGATCATGATGGCAAGGGCACCAACCTTTGCTTTTGTGTTTGTGAGGTGAATGTGGATGTTATTGTGTTCTATCATGCTTCTGTGTCTCGGCAGTGATATGATCCCCAATGGTGCTAAGGAATTAGCATTTGAGGCTAGCATTTCTGATATCAACCGTTCTTATTCGATATGGTTGATTAAATCTGCAGTCATAATGCGGGAACCTTATTATGTATTTGATATCAGATTTTGATCAGGGTCTTCTGTATGTGCGGTGGCTCGAAAACTTTCATGAAGCACTGACCTACAGCATTTGGCTTTGGTGTGGTTCAATAGCTTTTTCTCACCTTCTACTTTCCGGAGTTGGACGTCGAGAATTTCGATCCATTTGTCGTCTGTACGGTCCGTCTCTCTCGTATTCGGGAGAAATAAGGTTTTTGGGTCTTCTTTGTAGCGCGAATATTATGCGCAGCAATGCGTTCCGCTGCACCCGTTTCACTCCTCCCACTCCCAGCACCACTTGCTCACTCTTGCTCTTGGTACTCCGGGATCCATTGGTTCGTGTCCCACTGTCCCTGTTGGAATTCCTCCAGCGCCCTTCCTTCCTTAGGGAATTGAGTTTACCGCTCTGCCCCCCTCCCTTCATCCGAAAGGTCTTTCTGTGCCTTCGCCGACGTTTGTCTTTGGCATCCCCAGTTTTTCAGTGACTTGACTTTTTTCCTTCTCCTTAATACGCATTGATTCCACATGCATAGGATTATTAAGGATACTTAATTTCATATCGATAAAATGCACTTACATTTCTTCTCTAGTCATTAAAAAAATACTTTTTTCTTCATCATCATTAGTCAGCAATCCTGGGCTTGGTTTGACGCAGCTCTCCACTGAATTCTTCTATCGCCTAATCTCTTCATATTTATGTATTTCTTCCCTTGCACGTATTTCATCACTTGTTCCATATATCTCATACGAACTCTTCCTTCAAGGCCGTTTCTCACGTCCTTCCTTATCCTTCAACCATTGCCTTCATTAGGCCATCATATCTCATGATGTGGCCGATTAAGTTACCCTGTCTTCTTCTTAGGGTATTCAGAAGACTTACATTCAAATGAAATTTTAATTTGTGTCTGACATACTGTGTTTTAAAATTTTCGAATCATTCTCGTATTGCCCTATTTTCTGTATGCTTTCCTGCTCCAGGCAAAAAAATTTCAACATTTCCATACTTATGTCTTTGAGAACATACATATTTTTCAGGTTCCTTCTTCTAGATAAGTGTTTCGAATGAGGTGTCTGTTGTGTTCTTCTTCCCTACTTCATAATTTTCCTTTCCCGGCTTATTTATTGTATTCCTAAATATCTCCTTCGGGACGTTATTTATGTACATATACATATAATATTCATTTCCTAAACGGTTTTTCTGTTTGATCCAACTTTTAATAGTTGGGTTTTTACACCCCCTCTGACAGTTTTTGACTACCCCTCGTGGTAAATTCTAAATTGAGGTATACGAGAATATGTGGTATTATAGACGCATGATGAAGGTGAAATGAATTGATCGAGTAACTAACAAAGTCCTGAGGAGAGTGGAGGAAAATGTAAGTCTAATGAAAAAATTCAAAATATGAATGTACAACATAATCTGCCATGTATTGAGACGCAATGGTCTATGAAGACAATCGTCCAGGAAAAGTAAGCGGAAAGATTGGGATAGGAGGACTTAAAATGATATATATGAAACAAACTGTGAAGGATGTAAAAGAGAAGAATTTTTTAAGTAGGAGGAGGTTATCTGATGAGTTAAGATAGTTGAGTTAAACCAATCTTCGGATTGATGACTGGTGATTGTGATAGTATTGTTTTAAACGTGTCCTCCTTTACCTACAATCCATGCCTTTAGGGTTCCTCTTTGAAGGTTCATGATCTGTGTTCCTCCTTGCTTATTCTTACCCTCGTTGCATTTGACCCCTCGTGTTCAAGGATTCGCTCGTTTGTTCCATGCCCAACCTATATGCCTTGTCCCCATTGGGGGGATATGCGTACCTTTTCTCACGCTTTCGCGATACGCCTCGGTATTTTGTTACAAGTCCTCGACCTCTTACGACAGGCCAATGTTTCGTGAATGATCGTTTGCTTCCGACTGTCTGCACGCGATTAAATTTGTCAGAATCATCGATCGACAAACGCGTTAAGTGGTCGAATCTGTAAAGGAAAGTTTTTAAGATGCCTCGTTGAAGCTTCTTACTCGCTCTCGTGAGTTACATTAAGATTTAATTATCGCTTATAATTTTCATGGTCACACAAAAAAGATATCTCGTCATAAACCAAAAATATATCACCAGCCAGGATATGTGAGATTAAATATGATGAATTTGGGCACTCCACCGGGTCTCACACTACATTTCTGGCAACGTGACATTTCAATAGGCGAGTCGCCCATAGTCTTCAGGGTGAAACGTGGATATTGTGAGCAATGATAATTAGCAGTCATAATTTACATTTACATCGCTCTTTTTTAGACGGTAATTTATTTATTCCATTATTAACGAGGAATTCTGCGTTATTGATCTTATTCATGGTTAATATAATCAAGTGCAATTATGTCGTGACTACATGCGTTAAAATAAATGAGATCTCAATTTTGCACTTAAACTTTTCCGAGAAGTACTCAATCCGCTAAATACCTGTTTGAGTGAGTGTCTGATAAGTAATGCTCTGAAATGCTGGTTAGTCCACGAAAGTATTTTTTTAGCAATTACTTTTTCGAACCCGAAGAGCCGACTTCACCGACTCTTTCTTCAAAGTAACTCATATTATTTGTATTCATCGTAATAATTTGCTGGAAACTCGAAAACCAAGACTGCGTTCGTTTTATTACGTTCTTTTATTTCATTTATAGGAAAAACTCTCCCCTTGCCAGTTTTTTTTTATGATAACGACATGACTTTGTGTGGCTATAAAAAGTTTTTCTAGCGTCACTCATTATTTCACTTTATCCAAGGAATTCCGTCTTCAATTTGCATAATATTTAGTGCGGTTAGGACAGGGTGGCGATCGTCAGGGAAAACCGGGAAAACCTGGAATTGTCAGGGAATTTTGTAAATCTGGAAAAGTCGGGGAATAGTCAGGGAATTCTCGTAACAGTCAGGGAAAAACTGAGATAGGAAATTTTCGTTATTTTTCTACCATTACGTTTACCGGGCAGTCTTTCCCGCCCTTTATTTCACCAAAACATTTCATCAAGCAAAACAATGTCCGTCTCCGAAGTGCATAGAATAAGCCCCGTCAATTCGTTGGAAATTCAGTTGTGAATCTTAGTTATTTAGTTGTGAATCAGTCGTAAAATGCATCCATTTTGTATATCCTTAATGCGATATTTGCCTAGTAGCATTAAAATTCACGATCACCATGTATGTATTCCGCTCATCACAAGGAATCCGAGGCTACGTTGTTCGGAAGATTTTACCTCTCGTTTTTTTTAACTTCCGAGACTCGGGTCGCGAGGTAGCTGGGACACACTAGCTTGTAGTAAATACGTGCTTGCAGTTCTAAACATACGAGACGATGATTATTAAAACGGTAATACAAGTACGATCACACGTGTAAACAAAATCTTACGTGAGATCATCTTCGATTTCCATACCCACTTCGAGAGACCATAAGAAGAGTCCTCCTCCCCTCCCCACCTTTCACGCTTGACGTAATTATTGAATGGCCCCCTTAGCTCCCTCTCGAAGCAATTTAGTCAGGTCACAAACCACCTCAAATATGACATTCCTAAATATGACGCTGCCATTGCTAATTGCCTTCTGTTTTCGCTCGCAGTGGCGCGATTACGTTTTGTTTGTTTATACAAATATTTTTATATTTTTGGTTCCCTCTAAAAATCAAGGGGTTATGACCGCGTTCATCAAATTGTTATTCGCTTCTAAAACTCGTGCCATCCGATTTTGATCCAGTCCAAGAACTTGGCTTTGGTTTGTATTTTTCGCGTAGCTTAGTGATACCTGTGCCGAAGTCCGCCAGTAAATTGGCCATTAACTTTCCCTTCGATACTTTTTCAGTAATCTTCAACTTCCCAGAACTACCACGACACGCTACCTCTTCCTTCAGGAATTAGAAATTATCAATTTGTAAATTAACCGAAGGAAACATACACGGCCACGGAAATACGATACACGGCCGCGAAAAATGTATTAAAAGTGTGTACAATTTGTGTGAGGGCTTAACTTGTGAAATTTTAATATATTTTTTCATTCTTATAGCTTTTAATGTCTTAATTTCAGCTTTTAACATTTTCTGAGTTAGACGAAAATTTAATTCAGCAGAAATAAAATATTCCGATAATAGGAGACCTTTTGGCGATCGGTCAGGGAAATTGGTAAAGCCATCAGGGAAAATCAGGGAAAAGTCAGGGAATTTCAAAATTGGGTATCAGTAGCCACCCTGTAGGAGATGTATCGTGCATATAATTAGCTAGAGGACATATTTCTTTGACAAGTACGGCAAGCACGAAAAAGTGACAACTTTTTTTTCGCTATCCCATCCCCTAACAGTTGTAGTGCGTAAGTCGGCCATAGTTCTACTGCACGTCGTCGGTTATAAATTGAACTTCTGTGCATAAATCGTGTCGCACGGTTTGTTTCTCCGCAGCGGTAGCCGATCCAACCTCTGTGAACTGATTGCCCGCGTTCAATTTATTGTAACGGAGTTTCACCGTGTCTAACGCTTAAATGCACATGGAGTCTTATAATTAACTGTCTTTTTTCCCCTGCATATCGATCGCGTAACTCTCTGTTCCACTCCCAAGAAATTCGCCAGAACTTTCTCCCTACCCTTCCTTCTGGCTCCCTCTCAAACATGTCCCACGCAGCCTCGCCTCCTTACCTTCCATTCTTTTCTTCTACTTCCAATGACTTCGACAATCCGTGACGCGCGTGTCTTGTCATCTGATTTATTTGGGTTTCCGGGCCGGCCAGCGCTGTCAACCGACTCACACATCGTATTTTTTTCGGTCTCCTTCCTATAATTCCGTGCGTTCCCAGCAGTTGATCGTCAAGTATGTCGCCAGCTCTATCACGTGCCGCTCCGGCTGGCAGTATAGTTCGATATGATGTTTTTGAATGGCTAAAATGAAGTTAAGAATTGCAGAGTGATATTATAATGCCAAATATTTTCTGTGTGAGACACTGGGTCAATAGGAGACATAGATCGCTTGGATTTTTTTAAATTTATGCTGCTGATTGAGACTCTGATTGTTTTTGCATTGTCGGGAAGTATCAGTCAACTATTGCTTACCGGTAGATATCGTGAATGATTGCTAATTTCAGAGATGCCAACCTTAAATATCTGGAAGATGTGTCCCTTAAAATGGCTTCCCCCTGATATCTCCCCCTATTAATTAAATTACCCTGATATATCGCGCAAAATAACGGCTGGATGGAGGAAAGGCTTAAATTGGAAAGTGTAACCCGTTTGCTAATAAGAATGGGGTCGTTTACCATATTTTTTACTGCCGGATCTGATAGAGTTTGTAAAATAAAAAGACCCGTATTATTCCGTTTTTTGATCTGTCAATTATTTCTCGAGTTATAAGCGGCGAAAAACTGATGTTTTTAACCCTTTCGGAAAAGTGGGCGTGTTAAAACCTCTGACATCATCGACTTCGTTCAATCACAACTGAGCCGGCGAAGCTACTTCGCCTTACCGCAATGGGGGGACACAGCTGACTCTGCCAACAGGAGCGGTTGCGACATGATCTGTGAGAGCAGACCTTCCGAGAAACCCCCTCCACTCCCTTCCCTTCCCCTAAAAGCAGTCAAGGACGGGAGGAAAATGACGTCAATGATATCAAAGCAGCTTCTTTGGTGGCGTCACCTTTTGCTTATTTTAATTTTTGATTTATTATTGAATGGTTGTGGTTAGAAGATTAATTTTTTCACTAAAATTCGTTTTTCGTTTCCATCTGACTATTTCGTGTACAAAATTGCGATTTCGGTTCCGAGTAATCGCCCCCATTCTCTTCACAAGGGCCGGATTCTACTGCGGCCCTTGGAAATCGAGGCCGGTTATCAAGCCATCACTCCTATTCCATCCTCAGTGAGTGAGTGCAAGAAGTATCCTCCCGCTATGACACTCTTTTCACTGATTCAGTGCGTCTCGATATGGTGTCGTGACCGCTTGGAACCCCGATATCTTGCGTGAGTGTACTCGAAGGCGCCCGTTTGTGTCCAGGTCGAGATAAATAGGTTGCAATTAGGTGTGGGATAAACGCTCAGGCAACGATCCTACTCATGGGTCCCACGTAAGGAAGACGACTTTGACGACTATGCTCAAGTGTTGCCTACGTGATCACAATAATTTGTAGATCTCCGATGATCTCTGGCGTGCACTTGAGTTCTAAAGGGCCTCCCCTCTAATGCACCCGATTAACCAAGCTAAAATCCACACGTAACGTGTCTACTGGTAATTAGCCCAATCGTACAAGAGTGCCTGTCGTGTCTCAAGTTAATATTGTTGAAGCAAGAACGTAGCTATTCATCTTTAAATCGCGAAATGGACCTTTTTTTCGTTTTTGTGGTGTAGATCTTCTCACTATTCGTTTTAATACAGTGGTATCTTGTGACGATCTGGAATAACGTTCGTTAGTCTTATCGCCGAAACCTTCGCAGGTTTCTATGGAAACTAGTTTATTTCTTTCTCGATGGTTCCCACTAATTTAAGATAAGTGTTATAGTAAAAATCACAGTAGAAAACTCACCATAGGGGGAGGTAATGTTCTACCCATTTAGATTGGAAGTAAGATGTAAGTTAGAATGAAAACTTCTCTTTTTACAGTATTTCGTTGAAAATATATTATGTAGATAATGCTAATAACCTGAAAATATTTACATGATGTTTTTACTATTTTTCTCCGAAATATCAAAGTGAGATCTATATAAGCGCTCACATACTTTGAATCATTCATTACCCGTGCCGGGAAAAATCCGAAAAAAATCTTTGATAATCGAAAAATTCGTATTGGCCAGATCGCCCTAGCTTGCTCAATTTTTGTTAAGGGTTAAGTTTGGCTATTTATTCGGACAAAAGTAAGAGCCAGTGCCATTTTCTTTCACTCTTCAAATGCCTCCGCTACTCTTTGAGTAACAAACTCTCCGCTCTAATTGTTATGTTGTACGCAGCCGATCTTCTTTGGATAAAAGTATTCTGGAAGAGGTTTGGGAAAAGGGGATGGGTATAGTCACCATACTTCACGTCATGCGGAAGGTTTTTTTTTTCTTGTCTTTAAAAAAAGGTCGGTGCATCCAGTGCGGCGCGTACGTACTTCCCCTTTTTTGCGTGACCATCCAACTGCCGGCGTTCATGGAATACGATCGTCATTCGACCCGCGAACCGCTAGTTTGACACCACTCCTCCCAATCTTTTCGCTCTCTCTCTCTCTCTCTCTTTCTCATCTTTCTCTCCTAGAGAGGAGCACGTCGCAGGAAGAATTTCGTTGCGGGCATCACCACAAACGCATTTCGTCCGCGAGAGAGTTAGCGGACTCTTGATCTGTACGTCTCGAGGCCGATTCCGATCTCCTCGGGTGACCGTAAAATTAATCTCGTTCTTCCCTCGCCCCTTCCCTCCTCCTCTACTCCCTCGCCCATCTTGGGGAAGTCTTGGGGGAAGGAGGGCTCACGTTTCCGCTACGATGAACAGTGGACTAAAAAACTGGCAAAAATACGATGTTTTTGCCCACTTTGTGTTGAAACTTCGCATGGTCATTTTCAATTGATTGTTAAACGCGATATTTCATGTCATTTTCTCTTGTTCTCACAGATCTATAAGGTACATGGGATCAAATTGTAGCATCTTTCTCACTTCCTCTGTAACTCTCCAAGATCAAATTGATGCTGAACCTTTGATGGTGTATCTTTTTATTAAAAGAAGCTACGATTTTATAGAGGAATCCTTTACCTTTGTTTGTGTGTAATTTAAGGGGTAGAAATTTGATATATTCCATAGATGTGAGAAAAAATTCAATTCTTGTTTATAAACGTCGGGTCCATAGCGTTAAGAGTTCTCGAATACAAATGTAAAGGCAATAATTGGTGGTTATTATTGATTATTAGAGAATATTAGTTGCTAATGAAGTGATAGCAGGTCAATGAAATTGATGGGTGGCTGGGTATCAGTGTGCTTTTCCACATTCTTAATCTTTGTTAGGACTAAGGTGTACTCGTAAATGCTCTTTTCCACTTTTTGAGCCGAAACCTGTTTGATTGCATTGCTACCGTGTAATGTGGTCCCACTGTCGTGTGTTGAATTTATACGATGATAATTTTTCTGAAATATTTATTGGGTTTTCGATTTTTGTTTCTCTGAAGCAAGAATGGGAGTCAGTTGTCTGCTGCCAAAATGCACATATAGATTTCAGAGGAAAGTAGATGGATGGAGCGAAGAAAGTGAGGCCGTAACATGAAGGTTTTGCAGTTTTTTACCGCTAGCTTCATTGGGGACAGTAATTGTCCCTTTTATCTATTTCCGTCAGCTCTGTAATATCGTTCGGAACTCATTCTCCTGCCAATTACTTTTGAAGCTAATATTCTAAAAAAATTGAATGGTTACAACCCGAAGAATTCAACTATTATGTAATATTGTATTATGCTTAAGATGGTGGAGCTGCTCCGAAGTAAATTAGAATTTTCGTTGGAGCTCAAATTACAAATGTCCTCTTTCTTAAAAGAATTAGGAATAGTTTCATTGCATTTCACGTGAAAAGTTTGCAATGCATTGAGTGACACTAGTCCTAGATAAATCCTCTTAAAACAATGAAAAATAGTGATTATAATTTAACAATAATACTCATATTGCTTTCCGATCTGTTACTGAAATTCCTGCGATGGAGTCGAATGTCGAGATGCCGGAAAACGCACGAGGGAATAACAGCCTTTCTTTTTAATTAAATAAGTAATTATGTTATTCCACCATATAACGCCTGAAACGACTCTTTTTAGCCTTTCTTTTGTACTACTTGGATGAGAAAATTGATCACTCAAATCATATTCGCCGACTATTCGCCATCTTTACTGTTTTCTGTTCACTTTCTTTATCTGGTCAGAAGAAATTGGACATTCCACCAGCGGGAGAATAAGATGATGCCGAATGTGTGTATTTCGCACGGTCGCGAGTTTTGGGATGTGTATCGCTTTTTCCGAAAGTGACATACATCTTCTTGTGGATGCATCTGTATTAGACGCGCATGAGTGATAATTTATGGTAATCCCTCTGTTAGCAGGAGATGGTTTATTCGCATTCCTTCCTTCCCGCGGTGAAAGCCTTGTGTCGCAACGGTCACGAATTTGAGGAAAAGTCAAGAATTCGTTCCTTTTATCGGCACGGGCGGCTGCGTGTGTAAACTGTGGGAGAGCATGGTGGTTATTTCCCTCGTAGCCGAATGGATTCGGTACGTAAAGGGGGGAGGGAAGATAACTTTTCCGGCTCCTGTGAAGTGGGAAGCGGGTGGCTCACAATGGGAGACAAGAGGAGGCGGAATGGGGAAAAAAATCAAAATGTCCGTCCGTTGGCGAGGATCGCTTATCTCTTCGCCTCCTCCCTTACTCTCTCTCTCTGTCTTCACGTCCCCGTGTACCTACTCGGGACGCTCGCGTCCGTGACCCGGTGGTGAATCGGTGGTCCCACCCTCACCCCCGTCCACCTCTCTCGGAAGTCCTCGTGCTCGTCTTAAACCTCCGTCTGAGCGTGACACGTGAAGGAGTGCGTTCTCTCCCCACTCACGTGCGTGAGTGACACGCGAAAGAGTCGAAGGAATTGGGTCTGAGGAGTTTTTATTTTTGCCTCTTCCCTTCGAAACAGATTGAGGTGAGTGGCGTGTAAGGATGTGGTGGAATGCTCCCGTTGATCTAGCCTGTATTTTCCCCCTACATAGGCAGAGCGAACCGAGCTCCAAGCATTAAAAATTCCCAACTAAACTTTTGCATGTTTTAAATCACGGCTTTCGTCGGAGGATACACTCAGAGTCAAATCACTCTTGGAAGTATCGCCTCATTACGGGCATTAAGCGGAAGCCATGAGGTCGCGGGTTCGAATCCCGCCTGTGACATGTGGTTTGCGTTTGTCTTTAGAATCAAGTTTAGGTTTGATAGTTCGTGAGTAGTTGGAACACCCGAAAGCCGAACACTTGGTAATCAACAGTAAGACCTTAAATGAGATGTATGGAACAAGTAATGTTGGATGTATAATAGATTAAAATTGTTTTAAAGCGATGAGGTAAACAGATACAAAAGTAGAGTGAAGAGCTGTGTCAAACCAAGCATAGCCTGTGACGATGACAAAAAAATCAATCAAAAAGGACATCTCACATAACATACGATGATGAAATTTTTAACACAACTGAAACTTCTTTATAAAAAGCAATCCGCTCTATATTTCCGCAGGATATTTAATCAGTCCTACAGCCTAAGCTCAGGAATAATTCCCAACCTAATTCTTCTGCAAATTTGGGCACTCTGCTAAACTAGACGAAGCCTTTTTTTCAAACCTAGCTACCTTTTGCTGTGGACTCCAATTTCGTGATCGAGCCTACTTCATCTGAATCCCATATATTGACAATTTTCTGGGTGGAGCCTAACAAACTATAAAGAAATTCGTTCTTTTCCTTCTCATCACAGTATTCAGTATATTTCACTGTTATCTCATTTATTAGGTATATAAGGGTTGTCAGAGAACTTAACAGGATTTCGAGAGCATTGAAAATTGCCCAAGAAAAATGGATTCCTGGTCTGGGAATCGAACCACGGGCTTTTGGCCGAGCGTATGCGTTGGCCACCACGCTACTTTGTTCTCAGAGGCAATTTTTAGTATATATATATATAGGAACAAGCTTCATCATCATCATTAGTCATCAATCCTCAGATTGGCTTGACGCAGCTCTCAACTGAGTTCTTTTATCGGCTAATCTCTTCATATTTACGTATTTATTCTCTTTCACATCCTTCATCACTTGTTACATATATCTCATTCGAGGCCTTCCTTTTCCATTCTTCCCTTTCACTTTTTCCTCGACGATAGTCTTCATCAGGCCATCGTGTCTCAAGATATGGCCGATTAAGTTTTCCCTTCTCCTTTTTACAGACTTCTCTTTTCTCCCACTCTTCTTAAGACCTCTTCATTTGTCACTCGGCCGATCCATCTTATCTTCATGGATACTCATCATCATTGGTCAACAATCCTAGGATTGGTTTGACGCAGCTTTCCACTCGATTCTTCTATCGGCCAACCTTTTCATTGTGACGTAATTCTTCTCTTTTACATTCTTCACAACCTGTTCTATGTATCTCATGCGAGGCCTGCCTTTTCCAATCTTCCCGTTCACTTTTCCCTCGACGATAGTCTTCATCAGGCCATCGTGTCTCAAGATAAGGCCGATTAAGTTTTCCCTTCTTCTTTTTACAGTTGTCAGCAGACTTCTCTTTTCTCCTACAAGCTTACAGTGGTTATTATGATCCATCATGTATGGGACTCGTAGGGCGGTATTGAGCTTCAAGCAATCCACTACCCACGAGGATGAATCCCACCATCCATCGCAACGTGCGATAAGCGATCCACTGTATTCCCTTGATGTCCATAGCCTCGTAAAGAATAGCTTTCATATTTGTGACAGTTTCGTTGAAACGAAGCCAGGTTATGTATATCCTGGTTTACTATTGCTTGCACTCCTGATGTTATTTTCATCGAGAGTAGGCCAACCGACCAACACCGAATGCGTCCCTTGTTGTGTCGTCTCACACACCCTTATCCTTGCCAAAATCTTCCTGTCTGGCTTCAATGTTCCCAAATGACCCGTAGTGTCCTTGTGTATTCGGTTGTCGCGCGAAGTCGCCGTCCTCAATTCATAGTCGATAGACCATATGAAGCCTATTTGCCGAGATGGAGAAGTGAGGAATTCGACAGAAGAAATCCTTGTCACTTGAGAGAGAAAAAAATGATTCGATTTCTCCCACCTTCTACCAATACGACGACCATCATTGATTGAACTTAATTGGTTCCTTTGTATCGTCCTCAAAAATGCCCTGGAAGTGAAGAATTCTGGGATACGGAATGAGTGTCTTATCTTAGTGATCTACGCAGTGGGTCAGCAAGTCGAAGATCGATAGGTCAATTCATGTTCCAGGAGACCATATTCCTCTGGAAAATTTAAATGCGCTAGTTGCCGTTGATTGCAGTAGGTAGTGTTAAGAAATTGCATTAATACGGTGGGCATAATTTTTTAATGCTAAAGCAATCAGAGCTCGACCTCACAGCTTCATATGAAATTCCGATGTAAACCTACCGCTCTTCTCATTTGAGCAGTAGTATTTTAATTCTCTAACGGTCAAGGTTATATTGCGACACTTAAAAAAAAACTAATTCTAGAACAATTCTGAGATGAACTCAACCCTCGTGCCCGAGATTGGATTCGATTCTGCGATCTTTAGTTTGTCATGTCGATTCAATGCCGTATCGGCTACCACTACTGGTCCTGCTTATTGTGAATACATTTCAGGTATTCCAGGCTTCGCCCACCGTATCACTTGATACGCATCTGTTGATATGCAACACCCTTAGCATCTATCAGGGAACTTATCGATCGACAGTTGTCCAGTGATCTGTCGGCTATTACCTCATCGTATTTAGCTCCAGGGACTGATTCTCGTCTGTGCTAGAAATCCGACGACAAAGGCCGCCTTTTCACTTGGTATGATTGAATCGATAAGAAACTTCTTAGGCGCATATCACAGAATTTGTCGATTGACAGGTGCCAGCAGCGGTAGCCAGGTCGATAAGACGTCGGACCTGGCAATCCAAAGGTCGCGGGTTTGAATACCGCCCAGAGTTTGGATGCTGTGTGTTTGCTTTAGGATTAAGGTAATCGGTTATGAGGTACGAAATGAATTACGCCGCTGGAGGACCTAAAAACTGAAATCTAATGCTACTATTCGATATACAGCAGTGGTGTGATATGACAAATAATAGTGGGATCCGACAAGTATGATTATCGTTCTATAAGAAATACTCGAAGCGTCTGTTACATAACTCATCGATCGATAGGTATCGAGTGATGTGAAGGCTATTGACTCGTCAGATTTAGCTTCAGGGATTGATATCGTCTGCGATAGAAATACGACAGCAAACGCCACCTTATCATTCAACATGCATCGATCGGTTAGCTAGTAGCACACACTCTAGCTTTTTCTTTCCAGCTCGTGTGTCGATCGCGAAGGCGATCATGTCAATCGCCCACTTCACTCTTCTCGCCGCGGGAAACATCGGAATGTTCTTCGTCTTTTTTTTCGAGAACGCAGAGAAGAGTTCGCCCCTTTTGTCTCCCTCCTCTTCTCAATCACCCAGGCGATTTTACTTCGCATCCGTCACTAGGAAGCGGATGGTTGTTCGAGAGAGGAGAGGCAGCGACCGTTAAAATCGCGCCAATCTGGGGAAACGGTCACGCGGATTACGGCCTCCGAGCATCACGCATCGTCACGTGAGACTTCCTCTATTTACGATTTCCTTCTGTTCATCGCTCTTTGTGTTTCTTTTTTTTCGCTGTTTCTCTTCTGCAGCGCTCTGGGGGCGCGCATTTAACCGTCTCACTTTGGGTATGAAACGGGGAAATTGGTGGTATCGTTGATGGTAGGTTGGTCTAGGTTGCGCTTTCTATTTTGCTCGCTGACGCGTTCGTGTGATCTCGTATTCCGAGATTTGTTCGGTGCGGCTACAAATTGATTAATTCGGACTCGATAGTTAATTCTCTTGGGATTGGTGATTCTATTCCGGAACGTGACGAGGTTGAGGACCGGGAACTGACCATCTCCTGTCTATTGATTTGGACATGTCATTTCTCCCCCCTTTATCAATCGACGGAAACCATGGGGGGCCGTCAATCTGAATCATTCAAGCTATCAACTTCTCTCCCTATCCGAAACTTGGTGGTAAATATACCCCTGGGGTAAGTTTTATGTCCGCATGTAGCCAACCAAGTGGTGGTTACGTTGGACTGACTGGTCCTCAAATGCTATATCTCGGACTTTTCTTAAGGGCTGTTGGTGACGTAGGTATGTAAAATTAGGTGGAGTGTGCAATATGTTGAGTCGTTCAGTACATATTATGCTGTATCATTTGCTTAACAACATTTCTTTTTGGCGGAACAGGATCCTTCTGCTTTATTAGCTTATTATATTTTATCTCTTGATTCGGGGAACATAAACCTTTGTGCCATTTAAAATATTTGGTGCAGAATCAGTTTATCAAAGAATATGGTTGGTGAGTCAATCATCGAGGGACAAGTGAATGAGAAGAATGGCTAAGGAAGGCCTCGCGTAAGGTGTAGTAGTAGTAGTAGTAGACCAATGGGCAATGTAGACGCAAATAAATCCTGGCCATCAATTAAACATCGGTCAGAATAAAAAAAATTGAGTTATTTACGAGACCAGGGCCGCATGTGTCCGTCGCAAATAAATTCCAAACCATGCCCCAGAAATATGATTGGCTCAGAATGTAATGTTATCACAGTTTGAGGATATGAATTGCACTCACTAAACACGGAGGTCGTAGTTTCAGCTCCCGCAATGCTGTGACATGGGCACATTACTTATCTGATTATATCGTAATTTAACGCAGAAATGGCAGCGCTCACTACTTGTTTGGTAGCTGTTCACCTTCGGCTTATGCGGCGAGGCTGAAATATCATGATTATTTCTTACTGTGCCTCTTTTAGTAGTTTTTACAATTTTTCCCAATTCTAAAAACCGGCCTTCATTCTTTCCGTCGTCGATAGGGACTGTTTCTTAAGATTTGTCTCGTTAATTGTGCTACTCAGCTAATTTTGTAACACCTCTTTCCTTTCCCTAACACGGTCATAATCGAGAGATTCTCTGTCTCTTTCCAGTGATAGACTCTAATTGGAATGACCTTGAATTTCCTAAAGGAACTTGAAGGAAATTCCTTTAATCTTTCTAAAGGAACCCGTCTGATTTTATAATAAAAAAGCAACGCTTTCGCCTTGTGCTTGCCCCAGAATCAGTTTTATCAGTTTCCACTTTGAGATTGCTGGGTGTGCACGACGCAACTAATCAATTGATGTGTGATATGTGGATATTGTTAAAAGATGGCTGCCACAAAAGGTTATACATTCCTCGAGCTAAGGACAGTGATGTGCCAAATATGGCAAATTTGGACTCCATATCACTCGGTACGTTTCGATCGACAGGAACATCATCAGATCGCATTCCCTCCGCATAGAACCGCGAGTTAATAATGCAACAAAAAAATCACCTTTCAATGAACCTGGAATGTTAACGGTTAATTGGTAAAAAAAAATTAGGGAAATTGGAGAGCAGATGGTTTGGGGTAATTAATTCCCTAGAGTATTTATGCTATATTAAGTTGCTGATATTAGGATTGGTGACCGACGCATGAAGTGCTGAACTCGAAGTGTTCTCCGGGTAGTCCTCAAATAAAAAAGCGTTATTTTATATGGCTAAACCGACGGAGAAATTGCTTATTATCGTGGATATTTTACAACCGCAGCCAAAAATCCTGGGATAGTGGCTGTGATCTCATTTCTAGAAAAATATCGCTGGGAGATTGTGAAAATGACTCATTCGCGGACGAAAATTTAATTATGTGTTTGCATCGAGATTTTGTAATCTTTTTATTTCGCCTGTTGGTTTTCCATGCTTTCTCTCTGCATTGTGGAAACAGCTCTCAAAAGGTGTGGGTGCTTTTTTCTTGGGTGAACCTTGACTTAATTGCTTGGTTTCCCTCTAAATCTGGGAATTGAAACCTTGAATTTCCTATGATCATTTATATTGTGATACCGGTGTTCATAACCACGGTCAGTTTCCTTTCACTCCGAGTTGTTGTCATTCAGATTAGCGGGAAAGACAGACCGGAATCACTTTCAGACTTTCTTCTTTTTTGGTTGTCGTGCTCAATGTATACACCTCCAACGGATTAATTGAAGCAAGGACGTTTTAGTGCTGTGTAAGTTTCAGCAGCAGTGGTGAACATTCGATCGATATTATGCCGAAACTAGTTTTGGAAGCGTTCGTCGTCAGAAATGCGATGTTTTTTTCTCTGAAAATGTTGAGAAGGATTTGACTCTCAACAACCCACCAAAAATATGTTTCTCACCTTGTATCGCCATGGTTTCCTAGGTTGGTATGATGCCGGGAAAATCAACGGAAGATCATGTCGGTGTGGTAGTTAGGACTAATGATTCCTAATTAGCGAATTCAAAAGCGATTCCTAATAAGCTAATGAATCATCTTCGCTGGCGTTTCGGAGTAGGTGCAACTCGCTCGACGGGTTGCAGTCTGTCGGATGTTACATAAAGTTTTGGCGCCTTTCGTCGAGAGTAGGATCGTCGAGTCTGAGTTTTTTTCACCCATCGTTTCCTCCCGCTGGAATCATTGCCTCTACCTAATTACCTTTCTATTCTCAATGGCGTGAATATCTTAGGCTGTCGGTCACCACCGCTAAATAACTAACTAGTAAAAAGGACGCACAGGTTTTAACTGGACTTATCCTTAAGTTCTCTCCTGAAATCAAACCCAGGACATCCGGCCATTAGTCTTTCTACCCTCTGCACAACTATATCGTCTGTGTAACAATACTGTTTTGTTTCCCCGCGATACTGGTTGTATACTTTAATCATATAGATACTATAATCATATATACATCTAGTAAGGGTTATGAAACAAAACTTGAAAGAAATATGAACTTATCCATGGACTAATTGATGTGGCTCGTGATTATTCCCCATTTGACCCTAAAATCGTGCCCAATCACGACTTCCAAAAGTGTAGCAATAGTAATTAGCGTTGTCATCTGGGGAAACCTCCCCATTTTTTGCTGTATCAGCTCTTGAGGATCATGTGTCTCTTTTTTCATTTTTAATGCACCGATGGATAGTGAGTGAATCATAGTTCTTGTGACAGGCGTATGTAACAGCCCTTTTTATGTTCTCCAGATATTTTTCGAGTAGAAAGTCGCGTATATATAGTCTGGACTGCACTTTCCTATAATTGAGGTACTGTCTTCCTGTACGCTCTGATAACTGTCGCAAACCTCGTTTTCATCGCATAAATTCTTTTCCGCGAAGCAAACATTTCAGCACTCTTTTAATGTTGACACACCACTTAATGTTTTTTTGCTGTAATGGCTTGATTTAGAGGTGATCTAATTAGTGGCCCCCAAATATTTTCTATCATGTGCTATATATGTTTAACTGAGTAAAATATTCCTCCTTTGATTTTTCATTGCATCTGCTATAAAAGTCTTTCTTTCTTAATTTTTCATTCACATTGTCTTCCCAACCCTCTTATTTAACCGTGTAGTCCATGGTGTACTGTGGCGTTGCACGATCTTTCTCCAGGTTCGGGGTTGGAGATTCAGTGGCGTTCTTATTTCGTGGTTCGAGTGCCGTTTAATTGTGCGCGCAATACCTATGTTTTTTTCTTTTCTGTTTACCCAGACGGAAACTAGGTTGACGGAGGACGTTTGCGTGGATGGTGAAAAACGGAATCTGCGGGAGTGTATAAACATGACAGATGGAATCGCTTCACGTCTCCATCACGCGTGGATTCGCGTCCACATTATTCTTTTTTTTTGCGCGTATCATGAAAGAGCGTGCAGACTTGCAGCACCCAAAGGGCGCAGTTTTTGCGCTCTCATTACCGTAAGTATTTTAGCCCCGAGATTACTGTAGAATTCGAGAATTTCTGGAGGTCAGCCGAGCGTGCAAGAACTCGGGTCCGTCGTAAATGAGAATCCGGTGACGGATGAGACTCCGTTTCTGGATGCCATGACGAATCCTGGGAGATTTGAACTGTCGGAGAAATCCGTTAGTGGCTAAACGAGTCTGCACACGTCATTGCTCTTTTAAAAAAATCTCGTTGATTTTTGGTGTTTTTTCGTTTCTGTCGCTTTTCGAAGTGTGATTAACAAGCGCTCAAGTCTTTGAAAATTGGCTAGTTGTAAAGCGTAGAGCTCCGTATCGCTTAAGCACATTTACATCGACTGTAAAGAGCAGGAAATTAAAGTTTTTTGTGCCAGCCTAACGTGAGGGCGTTCATGTCTATTTTATTCGAAGTTTCAAATTTTTCGTAGCGCTACTTGAATTAGGTTTTAAGATACTACTACTCCTAATCTTATAGTATCGTCTAACTTAATTGAACACTAATCTTAACCCTAAGATTATCCTCACAGCATCCATTCCTGAGGTGAAATACGAGCTCGTGGCTCTTAAGATGCCTGGCCAATGCGTTACCGATCTGTATGCTTTGGCTGCCTTTAAACATTTTTATTGCAAGGAAAATGAGTTATAGTAGCGTCCCATCTCGTCAGTCATTAGTGAACTTCCTGCGATCTAGCACTCGATTTTTTTAATAAATCATATGCTCCAAATTCAACAAAAAAAGTGTTCGATCCAGAGACTAATGCTGGTAGAACTCACCAACCTAGAAAAACGCAATAACAGGGTTTAGGTTACTGCCCAAAGAGACACCTCCTGAATTTGAACCGTGGGCCTCTATAACCATTGGAAAGTAATAGGCTACACAGTACTCAACCCCTTGGTCGCTAATCCCTGGTTGTATTGTACCAATATGCTATTGTGAAACACGTACTGATCTATAAATGTCCATCCATTTGTAAATTCCTTTATTTTACATCCAGGGTAAATCGTGAAATCTGTCTACAATTGTGCCGTATATCTGGTGTCGTCAATGGAGTAAAGAGTAAAGAAGTAGTGGATTAGGAACGTTACCATCCAACACATCAGCTACTCCGAAAGAAAAAATGGCAATTTTCCACAAGAATAAAGAATTTAATTTGACCGGTTTCGGTGTACAACACCATCTTCAGGTCCAGATGGTGTTGTACACCGAAACCGGTCAAATTAAATTCTTTATTCTTGTGGAAAATTGCCATTTTTTCTTTCGCTATGATATTCCACCAAATCAAGCCTGAAACAACTACCTTTACATCAGCTACTGTCCTACCTCGGCTAAAACGATAAAAAACACCCATCTATCTTCCCAAAGAATTTGAGTTTGACAACTTTTTAGAGGGGTTATTTGATTTTCCACCTACTTTTCACCATAATCTTTAGCGTTGAAATTTGCTTCTAGCTCATACTCCTCAATATATGAACTTAAATGATTTAGATAAACCCTAACTCTTCTTAAACATAATATCCATTTTATCTTCATCATTCTTCTGTAGCACCACATTTCGAATACTTTCACCCTTTTCTTCTCCGCTGCTGCCATCGTCCGTGCCTCACTGCCGTTAAGAAACATGCTCCAGATGTATGTCCTGATGAATTGAACAAGCAGTGAAGAATGTGAAAGAGAGGGATAACGTAAATTTGAAGAGACTTACTGATAAGAGGATTGAGTGGAGAGCTGTGTTAAACTGATCTTAGGATCGTTGACTCATGAGGATTTTTGCGCTGCTGTTTTCTTGTTCAAAATTGTTGATTGAGATAGGTCTAAAGGTGCTGTTATAATAATATAATGCTAACATATATTATATGCCCTTCAGTCCGTAGTCATATTATTTGTAGACAATGGTGATAATTAGGAGGAGCTCAAACCTGATAGGCCCGAATTAAATTTCAAATTTCGATTCTGTCTATTGTCAAGTTTTTCATTTGCTGTTTTCGACGATTTCGCGTTTTTTAGATAGGAGTTGATACGTACTCACCATCGTCCTATATGAGCGTACTCACCATCGTCATTCTGTTCCTTTTGGTTTCAAGCGATATTTCCAAACTTTTCCAAGGATTACGCCCGTATGGCAATGCTGTGAAAAGGTATGCTGAGTAGTGAGCGGCGGATAGCAGTGCGGTAAACGAAGATGAATCCATCTTGGCGTTGGAGAAGGGAGCGATTAATGAATTAAAAAGTAGGGGGTAGGAATGTCGTGGACTTCTCGAGGCCTTCATCCTGGGGAAGAAACGAGCCTTCTACGGTTGCTAGTTGTGAAGGGATTGTCGATTTTATATGAGCGAATCGAGCGATGATTCGGAATTTCCCGCTAATTTAAATAAACTTCATATGGTTGCGATAGATGGGTATGGGTATTGTGAACTTCATCGAGGGATACAAGCACAGGTTATGAAATACTATTTTGATGAGTGCTAGGAAAACCCGCTGAAAGTGTTACACACTTAAAATATACTATTGCTGTCATGATTTTCCCTCAAGGGTTACCGAAGTACACATCAGTGAACTTGATATTAGCGGAATTCTACTATAGTGCGATATGCATCTCAAGTAACTATCCATGGTGGTGATTTATTCATAATTTTTTGGCAGACCTGTGACAATCATGTTTAGCTGTTAACCTGAGTAATATTTTGGGTTGAATTCTAACTAATCTAATTCTTTTGTTGGATGAGGATAAGATGTTTTTTTTAACTCTTAATTCTAGTAGGAACCTATGGATTGCTGTAGAAATCACTTGTTTTACATGCTGAAGAAATGTTTGAAGGACGACTGAAAACAAGGCGACTCGGTATCACTTAGTGTTGGCAGAGAAGTGCTCATTTCTTCGTTCTATGTAGGTGGTCTGGACGTGCTTCGCTCATGATTGGGGTAATACAACGGAGTCCCACCAATGCGCTTAATACCAGCCCTTTTTCTGCGGCTTGGAAACTTTTATCCTTTATGTGCATTGGTTGCATTACGACCTTTTTGCTCTACTTTAAGGTGGTATTTGGTGGTTTTATTTTCATCATCATGTTATTGTGAATTTCCAGTAATCTGGATAGACCATCTTCTTGGTTGTTCTTTAAATAGAATTAACAAAATTACCACGTTATGCAGCGGTCCATGCTTGAGACGCATGCGAGGAATGGGATAGTATGCCGAAAAACTGAATATAAAAACGATTCCGTCAGAAATATTTGAAAAGGATTAGGTTTTTGAGCCGTTCGGCGATCATGAATGGAGTGGTATCCCAAGAGCAGCGTTGGTTGCTCATTAGAAATGCATTTGCACCCGGAGGGAAAGAGAGAGGCTCGCTGACGGATCCCTGGAGCACGTTTATTTCGGGAACAAATGACTGTCTCGCCGCCCACTCCACTCCAGCAAAATGCCAACCTCGTGACTGTCGACGGAGGCTGGGCTGTGGAGGCCTTTCTCGGCCCAATCCTCTCTTTTTCTGGGAAGTGGCACTTACCATTCATCTATATTCTACAATTCACACTGCGAGCCGATGCAGGGGCGTGTGGCAGGGGGTGGTAGGTCATTAGCCGTGGAGCTTAGTTACCTGAAAAAAATTAATAATGTACCTACTTGTTTGAAAGACTCATACTTTTTTGCCTTATAGTTGGTGGGAATTTTGGTGTCATTATGGTGTATAGTTGGTGCCATTTTTGGTGGGAAAACGAATTTTTGTATCTCTTGTTCCGAGTTATTTGCTATTCATTTGTCGCTTCTGTATGTCCTGCTGACGTATGTGTGGGGTAGAAATATGTCCATAATGCCTGGTTTGAACTCATGTGATTTAAAATTTTCGTATTACTTTAATCTTGCGAACCACCTAGTCTCTAGGATTTCCCAACCAAGCTCTTCTAATAACCGAGCTATACTACCTGTACGTTCATGTGACATTGTTGAAAAAACGTTCTGCTTTCCTTTGTATCTTATTTAGTATCCAAATCAAATTTACATTCATCGGATCCCAAATACTCGACACATACTCCAAGTGGGGCCTTATAAGGGCGAAGTAACAATTTTCTTTTACTTTTAGGCGTGGACGCTTTACCACAATTCGTGTGGTTACATCTCAGTGTATTCAGCGCCCTGCCACAAACATTTCGAATATAATTCTGCCATGACTGAAGTAAGAGTGATGCCCATATATTAAGCTTCATTCGTCACCCTTACGCTAATCCCGTCAGCGGTATAATGCTGAGGTCTTTTTAACGTTTTCTGCTATGTATTGCGGAGAGTGATGGGCGATCTCGACGCAAATACGCTAAAATTTGTCATTCTTCGGCATGAATTATATTTTTTAGAGTCCTTGACATGATCCGTAGGCTTTTTTCAATAATGAAAAATAAAAACTTTCATTCCCTGGAATTCTCTGAGTCTTCAGTACGGAACAAATAATGAATTAAGAGCATATCATGTCGGCATATCGATCTAGAAAGAATAACTGCTTGAAAAGCGAATATTTTCAGAATAATTCTTGATCTACTTTGCCTTTTTAATTTACTTAATTCTCGATAAATGGGTTTTGGAATAATGTGTTTATTTCTCGTCATCATATTCCAATGCTGAGAGTCTCAACATCTTTCCCCACTAGTCTGCGTAAGAAGTTGTCAATTTCTGTATCCGTCGTGGATACCGTACCTTTTCATGAATGTAAGATATTAATAGGGCTTAATGAAATATAGACTTGCAGTTGTCAATTCTGCCTATAGTCAATCGAATGTTAATGATTAAATTTACAAAAACTTTTACCCTTATTTTCCTCATTTTGACGCGCTCTGATTTCTCTCTTTTGCTGTATCTAAAATAAAAAAAAATTGTTAACCCTCCTTGAAAAATAGAGAAGAAACAGATGCTCCTGCCATATAGAATAACAATGAATACCGTGATTCAAAATTTTTTTCCTCTCCTAACTTTTACCTCATTTTTTTCTGTCGAGACCTTATGAAGGTTGAAGGAGAGATTCTCGGCAATAGATCTTCTCTTCTCGCTCTGCTTAGTTGGCGTGGTTTCATTCTGTAGATCTCGGCTCATTTTCCGCCCTGCACGTAACAGCTTCTGCCATTGTAATGCCCGTTCTGATCGTCAACTGGCACGCTACGAAGAAAGGAGAAGTTCATCTGCGCGCGTATTTATTAAGATGATTCCGCCGTACTAAGAAAGCGCGTCAAGCCTTTCGACTTGAAAACATCTCCATTATGTCCATTTTATTGTTCATCCAATGCCACCTGCTGACTGAGCCAGAAATTCTCCTTCATCATCGCCGTGGCGTCTTCGGTGATGCTGCCTGCACATTGTTCTTTAGCACGCCAGGAATGCACCGCGTAGGGTCATCTGGTTAACTGATGCGGCAAGTCCCGCAAAGCCCTCAGGTTTTAAATAGTGTTGAGCGATGCTCGAGAGGAAAGCGGGACCAGAATATTTTGTCTTAGCGCTTAAATAAGTTCTACCTTGTGACGTTTGAGGGGAAATAATTCTTAAATAATAAAGGGAGGACTGTCGACCTCCATTAAGCATTTACGAATCGTGAGAATTGACTTGCCTGACCTAGTGAACGGTATATTGTGGAGGTTTGGTCATGATGTATCGATACTGAGTAAATAAGATCATACAGCAGGAAGAAGAAAATGAGCAATGGACTTGCGATATTAGGAGCCCCTCTTGAGTAGACACTACGCGAGTCACCTGGAGAGGGAAGAGTTGCGTTTTGACGATCATGGGATACGTTTGAAGATTACCTTGTTATCTTTAAAAAGTTTTTACTAACTTTTTGCACTTCCTCTCTAATTGACTGCTTGGTCTTGTCACTTTAAGTCTTCGTACTCTTCTCTTCTCTCATGTAAGAGTAAAAATGGTATTCTCTATTTAATCCCCCATCAGTTTTCGTTTCGCTTCTATGAATGGGAAACGATAAAATCAATGACAGAGAGAAAAAACAATGTAAAATTAAAATCAACGAGGAAGAATCGTATGGAGAGTGTGCCCGAAAACGGGAATGCCAGAACTTTTAACATCGTTGTTGTTATTTGAAAGGAGGCGACCGACAACTGAGACCATTGGCTCCAAGGAGGTGTGGATAACTGGGTACAGGTAGGAATTTCCATGCAACGGAGGAAAATTGGAGAAAAACTCAGTTACGGCATTAGCTTGCTGTTAACGACAGGTGCCAAGCACGGCTTAACGTCCCATTCGACGGGAGGAGTAATGGACTTTTCGGAGTACTGGCCTATTAAGTGTTCTCCATAAGGCGCTCAAGTAAGAATCGCTATTCCAAGAAAAATCTGCTTTTGCCGGGATTCGAATCCACGCCCTCGGGATGGGAGGAGGGCACACTAGCCACCACACCAACGCTATCCCCACTCTTAAAATCTTACCTAAGGCTGCCGAAGTTCAGCACTGCCTTCTTAGATAGAGATATGAGGCGAGCTCATTCATTTGGAAATGATCATTTTTCGTTGGTGTCTACAATCTCTTCGATGCCATAGGCTTAGGGATGGGTGAGAATAGAAATATGGCAATACCCTGTTATACGAGGAAAACACTTCTTTTCCATCTCCTTTGTGAACAAAATATGAGCGTCCTAAGCTGCTTCCTTTGCGACGCGACGGCGGCATAGATAGGACCCTTTTTACAAGAAGCCCGTACGTATTACTTGTACTTAAAAGCGGGCCGTTGAACAGACGAAAAATGGTTAATGCATTGAATCCAGGAGTTTTCGTGGTCGTTCCTTGAAAATTCCGACATTTCTGAAGATCGAAAATGCTGATTCCTTTGTGAATACTGGCCGGTTACGAGCTGGTCTAAATACCCGAAGGTCGCGGGTTCGAATGCCACCCCAGGCGTGGATGTTCCATTTATCTTAAGATAAAGAACCTAGGTGAGACTGCGATGTGATCATATTAGTTCTATCATCGTGAAAACTTAGTATCAGACGGCGTAAATTAGCATTTCTAAACCATTTGCAAACGAAGGGATTGGGTTAGTGTAGTGGTTATCACTGGCCTCTCGCCCCGCGGGACCTGGTTCGAATCCCAGCTGAGGAAGATATTTCTCATTGTTAAACCGGTCCCTACTTGAATGCTGCTTAGGAGAACTTTACGTTGTCAGTTCGTCGGGAAGCCCTGTTCGTGAAGTGCAGGCTAATGCCAACGCCGAGTTTCTCTCCCCCCTTCTTGCTTACCAATCTGTTTCCATCCCTGTCTAACCCTAACCTCCCGGTCTAAAGCGCCTTTAAGTGCGGGGGAGTCTTGAAATACACAGGTGAGATGAGATGAGATTTCTGGACCACTTTAACATTTAGAGGGCGGCTTGGATGTTCGCCGATATTTCGCAGCGTGCTTTTCCGGGTCGTAGCGAATGACACGGTGACGTCTACGTGCGCGATTCGCAAGGGATTGTGATTGTGAAGGGATAACGGGCGATGGACGCCCGGATGCTAGCGCGTCGTCCGGTGGGATCACCTCCCTCTACCACCCTCTCCAATATTCTCGCTCAAGGGTGCGGTGGGATACGGGGGCGTGGAAGTTGAGTTCTCTCTGCGTGGAGGGTGAGAAGGAAAATGGAACGGGAGCGAGAAGCTCGTCGTCCTTGCTCTGCTGGGTGATGCAATTAAAGAAAGCTTCCCCGGTGTGCTAAGTGAAGGACAAGGCATTGGGAATAGGCACTGTACTGTACTTCCCGTACTGGATTCTGGTCCCGAGGGCTCGGTTTCGATACACGATGATATGCTATGATAAAGATTTTTGTTTTAATTTAGGAAGGGGAACGACAACTAAAGTCAATTGTGCCATTATCAGTAGCTATTAGCTGAGTCAAGGACGGTCTGGAATCGGAGCCAACCTTTTTGACGTAATATTAGTCAATCGAACTCACGTCGAGAAATGCAATTACATTCGGTAATATCCCTTAATAATTTTTCATGAATTTTTCATTTGCGATTTCGACATCACAGCGTCATTTTCATGGTAGGATGCATATTTTCCCTAAGTGCGTTCTTTTAAATACCTATCTGAAAACTGACGGTAGGGGTACGTAGATGAATAAGGTAGTGTACATTATGCATTTATGTGGGATAATTAATTCCGAGTGATGAAAATTATTGTTAGGCGGTAAAAACGAAGGTCAGTTTCTAGACCTTTTGAGGTACGATTGAGAAAGAGAGAAATCAAAGTAGTGTTGGGGTGTAGGAAATGTGATAAAGAGGGACAATTTCATTTCAGTAAAATCGTATTAAAATTTAAACACATTCAAATGAAGATTATTCTACTCTTTCTGACTACTCCTAAAATTTCAGTTCATGATGCGACATAAGTGGCTTGTTTTTGGTTCCTTTGTTTGGAAGGACTTTGTTATTCCCTAATTTCATAAATTTCGGGATCACAAAGTATTGTTTTCATTTAAAGATGGTTAATAAAAACTCGACTCAGCTTGAAATTATAAGTTCTGATTGTGATTAAGGTAAATTTTGTTCCATTATAACTGTTTGATCATGGCCTTTTTCGCTGTACAGTCTCGTGCATCAATGTAAATTTACCTGATAACCTACGTTACATATTCTTATTAACTTAGCCCTACTTAATTAAATTAACCCCAGAGAACTTTCAACACCGTTATAATTTCCCTTATTTTACGCGGGACATGTGATATTTTTTCACCTCTACTCCTCTTAGTGAACCTATCTAATTCATTTCATATGATTTAACTTATCATCGTGTGATGCGATTTTTCTAATCTTCAGAAAATCAATGTCTGAAATTTTCGCTGGATATTTAGCCTGTGAATCAGCTTACTTATGATCTCACAGTGAATGGCAGCTTGATTCTACCAACCGCTTATGCTCGCCACTACTTCATCATTGCTTCTTTTCATAAACCTAGCCGCTTTTCGCTACACACTCTGTAAACACGACATGATAGCTACTTTATCCGGATACCATATACTGGCAGCACATGCTAGCTGGTGTCTAAGGTCTATATGTTCGGTCGGTGGAGTGGAATGAGGCCGACTTTCGGAAATGTATTTTGCGGCAATTAAAATCTTTGCATCACTGGAGGAAAATTTTGTCGCGACTTGAAAATTACGATTCTAGATCGAAATGTCGTGGTAATATAAATTATTGCGGAAGGTCTCAAAGTGTATTTTTCGTCGACATATAGTCGTCTCTCTTCCATAAAGTTTTTGGTAAAGGGTTGATACATACGTAGGATAGAAAATGGGAATAAACAGCGAACATAAAAGGACGAACACACAGTTGGTGGAAGAGATGGAATAAAGCCGAATCACAAACGTGAGAATGAACAGGGATTCGAACCTCAGACCTTCAACTTGCCGTTGCTCCACCTGCACAGCATCATTTTTCGCATTGGCCTCAGATGTAGTCCTGATCGCGCGTACCGGAAGCGAGTCGGCGCGCAGTGGTTTCTCTGCGATTTATCAAGCCGGTGTGAGAGTGGAGCTCCGACGTGTAAAGCCCCCCTCCCCCTTTGAGTCTCCTTCGAATGAGAGAGAGAGATGGAAGGAGGGAGGGGAGGAGAGAGGAGACGCGCGACCGAAAAACAAAACCGGAAAAGGCGCTCCACTGACGAAACCTGGCGTTTTCCTGCACTTGGTCCTATCCAGGCTGGAAAGGTTCAGTTTCCGCGCTTGTCTGCTCCAAAGATCGAAGCCAAGACGACACTTTCGATGTGTGTCACTTTCCCCGTCTTTTCTGGCTTCCATAGCTACCGCATTCTTTATTCTGCATCTAATCTCTAAAAGTATGATGAACTTTTCCTTTTCTGCTTTCCTGCCTTCGTTGCTTGGTCACTTATAAACTTTTTTATTCCACCAAATTGTTTAAAATGATTTTATTAATACAAATCCTAGATCACTTTTATTGTCTGAGAAGAAGTTGCTGAATATTATTGCATGTAGTATATTTTGTATAACGGTATGTATACTTTTGGCAACAAAATATGCCGTATCATATCCTTGTAAACCCACTCCATTTCTTGTTATTTTTTTGAATTGTGCGCTTCTGCAGATGGCATTCACTTACTTCGAAATTTTGGATCGGCCGGTTTAGCTGACGTATTTCGGCTTTTTTTTTTGCCGCCGGCCGGGCCCCGGTAAAGTCCTCGCCTGCTAATCCTGGTGTCGCGGGTTCGAGTCCGGCGTGGAAGGGTTTTTCTCCACCCGGAGCATAGTTGTATGTCAAGTGTGTGTTGTATGTGGTAAATCTGATGACAGAGTAATTCCTATTGGAATTCCAGGGGTATATGGACGGTCAGAATGGTCCGGGAGCAAAAAAAATAACTTGAGTTAGCCATCTTCAGTGTGAATGTTTTGTAAACTAATGAGGCTATATCGCATCATCGGGGAGGTTTTGCGTTCTGCTTTATGTAATGCTGCTGTACCTTTGGAGATAAATGGAATTGAAAAAAAAACAAAATAATAGATTTCATATGAGAGGACTAGGAAAGGCGTTTCCCGCCCCGACAAACTGATGATTAACATAACCGTCAAAACGGCAAACTTCATTTAACCATTCCATAATTTGGCCAATGGAAAATTCTTATTGGGATTGAAATTCCAAACTGTGTACTGGCATCTGTTTGCTTGGATTATCTATATCGGTATCTTTAGGTTTTATTATTTTTGTTCATAATAATTTGTTCCATGATCATTGCTTTAACAATGACATTATGCTAAATATACTATTTGTTAAAATGACTTTAAAGGCAGGTCATTGGTCTTATAGGCTCTCAAATACTTCGTATAATGACCATGACTAACTAATGTGCGAACAGTACATAGAGGAATAAATAATTATTACCTGGATTCTAGGCCAGTCTTGTTACTGACGAATGAGATCCAGTTGTGAGTGACTTTGGGGAAACATAATTACCTTACTTATGTTTGCTAAGCATATATGCGTGTACCGCATAAGTATCAACGATGTTGCAGTTCTTCGGTGTCGTATGTAATCTCGCTTCGATTTAGTAATCATCAGGTACGATATACACCGTCATTGTGTGCTGTAACGTTATTTTGGCTGAGAAAGCGAGTAGAAAAAATCTGTTTAGTGAGAGTTTTCAAACTCATTTTTTAAAATCGATATTTTATTCATTCTTTAACCTCATTTCGACCCAAAGTAATAGTAGAAGACAGCAATTTTTTTCTAAGAGCCATCGCTCTCGTTATCCTTAACGCTAACCCCAGAGATGCGTAAAATTCGCAATTTACTCTTGCAATTCGCTATATACATTTAAGACTGGTGACCTTCAGTTATGGTCAGATTCTGAAGAATGACGTTCACGCTTTCGCTTTTTAGTAACCAGTTATAAAAAAAACGTCAGCGCGGGTGCTGTGATGATCCGTGATCACGGCTTTGAACGATAGTAGTCCTGAATTCGAAAAGCGTTTCTGTTTACCCGCTACTCTCTCGCCTACCCACTCTAAGTCTTCAAATTTCCAAAATCCACTCCCCTCAGTTTCGGGATTGGGTTGGCGTTGTGGTCTTACAATCCCGTGGTACCGGGTTCGAATTCCTGCTGCAACAGTAATATTTCATTGCTATGCCGTTCCCTTCTTGCGTGCTGTTAGGAGATCACAACAAGTTCGGTTCGTACTGGATAGAATATTAATCGGTGGACCCTTTGGCGCCTTTATTTAAAAGATGGGTAATGCCATTCACCGGGTTTTTCTCCCCCTCTTACTCCATTCCCCTGAAATATTCCTCCCAATATCCCTGCCGCCCACTTTTGCATGATATCGCATATGGCCTAAGCTGTCGGTGGCCTCCCCAGAGTAAATAATTAGCAAAATAAATAAGGTGGGTGATCATGAAGAGGATCCCAATGGTGTGAGACTAAGGCTTCCCGTCTCGAGGATCCTGATTCGATTCCTAGTGGTCGGATAGAATTATCAGCGGCAATCCGATCTCCACTCGATTGCTTTTTGGGGAGGTACTTCAAGTGTAGTACTCCGTCCTTCAGATGGGACGTCAAACCGTGGAATATCGTGAGTGCCTTTGTTTATGAGCACGCCTTGCCGATGCTGGATTTCCTTTAACTTTTCTTCCTCTCCCAAAAGCTTACCATTGTCCAAGTACTTAGCCTCCCCTAAGGCGCAATTTTTTTATCTTAAGTATTTACGTTTAGTGAGTGAGTTTTATTACAATTATGACGATAAAAACGATGATATATTCTGGGTTTGGGAAAATGGTTATGGCTAGATTCTAGTTGATACGATATTATTATGTGAGGTAGAGGCTTACCATTGAAACAGCTTTGCTTACTTATCTATAAGTAAGCAAAGAAGCCAAAAGACCGCCCACTGACAGTAAACGATCAAAGGAAACTGCGCATAGTTTAGGTTTAGCACTTTGCTTAGGTGACCCACAAGCACTACCAATTATCCTCTGAAATAATCCTTTTCGCTGGAAACGACTTTCCTAGTGATTCAGAATACCTCAGTTGTCAATAGCTTCTAATAACACCGAAAACCCTTACACTTCTTCCCACCCCCAGATCTTCCCCTGGAGCTTCCGATTTTCCTCTCCCCATCATAATCGACCCTCCCTCCCCCTCTCGCACGCACCCCCTCCTCCTTTCCCCTCCCGTGAAAGTACCGCCGACGGAGCCCGCCCGTATCCGCTGACCAGTCTCCACGCGACTGCCGTGCTAGAGGCACCGACTGCAGCGGAAAGAGAAAAGCCGTTGCTTTCTGCCGTAACCGGCTCCCCTGAAGCAACTCGCCCCCTCCGGTCCTTCTTTCGCGCGCTTCCGAGGCCCGCTTCGCCATAACCCTCACTTCTGTCAGCCTTCGAAGGTTTTTTTTTTTTGGATATCCTCAAGAGCGACTCACGCCTTTCCTCGCCTTCTTCTACCGCACCGAAAAATTCCGGAGGCCGTGGACCTCGCGGGACGTCCTTTCCAGGAGTTCCCCAAGGGGAGAGTGGGGGTCCTGAGGAGGCGGCGACCGAACCTGATCTCTCGGGAGGAGTCGCTCCTTCGTGGTCGAGGAATGCCTTTCATCCACCCGCCCGCGTCGGAATCCGTGGAATCGCGAAGTTCAACCCCCGAAGTTTCGAGCGACCCGGAAGGACTTCTGTTCGCGGTCTTCTGATAAACCGTTCACTACCCTTCCGTCAGCCGGCTCGCGCTTCCCCGAAGGATCTTCCCATCTTGAGTGGGACTCGAAATTTTATCGAGAAAAAAATACATTCCCTCCTCATCTCGTCTGGAAGTGTCAGTGAAAAGTCTCGCCTTGTCCGTTCCGAGGTTCATCATATTTTTTTTCTCCTCCTCCGGCGTCTCTTCCATCTCGTCTTTTCTTCTTCCCTAGAAGCGGACCCGATCCGTTGTGCGTTTCTTGGAAACCACAACCACCGGCGCTCCTCGTCCACGTGTTCATCCTAGGGAGCACAGCGTCTCTATCTCTCGCACCCCGGGGATTATATGAACGCGTACGTTCGTGCGTGGATTTGTGTGTGCGCGCGCGCGAAAGAGGAAGTAAATAGGAAAACGTCCGCAGAAGCCGCGATAGCCGCTCGTGTTGAGTGTCACCGCACACCAGAGTGTTCGGGAGGAGGGAGGAGTGGAGTCCGGGAGTTTGCAAATCCCTCGCAAGCAGTTTCAGTGGACGGACATCTCCCATCCTACTCTCCGAGTCTTACGCCTGCCAGTCTTGGGACGGCTCGACGTAGTTAAGACTGCGCGTTGTCATCCCAACTCTCAATTGACGGCGTACGGATCATCTCGATCATCCGTCGAATAGTCCGTCGCAAAGTACGTCACGGTGTCCTTTGCCGTCACGCATTTTGACGCAGCCTGCACCTGCAGTCAGGCAGGCCGTTACACCGGCAGTAACACCAGCCGTCAAGCAGTACGTCACCCCATACGTCCGGGAAGCCTCCACACTGTCCCCACTTTCGGTAGTAAAGGCTGTTCGCCGCATTTCATCTGTACCTTACGACGTTCCGTGTTCGCGTCCCTCGCCCCCCCGTTGCCGCGTCACGCCCTCACTTTTTCGGGTGCTATACGAGCCGTGAGTGAGCGCGTTCCCTTTCGCGGCGGGAAGAGAGCGTGATCGCTCCCTCGATCGAGTAATAAGGGGTGGAGACACGCCGCGGTGGGAAAACGATCGCTTTCGTCCCGCTCTTAAAGGTTGCGGGGGCGTCGTATCCTCCCTTCCACCCCTTTACCCGCGGAACCAACCCCTTCACCGCCCCCTCTCGTGATCGGACCCTTGCCGTTCTGCACCGCCCAGACCGTGTGAGTGAATGATAGAGAGAAAGAGAGGGTGTGTGTGTGTGCCTTCATTTATCCGCCTCCGTGCGCATCGGTCGTCGGAATCACCACGCCCTCGAGGCGAAGGATAAGGGACGAACTCTCCTCATTCCTCACCATGACTTCCCCCCGTTGTCGTTACCGATGCGCAATCGGTGATCTCAACGAGCGTGATTGCGCGTCGAATCGATCCCGTGTTGCGGTCCTCGCGTGAACTAGATCGGCCGTGGAAGAACTGAGCGTGAGTTCGTGTTTTCCGAAGTGGAGAATCTCGCGAGGCGCAGAAATTCGGGGCGTCAGCGGTCCGTTTGAGTTGATGACCCGAGACATAAAAAAACATCGCCCGACCCTTCCTTTTGGCGTGAGAGAAAGTACATAGTCTGCTAGAGAACATTGGATGCTGGAAATTCATTCGCTCCTGTGATCCTATAGAGGATTTGGTTCATGTGTAAAGTTTTAACGGTGACGGTATGAAGTGAAGTCCCCGTGATATCTTCGTGAAACAATTGGATGCAGTGATAAATATATATATGTTGACGAACCCAAAAAATCTATCTTGCAAACCAGTGCCTAACATTTAATGAACTCAAGAATATTAGGAGGATCAATATTTAAAATTATTAATATCCCGCTGAAGAGTAGGTACTTAAACTTGTGAAGTGGTTGTGCCAAATATAAAACTTCCTTGGATATGAAAACTTTTTACTAAATAGTGATGAGTATATACCATTTAATTTCATCTGAAATACCGAAATAGGTGAAATATATCTGTTGATGAACTGGATAGAAAAACAACACAGTATAACGTGTAACTAACTCGTGAAAACTTAACATTTTTAGGTTTTGTGCTGTGGATATAGGTACCTTAGATGAACTAATGATATTGTGAATTGATTATGGTGCCAGTGGTTATAGTACAAAGCGGGAATCGTTTAGATATTTGAAGAAAATTTTAAATTAATAAGTGAGACAAACGCATCGCTCCGAGAGGAGTGGGAATCGGCTCTCTTCCGTAGGGAATCGGAAAGAAAGGTTGGAAATCGTGAGGGCTAGACGACATGTATCGAGTGAGGCTGTACATCGTCCCCGAGGAGGACACCAAGTCCCCCTTGGGGATCTGTGCGGACGACGAGGATGAAGTGAAGAAGAAAGGGGGGCCGACCTCCCCCACGCTGCTAATGGGCAGCGTGGGGTGCTGGTGGGTCGGGGGCCGAAATCAGCCTGGAGGGCCACGCAAGGGGACCAAGATTCCCGTGACGCAAGGCCCACCCATCCCGCCGCCCAGGACACCCAAGAGGGAGCGGAAGGCGTTCGCGATGAGGGCCCGCAACAAGGCCGCGACCCCCAACAAGGTAGAGGCATCCACGTCCCGCCTTCCGTTTTGTGTACACTGCCCGCCGAATGAAACGCGACGATCCGTCGCGTCGCCCGTTGGCCCGCGCTAGAAGCTTCACCAAAACAAACGAGAAACTTGGTATCATGATGTGAATTATTCGCAAAAGAAATTGGAGGTGCCCATTGTTTGCTCCCCCACGATTTTATTTCAGGTGTAATCAGTTGAAATGAGACACGAACCTCTTACGAACCGGAGGTGCTGCGTTAAATTTGTCCTTAATCATGTGTCCGTACGAAAGAAACACGAAACTTGCCAACTCTACCCCCCCTGAACGTGACAGCAGATTTGAATAAGCTCCTTGTCAAGTCAAAGGGCAACAAATGTGAAATTGTTTTAATTTTTTAAAAGGTTTTCACGAATTTAATTTCTTAAATTATCATCAGTGCTCATCTTCTCGCTTAAGGATACAGTTGGAAGTTTTGTTATTTCCGGTATACATTTTCGACTTTAATCAAACGCCTTCCAAATTTTAATTTATTATTTATTCTGTAGAACTCTTTTTTATTAGTTTCATTGGCATCCTGTAACCTTATCAATTGTAGAGGAAGCAAACTCCGGAGAGTTATGGTAGAAGTTTTCCATCATGGATAAACGAAAAGATCTTAGTGGACTCCACAGTAATTTTTAATGGGACATGGAAATTTTTAAAAATTACTGTGGACTCGACTAAGGTCTTTTCATTTATCCATACTTAACAATTGTGTTTTTGTCTATAAGAAGAAAAAAAGGCCTTTATCAGTCCTGTTCATCGTATTGTTTGAAAGCCGTAATCTTCGTATCCTATGGTCACACATAGATGACTGTGTATAGGGGCAGATCCATTGAGGGCGGTCCCCCCAAGCCATGGAGTACTGAAATTAATAGTCTTTTCATCGGAGGGAAGGGGGTAAGGAGTGACTGCATGTATGTACCTATGATTAAGAGACTGCGCAACAAAACTGTACGTTGATAGGAATGAGAGTGTAAAAGACAGAGATAGGTACGATAGATTGAAGGAGCAGTGGGGGTGTAAATGCGCGTGCGTGAGAGTAAATAATTCATGTAGCAGAAAATAATAGGTAAAATGTAATGTTCCAAATTTTGATGAAGGATTACATGTGGCCGCGAGAACCTCTACTGTCTGGTATGCCATGAAAACATTTTCATGAATTTTAAGTCAGTTTTGTTTATTGAATGATTATTTTCTATCGGTTAGGATGGGCTGTGATGGAGCGTCCCTACTCTTCTCACATTACATGTGTGTGTCGTCCTTATGCCTAACCTATTTCTCTCCTGAAATTGGCTTATTTTCCTACCCCCTCTTCAGATCGTCCATTAAACCTTTCCTTTGTCCAAAAATAACAAGAATCATTATTATATTAAGATATCTTCAGCATTCCATCATCCATAAGTACGTATTACACCCATCTATTGTACCATATTATAATTTTTTCCATCAATCTTCTTTCCTCATCAACCGTGTTCAGCACCTGTAATCACTTGGCCTTTCTTTTTATCCTCCACACTTCCATTTCTTAACCTTCCAGAGTTTTATCGTAAAATTTCCCAAGAGTCCATGTGTCTGATCCACACTAAGCCACGCTCCATATTTAGTTTTTCACCGACCTTATATTCGTATCCCTGCTTAAGGTCCTCGTCAATAGTTCGCCTCTGTTGACAAACTCCTTAGCTCAAGCAGCAATTCTTCTCCTTAGACCATTACTACTACGTACACCTTCGTCCATCTTCGTATAATATGCTACCCAAGAAACAATTTCGTTCCACATGCTCTAGCCGGTGCTCTCCTACTCCAATATTATTTTGTCTTCCATTTCCACGAGAAACTCATGATTTTTGCTTTCTTGTGACTATTGTGGTTAGAGAATAACAGAAATGCGAGCAAATTTGTCCAACAGGGATCGCCATCATTGCACGTAGTGGTGAGTGTCGATTTAAAATGCATTATTCCACTGTGAGTGGTTTATTACTGGATAAATGCACGGTGACATGTCATTGCACCTGATGAAAAAAGACTTCGTAGTATTACACGCTTTCATTGCAATGAATTCGGTTTTCCTCTTTTTGCATCATTCTCGGGTGGTGAACTGGAAAAATGCTGACGAGATATGTGAAAGCATGGAAACCGGTCCGCGGTATCATGGCCATATAAGTAAGAGGTTTTTTCTCGTAGCTTTTTTATTACTATTTCGTTGCTTCGCAGTTGCATTTCTAAGGTGGCGTTTATTACCATTTGCTGTCATTTAGGATGTTAATCTCAGTACCAAGGAAATCCGGAAAATTGTGGCCTACTGATATTTCTGGTGATGAATTCAATATGTCTTTCAAATATGATGTTGAATGTGTAACGAAGTTGGGCCGGAGATTGTTGAATTCTTTTGTGGTATTTTTGCTGGGGTTCTGGTTATCGTAACATGAAATGTTCTGCAGTGAAACGTCCTTTACCTACTTTAACAACCCTCTCGGCTTGACTGCATTTGTTGTTAGTCAAAAGCTGTAATATTTAAGAAAGCTATTGGCTTAAAATGGAGTATTCAAGACAATAGTGTGGGAGCGTAATGTACGGAAGGAAAACATTAATTCGTCAAAGAGAAAAGTAGTGTCGGATAATCGAAAGGTAATGCTTGAGAAATTGAGATAAACGCTCTAGTCTGTTTAGTAGGAGATTCCTTAAACCTTCCTTGGTATTATTCATAAAATTGTGCTCCGATGATAACAGAAATTGCCCTAATTTTAATTAAAAGTAATCAATTGCAAGCAAACGAAATTCATATATTCTATTTTTTTCTTTCTGAGTGAGGAAGCAGATCCTTAAAATCGCAATGATTGCTGTAAATTCTGGTATCAAGGACACCCGAAGTAGTTTCGATTAACTTATGCAATTTTCCTGATTGCCATTTCGTGAATTGATTCCGTCATGCTGTTAATTTGAGGAAGCACATATAAGATTAGATATCACACGGGGGATCATAAAACTTACATCTGCTCCTGGTTATAGGCAATACTAACCCTGTCGGAATTCAGGCTGTAGTAGCCGTGGCTTGATAACGCACCGACTATTCGTCGGCTAAGGCCGTCGGTTCGAAATCCGCCTCTATTTCCGATGTTGTGTTTGCCCTAGGAGACCTTAGGCTGGATGGTGCGATATAACATTAGCCGTTGAACCACCGAAAACTTAAGTCTAATATTGATTGATTCATAGTTTTCTCAAGGTTAGGGTAGATTTTAATGGAGGGTCCCTTCTCTACGATGTATTTCATTCATCTAACTTCTCCATCCCTATGCTACATATTTCTCTCTTCAAATCAGCTAAGTTCCATCTCTTCATGACATATCTTATTATGGGTGATATGGAGACGGGTTAGACGTATACCGTTTCAAAGAGAGAACTACTACCTTCTATTACTACCTTCAGCAACTATTGTAAAATAGTCTCATTAATGTAACTGGACTTGTATCATGTTTGATTTGTATATTTCCTGTTTGTAAAAACGATTGTTGGTTGGTTATTCAGGGGAGGCGACCGACAGCTGAGGTCATTTGCGCTATTTAGGATTGGTGGGAAATTGGGTAATGGTAGGAGTTTTCGGGAAACGGAGGAAGGGTGGAGAGAAACCCGGCGTCGGCTTTAGTCTAAGGCGAACTCGACTACTCTTAACGAAAGGCGCCAAGGGGACCACGGTTTACCGTCCCATCCGACCTCAAATACCCTCCACTAGGCACTCAAGTGGGGACCGGTTTTCCGGTTTTCCACTGAAAAATCCGCCACTGCCTAGATTCGAACCCGGGCCCTCGGGATAGGAAGCCTGTACTCTAGCCACCACACCAACCCGATCCCCTAACACAATTGTTATTACCAGCATAGAGAATAAAGCGAAGCAATACCTATGAGTAATGTATGCGAGAAGGCAGTCATTTTAGCGGAAGTCATTAGCATAAGTTGCGAAGAGAAGTTTCGAGGTGTAAAGGCGAATCACAGAGATGTCTTGTCCGTTCTGAGTGTGATGGCATTAGCTGTTTGGACGAATTTAAGAATCGCCAAATCAAGATTTTTTTCGCGTGGAGTAGTAGGTACGTATAAACCGGCTACAAGTAATCATTTCGATGGAATATCGTGCAAAAAGGCTTGCAATGGGCGATTTGAGGTATCGTACGTCTTTAAACTAAAAGCGATTCTCTCTTCCATCAATCTTGACGCTGGCGACCTCGATGGAGTGCCGCTTTCGTAATGCCTGCGTTTTACCATCAGGATCAGCCACGTTTTTTTGCCGTCCACCGTTTGAAATCACAGCTTGATCTAAATTTCTCACCGACCACTTCATGGGCTCAATCCGTCTGTTACATACCTTTCAGTCACTTTGCGACCTAACGGTGAATGGAGGAGATGTGGGATAGGTTAATAATTGTTGGGGTTTGTGTCATAGCCACTGCCGCTGATCTTTTGGTCCAGGAAAACGTTGCATCACCGCTGTGCGTATGAGGTGCGGGAGTGAAATGTTTGGGTTTAGAGATTTTATATGAATGCTGTGAAATCATACTTATGCAGTCACCATCACCTCGATCACATCATCTTGAGTGTTTTCGGGCGTATATTTCTTTGTCGCATCCACTGGACCAATAGGCGTACTCTCTTTTGACTCACGACTCTCCGCTCTTTGGTGTTGCCTATAGAATTTCTTGTGATCATCCACGGAAATGGGCTTTGGGCTTTTTCGATTCGTTTTGACTAATTTTTTCATCTTGAGTACCTACGTTAGCTGTAGGCTTGAACCTTTTTCAATGAAAGATAATGAGACATTTCGACAATTTATTAAAATTTTACTTATGCGTCACGAACCGAATAACGTATTCTCGCAAATTTAACTAAAGATTAATGTTTATTTCGGTCAAAATGATCGATAGATCTTGCGCTGATGGAACAAATGTCTTTTATAGGCACCGTTTATCATGCTGACGGCCGGAGTTACACTTAAGCATCGCGAGCCTCTGTTTCATCGCGATATGGTGGATCAGCGCCCCGCCCACTTTTGCGTCATCCGACTTTGAATCATATACCGGTAGAATTTTTAAACCTCCCTCTATTCAACTCGGTCGTTATATTTATTCTGGCTTTTATTGTTTCGATATTATTGGTGGACGTCTGCTGTTCCATTAGCTTCAAACCTATTTTAACCATTAAGCCACGGAAATACTGGCTTGCAATTCGCGCGAGTGGTGTTCTTTCACGGTGCAAGTTGTTTTTACCCGCGGAATAACTTATATGAGTATACGAAAACACTTAAAAAAAGATACATTTTACTATCCATCAGAGAAGCTCTTTAAAGGGTGTAAATGCGCAAACACATGCATAGCATGTATTTGCGCAAAACAGCAATTTGGAATTGTCTTCAATCCTAAGATTGGTTTGATGTAGCCCTACACTCATTTCTAATATCGGCTAATCTTTTCATACTTAAATCATTTCTTTAACATACGTATATATCATTTCTTTAACATACGTATATCATTTATTTAACGCACTTCACTACTTACTATATATATTTCTAACTACTTTTTCCTCGATGACTGTGTTCATTAGATCATCATGTCTCAAGGCACTTCATACCGCTATAATGAATTTCGGGTACAAATTTGTCGTTATTTATGTTTTAAAACATTAAATCTCCATTAGAGGCCATTGGACACGCATTGTTTTGTTCCGAGTAGGTATCGTAGCTTAGTACTTCCCAAGCATCCCCATTTTGACTTCATTGACACCCGTTGCTAGCGTGCTTATGCCCCTCCCAGTTTCTTGTAATCTCCTTGGTCATATACTATTTTGGGGCTTGCCTATTGTTGCCTAGGGGCTCAGCATTGGAACGGAACGATGGACGTATTCTACGTCAGAATCATTCGCCGCATATCCGCGCGCCGTAGTGATTCACCGTTTCGAATCCAGTGATCAACTTGGCACTTGATTAAGCTCCTCCGCTTACGTCGTTCTCCGCGGAAATGAACTTGTGTGGGAACCAGGCTGCTGCAACTGACTCCCTCCACCACTCGTTCTTCCCCGACCCCCTATCGCCCCTGCCTCGGGCGTGAAGAGTGCTTTTTTCCGCTCCGCGTCCCACTCACGTCCGATGGGGGCATCGTCCAGAGGCATTCAGTTGGCCACTGGGGGTTTGTGTGCGCCTAATGGTGTGTTTATTGGTTCCTCCAGTACTCCCCATTTGAAGAGGTTAAAATTCGGTGCGTGTATCAAGAACATATCAGACACACATCCTAATTAGTTAAATATTATTTCTGGGTAGGTGACCGAATGCCAAAGTTATTTGCGTCATTTAGGATTGGTGAGTGATTAGAAACAGGAAGGAACTTCTCTGGGAACGGAGGAAGGGTGGAGAGAAACCCGGCGTCGGCATTAGCCTGGTCTTGAAGAAAGGCGCAACCATTCGACGGACGTGGTACCTAACTGGAACAGCTCTCCACACAGAACTCATGTAGGGAATGAAAAATCTCGGCCACTTCTGGTATTAGGACCCGAGCTAATGGTGTGGGAATCCAGTACTTATGTTACCAAACCAACCCGATTCCTTATTGTTATTTAATTATTCTCTATCTTAGGCACTTAGTGCAAAGTTAATAGGCCTGCGTTACCGGAAATTGTTTTGTTTCGGCATTGAAATTCAACAAAGTATGTGGATGGTTTCAGCTCAAAGCTAATTCATGAATGTCTGAAAGAAACAACCCTTTTTCTTTCCATACTCCCATCCATAAAATTTCATGGATTTGCCGATGCTTCAAACTGCGCAACTTATTGATTTGTGTGAAACGAATTTTAAGAAAGTACAGCTGGTTAGCATATAGATATAGTTCTAATTTCAATAAAATTAATCTTTGTTAAAAAGGTTTTCAAAAATAAGGATTACACAAAGAAATCTAAAATAGTTCTCTAATCATATTTTCACTGCCAGATAGAGGTTTACGTAATTTAGAGAAGATTATTTATTTGTACTGGATTTAATGGTCGATGACAGACAATTGAAAAGCTAGTTTTCCAAATAAAGAAAAAATAGTTTATGTATAGACAGGTTTGGCTTAATTCCGTGTCTAGATTCGATGGGGGACTTTTTCTTAAAAAAGCGCAGCACTAATGAAAAGGACGTTCTTCGTTTTACGTGCCAGTCTCCTCGCGAGGGGATTTGGCTGGAATGGGGAGGGGTGGCGATTGTTAAAGCGAGCAGGGATCCTCTGCCAATCGCTGACCCAAATCCCCACTTCGCTTACCTCTTCCCCGAGGGCGTCCGGAGGACATCGTTGGCTCGGATCCTCCCATGCTCATCCAAGTGGACGCAATATCTCACGCGTCCCGTGCGCTCTCTCTCTCTGTCTCTCTTCTGGGAGGAGGGGAGACGAGCAAGCGGTCTGCGCCCCTTTTTTTGCTAGTCACCGCTAGATCCTAGTTTTGAGAGCGCTTCGTTTCCGAGATCTTAATCCAAGCGTCATTCATGGGGGTTGAAATGAGTAATACTCAGGAAGTCCGCGGAGATGTGCCCAGCTGTGTGGGGCTCTGGCTTAGAGTAGTACCCGAGGCGATTATCCTCACTCGTTCCGCTATGTCCGGACTATCTGGTTCACTCCTAGTTTTCTTGCGTGCAGTTGCCCGCAAAAACCTTTTCCATCATCGGAAAATGTTGCTTCTATATTCTGGTTTAATGAGCTCCAACTTTAGGGGTTAATCGCACCATTTAACTTCAATAGTGTCCGAAGACAAAGATATTCCCTTCGGAGGGATTCGAAACCGGCCTCAATAGTCAGGGAAGTTAAGCGCAGGTCTGGCAACTACTAGGTCACGGGTTCGAGTCCCGCTCACTACATGAATGTTGTAATCGACTTAGGATTAAGCTAGGTTACATGGTACGATATAACTTAAACAGTTGGTAAGGATTAAAAACTAATTCTACGGCTTCTCGAACCCGTGACATTTGTGCTGCCAGGTTGATGCGTCACCGACCTCCTTACCAATGTTTATTGACTTTTTTTTTACTTATATCTCTTCGGTTATTGTTTCTCTATCAGCTCTCCTTTTTTAAATATCCCGCTTATTAGTGTATAAGGTTTCAAATCCACATTATAAACATTAATCATCGGCAAAATTGGCATTAAGCATCATTAACTATGCATGCTGTGGACACTTCGTGGGAGATTTTGAGCAAAAGTTTCTTACGTCCGAAATCTTCCTGCGAGCAAGCGTCAAGGACACGTTAAAATAACTATACCCTTCAAAAGACGGCCGTATTTCACTTTGAGCGGACCGTATTTCAACGTTGATTAAATCGCAAATGAAGGCGCCCAGCATTTAGAATCCCTTTCAAATCCGCCGTTCTTTCCAACGCTCGTGCGTAGTCCACGTTAAAGTTTGACTCTTATTCTCTCCCCCGCCCAACCGGATCACTGAGTGAAATATGGATCCAGTGGGCTCAAGGGGTTTTTCCTCCTCCCGGCACGAATCGCATTCGTCTCGACTGTTTTCTCACCCTTCCTCTCCCGCACACTTCCCGAAGGTTTCCTGCCGTCTGGGAGCGCTTTTAGCGAGCTATCGCGGCGTGCGTTCGTGCTCACCGTCATCCCGGGCGAAGTCGGGGAACCGCTGGAATGCGTGCGCCCGATTCATTTTCGCGTCCCCCGCCACGCCCTCTTCGCCTTTCCCTCTATTCGTGAGCTTGGCTGACGACCTCCGCGTCCAAGCGAAAACGCCCTCCCGTTTTCCACGTACTTCGGCCCGCTGCCCCTCCCTCCCCGCTCCGGACCACATCTCGAACCCACCGATTCGGCCGTTGAAATCATCGGGAGCGACTGTTGAAGTCTCGAGGCGAGGTTGACCTTGGTGTGCGGTGCGAGATGGTTGTGACAAAAATTAAGCCCCGGAGAGAATCCCGAGACCGGAACGATACAAAATTACGATCTGCATCATCAGTCAACAATCCTTAAGATTGGTTTGACGCAGCTTTCCACTCTATTCTATTGTTGGCTAACCTCTTCATATTCACTTAGCTCCTCTTCTTCAAATTCTCAACTACTTGCTCCATATATCTCATCCGAGGCCCTTCTTTTCCTTTCTTCACGTTCACTTTTCCCCTGATGATTGTCTGGCCATCATGTCTCAAGATGTGGCTGATTAAGTTGTCCCGTCTTTTTTTTCAAAATTTTCATCATACTGATCTTTCTCCAAAATCTTCTTGGGACTGCTTCGTTTGTCTCTCGGTCGATTCATTTGATCTTCATCATTCTTCTTTTGTACCACGTTTCGAATGCTTCCAGCCTTTACTCCTCTGCTGCTGTTATCCTCCGCGCCTCACGGCCGGAGCGAAACATACTCCAGTATGTTCTAATGATGCATTTACTTACATCCAGGCTTTTATTCCCAGCTAAGAGCAGATTCTGCTTTTAAAACTATGTCCTTTCACCTGTTCAAGGTTTTGTTTTCCTATTTTAACGTTTGTTTGGCCTCTTTCCGCTAACTCCATACCAATACCTTATAATTTTCTTGTTATTGATCTTCAGGCATCGTTTAACATAAAGAGTCCCGTGTCATTCCTCTTTTCTGGGGATCATTTTGGTGTTTTGGCTGGAGAAATGCCTCCCATCCCGACGGCACGGGTTCGAATTCATGTAATGACAGATTTTTCAGTGGTACGTTAATATGTAGAGGTTGGCCGATAGGAGAATCGAATGGAAGGCTGCGTCAAACTAATCTTAGGATTCAAAGTTCACGAACTAGCCGTGAAAACTTTAGCGGCCTTACCCAATGAAATTGCACAATAGCAGATATTCCACAGAGAAAAAATAATTCGCCTTGACCGGGACTCGAACCCGGACCCCCTGATTTCCCCAGAGAAAGAGGACGTGTTGGTAGCTCAACTGGTCGAGCAACTGGCCGGAAATCAGGGGGCCCGGGTTAGATTTCCGGTCAAGGCGAATGATTTTTTTTCTCTGTGGAGCATCTGCTGATCTTAGGATTGTTGACCGATGATGATGATGATACCAGTTTCTACTTGAATTCCTTATGAAGAGCACATCGAGTGCAGTACTGTGTCCTTCGGATAGGACGTTAACCCATGTACCTCTTGGTACCTTTCGTTAAGAGTAGGCTAATGCTGACGCCAGGTTTCACTACAAATTTGCTTCACTCTCTGATAAATTTCAATCTGTACCCATTTACCCGCCTTTCCTAAATGGTGCAAATGCGCTTTGTTCTCGGGACGCCTCCTCCGAATAACTACTTTCCGAATAACTCCGAACAACCCCCTTTTCCCTGTTTCAATTTCATGAGAAATCGGCATACCGTTAGTGGTTGTTATTCATTTATGCGGTCGACAGCTGAATTCTTTACAGCATACACGTAGGTGGGTAAAAGTCTTAATTTCAGGTCAATTTTAGCCAGGTCGGTAACGCGCCATGATGATAACCTAAAGGTCGTGGCTCCCAAAACCTCCTCTGGCGTGGATGCTGTGTTTTCTTTAGATTCGGCTTAGTGTTAGGTCAGACGGTGATGAATAACCTTGGCAGTTGGACTATCTGAAAACCTATTGTTTTTACTCTTAAAACTTCTCTTAACCTTTTTAATGCATTGAGACATCCCATGCGACGTACCCTTTTGTTGGCTTTCCGCGTACACTGTAAATGTAGATAAAATTTCAGGCAACAAGAAGTGTGAAGTGATACCCGGCATCTTCACGATCATACCTACTGTTTACGAAAGGCGTGTCCTAGCGTCCCATCCGACGGACGGTTATCTGCACTTGAAGTGTCATCCGCATAGCTCTCAAGTAGAAGCTTACATGCCACTCTAAATCTTTTGTAATGCTGGGATTTGAACCCGTGACCTCGTAATGGGAATCTCGCACACTTCTCCTGTCACACTTCGCCTCCTCACCAGCCCAATCACCACCTGCATTCCTCTTCCCTTTCAGTTCAGTTCAAAGCTTAGGAACGTCATTTTTATGCTTGCATAGGAATTATGGTTTTCATCTGTCCATTCTTCAACCCTTACCGAAGAATTTTGCAGATCTTTAAAAACATGCAATCGGAGATTCAAGCCTCCATTGCCCATATTTATATTGGGCTGCATCTCAAATTTCCTTAGCCTCGTACAATTTGGTTTTTTCTTTTCTACATGTTCTGATAAAAAGTCCTTCTTTAGATGAGTGAGGACCTGAAAAATCGTTTAAAATTACGATATGATGTTATGCCCGATTAAGTATAACGATACCATGTACTGCTTAAAAGCTCTAAGATATTACTGTAGATAATAACATTTGTGGTGGAAAAGATTACGGAAAGTTTAATGCCGTTCTTTCCTTCGACGTAAACATACCAAAACCAGTGTCGCCCATTCGCCTCGGCTATTAAGTCCATGCACACTTCCATCGTCGATCGACGCCATTAAGGCAGTTTTCTTGAGAAAGCATTTCAAAATTATCCTTAGCATATAAATTGCCTTAAATGTTGTTGCCTCACAGGTTGTAGCGGTGATAATGTTACAATTTAGCGTGAAAGCAAAATGATGAATCACGGAAAAAATTAGCGTTGAATTCCGGAGGAATCTGTTTTAGCGTGAGATTAACCCATGAGTGTCGTGTCGTGGTCAATTGTTTCAGAGCTTTCTCTCCATTAGCTTTTGAAAAATAATGTGTATCATGGGAAGAAAACATGAGGCATGAAATTATAGGGAGTTCTACATGTTTACGGGAGATGAATCCTTGATTGCGTCGGCATGTGAATCTCCTGCATGGTATAAATTAGATTTCAACACAACGCAGACGATTCGCATTCTTCCATTAAATATGAGCTGAAGGCTCACTCTTTTTGCTCTTCCTGGCTGTCGTTGTTGGTAGTAGGGCAAACGATTAACTTCATTTGCACCATTTATTATTGATATTTGGGAATCGGTAGGTGTTTATGGAGTCTCGTTGGGTGCAAAAAAACCCTGTGTCATTAGCTTTCTCTTGAAGAAAAGTGTGTGAGTAATTTTATTGGCTAACGCATGTGATTTAAGTTTGAAGGTGGAATAACCCTAAAGATATGGGTGAGATGCTCGTCGGAAGGTCGTCGTTTGAATGCCTCATGCCGGTGCTGAACCCGAAAAGAATTTATCTTACACTTCAAATACTCTACACATTTCTCAAGTAATGGATGGTATACCATTGAAAGTTACCAATTCTGGGAATCGAACGTGGTCAACGGTAAGGGAAGGCATTAATATAGCCACTGCACCAATTGTTTTATCGTTGGGAAGTTTACGTATTTTTGTGAATTTTACTTTGCGTTGTCAAGTTGTAATCCCATTATTTTGTCTTACGGCAGAGATCTAAACCTATCTCCTCCAACCCTTGTGTCTTACTCATCTATGATTGGGGATATTCTTTCTTTACCCTCGTCAAAGTTGTGAGCGGTTTCCTGGCGAAAATTAGCTAGTGACTCTAATTGGTGCTAAATCGATGTTTGGCGAATTCACCTTGTGGAATGATATATTCATGATGAAAATAATTAACTTTGTTATATTCCACAAAAATGTATTGACCAACCGGTTTCGACCTTCACAGGTCATTATCAGGGGTTGAAAGGAGGTGGTAGATAAATTTTTGTGGAATATAACAAAGTTAATTATTTTCATCTAATTGGTGTTACCTTGCGTCGCGTAGGCACAACGTTGTGACCTGATGAAGTGACACAAGCGTTGACGTGACTTAATCGTTAATGTGGCACAATTTCCCTTCACATCGAAGTTATTTCGTGGGTATTTGTAATTCATCTGTACTTGAACGGAGTAATCTGTTGTCCTTGAATTATTGTAAGCCGTGGAAATCTTAGGTAAAGGAGAGACTCTTGAAGGGCATGGAATCGGGTAAAAGAAGCGTTACGTTTGAAGCCTACGTTTGAAGCATGAAATGGTTTGTTTACATCTTATAGAAAAAAGTCTCTATCGCCTTGGGTTTGAAGGCTATTTGTACAATGTTCCTATGCTCAGCATATTGGTCGGCCACAATCATATTCCGAATCGCCACACACACACACACACACTGGAAAAAGGCAAGAAATTGAAATGCTAAAAATTAACCTTGAAAAAGGATGTCAAGCTATTAGCGTGTGACTTTTTCCTTGAAAGAAATAAGAAAAGAAATGTTGGTCGTGAAAAAACACTTTTTGAAATATATCGAAAGGGAATCATCATCGTTAACCTTATAATTTACGTAAAATAAAAAAGGTGACGAAAAAACACTTTTTGAAATATATCGTAAATGAATCACGGTGGTTATCCGTATAATTTACATCATCGTTGATTGTGTTTTTCTCTAATTGAGAGTATTTCTTGCTTTCATTTAACATATTTGTAGGGATCATTTTAGTCGTTACGACGACCTGTAAGTGAAACAAATGTGAATGTCATGAAATGGTCATAACGATAGCACCAAACGTCAATTCTAAGATGATTCCGATGTCTGAAGCTGATTATAGTCAATGCAGACCAACGTTTCTGTTTCTGCTACTCAGGATTCACGGCAGTTATTTTATTTTGAAGTAGTAACGACAGATTTTCGGGCATCTCATCCTCGTTGAACTGCATCAATGTCCTGGGAACGAAAAAAATCACGAGTAAATGCGCATCGTAAGCCGTCGTAATCTTTCTCTGCTTCAAGGCTATCATTAATGAAAGATGGAAAGAAAGCGAGCCAATTTTGTGGTAGTTTCGAGGGCAATCGGCGGTGTTTCATTATTTTTTTGCAGCTACGCCGAAGATGCTCTGGATTATCGGAGAACCATAGTCGGTGTATGCCGCAGTTTTGTTGTAAAGCTCTGCGGAAAGCGGGAACTAGGTTACGCCGTCGACATTAGGAAGTGCGTTTTTGTGGAACAATCGACGCCTTCAAACGCCTGCGCCAATCCACGACGTTAAGTCATAAATGTTTCCGGAAGTGAACTTTCCTCGCGCCTATATCTCTTAATGTTGAACTGTGTAATTAATCGCGCTTTAAATTTTCTACTTCCTTACCCACGAAATTCATTAGAGCCAGGTTTCACATTGTCCTAGTTTCAATTCAGAGCCTTGATGTCTAGTCGTTCGTAATTTTGCGAGCGTTTAAGTGCAGACTTTTAAGAAGTTGTGATGTTTTAGCCTAAATTATCGGACGGGTGAAGCTTGCAAAAAAAAGCTGTTCCCATTCTCATAATGATACGGTTGATGTTCTCACTCTCATATGCCGCTGTTGAGATTAGGTTTCCACTGTTTAGATGAGAGCTTGCTTGCGAGTTGATTGATATTAGCATCATGTCCCAGCTCTCCGTTTTCCTCGCTTATCTGCGAGCCATTTCGGGAACCAAACGAACTTTCTGAGCTCTTTCTAAATATTCCCCGTACAGGTATGTAGATATGTAAATGGTCTCATTTTTGACGGCCACATAAGCCGTCGTGCTAGCTCGGTAACCCAAAGATCGCAATTAGAATTCCGTATCGGATATAGATGACGTGTTTGTACTAGGATTTTAGAGCTTTGGTTAGGTGTCTTTGTAGAGTCTAGAAACCCAAATGCATGTACTTCTCCCCATATGATTGATACTTTCTCACTGGTAAAATAACGTTCTCATTTCGACTTACGTAGCATTAGACTAATTGTTTACGTCCTGGTTAGTTATTCTTTCTAGTAGTTAATTCAGGGGAGGGATTGAAGGCTATGATCATTTGAGATGTTCGGAATAGACGCGTAAATGGAAGCGAATAGGAATCAGTCAAGGGGAGAGGGAAACCCTCTGTCGGCATTAGTCTACTCGCGCGGAGTCCACGGTTTAGTGACCCATCCAACGGACGGAGTAATCCACACATCACACGTGGACCGATCCAGTCGCAAAAAAATTCTACCTCTTTTTAGTTTCGAGTCCAAACCCTCGGGATTGAAACCCTTACTCTGGCAATGACACAAACGAGTTCGCAGTTAATTAAGGGCGAAGCCAAAAATTCTGCCCACACCGAATGGACGAGTATTTGTAGACTGTCGCAAGTTCACGTGTTATAAACTATCCAGGCGGGTTGTGGGATAGAGTCGTTTTACCACTGTTGTGAACACTGTAGCAGATTTGTGTACTGCGAGTGTGTGGTTAGTATCTGAGGAAATATTACTTTTAAATGGTTCTTTATCTGCGTTACTAACTAATAGATGGTACTGCTACTAATTTAGGTGAGAACAGAGAGACTTAGCCACGAAAGGGAAGAGACCAAGAGACCAGAAAAAAACAGTCCCTAATGAAATAGAGGGACTATCAGAATTAAACTGCATTATGTCTCCCTTTTTTCCCTACTCTTCTCATCCTCAAAGTTCGCCGAAGCCTTCAAATCTTAGGAAAACAGTCATGTAAAAGACGTAAATTTAAAAGCTTGTATTAGCGTTGTTTCTTAACTACCATCATGTATCCTAAATGAACGCCAGAGACACCTGCAGTAATACAGATGGAAGACAATTAAAAAAAACACTCTGTTTGTACCGGGGAGGTGGAGCATAATCCTTCCTAAACATCCCTATTCTATCCTCATCTACTTCTACATAATACCCTGCCAGCCACCGTATGGATGAATGGCAGAGGGTGAACCATCACCAGGTATACATTACCAATCAGAGAGAATGAAGTTACACTTACTCCCATCCAGGCATGCAACCAATACGTACAGTACTTAAATGCAACTGTGAGGCACATGTTACCACCTCGAGGAAAATAGTAGGCATGATGGTAAGAGTGTAAAATAGTGACTATAAATTACTCTACATTGTTATTTTATACAAAATAATGTAATATTTGTGGATTAGTGAGTCATTTCTATGAATAAATTAAATTATTTCCTAGAAAATGCATAAATTAATCGTCTTAATACATGTACACATTAAATTAACATCATAATATACTATACCTATTCTGATTTCCTCGTATAACTTAGCTGTAATCTACTCGTATTTTTGTCCATAAGCGTGTATAGAAAAAATGAATTTTTGAACCCCTCTGTCTGTCTACTGCCATAGTACGTAGGTGTTTTTAATGTACTTATAGCATCTTCAGAGACCTGACTTCTCCACTATCTTCGTTGTCATCCGTAGGCTGGTATGCATATACAGTCTCCAGTACGTTATAACCTTGCGTACAACGTTAATCTTTCTATTAGCATGTGCTTACCGATGTTTCTTATTTTTTCTGTAGCTCGCGTCGCATATCTACGAAAGTTAACGGAAATGATTCCCGGAGTGAGCCGAGCCTCCTTTCTCCTTCCTCACCTACAACCGTCGTCGGTTCAAACGTCGCGCGCGCCAGATGAATGGGCTCAAAATCGTGCATATAAATCTGCGAAACCGTACCGGGATGCGGTCGAACGTCTCTCTAAGCGGAGGCAACTGGTAGGGTTAACGATACGAGTACGAACTGCTAGCGTTGAATACGAATGAGCCTCGAGGAATCCCATAGGCAGTGTGCGCTCTCGCTGGAAGGAGCGACTCTGCTAAACGATTTATACTCGCCGTTGCATGTCGCCCATCCGGGTTACATCTCGCCACAGTGGCCCAGTTCCTATCAACGGGCTTTTTGGTGGCGATTTTCCGTCTTTTGTTTCTTAAACGGTGCCCGTTATCACGTTGAAATAGTTTTTATATCGAGGGTCACTTGTTCTTGACTTGGCATTGTTAAAACAGGATATATATGTACTATGGTCTCTCACATACTGATTTCATTCAGTACACTTGCGTTTCGGTAACTTTGCCACCCGCGGTAGCCAGCGTGGTAGCTCATAGGTCGCGGGTTCTAAACTCGCGTCGAGCACCGATATTTCTTTAGCCGAGGTTTGGGCTTAGGATTAAAAAAGATTAAGATGGTGTTCTTTAACCTCAGAATTTTTTAGCACCTTATAACTTACTTGTGCTACTTAAAATCTCTAATTTACAAGTGGTCAGTGTTTTCAATATGAGGCGTGCTGCTTAAAGCAATTGGTCGTCAGTGGCAAAGGCCCAATGCGAAGCTTCTCCATCGCCAGCTCTACCTTAATACCAATGCCGTCAAGTTATTAACGTAGAGCCATATCACTAGGTCGTTAGTAAGCATTGAAACAAATTAAGAGGAGCATAGGAAAGATAAGCCTTTCCTTGCTGTCCTGTTATCTCTAGTTAACTCCTTCCTCCCCCATCTTACGCGTAGTTTTCCCCTTACACGTAATTTTCCCATTGCCTTTCAGTAGTCCACCTCCTTTAAATCAACTAAAAATAGTAGCAGGGGCCGTTTTTCTTTAAAAAGCGTTGTAAAAGTTTATGTTTGTCCCAAAAATTTTATCACATTGATATTTAAAATTTTCTGAGCACTTAAGTATTCCTGCTTTCTTAAAATTAAGGGATTTGCTGAACTTATTATCGTATTTTTCCGAAAATCAATTTAATATTTAAAAATCCGCGTTCAAATGAAACCTCTCTTGCAGTCGATTTATTTGGATGAATATATACCTACACATTTTCTTTTATATTGCCTTTGGTGGTTAAAAATGGTGATTAGCTAAAAGAACATGGATTCTCGAAGCCTTATTTATACGAGTATCCAGCTTTCGTGTTGAAAGCAAAGAGATAGTGAGTGCCGTTTTCATTCCAGGTTGAGAAAATATTTTTGATAGGTAAATGGATTAAAGAGGAACGTGTGTTGTTTTTTTCCGAGCCAGCATTGAATAAACGGTTATGCACTGATCGAAAACGATTAATTTAAACTGCTCGTAGACGAGATTCCTTGCGCGGCCTTAAGTACGGTAGTCAGTCACCCCGTAATAGTTCTCAATGTAAATTCCTTGAAATATGATTAATTTTAATGAGAAAAAATCTTTAAGGTCCACTGATCCCACTACAGGTTAACCTTAATTGATTGAGGAACTCGGCTTTAGTGAGAAAATCATCGGGTGTTGCCACAGTCTCAGACAACTTATCCACTGGCTTCCTGGTTTTTAGACATGTCCTATCAAAAAATGCCGACCTTGGTAGTGAATGCACTCGACTAAATTACACCGAAGTCTTTGCATGAGATTTTCCACAACCGTTAATCCGTGATGTCCTTGTACCTATTTACTCACGTGTTGAGTGACTTGCGTTCAACTACTTGCAAAAAAATTTTCTGACCAAATATTGATGTGTGATGCCTAAAATGAAGTTTTGAGTAGTTATTTTAATTCGCTATGCCACATTAAACCTGGAAGCTAATGTGCTCTATATATTATTTAATTCGTTTTGTTCTTGTTCTTCTTGGTCTCTGTTACGAAGCCAATATTTTTTATGATGGTTTGGCGTTGTTGAAGTTTTTGTGCCAGGTTATAATACTGAGCCGTCAACTTTCATTTTGAAGTTACGGATGCCTTCACAACCGTATTTAGGAGTTGTGCATGCTTTATGCTCCTTTCTTTCGTGTGAACGCTTTAGTGTCACCTGCTACAGTTAATGTTTCGATTTTTTACTGGTTGAATTTCAATTATGGATAAATGGCATTGTGATAGTTGTGCTAAACGTTTTTATTTTCGAATTGTGAGAGTTTCGGCCGTATCACACAAAAGTCAAAATAATCGAGGAAACAATTTCCTCCTTTGTCTCGGTTGAACATCAACCATTGTATTTGATGTGCGCCCTATTTCCTAGCTGTTAGTGGCTACGATTTTTCTGATCACGGAAAATTGATGAATGAAGCGTTTTAGAATGTATTAAAAATTCAGAGGGGTGACAGCGGCATTGTTATTGGCAACCTTTGATATTGGCATTGTTATGAAATAACCTACATTCGAAATGAACATTTGAAATGGCAAGGAGAAAAATGTCGATTGTGAGAATGAAGTTGAATTAGAATCATCTAAAACAAATATAATATTGGAAATAACGCTAAGGTCATATATTTAGTCAAAGCTTCCTCCTGTGTTGTTTTCCCTTCTGCTCATTATCCGCTCATTTTCTACATCGTCTGTATTTTATATTCAATAGTATAAGTGTAAAAATAGTAGTTAGTATTAGGTTAATTCAATTTATCACTAACAAACGTGTAAAAAAGTAATATTCACTAGGCATAATGCCATGACCTCTGAAGTAGTCGTTCAAAATATGCATATCAGATCAAAAATACTACATCAAAACCAATTCGTCACTGTTAAAATCGATTATTAATATTATAGTTTTCACGATAGTTATTCATTTTACTCTGACATAGTTGTATATCAACCTTGGCGTAATTCGGTATATTACGAATTCAACCTCAACCTAACATTCCGTCCGCGATGATATTTACAAATCCTCACTGTTAAAAATGGAGTATTTTCCTTAGTATCCAACCACGATGTTTCTGTGTTCGCTAGTTTCTGGTTAAATCCGTTTTCGCCCGCGAATTTTTCGTGGATATTCTCCGTGATTTACGGATGCACCTCTACTTCGTGGAAAAGCGAATTCTTTTGGTCGGATGGACAACCAATCAAAGAGCTGGGAATGAAATCGCTCGGTACCCCATTAGCTTTTCCAATCCGGCGTCTGGTTTATTATTATTTTCCGATCGATGAACAGCGATCCGCGCATTGAACGCGGTCGACGTCGAAATTGAGGATAACATTGCGCGGAAGAGCTGCTGGTACACACGGCACATTTTTAATCTGGAGCATCACCGGGCGTGAATTGATCGGTGAGAACGTTGTTTTTAATCGTTTCTTTTTGTTGCGGGCGAGAGAGAGAGAGAAAAAGAAAAAAATTCCGGCTGCAATTCAAGCAACCATTCTCATTTCTCACCCTCAAAAAGAGGAAAAAATACAATACGTAGAATAGATAGGGGTTTACTCATCCACTGAACTATATCGGCATTTTCGTGCGTCGCGCGTTGCACTTCTCATGTCCGTAACGGACCTCTTCCACATCCTTCCCCACCCTCCCGTTCCGTGTTGCTCCCCGGCCTGATGCCCGGCACGAACTTGCAATTAGGGCCGTGCTCTCGCCAGCGATAAAACACCTGCTATTCCGTGTCCTTTGGGTCGCGCATATCCGGTTTGAGGTGGCTCGGGCCTTTTTTCAAGTGCTTCCAGTGGGCGTTTTTATTGAAAAAGTGCGTTTTTCAGCATTTGCTACGGTCATGGATGACCTACGAATCATAATCAGGAGTGGGTTCACAGATTCTTTTGCGTCGCTTTATCGCTAATATTAGCAATAACGCGAAAAACATTTTTAAGGGCACTCCCTACAGTAATCATTCTAATTATGTGCTCTGCCTACAGATATTGAATTTTTGAAGTGATGGACTATATTGAAGAATCAGCGTCGTATTTCAACTTTCAACAAGTATTTCAAATCTCGCAAACGCAATTAGAAATAATGATTAGGCAATCGCGCGCTTAAATAAACTGTGATGTATGCTGTGGTACGTAGGTTGGTAATGCGCTGGCCTGGCAAAAAAGGTCGTGGGTGCGTATCCTGGGGCTAGAATGTTGATAGAGTTAAGGTCTTAGGTTAGGATGTCTAAGGGATAAGATCTAAGGTTAGACGGTGCAATATAATCTTAGCCGTTAGTGCACCTATGGCACAAGGAAACTACAACCAAGGTCCGTTATCTAGCCCCGGGTCTCTAGGCAGTCTTTAATTGGAACATTATCGAATCCATCGTTTCGTTTTCTTCCGCAATACACTCCATTTGCAAATTATTGTCGCAGTATTGTACTTTTCATCTCATCGTTTTTTATGGCGATGATCGGTTTGCTGTTGTGCTTACTATCCATCGAGAGGGCCCGGGATTGAGTCTCGACTGTTGCAGAGACTTGACAATTGCAGGTATACCGGTTCCTACTTGGCTGTGGAGACAGCGCTTATCATACATGTGCATTATCAATCAGAGAGAACTCTTACTACCATGAATGCATGCAAGAAATACCATTCCGTTTATGCATTACTTACATGAAACCCTAAGTCACTATGCAACCATTCTGAGGAAAATATTAAACATGTAGTTACGAGTATTGTGAAATTTTAGCCATATGTGACACTAAATAGTTAGTTAATAGGTACTAAATAATGTAATAGTTTTGGATTAGCCATTTCTGTAAAAAATTAAACAATGGAGTTATGTCCCTAGAGCATGCTTGCTTATTTTCTTTTGTCTAACTGAGCAGGATTGGAGAAAAGAGTTGCGACGCTCAATGAACACCGCATCGAAATCCGAATCTCCTTCCGCCCCTTTCCTTTGATTCTGTACGTTGGTCTCTATTGGAGACCGGGGGGAGGCGGTCGGGGCGTGCATTTCGTCCGCCTGGATGGCCGAGTCCTTCGGCGAGTGCGTCCACCCCTCTGGCGTCCTCTCCCGCGGACAGCGGAATCACACTCATCGATCACCACCTCTCCCCCCGCACTTCCCTCCTTCGTAGGCGTTGTTTTCGCTCGATCTGTCACAGTAATCTTACCGAGACTCTTTCCTTCCCCTACATCACGGTTGAATTTCGGTTCCCCTGTCCAGACCTGGGCGGTATTTCAAAACATTAGTTTTCAATTCAATGTTTTTCAAAATTTAAATATCACTGTCTTCATATTGAAATTTTCATATCCAGTAACGGACATTGGAAGTTTATTAAATTTATGGGGAAATGGGGTCGTTACCGTATTTTTTAATTGCCGGATCTGATAGAGTTAGTAGAATAAAAAGACCCGTATTTTTCCGTTTTTTGATCCGTCAATTATTTCTCGAGTTATAAGCGGCGAAAAACTGATGTTTTTAACCCTTTCGGAAAAGTGAGCGTGGTGCAACCTCTGACGTCATTGACTTATTTCAATCATAACTAAGCCCGCGAAGCTACTTCGCCTTATCGCAAAGGGGGGACACAGCTGACTCCGCCAATTGGAGTGATTGCGACAGGATCTGTGCGAGCAGACCTTCCGAGAACCCCCCTCCACTCCCTTCCCTTCCCCTAAAAGCAGTCAAGGACGGGAGGAAAATGACGCAATGTTATCAAAGAAGCTTTTTCGGTGGGCGTCACCTTTCGCTTATTTTAATTTTTTTAATTTATGAGGGAATGGTTGTGGTTAGAAGATTAATTTTTTCACTAAAATTTGTTTTTCGTTTCCATCTAAGAATTTCGTGTACAAAATTTCGATTTCGGTTCCGAGTAAACGCCTCCATTTGTGTGCTGCCCTAAGCTTGGTGTAGTCGGAGGGGATGTGATAGATATCACCAATTACTAAGCACAATAGCGTGTGAAAGTCATATGTCAGGGTGCACGGAGCCAGTTCTTTTCCCTGTACCATCTTCGATTTCTCAGAATGATCTGGTTCTGGAATTTGGTTTTTCTGAAACTCGTCGAAAGGCCTCCCCCGGGATTTGAACCCTGGACTTCCGGTTAGTAGTCTAATACTTTACCCAGTGGGCCTCCACTCTCCCTTTGGTAGTCTAATTACTTTTATATCAGTACATAAATACTGAATATTGACTCTATGTGCAATACACCAATATTAAAAATTGACATTTGTCTGATAGATATAATCAATTATATATATGCTCAAGTTAATACCTTTCACAATGATATCATAAAGTAGCGTGTCATCACAATATCTCTCTTGCATTTGCGAGAGCATTTGAATTTACACTCGCACATTTCTGTCTTGAAAAGAAAAGTATTTTGTCTTCTGTTCGGGAAATTAGGGGTTTATTCGTTTTCTTTTGCGATTTCCTAGTAATTATAACGTGTAATTTGTTTTCCTCGCCAGTTTTTTAGCATATCAATATCGATATTAGTTTACAGTAGCATTACTCTGTGCACTCTGGATCATCCTACTATTTGACTGTTGAGCCATAGAGAACCACGTAAGTGAACATGTAAAACCAGTAATTCAACGCTGCAGTATTGAAATGTTTGATTCCGGTATCAATAATGTTGTACTTGCAATTACATTAGCCCACAATATTGATATCGATATTAACATAGTCATCATAACCAATAACTCCGGATAATGGATATAGAATATTGACTTGAAATATTGACCATATCTACCGCCTTCTGTATTGAGGACACTCCGACTTCGCAAACCAAATCCGATCGTGGGTTCGGATTTTAGGTTTGAGAACTCATATTAAGACGGTGCAGATTAACTATGACTGTTGGAATGCCTAAAATCAGTCTGCAAATTTTATAGAGTACTGAAAGTGAGCTTAGCTTTGAATGAACCATCGAGCAAATACTGCTAGTTTTGGTAACTACTATACCGGCTGTAATGTAAATTTGAATGAATTCACCGGAGACCCAAGGCAGCCTCACATCCAATGCAGATTTCCATTCCAAACTCATCATATCGAAAAGATGCTACACAAACCTTAACACAAATATTTGTGGTCATAGGAGAATCGTACGAAAAATGCGATTGATTATATGCGAATTATGTGGGGTCAAGATTCGCGCACATACTAATCGTGCAGTTGGGGTCGTTCGCTATTCCTTCATCCGGATTTTGTGTCCCTTCCCTACGTTCAATCTCTCCGCTACCACTGTGACCAAAGGCTTCAAAATACATCAGCATTTGCATATGACACAATCCAATTCGTTGATTAATATTTATTCCAACATCGTTACTTGTGAACATGGTATCGTGTATCTTAGGCATGAGTTTTAATAAAATATTTTATCCTGAGTTGTTTTCGTTGGCGTGAGCTAGTAAAGATCGTGCCCGCTCCTCCAGTCATTAGCATAATGCGGGTCCGTCGAGCCGTAGCGCGAACTGAGAGTCAGTTGTTTCAATCAATTTCCGTGTTGCTATTGTTGTCCACGTTACGCTTTCTTCGTGCCTCATTGTGTCCAACTCTTGCCAGTATACCGCTAATGGTTGATCTTGACTATTCATGCGTCTCTTTCTCATGCACTCATGAGTAGATTGAATTAAGCAGAGCGTAAAGCTGTTACCTACTCAATTCTCTCAATTCAATACCTCTGTACGCTCTCCTTAATGAAAATTTATTCCGACGTAGTTTTTATAGGCATATTTCATACTTGAAAAAGATTCATGGAAAGATATTTTGTTATCGACGGTAAATTTCTGTCATGCGATCCATAATTCATCTTCGTAGGCTACCTTTTTTGGGATAGTTTGTAGAAGACCTGAAAATGAACCTGCTATTTAGACTTTCATTCTTTCGAAGTCTCTTGCGTTTTCATCTTCCACTGAATTTTGTTTTTCTCTCGTGCTTTAAATATGTTATTTTTTATCTTCAGATTTATTTCATCGCCGTTTGGTATTTCAAAATGTCTATAAATACTACTCCGTTCCCTCCTCCTACAGCAATTAATCGTTAGCAAGTTAACCTTCCCAGACTAAACGTTCCGAAACGTCCGTTTACGTTCCACAAACTATTCGGATATCCTGCTGTAATAAGGACTCGGGAGTGAATACTTGGGACACCATTCATCGAGTCCAGATATGTTAGGGAAATCCCCATAGGGGACTTGTTGGCCTCAAACAAGGTCATTGTCCTCTGTGGGTGATCCAGTTAGATGGTTACCATAAATAGACCAATAAGTTTCTCTGAGCGATTTCGTGAGGAACTCCACCAAACTCATCTATTTACTGAAAGTAAATTACACTCAATTTACCATTGGCGTAAGTCTAAAAAGTCACTCTTCGGTGAACATAAAGCGGAAATGAAGAGGAAGTTAGCCGTCAATTAGGATGTAACGAAAGATATTTTTGTATAAGTGTTTGCGCTTTTTTATTTTAATACGCGCACTGTATTTGAATCAACGTCACGTACGCCCTTGTCGAGTCGGGACATCATCTCCAACTGCAAGCGGAATATTTGGAGCAGAGATTAGCGTCGCATTTAAAGGTCGACATTTGCATTTGAATGTTTTCCATTCCCCGAAAATGTCGCGTGGAACAATTGAAATGCGTACCCTTGATGAGAAAGTCGCGCGTTTTATGCCTCGTGCCCCGTGAGTAATCTTCGTAAAACGAGAGGCGGTAGTGCGTCAAATCGTTGCGGAGATCGTAACTCTCTCCCAGAGGTGACGGACCCATCGTTTATTGCGTCATTCGACGATGATGCCGCCGCCCTCTTTCGAGCCTCGTGAAATGTTGGAAAACAGCGGATGGCAGCTCGGCCCTTTTTACGTCCTCGCGCGCGATTAATGGTATCAGCGGACCCCTTGCTCCCGATGTTCCCCGGAGCGGAACGACTATTCGGACCAGCAGTCATTACCTCAAGATTCTCCACCCCCCACCATTATTGGCGTGGAGAAAAGGCGGGAGGTAAAAAAATGAAGGAAGCGTTTTTAAAGTGAGGGGTAAGTTGGGGTCTTTCATTTTTACGTCCATAACTACAGAAAGGAGTGAAGGAGCATTGGGAGACTGCCTCAATTGTCCGGGAACTGCTGGCCACCATCTCGCGCCTTGAGAAAAGGAGCTTCCTCTCGTAATCGCCTTCATTAGCTCAATTAAACCGCTTCTCCGCTCGTAGCTGACCCTGCTCCTTTTTTTTCTGTTTTTACTTAACTTTTCCGGGTGTCGTTAATCAACCGCGATCATTTAGATCGAACTTAAGAGAGGCGAAACAATGGTTAACGACCATCTTTAATCTCCACTCTTTTATTGTCCATGAGCGTCAAATAAAAAATAGTTCTCTAAATTACTACTCCCTCTGATAGTCTCGATTCGATCGAGCAGGAAATGAAGCGGGGGTGAGAATGTTTTAGTAGCTTTTCTCCCATCTATACTTAATGCTACCGCGGATGGGGTTTGAACATGAATTAGTTCCGTATGTAGCTTATTTGGCTCTCTGCCCATAACACCAATCCCCTTCTCGGTTCCGTATTATTCCCCATCTGCATCAACGAAATCAATGACGAATTTCCAGTGAAATAAGGTCGTCTATGGAGAAATAAGTACAACAACGAGGCTCTCTTCGAGGCTCTACGATCACAACTATATTAAGTCTTGGTGTCAAGAGTGAGGGCTGGAATCAAATTTTTAAAAATCCACCGTAATACACAGATGGATGAAAAGTGATAATTGTTTTCAATTCATAAATTTGGCGGAATATAAATGCGTAGCAGGTGAAGTTTAAATATCTGGACATCACTCTGCTTTGAATCTATCTTTTGGGAATAACATTCGAAATAATTCTGTCACGGCGTTGGCGCGTCTAGAGATTATTCACCGGATTGTCAGAAGGTAATCCACAAAAAGGTATGGGAGAGATGTTATTTCGCACTGGTAAGGCCTCGCCAGGGGATAACGTCGAGCTTTTGGGGTACATCGAATAAATATTTAACTTGGGACTCGAATAAGTTCCTAAGGAAAGTTACGCGCTTTATAACAAATTCATATGAAGCTCCAAAACTTTCTTAATTTCCCATGAACGTTAAGAAAGTTTCACTCAGCTGTTATAAGGGCATAGTTGGAACCGATATATAGTTGAATTCATTTTTCCCACGCACAATACATTACTAAAACGCAAATAAAGCCTGATTCTATAAAGAAATCACAAATCACGCTCAATCTATATTTCCCAAAGGTTTTTCGAAAAAGTTACGGAAGATACTTTATGTATCCGATAAATTCTTTCTTAGTATTAAAAATCATTTTCACAGCTGGTGACCTACCGCCTCCTGCTCGACGCCGCACCGTTGCGGTTGCTCGCAAGGTGATATGTAGATCACGTCACGAATGGTTTCGTATGGGTAATTATGTATCGTCATGCCTCCGCGCACTTCGCAGTTCTCTTTCACGATGCCGTGCGTGAGGGCTGTGATTTCGGCTTGTTTCGCTTGAAATATCCGCCCGAGAGGTTTATCGATTCGTCTCCGCGGAAGAAATCATCCTGGCGAGACGGAAGAGGTGGATAGGAGAGGGGGAAAAGACGGGGGTCGTCTCTCGGGTCAGTGCCAGAATTTCTAAGGGTTGAAGGATGGTCCTTGTCGGACCGTGGGTTAGTGTGTCGTCGACTTATCATGCGTGCAGTGGGGACGGAACCAGTTTATGGTGATGTGCATCCAAGCGATCCATTCGGCGATATATTCCATTCGTGCTGCTGCGAGTGGTTATTTTCTCTCCTTTATTTTTTGGGTTTCTTCTGAATTCGTCACCGTCAAGCGAGCTGCGTCTCGGAGACTATTAGGAGCTAGAGCTCTCTCTCTCTTTCTCTTGCTCTGCCTCGGTTTGGCGCTTCGTGTCGAGATAATGTCGGACATTATTTCTAGGATGACCCCGTTAAAAGGAGAGGGGCTCTTGAGTTTTCTGTCCCAGCTGATGGTGTTCCCGTGCGGCAGGTGAACGGGCGACCCTCGTGCCTTCGTGAACAGAGGCCAAAGCCAAATGAACGGAGAGAATTGTAATGTCTGAAGAATCGTCCCGCAAACCATTCAGAAACAACCCCTATGTCCTCATTCCTCTAACCTCCAATTTGCTCCTCAGACTCGAGCCTCCGGAAAAACTATCCCTGTACCCTGCTAACTATTTCACGAGTGGATTTCCCGAATGGATTATATGAGCCAAGATAAAGTCTCAAAGCGATTGGTTTTTCTTATTCGAGAGCGAATTACGTTGAGGTGAAAGCAGAATGATGGTCGGTGGGGGTATATGAACTTGTTCAACCGTTGATAAAATTATTGAAATAAGCAGAGCCGTGACGTATTGAGTGCTGATACGTATTTGTAGTTGCTCCCCAGACTCAGTAGATTTCGGTGTTTGTTGACCCCAGCTGACATTACTATCTATTATTAAGTCTGTACCCGAACTTATATGCGCTTCGTACCAGGAGGAATGGAGCAAGGATGGGAATGGAAGGGCTATGAGAAGGGAGGGGACAAACCCCATGTTGGCCTGTTACTAATGAAAGGCACCAAGGGTACTACCGTTTCACGTCCCTTCCTACGGACGGAGCGATGAATTCGAATGCTGTCCACTAAGAACTCGAGCAGGGGACGGCTTACTAATGAAAGATATATTCCACTGCTGGGATTTGAAACCAGGCCCTCTGGGTGAGAGACCAGCACTATAACCACAGGCACTTACGGGTTCAAGGAGGTCCTACCCCACATAGCATTCAATTGTTGCCATTCGGGGAAGGTGGTGGCTGAGGTCATGTGCTTTTATGATTGGGTAGATCTCAGCTGAGATATGATTTCTTGGGACGTAGGAAGGGTGTAGAGAAATCAGGCGTCGGCATTAGCATACTCATTGCGAGAGGCGCCAAGAAATCCACGGTTCAGCGTCCCATCTGACGGACGGAATGCTGAACTCGAAGTGCTCTCCAAAGAGCACTCCAGGAGGGACCCAAGGAAGCCGGTATTCAAAACAGCCATTACTCCAGCTTACGCAGGAACCCGAACCCCGACATGTATTTTATTAGCTAATTAGTAGAATGTCTTTCAGGGCATTTGAATAGTGCGTTTATGGTGAGGATTTACCCCCTGCCATTTACCCTCTATGTGGCTTGAGGTGAACCTCTAGATGTTGGTATTAGTTTGCTGGGAATCGAATTAAGACTTTTTGATTACGGAATTACAGGTGTAATAATCCATTTGGCCTCCATTCTTGAGTTAACCATAAGCCTTTATTAATTTATTTTATTTAGTTAAATGTTACCTAATATTTCAAAGCCTGTCATTCGATTTTTAGAAGAATGATTAGTAAAATATGTATACTATTTTATATTGTAGTTCAGAACTCTAAAGAATGTCTCCACTGGCATTAGATAGCTTTATTGTAAAACTTGTAATGCTTGAACTTATGATGTATATTTTAAAGGGCATATCAATACTTCGGGAATGTTTTTCTTTCTGGGGAACGTAGTTCATGCCCTTAGCTTAAGTGTACCCCAGCGTTGCAACATGATGCCAGTGCTGCGGGCAAGAACTCAGTTCCATCCAGCCAAAGAAATGGATCGTCGGTAATAATGTTTTTCGTGAAGGCTATATCCATTTTGCAAATCGGTCTTTCCGGGGGTAGCTATCTCGCCAGCTAACGAGAAGGCCACGGTCTTTAAAACATCTCGGACCTTCACGTTTTTTCGTCACGGAATGGACAGTCGTGCGGGATTTGATTCGTGATTTCACCTCACCATTCTAAACACCTCTCGGAACTTAATTTCCATTCACTGAGGGTTAGGCATTTATCCCCAAATATATTGAAGTCGTTTCTCCCCATGAAGCGCCTCTGCAATACTTCTTCCGCATGAAGGGAATGGTGGTTTGAAATTAGAAGCTATTATGATATTATAGGTGCATTGTTTCTACACGTAAGTACGTCAAGACATATTTTCATACGTGCTGCAGCATTCGTCCCAGAGGGTGAGGCCTTTCCATTAGTGTTAGTTTTGCAGGTAAAAATACTTTATTTCTTAGGCGTATTCTATTTATTTAAGAGTTTTAATATAACAATGTATCCCTTCAAATTTTGTTTAACATACATTTAAATTTCCTTACATTGCATGGTAGGCCCCCTGCCCCGCACCCTAGCTTCGCCGTGCAAGAGTATTATGTTGACATAGTTATATGTACTTGGATCTTCTTTTAAATATAACTGAGGGGAAATGTTAATTTAAAATTAGAAGCTGTATTGCCTTAATATATCCTTTCTTTACTTCTACAGAAGTGATAGCAGTTAATCAAGGGAGGCAACCGACGGCTATGGTTACTTACGCCATATATAGGATAGGTGGACAATTGGGCAGAGATGATTTTTTTCAGAGGACGTAGGAAGGGTGGAGGGAAACCCGGCGTTGGCATTAGCCTGCTCTTAACCAAAACACATCATGGGGTCTATGGTTTAACGTGCCATGCTATGGACGGAGTACTGAACTGGAATACTCTCCAATAAGCATTGAAGTGAGGGCTTGTATATCGTTGGATCATCTCTGCCAGCACCGGTAATCGAACCCATATCCTCGGTATGGGAGTACAACACTCCAGCCACCATAATAATCCGAACCGCCAAACTGATCCTAACCTTAATATTCACAGAATATATGCAACCAAGATGGAATTCGAACTCGCGAGCTCCTTGTTAAATCGGCGTGTCACCGACATGACTGCCTCGGACGGCAATTTATATCTAACCGTTACAAGCTCGTGATTTTTATAGCAAACGATGTTCACCTCTATGTTTTAGCGATTATCCCTCAGGGGCGAGGACGCGGGAGAAGAAAATGAAAGCTAGTTCTTGACGCACAAAGGCCGTTTACGGCGACCTCTTGCGTCAGATTCCATGCTCAGCCTGGCTAGGAGACCGACCTCCTCTACTCCCGCTCCCGCCTGAACCAACCGCACACCTGCTTTCGACTCCCACTTCGTTATGATTTCGTGAGTGAGTTGAATGAGCGCGAGAGAGGTCCCGAGTGAATTTCCTAATTTCTAGAGAAGCGGAAGAAATTGCTGAAGAAAATAGGATTCGCCGCAGTTCTAAGCTCTGGAGTTCGAGATCGTTTTTCTTAGGAATGCGTCCGCGCGGTTGCGTGATTTGATTGGTTGCAAGTTGGGTTGTTGATGAACCGTCTCACAGCGTATCTAAATGAAATAGCGGAAACTTAGTGATATCTGCACCTTATGTTTGTATGTATGTACATTGGATACCTCTGCCAGTTCCTTAAGGTTCTTATACTCGAGGGTGGTCATTATTGCGTAGGCTAATATATGGAGATGTGGGTAGTGAAGTTCACATTGTGTGAAGCGATAAATAGCGCGGAAAAAAACCCTAATTCCTGAATGATTGTGAGGAAAATAACTCCAGTTCAATTTTCAAGCACTCATATTTGCAATGTCACGCCGCTCAAATTGTGCGATTTATTTGCTCAGTTGCGGCACGTAATTTCTAATGGAATTCAGAGGCCTTGCAATTTTCTATGTGGTTGGAAAATAATACGAGATAGGATTAGGTCTTGTGGTGCTCAAACAGCTATAGTTACGTCGCACCATCTGACCTAAGCTCGTAATCTCGAGTCAAGCACAGCATCCCTGAGAAATGCAAGGCTCGAACCTGTTACCTTGGGGTTACGTATCCGGTACTTTCAACGAACTACTAATAAAAGTGCCATGTTTTAAATTTTCGTCGATACAAGGCCTGATTTTGAATCGTTCTTTATTTGGCCATCTGAGTCGTTTTGATTAGTCCGGCTCGGGTTGCTGGTCAACACTTAAGATCACGGCCTCGTGACTTGGTTATTCTCTCCCGCTCTCGTCATTCGGACTCACAGTATAGAATGCAAGGCTATTGTCACAGTCCATCAAATCATGAAAATTTCAGCCTCCCTTGCCCAACTCCGCGAACGCAATCCACGTCTCGTGAGAGATGCGTTTTCATCCGTTCGGAGAAGGGCGGCGTTGAACGCCGATCACGTTTCATTTGGAACGATTCCGTTTTGTGTAGTTTTCAGCAGCGGTTTCGTGCCCGCGACGAAATGAGTGGTTTCGTTCTGTTTTGATATCCATCTCGGTTGGTGAAAGATATGTCAGCATCGGTGTTACTCGATTTTCTGGATGTGAAATAAAATAGTTATTCCTTCCTCCGTCCCTCTTATCCCAACGTGGCTCTGTCATTGGCCTATTCCTCTTGTACCGTTTGCTCGGCCGTGTGCTTTAAATCTGCTTTAGGACAAGGCTTAATGGCAATATAGGAATACAGAATGCGCAATCTAGGAATACACAGTACACAAGTAATGTCCTAGATTGGCATTTATGCCAATAGTGATGGCATATCAATTGGTGTCCCATTTTATAGTGCGCCGTTAATTCATTTTCGGGTGTTGTGTGTTATGAGAAAAAGAGGGGTATGATAGCTCGTTCCTCGCATTTCAATGCTCCCATTATCTTTTGATATAGATTTTGATATGGTCGTTCCCTTTGTGGCACTCGATAAACATGTTTTTTTAGAGTTAGGTGGTTAAAGGACAATATAAATATTTATAGTCTTTTTCATTCACCCAAATCTTTTACCAGCATAAATATTGGCCTATTCCATATTGTTTCTAATCTGGATGTCAACAGCAATGTCCTATCTTTAATCGATGAAGGCAAGCTCTTCGAGAATTTCGAATTTATATTTGTAGTACTAGTCTTGTTTCTGTATTTACGCCACAGAAGGTTAAAGTTGCCTTGGAGCATTTGCGTTTGTCCTAACCTTCCACTTCATTCTTTTCTCTCTGTGCCTGGATTATAGTCCTTATAAATTTCAACTTTGGTGCTATAGCTTTGATCTACTTCATTGATAAATACTTTAGTAATTTCGAAGGAAGTAGTTTTTCTTATATTTGGTGCTTATTATCCCGTAAAAGTTATGTTCATCATGACATTTCACTCTCACTTATCCTTCTAGATTGCGCGAAAACAACTTTTTGATGGTAATGAAAAATTAGAAAAGGAAATATTTCAGCTTTTGACTTATATGCATCGTTTATATCTTATGGAATGAGTTACTGTAATGTCGGAAGCTCCTTTGGTCATGGTTTTTACATGTTTATATTTTAGTCGTCCATATTTATTTCAGGTTTATTCTAACATTATTAATAACTACATCTCGTGTTATTATGGATATTATTTTCAATCAATATTTTGGCGCAAGGAGTTCGGTGTGATATGCTGATTCGGATATCTTGCTTTCCTCATTTTGCACGTATGCTTATTATAAACTAATCATAGGAAGTGCTGGGAAATTTGTTTCCTTCTCTTAAATGCCGTGTTACCAACTTTTGAAGTGGTGACGTTAAATCGCTTAAGTGTATACAGAGGCCACAGTATCCTTAGCCTCTACTGATAATCCCGAAACCTACTCTGGATGATGGTTCTGGCATATCGTGCATCCCACTTTCCTAGCCTATCCTTGAAATCTTTCCCCCGGTATCATGGGTAATAGCTGGAAGGACTTGAATCGCCAGCAAAACTACACTACCTGGAGTCATTGGTGGGTAGACATAATTGTCAAGGAATCTTCCAGGGAAAGGTGCGGAGAAAAGAAAGCACCCCATGGTAGAAAGAAGAGTTGAGTCAAAGAAGGCTTAAAGTTTTTGAGAGAATCGGTGGTAATTAAACTCTGTGGGTTGAGTGGGCTGAGCGTTAGAGTGAGGATTTGAAGTAGGCTGTGTGTATATGAAAGTTGGGTGTACTAAATGCGCCAGCTTGATGGTTAAAGTGGAGTTCTCTCGCTTTCATTCACGACAATCCGCTTGCAAAGAGAAAGAATTTACCTCGCCTCTCCCGCATTCAGGTTCTCTCCTACCGTAGACCCGTATTCCAGCGGTTGACATAGTTCGGATGACAGCCGCGGAAGTCAAGCCGATAATACGTTGGCGAAGTAATCTAAAGGCCCCGGGTCGTAGATAGCGCTAATGAACGTAACTATAGGTCACCTCCCCGAACCACAACATTATTTTTGTTTGCTTACAAAACACGCTCATGGGCGGTAGGTGTCTAACATAATTTTACTCAAGCGTTTATGTACATACATTTAGAAATGAAATGAATGAAAACCTGAGGTAAGGATGTTGCTTTTGTATTAAGATCAAGCTAAACTTTGAGTTAGGTCACACAGAGTGAGTAGCCTAAGCAGCTAATGCACCATTATAAGCTCTGTGATTCTAAGGTTTTCGGCTTCCTCCGATCTATAGTTTCCGATAGCAGCTGCGAAATGTCGTCAGGTACAGTGATAATAATGCCGTTTTTATTTGGGGCGAGATAGGGACTATATAGTACAGGTCAGGATTAACTGAATATGTGGGTAAACTCCGAAATCCGGGACGATACCGATAAATATACTGTGGAAAACTAAGTCTTATCTCTAGATACTACTAAGTGATAACCAAATGATGCAGGTTAAGAGACATACGTAACAAATAATCTGCAGATGTATGTGCAGTATGATCAAGCTAAGCAGAAGAAAACCGACTACCCTGGGATGCCTTCATACCTAATTACTACCACTACCATTACTTACTTCTTTCTTCACTATTTTTCTTTCTTTCTTCATTACTTTCACCATTACGTTCCGTTTCTTGCGACTTATAAATGTGACCGTCGGTGGCTGCGGCGATCGCCTCGGATTTCCCCGCCCCATAGCGAATCGAGTGTCTGCGGTGTTCCTCATTTTCTTCCACGCTCTTCACCGCGAACGGAAGTTTGCACTTTCGTCTTCTATGGCGGTCGCGACCCCTCGGGTTCGTTAGCACACAGTCAGTCGCGTCGACTACACAGGTTCGGGCCCCTCCCCCTCCCCCGGGGGGGAGGGGAGGGGGGCTTGCTCGAGAGTGACATCATCGGGCCCGCTTTCCTCGCATTGACGACTCGAGGCCCATCGTATCTACCTCCTGGCGGGTGAATTATGCGAAAATTTCTGTAATTTCCTCCTCTCCTACCCCACCTGAATGCCCTGATCTGATGCGGAATTCCTTCTCTTGCGTGAGTGGAAACCGCAGGGAATGGTATTTATTTCGCGAGCGCCTCGTGGCGACCTCCCGCGGCGGGGTTTTTCAGGCTCCTCTTACATTTTCCATCATCGTTCTTCGGGAGAGTGATGGGGATAAAATGGATAGACCAAGTAAGAATAGAAGAACTCTGAAGAAGAGTGGGAGAAAAGATAAGTCTGTTGAAACTTCGAAAAGAAAACTGGACAACCTAATTCACCATATCGTAAGAAATGATAGCATGGTCAATGAGGGATAACTGATTGGCAATAATGGCAAAAAGAAAGGCGTCGTATGAGATGTATGGAGCAAGTCGTGAAGGATGTGAAAAAGAAGAAATGTGTGAATATGAAGAGGCTAACCGATAGGATAATCGAGTGGAGAGCTGCGTCAAACCAATGTTTATGTTTTTCAATCTTATGTTTTTTGACTTATGATGATATCATGTTCCATTATTAATCTTCCCCCGGTGTTATAGCCCCTTCTTCCTTGACCTGTCTTTCGCTATATCGATGGCTTCTTTTTCTTATAAAGAATTTTTATCAGGTACTAAAACTGCTAAGGTTTTATCGCATCGTCTAATTTAACCTTGACCTAACTAAGCACGATATATGTGCCCAAGGCGGGATTCGAACCCGCAAACTCAATGTTGTTAGGCTAGCATTTTACCAACGTGTCCACATCCACAGAATGCTCTGCAAGCCACCTCAAGGGTGTGAGGCAGTAGGTGAATTGTTACTAACAAGTACAATGCTACGACGTTACGTAAACGTAATAGTGATGCATCCGCCAAGCACTTGAAAATGAATGAATTGTATCTGCAGAGTGTTAAACGTATAGACTAACGCGACCGACTTCGCTCCATTATGCTCACTCTTAGCCACTCTGACAGCATCCTCTTGAATTTATGCCCACCACCGCGGGCTTCATAGAACATAAATTACACCTCCTCTCGTATTCTTGAAAATAGCGAAATGTCGACTACTAGGGTTGAATTTCCGGGTTTCACCGCATTTAGTTTTTTAGAGGTAATCGCAGTTTCGCTCATGTTTTTCAGCCAGACGTATTCAGGTGAAGTGTGCTGACAACTCTTTTCCCTAGAATCGACCTCTTGCGTGGTCCAACTCCTGATACCGCTCTCGAAGTGAAAAGAGAGCGACGAAAAACAATAGACATGCAGAAACTTGTCCACTGTTAAAGAAGTATCTTTTTCCTTTCGTATTTGTGAGGATTCTACTGACTTCACTGGTCGCAGTTAAAACTTCGGAAAGCAATTAGAAGTGAGGGGAAAGTATCGGTCGAAATTTTTATTTAGGAAGGGATTTTGCAATATATTTCTGTGATTTCATGAATTTAAGTAGTAGTACATAAATTGTAAATTTTCCTGAGTTATTTTGCACGTTCTAATGTATGTAAACAAGTGTAGTAAGCGGTGCTGGAAGCCGAGTATGTGCCACGTTGAATTGTATAGTTCGTCTCTAGTAGGTGGTGCGATGAAACTTACTGGAAGAAATAATCCTTGTAGTATTTTCTTCTGATAGGATGTAAAAAATGATTATCCGAACAAAATATAGCATACCATTGTGTTTTCGTTTATCACGGTAAAAGTAATATGGGTAAGAATTCATCTATGATGAATTCCCACTGTGAATGGCACTTACTGTTAAAACTTCGGTTTTTCATATAAATTTTGACGTTTTCTCCTATACGTTGGCAAACTATTATTTTATGACGTTATTACCATTGAACCCATGAAAAAATCTGAAAAGTAACATAAATAATCATACTGCAAACACTCAGAAGTGGACAACTCTTTTCTTGCTTCACGCATTCTTTGTCGAATGCGACGTGACAATCCCGATATGATCTGCATATTGATAGGTATATGGCTACCTTCACTGCAATTTGGTGATTACAGTGAAATGGAAGTCGGCATCTTGTTTTCTTTAATCCCAGAATTTTTGCTGAATATATGAAATTTGTCATATTATATTTTGAGACTAGCTCGAGTTATATTTTTCTTGGAAGAGCCCAATACCGAAAACGGGCTTTTAAAGAAATTTTCATAAATTAAATGTCATATTTTCTCCTTTTTAGGTAAGTTGCTGCTCCCAACAATTGCACCTTTCATCGACCTCGAGGAGTGTCCACAGACCCCTTTCACTAACCGTGAATTTATTCTGCTAAAATCGTGAGTACAACGTTTCTCTCCATGGTTTCCAATCGGTTTCTCAGAAGGCGGCCGAGATTACTTCATGGTTCACTTTTTTGAGTTGTAATAGTTATAATAGGGGAGGCAATTGACCAAGGCCAGTTGGACGTTATGAGATAGGTGGGTAATTGGATCGAGTTAGTGTCATCCAGGCTACGTTGGAAGGGTGGGGAGAAACCTGGCGTTGGCAATAGCATACCCTACACGGTCCATGGTTCAACCTTCTATCGGACGGAATATAAAGAGTTGCTATGTAAAAAAAATCACTTCATACTACTCCTCTACATCAGAATCTACTATGGCTATTCCAGTTTCCATATGTGTCTTCACTGTTATCTATTACCATCCCTAGTTTATTATGGTAGCCGATACAGTTCCTAACCGTCGTGTGATTTCATTTCATCGTGTGATTCAATCTGGACCACGTATTTTAACCAATGAAATATTTCACCCTTAATGTTGTTAGGAAACATGCTTATTTTTAATTTAGGTAGCACTCAAGTGCATCTCCGAAACATTCGAGCGTCTCGAGTTTATGAGCGTAAAATTGAAGTCCTGCTCCATGCAAATGTTTTCTGGCGATTAATTGAGTAGCCCTAATATCAGGAGTGCTTTTTCACCATACAGTGTTCTCGTTCCCCTTATGAAACGAAGTCGCCACTTGACTTGAATGTGTTGACGTGATGTCTTCTTATATTTCCTACCTCGTTGTCTTATAGTACGTACCGTGATATCCGTACACACTTCTAAACATAAGTATATCACAAGCTAGGGCTAGGTAATGAGACAGTGAAATCATGTGCGAAGAAACGCTTGATCTTGAGTTATTAAAGTGATTTAAGTATTCTTCCTAGTTTCTGTGAATCGCAATTTAAATATGCCCCTAGCGTTATGTTTTGATATTCACGAAACGAATAACTCTTTTGGTGGCTGTACGGTGAAAGGAGTAAGGCCATTTTTAGTCGCTCCCAGCATGGCTGCCGTCATCTGGCTTCAGAATAGTGTATCGCCCGAATGTAAGTGCGTGCTCTAGTCAGTGACAGGCTTAACCGAAGGTCGCGATTCCCGTGGGGAGCTTCGAGACTTGTTTTCTCATATTGCATTTTCCGTGGTTGTGCGTGCAATGCAAAGTGACCTCAGACGTCGGAACACCTTGAAATGACCATTTAAGTGTCGGTGCTTCGTGCGCGATTTAGTTACCGCCGTCGTTAAACTATCCGACCGACCGCAAATGGACGGTCGTGAACCTTTAGCAAATCGTCAATGTCAAGGCCGGAAGAGAGAATCCTCCTTCGTTCGTGGTGAGGACTGAAGTTTTTACGAGCGACCGGCTGACCGTCGAAGGACATCGTTTTGCTTTTTCCATTAACTATACTAGGAGAGTGATGAGGTGGTAGAAGGCGACCGATAGTTGTAGCTATATTTAGGACGGGAAAGTCGGGAAATTAGCGTGGAATGGGAGAGGATGGTTTCTCCTAAAACTGTCCACTCGGGGACAGGCGTGTTCGTCGTCGCGTCGAAGAGAGCTCGGCTTGTAAATGCGTGCGTTTTCTCCTCTATTTCTCTTTCTCCGTCCTCCCCTGCCGTGCACGCGTGAAAGCGATCACTTGGGCGGGTCAGTTTCACCCCGTTATAATACAGTCTCTCTCCAAAGGGTCCGAGTCGCCCTCCGGTCACCTGTTTCCACCAGTAACCCAGCAACCTCCCTCTTTTCCGCCGGTGTAACGACCTCTCCGTACACGTACGCCGTCTCCCCTACCTCCTCCTGCCCACCCAAACAACATGCGCCAACATTCCTCTCCCCACTCGTCTCCCTGACTTATTTTTCTCCCTCAAATTCTCCCTGCTCCACCAGTCGTGCGTTCCCGTTTCGGGTTGTTTTTTAGTCGCTCGTATTCGCATTTGCACGCAATTTTTTTTTACCGCCTCTACCGTCCGCTTCGACCGCACCTGCGTACGTTCGCGTGAAGGTTGGGCGAGAGTGAAAACGATCTCGCATTCTATGCGAAACGGAATGAATTGAGGGTGGACCGTTCGAGCGATGCTCAAGTATTTTGCAAGAGGTTTTTCTCTGCCGTTGCTGGTGGCAGCTGCTGAAGGCGGTTTTTTTGTGAGAGTTTCGATAGTTGCAGTGAGTGCATCTATTCACAGGATTCAACTATGTGATTGCCAATCTAGGCGTGGTAGTACTTCGTTAATACCTCGGCAGTGTAAGTACATGGCTGTGTATTTGACATGAACTAATGAAAAGCCTAATATGACGCGTGGCATCGTATGCTGCCGAAACATGAGGAAAGAAGATGAAAATAGACTATTGACTTTTAAGATGTGATTGAGGGGAATAGGGTATGTGAATGAGTCTTTTTTTATTTTTTTTATAATGGCACGCTAAAAAATGTTTTTAAAATTTGCACAAATAATACTGTCGAGGTATAAAATATTCCAACCGAAAAAAAGTATTATTCAAATTCGTAACATATGCGTCCACATCGATTGACCTAGAAGGCGTCAATGTTTTGGTGTTTCGCCATTGAATATGAGAATCAATAAACTTGGGAAATGGTTAAAATGTTGTCTTCGTACCGAGATGATTAATATAGGATTTATAACATAGGAACTGCTATGTTTTAATTTACTAAAGGATTCTGAAATGGGGATTATCGAATGATATCGATATAAATTGTTTTCCCAAGATTTTCGGATGAATGCCATAAATTTCATTTTTAAGTAAGAAAAGCATGATTTTGCATTCATTTTCCAAGATTAAAAAAACACGATAACTGCAGTCTGCGACCATTTCCTCACGAAAGTGGAATATTTGCATCGAAATAAAAAAAATTCGGGCTTGGTCCCCTTTCTGGAGAATGTAAGATGAGCGGAAAGGAAGACGAACGAGGAAGTGATACAGATGGTTGGGGGAGTAAAGGAGGTTGATAGAAGAAGTAGGTACTGGGATGATAAAGTATTGGGACTGAACGGAGCAGGTCAAGGTGTGAGTGTTTGTTAAAAGATGTAACAGAGGGAAGGATTTTGGGTAAACGTGGTAGAGGAAGGAGAATGTTTGGGTGGAATAATGGAAGGTATTATAGGAGGCATGCGAAGACCTCACATGGAAGATAGGGGTCGTGGAAGATAAGAAATCCATGTCCATGAAAACCAGTTGTAATGGGCAGGACACTAATGATAATTATTCGAATATACCAGATGGGGTGTGGGAAAATCAATCCGAATTTCGCCCTGTACTCGTGCTACACAGACCGTTCTTGCTTGTCATTTTGAAGTCTGATTCATGGAGATATACTCTGAAAATGTACATCGCTTCATGCAACGAATTTCATGGAAAACTTCCAAGAGACATGAACGACTGAGAGGAAGATAGCCATGTTCAGTGTCTACGCATTAATCCGTACATTTCTTCCGATTTGACTCTGCATTATGCGCAATTGCTTCTATTGCATAAATTGCATTACTGCGTGTAAATTAGTCTTAGGAATTCTCTGAAGCGTCGCGTTTTAGCTTTCTCCTTTGGTATTCCTATGCGATATGCAAAAAAATGTTTTTATTTTCCTCTTTAATGGGCGCTCTTTTCCTCATGCAGTGGAAATGAATTTTTTTCAGATTATTCCGGGTTTCGATAACATCGGGAAAGGACACCTAATTATGGGAGGTGGGTAGGGCAGATAGCGGATCCCGAATGATGAGGGTAGGACCGGAAGAGAGTCCCCAAATTGGGTGACTTGTACGTGGTCGGGAATTTATTTTTCGAGGGCCGTTTTTATGATCCTTACATACGATTGGTGCGTAATTGGAATCCTCAAAGAGAATGCGAGTGGCTTCCCTAACGTACTTTCAAACATGCCTGTTGAAGCCAATTACTGGTGAAAGTGAATTTATTAGCCGTCTACTACATCGCACTACATCCACGTAATACCCTGCAAGCCACCGCGAAGGGTTGTGGCAGGGGGTGAAGATCACGGAACCTGCACCGATTACATACAAATAAGAGCTACAATGGTACTTCTTCATGGAGACGTGTTAGATTACAAGAGAGTCATTCCATGTTAAATCGACAAATGGTCCGAGCTTCACCATCTCAGTTTTCAATAAAAATTGTTGCATATATACTGTCAACCTTCCTGAGCCATAAGCCGTTCCCGGTTTCCGCAGAAAAAATTTCGCCCCTGGATTATAGGCAGTCGTGCATAGCGTGACCGCCTGAAAAACGTCTTTTTACGCTGTTTTTCTACGTGCTACAGCAGACTGGTTTTACGTGATGCACACATTCAAAAGGTGTCTATAGAAAGCTTATGAAGTGTTCTCGATAATAAAGTGCTTTTAAATGGCCTTTTCGCAAGAAAAAGTGCATTTAAGTCGCTGTAAATGTAACTGCCAAAACTCAATTTTTTCACAAGTTTAGTCTAAAATTACACAAAGAAATAATGAAAAAAACGGGCCTGTTTCTCTCACATAAACACTTATACGTGTCTACTGTGTGAACATATTAACAAGTTTAAAATATGAGCATTGATCACTCAGAAAAAATCATTTGAATTTGAGACATTTCGAAAAAAATGTTTTTTTGAGGCCAAAAAAGTCCATGTGGGACAGGGAGTAAAAATTATAAAAGCATTGCATTTAAAAGTACTAATGTTGTTCTTTAAGGTACTGAAAGAATTTTTCTGTGTTTCTTAGCGGTTACGGAGATATGGTTGGTGAAAAACAGCGCTCAATTTCCACTGGCAGTGGGCTTAAAGACACACGCATTCCAACAATACTATTTTAACCCTTCATTTTTCGATGTGGAACAGGGAGTAAAAATTATAAAAGCATTGCATTTAAAAGTACTAATGTTGTTCTTTAAGGTACTGAAAGAATTTTTCTGTGTTTCTTAGCGGTTACGGAGATATGGTTGGTGAAAAACAGCGCTCAATTTCCACTGGCAGTGGGCTTAAAGACACACGCATTCCAACAATACTATTTTAACCTTCATTTTTCGATGTGGAACAGGGAGTAAAAATTATAAAAGCATTGCATTTAAAAGTACTAATGTTGTTCTTTTAGGTACTGAAAGAATTTTTCTGTGTTTTTTAGCGGTTACGGAGATATGGTTGGTGAAAAACAGTGGTTAATTTCCACTGGCAATAGGCCTAAACATACAGCACATATTATCTTCAGCCTCGTTATTCAGTTTTAATTTAGTCAATACCGACTATCCGGGGAGGCTAGGAGGAAGGAACGGGGAAGGGTAGGGAATTAGTATTGGAAAAATTGTTCCCCTAGTCACATAGTGTTTTACCCACTATGAGTAAAACTCTCTCCTGAAAATTTAATAATAATTGATAGCGAATATTTCCTTTTTACATAAAATTAAGAAATAAGATTAATTCCTTTTCACATAAAAAGTAGGATATTTATATGTACTTACATGCGTTCTTCATGAAGATTTCATTTGATTTCTATCTTCTTAAATCTATGTGTACGTAGAAAACAGATTTTACTGGTTACAATTGGTTATCACATGATGATTCATTGCACACCAAAAGCATTGTTACCACGAAACCGATTCAGTCCAGTAATTAAATCAGTTAAATTGTAAGTAATCATTTATGTGACAATACTACTGACAACAATGTATACTTAGTGTGATTGGCAAGCTCGGGTAATGACCGCTCTTCTCGATCAACCGTAACCTGTTATAGGTTTACCCCGTACATCCGTAACATGATTATCTAATTTTTACTCCCTGTTACATAAAATTAAGAAATAAGATTAATTCCTTTTCACATAAAAAGTAGGATATTTATATGTACTTACATGCGTTCTTCATGAAGATTTTCATTTGATTTCTATCTTCTTAAATCTATGTGTACGTAGAAAACAGATTTTACTGGTTACAATTGGTTATCACATGATGATTCATTGCACACCAAAAGCATTGTTACCACGAAACCGATTCAGTCCAGTAATTAAATCAGTTAAATTGTAAGTAATCATTTAATGTGACAATACTACTGACAACAATGTATACTTAGTGTGATTGGCAAGCTCGGGTAATGACCGCTCTTCTCGATCAACCGTAACCTGTTATAGGTTTACCCCGTACATCCGTAACATGATTATCTAATTTTTACTCCCTGTACCACATCATAAAATTAAGGTTAAAAATAGTATTGTTGGAATGCGTGTCTTTAAGCCCACTGCCAGTGGAAATTGAGCGCTGTTTTTCACCAACCATATCTCCGTAACCGCTAAAAAACACAGAAAAATTCTTTCAGTACCTAAAAGAACAACATTAGTACTTTTAAATGCAATGCTTTTATAATTTTTACTCCCTGTTCCACATCGAAAAATGAAGGTTAAAATAGTATTGTTGGAATGCGTGTGTCTTTAAGCCCACTGCCAGTGGAAATTGAGCGCTGTTTTTCACCAACCATATCTCCGTAACCGCTAAGAAACACAGAAAAATTCTTTCAGTACCTTAAAGAACAACATTAGTACTTTTAAATGCAATGCTTTTATAATTTTTACTCCCTGTTCCACATCGAAAAATGAAGGTTAAAATAGTATTGTTGGAATGCGTGTGTCTTTAAGCCCACTGCCAGTGGAAATTGAGCGCTGTTTTTCACCAACCATATCTCCGTAACCGCTAAGAAACACAGAAAAATTCTTTCAGTACCTTAAAGAACAACATTAGTACTTTTAATTGCAATGCTTTTATAATTTTTACTCCCTGTTCCACATCGAAAAATGAAGGTTAAAATAGTATTGTTGGAATGCGTGTGTCTTTAAGCCCACTGCCAGTGGAAATTGAGCGCTGTTTTTCACCAACCATATCTCCGTAACCGCTAAAAAACACAGAAAAATTCTTTCAGTACCTAAAAGAAAAACATTAGTACTTTTAAATGCAATGCTTTTATAATTTTTACTCCCTGTCCCACATGGACTTTTTTGGCCTCAAAAAAACATTTTTTTCGAAATGTCTCAAATTCAAATGATTTTTTCTGAGTGATCAATGCTCATATTTTAAACTTGTTAATATGTTCACACAGTAGACACGTATAAGTGTTTATGTGAGAGAAACAGGCCCGTTTTTTTCATTATTTCTTTGTGTAATTTTAGACTAAACTTGTGAAAAAATTGAGTTTTGGCAGTTACATTTACAGCGACTTAAATGCACTTTTTCTTGCGAAAAGGCCATTTAAAAGCACTTTATTATCGAGAACACTTCATAAGCTTTCTATAGACACCTTTTGAATGTGTGCATCACGTAAAACCAGTCTGCTGTAGCACGTAGAAAAACAGCGTAAAAAGACGTTTTTCAGGCGGTCACGCTATGCACGACTGCCTATAATCCAGGGGCGAAATTTTTTCTGCGGAAACCGGGAACGGCTTATGGCTCAGGAAGGTTGACAGTATATATGCAACAATTTTTGTTGAAATCTGAGGTGGTGAAGCTCGATATTTCTGAAAAATTTGTCGATTTAAAATGGAATGACTCAAGAGCCACTTTCAACTAGGTGGTTAGTATCTGCATAGTAATGAAGTGATTACTGGTTATAAAGGCATTTCTGGACTTATATTTATCTGCATTTCCCTAGAATTCATAGGTTATTAATGCTAAAACATGCTTCATGCACCACAGACTACTCTAATAATATTTTACCCCAATGAAAATAAATACCCGGACACAGTTACGTTCAATATTTTACCCACCTATAACTTTGCTATCCTGCTTATGATGCTGGGATTCTTAATATATTTTCATCGTCATCTGCAAACATGTAACCTTCGAATGTACTTAAAGGGTTTAATCTAAATTTTAACTTGCGTTCTGATAGAAATTCCATCCTAGTTCTCTATTGAACTTGTAACACTAATACAATCACCGTAACGATCTTTAACAAATTTGGTATTCTCCTTTGAACAAGTTCTAATTCCTTTATCTTGCTTGTATGGATCCCAAATACTAGCGGTAGTCGTAGCAGTTATTAGGAGGAGGTGACTGACGGCTATTGTTATCCAGAGAATTTATATCGGTTGATGATTGAGTCAAGGTATGACTTTTCAGGAAACTGGGAAAGGGTGAAGTGAAACCCGGTGTCGGAATTAGCCTGCTCTTTATGAAAGGCTCCCGACTCTACGTCCCATCCTACGGATGAAATACTGAACTTGAAGCGCTCTCCAAATAGCATTGAAGAAGGGATCAGTGTATCGCACTAAATCCCAATCTGGGGACTCGGGATAGGAAGGTAAAATTCTAGTCTGCACTCCTGATCCTCACATTTCTTAGTTAAGCAACTGTCACCTCTTCGCACTTATAATTAAGACTATTTTTTGTTTCTGAACGTATGTTTGTACGTATTGTTTCATGAACGTCATATTTAGGAAAACTAAACCCGTGAGTTTTTTTCCAATGGTAGATGGCGAAGCTGTTAAAAAAATGATTATACTAAAAGAATTATAATTTTTGTGGCATTGCGATAAATCTTCAAGTCTGGGAGGTCTGTAACGCTCCTTCGTAGTAAGCCAAAGATCAACGCTACGAATCCTTCTTCGGGCTTTTTTCTTCCGTACGCCTTGTGATCATGAACGTAGGTCAGACGTTGCGATGCGACCTTACACACAAGAGTCCTTCCTCTAGTCTTCTTCTTTTACCAATACTCCTAGAGTTAGAGGCCTATACCTAACCCTTTCACTTCTCTCAGACTCCTCCGACTTCTCCTGTGCTCTCTCTCTTTTCTCAAGAGCGGTCGTCTTCTTGAGTCGGAAGGGGGGAAGCGAGTGAGATCCTCACGTCTTCTCCATCCGTCGTGTTTCGTGAACTCACGTCCCTGGACGAAGCGAAAAAGGGGCGGAGGTCGACCAGAACAATAAACGGGAGCCTTTTCTGAGCGCGCTCAAAGGGATATGGCGGAGAGGCGGGCAGCGATATCTTGGCATGAATAAAAAACTCATCTTCCCCGCCCTCCCCGTCTCTCTCCTTCTGATGTGCTGCCTCCCTTCGTCTCCTGTCTCCTTCTCCATGTCCCCCCTCTCTATTGCTTCCCTCCCCACCCCATAAAGCTACCGAATACGTCGTCTCCCCATTCGTGGGAAAGTCCTCGAGTCGAGGTGCATAAGGATTCTCCTAGCCGGGCACTCCTTCCTCCTCTTCACCTCCCCCCCCCTCACAGTCTCCCATGACTGCCTAGGAAAGGTGGCCCTCGTGATCGCACGTCTATGAATAGATTATTTCCCACCCTTTCGCGGTTTCGCCTCTCACCAGGTTCACGGGAGATGAGCAGAGGCGATGAGAACCCGAAGGAGGCATTCCTCGCGATCGCCGACTACGAAGGTTAATTGTCATGTACGTTGCATCACTTCAACTGCGCAGCTTTGTTAGCCCTCTGGCAGAGATGAGCTCCTCCTTGGCCCTTATTATAGTTGTGTTAAAAGAGAAATGGGATTCAGAGGTTGTGAGAGAAATTATGTGACATATTTTTTGTTTTAAGTACACCAACTGATGAGGATAAATTGTTATCCTAAGCTTGGTCTGAAGAGAAGCAGGGCTGCTTCGAAATTATATCGACATGAAATCTTTTTATATTTTTGAAAAGGCTGTTTCTGAAACTATTCCCGCCCTTTTCCTATGGATGTTAAATCTGTAAGTTTCGTCATTTTTTTATCTAAATTTTTCAAAAGGTATCGTTTTCACTTAACATTACAGAGATCTTTGGCAAATGTCTCATACTACCTTACTACTTAATGTCCATGATTACGAGGTTCTCGGAATGCCGAAATAAGTTCCATAAGGAACTTTTAATTATTTTCCCCTTTTTATAAGCTTGCAAGAGTTCGTGCTTAAGTTTAGGTTCGAGTTTTAAAAAATCTTCGATTTTTACATGCATATATTTATTTGGAAGGGCGCGATTTTTGATTGAATATGAAGGATTTGATAGGGTCTTCTATACTTTTCAAGATTAAAAGTCACTGGCTTTCAATTACCGCTAGTGACTCGCGTAGAGGTCAAGTTTTTCACCGGTTATAGAGTCACATAGGGCCCAGTCGGCAGTGTTGACACAATCACACCCACACTCTTTGTTTTCTGAGTTGAGCGCGTTTCTCCATCGTCCGATATAGGAAAGTTATTTTGCTTTCGAACTGTAAATCTTTCACTGTGAAATGCCGTGGAACCAATTGAATTTATCCACTTCTGTGTTCGAATTAATGAGTTGTGCTTGTCAGTCGGGTTCTTTCAATATACTCAAGCAGCTTCGGACCTTCTAACCGTACTCAATAGTAAGCCAATTGCTAAGACGAACGCCTCATCCATGTCCAAAACGAGAATCGAACCCGAGACTTTAGGATTACAGGGCCGGTGATTTTCCGAACTGATCTCCGTGGTCGTTGTGTCTAATTCACTTTCTACGGAATTAAATTATGTATCGTCATTGGCATGGTTGTAAAATTTAGACAATATCTTGGGTAATTCTGTTGCTTAGAAATTTTGTATTTAAAAAAAATTATAAAATATTTCGCACAGAATTAATCCCCTCCTTCCATATAGCAGGGACGATATGTTCCCTAACCCCGGCCGTTGTGTCCGATTTCGTGGTGTCGTGTTAGCGAAATTGAAGGCGTGAAAACAACACGGTTGCGGCTACTAGCCTAGCGATTTTTTGAGAATATGCGCTGCGTACTCCTGGTAGGTAGGTTTTCTCTGCGGTGCGTAGGTCTTGGAGCAACCCCCTTCTGAAATTTGTCTCTAGGATCTTACCTAACATTGTACGGTGGGGTTTATAAAATATTTTTAACATATTGAGTAAAGGTATCCTTCTTAAAAGTCTACAATAAATTAATCCTGTACTTCGATGCATGGCTTCTTTCTGATTTTCTATGTAATTCCCGGCGCGCTATTCCCAACATTTTCCCGTCTACGGCAGCCTTGCGCATCACTTTGCATTATTCATCCCTCCGGCTACTCTCTTTTGAATGCTACCCACAAATAGCTATTTCATTTACTCCCCTGCCTTTTGTGTGAATTTTTCATTCTTCCAACCGACTTTTTTTCTCCGAATTGCTCCGCACCCACAACTCAAGTAGATGGTTATCACCCCCTCTCAAATACCAGTCTTGGAAGCTTTGTGTTGCGCCTTCTTTATAAAATGTTTTTATAATCTTTTCATCGCGCGTTTACTCAGAACCCTGGCCACAAATGGATCCTTCTTTGTAAAAGGTTTCGTCTGTCGACTTCGTTCTTCTGTACTCGTCCCCACTTGGGAGTACCATCTGTTTATTTTTCGTTTGGTCCTCGATCGCACTCGTGATCACCATAATCTTTTCTGAGCCTGGCCAGGAACATATCTGCTCCCATTAAGTACGACATCCTCTGGCCGACCAGAGAGACCGGGAGAGAAAGCAGTTCTCTCTTCCACCAGTGAGTTTCTTTTAAACTGCTTGCATGCACGTGCTTCTTGTTTCGTGGGCCTTGGAGGAGGGCCTATCAGATTTTTCCGGGTCGGGCCACAATGGGGAACCACGGAGTAAGGGCATTGTGGGCCCGAGATCGGGGCATCGACGCATCCGCGTCGAGGGGGCCGAGGATTTTTAAAAAGGAAGAGTTCCCGTGCGTGAGCGGGTTTTGAACGAAAGCAAGAGTTGAAGGGTCGGTGGCCTGCCCGGCCTTCTCGCATCTGAATGGATCCTCTTCTCCTTCAGAACTGCCTTCGCTCGGGTTTGAGGGCGAGTGAAGGCAGGTTTCTCGGCGAATGGGAAGTATGGAATTGGTGGTGGTGTTCGATTTTATTTGTTATCATCTAAATATCGGTATGCATCTCACAGGGTCTGCGTTAAAACAAAAGATAGCTTTGAAGTGATAGCAGATGGTCTTTCGTTGGAAGTATTATATGTATCTATCTATCTATATCTGCCTACCCTACAAGCCACCTCGAGGGGGGTGAGGGGATCAGGTTGGTGGGGTGGCTGGGGTACTGGCCTCCCATCTCGAGGGCCCGGGTTCGGCAGTGGCGGATTTTTCAGTGGAAAACCGGTCCCCACTTGAGTGCCTAGTGGAGGGTATTTCAAGTTCAGTACTCCGTTCGTCGAATGGGACGTTAAACCGTAGTCCCCTTGGCGCCTTTCGTAAAGAGTAGGCTAATGCCGACGCCGGGTTTCTCTCCACTCTTCCTCCGTCTCCAGAAAACTCCTACCAGTACCCAATTACCCACCTATCCTAAATGGCGCAAATGACCTCAGCTGTCGGTCGCCTCCTCTGAATAACCAACCAATCGAGGGTGTGTGGCATGGGGTGAGTTGTCACCAACTTAGTCCATCCACTATGTGGATGGACTAGAGTTTACTTTTACTACCAAACGAAGAAGATTTTTCTAATAATATCATGCGGGTCACACACTACAAATTCTACTTTTCATTCAACTTGCAAAGAAACATTTGAGAAGTAGTACAAACATTCATTTTATACGTATTAGATATTTATGCACAAATTTCTAAATCCTAAAAAGTCTTAATTTCATCTCTCTTCGTTGTATTAATCTGTATTAGTCTAATGTGCGAAATTCCATGTGAAGCTTAATTTATCTTATGAAGGTATGTACCATGATGTGAGAATTCTCGATGCTTTCGTCAGGAATTGTGTGAGGAAAGAACGAATATTTGAATCTGTCGGTGGTGCTATTACAGTCAAGTATTTTGATAGATCTTACAATATGATGATAAAAGACACACTAATGCATCGTAATAAATCATTTTTTGCTGTCCCACGCATGGGCTCATTAGTTCCGTTCATGGTTTCAATTGAAAAATGTTTTAATTTTTTTAAATTTTAAATGCCTGATTTATTTTTTCGATTGTTTCTCTAACAAATTCTGTGATTCCCCGTAAAATTAAAACTTACAACACGCTCTTGATGGGGATTTTCTGTACTTAAGATGGCTATGATAGGGAGAAAATGTAAATCTTCATATTTGCTTGTTATTTTACCGGTGTTCAAAGCTGTTCCCATCTCTTCTGCATGTAGGATGCATTCATGATGACACTGGTGTAAAATATTGATTAGAAATGCTTTTCAATGCCTATGATTTAGCCCTAATAATTGATTTTGATTAATAGTGTTTATTTCGGAATTGTGGAATACTATAATGATTAGAACGGATGGAGCATGGAGCCTGAAGCATAAAGGAGTACCAAAAATAAACGATAGATTTTGACAAAATCCTCCATGCTGTTCCGCGCCTTACATCAGCTTTATTTAATCCATTCAGTTTTCTGAAGTTGTCGCGCGGAGAAGGAGAGTAATTACCGCAAAATCCTTGGGAACTTCAAGTTAAAAGCCTGCGTGATTATAATTTGGCCCACTTATTCCTTTCGCGAGAGTGGTACCTTTCTATAATGAAGTTTATGTTAATCGTAATTTCCAACATAAGAAGAAGCTTTTACCTTGACACTTAATGCTAATTGTGCCCTCTCTCCTTTCCCCTGCATCCCTTTAGTTTTTTCTGGAGCAAGGAATATTTCTTTTTCCACTCCAAAACTTCTTACGTTATTCGAAGGTGTGCATATAAATGAAATATGTGTTAATGTCAAAGTATTCGTCGGGTAAGGAAATGAATGTTAAAGAATTTTGAAACGAGACAATCTGAGAGCCTGTACAACCAAAACTGAAGAAATGGCATTAATTGGAAAAGGCTTCCGAAAGTTCACGATTGCTGTTGATTAACTAACGATAGTTAAAGTGTCGGATTGTGTAATCGCTTGAGGCAGTGTGATTTCAATTGAGATATGGAGAATAAACACAACTAATTTGGACAAACATTATAATGTGTTAGAAAATGGCAAAGGACTAAAATAAAATTTAACTAGGTATCAGCTATTAATGACTATGAGTGGTCTAGTAGCGATGAACAACAAACAAAAAAGAAATGGAATTCTTGGGTAATACATCTCCGTACAACACTAGATTGAATTGAAGATGAAGATATCATCAGAGAACTAGAAATGTTACTGTGAAGGAGCTTCGAACTGGAAAGTCGTAACGAAGTCGATCTTGTAGAATTCTCTCCCTAACAAATACTGCTACGTTGGGAGAGCCCAGGATGAACCTGGCTTCCAGTAGTCCCGGAACAGGCATATGTTTAGTAGAATATTGATCTTTTTGAGTGTAGCGTGAAGAGCACCACAAGTTCAGTACTCCGTCCATCGGATGGGATGCAAAACTGTGGAACCTTTGGCGCCTTTAGTTAAGCGGTGGCTTGGGGTTTCTCTACACCCTTCCTCTGCTTCCTGAAATATTCTCACCTTTGTCCATTTATTGACCTACCCTCTATGGAGACAATGACCTCAGCTGTCAGCGGACTCCCGTGATTAAAACAACAGCTACAACGGAAGAGGTAGGAGTCGGAAAACGGGTCTATGAGCTTCACCGGGGTCGGTTCGCGATGGGTGGGACTTCCGATATCGCCGCTTAATTCGTACTTCAGTACCGTTTCTCTCGCTGTCTCTCCGCATTCCTTCCCCTTCGACCGAATCTCGCTCCTTAATTCCTCCCACCCGAAATGGCCGCGAGTGATATGCAGCTGACGCGGGAGATGTGGAATGCGAGGGCGGCGAGTGTGTTACGTGCTTTCGGTCCCCGCCTTAGGTCATGCGAATTCATTTCGAATGAGCGGGAGAGAGGGAAAGGCGATATAATGCCTCGAAGAAAACGGGAGCACTTAAATTTATCCGTGGAGGGAATTCAAAAATTTCCATTTCATGCGTGTAGGAAAACGAGACATAAATTTCAGGAATGTTAAAAACGCACCATTTAGGGAAAAAAACGGCTTTCCCTAGGGGGTCGCGCCTTGTCGTCGCATGCAGGTTCAGACCGAATGAAACAGCCTGTCAATCGGCCGATCCGATGCATTCAATTCGTAACTTTCAATTTTAGCGATTAAACTTGTTTGTATCTCATGTGTGCACATTCAGAACGAAATTACTTTTGGATGTCGAACGCCATTTGCACTATCTGAAACGATGCATTTTTTTCTGCGGCTATTATGCGTTTTCGCAGCGTATTTCGGGATGCCTTTGTAATGCGGTTGCGTAGATCTTGAATTCCAAATCATTTTTTTAATATTTGGCGTCGAAATTCATACTCTTAAGTGGGAATGCCCAAGTAAAATTTATTAGTTGGGTGTAGAGAAAGGGGTAGCTTCGATATTCGAAGATGTCATGTCAGTGGTGGCATAGAATTTCCGAAACCCTATTGTAGAGATCTAATAACAGAAATTTACTAATTTTTCCAAGATAATACCTACTGCCAGATGATATCAATTATATTTGTATTGGGGTTTCACATCTTCGAAATAATTACGATTATTATGCAATTTAGGCTTACCCTTGTTTAAGTTGAGCAATGAATGATATCTAGGCATGCCATTCGATTTTCCGTAAGCAATAGAAAATGTCGCCATTGGTTTTTAACAGTTGGAAAATTGATATCCATAGTCTTTTTATTCCGGATGTTATTGATAGATATTCATAGTCTAATAATAATATCCGGAATGAACAATAAAAATTAATATCAATGTTTTTTTAAACATATATGTTGGAATTACCCTAATGCGTCCTGGGGACTTGGTCGAATATTTTCGTAATGCTGTGCAACGGATACTACAACGGGGCTCTGTATATTTGGACTTGAATGTCATCGTATTTCTCTTCGAGCTGAATATTTATTTATGCTGCATCGTGTAAAGATGCCTTAAAAGTCTACCCAGAAATCTTCCAGTCGCTGTTTCTGATCTCTCCAAATTTTTCCCACGATCATTTTTCATTTAATATTCTTTTTTTCCCGGTCAATGAGGATTCTATGCATCTGCTATCCTCCTTCAACGCCGCATCTTAGATACCTCTAAAAGTTAAAATTTCCTTTCATTAACTCTATATGTGATGCTAATTATTATCTACCATTTAATTTTTCGCCTTTTTTTATTGGGGAATTTAAAAGAGAGGAGGTACGTCAATATGGAGAGGTTGGCCTATAGAAGAATCGAGTGGAGGGCTGCGTCAAACCAATCCTAGGATTTTTGACCGATGATGATTGTGGTGAATACTTGAATACCTAATTGAATACACTTGTATACGAGCACCGGAATGAATATTCCGGCGAGTATCCGAGTATCCACCTGGATGAATACCGCTGTTTACATTCGACCGCTAAGGTATACACGATTCTCACACTCATTTGCGAAGTCGTGCTATATATTTTGCCAAGTCTTTTATCACGTGTGCAAATAATTATACATAGAGTCGCTGCTATTAAATTATTCGAGCCCCTGCCTCGATTTTTTTAACCGATTCCTCGGTCATTCTTTTAACCTACTTTCTATGCTCGTGTTCCTTCGACCCGAAGTGCGTACTTTTCACCCCAACCATTCGCTTGTCCCAATTTTTACCTCTGAAACACCTTTCGGCGCGTCCATCCCACTCTCATCGTCGTCTTTCGCGAATTCCCTTTCATTAAGTCCGTTTTTTTATGATTCGCGTGAGGTGTGTGTGGGCTGTTGTTCCGGCGTTTCGCATCCCTTGGGGCGATCCGGAGAAAGGTGTTCATCCCCGATCAATCCAGGAGGAATCCCACGCGAACTTTCTTTCGACGCGAATCCACGCCCAGTGGCATCCCGTTGCGTGGGCTTGCCCGTTCCTCAATTGAGCGGTCGAATAACTCTGAGGGGAACATTTCTCTGGTACGCAGAGTTGCGTTCTTCCATATCAAACGCTTTCTCTCTTTCCCGTCCGACGACATGTCATCTACAAATATACATGGACGCAATGCCCTGGGGGATCAGGTTGGTGTGGTGGCTAGAGTACTAGCCTCCCATCCTGAGGGCCCGGGTTCGGCAGTGGCGGATTTTTCAATGGAAAACCGGTCCTCACTTGAGTGTCTAGTGGAGGGAATTTCAAGTTCAATACTCCGTCCGTCGGATGGGACGTTAAGCCGTGGTCCCCTTGGCGCCCTTCGTTAAGAGCAGGCTAATGCCGACGCCGGGTTTCTTTCTACCCTTCCTCCGTTCTCTGAAAACTCCTACAATTACCCAATTACCCACCTATCCTAAATGGCGCAAATGACTTCAGCTGTCGGTCCCCCCTAAATAACCAACCAGCAATGCTCTGCAGGCCACCGCAAGTATATTTGCGGGTGAACCGACACCCAGGTATGCATACAGGCACCATTTAAATGCCAGCCCCTTGATGGTTCGCCCATATGGTTGTCAGACTTCAAGGGAATAGACTTTTTCGTAAAGAATGTAACCCTTTCCCAAATCACCCACAGAGAGAGAAACAGAGGAGAATTGAAATTATTTCCAAGGGAATTAAAGTTCATGTAAACAGACAATTATATGTCTTGCTAAATCTTCATGAAATCATGGAAGAAATGTGTCTTTAAGAATACGTGACGGGTTTAGTTGTAATACCATGATTTTCCGGCTCACAAACAAGCAACTACTCGATCTCATTGTCTTGACTTTCTCTACTTCTTTGATGACGGAACAGTACAAAATTGTGAGGGAAAGACTGGCCTGTCACGTGTAAAAGTGTTTTTATGAAATTCCTTCTCATTTTCTGTGAGCAAAATAGAGGATCTTATAATTTTGTGAGTAGCAAGAGATCGTTTCCTGGCGCCATGTATAGAATCACTTCACCAATATTTGACACAAGAATTAAATGTTTCTGCGTTATTTTTCAGACTTAATTTTCTATGCTTAGTTACCCAACACCTCTACTTATTCTGTAACATTGGATGAAAACCCTTTGCTGAAATTATCTGGCCTTCGCTCTTAGACTTCCATAGGCTAACTACCCCGGGCGCCAAAGAAACGATAGCGAATACAAACATTTACTCATGCATTACATTCTGCAAGCCTCACGAAGGGTACGGGAGAAAGAAGACTTCGGCCTTTCGTGTCCTATTTGGAACATCCTCGCCACTTCAGTGGAGGTGGTCAAATAGTCATCCCGAAAACCTCCCATCCATATTGTTCCTTCTGGATTCCGAGTTCTCGAGTCTATGAGGCAACTGTCAGAATCCATGAAGAACATCTCAGACTCGTGCATATCTTAGCGGTCGAATGTAAACAGCGGTATTCATCGAGGTGGGCACTCGAATACTCGCTGGAGTATTCATTCGGGTGCTCGTATTCAGAGGTATTCAATTAGGTATTCAAGTATTCCCTGAGGCGCTGAGGTAGTGCATACTTGGTAATCTACACCCCCTGCCACACACCCTCGCGGTGGCTTGCAGGGTATCGTGTAGATGTAGATGGTAGTCGTCCCTGTACTCATTCGGGTGCTCATCTACTCATCGAGTTATTCGTGTTTCCATCCAAGAACTCATGTATTCATTCGAGTACTCATCTACTCATCGAGATACTAATGTATTCGTCGGGTACCCATGTATTCATTTGGCTACTCAAGTACCTATGAGTGTATGCATTTGGCGCACTCCTATGCCCACCTTCTATTTCCTACAAATTCCCTACGCACATAACAATCGCCGTATATGGTTGCTATTGCCCTTTTATTAGGATCGGTAGCGGTGTTACTTTGAAAGTAATGTAGTTGATCTAAAATCACGCCAACATATTTTTGTTGGAGATCATCATCATCATCAAGGGTCAACAATCCTAGGATTGGTTTGACGCAGCCCTCCACTCGATTCTTCTATCAGTCAACCTCTTCATATTATATTTCAAAGATCACGTACCAGCAGTCCGTGAACATCTTGTTCCTTTAAAGCTCTATAATTTCCACAGAGAAAGAGGACGCCTTGGTAGCTCAACTGGTAGAGCACCTGGCCGGAAATAAGGGGTCCGGGTTCGAGTCCCGGTCAAGGCGAATGAATTTTTCTCTGTGGAATATTTGCTATCTTCATATTAACTTAGTTCCTCTCTTCATATTAACTTAGTTCCTCTCTTCAACGTCCTTTACGACCTGTTCTATGTAACTCATACGAGGCCTGCCTTTTCCAATCTTCCCGTTCACTTTTCCTTCGCGGATTGTCTTCATCAGGCCATCGTGTCCTAAGATGTGGCTGATTAAGTTGTCCCGTCTTCTTTTTATAGTTTTCAGCAGACTTCTCTTTTCCCCCACTCTTCTTAGGACTTCTTCATTTGTTGGAGATATCACTTGGAAATGAAACCATTCGTAAGGTCGGGCGTAGTGTCAAGCGAGGAGGAGGTGGCGAGGTAAAACTCCGGTAGCGGCGCGTTTTTCGCTTGTTTTATGGAGGCCGATGGCGAGACCGCATTTCCAAGGCCCCCTCCTCCTCCTGTCTATCATCTCTTCTCCTCGCCTTGAACTTGCCCCATCACATCACTTTCCCTTCCCTGCCCACTCGACCATCGTCTTCCGCCCACTTCCGACGAACACTCGGACGCGAAAGTTCCGTCGGCTTGACCCGATGCGGCGAATGGTCCAGACGGCCACTGGCGGCGGAAGATGGCAATTTTTTTCAACCCACAAGTTCCACCCGACGCTCGAAGTTGTGGAGGCACTGACCCCTCGGAAGCTGAGTCATCGATGAGTGCAATTATCGTACCATGTGATTTTTTGGTAGGGAAAAAGTTTCACCCTCTATTTTTTTAAATCCTTTGTGGTTTTCGCGTGTAGTGTTTGGTTCTCTACCTGAGTCAGGTTGACTTTTTACATCCCATAGTTTTTGTTTGTGGCTGAGAATGCTTGGTAGGCAAGGACGAGAAAGAAAAGGAATAGGTGTTATGGTTGGTGTTAAAAAGGGTAGAAAATATACCGATCTGAGGAGGGAAATATCGTAGGGAAGTAGACGTTAGATTTAATGAAGTACAAAGGAGAGTTAGGACACTAACGAAGCCTACCATTTTCTGTAGAAGGGTATGCGTTGCCGAGAGATGTTCACTCAGTTATTGCGCCGGGAAAAATCAAAGCCTTCATTGCATAGTTGTGTTTCACAGTGAGTGACTTGAGTTGTGAGATATGCGGGTTTGGATATCGCACTGTAATGTTGGTTATGTAAAAAAGCGTCGATGGAACTTAGCGATGGAAATTGGCAGAGTCGCGTAATGTCGCATACCGCATGAAATCCCGAAATATCGCGTTGACTGCCGTATTCATATTACGTCATCATTTTGCATAATCACACTCTTACAGTCATGTATATTTTCTTTGTTATCGAAGACAAACTAATAAGTTTTTTCTTGGTTCAGCGGCGATTACGGTGGTGTTCCTTGCAATTGCATGAAAACACTTCCATTGGCCCATTTTACCTTTTAAAATTTGTTCGAGAATGTGTAAACTCACCTTACTTTTTGCACGAAATTATTTATACATTGAAATAATCGCACTGATCACATTATACTTCAAAATGTCGACTAACCGGCCTAAATAGGACAGGCAGTTGGACGGATGAATGGGGAATGAAGTTACACCGAAGAAGGCCGTTATTTATCTCCAACAATGAGTATTTCGAATTCATTTCGAATATTGTTACGAATTTGCTCCATGGGTAGGGATCGTACGGGCAGAATGCAACACCGCTGTTCATTTTTTTATATCGCTCTATAGTCCAGTCACTGCGACCCCGATCTTTTTGACCCGTGCTAGATTGTTTAGCGCCGGTAAACATACAGTTTTTATGTAGATGAATGATGCATTTCAGTCATCATCTTCGTGGAAGTGAATGACTATAAGGGAAGCAGAGTAGCGAACGCATGAGTGACAGCTTGTTTGAAGGTATTTGATAAAAGAATTCTGCCTAAGTGGTTATATTAAGGAGAATATAATAGCGGGCCTATTGCTTATTGAACACGGGACCGGATGAGCGAGATGTTCTCTGCCCGTAATTCCTTTGCATGACGCCTCAAACTTTTGAGATCTCTCCACTGGAGTTAGCTCTACACCTATATTCCCGAGGCGGAGCTAGAACCAGAGACTTTTAGATTAGGAAGCGATCACTTTACCTGGCGAAGAAAAAGTGGCAACAGAATTGGAAAGCCAGGGGAACCCTTGTGTAATCTCTTGCAATTTTTCACGAAACTTCAGAAAGCTTGAGTCAGCCCGGTCAAGGAGAATGATATTTTCTCTGAGGAAATTCTGCTATTTCTCTTCTCTGCCCTGCTAATTCTGTATATTAGTGTGTAACACCGTTCATATTTTTCACGGCTAGTTCGCAATCCCTGTACTTGAAGGTTAAGTTCAGAGTGCGACCCTTAACCACATGCAGGTGTTTTGCCTCATCTTTATTTCAGTAGTATAGTACGGAAGTTGATTTTGGAATTAGCAGGTAAGCATAAACGTACCTATGGATAATCTGCTGACTTCATTTTAGCGTAATTTTCGCAGCGTGGAGAATTTCCAGTTCTCTCTTTCGTGAGCCGCCGCGTTTATAGCTTTGACGTCCGAGCTTTCGCGTCCATTGCAGGCCGCATCATCATCTTCGGGATATCACCCTGATTGAGCGGCCCTCAATGGACGCGAAAGCTTGGACGACAAAGCTACAAACACGACGTCTCCCGAAAAAGAAAACTGGAAAATCTGCCGACTTCAACTTAAAATTTGGCGTGAAAGGTGGTACCAAAGTACCAAGTGCTCCTTCCAAGAACGTGTGAAATTCACACATCAGGGTCTGGTTCCAATTCCCCAGTTCCTTTACCATTTCTACCTGTGGTTCATGACTGGTGCTCAGAAAATCAAACATTTTTCGATTGATAGGTTCATGAGGATTTCACCCCGACTGCCGTGAAGTTGACTTTTAGCTGAAAAAACCTGGTTAATTTGTTGACCTAATTAATAATGAAATCTGTGTACAGTGTGTTTGAAAGAATATATTTGCGTTGTACATAGTCGGATATTGTGCGTCGAAAAAAGAATTATGGTATTGTTCGGTCCGACAGTTGTTCCCTTTTACCGACTTAGCATCCGCTGTCGGGTACAAGGGCACCGTACCATTGCCCATTCAATGAATGCATTACAGTTCAATGACTTTCTTTCAGTTCTCGGCGTGCACACGATCGGTCACATGCAAGCGTTAAACTCAATGAGCGCCACGGACTAAGGGCTGGGGCGCCAGGAGGTGGCGATGAGGAAGAATTGATGGCGAGGGGGAAGACTTGATCGTGTCTCACGATCGGAACCGTTGATCGGCGCCGAGGAGTTCGAGGGAGGAAGGGCTCGTCTCTCCCGCATCAGGAAGGGGAGGAGGGTGTGGGGTTCGTCTTCCCATCGAACATACGGAATCCCCTCTCCAGTGCAACACCTCACGCGACACCCTATTGTCCTCATCCCTACCCCTCCAACTGTGGGCAGTCGAATGGCGAGCCCGCGGAAGTCTTCCCTGTCCCCGCACGAGCGTGCGTCGCATGCGAAAATTAACACGGATGCATCCTCCCTCACTAGTGGAAGTGGCCATTTAAGTCACCAACATTAAGGCCCGTATTCATAGTCATTGTCTCAAGATTTGCTTGAGATCCATTTGAGAATTTGTGCGATTCCGTATTCATAGTCACTATCTCAAGATCGCCTTGAGATCGCGTGGAGCCAGATTGGAGATTTTGCCAAGACAACGATGGGGCAGTCTTGAGCCGATCTCAAGACCAACTTGCACCAATATGGCTGATGGCGTAACACCGAATATAGTTTTTAGATTCATTTATATTCCATACACTTCGACGTTTTGGAGTTATTTTAACTTATTTGTTGTTAACAATAAAGGCAAACCACATTTTAATTACTTTGACGGGTGAATACGATTGTTGTTATTTGTTTGGGATACCGCTTGAAAACACATTGGGTGAATGAACGCTCGAGCGCTAATGCGATTATTCTTTGCTATTACATATATACTATTTTTTGTATATTCAGACGTTTGGTGATATTATTTACATTATTTGACGACGATTACTCTTGTAAAGTACGGTCTGGTGCTTTCTCGGATCTGGTGCGCATAAAATTCGCAAAGTTTTCTCGGGTGCTCCACAGGGTCAAGACTTCATTCACACTTGATGTGGATATATCTTTTGGAATACGCTCTTGATCTTGGCTTCGCTTAACACAGGTAAGAAATTGTTCTTCTGGGTCGTTTAACGTTGCAATTTTGACCAATTTAAGTCACTATATTGGATGACGATTACAATCAGTTTCATATTTGTAACTCTCCTGTTTTCTTATATTTTCTGACTCTGACATCCTCGAATTTGATTCTTGGTGAAGTGATCTTGATTTTAGATGGGTAATGGTCGGTGTTTTGTACCATGATTTAGGAAATTGATGGACTTTTTTGACGAAGATGAAGAGAGAGTACCGAAGCGATATATTAGGGACAATGAGAACCCCATGGAATATTATTCCGACGAGGAATTTTACAGACTGTTCTGAAGACACCGTTTGAAATGGTATTTATTCCATCGTGGACATCGGAGAGGGCCAGTGAAACAGGGGTCTTCCAGTTCCAGAAATGCTACGACTGCTAGTTGCTTTAAGATTTTATGCAACCGGAGACTTTCTGCAGGTGTGTATAAATATATTTATGCTGTCTGATTCACATTATATATTAGCGCTATTCTGATGCCAATATTGATAATTTTCCCACAATTAACTTTTAGGATTTGTGTTTGTAGTCAATGTACGGAATAAAAAATATGATTGCATACAACATACACAGCCAATGCCAATATCACAAATTGAAGTAATGGCATCAGCAATGAGTCAGCATTCATAAATTATGCAAAAAATGCAGTAGAAAGATAGTTATTAACGACTGATTGAGAATATTTGGCAATATATGAATTTACTACCCATGACAGGTGAAATAAATAGAAATACCTATACAATTAAATTCTATTAGCTAACAGAAAGTGAATTTATTGAGTACAATACTGTGTCAATACTTTTTTCGTGAAGCAGGAAAACTTAATGTCGCAAAATTTCTGCTTGTCTCTCCTACCAGTGGTAGTAAGTTCACAGCATGCCCAAATATTCACAACTACCCTGCATCAATAGTATAATTAGAGAACACTGCCGATATTTAATATGTTGGTGTAATTAGTAATTTAAAAATTATGTGGGATTTGCACATTGGCTAGAATCAAAGCAGTCTTAAACACTAATAAGCTTTGAGATTAAGAAATAATTGCAAAGAAAATTTAACTGAACCTATAATTGTTCATTAATTTATTATAAATTATAGGTTAATTATTTGGATAGGCACCTATAAAAATGTATCAATTCTTTAGTAATTACCATAAGAAAATAAAGTGAAATGTCTCACCACATACTAATCATTCTTTAGTAAATATATGACTAACTTTCTTGAGTGTTAGGAAAACTAAACAGAGCGCAGCTCAAATGCATGTGGTATTCCACTATATATAATGTAGTTTTAATTCTCGAAAGACAAAAACGCTCTTTGATAACAAAAAAATTATTTTCCAGGTGCAATTTAGCCAATAGAAGGACAAGGAATATCATTGAAATGGAGTTCTGAAACAAAATTTCCAGTGTCTTCGAAGAAAACTTGTAGCAAATATGAGGACAACACAAGTTTGTTGCTTGTACTGCACAATATTGGGGCACACTATCAAGATCTATGAAATGTAATGGATGGCGAATCAAACACAGTACCTGTGCCCCATGCAGCCCAAAACCACCAGCCATTACCCATCTAAAATCAAAATCACCATGTGGAAATGTTATTATGCAGTAGTTTATTCAAATCATTTTTCATTATGGGATTGTAAATGAGGCAATTTTTACAATAGTTAATAAAACTAGGTTGTTTCAATTTAATCAATTATTATCTCTGAAAATTGTTACATTTTAAGTTAAGTTGCTTTTGTAATATTGCCATTTGAAGCCTATGGAGTTCCCCTTTTCTCCTCTCCTCAACCTCAAACGCCACTCTCTTTATTTCCTCCTCAAGCAGTCTCATCATCTCCTTAGCCAACTCCACCATATATTTATGTTCGTTGGTTACTCGGCCTTCTAGGCAGCAGACCTCTTTCACCTCTTCCAGTTTTTGCTTCCCTAGTTTAATGTGGGTTTTGGCCTCTTCTCTCTTGCTGCACACCGATATCTTAGTTTTATTCTTATTGATCCTCAGATGATATTAGCAATTTTTATCAGCAATTAATTTAAATATCATAATCTCATTGCAAAAGAAAATTGAGGCAGTTTCATTGATTGTTTACTAAAAATACGTCACATTGCTCTTATCTTATCAGTGTAATGATGAACTAATAGTGAATTAATGTTGTGACTTTCAGTGAATTCCCAACTTTTTTAAAGAGCTGAAAGCCCGCTTTTTTATACCTACACTATATATGCAATAAATGTTTGGTAATTTGAAATCCGGGGAACTCATGAATATCCCTAATTTTAACCAGTTTATCATTACGTCCATTGGTGCTATTATACATTATAGGTATTTTTTATAAAGGCTATACAATGTTCATGCTAGGCATTAAGATCATGCAATCTTTTGAGTTATTCTTGGATAGTTAATCTAGCACACATAAGTACTTTTCCTCCCGTTAATAAACACGAAAATTATGTGTTCACCAGTATATTAGTCACCAGATCATTACAGCTCCAGCGATAATTCACTTCTTCTAATTTTTTTTTACAAGTTTCTTTTCAATCATAATTGATATTAATTAATGTGGAAGGCTATTTGTGCACTAATAATTAAATCAACAAATAAAATTGCTGCATTATAATAGATGGATATGCTCGCAATTGAATTGAAGCTGCTTTTCTTCTACAGAAAAGAGCTTGTTTATTCCCGCCATAATTTTAAGTTTAATCTCACCGTTCTTGCGGAGTGCCGATCGTCAATTTTTCCGGTATGAGAAAAATGATATCCAAAATCACCGCGCATCGCTGGTCTCAAGCCGATCTCAGTCTTGAGATCGCGCTGAGAAACAACTATGAATACGGATGGCGGTCTCAGTCTCATCTCAGTCTTGAGCTGAGACTGAGCTGAGATCGACTCAAGACCTGACTATGAATACGGGCCTAAGAGATAGCATCAATGCCCCGTTACGTCGGTCGCGAAGAAACCTTACTCCTGCCCTGCGTGGGTACCATGACTAGGTAGTTTTCGTATTGGGTATTCTACACAAAGCGAAGGATTCGACGGATTGCACGGTGTGGTTCAATTGAAGTTGGGGAGGTTAAGGGCTGTGGGATGTTGCCTAATGTACGTTTATGCTTGATTAGTGAGGCTTGTAGTACGGGAGTGATACTTTCTTTGTCAGGGTTTTTCGCCTACGTTTCGAACAGCTCATTAAACTCCGAATACTCTCGTATGATATTTCTTATCCATGCAACAAAGTGGAATATTTTATTTATTAACTGGCAACTGAAGCATAACGTAACTTCAATCAAATAGTAGGTCTTTAGTAACTGAGTGTAGGACTCATTTATGCAATACATGTTCATAAATAGCAATCTTGACAATGATTGATGTAGAAATAAAGATGCGAGTTCCGAGGAAAATACATTATCGACTTGTATTGAACATTATGTAATTGATTGAGATTTTCTACCTGTTAGCGGGAATTTAATGGAGTGTCCGAGCTATATTTTCAACTTCTGTCACTCCTACCACTTTTATGACGGTATCAAGTGGCCACGGCTTTCGGGCGTTCCTCCGCGTCAGGGCGTTTCATGGTGACGACAGTTTCTCCAGCCATTCTGCTGTCTTCGGGTCAGAAGTGACTATGAATCGAATTTGGCCGTCTTATATAGGGGCTTCGGCTTATGTAATGGGGGGGCTTATATAGGGGTAGAAACCTCAGTTCCAGACTGTATCATAAAGGCAAGCGTTATCGCATTTCAAGAGAAAGATGTTAGGAGAATACTTAGATAGCAATCCTAAAGCGTTTTGGTCATATGTGAGAGAGCTTCAGGGAAATAGGTCCACAGTGCACACACTTAAAAACGATAAAGGAATTAGAGTCACCATCAGTGTAGAAAAAGCGAATTCTTTAAACACCTTCTTCCAAAGCGTATTCAACTCATCGTCACACAACGCAGTGGAACCACCGCCGAACACTTTCAGTGAACAAAAGCCCGAAATAAAAATTTCATGTCGCGAAATAGAGCAGCAGTTAAAAACATTAGTAAAAACAAATCATCAGGTCCCGATCAAATTCCATCTAGAGTATATAAAACATTAGCTTCTGAAATAGCCCCCTATCTAGAAATAATATTCAATAAAACACTAAAGAGCCACACAGTACCCAAGGATTGGAAAGTAACTAACATTACACCTATTTTTAAAAGCGGCGGTAGGGAAGAACCTAGTACCTACAGACCTATTTCACTCACGTCAATCTCTTGTAAGGTATTTGAGCACATTGTAGTCAGTTCGATCATGGGGCATTTGAATAGTCAGGGATTGCTCATAAACAGCCAACATGGATTCCGGAAAGGCAGATCTTGCGAGACACAATTATCTTTATCCGTACACGATATTTTAGTCTACGGCAGAACAGTACTGAAGTTCATGCAAAATTTTTAGATTTTAGAAAGGCATTCGATAAAGTTCCTCGTGATAAATTAATTTTGAAGGTAGAGAGTTTTGGTGTACATAAAGACGTTGTATGTTGGGTAAAAGAATTCTAAAGTGGGCGAGAGCAGAGGGATGTTATAGATGGTATCTTGTCGGACACAATCAAAGTCACATCGGGAGTTCCCCAGGGTAGCGTAATATGTTCGCTTTTATTTATTTTATGTATTTAATATATTCAAGAGTGGTGCGACATACTATGTTTTAAGGTTTAGTTCTAACTGCCATAATATGGCAGTTAGAACTAAACCTTAAAAAGTGTGTAGCTATTAATTCTTGGAGGAGGAATAATTCGATAGAGCGATCCTATAAAATTAGCAACACGAAGATCGAGAGCGTTGAAACCATAAGGTATTTAGGTGTAACAATCACTAAAGATTTATCGTGGGGAAGACATCCGGAAAATATGCGTCCGAGCGAAGAGAAAGCTAGGATTTACAAAAAGAGTACTTGGGAAATGTGATGAGAAGACAAAAGAGCGATGTTACGTTTCACTAGTTAGGCCCCACCTTGAGTATGCAGCCAGTGTATGGGATCCGAATGAATTAGGTTTGATGAGAGAATTAGGCAGTGTGCAGCGTAGAGCAGCTAGGTTCGTTAAAAAGTGTTACGATAGGTTGAGTAGTGTTTCAGAATTAATACAATAATTAGGGTGGGAATCATAGTCAGAGCGTAGGTTAAAGTACAGATTAAATCTATTAGAGAAATTTCAATCGGATAGCTTTACTGAAGATGTTGGGTACAGATTAAATCTTATACTTAAGTATATCTTAAATTATACATGCAAAATATAATATGTAATACAGAACATTTTCACGTATGTATATATAATACTTTATGTAATTGCTTATTGTCATGTTAAATGCCGACTGGTGTACAAGTCTAATTTGTATTGTTTTTCTAAGGTGGCATTGCCACAGAAAATACATAAAATGTATTATTATTATTATTAAATCTTAGAGAAATTTCAGTTGGATAGCTTTACTGAAGATGTTAGGTATATATTTAAAAAAAACCAGCGTATTATGCTAGATTCAACCAGATACATAAGATTAGAGAGATAGATAGTCGAACTGATTAATTCAAAACGTCATTTTTTCCCCGTACTATAAGAGAACAGAATAGACAGCATAGCAAAGGGATAGGTAGGGAAAATATTCGAGAGTCTCTGAAGTGCATGATGCATGTATTAATCCCTTAAATACTATAGATACTAACAATCTAGTTGCATGAGTCCCTATAGTTGGTTGTTTGCATTGCGGTAGTGTATGCTTGGTGATCTTCACCCCCTGCCACACACCCTCGCGGTGGCTTGCAGGGTATCGCGTAGACGTAGATGTATCAAGTTCCTCCATCACCTCGTTAAGCACTTCCCCGTGTTTGAAAGCACTGGCGAAACCAAGCAACTCTGCGTAACTCCCCGTCCTATTCTTGCCCATCTAGTTGCTCACCTGCTGTGCTTACATGATGTAATAAGATAAAAAGTAAATATTGGTCCGTATTATTGTCTTCTTGCCTCAAATTCTAAATCCACATGCCTTCTCATAAAAAAATACATGAGCTCGGCTTCTCGTAGGATGTCAAGTGAACTGCCCGCTGAAAGCACATACGTGTTTAAACACGTATGTGCTTTCAGCGGGCAGTAAATACTCAATTTCCCTTCTTATGTTATTTTTCTCGGTTTTGTCAGATAATCATTTTACGAATTCTTTTAAAAAAGTGAACCATGCAAGGGATAAAATTCTACGTGCATATCTAATAAAAGCTTTTTTGTAATACCTATGTCGTACTTCGAAAGATTCGAAGCCGAGCTCTGCATATTTACCCACCGATGCGTTACCTTTCGTGACCTCTGAGGTCGGCAGAGTCATCATTTCATTAAGGTGGGAAGGAAGAAGCATCGAAAATTAAAGAGGGCAGCGATCCGCCCCCGAGTCTGTCTGCACGATGCCTTGCGTGGCTTGGGTGGATTCCGTCTTTGAACAAATCGGCGGCGTCAGTGTAGTGGAGAGGTAGACTTTTTGTTTACCTCAAACGCGTGCATTTCGCTGATGAATCATTTCCCGCGCGTCTGCTCTCGAGGCTTTCTCTCCTAATTAGTGAAAATTTGAACCAACCGAACCCCACCGAGAGGAGGAGATGCACGCGTCGTGCATTTGCAGTAGAACGAGAGTGCTTTCTATTTTCTCGTCTCCCCCCCCCGGTACGTCTGTTGCAAACCAAGCGCCCTCTTTTTTCTCCGCAACCAACCCGGAGGACCCTGTCCAGCCTGTCCAGGACCAACCCTGTCCAGGGGGGTTGTGTTTGAAACCGTCGGGATTATCTATAATAGGTAACCAAGGCGTCACGTGATACAAACACGAATGGTTTAAAAAGTTAATGTGTCTGAATCGCTCTTTACAACATCATTAATTGTTTTCACTAGAGTTTTTCTCATCTATTCCAACTAAATAGCGCCCAGTTGAGATATAGCATAAGTGTAAACAAAGAATATAGTTGTAATCAGTGGTTTTAACCCACCAAATTTGCCAAAGCATTCGTGTTTATACCACGTAACTCCTTGGTTACCTATTCGAGATAATCCCGACGGTTTCAAACACAGCCCCCCAGATGAGAGCTGCTCTCCGCTAGTTAGCCTCGTATCGCACGATGCGGACTTAATCCCACCCTTCTCCTCCAAGCGGCATCCAAAATTAATTGCCTCCCTCCTCAACTCCTGAGTATTCAGTTCAAAGGCATTGTTATGAAAGAAGATCATCTTCAGGTTAACCACTTGGAGTCAAAACCTGGTCATGAATTAAATTTTGTAGTATATTTTTAAGGTGCTCCAGTTGTATAGATTGTATTGTATCGTTTCATCATTGTCACTTTTAATCAATCCTAAGATTGGCTGTCATGCGCCTCGTCACTCGATAGTCCTATCGGTTTTCCTCGTCATACAGTTCATCCCTTTCGCAGACTCGTTCCACAATCTAATGCAGATGTGCTACTTTTTGGTGCACCTGCTATAGTTATTTTATAAGAAAACCCCGGAGATAATTATGAATCGCCCTGTATATCTGTTTATTAGTGAAATCAACTCCTATTTTGAGGTAAGCGCAAAAATTAAGGCATGCGCGAAGAGTTAAGGAAGGTCTTTGCTTTTCTTTCCATTGACTTTTCTGTCTGAACTAACTTCATCTTCAGTCTAATCCTAAGGAAAAAACAATACCCCTGTCCGAGGCGCGATGCTGACCAATGGGCCACTGTCCGGAGCATTACCGACTTGATCACCGCGTAAATGTATCGCTGTGCAAATACCATGTATTGCTTAATCGTGTCCACCAAATTTTGCCGATGCCATCAATTGTATCAATGAATTATTTGCTACCTCTTGACCGGTTGCACTTCTGTGGAAATCGTAGCTTCTCTTCATCTACGTATATTATGCACAAAATTGATTTACCTGGCTAATTTATACTATATATATAGTCATTATTCCCTTCTACATTAAGTCATGCGGTGACGGGTACGAATTTACGACTCAGTGGAGCGGCATATTTTGTAAGTCGCCAACCACTTTTGAGAACTAAGGAGGGGGAACCATTTTTTTCTTTTTTTTGTCTTATTCTCGGAATGAATCGTCCCCTGCCACTATTCTAGAATAGGAGGGGCTTTTTTTTATGCCGATTCATAGAGTTGGTTCAGTCTCATGGTCTCAGATTGATAAATCCCATTCTATGAGAAGGCACAAAATCCAATTCAGTCATTATACAGGACGATTCAGAAATGGTCTCCGATGTTTTGATGGTGTATTATTTAATAACTATAGCATATATTGTACAGAGTAGCGTATAAATATATTAAGAGACTATCCGAATTTGCATTCCACATAAGTGGCATAGGATATTTTTAGATTTAAGAAGAAATCTCAAGAAAGGATCGAACTTGCAGTCGCTGCTATTGATATTGGAACACGTGCGGCAAGAAGTTGAATTCAGGTTTGATGTCTGTCGTGATCGTTAAAAACTTGGATAGTCCCTTTGCCATTTTACATCATGATCATTTCATGTGGTACAAATTTGCTACTTTTTACTGTATTTGCTATATTTATTCAATAATATGCCTTCAAAACCCCGGAAACAATCGAATCGCCCTGTTAATCGGAGAAATCAACCCCTATTTTAAAATAATGCGGGAAGATTTACTTCTTGAGATACTTATTGGAAAGCAAATGAAGTGGGAGAAAATAGCATTGCCCACAAATTATATTTAATTTCAGAATGCCGGTCTGATGGCAAAACTTCTTGAAAGTTTTTATCTAAAGATAATCTTATGTGTTTCCCATTGTTAAATTTTCTCCCATTAAGGTAATTGCTGTATCAGGAGTGCGAGGTTAGCAGATTTTAAAAGAGGGGGGAGAGGAGGAAAGTAATCACGGAGAAAGAGTATAAAAATGTTGATATAATTACGAGCGTATTTTTAGTCTTTTTGTATTGTGTTCTTGAAAAGTGCGTGGGAAAAATGAATTCTTTGGTCATTTTATGTATTAATCCATCCATCTCAATTAAAAACGATACGTATTATTTTTTAATGGGCTCTTCTTACCCCGCGTGATCTTAATTTAAAAGTTAGTTCATATCCTTATCTTCTTTCATTTATGAAATTTGATGGTTTTGATTCTAAATTATTTTGATAATTAATAAAAATGGAAGTAAAAAAATGTGGCCTAGGGGATTTAAGACCAGTACAAACTTTTGTGCTTTGCATAAAGAATAGCACAGGTTACCAAAGGATCATTCAAATACGGATCGCGTTTAGGTTCCCGTGTAACTTTATACCTCTGTTTTCGGTAATTTTGCGTTTTTCTTTCGCTCTGTTTATCGCAGCAATCTCGTTTTCATTCTAATTCCTCGAGTAACACCCATGAATATAGGCGAGCCTGACTATGTATGTAATATTTCCTAAATTCGCAGCAAATATTTTCCGATGTCTAAGGCATGTAACGAGTGATAGAAGGATGGACCTTTCCTTCTTGTATTTTATAAATGCAAAGGTAACAAAGAGAGCAATATAGGCATGAAATATGGACATCAAGAGTAATCTCCCTAGAGATAAATACTATTTTTGAAGAGAACTGTGCATCATCCGTAATATTCACCCCCTTTTGTCTTCAATGTGTTTTTTAATTAGTGGCTTCGGGATAACTCTGTAGAACCGATTCCAGGTATAATTCACATTGTAATCAAATAGTAATTTTGTGATTCTATCATGTTTTATTCGCTCGCACGATCTGAAGATAACGTTTGCGCGTCGACGTCCGGGTCATGTGTGTGAATAAAATTAATCGAATCATTAAATAACTCTTTTATTTCAATAGATATGAATAATAATGAAACTGAGTTATATATTTGGCGTGCTTGTTTTTCAACTAAACATACCCGAAGTTGCATTATTAATAGTGCCACGGCAATGATGTCACAAAAATACACTTCCACAAAATTTTAATGTTTCACTCTGCCAGTTTTGACATCTTAAGGTCACTCTCGAGGGTTATAACTATATTATTGAGGTATAGTTTTAGCTTGAAGAGGTCGAAACTGTTTGAGTAAAATGTGTAATGGAAATGTTTGGAGTATAACCAAGTGTATTTTTGTGACACAATGTCCAAATTCCACTAAGCCAACTCGACGACCAAACTTGATTTTATGTACTCCTCTGGTGCACAGTTCACGCCGTTGGACTTCTTTTTTTTCCTCTCATACGATCTATTTGATTCCCTGCTTCTATTCCCCCTACCACCCTATGGGAGTTTCCCGTGCTCGACCCTGAATGCCGGTGATATAATACATTCGTATCATTCATTCAGTCTCGGGCTGTCGCGCGACGTAGCTCACTCGTTACTACATCTTCTCGCGACACGGCACGGGCACGCTCTGCTTCCCAGGGTCGATCGCGAGGCTGCGAGAGACGGCCGCGATGTTCTCTGGGCCCTTACCCGATGCGCAGGGGGCAGGAGGGGGAGGAGGTGAGGAGAAGGAGGGAGGGGGGGAGGAGCAAAGACGTCGAGGACAAGACACTCGCCTCCCCCCCCTTCCCCGATGGTGTCTCGCTCTGCCGGAGACAGCCTTGTGTCCTCCGATCCGGAGAATGACCCCGAGGGGCGGAAATTGTTTTTAACAAGTTTGATCGATTCGATCCTCGATTTTTTTTTACCCGGTCTTTCTCATCCCTCTTTGCGATTCGTGTTCCGATGCATTTTTTCCATCCGCCTGTTACGCTTCGGTCCCGTGGTAAATGGGTGTCATGAAGGCCCTGCTTCTTTGTTGTGGCGAGCTAACCTGAAGTGACGCGTCCGAGTGTGAGATATCCGCTCGTCAATGGAAGACTTTTTGCGGTCTTTCTTTTGGAGCTGTTGTTCCTTTTTTCCTGCTGAAACACCTGCTCGATTCTCCGTATGTGTGGCTCATTGGAGGTGTTCTGCGCACGATCTATCCGTCAATTAATATTTGACTCGGGTGTGCCTCCTGATGGAACTTCTGAATAGTGTTCTGTTTATCACGGTTCATCTCCCACATTCAGTTTTAATTGCTATAGGACGAGAATTCTTAGTTCATTAAATTATGAACCTGGGTTCAATTTTAACTTGATTTATTTATAGAAATGGCTAACTAATCTTTAATCAACGAACAACTTATTGTCGAGGTAGATAAAAGTCCACGTGTTTCGTAACGGCATGCGTAACATTTTCTTCGGGGCGCTTGTGACTCTTGGTTTCAGTTAAAGTATTGTTTTCATGGAGTAGTATTTTTTTTTGCTTGCCAGCATGGTGGTTTGTTTTCTCTGATCGATGATGCATGCCTGGCAATGGTTCACCCACTGTCACACACACTTGCTGTAGATTTTAGAGTTTGATGTATGTACATGTAGATTATTGTCGTTACCCAGTCGGTTGATCAGAATGCAAGTTTTTTTTTGACCTAGGAGGTTTGGAGGTGCCCTCTAACCTACTCCTGACCTCACAGTATAAATGGATTGAAAAACTAATAGATGTTGTTCCGAATATCGATGGATGCAATGCTAAAAATAGGAGACACTTTATTACAAGGTATCATTACTTCAAATCATACAGAAATACGCTCAATCTCTAATTCAATTTTTCCTCGTTAAGAGGTTACTTTTGAGCAAAGTTTATCTGCTGTCGAGGGCTTGCGGTATGGTATGAACATGAGAGAGGTATTTATTTTACGCATTCTTGACCGAAAAATTCGTACGATGGTAGAATTAAAAGACGAGTTCATCATCATTATCATCGGTCAACAATCCTAGGATTGAATTGACGCAGCCCGACATTACATTCTTTCATCGGCCAACCTCTTCATATTGACGTCATTTTGCTCTTTCATATCCGTCACGAGGTGTTCCATATATCACATACGAGACCTTCCTTTGCCGCTCTTCCCGTTCACTTTTCCCTCAACGATCGTCTTCTTCAGGCCATTTGGTCTGAAGATATGACCGATTAAGTTGTTCCGTCTTCTTTTAAGAATTTTCCGCAGGCTTCTCTTTTCTCCCTCTCTTTTCAAGACATTCGTTTGTTTCTCGGTTGATCCATTTTATCTTCATCATCCTGACGAGGTCTTCCTTTCCAAAAAAAAAATGCTCTCAACTTTCGTACACATCATATTCTACGTCTCGTGTGACACAGGGTGTCGAACCAAGTCGTGTAGTGAAATACAAATTGTGGGTGGTTTAGTTGATTTTCGTTTACGTTCCTTGGATTCGAAAAACTCTCCTGTACATTTTCACTACTATATTAGTCGAATATCTTAATTATGGCCCAGAAATTAGATCGTAACACGAACAGTGCAATGGTGTGTACGGTGCAATTGTTGCAATTAGCTTAACGATCACGCCATCTCTTCCTATGAGGAGGTATGCTGACGCATCAAGTATCCTGCTAATTTAAGAGGAGGAAATTGTAACTGATAACTTCAGGCTTAACTATGTGATACCATTCCATAATGGAAAAAAAGAGAATGAAACTTAGTTAGGTTCACTTTATATTTAACCTGAAGATGTAACTTAGTTATGAAACCCAGGTTGTGCCTATTCAAATATAAAGTGAACCTAACAAAGTTTCATTCTTTTATTTTCCAAGGAGGAAATTGTATTCCAGTTGAGGGCTCTCTGCGATCGCAGGTTGGGACAAGCGACCTTTACATCTTCAATTCCCGGTCTCAAGGATGCCAACGAGTTTCCTCCCTGCGAGGTCTTCGCTTCTGCGATTCTTGCTCCACGACTACTTTCATACCTTTCGTTTTCCTCGGCCACGAGACCGCGTCTTGATCGCGAGGCTGGAGGTTCCTTTTACTTTTCTTTACTTTTTACCTGGTTCAAAACTGATTTCGCATGAATTTATCAAAAATCGTGAGGACCCACTTCATTCGGGAGAGTTGCGCCTGATGAACACGTGTGAGAAAAGATCCGTTCGTCGCCGTCGGCGCTTTCTGCTCTTGTGCGCGTTGCGACACTTCGGTCCCGTAATTCGAGCCCTTTTCGTGCCCGGAGTGAGGCTGAATTTTCTTCGAAATGCCTGGGGCCCAATGCGGGTCCCTGTAGCACCCCCAAACTATCGGTCATTCCTCCCGTCCCACTGTTTGTATATGTTAATTACTTTCACTTCCTCGTTTCCGTCAACGTTTCGTTGAAAGACACTTTCTACCTGTCGTAATAGCATGCGGTTTCGTGATTGTGTTTCTTTTTCATCTACTTCTCTTTGTGTAAATGCGTCTCTCCGTTCATTCCTGTTCGCTATCTGGGTATTGATTTTTACTGTCTATTACTTGCAGATTTTCGACAGGACATTTTTTAAAACTATTTTCTGTGGGCACGTGTTTCCTGGCTGGATTTCCGTAGCTCCTCCATACTTCTTAATCGTCTATGTCATAAATTAGGAGAAAAATTATACATAATTGTTTCATTTACTTCTGTGATTGAGTAATTAGTGTAATAAACCATCGCAAACCAAACTTCACACGAGCTTACTCAGCGGGGTCTGAATTTTCTTAAACTGTTATCAACATATGTTATGACAATTTGACCGTTTAATTATGAGTAACTGAATGTAATATGTAATTGAAAGGGGCAGAAAAATTTTAAAGGACAGTCTAGGCATTGTCTTATTACGTCTTGTGGCCTAGATATTTCTGGCTGCCCTTGAAACTAATCTCTGATTTATTGTAGTGCCATTCCTATCCTGAACTGATCAGTTGTAGTAGGCGAACCGTTGAAGCTTCACTATCGTTTCACTTTGATGTTCCACCTTTGATGACTCCACCTTTGATGCTCTTCTCTCTCTTTTCCTCTCTGCCTAGATCTGTATTTGCCTCGTATCGTGTTTTCTCTCGAGCTCATATTACTGGGAAAAGAGTGCTGGATGCGAGAAGGTACTAAGGAGGTTATTGGCTGAAATTGCTCTTTTCCTTGAGGCTATTCTTCTGAATTGCTTTCTGCACGGTAAGAACACGCGATGGAAGAGTTGGGCTAAAGATAATGATAGCGCTGGACTTGGTGCATTTTTAATCGATGGTAAAAGGAGATATCACGAACGTCTCCCTACTTAAGTCCATCATCCTGTTTTCATGTCCCTCCTCTGGAATCCGTGGAACAAAATGTCTGCCAAAACTTGGCTGCAAGATGCCGTCGGAAAATTCAATATGTCGTGTGAAAGCATGCACATCCAACGGCGGAATTAATCACCACTGTTTTGGCGGAAAACAAAGTGTAAACTCGGTTTCTCTACCCGGCTGAAAGGGTCGAAGTGAAAAGATATTAGAGTACTATGATCTGCCTTCGTTTTCTCATAATTGTGGATAGATTAACGCGAATATATTTTCGATTTGGATGAGTAAATGTATCCTTGTAAATGCATGTATCATATGTACCTATATCGTTTCTTTTGCTTGTAATGCCTCTCTCACAGTTTTTCTTATAGTGTCTTGGATATTGTGATAGGACGGTATTTAGCCGCCCATCCAACCCAAAGGTCGTTAGTTCCAGTCTCACCTAGAATTTTGTGACCGTATTAGGATTAAGGTCAGGATTTAGTTTGGTAAAACTAATCCTCTATTTCCTCCCAACTCCTCTATGGTCTCCTGTTTCTTCAGCTGTGGATATCCTTAGTCTTGATTTGCAATGCATATTTTTCTCATCCTTCGTACTCGTCTTTTCCCTTGGATTACATCATATTACTTCTTTTCCTCTTCTTTTACGTCTAGAACATCCTCGTTTTACTTTTTTCCCTCCAAAGTCTTTTTTCAAATCAATGCTCGAGATTAGAAATGAATTTGAAATAAAAACATGCAATTATGAGGTGGGTGATAGCTATGATGAATAATGGGGGTTTATACTGGGCTGGCTGACTAGACGAAGTGGACTGGAAGAATTGTAAAAGGGCAAGGAAAGACTATTTGGAATTCCTGGTGGAAAGTTTTACCCCAGCAGGCAAGTGAATTTCCTCGAGAGAAATCCCTGAGGTATCCAAGGCCTCTCTCCTGGAAAGGAGAAAACCCCTTCCAGCGCTAAACTTAATACTTTATTGGGTTGAAGTGTGGAATCGGGGCACAGCTGACTTTCTTCGATGTCCTTTTCTATCTGGAAAGAGTGAATCGTAAGATGATGGTCGTCGCGCGTACGTGAAGTGGGTATCATCTTCCGTTTTGCGACATTTTAATGGGGTTACCCGAGAATTTCTCCACTATCGCTTGAAAACCGCATGCAGTTCCACTATCCCCTTCGGGTCTCTACCTTTAAACAGGTTTCAAGATCGTGCCTTGTCTCCGAGTTGCAATAGATCGGATTCTCTCCTGTTTTGGATTGAAGAGAGAAATTAATAAAATGGTGACAAATTAAATATTTTTAATTAGCCTCTGCGGGGTCTCTGTTCAATTTTCTTGCAGAGCAGGGTATCCTCGTCTCTTAAGCATGCCGTCATCCATTCTCATGCTAGCGAGCGCGGAAACTGAAGATTTCGCTTCTCTTATTTTGAAATTCGCTTCTTATATCTCGCCGACCCTGGTAGCTAAGTTGGGAACAAGGCAGGCTGATCACCCAAAGGTCGCGGGCTTCTTGTGCTAAGGGGTTCTCTATTTTACGCCCTAACCGACGGACGGAGTGCTGCACTCGAAGTTCTGACGTTGCTCTATACACAGCCTTGAAATAGAGAACGGCATAACGCTAAAAATGTCCCATCTCTGGGATTCGAACCCGTGCATTCGGAATGGGAGGCCTGCATTATAGCCAATGAACTTATGAGATTCTATTATGTACATATTTACTATACAGTTCACATTTACTATAGTATCTCTCCCTCTGCGTAACATATCAGCAATCTCAAGGATGTGGGACAGGAGATGAGTGATCAACAAACATGGTCTACTGGGTACATGTGTGTAAATGATACGGTACTCTACAGAAGAAATAATTTGTTAGTTAGTGACGTGCGCCATGCAGAGGGTAGAAGATGATCAGAAACAACGAAGAAATTAACTCTATAATGGACTGCGCAATTCTTTATATGCATTGCTATTTTTTGTAGCTGTTACAACAAATCGGATAGTTTACGTTGCTGGGATTGAGATATATTTACGGAATGAAGGGATAGGTTGGCAGCTTTATACCTAGAATATTTATATGTGTTGTTACGTATCTGGTTTTTACGGAATCATGTCCAACCCCTTATTCTTCGCAGAAAGAAAGGCATTTAATATATCCGTACGGCAATCCGTCTCAGTAAATTATTGAGTCGTCAAAATATTTTTACATCGTCGGAAAAGAGTTCAGCTTCCCTTTAGCAAAAAAGATCAAGCCAATATTGAAAGCTATTTACGGATAGCGATTCTAATCCGAGTTCCATTACGAGGCTCGTAATGCGACCACTATTATCATAAAGACCCTGTGCATACCTCGCTGATTTTCTGCCGCTTCTTAGCACATGTTCAACCCCGTATAAAAACTGCCTCGCACGGATCCCATGCAGGTACTAGCGGCAAAATCCAAACGATGCCTAACGAGAGGAAATTAGCGTCATCTGCTCACATTATCATCGCATTTATCCACAAGCTCTCATATGAATTCTAATCGAAGGATTAATAGGCCAATCATTTTCTGGGTCTGCATTATCCGCGATACATCTTCAGTGGTAGCTACTCCGAGTATTCAGTGCATTCTATCCTTCCCTTTTATCCTGTCTTCTTCTGCCTGAGAGAAAAATATGGGATGAACAAATGTTTACAAAAAAAAGGTTGTGTGCATTCAGAAGTAATTCTAGTTCACAGGTAATAGTTTTGGACAAACTCATGGTCTTTTGTTTATGTATGCTCATTGTATTGTTCTCATAATTTCTGCTTTAGTTCGTCATCGACAAAAAGCGACGCTCAATATTAAGTGTTACTCCCAGGCCTTAAGGTATAACGTGAAACGGATATTTTCATCCTTGTTTGTTTAATCTCCTTTATGTGTTAAAGTTGTTAACTTTTAACAAAAATAGTTAATACATCGATAGGGTGCTTGCCAGTCACTGTGGATATCATTTATCTTCGTAGAAATAATCATGAGTTTGAGAATTCGCTTGAAAATTTCTCAGTGCTTGTAAGCCATATTTACTCTCAATTGAGTGAATAAATTATATTTTTATGCGCTACGGCAAGTAAAATATATCATTTGTTTTTTCATCAATCGTTTTTGCTGTAATGTTTTTTAAATTAAGTTAATGATTGATGACATCGTTCGCGGAATGCGGTGTTTCTATGTGAGGCTTAATCAAATGAAATTGTATTGATAAATTATTGAAAGGTATTGACTGTAATATTGCAATCACTCCAACTATGCTATTTAAGTGGTTTTTATTTGTTTCGTAACTAATATCTCTCACGGTACTTCCGTCGTGGACGCTTTTGATGTATAGACTTATTTTATTAGCATCTTTAACTTCTTTTTTACCCTTCATTTACCTTTCCTGTTTTAGCAATTTTCCGTCGCTATCGATATTATTGTCACACCTGTAACCTTGTATGCTTCTCTTCCAACCTCATATGTTTGTTGGGAGTGTGCAAAATTGGGATCTGTCATCCCTTATCCCAATCACGTTGGGTAATGCTGTCAGAGGTCAATCAATTTCTCTGCATCTTATGATTAATCGAGGTTTCTACGGTTGTCCCACGTTTTAAAAACCGGAATTCCGTTCCCAACGAACGAATGCACCTGGCGTCTCACATCAACATAGCTTTTTTCTGGTCGTCGTGTTTTTTTTAAACGACCCAAATTTCAAATATGATATTACGCGACGTCCATGCTCCAAAATGAGGTAGACAGTGGAATTCCATGCGTGTGCCCATCTACTGGTTTCGGGTGTCTCCACTCGTTTTCTCTCCTGGATGCTCTCCTTGTCTGACCTCCCTATCCATCTTTCCCTCACCCTCGCTCTCCACATCCTTCACTCCCTTTCTGTGCAAAATTAGGACGGTTTTTAAGAAGGACGTCCTCGCCTTGGTTATCGGGATGCTCGTAACTCTACAGTGATGCTCTTCTTACTGGATTTCAGTTTGACCATTGAATCATCGTATTGTATATTATTTTTGTTGTCAATATACATTTTTCTCAACTAATACAAAACCAATAGCAGTCTACAAGGTAGCAATAAATAACATTTTACCGACTTGTGATAGCGTACTCAGTATACGTTAAATCACATTGTTTGTTTATAATTTAACAAAAAAGAAAAATCATTTAGACAAAAGAGTAATGGCACAAGAACACCCCCATGGAGACGTGAATAAACAACGGAGAAAAAAGTATTATTGTTGACAGGAGGCATGTATGTTGCTTTTAATCGTACAAATAAACAATTTATACAAGTAACGGTAAATTGTTAATAGGTTCACATTGATAAACTGTCTGATTTTTTGTGTTTCACTTCCCTGACTATTACCTTTCAACAACTCAACAAAAGGCTAATTGTAAGTAGTTTTTTGGAGAGGGGGAAGTTTGCATATGAAAAGATTTTGGGCAGGTTTGCTGGGTAAAAATTATTGTGAGACCCCTACGTATACGGTTGTATCCCAGAAAACCCGGCTAGATTGTGATGGGAGTACTTCCCACCAGTCATGCAGTAGGGTCATGCACGCAATAATATTGCCGGTAGTAAGATTATCGGTTGTACTGTTTAGTTAAGTTATTTATAATACTACAGTGTTCTACCGGCTAAGGTAGGGTAGCGGTTATTATGGGGAGGTAACCGATTGATCAGGTCAACTGTTCTATTTTAGGATTGGTCGGTAATTAGGTATAGACAAGATTTTTCAGGAAACGTAGGAAAGGTGAAGTTCTTAAGTAGGGTGTAGTTTTAAAACAATATTTAGATTAACGTAAATACGTTCGAACGTTACAATTATTAAGGGAAAAAAGGTAATTAACAAATGCAGCTTCTTCTAATCTTAAATTTCCCTTTCTATCCATCCATACGGAATAGCAAATGCCTAATAAGTCGCGTAAAAATTTCGTCATTATACGAACTATAATTTATGAAGATGATCGGAATAGATCTTCATTATCATAATAGATTTTGCATGAACTAAAAATTTGCTTAGATGTACATACATTATGCCATCTCTTTTTGCGGTAAAACTCCTATTTTATCCTCCTCTCGCCTTTTATTTCTTATTACTTAAAGCCTTGAGTTTTTCAGTCTAGAATGACTTCCCTATTCCTCACTTTTTCCCACTTGCCTAATAATTTCCCTTCTCAAAAACTCAACTATCCTTTGAGGGTGAACTTTTGATGGTGCTGACAAATCTCCTTGCCGTCCTTGGTCCGAGATTGAGTCACCTGCGAAAATGTGTAGAAATGAGGTCACCTTTGCCCGAGTTAGTCAATACCTGTCGTGGATGGTTAAACTTCATGATGGATGAGAGTCTTAATTCCATAAGATACGGTTCTAATTTTTTGTCGCCTCGGGGCCTGGTGACAAATACGCTGTGATATATGCTCAGAAGCTGAGGCTGGGTTATCTTTCTTTTTTAAGGAATTTTCCCCCCACCTTCCTCCTATGTTCCCAGAATCCCTACCTCTTCCCAGTTAACCACGTATTATTAACGACGCAATTACGTGTAAAATTCACAGTGATAACAATGGCAGACTCAGTCATCTAAACGTCGGTGCCTAGTAACGATACTACTCGCCGAGTAGTACTCGGTGTGAAACTGGAGACCATTCTTTTTAAACCAATCGCTGGGAAAACCTAAAATCTTTTATTGCATCGTATTGTAACCTATTGTCAATGAAGCCAGCTCGGTCACCTCCCTTGACAACTACAGCATCATTCCGCTATAAAGTTAAACCTGACCCTGTTGAACTCAATTCGTAAACGTGGCTACGGATCGACGTGCCGAAAAATGCCCATCTTCCGTATTTTCCCCTTCTAATCTGATCCGGCATACAGCGTGATATACCAGGGTTTGTAATTTAGGAATTCCAACCGGTGCTCTCGGTTTCAAATTCAGGAGAGGGACATTTTAGTCTTCTAGCTTAACCCAAGATGAGTGATTTTCTGTGAACCTAAAAGTCCTGACAAGCCACAGGCGGCACAGGGAATGTGAAGCCGTTCCCCCGACCCTGATGTACGAATTTCACACACCGTTGTGCATTTCGTGAGCTCTAAGTTCTCCAGCCAAAACCGATCTTCGTTTTAGCCCTAGTTTATCGTATCCGGCGATGGATTAATGGTGAACTACCCCAAAGTGTCGTCATTAGATTACGATTCCGAGTCATCGGTGAGGGAAAGTTGACTGATGGAAATTTCACCTCGACCTGAGTGGAATTCGACCACCACCCCGCATTCCGTAGGTCAGATCTGAATAGGCCGCGCGTATTTCTTTGAGGGTATCCGTGTCGCGGTTACCATGCGTTTACTCCCCCTTCCATCGAGCTTTCACCCTCGTCTAGTTCTTGTCACTCTCTTCTCGTAGGGGGAATGCCATCCGTGGTGGCTTCGAGTTCTTTTCCCTCAGCGACTTTTTTGTCCATTTAGTCGACTGCTGCCGTCCCAGTCCAGTGCGCGGAGGGAAGGGGGGGCGGGGAAAGGTTTGGAGGGGTCGACGGGGAAAGAGGTCGCCACCCCCGCAGCCACTTACCTCCTTCGTTTGCGTCAATACAGTCATGTGTCGTGGGGTCACCGAGTTCTCTCGTTCCGCTGCAAAGCGGAATCCTCGCGGGGAAAACGATGGTGACAACTACGGGAAAAGTTGTTTGTTGTTTGAAACAAGAAGGGTCGATTGTACGGCCTCGTATGGAGACTGCATGTGTCTTAAAACTGAATTAACAATGAAATCTTATCTAAATTCCATCGTATTGGCATCAGTTAACCTTCCTAAGGCTGTTTAAGGGGGGTATAATGGCATTTTTATAACCCTGGAAGTTAATTTTATCGCTAAAGCTGGTTCGAATTGAAACTATATAGTTGGCACTTATTTGTGTTTTCGCAGTTTCTTCTGTTTATTTGACGAATTTTCAAAAATGCATTTCATTACTCATTTTACTATTTTAAGTTTTACTACGTGCTAGAACAGCATCATCCGTTCTGGAGATGAATGGAAAAATGATGATACTTCATCGCGAGTAGCAAGTCCCTATGTAACATACCTACCAAAATGGTCCCTGGCTTCTCAAATCAGCTGTGTTACCGGCTCCAGTATATTCTTACCTCCTTAGGGTTAACAGTAGTAACACCTGCGGGTAATGTTGTTTCTCGTTTGAAAGCCGTTTCATTATTTTAAAAAATAGCGTAGTATTGTTGGGAGATTTGACCTACTCTCGTTACTGGGGGAACCGACCGTCAGCTTAGGTCACTTTCGCCGTTAGAGAAAATGTGGGTACATATTTGGGAAGAAAGAGGAATGTTTTGCGGAACGGTGGAGAGAAACCTTAATGTACTATCACCATAGCACTCAATTAGTGGTCGGTATGCCGTCCAAATATTTATACCACTAGCGGAAATCGAACCAGGAAGCTCCGGATGGGGTAATATAAGGCCCTTAAAATCCTATTCGTTCGTTTGCTGCTTATAAAATAAACGACCTTTTTGTGGTTTAATTTAAGTGAAAAATCATTATTATCCAAATAGTAGTAGTCCTGTTTTAGCTACTTAAAATGCATAGGTGCCTAAAGGTTGTATCGCACCACTTAACTAAAGACCTCAATGTTAAGAGAAACGCAATGTCCATTCCAAGAGCGGGATTCGAACCCGCGACCTTTGGGATATCAGGCCGGGGCGATACCGCCCTGCCTACCACCGCCGGCTGTTTGTGCTAACCGGAATTTTTGACATCAATAATATCGCAGATTTGTCGCATTGTTTTTTTATTGATTTTAGTATCAGTATTGATTTTGGTGAAGTGTATGAATCCGTGCTGTTTTTCATTGCCTTTTTTTGTCCCTGGCGATATTTTTCTCGGTAACCCTGGAATCAATCTGTGATGCTGAAGTATAACTTGCAGTTGTAATTGAAGTTTTTAGTGGCTTCCATTCAATGGTTGTTGGGGAGATCGAGTTAGTCATCGGTGTTCGACGACGTGCCTGTCCACTCAACGCCTGGATCTGTCCTCCGACCGCAACCACGAGGATGGACTGACTCTCTCTGGAGAAGCGCGGTATATCCCTCCCCCCTCCCACGACATATGGCCGCCTCCTTAAAGAGCGAGTGCCCACCATCAGAACGAGATGTCACTCTTGTCTCGAAGTTGTCTGGAAGGCAGAACGTGTCCGCCGTCCTTCCATCCTTGTGTGAGATGCGATTGCTCGTCCATTCTGGACCAAAACATGGGTTTAAAATCGTATGAACGCGGTAGGAGAAGGTTCATGGTTGAATGATACGAAGTATAAGCCCATCCACGTGCGTTATTTCTATTCAGAGAGTTCCTGGCGATCCCTTAATTTGCGAAGTTTTGACGTCAGTACCTAAATAATACCAATTTTTTCTTTGAAAAATACTTTTGTTGATAACGATCTTGTCATTGTACCGGAGCGACAGTATCGTATCATACCGCCCCGGTCGCGCTTGTCAGGTCGGTAAGTGCCGTCTTGACAATCCAAAGATCGTGGGATCAAATCCCGCCCAGAATATGAATGTTAGGTTCGTCTAAATATATAGCTTAGTTTTAATTGGATGATACGATGCACCGCCTAAGCAGTTGGAGCTACTGAATTTGTTCAAATATCGTTCGATCCTTTCCTTACTAGTCTCTTTATCGGGAATTGGTGAGACAGATTTCTTCCGTATGCCGACTATAGCACCAAAAAGATTTGTTACTTTTGAAATATCGTATGTTTACTGAGTTTGGTGCTCATTGTGTTACATTATCCTATGCTGGGACGTTGGACCCGTTGAACGCATTTCATTAAGAGTGGATAGGCTGAGTTTTCTCTCCCACCTTCCTCCGTGCCTCAAAATCATGTCGTTGTCCTCCCTTTCTTTTAAGGCCTCTGAAGCTGGTTGTCTTCTCTATCAGATCTTCCTGGAAAACCAAAGGAATCGAAAGTGAAAGAAACTGGTGACCCAGCCTAGTGCATTAATTAAGGAGTTGGCCTAAACTTTCCCACTTGGTGAGCTGTATACTCCTTTCCAACTAGACTGACATTTGGTTTGAATACTGCGTTTTTGACTAGTGAAGTAACCGGTTAAGGAAGGTTTTGATTTTAGTTGGTCCCACGAACCTCATCTGTCGCATGATTTCCTTTGTTAGCTCGGCGTACGTTCTACCTACCTCCTATTAAAAATAATGAAGTAGGCACTGTCTAAAAATACACTTTTTAAAATGATTTCCATTATTTCTAAGTATGTTTCGATTCCACACGATATCGCCTGAATATTCAGAATGTATTCTGCCTCCTGTTATTTTATCCATACTTCCAGTACTTCTCCCTCTATTCCGCCTACCCAACATCCTTCCATCGCGTCCCTCTATAAATATTCATTCTACCCTTATCATCTGTTCCATCCAGTCCCTCTCCATTATCCTTATTTCCTCGATCGGCTTCCTCTCTTTCCCTACAATCTCTTACTACCCTATCCTATCCTACCTACCTCCGATCTTACCTTACGTACGATCTCATAAAATGCACTTCTTCTTTCGTCTTCCGTTCTTCACCTTACCTTATCCATGCATCTCCATGCCCACATTTCAAAAGCCCTATGTAGTGCATGTTTGGTAAGAATTCACCACCTGCCACACACCTTTATGGTGGCTTTAAGGGTATTATGTAGATGTAGATTCTATAGCACTTCTTCATTTGTCTTCCTTTCTCCTCCTTACCATGCTTCTCCATTCCCACATTTCAAAAGCCCCTAGTGTATTTTGATCTTTTTTCCTTATGGTTCATGCACATAGGCCATTCAGTGCCACGCTCCATATTATACCTTTCTGCCATTCTTTTCTCTGCATCCTTGTTCAACGACTCAGTCAATAGCTCTTGCTCACAAGCAAATGCCTCTCTTGCCAATTCAATTTTCCTTTGAACTTGGAATCTGCGGTATACCCATTTTTCTCCAATATAATGGCCAGGTAGCTAAATTGCTCCACGCAGTTCGGTATTGATGAGGATAAAAAAATAAACCTGTCTTGTGAATCTTTTGCTGGGCGGAGTCATCGCACAGGATTGGCGTACCAATTTCTCCCGTAGAGTATGATCCGTAAATGTATTTACAATCCTGTGCAGTCGCGGTTAGCATTGAATACTCTATCCTCGATGTACTCTCGTTTCTAGATGGTAAATTGACGATTGGAATTTCGCCGCATCATTCGAAGTTTCATAATTTCTCTGGAAAACTTATTAGATATTCATTAAAACTGCTATTTTTTGTAAATAATTGCAGAGAGAGTGAGAGAAACACGTTTCCCGTAGTCGCTCATTGTTTAAATCATCTGGATGTTGCCTGGTTCATGAGTGTCTCTTCTATCCTCTTATAGAAATGATAAACCCCTTTTAATTGTTCCTCATTCATCCACGCCTCTCTCCCGCCCTGAGCTTTCTCTTCTTCGCCTCGGAGAGGTCTCTAGCCGCTGAAAAAGTCCGCGACTGATAACATTTTTTCTTGATGGGAGTAAATTATATAGATATTGACGATCTTGTATGCAATAGTTTTAAGCAAAAATTTTGTGGGATAAGCTCTTGTCAAACCTTTTAAAAATAATGCGTGTTATATTGATTTCCTCCAGTCCACAGCTATATTTCAAGCGTTGATGCCATTCTTGCAACATTGAATTACAACATTTTAACGGGTACACGTACTACTTATATATTTACGTTATTTCCTTCAGGTGATTTCAGTTATTTATAAATTAAATTAGTGTTACTGGAAGATGTAACATTTAAATTCCAAAAACGGAATTTCTGCTCTTTCCGCGCCTCTCTTACGGATACAGAAGAGAGTTGCTTTTTTGTACCGTTAATTACCTTTCATGAAGAGATATTGCCTCATTAGAAATATTATGCTAATGATACCTATCCCGCGAATGATTTTTTTCCCGTAACAAATAAGCAAGGAATGTTTGGCGTAATTATGACAAAGAGTTGAGTTCTGAGATGTAATCTTCATTTATTTCAAGAGATGAGAAGTGAAATGCAAGCAGAGAGTAAATTTTTATTTAGTGCTCATTGCAACGGTCACCTTACGCTGCCGTGATGAATTTCTAAACATTCTGATAAAACTTTCTAATTCTTGCCTCATCATTTTTGTATAATTTTTGCTATGGTGCTTCTCAGTATCATGGCTCTTTATCGATGCTTTCTCACCATCCCATGGGACCAACATGAATGAAAGTGAGGCAAAATTGCGATTTCTCCTTTAGAAGAAGGTAAGGGTTTTGATTAATGCTTGCCAATAAATTGGAGGTTCACGAATAAAAGGACTATTGAGTAAATAAGCGGCCAAAGTGCGCTTAACTGCAGATATTGGTGTGTCGTGCTTACATATAGTCGTGTTGTGGAAAGTAACCTACGTTCTCGTGCGTATACACCGCGACTCTCACTATGTAGAGCCTCGTCGCTTACAAAAAAAACCCTCCTTTCGTTGATAGGATTTGCAAATGTTTGATCAAAATGGATCCCATTAGGAATGTAATGAGGTATTATATTTTATGGGTACGGCTTTATTTAATTTACCGTGCATATTCTTTTCTCGCCAAATCGACGCACTTATTCCTCTATTGCTGTCAGCTGGTACGTAAAATACGGTATTATTTGTTCCGTCGAGGTCCTTCTAAAAAAATAATCGACGTTGTCTTACTGCGAAACTGTAATTGAACGTTTTAAACATATTTGTGAAAGATTTCTCAATCAATTTTTTCCATTATGTATGCATACATGCAAATGAAAAAATACTTAGGTGAAATGATTCTGAAATGTGTGAATACCTGTAGGTACTAGTAGATTTGCTGAGACTGAAGTGGACGTTTTATCCACGGGAGTATGGCTAGGCGAATACGTTTTCCAACCGTGGATCGGTCTATCAAGATGTAATTTGAATCTCTTCGGGTGTTAGCGGGTCGATTTGGTGCACGGCACTGTAGTCGGCGCGCTCTACTTTGTAGCTCGCCGTGTGCGCTGATATGAAAGTGTGTTCATTGATCTGGAGGCTGCGAGATCATCTGTCAAAGATGATAAAAGACAGATGGAAGGCAAACATGGGCGTGACGTGTCGTCCGTCTGGGCGCCCTGACCGGACGACTTAGGCCGAGGGAGTGGGCATTCGATCGCCGGAGGAAATCGGACGTGCTGCGGGCTGAGGAAGCTGGATTTATGGTGAAAGGAGAATTCTTTTCACTCCACCTCTCTCTTTCTCTTGTCTCTCGACACAATTACTTGCACGCAATTTGAAATAAAAATGTACATTCCGATGGTTTACAATCCACTTCCATTTAGCGTTTGGCGATACTGAGATATATACCGGCGATACTGCCCCTATAGTTGCTTGTTTGCATGGTAGTGGTGCATGCTTGGTGATCTTCACCCCCTGCCACACACCCTCGCGGTGGCTTGCAGGGCATCGTGTAGATGTAGATACCGTTTGACACATGCGATTTGCTTGTAACATCCCTGCGGTGTGGAGACGGTAATCATCGCGATACACCGATTCTATATACTATTTGGTCTGCGTCGCATACGATATACGCCATCTCGCTAAGATTAGTGTTCCCTAAATTTTTCTGGGTCTTCACAATTCACTGTAATCCACTGCAAAGAGAATGTGGCACTGGTGATCCTTTACTAGGCATGCATTTTAGAAAAACATTTTTGAACACCTTGCTTCCATGAATTTATACCCAGCGTCCAAATCCAAAGAAAATTCATTTACTATTCAAGTGATCAAGAAAAGAAGGAATATATGCGTATTAATAATTGTTAAGTCTATGGTGAAGGTAATGGATCACCGTAAACTGTACAATTGTTCTTAAGACGTTATTCGTTCTTTTCTTGACTACTTGAATAATACATCAATTTTATTTTAATCTACATTGGCCAAAAATCTCCAGCTCCAAAGAAGATTAATTTAAACTTGTTAGACCCTCGTCTATGGTCACCGTTCGATCCTCCCTCCCCCCAACAACTCCCCTTTGTTTTTTCGCCCCCGCAGATTAACTTTAGGCAGTAGTGTCCACTTTGGGTACCACTTTGAACACATAATTCGATATTTATTTAGATGCAACTCGCGTATTCGAGCGATTTTATTAGTTTGCATCGCGAAGGAGTTATGTTGATGCTTTTGCTGTATCAAGTAAATACCGTAATGCGATACATAATCCTCACGTCGTACAGACCCCAAACAGCCGGCAGATGGTAGTTGTAAAGCCGCCCTCTACTGTCATTTGTCGAGCATCCGACCCGGTCGTGCCCACAGATCTCTTATGTTAGCCGAGACAGAGCGTCGAGTTCTGCGGGCATGTCAGATAGAAATCACTTGCATTCTTAGTGGTAGTTAATGTTTGCTGACCGAATTGACCGAATATTCCGGACGTCAAGGAGGTAGGCTATCTGCGAAAGGAAGAAACCCGTAAGTATATGCTCAACCTAATGATGCATCTTCCCGGAAATACCTGTAAAAAGTATATATTCTCAGGTTCCCTTTTCTTATCATTGGAAATTTTTGTAAGGACTGTGTGGTTCGTTAATTTCAAATTTCACCGTTGCTCTCTTGAATATTAAATTTTTACTATCTTGCTGTGTGTTGTTTTAAATAGCAGTATTTCTTCTGTGTGCATCGATAAATATGAGGGAAAGTATTCCAATTCCTGCAAATCCTAGTTCAAAGAAATCTGAAATACTTTAATTCCTTTATTACATCAAGGATGACGGTGTGTGGTTTGGTAGGGGTGTCAACATATTGTAATCGTGTGATATTTTTTGAGTCAGCAATACCTCAGATACGTGTTTCGCCCAAATTTCGTACTCATGCAAATGAATCATTCGCTACATTAATTGACAATTAAAATCATATGGAGCATGCTTATATTGGATTACGTAATCAGTAGCGGCGTGTATTTTGAGCATTGAACTCTCCCTCAAGTGCTAAATGATTTACAGATGATTCAAGACGTTTCGGTAGCCATTAGGATCGACATTTTTGCCACACATATTGCTAAGGCGGCGGAGAGAGCCTTATTATTGCTATATTCGTAAAGCCATGTGAATAAATTGAATACCTGTCAAGGTCTACTTTAATCTGATGCCACTGGGAGGCTTCGACTCGTCCTCCTTGACACCTTACGGTCGTTCACTGCAGGTGACTCTCTTTCCACCTCTAGATAAAGATTTTCTGCGGTCCAAAGGTCACGTAGAAAGTAACTTAATAAAAAGCTTTGAAGGCTTTGTCTCGAATAAATAGTTGACTCGATGGCTTTCCCCGTCAGGGATCCAGTGTTCGAGATTCCTTGCTTTCTCCCGAATACGTGGTTGAATGTGGTCACCCGGTTTGCACCTCGACCTAGCGTTCAAATGCCATCGTGTGTGTTATCTTTTTACGCGGCATATCCTGGAAAGGAAGAGAGTTTTAAATTCTCTCTGGTAACTGCAAAGTTGCCTCCTCAAGCTTTTCAGTCGCACATAAAAAAGATTTCCAGGAAAAGATAGAGTATTACTCAGAGACCCAAGAGTTACTTGCTTAGCGATTAAAGCTTTTGAATAGGATAAAACTTGAATGGAATGTGAGGACACTGTGGAACTAGGACATAATGGAAAGAAATAGACATATCTATTCCACACGAACAACAAACCAAAATTTCTCCTTTCATAATAGATATTTGCCAACCTATGGGACAATTTTACTAAAGCGCTTCCCTAGAAAGGGTTTATAGGATAACTTCTGCTGTAACGTTTGACATTTCATATCTTCAGTGTTATATCTAGAAGAACTCTCTCGCCGAAAAAGTTTGCGGTTTCCTGGAGTCAATCTTTCGAATATAAGCGTCCGTTAGTATTGCAGAATTACGTTTTATAGGTTCTACCCTTTCGTCGCACCGAAGCTTTTAAACCTAATATACACGCAACGTTCATGCCCGAGGCAAGGTTCTAACCCCGGACCCTTGGGTGCCCGATGCCTTATCGACTGAATTGACCACTGTGGCCGAACGGTCATTAAGGTTTGTTACCTCGCAGCCGAGATGGTTAGTAAAAAATGACTATTAACACTATATTCAACGGAAGAGACTTTCCGAGCATAATTTCCATAGTCAATTTTTAACATATGTACCCCAGAGCTTAAAGGCTCTGAAATGCAATTATAAGTTCAGACAACGGATATTCCCTATCCCTTGCAATTTAAACTAAGTACCTGTTGCGTCTTCAACAAGGCTTCCGCAATTAATCAATTGCAATTATTAAATTCTGTTTTCTTAGATGTTGGAGAGGGGCATCGTGTGAGATTTCTGGGGTGGGAAGAATTGAATGTCCATTTAGACCTACCTTCACCGGTAGAAAACTAATAATAATAATAATAGGAAAATACACTAATGTGTTTCTGCTACGAGAGTATGTCATTGTGGAAAATTGTATTTGAGAATTGTGGCGATATAACTTTCACGGGTGGAGTTGCTTATTAGTTCCTGCTGATACTACGAGAATTAATTATGAGGGGAAATTTTTGTCCAAGAGTCCCGGAGATTTCTTCTGTGGCATTTCAGCGGCGCCTCCTCTTCCGTCGATGGTCCTTCCTCTCCCCTTTCTCCTCCACCCTCCGTGTTGCTCCTCAAGGCTTACTCTCTCTTTTCCTCAATCCGTCACCCGTCCCATCGACCCTAATCAAAGATGGCCCGAACCAATCCTCCCCTCCCCAGACTCGATCGCCGCAATGGCGAACCAGTACCCCTCTCAGGTCTCATGCCTCCAAATGGTGATTGGCTTACAAAAAAAAGTGAAAACCAGCACGGAATTCGATGATTTCTATCCGAGTACTTCACTCACCTTTTATGTATTCTCACCCTCTCTCTCTCTCTCGCTTACTTCGCGCGCATAATCCGGCCTCACTTGAGAGTGAGAAGAGATTCGAGTGTCTCAATCGATGAATTTTTGCCATTTCCACTCGTGTGCGGAAGGTATGGGGACACTTTCTAATTGTCGTCTCGCTGAGGCGGTGCAGTGGGGGTATTTACAAAAAGGAAATCCTCGTCAATCGAGAGGTCGCTACGGTTGGATGGATAACTCGCCTTCCTATCCGGTGGGTATAGGTTTGAGACCCGTTTCTGGAGGTGATTCTTAGCTCTTTGATTACATCATAGTATTCTCTAAAATTAAGATAGAGTATAGAAGAATTTTCATAAAGAAAAAATCCACATTTGCCATACTCGGCATCATCAGAAACCCGGAATCTTCCTAGGCCTTCTTCTCCCCTGTGGATCTCTGGAGTACCTAAAGGTCAAGATGTTGATACGTTTTGTCCTTTAAGGCATCTAGATTTCCGCATGAGAGAAGGAAGATTTGGAGGTTCCAGGCTCGGGTCCTTGTCAAAGTAGTTTTTTCCCTGTGGAAATTCAGCTACAGTGCATTTCAGTGGATGACTCCGGTAAGGTATTCGCGGCTAGTTTGCAATCCTTGAATTTGTAGATGTGGTGTTGAAAGAGATGGCCACCTAGTAAATAGAATAATCACTTAGTAAGATTCCACAAATTTATTTTACCACCGACTTAGGGAGCCGGCCTATCTTACTAGGTGATTATTCTATTTACTATCATGCGGTTCCACCGAGTGAAGCCTGAGGATTTCCTTTTTATTAGATGGCCACCTCCTGATTTTTTTCACATGGTCGTGGTTGCTTTAGTAATTAAATGTAGAGAAAGTTATATTTAATGAAAAACATTTCTTTTCAAGTACCAATTGACAAGACTAGGAATGCATGAACAGTCACTACTCCACCTTGATTAACAGACGGCAAATACAACAAATTTTCACCTCTTACAATAAAAATATAACAAAGTAGAAAGGAAGGAAAAAGAAAATATAATATGCTAAGAATAATATGTAATGGCACAAGACATTTGTATCTGTGCTACATTACAGTAAGGGGCCAGATATTTTGTAATTAACACACGTAATATCACTTGTAACGAGTTTTTTTTTCCTATTTCATGGCGTACGCGTTGCTCTCGTTACTCTCCCAGCCTTAAAACAACTTTGTCGGAGAGAATCACAAATAAAATTTGTTGTCTTTATGTGGGGTAACGGCCGACAACTGTGTTCTCTTTCACTATTACGGATTGGTCGATATTTGGGAAAATGTATGTAGCAGGTAGTCTAGGTAGTGTAGGCTAGCGGTGGAGAGAAACTCGGTGACGGCATCGGCCTGCTCTTAACGAAAAGCGCCGAGAGGTCAATGGTTTAACGTGCAATCGGACGGAAAGGGTAGATAAATTTAATAGTTGCCTTTCATTTATCCGTCCCATAATGGAAGAGTTCCACCATATCGACCGTGATACATTTTTTCAAAGAGTGTTCTCCACTTGGTATGCAAGTAGGGACAAATGTGCTACAGATAAATTTGCTGCTGCCGGGATTTATTCCCGGGCCCTCTTGATGGGAGGCCAGTACTCTAGTCACCCCATCAACCTGGCTCCTTGCAACTAGTAGTTTTTTCTTTTGTGTTAGGTGTTTTCTGGGATTAATTTCCTAAGTTAATTATGCAAGAATTTGTGTTCTAAGCAATTCTATGCATGTATTCTTGGAATGATAGAGGGAATGGTCTAATGGAATTTATGGTGGCCAAGTTGCTGTAAACACTTGATATTTTAATCTTGCTTCCTCTTCTTCTTGGACTGAATGTGACAATTCCGACTGCTGATGAAATAGAGCTCTTCCTCATTAGCTGGAACCGGAACATAATTGCACTTCATAAGGATCAATGTGATGCGATTATCTACTCAACCGTCGGTTGTACTCTACCTCCGGGTTGAGTGACTTTTCTTCCGTGTTTTCAGTGTGTCCCGCCATCCTAATCGGAAAGCATTTATTTACGAGATGACTCTCTTAAGCGGTCAAGTTTTTTCTTGCCAACAACCTTTTTAGAGCGTGGATGAGTTCTGTGCCGCGGGGAATGGAATGGAAACAAAAAAATCTCAGTCAAACTCCTTTCCCTTCCTCTCATGTTAGTGCATTTCTTGACAAAAAAATGTGCCTTAAAGGTTTTACTTCAATGGCTATCCATTTACCTGCTCATTTTATGAAGCCATTCTTAACTGTGATTTAAACCAACTTTAGATATTTTCCATGCATTAACGGTCCTTGATGAAGCTATCTATCGATTTTGAGACGTGAATTTTCTTCCATGATTGTATAAGTAGTGTTGCTGTATAAGTTAGCATTGTGATGGCATCTATGCCATTGAGGGTTTAACTTGTGTCCAAACTGTACCTTTCTTGGATTTTAGATTCTTTAGCGGCTAAGGTTATATCGCACCATCTTAATCCTAGGACCTTATACCTTAATAAGACCTTAATCCTAGGACAAAAACAACCTCGTGTCTTTGGCGGGATTGGAACCCATGACCTTTGGTTATGCATGCGTTACCGTCTTGTCTTACATGACATTTAAATTACCAACAGTTGACCAGCTGCGGTGTAACCTAATTGTCGTTTTGTTCCTAGTAAGGATAGGGGCTCTAGTTAATGTCGTGGTGATCGCGAGAGTACGAAACATCTTGTGGCTTTCGTGATTGCGAAGGGCTAATGATCGGTCGTCGAAGTCGTTGTATGAAAGGAAGTTAAGCTAGTAAGAATATATGGGTGATACCAATCACTCGAACCCATAACTGTGAAAGAACGCCGTAAGTAAAAATCCCGGCGCTGGCAGTTAGAAGCTGTTTCTGCATTATGACGGGAATTAGCGAAGTGAGATGCATTGAGCTGCGAAGAACTAATGCGACTTGTGCTTCTCCTTCCAAGTACTCTCCCTCCCTCCCCCACTGTCCGTTTGACGTACGTTCATTTGTAGGACTCTAATTTCTCATTAAAACCTGCGTGAATGTGACCGCGTGTCATCAAGCATAACCGCCGCGTTTTATTTAAGCGTAAATGCTGAGACAGTCTAGCAGACAATCAGCCAGTCGTGAGGTTTCACTCATGTCAAAACCTTTCTCATGCCATCTCAGTTCGTATGATGCGGGGCGTCCCCTTCGGTCTTCGGAATTCGAAGTGAAAATCACGTATATTCCGGACTGGAAGGCGGCGGTGTTTGTGTTCATTTTTTTCTACCTTTAATGAATGGTAGAAAAGTCCAACCTCATTCTAATCATGGGTACCCCTTATAAGTTACGATGATATTGAGTACAGTCCATGCATGACAAACATATGGAACTGGACTTCGTCCATGCCTTCCTAATTGTATTTTCTCTTCAAACCTTTCCGATTTGGCATTGTTTCACTGTGGGTCATATTTTCTATCCACCGTCGTGGCATCAATAACTCTCAATCTTTAGTTCCCCTTCCATTCGTCGTCATATTTCATGTCATAGCTATCGACGATCCCGTAACTACCTGATACATCATTCATCCAATTTTTCTATCTCGTCGGATTCGCTCCCTTCTGGGTCTCTGTTTTTGGCTACCGTGTTCCACTGAATCGAGCTATTTTCTTTTCCACGTTTACATCTCAAACGAGTCAATTATGAGCTTATTTTCTTCCACAAGCATGTGTATTCCTGCTTCTGCGTTCATCCTCTTTTTCCTGAGGCACATAGATTAAGAATCAGAATATGTATTCGATTAAAAACAATACTTGTTTTATTTATTTTCTCTTCTTTATTGTTCATTAAATATATTTAATTTAGAAAAGATTTTAGTCTTTACCGTTCAGAGAATTACTTTATTTAAAAAATACTCGTAGTTTTTATTTTTGCTAATTCGTTGTTTAGAATTCTCATTTTGATGAAAAATAAATCTCGTTTGGACTGTCGTCAGGCCAGCTCTCTCATATAAGGATGCCCCTTTGTTCTCCCGCTCGCCATCCTGTCTCCTCCTTAAGCCCATCTCCGTCGGTGAAAGTCCTTCGGAAGGACGGTGCTTGCCCTCTTCACCGCAAAAAGGAATGCGGTTTATCCCACTCCATTCATCTCCGACCAAGAGAGGTACTGTAGGGGGTCAAAGAAGGTTAATTCACGCCTGCGTGAACCAAATCAGATGTGTCAGTGGACAGTTTTATTGTTGACACAAAAAATACCATTTTTACGAAAATAGTGATAAAAGCAATGAATATATTTTACTTTAAAAAGCATAATAAAAGGAAAACGATTTGTTGCGAAATTAGAAACTCAAGATGACATTTTATAATAAGGGTTGTCATTCCTTGATTACCTGAGTAATTGGGAGGAAAAAATACGTATTTATAACGTCGATCGTTTGGATTATTGACAATAAATATTGTCTTCTAACATTTAATTAATCTACATTTCCTGGGAATCAACACGATGAGTAATAAATAGAATAAGTAATGCATTACAATATACCACGTTGAAAATATCAAATTTATTAATTCGCTGTAATTATCATTTGCCGACTCTGTTTGCTGTCTATGCTTGCTTAAAGTTAAACCTTGGACTATAAAGATGAAGTTTCTTCACAGAAAATAAATATTCTTTTGAGCTTATTTTTGCGTACTCGGCTCGTTAGGCTATTTGCAGTGCTCTGCCTCCCGACGGCGTCTTGCGTGGTGCCCTGCATTAATTGAATAAAGACTTAAAAATTATTTCGGCTCTTTGCCTTTATGTGATTACTTCTCTTCTAGCAAAAAATGTGTACTTACAATCAGCTTTTCACCAAATTTAATTAAGTTATCCTTCTCGAAATGTGCTTTAACCTGCATTGATTTCATCTTCGCTCTATAATCGATTATATTTCAGTTTTAATATTTCCAAAGAGAATTGTGCGCATAGTTAACATTTTGATCATGTCAGACGGCAGAGGACACTTTACTTCAAGAGTTCCACAGGCGAAAATGAAAAAAACAAAACTTTCATTTCACAGTTCATCCTCCTTGAAGGCAGTTTATCACGAGGCAATAAAATGCGCAATTTGATGCAGCTTAAATCCATGGAAACATTTTTGTTGAAATTGAAGGGAGTATGGAAACAACAAAGGGATTTCCGGCGCAGTTGTTCATGCTTGCCTTTGGTGAGTTTTCTGTGTGATTCGTTCATTAAGTCGATGCAATTCTTACTTCGGATCTCTCCGTTCATCAAACTGCGAAATGAAAATCCTCGTGTTAAATGTCCTTAGAACGAGATATCCCGTAAGAGAGCAGAGGAGGGGAGAGAAGGAGCCAGATGTTGATAGGGGGAGTGGGGAAATGCGCCTCGTAACCAAGTTACCAACCAGTCCCTCTTTATCTCTTCTTGTTTCTCTCTCTTTCACTTTCTCCTTCCTCCTCCCTCACCCCCTCGCACTACCGCCTCACTCTGGACCGAATAAAGACGTCACGAAATTCTTCCTCTCCCACCCACAAACACACCGCCGCCACTATTCCTTCGTCTCTTTTTTCAGGGGTGCGGGGTTAACGGTCAATCGCGTACGTGGCCTCGGGGCGAGCCGTTTCCCGACATGCCCTTCCCCTCTTCCAGACTGCCTTGCCCACCTGTTCGCATCATTCTTGTGCACCGGGAAAGGGGATGGGGAGAGTTTGTTGAGTGTGGGGGTGGGCAGGTCGAAGGAGGTCAGGATTCCTGACTCAGGAATGGAGAGACGACGCAACGCTCCCGTGTCGTGACCGCTGACCAATTCAGAGAGGCGAGAGTGTCCTCCCATCTTGGCTTCGTAATGAGATACTCATATACAGTCCGTTTAACTGTGCCAAGCGCCGCGCCGGTAGTTCCTCTACATGGCGGCTACTCAACTTAGTTAGGTTGTCGCTATGTAGAGAACCCTTGCACCGGTTAATTGCCTGCGCCCTCTGCATTAACTCTCGATTGAGGCATAGAACGTTGGATTGTCGTGGTAGTATTAGATTTTAATGTTATATCGCACCGCTTACCCGAACTTTATCCAAAGCTTTGCCTTATAGGCAAATACTACTTTCATGCTCGAGGTGGGATTCAATCCTGCGACCTATAGGTTTCCAAGCCGGCCAAATATAATCTTAACCGATCTGGATGGCGCTGTCTGTCAGGTTATTTGGTGAAATGAATAGCATAAATGTATTTTCACATTACCTCGTCTAATTAAGCGCATTCCGTACTAACACTTTCACGAAAGGCCATTGACTATGCTTAGGCTTCAAGGTGTAACTGGGCCTTGAGAAAAGGCCTGTCGTTCATTTTCTCAAGCGTCATGGCACTTTTTAAAAATATTGTGCAATATTTATATTTCCCAGGGTTAAATTTGGACGAAATAAACGGAGTAATCCCCCTTAGTTTTCCTTTTAATAGTGAATTTAAGAAATTATTGACGGTTGTTAAATGTTGAGGGGATTAAATTTCGTAGTCGTTGATTAACTTTCATATTTCGTGTCATAATTTTACTCATCCTAGGCTGAGTCAAGTTTCCGTTGAAAGCATTATTTTTTTAAACGTGATACGAGTGACTCGTATATTATAGGAAGCCGTTACTCGTTTTGATTCATGCAGTAGTGGTTAGACTGTTACGCCTGGAAGCAGTTCTAGGCGGAAGGCTGTAAGGAAGGCATGCTTATACGAGAGGCTTGCCAAGACGTGGAAAAAAATGAAGCATGCATTTTAGTTTAGTGGTGAAGATTTATTCATGCGAATCATTATTTCTTAAAATAAGGAAATATAATCATATTCAAATGACTAATCACTTCTTGAAATTGTTCTTAAGTAGTCAGTTGCTATTTTGCACAAGGGCGCCGTCCTCGGTCATGCCTGGTAGGCTGATTCGTCAGATATTCCACACGATTATTTTAAGTACGAGACTAGCCACAATAGCAGGGCGATGACAGTAATATTTTTGGATTCATATTGATCGAGCGCATTGTTAGCATAAATCCAAGCACATGAGAGAAATTTCTGACTTGGATCTTGCCTGACGGATATTTTCATAATACTTTCGGCAATTGAAGAGAAATCATCCGATTTTATAAATTTTAAATATATCGTTTTTAATATCATGAGCCTATGATGCATTGACATGGCGTGGTTTCCTCACCTACGTTTATGTGCGTCACACAGAAAATGAGACATTTAGGTCGTCATTCCTTGCCAAGTGAATCTTATTCGACCGGAATTGATAGATATCCATATCTAGAGAATTCTGGGAATTGAAGGAATTCGAGGTCGTGGGGTATTCGCTGGATGTGAGTTGATCACCTCTATCCTTGGAGAGATTACCGTTCCCGCAGTGAAAAAGAAACTTCTGGAGAAATTCTGAAGGAAATCCAAAGGCATTGTTCGGATTCAAATAGGTGGTCAGAGGTGAGATTCCATTGAAAATTGGAGGGATATGGTTTTTGGGATGATGGGATTAGAATAATAGCTTTCACAATCATGATTCGCAATGATTGGGTTGGCTTTCTAATATCTTGAGATGAATTGTTCTACTTTTTTTCGTACGTAGGAAATGCGTGGAATAGGTACGCACTGCACTAAGCTTACGCCATTATTTCGTGAAGATTCAGTTATTATAGAGTGAAAACAGTTGTATGTAGCCGGTAGCGTTGGTAGGTTGGTAACGTGCTGGTCTGTTCGCGGGTTCGAATCCAGTCTCTGGCGTGAATCTTGTTTTTGTGTTAGGTTTAATAACTGCGGTTCAGTTATAATTCGATAGAGCGATCCTATAGAATTAATAACACGAAGATCGAAAACGTTGAAACCGTAAGATATTTTGGTGTAACAATCACTAAAGATTTATCGTGGGGAAGACGCATAAGGGAAATATGCGGCCGAGCGAAGAGAAAGCTAGGATTTATAAAATGAGTACTTGGGAAATGTGATGAGAAGACAAGAGAGCGATGCTACTTTTCACTAGTTAGGCCCCACCTTTAGTATGCAGCCAGTGTATGGAATCCTAATGAATTAGGTTTGATGAGAGAACTAGACAGTGTGCAGCGTAGAGCAGCTAGGTTCGTCAAAAGGTGTTACGATAGGTTGAGTAGTGTATCAGAATTAATACAAGAATTAGGGTGGGAATCATTATCAGAGCGTAGATTAAAGTTCAGATTAAATCTATTGCAGAAATTTCAATCGGATAGCTTTACTGAAGATGTTAGGCACATATTAAAAACACCAGCGTATTTTGCTAGATTCGACCAGATAAATAAGATTAGAGAGATAGATTGTCGTACAGATAGATTCAAAATGGCATTTTTCCCCCGTAGTATAAGAGAACAGAATAGGCAGCATAGGAAAGGGATAGGTAGGGGAAATATTTTAGAGTATTCTGTAGTGCATGATGCATGTATTAACCCCTCAAATACTATAGATACCAACAATATAGTTGCATGAGACCCTTTAGTTGCTTGCTTGCATGTTAGTAGTGCATGCTTGGTGACCTTCACCCCCTGCCACACACCCTAGCGGTGGCTTGCAGGGTATCGTGTAGATGTAGATGTCTAGATGTAGATGTAGATGTCCAGTGCGAAATAACCTGAGCCATTGAAGCTCCTGAAACCGACGACTACTTGAGAAACTGCATCTATCGACGAAACGCTATGCAAATATTGTCCCCATGCATATTCACTCCTGAAGCCTTATCTTTAACTTCTTTGATCTCGATGAAAAGCATTGACAACGATGGAAGGCCATTCACAACTTTGCCTTATTCCTTTCTTCATGTGGCTTCTTCACTGCTGGTTCCAGATTTGCTTGTCCCAATGACGCGAAAAATATTCACTCGCGCAGTCATTAATCCTCGGGGTTACGAAACAGCAACCGATTCAATCTGGTGGCGTGGAAGTCCACGACGTGGTGGGAAATACTTTCGCGCGTAAGTGAATTCACCTAGCGCCATAAATCTCCCGATAATTTCATCCCTTCTCCGGTGCTTTTGGTTGGGTAATTTTCGCGAGTGACGATCGACGCACGTAGCACTGAATCAAGAGGAGGAGCAGGGAATGAAAAGCATCATACATTCATTCTCCATCCTTGAATAGAAGAGACTTTCAGAACGCGAGCTCGTTGATTTACTGCCCATCGCGGGTCACGGTGGAACGAAAGTCTCACTTTATTTTTTCTTGGGTGAATGTTTGTTGGCCTTCCCGTTGGGTCAAAGAGCATCGAATGGAGAATGCTCATTTTGGTGGGATACCGGTGAGGTTAAGGCCTGGTTTCGGTATAATATGAAGAAAGTTTCTGCGAGATGGCTTTCCGCGCCATGGGGTCAGAGGAGAGGCAGGCGAGAGTTATTTATTAGGGGAGGGGGAGTGGAAAGGGAAATTGAAGGATCGGAAAAAGTGATGAGCAGTTTGTAATAGGAGCCAGGTAGACGTTAAATCCCTCGGAATCGTCTTGGGATTCGTTTTTTTATGCGTCTAAGCAGGTTACTAATACCATAGAACTTGGATTTTGGCGTATATATAGAATAATATACTCACAGATTAACCCATTAATCCATATGAAGGCTTTCGTGGCGCTTGTAGGTTTAAAATGCTTGTTTTATGGGCTTTTTTTTATTATTTTCCCGGAATGCGAATAACTTGCGGTAGCAAATTTTCGAGTTTGCATCTATTCTGTCAATTTTTTATTGATTTGACTGAGGGTTAAAAACGACGGTTGTGAAACCGGTGACCGCCAACAGCTTGAGCAACAACAGCTGCCAACTCTAATTGAACGGCATGTGCAGCTGTCACGTCTTATTCTGCCTGATGATTGAAATGGTGACGTTCTGATTAATCGCTTCGGTGCGTCTTTTTAAAAGCTTCCAGTTCGTGGGAGCGGAATGGTCCAAATTTTAGGTGCTGATGAAAAAATATACCATTTTTCCAGAGGGCGAAACAAGTTGAACCTTCTTCTCGGCATGTTAACCTGTTTCCTGAATGGTACTACATATAATAATATTATGCGAGAAAATGTGTGTTTTAAATATTTTTAAGAGCCTTTTATTTCTTGTACTTACTTATAATTAATCTGTGGGCTCCAAGATAATGCTGGGAATACTCCTTCCTCATTGAAGAATGTGTCAATAGATTGAAAAATAACAATATATCATAAAATAGCAAGACTGCTCTCGAAATCCCATGTTTAAATATTTACGTATTCATATTGATTAAAAGTATTAAAGTTTCGGATCCTCCCCTAAATATGGTCCCTTACGCCTACAGTCCTCACTACCAGAATAGGAATACCTTAGTAAACCCTATGCTATTAGGCTCATCCTTGTGAATATTCATTAGAATACCTTGGGTTGGCGTGGAAATTTTTCTAATAAACAGTTATAAAATAAATCTTAATTGCTGATACTTAAGATGTGTGCAATTCCTTTATATATCCTAGGTCGGAATAAGAATTAGTGAAATGGGTGCATATTTCCCTGAGACTTAATATTTTTGTTGCATCGTCTTCATTAAAAATCCCTTGCAGTTTCGGCTATGGTAGGAATCATCTTTCCATTACAACAGTTGTTTGGATTCTGCTTGTCGTGCATAGAATAACAGCATTCTAAAATTTATTGCCGGCCTTTCATTCAAATGTGTGTTCATCCTTTTCTGTCTTAAATTTAAATAAAATGTCGCATTTTGCATTGCGTGTATTAAGCGCACACCTATTGGGTTTGAGCTAAGTAGACATTGCATTAATCTTAGAAAAGAGATGGAGATGAGCGTAATAAGGTCTCAGACGCTAAAGTAGCAGTCGCCTTTTGCAGTATCGTGCTCAGCAGTTGGTGCTGACGGATCCCGAACATGTTTTTTAAGAAACAGGGCAACGCTTGACATTTTAAAACTCCTCTTTAATTGTCAATAACCTTAGGGGCTATTTGTGCAGTTTTTCTTTTTAGACATTTTGTAAAGAAGTGAATAATAAATTGATAATAAATTTAAAAAACTAGGTGTATATTCATTCGATGAGATGTCGCCTATGATTTAATTGGAATATTACTGCCCAATAACAGTTTTCTAGACGGAATTGGTGTCTTCCGTCGATGCGTTTTGGCTTCTGAAAGCATCTTCCTCTCGTTAGTGGGCCGTTGCCCTTTTTGCCACTTCCGGTGCGCTTAAGAGCTCATGTTTGTTTAAATTTTTCGTTTCATCCTCCTCAAGTGGGCTGTCATGAAAATCAACCCGAGCGCGTGGAAACTGGAAGAGATTACCTAAGTGAAGGTAAACTTTCAACGCTTGCTGTCAATGTCGAATGATTTATCGCCTCGTTAGTTCGAACTGGGCGAGAGAAAAGAAATCTCATCCGATTTGAATGGAGCCTCCAATGTTTTTGGTCGTAGCGGATCGAGATAAAAGAATCCTAATAGGCCGTCACCAAGGTATTTTTAAGTTTCCAACCAAATTTCAAATGCCTAGATTGAAACTTTATTTTCTTTCATAAGCAATTCCTCGATATACGCTTATGATCACCGTGACCTCAACGTTAGTACGTCTTGGATACTGCGGTGGATTAATGAAACTTAACCCGATGGAATGGTCACAACGATGGCTCGTCATCATCACAGGTTGTTTTTCGAATAGACGTTGACTCTTCCTCAGTACTTTCGTGAACTCTGGCCAAAATCTTTGGGCTGTATTTTCTCTAGCTTATCCCATTTGTCACATACTATACCTCACTTAAATTATTCTTATGATCCAACCTCCCAATGCCGCTTTAAATCCCCGTTACTTTCTTCCCGCTTGACCTAGTATCGCACAATCTGCATCGAACAATTTTTCCCCCACCAAATCCTTTTCTATTCTATCATATTAATGACAGTTTTCATTGTCTTTCCCTTTACCCAGCTTATCTTCTCAATCCTCGAAACCTTAAATCCCGGTACTGGCAGAGGTTTTATATTATTGCTATACCCGTCCCAACATGAGTTATCTGTTGAGAGTTCTTCGAGTGCAGTACCCCATCCGTCGGTTGGGACGATAAACTGAAGACCCCTGGCCGTGTTTCGTTAAGAGTAGGCTAATTCCGATGCGGGGTATGCCTCCACCCTTCTTCCTTGCCCTGAACATTTCCGAGTTACCCAAATAGCCACCTCTCCTAAATGGCGCAAGTGGCAAGTTGTCGGTCGCCGTGCCCCGAATGACACTTACCAACTAATCCACTGCAACAAGCGGATAAACACTCATTGCTCCTTAATTTATCAAAGCAAAAATTGGTGACTAATATCGCTTCAAGTTGACGTCCTCCGTACGAAGGCGGCATTTAGGCACCTAATTGGCACACACGGCTCTGACGTTTCCTGCCCTAAATTCAAAATCGTCATGTGTATACACAACGCGGGAACTTGATTCCCCACGCGGGAAATTCGTTTAGCTCTTCCACTTGATTTGGCGCCTCCCCTGCCCTCGGGTAACGCGTTTCCAGTCGCCGATACAACTCCCCCCCCCTTGCTCAGAAAACGTTGACCCACCGGTCCACCGCTCGATTTCCAGAGCGGTATTTGCATACATTATGTACTCCTTTCGAAGGCCGGACATCATCTTCTTTTATCCCTCCCCATTTCCATTTCGGGGGCCTTGGTTTCGACAATGGAGGGACCATGCGAGCAGCAAATGGTCCGCGAAGCGGCCCAATTCCCATGACCAGACCGCATTGCGGTTCCCCGCATCGAACTTCGGGGGAACTAGAATATCCACATTTTTTTGCTCCTAATACATGCGAGTTCGAGCTCCGTTTCCTTTCATTCATTTTCTTCGACGGTGATATCAACGAGTTAAATGTATATATGTGTCTTGAGGTCAGGAGACCTCATGGCTCTATTACTCCGTTAATCACTTCGCTCTCGATCTTTCGTTGACGTTCTCCCTCTCTATTTCTCATTTCCTCGCGCTCTCCCGCTTCCTTATTGGGATCATGGCTTGAAAATATGACATAAGGTATTTCTTTATATTCGCACTATATATTCAGTTTTGTTACCAATATCCTGAAACTGTCTGATCTCAAGAACCTATGTTCTCTGATCTACCTCGAGCCATATTTTTGTATGAGATTGGTTTGATATGGATGCTAGGGTAACTGTTCTCAAATGCGAACAATAACAAATTTTGGCGCGGCCACCAAAAACTTTGTGGGATTACTCTACCAAAACAAAAAAAATAATTATTTGTTACTAACGAGGACGATTTGATAATAGGTCTTTTAAAGATTACCATGTATTAAGTTCATTTGACGGAAAAAGTTTAAAATTAAACTTGTCTCTATTAACTCATCGAATTTAGGACGAAGTCCTCTCTTACAATGAACTGTAAGGTATGGATATTTCTGATTCTATGCTAATCATTATCATCATAAGCCAAAAATCCTAAGATTGATTTGACGCAGCTCTACACTCGATTTTCCCATCTGCTAACCTCTTCATGCTTCCATAATTCTTCTCCTTCACATCCTTAACTATTTTCTCCACACGTTTCATGCGAGGTCTTCCTTTTCCATTATTTCCATTCACTTTTCCCGCGACGATTGTCTTCATCAGGCCATCATGTCTCAAGATTTTTAGCTGATCACGATGCCCCTTCTTTTTTTTCAAGTTTTCAAAAGACTTCTATGTATTCCTACACTTCTTAGAACTTCATCCGTTGCCACTCGGCCGATGTATTTTATCCATAGGAATTATTGTTCGATAAATGTTTATATTTTCACCTTGGGCATATTAAAGTTGTAAATCACGGAATTGCCGCTTCAAAATTTGTGACTTGATATTTAGAGTGTTAGGTCACGAGCCCTTAATGGGAGGAGGGGGGAAGAAGAGGGAAAGGAATGTGGAAAATCTGAATATCACCATAGGGAGACATTTAACTCTGTATTTTGTAGCGCCATTGTTTTGTGGTCAAGCATAGTCCGTGAGAAAATTAAATTGTTAATTTATGTGTTTGAATTCATAAACATTCTCTGTTCGATAGTGGAAGTAAAATTGTTTTTTTTCGGTACTCAAACTGCTTGGGTCATATCACCCCGTCTAAACTAACTTAATTCCAAGAAGAATGCAATAGTCTTCCTAGAAGCGGGATTCGAACTGGCAACTTTTTGCCTACCGACCTGGCTACCGCGGTCGCCTCTGTTTGGCAACACTTTTCTGTTTTTTTAAATCTATTTTCTCGTTGTACGTACTACTTGAATGATATGAGTTTCGTGGTAAATATCGTGTTGGCCTCTGGATCAACCTAGGCTTTGTGTTGTGAGGTAAGCAGTAGTTGAACGTGAAAGTCGAATTTGCCCTTTCTTGAACCCATCCAACCTTGTAACCAACCCATCCTTGCTACTTGTAGGAAATTGCGAATTTTTTTCCTGCGAACATGCTTGTATTTTTCTTGCGTTGATTCCACATAATGGATTCAAAATTTTTATTATCCATTGAAACTTTCCGTTGATGGTATCGCGTTTCAGATGTAACAGACCTGCTTTCTAACATTTCATCAATACTGATAACCGTATTAATTTGGAGGTCATCGCTGGGTGTGTCACAATATCAAACTCGCGGAACCAAAAAAATTGCTGATTCAAATATGTAAATATGAGAGATAAGTACCGGTAATCATGGAGCATTTTTCGTTGAAATATGCGTTCTTCTCCGGGTATCATTTTGTAATTCGTGAAAATTGCAATTTATCAGATCAATCCGATAAGGTTTACGACGGCCTGGATAGTTACTTAATGTTCTACCGGAGAAAGCAATATCGCTCTCAGCGAAAAGGATGACTTTATCTGGATTTCGGCGCTGTTTCTTGGTCGCTAGAACCGAGATATGTTGTTAGCAGTTCCCATGAAGCATTCGTATTCTAATGTTATCCTTCCTAATGTTATCCTTCTTGATCAAACATTTTCTATCTTGAGGAGTAAGTACCTACTTGTTAGTAATTTTTCTTGCGGTCTCACCAGAACTTTGACTTCATCCACGGTTTCTGCGTACCCCTGCAAGTCATTTCGAGGGTATGTGGCCAGGGATGAATCACAAATGTGAACCATGTGTATGCTCCAGTGGATACTGATTACTCATTTATATAATGGGCAAGTTCACTTTCTTACTCAAAATGCTAGGGAATGTCTAAAAAATATTATGTATGCATGTACATACATGCTGTGTAGATTCTGAGATTAATTGTAGATATACAGAATAGCCCATTTTAAAAAATCCGCCGTATCTATCTATCCTTATTATTTCCCCCGTATTTGATCATATCTATCAATGTCTTTATGTACGCCTGAAATATGACGTTTTAAACCTCTGTGTCCTCTTAATCATCTCCTACATTTTTCATTTATAATCTATTCCACCATAGTGCATCTGGGTTTCAATAAATTATAAGCATCTTCAGGGAAGGTATATCTGAAATGTCTGCGGTAAATTTAGTCTGTTATTCAATCTCAGATCTGATAGTGATTCACAACCTATTCTTTCTAAGAATTCTGACACAGCTCAGCCTATCAATTTATCCTATCACTGAGAGTTTATCATATAATGATAAACCTGGTATTAAATAGCGAAGATCAGGTAGGTTTTTACACCCTTAATTTTCTCCTTAGCGCGGCATAAAATTCTGAAATCATACCTAATTCATCTCAATCTCATATGCTAGTTGCTTATTCTAGTTTGGGATTAAACCAGTGGAAAATACTTGCCTACTACATGCTTGGGTTTGAATATGACCGCTTCGTGACGAGTATCACTTAAGTGCCGTGCACGCAGCTTACTCCTCAACCACTTTGCCTTTCTGTGAGACTAGTTTCACCGACGGATAGAAACGTCTCCGGCTTTTGCTTTGATGGCATCCCATTCGATAAATCACCTTTCCCGAGGCAGGTCTTAATGCCTCAATCGGCTCATCTGTTTTCTCTCAGCATACGTGTATGTTTCTGCAATCGGAGGTCGGAGAGTGTTCAACCCTCTCGAGCGAAAGACAATTTTTTTCTGACTACTTCGATAGCTGCGTGGAGAAACATGTCGGCGCTCGCAAACGTCTTTATAGATTGAGCGTGCATTTGGCGCAAGTCCTTCTTGTGGCAAGTTAACCTTTTTTTTGTACGGCGCAAGAGTTCGACTTCTCTGTCGTGATACCGATCACTCTGTTATTGTCCAGGTTAATTGGTGTACGTGGAGTGTGTTCCCTTTAGATACGATGGCAATTAATGGCAATTGCTCACCATTTGGTTGCAATGTAAATCGTCATAGGAAAATTTCAATCGTAATTGCTTCTCCTTACATCCTTTTTATCATTATATCTGCCAAACTGCTTGAGTGCTACCTTTGTCAGGTGCTGCTTAAAAAACCTGCATGTCTAAAGTTCTCCATGAAATTTCTCTTGAATTACCTCGTTAATCATGCGGGTTAACCGCGTAACAATGTTAATTTTTTATTGATCAGCTATCTGCTTTTTCTGCACTCTTGTGTCTTGCTACTAGAATTACGAGGAGATGTTTCTTTCGTATTCCCAGCAATTTATTCCTGCATTACCTCTTAAACTTAGGGGTTAAAGGAATGATATTCGTCAGGCTTCATTATATTCGTATTGGTTACTTTAAATTTCATACGCATAGAGCATCTAAAGCGGTGCTTTTCGTTGTTTTATCAGTACACTGAATGGTCTTGTATTGCATGACCTTTGACATTGCTGGTTGACATCTCTTTAGGAAAGCCTGACTTAGTATTTTATCCAACTTCTAACGTTCCCTGAAGAATTCCTTGCTCCAATTCCCTAGCTTGATTACCCAAGTGTCCTAAATGGCATTAGCTGTCTATTTCCTTCCCCTTAAAAAATCGTTCTCTATTTATTTCATCATCGTATGCATCAAATCCAAGCAAAAATAGGTAATAGGTTCATTTATGACATTGCTAACTTGGAATGAACCACAGCGTATAGGAACATCATTGTGCACTTCCCACAGTTTCATCTTCATGGGAAGATTAATGGGATGTATTATCAATTTTTTAGTATGGGAGTTGATGGTCTTTCATTCTTTCACTCATCCTCCTGGGTTCGAATCCCGGCAGTGACAGATTTTTAAGTGGTATGTCTGATCTTACATATATACTAGTGGAATATCAGATCCTGAGTGTCGTGTGAAGAGTTATTCAGGGGAAAAGGAATAGAATTGGAACGTTGACCCGTGTAACCCTTTTCTTAAGAGCAGCCTATACCGACGCCGGGTTCCGCTCCACCTTTCCTTGGCTCACTATACGCGTGGCCCCTTTCGAATACCCACCTTCCTTAATGGCCCATATGATCTTAGTTATCGGTCGCCTCACCTAACAACATCGATTCACTGCGCACGTCGCGCAGTTCATCATTTTAGTGTTCCTTCAAATCTCGTGAATCCGCGCGTGATTTCCTCAATCCTTCGCTCCGAATATCTTTCGCGCCTGCGTTCCGTATTTCACCGGGATGAAAAAAGACCAAGAGGAGAAATAACGGTTGGAGTACCATATTCGTCGCTCTGCGAAACGGCCTCTCGCCACATTTCGTGTGAACATCGCATGCTCGAGAGGATTTTTCGATCGCCCCATCATTTCATTTCGCGGCCCTTTCCCTCCGAGTGATGGTGGCGAGAGGGTGCTTTTATTTGCTCCAATACTCCGTTGGGCAAGTGGAGTGGGACGCCGGCGTTCGTCCTCTCATCTCTGTTATGCTCTTACTGTGGTGGTCTCTTTTCCTCTCTCAATGTCTCACGCTTATTCATTTTCTCTATTTCACACTGTTTCTCCATTTTTCTCTTTTTCTTTACCTTTTCATTTCTCCTCATGTTCTCTTTATCTATTTCTCTCCATTTCTTTTTCTTCTTCTGTTGCGTTCAGTTTATCTCTCTATCCTTTTATTTTTCTTTCCTTTCTTTTATTCTATCGTTCTGTTTACTTTTCTCTTGTTTTCTTTCGCGTCCCTTTTCTTTCTTTTTCTTTTTGCGTACCATATCTCGCTTTCTTAATCTCTCTCTCGTTTTCTCACTTCATTTAGTTTTTTCGACATCTTCTTTTCTTTCTCTCTATTTATTCTATGTATCCCCCTTTCTCTTGTTTTTTCTCCCATGCTCTTTGCTCTCTCTCTTTCTTCCCCTCTCCCGATCCTTCCTTCTCGTTGCATTTGAAGATTTTAGGGTGTAAAGGTGGCTGTGGAAGGGAAAAGGGAGCGAGGCTGGCGAGCGTTTTGGGAGATCGTGGGAACAAACGACTCCCTCTTCCCGCGTGAACTTTTCTCCGAGCTTGCTGTTGTAGTTGCATCATTAAATTTCTCCCAATTTACTATGTTTTTCTTCTAAGCTTATATTGGTTCGTAATGACTGCATTTGAAAATTGTTTTTCCTGTTTTTAAGCATAATTTAAAACTTATATTGATGATAACAATCTGTTTGGATGTTATGGCTATAGATAAGAAGTTTTGGAAGTAAAGAAGTACATTGTTTGACAACTAGGCGTATCCTCCCACTTCGCGGGAAGTATTTCATAGCCATTCAAACATAGAATACTGATAATATTACGTTTTATTGATCATAACTGAATCCGGTTAGTATATAACTATTGTAGCGTGAAGGTTTCTCGGGTCCTCCACCGTGTTATTGTCTAGGCAGACATGGACGCAATAACCCGGTGGAGGACCCGAGGAACCTTCACGCAGCAGATACGCCGGGAAAACCCCAGATATTTCTTTATAACTATTGTACTTCTCGTGTTAGGTACGCTTCATGGATGTCCGTGATCGCTTCCAGAATTCCGAGGCAGGCTCGAATTTAAGTTGTTTGGAATGTGGTTTCTAGAAATACACACCTTCAAATGTATGGGTTATTTGACACAGCATTCATGGATTCCTCCCTCTTTGATGGAATTTACTGCGGTAAGTGAGGATGTCTCCATCATTGGGAATTGAAGAAGATTGTGTGTTTCAATACCTGGCGCTCCAGCGCTGGTGTTTTTGGTGTTTCACCCATCAGATAAGCCATCGAGCGGCCGCGTTTGCTGTCCACCTCGACGCGTAAGATAAACGCACCATTGCCCTCGGCAAACCGCAGCGAAATTGCCCAAAAGCTACTGACTTTGGTGCAAGGTCGGTAATTGGTTGTGGTCAGATCCAGTGGAATTCCACATTCCGTTATAAGTAGTCGCGATTCTAAATCCTTGACGTTTGGACATGGGTAGGAACTTTATACAGTTTCATCCAGCGAGGACGTGTGCGTCGGAATGCACATTTCGGAAAACCTATCCATGGCCCATTTCTCTGAGTGAATTTCGATTTTGTGCTCGGTATCTATGCGTCGTAGTATATCTGCTCCACGTAGTAAAGTAACCGCAGTGGTAGAATCAAGTTTTAAGGAGCTCCGACTGCTAAGGCTTTATTGCATCCTCTCGTACAACTTTATCTTCTAAGACAAAGACAACATGTATAATTCTAAGTCAAAGACAAGACCTTTTACCTCTGCTGGATTCAACCCCACGACCTTTTGGTTGTCAGATCGGCACATCACCGACCTAACTATGCTTCCGGCAGGTGAAATACCTATGCATTATATTACATATTTAACCCTCCAGAAGTATTCCTTGTCTTCAGCAAGTGTCAGGTCTCAGAAATTCAGCGAAGAACATGCGATAACGATGAATAGTTTTGCTGTGGATGTTGAATGTATTTTAACCGTTAATAGAAACTACATCATGTCACTCAGTTCATGTCGGTTTGTAATTTATTGATTGTAGGTTTGGACTTAGTAGGTTTTTAATGTATTTATTGACGTTTGCGTCTGTGCAAGTAGACATGATTTAGGACGATTTGACTGGAGGGTGTGCTTTGTCATATATTGTTTGCGGACAAATTGATATTATCAATGAAAACGTATAAGTTTTTAATTAGGCATAGCTATTTGTATGGACTGATGAAGCAGCATTATGTTTGTCTGTCCCAGTCTGCCCTTTGATCGTCAAAAAAAACTGGTAGCCTTCTCTTACGTAAAACGTTAATTGTACAGGCTAGGCATTGAAAATATGTAAGCGGTAACATTTACATGCATAGAAGATGTTTTTTTTTCACCATCCTCGTCTTAACTTCCTGTTGCATGAAGTAACAATACCAAGGAAGTTCTCACAGGACTGGAGCGTAAAACGTAATGAATTCGAAATATTTTCAAGTGGCAGCTCTGCCGGAATGTGACAGTTGCGACTCAATGTCTGGTTTTAACTCCCGGCTTGAATTCTCATGTTTTCAGTGTACTTTCCCTTTCTCTCATTTCCTTTTCTCACAGACTTGAAAAAACTGTGGACTCCCTTCCTTGGTTTTTATAACTGTCGGGCTCGAAATTGTAGAGGTTGTGTGAGAGAGTGTATGAAATATTAGCGAGATCAATTTCTTTTATCATATTTGAGGGAATGTATCTAGAAAGTTCTTTGTTATGATCTATCGTATGAATATTATATAATGCATAGTATTTTAACCTGCTGATCTCTTTGCTCATTGGTGACGTGTATTTATAAGTTTTGAAGTAAAGCTAGTTACATTTTGAAACCCCTACCAAATACGGTTTCTCGAAATCTTTGGGAATCAATATTTTAGCGCCATTCTCTCATTGGGAGGACTGTACCTCGCTACACCACTACAAAGATTACTAGTTCTACTCGCTACAAAGAGTATTATTATCAAAATAGTCCAAAAAACATTGGGTAGTGGTATTTAAATCTATTATATTAGTAGTAATAGCTGTTGATATTAGATAATGAAAGAGGCTACATTGACACACTAAAATTTAAATATTCGTCACAACAGTATAACCTACCAAAACAAACGTTTAAACAAATACCCTGTCATAACTTTGTCACTGTCATTTCAATTGTTTACTTGTGTTATTTTCCTCTGAGGTAACCTGACAGAAACTCATGATTTAAATCACTTACATATGTCTTGGTATAAAAAGCTAGATTAACCAATACCTAGTGAGTTATGTGTTTAATGGATGTTTGTCTACCCTGCTGTAACAACGTAAATAGTCTACTTCTTTTCGCTATAGTTTTTGGTGGACGAAAAAATGCGTTAATGAAATACAATGATTATCAACGTTCCACTTTTTATAACGACCAACGAGATCAGTTTTCAGATTTTCATTACAACGTGTACTGATTTAATGTGTGTCGCCTTGTACTAGCGAAATGAAAAAAGCTTAATTCAGATAGGGAATGGAAATGAGAAACGTGTATTATAATTAGGCTACTTTTCCTCTAAAGGCAGCATTATTTGTTCTTGGAGTGATTATTTAAAAATGAAGTTCGCTTTCTTGTTAATTATTTTGAAAGTTTTGACTTCAAGTTCTTTCATGGGTTACTTCCCATGTTCATCGTACTCTGTCCCTTACAGTTGCCTAATGCATTCTGAGTGTTGAAACTCCAGTTTACCCATCAAGTTTTTTTCGATCAAGGTCAAGGAAGACTTCGATCAAAAATATTTCGGTACCATTGAGTTTATGGGGAAACTTGAAATCGAGAACATCGAAGGAAAGGTTCCTCGTCCTCATTTGAGATTGAAGAGGGAAAAATATCACTACAAATTGCCTCGGACCATCGTTGATCACCTCTTCACGCAGTTTTCCTCTTTCTCCATCCCTCAAACCTCGTCGTACTTTACGACAAGATTTTGCTGAATCTCCTCATATATTCGCACTCATCTGTCCTTTAAGTGTTTGAGAAACCGACCCGCGGGGTGACTATTATTTTGAGGCCTGGACGTCGTCTCGAACCGGTCATCGCAGTATCTGGGAAATAACTCCTAAAATCTCTTATTGCGATGTCTCTCGTCCCAAAAATGTCGGTACCTCCGGGTTGCTAAATAAATATTTTCCCGTCGATGATACCTATGTAGTTTCTGAACCTTTACGTCCTTCGATCGTCTCCGTTTTATTTTTTTAATGGGACTTCGTTCGCCGAACCCTGTTCCACTTTTTTGTGATTTGAGTCTCTGCAGGGTGAGAATCCTCTTTTCACTTGTTTTAGGCTGGCTTCTGCTCTTTTCAATTCGTCTTTATGTATATTTCCCTACATTTAACGCTATTTTTTTGCCCAGACATCGTGAATGTCGTCATAGTTTTAGGCTTGGAGATTGCCTTACTGCTTCTTATTCAATATGCTTGGAGATTGGTTTACGACTTTTGGATGTCATGTAGCCGAAGGCAATTACGAAGACTAAAAGGTTTGCCTTTTTTGTGAGTTGACGTTCTTACCCAAACGATTTATTTAGCCGAAATAGGGATCGATTTGGCATACGCTAATATTTAATTTATTGGGAGTTCTTTATACTTCAAATACCGACCTGAAAGTGTTTTTTTTCTTCGTGCAATTCCTCTTCCTCTACTATCGGAATCATACGGCATTAACCACTGCGAGTTTTTCACGCGAGCAGTCGTGCGCATTATATGATAAGCATGTTACTGGTTCTATTAAAGTACTAAGTACTACAGAGTACATAATAGGGTCTGAATTATTTGCATGTGAATCCGACGTCAGATTGCGATAACCTGGATAATTTTGGAAGAGAATGATGAAAATTGGGGAAAGAAGCATACCTTCGAAGACCAAACACGGTGACTTCTCTCTCTCTGGTCAGGTAGTGCACGTTTGAATTCATGTTTCTACCCAGTCAGGTACTCACTCAGGGCCTTATATATTTCAATCCATCTGCTCCATTTCCCAAGGCCTACCTGTCGTAGACTACCCAAGGTCTTCCCGTGATTTTCACCCCGGAATAGTGGGCCATCGTGGGATATTTTTCTCGCAGAATGATCGCTTGATTTTTTTGAATTGAGAGAAATTCGTGACTTTTGAGTGGAGGATCGTTCATCCATAGAGTTGCGGGATAGGATGGGAACATTTTCTCCGAGATGTTTTCGATAATATACACATTTTAAGGTGATTTAGGCTGAATTTATGAATCATTTAGGGCTTTGTACTTGCTATTTATTTCAGCCTAAAAAACTGTGGGAAAAAGCCTAAACTGTCCTATACCTCTCGTGTCACTTCTGCTCCGCGCCTTGAAGGCGCCTCAAATCGAAAGAAAAGGAGTTAATGTTTCATTGGAAGGGAATGATGGCAATGTGAGGAGGGGGGGACTCAACTTCGAAATTAGCCTCCTCTTGTCGGAAGGCCAAGAGAACCAGTTTTGCGTTTCATCCGATGGATGGAGCGTTTTACGTGTGAAACACTTTCCAAATGACATCCAAAAATGAACCAGGATTCAAATGAAAAATCTATGTCGTTGCTGAGATTCAAACTAAGAGGTGTGAAGCAAATATTCAAGTGAACCCAGCAACCTCATCCCATGCCTTTCATCTTGCTTTCATGTAATTTTTGGTGGTATATACTAAATTTCTTATTAACTATTACTTTCGCAAAAGTAATTTCGAGTTGTTGTCGTCATTAAAAATTATTTCCCACTGTCTGTCACTTCTTGCTGAATTCAAGTCAACTTCTCGAATTGGTTTGAAATGAGTGTCTCTGAAACTGAAGCTTGGCTATGACGCTGATTAAAAATTCAATTCATTCTACTCCGTGATAGGTACATATTGTATTAATATGAACGCAGAGATTCTAAATTAAGCAGTATCATCTCGTGCTCAACAGGTTTGAGTTACTGAAGTTTTGGCAACAGCCTTAACGATTGAAATGACATTTACATAAAATTTCTCTCTGAAATTAAGGTTAAAATTGGTACATTTTGTTGTCTTAAAGGCCTATTTTCCTAATTTGAGGGTGCGGACTTGTTTTATTTGTATGGTTCCGAAACGTGGAGGTGTAAAAATGAAAATAGCGACTTTTAAAATACGGGCTTTAAGAAGATTGGATATCGAAGGTGGATGATAGACAAATGATTATACGACAACAAGAGTGTATGTTTTGACGGACCATCCTATCGCCATTGTCCTGCGCTTTGTTCTCGTGTAAAATTTCTGCGTTCCCTCTTCATGATTTTAAAGTGTGATTGAAGCAGGTGAGTCAAATGTTTCTTTACCAAGACATGATGACCTGTAGACATTGACCCGACCTACCTCTTTCCCAGTTCCTGTGGAATTTCAGTTCAGAGAGAGGGAAAGAGTATTTTTTTTCCTTAGTGGGAGCACACGTAGAGAATCACTCACTTTTCCTGCGTGAGAAATGTCCTTCCCACATTCGCTCGTCGCTGCCCCCATCTCTCTCTCATTCTGAACGACGAGCCGTCGGTCAGGAATACGAGCTGCATTATTCCGACGAGTTTCCCTAAACGCTCGGAAATTCTTGCGTGGTGTTCGCACGTAAGTGGAAACCGTGTCAGGAGGGATGCACGTCCTTCAGTTGCGGAGAGGGGGGGGGGGTCACTGTTCGGATGTTCCTTTTTTTGGAAGAGGGAGTGGGGGTCTGGTGCGGGGTAATAGTAGCGGGGACTGAGAAGCCTTGGTGGCTTTTGTTTTGATAGAATGGATCCGCGGCAATCGTTTCAGGGGGAATTTATCCCCATAAATATATCTCCAATTCGTGTAACGACCGATTCGAGTTTACTGGTATGGAAGCTGGCAAGTTTTCTCGCATTAAGTGGTTGCATCTATGATGGAATTTATTCTCAGATCGATCTGTTTGTTTGGTCGAATAACTTCGCATTGCATTAAAAAACTTTGCAAAGCCACCAAACCGAAATATTTCATAGACGAATTATCTGTTTTATGCGGAACCGACCTGTTTTGGACTATTACTGAAAGGTATGGGGACACAAATTGAAGTAAATTAAAGGAAATGCAGAATATCAAAGAGTACACTGTTGAGCATAGGACTATAAACAATTATGAGGATAGTGCCATTCATGAGCGCGATGGAAAATGCTTACGAAAAGTACTGGAAATCATTAAGTGGCAGTAAAGTAGAAGTACTTTTACATATGCATGATTAATGGAGAGTATATGCGGTAAGTATTCTTTAAAAATGCTGGTAGAGAAAGAACAGTTGAAGATAATTAGATTAATAGAAATAATCGAAATATATAGCCAAGTGCAACAGTGAAGTGATTCCTAATAGTCTTCAATCTCCATATTTATTTTCAAGTTGTTGGTGTAATCAATTTTTGTCTTTCATCTATTTGTGCATGGATTATTTATCCTTCTAATATCATTGGCAGTTTTTTGTCTGTGTCAACCAGCTAAGTCGGAGAATCAGAGCAGTTGGAATTGCTCCATTATTGCTGAACATTATTCGACCCGCGAAAAAATTTGAATGTTGAAATAAATGGTTGTGATAAAACATTCCCCAATGCGGAATACTATTTTATTGCTTCGCTGTATTCATAATTTTTTAAAATATTCTGTATACGGACTGAGTATTTTTTTTAAATATATAAAGCCGCAGTAATTTATAATGGACGATAGCATTAATTGGGAGCTGACATACTTAGCCGACGTGTTATGAAATGTTTGTTATGTTCTTGTTTGATTTGAAGGTACCTTTATTACATATCCGAGTTTTTCCGTAGTTAATTTTAAGAATAGTTCATGTCAAATTTGACATAAATAGACAAGTACCGGTAGACAACTTTTTTCCTTCGTTTTCTTTAATTAATGTTCTTTTTTTCAGGTAAGTTGCTGTCACCTAAATGTGCGCCTCTCATTTTGGTCGAGGAATGCTCGCGGTCGTTTTCACTGAAAGTGAATTTATCCAGCTAAAATTGTGAGTAATGTCATACTTCTCGCTCCATGGTCCCTTTTCAATTTCACATAGTCCTGGAGGCATTACTTCATGGTTCTTCTTGCCTTGCCAAAATTGATTGGTGATCGGCTGAGTAGAGTTGTTCCAATTGCCATATCCCCAAATCTTATGCTACCGTTGAGCAACACACTCCGGATAGTGCTATTGACGGCGTGCAATATGCTAATGAGACTACTATTCTACCCAGGAATACTCATCTCAAAGCTAATTTTGGGAGGTTCTTTAGGAACTAATTCTCGTCAACTAATTGCCTGTGACCTAGCGCAGTTCGCAGGCAGAAATTCGGACTCGAAATTAGACTCAAACTGACTCATATGCAGAAGGCTTCGAAGAACCCTTAGTTGACGTGGATAGATTCGATAATCAGTCGCACAGTGATGATTCTATCTGGTATCGTATCTTTCTTGGAGATAATGTGGAACTCCGGTTAAATATTTCTCCATAACACCGCTAAACTTTAGATATTCTGTAATCACGCAGAGATTGTAAGAAAATGTCTAATTAGAACACAGCCTCTGTTGAATGAGTCAGTGAAATTAATGCTAAAAATTCCTGATTCTAAGATGATAGTACGATTTTCATTGTTCAGATGTTTTCGTAAGGTTTTGTGAATATCTGAGGCCTGTCAAGGTTGATAAGAGCCACTTTCAGCGATACTCCTCCTCTACTCTACCCTCGGATGAAACCACTCGGTTTTGATAGTCATACTAGTAAGCCGTCGCAAATGCTTGCTTTCGTATTCGGGCCGACTCGTATTGCATACGATTCCAACAGCGCCGCTGCGCGTACATGCATCTTCCGACACGACATCACTGACCTCCATTCATGTCACCCTTCGTATTCAACGAGCCCTTACATAGATCGACGATTCCCTTTTCCGTTCACCTCTCACCCAGGTACCTCACTGTTGAATGTGCCCGTATACTCTCCCTTGGCATTTTTTTTTTTTTTTACCGAGACGAATCAGCATTTCTGTCGACACAGAACGTTCAAACTCGTCTATTTTAATCAAGTCCATCCACTTTGAAGGAGGCGTTGGAGGCAAGGTGTCTGCAAGATGGTGAAATCATCACCTTCAGTATTTCAATCCTCAGGGCCCTTTTGCACGATGATTTTCATGGTGCTGTCTGATAACTGGAGAGTTGCGCAGCGAAAACTTACATCGCGTGAAGCGACGAATCGCCTGGAAAAATTCCCAAATATGAAGTACTGAGCGTAAAGTATCCCCTTTTCTATTCCCTCGCATTATGCTATGCACTTCCACTATTTGACGCTACTTTAACCTGCGAAATGCATTGTATTGTGTAAAACGACCTTATGATTAAACTTCCTCCTGCGCTTCCCAGGCCAATATTTTTAAGGGGCCATGTATATACATACGTTGGGAGGGAGAGGAATAATAAATTCATTCTTTGTTCAAAAATTAATGGAAATACACATAGGAAAGAGGTAATAAGTAATCTAAATGAAAAACAAAAAAGGTATTTACAAATGCATTTCCGTTTTAACTTTATCAAAAAAATTGAGGTTTTATTGGCATGGGGACGTGAAGAAAGTGGACAATCAGCGTTGAGTACCAATGTCTAGATTGTTTCTTTCTTCCTGATTTCTGATATCTCCTGATTCCCTCAGTGTTTTCCCTCTTTCGCGTGCTCTCCGCTCCTTATAGGTGAATGTTGTGGGACATGCCTATTTATTATTTGTTTATTTTTGGCGTATATAAAGCTTTTGATGGATCTGTTTGCCAATACCCATAGCTCATGCTCGAGAAGTGACTTGTAACTGAGGCATTTTAGTTATCATGCCCACGCGTTACCCGGTAGAATAACCCGTTAGTTTTCCTGTTTTTCTCACCACCATTTGTAATTTTCTTTTCAGTAAAAGATTTAAAAAAAACAATTATTCGCATTTATCACATTGTTTTTCACATTATATTTATTTATTTACTTATCTCGTCGCCTTTCAAATGAATTGAAATGTAATTGTAAAATTCCGATAAGGTTTATCTAATCGGAAACTAGTTAAGCCCCTAAGGAGATAGTACTTAAAATCTAATTTCTGCGTTAAAAAAAATGATAATGTATGTACTTGCAAGTATAATATACGGTAACGTCTAAAGACGTATTTTGTTAGTTATTAGGTGATATGATTTCAGTCTCTTATTTTCTAGATCCCGATAAATATACAGTTAATTCATTCATGCGTTATACTAATACATTCATTTCAGCGGCATAAAGGTGCCCTCATAAATCATTTGAAGGCCCAAACTCGTTTACGTGGGAATAAAAAAAAATCTTCCACTTGATCCGACACAAATATAGAGACTCGTTCTTGTCGTCATTTGAAATTCTGATTAGAATTACTCAAAGCTGATAGCGACAATTGACCGCGGAATACGTCACAGATCGGTAGAGGGAATTATGTATGCACTTTTACTCATTGGGGTCTCGCAAAGTTTTGCTGGATCATGGCAGAGATTTAATTTCCGCTTCTGAGCACTGGAGTGGAATTTCACGACGAGAGGTTAACTTTTTCGGCGGGGCAAAGTGATTGGTAGTGAATTCACGTTTCCCAGTTATTTTGGTGGAAATCTAAAGAGGTTTTCGGAATTGGGAAAATTTAGTGTTTCAGCCATTGCTCTGAGACTTTTTAATGAGAAAGTTTTCCGAATGCTCAATAGAAGCTCTTTAAAAACAAATGAACACTGTAAAAAGTTGATCTGATTTTCAGTGCGATCTGAATATAAGCGCTGTTTGATTTTAAGGTAGTGGTCTGAATTTAACAATCATGATGCGTGAATATCAGACACACCTCCGTCTTATTTTAAGACCATAACCATTGCATGTAGAAAATAAGATGGTTGTGATCTGAAATTCAAATCACCCGCGCTGAAAATAAGCAGGCCTTGGTTGGCTCCGCAATTGGAGCTAACCAGCCAATAGCAGAGACTGATGGGCGGAGCGTAACCAGCATCGTACTCTTCACTGATTTTACTTTTTAAAAGTTATCGACTAGAATGTTATTTTAATGTGTATAACTTTGTGTGTTTAGTTTCAATAATGCGAATAGTTGAAATTGCATAACTTAATGTTGAATATTAATCTAGTCGATCGTGTACAGGTAAGAAATTTGAATTTTCATTGTGTATTTGTCATCCAGAGTCGCCTAATTTATGGTCAGTCTAATAAATACCGTGCCGAGCAAAGAAATAATTACATTAGAACCCACTCCGATATACTTCTTGTTAACGGAAAGAAATCACGTTGTTTAGATGTTCGCTATTAGAAGTTCACTTAAGCAATCAATACTTATTCATTAACTGGGAAGGAAAAAAGGTAAGCGAAGTAGGTAGTTCTTAAACAGCGTTAACTTTAACAGCTCTTAAGTAACTTAACATGTGGAAAGAACTCTTCAGCTGCTTAAGCGTGAGTGTAATATTTATTTAATTTTCAATCGTAACTAAACCTTGATTGCTCCTGGGAAAGTTGAGACAACAAACCAACATAGCAAGAAAAGTGAAATTGTATGACCAGATGTTAAAAAATCACGCTATGGGTAATCCGTGATAGTTATTGTGTGCCATAGTACTATATGTACAAACGATGAACCAATACTTCACCTAAATGCATAGGAACCTATACTCTGAATATTGTTATTTGAATAGTTTATTAGCTTTTCTACAACAAAAATACTATTCAAATATTTTGTCAGTACCTCAGTGCATGTAGGAAATGTAACAAGCAAATAGGCCCTGGAAGTAATGCTGTGGGTAATTGATTAAGCAGAAATGTTTATTCTCCTGGAATGTTCACTGAAGGAAATGCAGTACTTAGCATAATAATTTAAAGTTGAACTTTAAGACTTTAGGTTGAATAAAATTTGAAACCTTAAATGCCTCCTATGCAAACAGTGGACAGTTATATACTTACTAAAATATGAAATATATGAAGGAAACAATGCATAAGTCTTCCTGTGAAGCCTATAGTGTACATATGTGCACTTACTGAATGCAAATCTAATTCAGAAGAGCTAAAAACATGATACACTAATGATAGGTACATGTCAAGCCATTCTATTTTTACATTAATGGTATTTTCTTAACATTTGATGAATTAAATTTCTTAAGAGGAGGATAACTAAAAGGCTTAAGGAGAACAAAGGTTAAAAAAGTAGATTGATGATCCTGGGAGAAGGAATTGATACAATAGCATATGCGATATGTTGGAATATATATATAGCACATATGTGATACGTTGGAATACAAGAAACCAAAATTCAATTCCATTTATGAGATCTTTTTCCAACTTAATAGAATAACACTGCTACTGCCTTCTGTATAAGTGGTCCATGACAATTTAACTGATATGATAATAATAAATGGCCTAGATCACATGTCAACCATGTATTTCAAGCTATTACATCACATCAGTAATGGTGTTTTCAACATTATGTAAACTAATTTGCTCGGTGGAAGGAGCGCTAGGAGGTCATCAGTCAATTCAAGCAAAATGATTTCATTAGTTGGCTTGTTGAAAATATTCTGGTAGAATGCAAGTCGAGGTTTGTTTTTAAATCCAGGTGTTAATGGATTGACAAATTTGAAAACATTGTCAGAATGAATATAAAAAAGTGACATGCCTTTATAGGATAAGAAAAATTTGTGAAGCAGAGTCAAACTGATCTAACTTTATTCAGAACAAGCATTAGTACCAAAAATTCTCACAAAAGGTGCATTCCTTATAAAGATGATTGCTTTATGATAAATGCCAAGGCATTATACTTTTACAATAAAGGTATTATCTAAACACTTGGTGTTCCTATTAAATTGCTTAAGAGGAGGATTACGAAGAGGAATTAAGAAGGACATAGGTTAAGGATAGAATGATGATGCTGGGAAGGAATTGATACAATGTCATGTGATAGATCTTCATTAATGTGCAGTAATTACTGCATACTGGATAAGTGGTCCATGACATGGTAATCAGAACATTACTAACTGATATGATAATAATAAATGGCCTAGATCACATGTCAACCATGTATTTCAATCTATTACATCACATCTGTAATGGTGTTTTCAACATTATGTAAACAGGAATTTGCTCGGTGGAAGGAGCGCTAGGAGGTCATCAGTCAATTCAAGCAAAATGATTTCATTAGTTGGCTTGTTGAAAATATTCTCGTAGAATGCAAGTCGAGGTTTGTTTTTAAATCCAGGTGTTAAGGATTGACAAATTTGAAAACATTGTCAGCATGAATATAAAAAAGTGACATGCCTGTATAGGATAAGACAAATTTGTGAAGCAGAGTCAAACTGAAATTTCATGTAGAGTAACAAAGCTACAAATGTAATGTTGTTACATTAACAACACACGAATATGTGCTTAATGTGAAAACAAGTCTGCAGCTAGCCATTATTCACATTTGAAGCTTCATTATAATGTTGCCAAGAATATTATTGCCATGCTACAATATGAAATATATAATGTTACTGCTTCAAGTAAAATTTGTCATCTACTTCTTAGTATTGCCAGTGGAATTCAAAGTTATGTAGTGGCATTTATACACCTTTGTATATGTGTTGCCAGAAACCTGAAATTCTGACAGCAAAATCACTTAGCAAAAGAAAAAAATATATTTGTCATAGAGCTGGAGATAATTTCTGAAATAGGCACCAGCTATAAAAATAGTTTTCATCCTTAATTTTTATGATAGTTAACTGTATGCAAATTTTTACACTCAATCTAACTATAGTTATAGTATGCTTATTGAAAATTAAGCATTATTTGATTTGAAACATTTCCTTTAGGGATTGTTGGAGGATTATCTCTAATGTTGAATAAAGAAATTGCAATCTATGTGAGAGGGCATATGTGTACTATATATATTAAGTTCCATATAAATACCAATCAATACAGTTGCGCAATGTGAGGGATAAAAGCAAAATGAGACTGGAAATAAGTAAATCCTATTCATGGCACTCTCGTTTTGGGATATGTTGTGCAAAAAGGTGCTGCATTAAAGAAATGCTGCCAAACTACAATAAAGTATATATTTTCACTAGGTGCCATTGATCACTTGTGAAATATTTCACACTGGATGAGTGAGGGAAAATTACAGATTGTTAGCTGATATCTACAAATTTAAATTGAAAATCATGCGTTTTGACACTACACAAGCCATGAGCCAAGCCAGTTCACAAAAGCAAATGAAAACGTTTGCATGTCATAGTACAAGCTTCTTTTATGTGTAGCTGTGAACTTTAAGGTGGAGAGTTGTTGTTCATTGTTCCTCAATTTACCGATGTATTATAAGAATAAGCCACCGGTTGGTTCTACACACATAATTTCATAGGAAAAACGACATTAACTCAAACACACAAAATTCAAGCACTATCAATGGTAGGATTGCCTAATAAATGTAACACTTCCACACAATACTATCAAGTGCATACCAGTAAACAATAGCTTTCATATTTACCCAAGAAACACACTGGTCAAAGCAAACACCTATAAAAACTATTTCCTTAATCTATCTATTAATAATCATGGTGAGATTTTATTCTACCCATCATATTATATTGCTTCCCTAAATGTTTACAAGGCGTTTGAAAAACTTTTATTATCATGAACAACACGATGTAAACAAACATTATGTAAGCAAACTTTGTACATTCTATACTTCAGTATTGCATGCACAAAGAAGACAATAATATGATAAGAAATAATCCCCAGTACGCACTCATAGCCCCTTATGCTATATATCTTATGATTTAAGTCAACACCAAACTTTTCCTCTCCATTACCCTCCCTCCAAAACAAGCACAAAACGGGACATAAATATTCCGTGATTTACGCACTCCTCATAACACGCCACAGGCCTCACTAATTTTTTAATTCACCAAAACATTTTCACACCACACTCTATTTTACAAAACACTCCTAACCTGAAATGAGTCGTAAAACGTTACTTATTTGGATGATTGAGGTACGAGATACAACCTTCCAATACCAGAGTACAGAGTGCTTATCTCCTATACCCGCTATACAGGCGAAGTGTTCCGATTTCTTTCCGCCATATTGGCATCAATGCCAAGCGGGTCGCATACCTTCAGGATACCACCGGTGTCTGCCATTCTTGCTTTCTGTCGGAGAAATAGCTGCGAAAACATGCATAATTCTTTTGCCTACGGCCAAGAATGAAGGCGGTCCTTAAATATAACTTCGTCTGATCCGGCGATGAATGAGGACATTGGGAAGCCAATACGTGGAACACATCGTAGGTGATGACTAGTTCTTTAAGATCGAGACAAGGACTCCTGTAAAAATTAGGACATGTTTTCAGCGTTCATTAAAAAGTTGAGTCCCTTGAGTTAAGAAGTGTATATTTCCTGGAGAGTTGAATAAATTATTTAAAAATAAATAGCGTCTGATAGAACGCTTGTTTCTTCATTTGTTTGCGAGTGTAGACTTTTCTGTCTCCTAATCTGTACATTTACGTTATTTTACTTGGAAAAAATACATGGTTTTCGACATTCAAATCCTGATGTTCCTGGCTTAGGTTACCCATTTTCTTAGCACTCTTAACGTTAACTTAAAATTTTGAAATGTTTAGGCTTGGAATATTTGCGGGTGCTATCTTAAATTTTGAAAAAGCAGTAGTACAAAGTGTAAACTTCCACATATTAAAAAAAGATGCTATGAAGTATAGAAGAGAAGAGAACCATATGGAGCACTATGAATGAAACAAGGTCCTGATAAATAAACCACATTTTAAGATACAATGACCTATTAAGGAGCATGATAGGAGGGAAAATAATAGAGAAAGTCCCTCGAGGAATACCGAGAGACAGGTATATTGTCAGGGTGAAGCAGAATATGAAACAGCCAAGCTCCCAGAATGACTCTTTTTCCAATATTAGTGGGGTATCCATTAAAAGTGAGACACCCCACTTCGACTCCTATGCATGTCAGCTTAGCTGTACATGTATTGACTAGAGAGTAATGCTCTTCTACATTTGTGCTATTGGCAAGTAAGCACCTCACTGGCCGTCGGAATTTGTCGTTTACACTAACAACCGTGAAAACTAATTCCTGAGTGGCGAACGTCCTAGTCCCTTGTAGATTGCCTAAGCTCATGTCGACAAATTCATCGCTGCAGTCTACGTAGCCCATGACTTTTCCACGTCCTCCATCGAGATGTTTTCGCATATGCATCTACGATAAGACAAACTTTCACGCTCTTTTTCTTTTCGCCTCTCTTCCCCACGTACTCCTCGAGTATATCGAAGGACTCCTGTGTGAACTCTAAGTTCCCGATCGTAGAAGCATACCACGCTCGTATAACACTTTCACGTGGTAGACAATGCCCTAGGTGAGCCCTAACATTATTGTATGCCAGAACGGAGTAGTAACGAAAGCTCAGTGTAAATATACGGATCTCCTCTAGGTGCCGAATGCCATTAGTACCTTATCTTTACCCTTCTGTTTTCTGTTAGCCTTTAGTTGTTCAATTATAGCTGCTCTGTTCTTTGGCAGAATTGAATGCAGATCATACAGACCTTTAGTCGAGATTTTTCCCGAGTTGATCAATAGCCTCATCCAATGTATTTATCTTCCTTTCTCTTCTTTCTATATTCTGCTTTAAGCATTTCATTTATTATCCACGAATAATTCACTCTACCATATGATATGGGAGCATCATTATCGGATCGGAATTTGACGCAGCAGTAAGGGACCTTCGCATGAATAAGGCATCTGGAATTTATGATATTCCTGCAGAACTAATTAAAAATGCAGGAGAGAAGACATCCCCATCTTTACAAAACCATCTGCGACATGTAGGGTAGACCGGGGCAGGTTTACACAGTTTTTTTATTTCGATTTTTCTTATTTTTTGTATTGCAAGGATTTTCATGTTTTCCATACTGAGGTATTACTTGATAATTAGCCTCCATTTAGAAACCTATCAACAGCCTCACACTATCATACTTTTTTATGTACTTAAAATATTATTGAGTGAAGTCACCTGTGTAAACTTGCCCCCTTTAGGGGGCAGGTTTACACAGTACCTGGGGTAAGTTTACACACATTTTAAAAAGAAGAAAGTTAAGGGTGATTGTTAATAAAACATGACAAAAATTATACTAAATAAACGGAGGAAGCAGATGGCGGAAGTAGATGTAGATTATATGTATTTGTATGCATGTGTATGTATTGTATGTGGATGTGTATTGACGACGCAATGTAGCCGAGCAAGGCTCACGTAGACTGGCGCCTTGTGACAGATACATTGGTTTGAATGAACCACTCCCCATTCTTATCCGTCATAGGCGTTCATGCGACTATTCTTTTTCGGTATCAATTATGTAGCATTGACGGCATGATGTCACCGAGTAAGGCATACGAGCCCTCAAGGACATTGTCTTCGCGTGGTTCCGTGTTTTCTCGTCTGAGGGTGTGTTCCTAAACTTTGGTGGTCACTCCCCTCATCCCCGATTTTGTTTGGATGCATTCGTCAAGGCCTATTCATTGCATTCTTGCACAACTGCCCTTGCAATCTTAGATACCGTTTTATTTCCCTATTTGTCAATTGGGCAACCTTTGCCCCCAAATTCGGACAGGTCGACATTCGCCAAAAATTAACGAAAAAATTAACTGAAGATAGTTTTATATCAGTTAATCCATAATTTTAACTATTAAAAGTTAACTCTTCTAAAAAGAAACGATTAAATTAAATAGTTAACCACATTTTTAACGATTAATTTTGATCATTAATTTTTTAAAACGTTAATCCCAACTCTATATGTCATATATAGTCATTGGACGCTAGTCATCCATGAATCACAGGCAGTGTTGATGAACTTTTTCAATGGGCCGTATACGCTCCAGTCAAAGGTTGACGCTAGTGGCTACAATGGGGAGGGAAAAACCAAATTGTTACGCCATTACCTTGCAGAAATCTAGATCTTCAATTGAGAGGTGCCAATCATTGCTATCGAGAAGCAATAGACATGGCCGCTCGGGAGAGCATCGAGCATGATGAACAAAGTGTTTGCCAAATAAAACCATTTTTCTCAACTGACCAACATGAGGGGTTGGCATCTCCTTCAGAGCCAACAGGGCCGTCACGAACGAATTTTGGCTTGCAGTTTACCCTGAGAAACACGATGAAGGCATGCTGTAACCAGCAGCATTTACAGGTGTTGCCATTGTGACAAGATCCTTCAGCGGGTGCGATTCTACCGTTCTGGCGGAATCCTTTCAGTCCAACTATTAGGCTTGTGAACTGCAATCACGCCAGTTTCATCTGCATTCCAAATGTCTGATGACCCGATCTTAAGGTGGTTCATGACAATCGTCAAATTTTTGAAGAAAGCCGCGATATTTGTCCAATTGAAACAAGTAGCTCTCGCAAGGCTAGTAGATTGAATTGCCCTGATTCATAAAGAGTTGTGCCATTTTAAAAACCCAGAAACCAATCGACTCCTGTAATTTCTCGTTCAGTCCAAGAGGGTAGACTTTTGCGCTACGCTTCTGTCGTACGCTTCTAGCAATATTATTAGGAATGGGTGGTAAAAAAGAATGAATAGTTAAGGATATTTTTGTCCCTTCTAGGGGCAGACGACCACGACAAAAGTCTTGAAAGAATCGGACGGTCCATAATGAAAAATTTTTAATATAAATTTTTTAATGTTCCTCTAATTGCCTTGAAAAGAAGCAAAATTAAACTACAATCCCTATGGTCTATCAAATTCAGTACAAATGACCGCGCAGACGTTCTAAGTATGCATGTGAGTTCAGGTGTTCTAGTGTTTGAAAAGCACGGGGCACCTTTACACGATTTGAAGAATGTGTAAACATGCCCCATCTGCCTTGTGTAAACTTGCCCCTTCGTCACATTTTCGACAAAATATAACCTATAAGTTTGGTTCACGACGTAGGCATTCAACTGAATATCTTTTATTAACAGCAAAAGAACAGTCTAACAGGATAAACCATAATGAGTTGTGGACATCTAATGGTATAGAAGTTATTAATGCCATCATGGTGGTGTAAAAGTTTACTCACTAAAAGAAAAATCACAAATACTGCTCTCTACTGATTTTCACTCGTCTCTATGACTGCAGACTTACATAAATGTAAATGGTGGTCCCAATGATTCTCCTGACGTGGTAAGTGCTGCGCTCCGATCAACAGTTAGTGAACTATAAGCAGTGTGTAAACTTGCCCCTGTACCAAACTTACCCCGGTCTACCCTACTCAACAGGATAAATACCGAGGGACTTCGAGATAAACACCATCATTCCTATTCCCAAAAAGAAGAGAGCGGAGATGTCTCGAAGGGTTTCGGGTTCCTCTCGCGTTGATCTTCAGAAGCCGACTGGAATACCGGTGAAACTGTCGTCCAGCAGGATGAATCAACGCGGTAGGAACCCGAAAACCCTCGAGACGTTACCTGATCACCGCGGAAGCCATCGCAATAAGAGAGTGGAGAAATACGAAAATTTTAGGACTATAAGTCTTACAACGCATGCATCGAAGATATTGACAAGGATCATGTACCTACTACAGAAGAATAGAACGAAAAGCAGAGGAGTTCCTGGATGAAGATTAATTCGGATTTAGGAAAAGTAAGGGTATATGGGAAGCAATATATAAGGGTATATGGCCCTTAGACTGCTCATAGAGAAGAGAATGGAGAAGAACAAACCGACCTTCATTGCATTTGTGTACTTAGAGAAGGCTTTTGACAACGTATATTGGGATTCATTGCTTGGAATTCTGAAAGGAATTGGAGTGTCATACAATGATCGAAGAATATTACACACTTTTTTATAAAAACCAATCAGCTGTGATTAAATCTGGACCCAACAGTGAAGAAGCAAGAATAAAGAAAGGAGTGAGACAAGGCTATGCACTGTCTCTCGCAATTTTCAATGCTTCCATCAAGAGAGCCATCAACAAAATCAAAGAAAAGTCTTCTGGAATGAACAACCATGGAGAAAAAATTAGCATGCTGCGATTCGCTGATGACATAGCACTCATAGCAGAGACAGCGAAGGATTGATGACTAATCTGAGGATTGATGACTGATGATGATGACCATATGATTTGTCGAATAAACCTAGGTACCAGCTAAATCACCTTGAGAGGGTAAAACGAGAAATATTTCAGAGAATATATTGGAGATGTCAAATTGCGACATTTAATTGATCTGCACACAAATGGTAATGAAGACGTACTTCCAGAGTCTATGGGGATGGGTAGTGGTGATTTAGTTTCTGTCTCTCCTTTTGGGCTCTAAAAATTATTTTCAGTGCATTATTAACTGCACTTACAATGCATGATTTTGAATAAATAATGCATGAGTAATATGATCTGACATTCTTACAGAAATGCTTACCAAATGAAGATCATGCGGAGCTATTATCGAATTTATTTCTTCATTAATGCTGTCACGGAGTGAGTTTTCATTTCCCACAGTTTAATGGTGTCTATTATTCGCAGAATCTTGCATGATATTGCCGAAAAAATCTATTTCATTTAGTAATTTTCTTCCAGCGTGTTCCTCATTGTCAGGTGTTTGAAAAAGCTTTTAACTGGGTATGTATATGATAAGCAACCAATACCTCAAAAGGAAAGTTGCTAACTATACGCCTCACCTTTGCTAGATTCAACGAAGGATAAGACCTTGGACGAAGATTTCCCCTTATATCACAGCATTCCCCCTTTAAATGAGAGGAGCCAATGCGATCACTCTGTGGAGTTTTCCGGTCCGAACCTCTACCGCAAAATTTTATCCAGACTAACTTTAGATTCTAAGGCTCCTTCGGGAAACTGCCATGTAATATTGTATTCCGATGATAGGACCAAGGAAAGGACCACAGAAGAAAAATTTCAAAAGTGAAAAAAATATGTACGCACTGACGTTGAAAATATGTATTCAATGATATATTTGGGAAAATCTATTTTCTCGTAAGAACAATAGGTTGCGTTTTTCTGTAACGCTCTACAATATTTTAGTGCAAAAACTTATCGATGGATTTTTGCTAAGCATTCTTCTGAATCGCCCTACAACCGTAAACGCTGCTGCTATTTCCCGACGGAATTGCCATGGTAAACTAGGATATACTACTAAATACCAGTAAGACAGCACGAACTACAGTGAATCAACCCACTACTGAGTGGGCCTTTCCACCGTAAAGTGACTTCTTCGTACCATTCCTTTGCCACTTTGAAGCCTCTCGTCTTTGTTTTCCACGTCCCAGGCGTAATAGATCATTTTGTTTCATTGAGGTGACGCCCGCGCCTGAAATACGGTCGGCGACCCGGCTGGTAGCCTACCCTTGGTAATCCTAGCACCTGTAAATACCGCAACCCGCGAAACTTTGATGCCAATATGGCGTCAAGAAATGGGAACGCCTTGAGCGCGAGATCAGCTCTCTGTACTCTGGTCTTCCAATAGCAGAGAAATGTGCTCACTGACGGGCGGAGCGTAAAGGCGTAACCCGGGAGCGGGAACTCAACAAGGATTACGAAGTGTGGAGATGTCGATTTCAAAGTTGTCAAATTACATTGTAAGTACCTAGGGGGAATAAGTTTCGTTTCAATGAATTAATGGCGTGAGAATGTAGAGTTGATACTTCGTTTGTTTGCAGAAGGGAGCCAGTTCTATCTGAGTGACGCATCCTGAATCTAAACTTCCTTATTTTGTCTACGTGGCAGCGTTGTAAGAACTAATAAATTGTCGTCCACATCAAGTGACAGTTCCTGCCTTGGTTTGTAGATACTGGCACACATCTGTGGTATTGAAGTCTTTGTATGGATTACTTTGTTTCCAATAAAAGTACAAATTTTCATATTATCTTTGAAATTATTGTCAATGTGTTCCCATTTCCGTCCTGAAATCTTTTTCAATGGAAATTCTATGACTTACGTTTGCTCTATTGAAGAATTTAGTCAGTGAAACAGTATCATCGAATAAAAATATGAAACGTTAGGGTTTTGGTTTGTGTTCGTGTGAAGTGTTTAAATATCTAGTATTTATAATTAGACATAGCATAAAAGTAGGCTTTGATTTCAATAGCAACCCGCATTTTTACGTGGTACTTATTTTCAAATAGGCCCATGCTGAATTTAAGACAGCCCTGGTCTCAAATTCAGCATGGGCCTATCTAGTAATATGTCCCACCTGGTGTGATTTTCAGTCCTGCACCTGCCTTAAAATAATACATCCCCTCAAAGTAGGCTTGAATTTCAGTAGTAACACGCATTACGACCAGACCAGGGTTGTCTTAAATTCAGCATCGGCTTATCTTAAAATAAGTCCCACCTGGTCTGATTTTCAGTCGTTCACTTGCCTTATTTTTAGACAAGATATTATTGCTGAAATTCAACATACCCTGTCTTAAAATTGTTGCATCTGAAAATCAGATCGCTTTTGCACCTTAAAATCAGATCTACTTTTTACAGTGAATAATTAGTACATTGGAACTGTTTTTAATTAAACTATAGCATGAACAAATCCTCTTTTATTAGGCGTTATTTTGTGGAAAATGTTTTTCTAGTAAAAAAAGAGTAGAATTTGTGATTTAAGAGGCATAGCAAAGTATATAATAGCATTTTCTATTACGTTTTTTGCGGGATACAGAGCGTGCAATCCGCACGGAGGTTCTTCAGAGATATAGAAAAATCACTGAAAATCCTGTCAACTTTCAGTACTCATTTTTAACTCAATTACAACGGTAGTAGGCATAAAGGAGTAACGGACGCTCTCCAATGGTTAAATTGCATACACATCTTTTGATTCAAAACATCATCTTCAGGCGAAAATTAAAGGATTACCGAATTAATATTTCTCAATCTAATCAGCCAAAATTCTGATCTTCAGTTTACCAATTCCTTGCCTTTTTTTTCAGGCTACAACCGAAATTTTTGTCAGGCTACAACCGAACCCCCATTTCACTTCTCAGTACATATTTGCGATTCTGGCAATCCTTGAAGTTTGGCGTGACGTTGACGCCTTGTGGTTGAAACTCGTTTTATTATTGAAATAATACCAGTGACAATACAAAAAATGTTCTTCATTTAACCAACCGGAAATAAGAAAAATTCTGGTAAAATTTTCGAAGTATGTAGTCACGAAAGGTGATTTCGTTAAATTTTCTAAGCATGTAATCCAATCGAGTCCGTTAGAGGCATTTTTCTTTTCGATTGATCGAAATTCCATCTGAGAGGAAGTCACTTCGCAACTATTGACAGTATTCAGAAAGCGTTGTCAAAACCAATTCAATGCAATAGCGATGATACTAATGAATTACAGCAATCCTACCAGTGAGAACAACGTTTCCCCAAGCTTGCGGTTGTATTTAAATCTAACTTTTAAGCGAAGGCCGTGATTCTTAACAGGTAAAAATATATAAACAGTCTTAATAACTTATGCCGTAACTCTCCCGATGAACGAATAATATAGTTAGATTAACTATCTAACTATAGATATCGTTCATTTCTCTTCGCCCCGGTGAGTAAGCCAGCGAGTGGGAGGCGTGACGGGTCAATCTTACAGCTGAAGAGAACAATAGCTCTTTAGATAGTACATATAAAGTGTTTGCTCTCTTCTCACAAGGTGAGAATGTGCCCTGGGAACCAACTTGCCGATCTCCAATCTCTGTCCCAGAAGAAGTGGACTCCAAACCCATATTTGTGTTCGCTATTAATTTCCGCTCTCGGTGGAATGACTGGCCCACACTCGATCTTCTATCGAGAGCTCGCATATTTCATGTTGCCCGGTCGAAATAATTGGTCTCAAGCCTCACTTCCGCCACACCCACACCGTAATTATCTCGCCTTCTTCCCTCGCAGTGTTTTCCTGGAGAGAGCGCTGTTCTCGTTCATGAAATGCAAAGTCCGATGATCGTAATAGAAAAGTATCGAGGTGTTCGTCATTTTTCGTGAGGGCAAATAGATAGACACTCTTTTCTCTTGGGTTTCTAGTATCAATGTTAGACTTTCCGTTGAATATGGCTAGTGTAAAATGAATTTGACGACTGTCCTGATAATTTTAAAGCGTCTCCAATTTTATAATTGCTTAAAAAAATAGTAGGCGAGAGGTTTTGGTGCTTCACGTACCTACTGGTTCAACGCACGTTGGACATTGCTGCCAAGAAAATATGCCCCCTCCCCCAGGAAAAGCTTGAAATAACGTCTCCTATAAGTATAGATGTTGACGTAATTAGGATATGCGCCACGTGCTTTTAATGCAGGAAGGACATTGGTTAGGAAATTGATGCGATTCGCAATGATCCTTCATGATGTTCTCTTCGGGGCCAATCAAAAAGCTTTATTATTTTCCTATGGTCATACCTTTATTTTACCGTGTTATATTTTGTAATACGTGCTTTGCAGTCTCCCACACTTATTTTTTTTATTTTTCCAAATCCATGCGAAGTTTCATGCCTTATTGTTTCAGTAACTTTTATAGGTGTCTTATTAGAATCATCGATCGCGTCACGTGTGTTTTTCGTTAAAAACCTTTTCCCTCTACCTCTTGTCTCAAACATCCATTGAATGACTATTTTTACCCATTCTCAGAATGGTAAATCACTCTTCTTTCATCCTTGCCCTTTTTCGGAGCTACCTATCCATCTTTCTGCATAGCGTCATCCATTCATCATCCTGCGTCTCCTGTTTTGGCTGCAAAATCCTCTCTAGCGCCCTTTACTCAGGAACTTCATTCAGTAATGCAACCAGTCCGCCGAAATTAACATACAATAAGATCGTTTTAGTTTGCACTGTTATTATCTTCGACGAGATGCAAAATTTCCTAATTTTTAATGCTAGGAAACTATGGTGAACAAACGCATCATTCTGGATGCTTTGCCCTTGCTTTTATCATTTGGGAAAAACTTAGTGACTTTCACTCTAGAAAATTTGGTGACTTTTTGCCATTACACGATTAATATTATCCTCAAAATTCCTCTGATTCCTGCCAAAATAGTTCCCCTCATATGATGTAGATGCTTGGTAACCAGTACAGCAGTTCTTGTAGGCATTGCGTAAATCATTTATCCATATGCAATTAGGTTCATTTTTTTTAGATATCACGAACTGCTGGTTTTAAAACTATTCTCATTTATTCTTTTGTTCGCTTTAGATGTTCTTGTCGTGCTATTTCGCACTTGCCCCTTTTTCGAAGTTCTTGAGTTAAATGAAAATGATTTCGTGTTGCCTCCATTTACTTTTCTCCTCATTTGTTTTATTTATTTATTTTCCATTACCTCCGAAAACAGCACATGTGCCCTCTCCGTCGGGGTATGAACAATTTAACAACAGAGAAACACACACAATCATGTCCTGAATGGTGAAGAAAACCACTTAAGGGGGAAACGAACCCGCGACCCTAAGGTTAGCAGGCGAGGACTTAACCACGCCGGGGCCGACAATTTTTAAGTATTCTTACGTAGGTATTATGTGACTTAAGATGATGTACAGCTTTTCTTTGGAGGAGAAACTATCTGTGGTTTCAAGTGTGCCAAAACTAATGGTAGACTTTTATTGGCCCATGTTCCATATTTCTTTTCTACTTATTTGTAGTTCACTAATGTTACAATGTGTAAAGCTGTCGGAAATGGGCAGTGTAAGCTTAAGTCTGTCATAAATTGCTGTGATAGTTTTTTTCATTCGCCGTATCTCTATGGTTTCATCTTTATTAGTCACATAGCATGTGACGAATAACGTATTTTCCTGTTTATTGGGGAAATAATTCCTCATGTCCTGACCCATAGGGAAGGGCTTGTGGGTGGGTACCTATGACCTCTAGAGAGTTGGTGTGGCGGGAAAAATTAATGTTGTTCCTGAAAGGGTCTCCCATGTCAGATAGATCGTAGGCTAGGAACGAGATGGTAGGTAGTCTTTGTAGCGTGTTTAACATTGAGGCGCCTTCAAAAAGGCGTCTGGTCCCATTGGAGCGGCATATCAATTGTTGGTGTCACGTTACTGACAGTATTGGGAAGGCAACGGGAAACCGTTCGAATGCTTTTTTTTCCCAGCTAATGATGGAGTTGAACAGTGTTTGATATGCAGTGAGAAATATATATAAGAAATTAGTATTTTGGAAAGAGCAATTCAAAGAGGAGTAGGGAAATAATAAATTAATTCGGAGGATTTAACTTCATTCCGATGTTAATTATAAGTTGACACATTTAATGTGACGGTGATGTAGCCTAGTGGATGGCCTAGTATTGGGAGTTTAATAGGAACCTAGAGACCCTGGTCCAAATTGGCTTCTTTGGGTATTTCCAGCCAAATCCAAGATGAGTAATTATACTAGGTGCGAGATCTCTCAGGGAAAACATAGGCCAACTCAGGGAATGTAGGTGACCGACCCCTCCCTGATAAGTTAGTTTCACTCGCCATTGGATTTAGTAATTGGTGGAATCCACCTTTAACTATCAGACCTACATTCTTGTTGTACACTATCATAGATTTTGTTCATAGGTTAGGTCATGGATTTAGGTTAATTTGTAGCATTGTTGGGTGTCGAATTTCGAAAGAAAACATTTTAGTTGCTGGAGAATGTATTTCTACGACGAGTTGACGTTGCATCATGCTCATTCGAGTCCGGAGCCGCTGTCTTGTCCTTATCTCGGATTTACTTCACTCGTTTCGCATTCAAGTTTCCATTCATTCCATTCAGTGTTTTCTCAATGATGATAGGTTAATTACAGCTTTTATTTCAATTTCTATCAGCAGAGGCGATTCCAGTGTCATCGGAGGAACAAAATTGCAGTTCCTGAAACGTTCCTTACGTTTCGTGTTACTTCATATTTTTAAACCGTGAGAATAGTCGTTGATCTTTGACGGGCACAGTGGTTCAGCATTAGATAGGTGTTGTGGGCCCCAGATGTAGTCCCACCGCAGAGAGAAAGACTCGGTGACCCACTTCTGTCACGTAACCCGAAGTGGAATGGGAGTTGTCACTTTTCCTCCGTGCTTTGGTGAGGGCCAACATTTTCCCCGCCAGCAAAAAATTTTTCCATTCCTGGCAGTGTTCGATTTTTGATTCCTGCTCCACTAAAACATATTCATTTCGCTCTCTCCCGTGCCATCGTGTCCGGTTGACTAGTTGCAGAAGTTATTGGAATGGATCGACCTTTAGATGAGGTCATTTGCCCCTGTGATAGTCGTCGGGTTGGGTATAGGTGTATTTTAGGGAACTGAAGATGGATGTGGAGAAAATGGTGTTGGTATTAGCTTACTATTCCCTGTAGAGTAAGTTAATACCAGCATCAACTTTAGCGTCAATGGTTCCACTTGTTAATGTTGGTAAGATTACGGATCTTAAAGTGATATCCTCCCAGCACTGACAGGAGAGCTAAGCAGCGCTGTAAAATCTCTACCGTATCCAGGAATCGAAAGCGGGTCTTCAGGATTGAAGGCCGTATTTGAATCTCCTCGCCAATCCAATTATAGTCCCATAAACTTTCGGGATGTAGGATTTTTAAATTTAAGTATCGAACAACGATTTTCTCCATGCATCGCAACAAGGATCTTCTAATTAATATCCCGAAAGACTGGAATGTAATGCTTCTTTGTAAATTTACGAGGATAACTGGCTTTAGAAATTGTAGCAGCTTTGCGTTAGCTCTCTGGCACCGACGGTAGCGATAGCAGATACTTAGGTTTTCGAGGAAGTCGACCGACTGATATCATTTGCGGAATTTAGGATTGGTGTGTAATTCGATATGGGTAGGAATTTTTCAAGTAACGAAGGAAGAGTGGAGTGAACCCGGCGTCGGCATTCGCCTACTCTTCATGAAATATACCTAGGGGTCCACGGTTTAGCGTCCCATCCATCGGACTGAGTACTAAACTTAAAGTTCTCTCCACTTAGCATTCAGCGACCGGTAGGGTACGTATAAAAAATCTGCCATTCCTGGAATTCGAACCCGGGCCCTCGGAGTGGGAGGCCAGTACTCTAGCCACGACACTAACCCCATCCCTGATAGCAATAGTAATGTTAATGTTTGATCCAGAATTGATTCCCAATTAGTGTTATTCAACATTGATCAAAGAACATCATTCCACCCTCATATAGTTTCGTTATTTGAAAGAATCCGACTTCAATATTATGAAAAGTAGTTTGTTTCACATATCTATTGACTGAATTTCCGGAAATGCTCAAGAGTGAAGTCGTATCTCATGGCCAGGACAGCATTGTATCGAGGTCCGGTGAAGAGTTCTGTTAAAAATCTTCTGATTTTCATTCGTCAGTAAAGAAAATGAACATCCCTGCCACGTGTGTATGCTCAAGTTGATCGCTGGATGCCAGCGATCTGGTTTCGAGTGTTTTTTTTTATTTCTTCTTTTTCGTCTCACACGGAAAATCGGGCATTGTGGGTGAAATTGGCCGTTCCAGCAGCCACACCCAGTGATTATGTCATGCCTTCTCGAAGATCGGAATACGTGTCCATTGAATTATTTGCTCCATTATCTCTTTTCCCTTATTCTCAGGCAGTTTTTATTTGTTAAGAATAGTTTCGAAATACTAATACATACCATTGATGGAGACAGTTTGCTCGATAGAGAATAATTCTACCGGAAAGCATCTCAGCATAACTAATGTTTTGCGCGGTGAAGGGCAATTTTCGGGAACTTTCTTCCTTTTCCCTCTGGTTGAAGATATTCTTCGGAACAGAAATGAGGAAGGCTTGCGCTCAATCTTCTGCAGTCAAAGTATCTACTGAATCTGAAATGTATAGAATTAATCGTACTCGGAAATAACGTGGAAGCTGGGTGCTCGGCCTGGAAATTTCTTGAAGCCATCCCATTGATTGAATACTCCAGCCTCTGCTTGACGGAAGGCTTTTGATAGGGGAAGAGATTGATTGGTTTTCGCTCCGAAGCTTTTTTTTTTCAAAAGAGGACGTGCCATTTCTCCGTACTCCTTAACTCTAACTCATGTTCTTGTAAAATGATCACTATGACTTCTAACTTCGTCGTAAAAGACTTTTATTAGGACTTTCTGCATATATTTTAACCTACGGTCTAATAGTGATATCCCTCCAACCTCCCAAAATATATTTTGAAAAACCTCGCAGATATTTTATGTAAATACATATTTAAACTTACTTGACACGGATCCCCGACCTATGAATAAAGGTCTGAGGGGGTAGACGTAGAAATGTTCTCTTCCTATATTACCGTATTTACCCAGATCCCTAGCTATGAATGCCAATCGATGAATTACTCGGAGAGTTAAGGAGGTTGGCTCGCGACTGCGTGAGTCAAGTTGTCAAAGAAATCTTATTAATTATATGTATATGCCTGCTAAGTGATCCATACTTCACAAAGAAAATTACCTAAGCTATTGAAAGTCATAAGTATCACAAGAAATACGATGGAAAGTCGAAGGATTTCTTTTTTATGATACTTTTAATCAGCTCGACTATGGAGTCAATTCAGTATTTACTTTAAAGAAATAAATTCATGTATTCAATGAATTTACTAATTTATAACACCAGAATATTACTATCAAACGTTATGTTATAATATTTTTCTGAAATATTCTTTAATATCTCATTAGTAATGATATTATTCATACGCCATACATTTAACATAGAGCGACCGCAGCGCCACTTGAAGACAACTAACGCATTTCGTCTGCTATAAGCGCAGAAATTGGTGGATTTAGCGAAAAATACGGTGGGTTGATGCCTTTATTTTAGTGTCATTTTATTTCTTGTGAAATTACGCATAAAATATCAGTTTTTTGCAAAAATGACATGTCACTATGGTATTTTTAAACGTTATATTCCCATGTGAAGGCCATTCTCGCCGTTAATCGTATGTAATTTCAAATGCAATTTGTGCAAAAAGGAGTATGGGTTGGTATAATTATCTTTACTTTATTAGATAGAGGAACTTAAGTTCTATAAGTGCTGAAAATATGAAAAAAATGACATGACTTTCACTTTTCGGACCAACCTCCTTAATTTACGGATGAATCTCATTCACACTATGTCTCCAGTACTATCGAAGGTGTATACCAGAGTTATCCGAATGATATTATATTACATCTCCTACCTGCCTCTCTCGTGGATCCCAGGGTATACAATGGCTGGGTATTGTGCAGATTGTATTCCCGGAAAGACATGCCGTGATAATACTGTCGGTGATCGAGTGGCTCAGGACCGACTTCTCATCCCGAGGGCCCAGGGGCGTAGATAATTTTTTTCTCTGGGGGGGTTCAGTCCTCAATGAAGTAGAAATATATCTTTTTGTATAATTAAATGCTGCATTCTTAATCTTTTTTTAAATTATCGTATGGTGCATTGCTGACTCAAAATATGGAATTAGCGGATAAGAAAGATTTACAGACTTACTAGTTATCCATTTACATTATTATTTTATATTAGTATTTCGTGTTTGGGGGGGGGGGGTCAGACATCCCCCCCCTTATCTACGCCCCTACGAGGGCCCGGGTTTGAAATTATTCGTTGTCGTATCAACCCCTACGTGAGTCCTGTGCGGAGTGAACTTCGAGTTAAGTACTCCGTCCGTCGAATAGGATGTTATATCGTTGCCCGTAGGCTCGTCTTTAAGACTTGGCTATACCAACACCATTTTTATCTCCATTCTTCCTCCGTTCCCAGAAAATTCCAACCTGTGGCCAATTACCGTCGTATCGTAGATGGCGTCAATGACTTCAACTTCCGGACGTCTCACTCGAATAAACTAAAAGTATCATTCATCCCTGACACGATATCACGCCTATCTGCTTCAAATTTAATATACTCTGGGAGACAACTCTTCTTACTCGCTCATTAGGGGTATGTGTGTACATAATCTCAATTACCAACTGAGTTATTTATCATCCTGCTCATTCCTCTCACATCCAATTGATTTTCCGGGGTCAGTTCGTAAAAATAAATGGTTTAGCGTTTGAAAATCAGCATTTAACGCCAAAACAACTTGCTGTTATGTCGTATCAAAGTTCATTTACAGAGACAACTGCGACACGCAAAATCATCTTCGTGCAAAATACACATAGAAAATTACCTTAATGTCTTCCGAATGAATAAGCGGGGTTTCACTTTTCAGAAAAGGCGATGGTACACCTCGATTCAGCGAGCTGGTGGTTTTCACTTCTCAGGGTCCAGAAAAGTCACTACAGGAAGTTGTTTTCGTCGACGGGAAGCGAACGTTGAACGGCATCGCAGACGTCTCGCCCGAACGTTGCGGAAGTTCCGTCTTTTCTGTCACCCGGAAGGAATGAGTTACCCGGGTCTTCCCCCTCCCTCTATCTTCACCATCTTTCTCCACGTTGATTTCACGCTGAATCCAGGGATGTGATCGCTTGCTCCTCCCTACCTCCGCGACACCATTGTGGGGAAGAAGACTGAAGGGGATGAAAGATTGGCGTTGATTTTCTGTCAAAAAAACCTTTTAAGGCGTTTACATTTTTCCATTTGGAGTCTAAATACATATTTTCATTCGCAGGACGTAATCCATCTGAGTGTGCGGATGTGGATAAATTATGAAAAATATTTTGAGCGGTACGTAAATCGAACTGACACTGTCGCGTGCAAGGAAGCAGCTTCTAGAAGGTATCTTAAAACCCTAACTTGATGGATTAATGGTCTATTCGTGGGAGTAGACCGACAGCTACTGTAATTTAAGCCGTGATTATGATATGAGGATAATAAGGTAGAGGTAGCGATTCTTCAGAGAGCGAAGGAGGGCTTGAACGCTACACGGCTCCGACAATAGCGTACTCTTAATGAAAGGCGCCTAGAGGTCCACGGTTTAACGTCGCTTCCGACGGACGGAGTGTACCTGAAGTGCCGGTATACCAATGAAAAATCTCTAACACACTCGGGGTTAGAATCCGGGCCGTCGAGGAAGCTAGCGCTATAGCCACCACACCAACCCGATCTGCAATAGCAAAGGGAGGCCTCGTATGACATTGTACATGAAAACACTAATATAGAGCCCTAGACATGAACCACACCAATCCTTGAACCATCCAAGTTCTTTCATCAGGTTGTCGAATTCAATTCATCTCATAGCGGTTTGGAGGTGAAAATTTTCGGCGGAGCTCCGCGTGCTCGATGGGTAGGAAGGTCATAAAAGGAAAAAAAAAGAATGGTGACTTCGTATTATGAAGGACGACTCCTTTCTCTCCTCCGGGACTTCATTCCTTCCCTCACTTTCATTTTCCATTCCCGGCCGAAGAGGCTTCCGCGCTCTTTAACCTCTTCCTCGAACCCTTCCCCCCTCCGCCCCCTCATGTCACTTTTTCTCCGGCCTTTATAGAGGCGAAGGCGGAAACGGAGGTGGATTTCGCACGTTGGCTGAAAAATGCCGTGAGGCACGCGATATCCTTACTGCCTCCGGGGCGGGGGAGTGAAAGTCGCGGTCGGGCGCGTCGAATTGCATTCCCGTGTCGGGATTTAAAAAAAAGTCAGCGGGGAGGGTGTGTCGTCAGTACCTCAATAATATCATGCGCTGCTTACGTAAGTAACTGGCGGAAATCCTATATCTTATATCTGTTGCCATAACCTTTTTTATCAACTATTATAATGTCTATAGCGATTAATAAGGTATCAATGGATTGGATTTTTTTACCGACCTCTGATATAGCATACTCAAGACTACGTCAAAACTTACTCTTTATTTAAATTTGAGCTAAAAGAAAAATCTTTAGGCAACAGCGACCTAACAATAACGCTCTTATGAATACGTTGTAAATAAGCAACAAAAACTGTGGAGCAGGAGACAGGTGTATTGCTTTTAATCGCAGCAAATATATAACAAATAAGAGGTAAACTAAATATGTTCACGTAAATGAAATAATGTTGCACATACTCTTACCTGCATATTACATTTCTGCACACCAGCGAAAGTCTAAACATTTTGGGAGTTGGATGGGGAGGGAGATGGTAGAATGTGCGAATGATTGTCACAGGTTTACTGGTAGTGTATATTCAAAGATAGTAGGGATGGGTCGGTTCGGTTCTTCGGTTCTCGGTTCCACCGGTTCTTGAGCTTAGAACCGGAACCGAGGCCGTAAATAATCGGTACCGAAATAATTGGCGCGAAAACCAGTTTGAAACCTACTCACACTCCGAAAGTGGAGGCTTCACATTAAAACCTGGTGAAATAGTGTACTCAGATGCTTCAAAGTCGCGAATTATTCTAATTCAGTCTCTGTAAATTATTATTGATTACCTTATCTTACCATTGAGCAATGCAAAGTAAGTGGTAAATTAAGAACCGGAACCGAGAATCGGAACCGAGAACCAAAGTTAAGAACCGAACCGGAACCGGAACCGAAAAAAAGTGGAACCGACCCATCCCTAAAAGATAGGTTCGGGTAGTTTCACCCCTCATTAGGATCTAGCATCGTCTTTGGTTATCACCATGGGCCATTTGAGTATCAAGGAAAAATTGCATGGGTATTGAAAATTCTACATTATAGTTACAACACACGTGTAATAATAACCCTCACCATAATTTATTTCCTGAACAATACGGTCGTCAATATGCCGTTGCTTTTATAACCTTCGAAATATCCTTTTTTTATCTCTGATTTCCTCATTTACAAGCTCCACTGTCATTATTTCTCTTCTCCTTCTCAGTGTTTCTTTGCCCATTGTATTTTTGTTTTCATTTTTTTTGGCATTCACATCAATTAGTGGCCATCAATCCAAATTGTTTTACGCTTTTCTCCACTTCTTCCCGTCGTAATAGGTAGCCTAGACATACCTTCTACTAACCTATTTATCCTAACCTTTTACCTTGCGTCCACTTTCCATCCTCATGAAAACCATGTCCCATACCAGTTCAAAGAGGTTTTCAGTATTTTACGACAATTAGCGATAATGTTGGTAAATGCGTAAGTTGTAGAAGTACGTCATTACGATATCTTCGCAGAATTTAAGGTTAGGGAGCATGTTTAAATTACCGTAACCAACCATGTAGATTTTTGACAGTGTTTTTAGAAAGCACTGCCAGAAACATCCGTAGAATTTCTTTGGTAACAATACCGTTTTCCCCTGTAATATTTCCATTTACTTTCTCTTACCATTAGTACTTGCTTCAAAACTTAATGGTGCCCAAAATACTGGTGTTTTCACCCTTTCTTCTCCGAATGGAGGAGTGCTGTCCATAGTTCCATCTTGATGTGCTGCCTAAGAATGTGATATTGGGTTGTCCTCTTTGTTTGTAAGCCTTGCCGAATTCTCCTTTGAAACTGTCTACCAAAGTATCCACAGTGTGTAGAAACGCTCCACATAACCGTTTTCAAAGTTATGCTCTGTTATAGGGAGTCTGGACCACTTCCACCGCAACAAATCGATTCTCCGCTCCCATGCTAACTTTTCTCTTTGGTGAGAACTGCGATAATTTGAGTTTTACTGTACGGATGACTGTTGAGTTGCATGTAGCTCATTTACGCGGAGGTGTATTTCGCTCCTCAGCTTGATTTTACGGCCAAAGTATTGTTAATATACGTTGCGCGTCGCTTCGCTATCTCCCTCATAGAATTTACTCTGGGAGATGTGAAACCATTTTCATTGATTATTTACTCCTTTGCCCTGGATCATCGTGATCATATATATAATGTTTTTTTTGCCGAAAACATATTTTGAAGGCGTGTAGAGTAGTTATATTGTTTCAATATTGAGATAATGATTCTACCACGTAGATAATTATGATTTTCCACTGATTTTTACGAGAATTCACCTGCGATTAATTCATTGCATTTCCACGTTTTATGATCAAAAATGGCACTTCAAAGCGTTTGTGTCCAATAAACTAGCCTTAAATAAATTCCCATAAAACAGTGTTAAATTCTACTTTTATTTAACAAAAGTGAAGCGTTTTAAACCCGATTTATCATCTAACGTTTTCCCCTCTCCGAATCCTGTTCCCGCGCGCCAGGTGATGCTTGGCGAGGAAAGCGTTCTCGCGTTCGCCGCTGGACTGGCGCTGCTTGCGGCAGACCGTGTATCTCCAAGGAAAGAGCCTCACGAACACACTTCTATCAGCGCTGTGGAGTGAAGGTGGAGATTCGTTGAAGCTCCAAGTGTTGCCCACTGGAATATGAACGATATGAACTATTAATTCCAGCTTAATTTTAAATTTTAGCATTTAGTTATGAAGTAAGCGATAGCTTTTGCATGTAAAATTATCAGGAATTATCCAAATTTTACTTTTCCTACAGTCACATACTAATAAGCGTAAATATTCTGTCGCTATGGATGGATATATTTATGCATCACGTGCTGGAAAAGCCAGAATTTGACAATAGTGAGAAGAACCTACATATAAAGTGGGTACCCAAACCGAATTCAAATAATTGATTATGGACTTTTTAGTGAATTTTTTTGTATCAGGTTGAACTGGTGTCTAGAGATCTGCTGTCTGTGCTCCCACCCCGAGGGCCCGAGTTGAATCCCGATGGTGACAAAGATTAGTCATTTGTATACCGGTCATTACTTGTGTGCTTCGAGGTCAGTACTTACTCCGTCCGTCGGGTGAGAAGTGGTCTTTTCTCCACCCTTCGTCAGTTCCCTGAAAAATTCATACCTCTACCCTAAATACCCATCTATCCTAAACAGTGTAAATAAAGTAAGCTGTCGGTCTCCATCCCTCGAACAACTGCCACAGCTATTTAATTTTCTAGATTCTAGGAAACGAATATTTTTACGAAAGATAACTTAATATGTTCTATTTTAGGTTTCTCTGGCGTTGGTGCTTTGAACAATATATTCTGACGGTTGGTGAAATTTCCTTTTCAGCCCTAACCTTTGCAAGTACTTATCATTGCATTTCATAATAGACTACATGTGTCACTTGAGTTTATTTCAGGATATTCGTAATGGTTCTCTGGTACATCCAATTGTTAAATAAATAACTTTCTTAATAATGTCACTTAATGCTAAGGGTGTATATATAAAATTACTATGGGTCCCAGGTCACGTAGGGGTTCCTGGGAACGAATCAGCCGACGCGGCCCTTATTAAAGACAATATTGATGTAGAAATATTCCCCGTAGACGACCTGAAACTATATTTACGAGCAGCTATCATAAAAGATTGGGATCTGTCATGGCGTAACATAGCTTCCAATAAACTTCGCCAAGAGAAAAGTGACGTAAGAATTTGGAAGTCCTCAATGCGGGATAGCCGACGAGAGGAAGTTGTATGAACAAGGTTGAGAATTGGCCATACGATCCTAACTCACTCATATACTTTCTCTACTGAGAAGGAGCCGCCAACCTGCACGGACTGCAACCCCCGCCTCACTGTAGCACATCTTTTAACCAACTGCACTGCATATCAAGCGCGCGAGTTTCTTGTAGTTTAGGCGAATTGAAATCCAGTTAATGAGTCCTGATGATTTGAAATATTGATATCTTGATCGATCGGTTAAAGTAATTTCCGTGATTACTAATGACGCTCCTAAGAGAATCGGGAGAAGTACAAATACAATTTTCTTCGTTTACGGCTGTCCATTAAGAAAATGGTTTTTAAATATCATAGTCTATTTGCTGAACTCAGGGTGCGGATGAAACCTTCCCTTCGATAGTATTTTTCTCCGCCTCACTACGTTTGTAAATACGATTCTTTGAAATGAAAATAATTCCAGAAAATTGATTCTCTGTCGCAAAGCCTTAGCCTACCTATTTAGGGAAAGTATTTATTGCCGTCTTTGACGATTCGCGAGACGGGTTTTTTTTTCAAAATAATAGCTCAAAAAATTAATCCTTCCTGTTGCTTGTGAAGATGAGACCTTCCGCAGGCCTGCTACATCTCCGACGCTTATCGTTCTTGACTCATATTACCCCAGATATTAAGAACTCCTCTCTGACTTTAATATATAATTCACTCGAGTACACGTAATGTTTTGGAGTCTGGCAAATGATGCCGTCGTTGTTATTATTATTACCTTCGGAATTATTGCTACCGGAACCAGGATCGATTCATATGTTTTTATTGGCCTCGGGTTGTCGATGGAGGAAAGAGCGAGCTATCGTACGTCCGGCTAGCACGGATTCATCATCATTACAAAATTTCGTTTGAATGCACTTCCTTGGTGGTGTGCCAGCTCTATTCTCTCGCTGGACCCTTGGAATCCAACGGCGTAATATGGACTCTTCTAATCCGAAAATCATTATCTGTGAAGTGCCGGGCTATTTTTATAGTCGAATCTTTTCTTTTTGATTACGCCGCCCTGAAATCGAGTTGCATCTTGTAAATACGATTTTTAATAACGAAGACTTTTCCTTCTCGATTGAAACTTCCGTGAGGAACCGTATTTTCGAAGAGGATACATTTTTTTATTCAGTCGTATTTATTCTGCGAGTTTCACCTGAAGAGGTATGAAGGTAATGAGAAGCTTTAGCTTTGTATAAGCGGTAGAGAGTAGGTAAAAAATTCAGATGAACTAGGGTTGACATCACCATCCTTTTATCCGAATGAACCTCCGGGAGCGTATTTGCAGCATCATATCCGAAGGATGGAGTTCCGTCCGCGAACTGCCTGGCATTTGAATACAACTTGGCCGAATTATTCCGGCATTCGGGTCACGCAAGCCGGAATATTATACCAATGGTAACTTCGCTTGAAATCCCTTCGTCTTTTTCCCAGGCCATCACGCCTGTATTCCGCGATTTATGCGTTATTCATGAAGTACTTTTCGATGTTCGTGGAGCGTATACATGTATTCCACAAAATATTTCCTCTCATCCGAATTAATGTCAACGTCGAGATTCTTTTTGGCTTAGTGGACTGAATTTAACAAATTTTTCGTTGAGCTCGTCGAGTGAATTCGTTATTCCGCCTATCCGAAAGATGCTTACAAAATCCACCCGTTTACGTGTAGAAATCCGTCTCTATTGCCAGATGTAGAACGATCTTACTGAATCCGCCGAGGTTTCCCTCGCGCTTTAGATTTTTTGAATTTGTAACATTTGGCCAATCCTGTTACACTCTGAAATATTTTTTTACTAGTTTTCTATCGGTTGGGGTAGGGTCAGATGGTATGCTTTTCTAATCGGCACCATCCCTACATAAATTATCTCTTCGCATCAGCATATTTCATAACTCTTCATACTACCGACATAGTTACTCCTTTTCCTTCCTCGCCCTCTTTTATTCAGCGTCTTACCTTCAGTAACGCTTAAATAGCATAAAACAGAGCCTTCAGTATCCCACTGTTCCTATTTACCAGTTCCATCAACTTGCTTTTTCCCCCCTCCACAATTTTTCCAAATTCCTCCAGTTTATTTTCGGCATCCCTCCTTAGATTCAGGCTCAGTTTTACTCACCGCCAAGATCCATATAAGATCCTTCTGTAATCTTTTCTTCAAATATACATGGGGTTCTCGTCAGTCGTTTTGTGGGCAAATTGCCGATGATCCTAAGCAATCCTTCTCCTAACATTATCACTACGGAACCTACCTGTTCTCATACTAACAATATTTTTCCACCGTTTTCTAATGGTGCTATTCTAATTATTTTGTTATCGATATTAAATTTGGGAATATTTTTTCTCGTCCGGTGACGTATGATTATGTTATATACCTTATTACAGGTCATAAGTTCTGCATCGCTCATGTTTGCCTCGCGATCCGTTCACCGCTCCTTTAATCGTTCTTGTATATCCTTGGTAGCGTAGAACACGAATCATTATATTGCTGTAGAGAACCTCTTGCTTCGATAAAGCTAGGAAGTGCATGCCCACTTGTGGATTCCCGATCCTGGTGTGGAATCGCGGATCTATCTTTCGAGTTATCGCAATCTTTATCGTTAACGCTTACCTCTAGAGTAGCGCAGGGTTAACAATAACCGTCTATAAAATTCGCTCCACTGATTGTAGTAAGCGATTTGAAGTGCTGTGCGAAAAATGAAGAATGGAGATCACGTTCTCTCTTGCATAAGTTAAATCAAAAAGTAACGATAACGCTAGCGCACGCCTTATGAAGATCCATGATTGAGGCCCTGACTCGCGACAGCACGGTAACGGACGAGTCAGGTAACGGACGTGTCACCCGATGCCAAGGATCACGGTGTATTAAGGGACCATGCCAAGGATACTGGCGATCATTCAGCGGTCTCGGTGATTGCCCCAGCCCAGTTGGCCACACCGTTTGACCTTGCTCTCAGCACCGAAGGTATTAATGTGCCCTCGCTTTGGTTTCCGATTGCGGCCTGGTGACCGAAGCCATTCGGTCATTGGCTTTAGATTGCCATGCGTTTAGCTGTAATCCGTTCTCTGGCTGTTCAGACATAACACCCACATCATATTGCTTTAACATTCTTATCTCCATTCGGGTCCAATCGTCATTCAGGGAAATTAACGAGCGTCAGGAGTCCATTAGTGCCCCTCTTGGTGTTGACAATCTGAACTTCTCTCTTCCTGCCCCTTTCGAGGACGTTTCATGAGTTGCCCTGTCCATTTATGTATTATTTGAATCTTAAGCAACAATTTTTTCCTTATAATCTTCTACGCTCCTCATTGTGCTCCGCAAAAATGATATTTGTGGATGTTTATGAACAGTTTCCGTGCACCTTGCCTTGAGTTTTTCAAGTAATTATTTGCTTTTTATGATTTAAAGCCTTTTCTGCTCTAGGTGTTTTTGATGATGTTTTTCATATTTAATATTTTTATTTATTCCCCTTTCATCCATATCAATCGAGAATTACTGACGAAAGTTCTTGTCTTCACCCTCGAGCAACCACCATTGATTTACATTCGTAGGTTTAGTGGTTATTTTAGTGAAAATCATAATTTGTAGTGTGGCGTTATTGTAAGGCTAATTTATAATAATAATCATAATTTTTATTGCCCCTTTAAACATGATCCAGAATTGCATAATCACTTGCAAAAAACAAGTAGTTGACAGGATGTTTAGGTGACCCCTAAGGCATTTGATACAACCATCAGATTTCAACCAACTTTTTCAACAAGAAAGATTTTATATGATTGGTCGATTTAATTTGATGTGGCAAACAATTGACACAAACTAGAGGTATAGCAAATAGAAATTATTACTAGAATTTTTTTCTAAAACACAAGGTTTCCCAAGAGGTTGTTACAACAATTTCTAGAAATGTTCATTTGCCAAATTGCTTGCAGTCAACAGCCAAAGTTTAACCTGCTTCAGAAAAGATTTTACATGCTTTATAGATTTGATTGTTTGAGGAAAACAATTAAAAAGTTTGGGACATATGTAGATAAAACAACGTTTGTACAGTGTTAGGTTTGGCTTTGGCAAAACATGTAACAGGTTGGACCGTAAGTCATAGGCATGAGATTTTTCCAATACCTTTGGGCTGTTCCCACTACGGAGGTAAAACGACCGTAAGACCTTATAAACATACATTTACCTCACAAGTAATATCTGCAGCTTAACAAATAGCTAAGGGAAAAGATGGTGAAAGGTAGCCTTCTCTGGCCATGATTCTGATAATTGATTTTTGGGTAGTTTCTACACTTTTAAATGAGTTTTTGTTCGCACCAACCCAGTTTTTTTTATTTTTATGAATGGCATGCAACCTGGCAGAAGTCTTTAAGATTTGAAGGGATATTTATGGTAGAAAAATTAAAATAGAAACGAAAAAAGGTATGAATAAAACTTTTAGTACTTCTCCTCCAAATAAAATATTTTAATAAAACCAAAACATGGTTTCAAACGTTTATACGTCATTTCCGCGAGACAATTGAAAAATGAAGCACAGACGTTGAAACCATAGTTGGGTTTTATTATAACTTATGTGGCGTAAGAGTACTAAAAGCTATTTTCATACGATATACTTCCACAAAGTAATGTCCGAAGGAGTAGAGACGAGGCAACGGAATCCTAAGTGGGTGGGAAATAGAAGGTAGGGACTACCCACGAACTCACCAATCATGGTAGAATATCAATAGTGATGATGTGCCCTTTAGGTGGGCAGGTATAAATCCACTGTCTCTCCGTTTCGTTGTTTACTCGTCAAAGGATTTTTCGGGATGTCGAGCCAGAAAATAATTCCCAAACTTCCTCCTCGCTCGGATAAATATAGAAGGCGCTTGGGTGCGTGGAGGGTCGGGGGCGGGGGCGAGGGGAGGGACGGACGCGAAGTAAGTGCGCCGGGACGCGCGGGTGTGACGAGCGAAGGACGCCGCGAGGGAGGAGGGGGAGACTCGCATGAATGGAGTCGGAGGGAGAAGTGGGTCACAGGGTCAAGGGGCGTGGGAGAGAGAGGGGTGCGTGACCGCCAGTGATTAACCGACGCCGGCACGCACCCCCGTGATTTTCATTTCCCCCTCTGGAGCCACTTGGGTGACTGCTGACTTGGAGGGGAAGGGATGGATAAGTGTAGAACGAGAAGAAAAGGAAAAAGGAGTTGGAAGGAGCTGACTCTTTTCTCAAACTCACTGCACTCACCTCACGATTGGAAGAGGGGGAAGTGAGTACGACAATCGGCCGTATTACACGATTCTTCAACACACTGCCGTGCACTTTTAACCCCACGCGTGGGAAAGGAGAAGGTAAGGAAGAATAGGAAGGAGCTGTATTATCAACTCCACCTCGCTCTTTCCCTTTCATATGTTTATATCACAGATTTAATGGTACATAGATGCGTACAATGGTGAATTTTAGAGAGATTTTCACTGATAGTTTATGATATGTAAGTTAACGTTTACTCTACGGATTCATGTGGATACAACGATAATTACATGGGGATTAGTTGCCGTGGTATCTAGAGTACCCATCCCGAGGATCCTGGCTCGAATCCCGGTGGAGATTTTCACCGGTCCCCACTTGAGTGCTGTTTGGATAAGACAATAATAATAAGAGGAAGGTGGAAGTTACTCTACATTAACTATTTTAATAATCATTTAGTTACATGTTTATTGTTCCAGCAAGTTATAAACAATACAAGAAAATATTTACGATTTGGAGCTTTGGGTTAACCCTAAGGCATTTGCCAGTTGATGGAGTGACTTCAAAATACGTATACAGCCACACTAGCGTACATTCTCGTATAGCATATATATCCAGTTGAACATAGAGAACTTTGTTACAGGAAATGAAATATAGAGTCACAGAACAGCTTATAGACATTACAGTTTCAGTTATAGAACAGTTATGGACCTTACAGAAATATTATATGCATAGTAAAACAAAACGAACAGATGAATTCCGAAACTTCCTCGTTACTTGGATAAATAAACTTCAAGTTCAGTTCTCCTTTCGTTGGATGGGAAGTTAAACGGTGGATTCCTTGGCGTCTTTAGTAATGAGCAGGCTAATGCCGAAACCGGATTTCACTCCAATATTCCTCCGTTCCCTGAAATAGGTATTCGTACCCCTATCCAAACTCTCACCACTCCTTGATTGCGCAATGATCTTAGCTGTGTGTCGCCTCCCCGAAAAACATCATTAGCTTAGTTTTGACCCCCAATTTTGAAAGTAACTAATGCAGAGGCCTGTGGAACTCATCGCATGAAATGTCCCTTGTTGCTATCTTCCATAGTGCTAAACACACTATCTTGCAAATACAAATCCGTTATTTTACCTCAATGTTGCGTGTTTTTGTAGCGCCCTCTGTCGAGGTAGTGTTTATTATCTGGCATAACAATAAGCTATATGTAAATAGTTGAATAATTCCTGTTTTGGCACCTCTGATGTTACAAAAGTATCTAAAACCCTACACTTCTCAAGAGTTATTTTTCCCATTCAATTGTAGGGTTTCGGATTTGGAATGTCATCCGTCTTCTCTAACCTCGAAAAGCTGTGAGAAATTGGGAGTGGAATTGAATTCCCTGGTTAGTCATTGTTCGGTCGTATGAAAAGAACGTTGTATTGTGAATAAAAATTCTCACGCAAGCATACGAAATTGGATTAAAAAAGCTACATTAGCCTAATTAATTATCCTTCCCGTCAACTTTGATCTTATCCTTAATTGCACGCGGAACAAATTAAGTTTCCCTTCCGGAATGTGCGATCGCTTGGCAGTCGTGAGGGAAATATGTATCTGCCTCGATCTACGCGAGAAGAGATGTGTACGCTAGCACGCTTCAACATCCCCCTTGGGCGCCCAAAATAACCCGCCCATCGCCATGGCAACCTTTCGCCGCCTACCCGTCATCCCCAAGCGTCGGTCTCCTCCTGATCCTTAAGGGCGCCGCGCCGCCCCCTCCCCTTCCCCTCGTGCGAATTTCCTCACGCCGACGCACCCCGCTCCACGAGCCTACTCACCGCGATTTTCGCCGAGCGTTCCCGCCTCGGGCGCTTTCCAATATTACGCGAGGTCTCGGCGGAAATATCTCGTTTGTGGCGAGTCCCCGCGAATCCCACACGTATTCGGGCTATAAATGCACACTCCTGTTACCACTTTCGCGAATAATAACGCCGGCGGCGCGTTCCCCAAAAAAGCAAACTTAGCTCGCAGGGAACGTGTGCGTCAGCGATCATTCGCGGAATACCGCTCGTCGATATTTGCGGCCCGACATCTCGCGAACGTATTTTGCGAAACGTTTCAGGAAGCCGACGTTTGGGTTCGTATCCGAGAAACTTCTTTGGATGCGTCATCATCTGCAGTAAACTGTGCTAAGGCGGGTTTGACGCAACTCTCTACTGGATTTTCTTATCAGTTAACCTCTCTGAATATCTAAAGTTATTTTTTATATCCCTCAATACTTGCTCCATGTTTCTCACATGAGACCATTCTTCGCATTCACTTTTCCCTCAACGATTTTCGTCATCAGGTCACTATTTCTCAAGATATTTCTCGATTAAGTTGTACCGCCTTCTTTTGAAAGTTTCCAGAAGACTTGCTTTATAGGACTCGTCTTAATACTTCGTTCGTCACTCGGTGGTCGATCCATTTTATTGTCTATCAATGAGGTTGTCTTCGTCGGGCCGTCATGTCGCGCCAACAAGCAGAGACATTTTTTGGGAACCAGAATGGGGTCGTTTACCTTATTTTTTTATTGCCGAATCTGATAGAGTTTGTAAAATAAAAAGACCCGTATTTTTCCGTTTTTTGAACCGACAATTATTTCCCGAGTTATAAGCGGCGAAAAACTGATGTTTTTAACCCTTTCGGAAAAGGTGCAACCTCTGACGTATATCGACTTCGTCGAATCAGAACTGAGCCCGCGAAGCTACTTTGCCTTATCGCAATGGGGGGGACACAGCTGACTCGGCCAATGGGAATGATTGCGACAGCATCTGTGCGAGCAGACCTTCCGAGAATCCCCCTCCACTCCCTTCCTCTCCCCTGAAAGCAGTCAAGGACGGGAGGAAAATGACGTCAGTGTTATCACAGCAGCATTTTCGGTGGGCGTCACCTTTTGCTTATTTTAATTTTTGATTTATGATTGAATGGTTGTAGTTAGAATATTAATTTTTTCACTAAAATTCTTTTTTCGTTTCCATCTAACGATTTCGTGTACAAAATTACGATTTCGGTTCCGAGTAAACGCCCCCATTCTGTGCGAAATTTTAAGGCGGCACAGGTAAGGTGAACTACGTGAAATTCACGCATCAAGGAAAGGGAAAGGCATCTCCTTGAACAACCTGAGATTCTCCATCTGATCTGATTTGGTACAGAGAATGTTTGGTTTTACTGGACGAGTTCATTGGCGTCTCTAGGATTCGACCGCGGAAGCTCAAAGTGCTACCAGTTGGGCTCAGTCATCTCCAAGTACGACGTCAGCAAATTTAAAAATCATGATATTTACGATACCCCGTCGGCCAGAATAAATCTTAACCCCAACCATCTCTTGTGTCGTCTTAATGTTTCACCTCTGATTTTGTTGAAGAGAGATCTGAGTGAAATACATGATTCGAGGCGGGAAAATTTTCGTAGCGCCTCATTTTCGGGTGATACTTCCATTTTAATCGCAGCTGCGTGATAATATGGGTTTAAGAAGTTCCTGGGAAACCGCAGGCTGCGGAGGATAAGGAACATCCCATAAATTTCCGGAATGCGTGAATTTCGCATGCCCGAAGGCTCAGCGAGAGGTAGGCTTTAGCCATCATTTATCAAACCGACGTTCGCTCTGCGTACAATTAGTTGATAATTGATGCTCTTCATCTCAGCGTTCCACGCCTCTTTTTTGAGAATGACATACGGAATTTCTAATGCTTCGTTTTGGATGATCTTTTTCAACATTTATGTTGAATCAATATTCGTGTGCTTAAAGCAGTGGGCTTTGACCGATTCATGGAGACGGTGCGGAAAGTAAGAATAGATTAGAAAAGCGGAAAGTATGATAGGTCATTTCTTTCTAAATGTAGTTTTTTAAACCTCCACTTAAACTTGAAATTTGTCAGTTGACTGATTATAAAAACAGACCATCCTGTAATTTGCATACACGTATTTAACAATTAATCGCTGGATTAGGTTGAAAAGTACTCAAACTGCTGAGTTGTATTGACACCTGATATAAATACGGGATCGGAGTGTTGTGGTGGCTCGAGAACCACCCCGAGGGCCTTGTTTCGAATCCCATAAGTGGCAGACATTTAATATTTAACGCGGTCTGGACTTGAGCACTGTGCGGAGATCACTGAGAGTGCGGTACTCGTTTCGTCGGGTGGGACGTTAAGCCGTGGTGCCCTTGATGCCTTTCGTTAAGAGCAGGCTAGTGCCGGTCTTTCTCTCCACCCTTACTCATGAATTCTCATCTCTGTATGTTTCCTCCCGGTCTGAGTCTCATATGAGTTCAGGACCAGATTTGAAACCCACACGATGCGGTTTGTGGGCGCTTATTTTCTGCGCGTGATACCACCCTCCTTAGAACTCACTCCGCGCAGAGGATTGTGGGAAATGGAGGGCACCCTTTTCCATAAATCAATTCGCACCTCGGGAAAGAGATTCGCGCGGGAAATCTCTTCAGAAAGGGAAGACTGGTTTACTTCGATAGTATTGCGAGGTTCTCAAATCACTTGATTTCGTCTCTTTCCGACGTGACCTTCCTCACTCTGCCCGATTGGATCGTACATCCGCAGCTCGGATTCACTTTCCTTTCGGTCTCACAAAATTCACTTTTATATCCAGCGGGGATTTTGCACAATCCGGGGATTTATACGAAAGAAACTCTGGGTTTCCCGGGTTCTTCGATCCTCTTGGCCGTTGAGAACGAAAAATGACGGTTGTGCATCGGCTGGATCACCTCCATAATTCCCAATACTTGTGTGACGCCACTCTCTCCACTCAATTCATTTATAAGCCACCTTCATCAAGTTTACATACTTAATCCTTCTTCGTATCTCCCACTGCTTGATCCATGTGTCTGCTATGTACTAGGAATTTCATTTCATTGCCACTATTCCCATTCAAGTTTCCTTCGGAGATCGGGTTCGTGTAGTGGCTGGATATGTATTTGGACTTCTATTCCGAAGGACTGGGTTTCGAACTTCAGCACTGATAGATTTTGTATTCACCGTTTACTTCTACTGTTCTTTTACAATTTCTGTTCCTTACCTTCGTCATATTCAATATTCTCTCATACGACCAGCGTCTACCTCAGATTTTCTTGTGCCTACCACGTATTTTTAATATTCCGATACAACTAGCCATATCTTATTATTTTATTTTCTTGCGGGATCGGGTTGATGTGGTGGCTAGATTTTTAACCTCCCTTCCCCAGGGCCCGGGTTTGATTCCTGGCTGAGGCATAGATTTTTCATGGTAATACCGATCCCTACTTGAATACCCACCTTGTGGAGGGCAGGTCACAATCATTTTTTTGATATTTGTTATGTCATTTCACTAGGTCATATAATGTACCTGCCTACGGCACATCGTATGCGCTTAATTTGATTTTACTCATAGGATAAGGTTTTATTGTGCTCCAAATTTTTAAGTGATTCGAACCATCTAACGTAACTTAATTCTTAGCCTAATCCTAAGGCAAACGCAATATAAGATTCCCTAGGAAAGATTCAAACTCACGACCTTTATATCTCCAAGCCACTGTTTCACCGACCCGATTGCTGTAGCAGGCTATTTAACACACTGTCGTCACTTAAACTGGGTTATTTTCATTTCGATGCTCCGTAGTGCAGAGGAAGTCAAGATTAACGCAACGTATTGCTCTCATTGAGTTTATCTTGCCTTACTTATTATTTTTTAATTCATATTGTACTATATTAAATTCCTATTCAACGTGTATTTATTGTTTTACTTTTACCGCGTGTTATACTTTCCATGTCCTATATTTAGTGTTCTATATTCACAGTTATAATGGAGTGTAATCCAATGGTTTTTCACATATCCTTCAGTATGGTGCAGCCAGATTCAGAATTTGTGTCGTCTTCACGATATTTCGCCTTTAGAAATACGTTTTGGAACTGTGTTGGAAATTTGATCAGTGTTTTGACTGGCGTCTCTGCCTTTTGCGCTGGGTATTGCAACAGAAACCTTCAAATTTGTCAACATTCTTCTCCGTCGGTTTCATGGTGTTCCAACCTTCATCCGGTGTGGAGATCATTCTAAGATCATATTCCATCATCTGTACAGTTTCAGAACAAATAAAACTGATTCCAAGGTAACGTTTAGCACTAAAGGCTCTGACAGTTAATCCTTGCCAAAAATTAGAGACCTTAACCTAATTACCTCTCCTTCCAGGTAAATAATCTCTTTCGTGGGGTTCACAAATGATAATAGCCGCTAAAGTAACTTCCCCATAATCAAGATTCCAATACACTCGGAGTCCGTGTTATTTTTGTATTATATTCGCTGCCAAAAATTCCTTTTCTTTCTCCTCGGCTATTTTTTTAACTGGACCTTTATGAGAGGTCGTCAGGAAATGCATTTTCAATGTTACGTCATCGAATGAATTAAAAGTGCGACCGTTTTCTGAAAAAAAGATCCCCGGGGCGTTAATGATCGAAGCGTAGACTTAGAAAGCATCCTTCCGTGGTGAGAGGAGACATTGTTCTTTTCCTCGCCATTTCACAGGTCCGTATCTCGTGCTTCGAATAAAAAAGTTATTTTTTTATCTCATGGGAGTGACTCCGCAGGCCGTTTCTTCAACGTGGAGGTCGAAGTAGTGGGGAGAGGGGGGAATAAACGTCACTGGTGTCTCGCGATCTCGGTTTTTAACGCCCCATTTAATGCTTTATCCTCCGCCCATATTATCGTCTTTCACGGGTTTGTCGGAAGACGCCCACGAGTTCCATGGGGATGTGCGAAAAATAGAAATTGTGAAAATTTTCAAAAGATGAAAAGTTGAGCAAGGTTACTCCGCATCCCGCCCTCCGCGAGAAATCTCATCTCGAGCGTGGATAATCGATTGGAGTGGCCGCCGCTTGAATAGGTGAGCGCGCTCCGGTGCGGCAGGCAGCCTAGTGGAGTTTCGGAATTGGGAAGTGTGTCAAGGAGAGGTCACGGGCCGTGCGATACGTATGTGCAGCTATGTAATGCAGCGCCCGTCCCAGTTTGATACGTGATGCTCGTTTGGGTGGGGGTAGAGCCCATCTGGGTCACCTTAGCACCGCGAAAAGAACCGGAAATCGGGAAGTGGTTCCGCATCTCTTCTTTGCGACTGATTTCAGGCAAACAGAGGATTCATGCCCTTCATGTATCCTCTCATTCTATTCCAAGCACGGAGGCAGGTTGGGTTTGCCGCGGTACTCTGGTAGGTAATGCTCCGTTCAGACAACCAAAAGGTAGTGTAGTTAATTCCACTGGTGATAACCATTGGAATAAACACGTTTACTCTTTCTAACTGTCATGGATGAGTTCGACAAAGCCAAGCCTGAAATCATTAGTAATGTTCCAATAGGTAGCGAATTCGATTCCCATCCCTGTCATGGAGAGAATGATTGTCTTAGGATAGGGTTAGGTTCCATTTGGCCTTAACCATTTGCAGTACCTTAAAACATAATTCCACTTCCATGATAGTGGGAATTACATTTGGTCGCGGCTACAGCCTTATACATAGCTCCAGTTCGGATCCTGTAAGTACAAGAGAGTTTTCAGTGTTATTCCGTTCACTACTGGCTGAAGAGAGCAATCACTTCAAGTTTCACACTCTATACGACGGATGGGACGATAAAGAAACTGTAGATTACTTGTCGCCTCTCGTCGATAGTGGGAAAACGCCTATGCCGGGTTGCTCTACACCCTCTAATTTCCCATTAATGAAATCCCACCATTACTATAGCAGTAATTCCACAGAGAAAAAGTCATTCGCTGTGGAAAAAATCATTCCATTCCATCAATCATTCCAGAAAAATTCATTCTCTCTGGAATATCTGCTATAAACATTCTCTGTGGAGTATCTGCTTTAGTGCAATTTCAGAGGGTAAAGCCGCTAAAGTTTTCACGGCTAGTTCGTGAACTTTGAATCCTACCATTACTCAGTATCCCACCTATCTTTAATGGCTCGAATTGCTGTAGCTGTCGGTACCCTCCCCCCAATAACTACTAATACGAAATCTGTATCGGATTGGTGTGGTGACTAGGGTACTGTCCTCCCATCACTAGTGGTCCGTTTCGAATTTTTCGTTGGTGTACCTCTAACTATTTGTGTCGAGCATCAAGTTCAATACTCAGTCCGTTGGATGGGACGTCAACCCATGGACCTAATGGCGCCTTTCATTAACGGTAGAATAATCAGACTAATGCCGACGACGGGTTTTTCTCCGCCCTCCCTCCTTCCTGTGAAAAATTCCTAATTTCGCGGCATGTAAGTTAATTTAGAACTCAATTATCCTCATCGTTCTTGTTTAATCGGTAATAATTACTGCTTTGATTCCTTTTAATGCGCTTTTGCATCCTCTTTCATGGTCATCAATTTGCATGTGCACTAATTACCTGTACGCAATTGGTAATTATTTGGTGGATTGCAGTAAAAGAAGTCAGCTCCTGTGACGCCCAATGCTCAAATTGTCTTGGCAAGCAGATTCCGCGTGATTACTTGGTATTTGTATGCAACCTAGCAATGCTTCACAGTGGGTCATATACACTCAAGGATAAACCAAAGAGTCTCATTGCCAAGGCCACCGCCATTCTCTTTACGTTATCGTCCTTTGACTGTGACGTAATGTCCTCTCTCTCGAGGATGTTATAGATGTAAGGCCTAACGTATAAGCATTAAAAGGGATGATTATTCATATCGCGAAGGCATCATGAAATTGAAGAAAATGGAAAAAAAATGGTGCATTGATGATTCCTCTTCCTTCGACTTAATCGCTGTCTGCTCGATTAGTTCAGGTATTATTAGCATCTTATTGTTTGTCGTTCAAATCATTAAACACTTCTCTCCCAGTGACCTGAGGGTGGCTGATTGGTCGTAGTGTAACTGCAACCCGTATCCCTACAACGGACACAAATCGTAATGTGATTAAATCCTTGTATTTTTCTCCATTCCTCGAAGCCCAGTCGACGCGCCCTATGCAAATTACGCATCTACGTAATCTTAAAAAACAGGTTGACGAGATTCGGGCTTGATTTAACGGAAGGAACTCATGTTTAATCAAACAAAACTCGCACTTTTCCACAGAAATTTTAATTACCTACTACGTTATCTTGTATCTGAATATGACTCTGTGAGTTGAAGCACGTAGTGCGTAAGAAACTGCTTGGAACATGTTGACGTTGTTTGATTAAATTAGAAAAAGGCGTTTTTATTTTCATTCCTGAATATTCGATTTCCATGGTTACCATTCCTTCATTGTTTTTTTTTATCCTAAGAAGTACGCCCACTCTCTCTTATTCGAGGCTACCTCAATAACGCCCATGTGTTTCTTCCCTAAATTCCTCTTTATTTGGTTAATCTACTTGGGCTTCCCCGACGGGCCAATCCTTCAATTTTTCCCGCAATCATGTTTTAGAGAGATCCATTATGCCTCACGGTGAGACTAATCCATCCGGTTCTGGCCTGTCGTATTGCAATCCATGTGGACCCTTCTTCCTTGGTCTTCTACATATTTCTTCATTTACCATTTTATCCATCAATTTTAATCTTTAGCTTCCTATGCAATCGCCAAGCCTCCAAGCCTTTTATTTTTGCCGTGTGTTATTCTAGAGGTTTCCATATCGACGCACAAAATGATCGGGAGTTTTAAAGGCAGGTGGAGACCCTTCGGGTCACTATTTTTTAATTATAAACTAAAATCTATTTTTTATAAAAACATGTTTTTCATGAAGGATTTGATTTTTTTCCTGACGTATAATTTGAGTGAAATTTTCTCGCATAATATCTTTTATTATTTAGCTTTTCATAAGGAGTCACAGGTCCCCGTGAAAATCAGGAAAAAGAATTTTTATGCTTTTTGATTTCCGAGACTCAAACAGCTGAAGTTATGTCCACCACTACATTATGTGACCCAAGTTAAAACTCAACCCCGCTGAGAGACCGTAATGCAACCAACCTTCCCAAAACGGCGGGCTATAGGAGAGGACTGGATTATTTTAGTATGTAAATGATAAATTATATGAAACCAATGATGAAAATTTACATCCTCTTTATTTTAAGGAGGGAAAATGTAGAAATCACCCTCTGTTGTCCACATAAAAGGCAAAGAGTGCCATGTATTGCGTACTATTTTAATTGTTTTTCCCATTATCATTTTATGGCTGCATACTAGCTAGTATGTAGTGTGTTGGGCCTATAGTCGGGTCCCAATGTCCCGGGTTCAAATCCGGGCGAGGTCTTTATACATTTCCATTCTGGTATTCATAAAATAACACAAGCCGTGTTATTTTATGGATACTAAACCTTTCTGGGAAATCTGTAAATTTCAATCACCGCTTGTCTTTAGTAAGAACTACCCTTACTACTCAGCCTAACGCTCAGTTTGAGCACAACTTTAAAAAAAATTATATTTTTAGTCCTTTAAGGTGTTATTGTACTGATGAGTTCATTGGCATCCCGAAAGATTGGAGACCTAATCGCTTGTGATGTGCGTCGATTTAGAGGCGATCAAGGGCGTGTCCCCGCGTTTACTTTCAAATTAATTTACGTCGAAACTCCCGGCGTCAAGCGTCCCTGAAGAAAAAGGAAAGTCGGACCTTTCCGAGACCGTGGTTGCCCGGCGACGCCAAAGAGGCATTCGCCAGAATAAGAATGCGGAGGACGTGAAGGGGCGGGGAGGGGAGGTAGAGGAATGATTTGTCGGTGGACGAGTGCCCTTCCCCTGATACACCCCTTTCCATCTCCATCTTCTCCTCTTCCTTCCAAATTTTCGTCAAGCATGGTATCGTTGGTCCAGGTACGCCTCGCCCACGCCGGTCGGATCTCGCCCAAGCCGACCGGGGAAGCTCTGGTTGACCCACGATTCAGCACTAGTGCTGTTATTGGGACGGTTCCACCTCAACCCAAGAGATTTAGGAGGGACCGATTGGCAACAGTGGATCATTCCAATTCTTATATTTATATATGTATACTGATTACCCTGATTACACAATACATTTTGGACAGTTTTTAAAGTAGGTGCACAAATTTATTCTGATATCCACTTTTTTCATTTCTCGCAATACTTTAACGAGCTCTCTGGGCCTCATTTGATGATTATTTTACCTTTTTGTCGGTAATGACGAGCGTTAGTCCGTACGGATTCAGTTTTGAAGGAGGTGTAAGCTATAAGCTTAGTCCCGCTGGGTAATATATCTCGTTGCTCATCTAATATGCTCGTTTTGTGCTTATCCAAGGTGCTAAGTGCTTATCCAAGAAGTACGATCCAATGGGCATATCAGTGTTTCAGCGTTATTATTTGATTTTATTACCGTTCAATCATTAAATTCCTGAATGTGGAATATCCCCGCCTTGAACATGAGTACCTATTTGTTTAATTAGCAGAGACTTGTGATACCAGAAAAATTTACCACCCATGCATTTCTTAGGTAATCATGAATTTTACAATGCATAAATCGGCTCGTAATAATTTGATATTTTGGAATGCAAGTATCCGGTGAAAAACGACCTCAAGCAAAGGTATGGGCGTAATTTTAGCTAATGCGTGTGGTGTAACGCCGCTCAAACTTGCTCATCTTTTTCACCGTAAACCTTTTTATTTGGTAGTCGCGATGGTCAGGTCGATAACTCGCTGGCTTGAGAATCCAACGATCGCTGTTTAGCATCCTACCTAGGGTATAGGTATTGTGTTTGCTGTAGTAGGTTAAACGGAGCGATATAAACTTAGCCGTTGGAGACTTAAATCACAATCCTACCACAAATACCAGCTTATCCCTGTTTTTACTTTAAGAAATGGATAAGAACTTGGTTGTATGAGTGGGATAAATACAAATGGCTACGTCAAACACATTCATGTTATTTTAACGCATCCTAGTCGTCGATTGTGTGTGTTCTAATCTTACGATGAGGGCCCATTTGAGAATATACCTATATGAAAGCGTGTTCTCTCGGTACGCTCTGAAGAAATCCCCGCTGTGTTCCGAGAGGTGTGAGAGTGTGCCGAAGTTTTTTCCCCGCTCTGGGGCAAGTGGTTTTCGCCCCCCCGTGGGATGAGATCGGGGCCTCTCTCTCTCTCCTCCCCCCCCTGCTCGGGGGGCAGGCAATATGAGGTACGTGGGTCGATTGCCTGCCTGGGCCCCCGTCCCGCCCCCCCCGGCCAACCCTCGAGGACCCCGCGTGCAGAATCCCAGCCGCCCCCTCCCCCTTGCCTTGAATACGCTGCCCCTCCCACTTCCCCTCCACTCTTCGCCGCCTCCTCCTCCTCCTCTCCCATCTCACTCCTCCTCGTCCTTGAATAATCGCGGAGGGCGTTTCTGGCGAATCGCCTCCATCCCTCCTCCTTCCGAGCCAGTTCCCAGCCGGAACCAACGAAAGTGATGGTGTTGCTGCCTTGCTTGAGGCTGTGCCGCCCAGAAATGTAGAATCCCGCGAATTGAAGCATCCAAATGGAGCCAAAATGAGAGCCTTGCGTGGTTAATATAGTTATTTAGTTTAGTTAAATTAATAGAGACGATATTCGCCATTTAGGATCTTCTTCTTCCCGTGTCGCGTCCGCTCAGCGAATGTTGGCAATCATGTTGGCGTTCATTTTTTTATTGATATTCACTCTAAAAAGTTCGAGGGTGGACTCTGGATTTACACTCCGCCAGACGGTGATTCAGTTTTAAAACGGAGTCACATTCTTCGCAGTTGGACAGTGACTTAAGTTTGTGAGAAAAGCCGCAAAGTAAAAGTGGTAGGAAAACTTCGGGTAAGCGTGCGAAAGGAAGAAAAGGATTAATATAATTTTTAAAATAATTATTACTTTGATATTGTGGTGAATGTGAAACATATGAATACCTAATCTTTCCTATTCCATAACGTTCATCGTGACGTGCATTTTTATGTGTATTTGCGAATGTATTTGGAGTGTAGAAACAATGGAAAATAGTTCCTTCGTCCGACCTTACGTTTTCGAAATTTGATGATTGACTGCCAAATTTATCGTTGAACATATTTCTAAAGGGGCCATTTGGGCATTATACCGCAAATGAATGATTGCCCATGCGCTGCATTCCAAACGAATTTGAAATAGATGTTAAATACACAGTATTAAACAGTACGAGAAGCAACCGTGACACCTCATTATTCGGCCAGTATATTGTTCCTTGCAAGGAACAATATACTGGTCCTTGCATAAAAGTATGCTAAATTCAGGACGTAAACCTTATAAACGGCAACACTGGAATGGTTCCTTCGTTCACATCCCTTTTTCTGCTTCCTCATTAGTTTCTGGTCCGTAGCTTGTTTTCCACGAAAGTCCTCTTCAGCTTATACCTCCCCTTGTTTTCCCGATGATGATATATCACAGCCCCTGCTTATATACATTACTCAGCAAAGATATGAAGTGTTCCAGTGTTGTGCCACGTTGCGGAGTGGGACAGTCTTCGCTTGTCGGGCTGTAGCTAGGATAGTACGGTCGAATGATACGAATATGTTGGACCCTCAGTGAAAATTTCTATGTAATCTTTAGAAAGAAAGTATGTATGATAAGTCAATTCCAGCGAATGAGAAGTATTGTTCACCTGATCATTCGCTGGAATTGACTAGTAAAGTCATTCATGCCGATGCTTCGAAAATAGCTCTCGATACGGCAGCCATTTCCATGATGCGATTGCAATACTATATTGCAATGTGATTTTCTTATCCGATGAAATCAGTTCGGTGAGTACCTTAAAGAAAGTGAGGAAAATGCATCTTTCTTAAAGCAGAAGACCTACCTTTATGCACACACCAGTGTCACTCTTGGTCATTTTGTTAGCGATAAGAAAACCTGAAACACCTTGGCCTGTATATGAACACCAACAAAGAAGTGACCTTTCATTTTAAGTTTTCGTGGATCGGGTTGGTGTGGTGAGTGCAGTGCAGACTGAGGGCTCATGTTCGAATCCCTACAGTGGCAGATTTTTCAATGGTAAACCTGTCCCCGCGTGAGTTCTCTGTGGAGAAAATTTCAAGTTCAGTATTCTGTCCGCCGGGTTGGGACGTTAGAACGTGGATCCTTTGACGCCTTTCGTTAATATCTGTTGCCGACGCCGATCATCTCTCGATCCTTCCTCTGTTTCCTGAAAAAATCTATATTCTTATCCAATAATCAACTTAACCCAAATGCCTTAGCTTATGATCTAAGCTTTTGGTCGCATCCCCCGGATAACTGCTTATCTATTTTAATACATCTTCGGTCAAACTTAAACTCAAAGGAACTGAAAACCCGTGACAGAACCCTCAGCTTGGAGTTTGTTCGACATACTTTTATGTGATAAATTTATCAGCCGTCTAATACATGTGATGTTTTTTCATACCCTTAACGGTATCCGTTGTTTGGTTGTCGTTGTAATGTAGCGTTCTCAGTAGTTGGTAAAGGGATAACGAACACATTTACTAGAAAATGAGACTGTATCATGCTTTAGAAGATATTTTTTTCCAGGCTCGAAATAGAATATCGAAATTAGTATTTCCATGAATTTACGTCAATTCACATCTGAGAGTTGATTATCCCGAAGGACTCCGATCGAGACAGGCAGTATCGATGTTTCATCTCTTTCGTTGAAATTGGAGAGAAAGTTTCATTTTATTTCCAATTACTAGTTATCTCGAGATCATTCGATTAAGATTATTCTTATCTGGATTAAACTTAAAATTGGGTGAGGATATGAATGCAATCACGAACTATCCATCCCAGTACACGATGACCTCAATCGGGTTTTTCGTGGTCCACTCATGTCGGTGTATGCGCAGCCTTTATGTAGATTTTCAAGTTAATTATTTTTAGTTTTTTTTACCGGATAGAATGTTTGATTTCATGCGTGTTTTAGCATTTTAGCATACATTTATATATCCTTCGAAGAATTAAATTAATATTTCCTTTCCTTTTGCTTGGGGTATTCATTTCGACTGCATACCTTTCTTAGTTAGTTGTATAGTCTGAAGTTGTGAACTTCCACTTGTGCGAATTAATTATCGTTTCTTCACAAGAGAGGTTTGTTTTAATGCATTTCTATCTTATTAGATATAGTATGTCGCTAATGGTGTTTTTTTTACTTAAAGCATCCATCTTCATTATTATCTTGGCGTACGTAATAATAGGATTTGATGTTGTTTATACAAAAGTGTATGAATGTAATAATCCTGTCTTGCGAAAAATCTGGCAAGACTCTACTTTCAACATCGTACTTAGTATATGCAAGCGATGCAATGCGGAGAGTAATCACATGTTTTTTTTTAACAATTCGTAAACCACATCGCTCGTTTTGTAACATTAACTCGCCACAATGAGTTGTAGATCTATGAATTTTTTTATGCTGAATATTTGACTGTGGAGTATAATCGCCGCAGCTTCATAGTACTTAGCAGGTTGAGAACATATCCCTTTAAAATACCCATAGGAAACAATATGACCAATGTACCGTCGTTAGGAAAAAATCCAACTGGAACCACTCTTAAGTTTAAATGCTCATGGCTGTAGATTTTTCTCTTTACCGCGAGCAAATAATAATTTTGTCCCTCCATCGTATCAGAAATAATTTATAACGTCCTTTTAGACAACTCGGAAAAGGTGCTATTTGTATGCTTTTTCCCTGTTGAAGCCTATTTTTTTCCTGGAATTGAAATATTTATGTGTTATGGAGGTCTCGAGGTGAATCCAGTTGGTCTCGCGTTCTTGTACACGAAATCGTTAGGATTGGAAACGAAAACTGAATTTAGTGAAAAAATTAATCTTCTAACCATAGTCATTTACTCATAAATCAAAAATTAAAATAAGCAAATGGTGACGCCCACCGAACGAGCTGTGTTAAGGATATCTACGTCATCCACCTGCCATCCTTGATTGTCTTGTGGGAGGAGGGGAGTGGAGAGGTCAGCTCGCACAGATTCTGTCGCAACCACTTCCATTGGCAGAGTCAGCTGTGTGCTCCCCATTGTGATTAAGTGAAGGAGCTTCATAGTGTCAGTTGTCAGATGGACGAAGTGGATGAAGTACAAGTCCTTTGGACTCCCACTTTTCCGAAAGGGTTACAAACATCGGTTCTTAACCACTTACAACCCTAGAACTAATTGAAGGATAGAATAATGGAAATATATTGATACATTTATTTTACAAGCTTTATCAGATTCGGCAGTACCTACTGAAAATATGGTAAACGACCCCATTTTTCACTCATAGGATATCACCTAGTATTAGCCTTAATTCCCTTTGATTATCTGGTTCGTTCCCTGCGAGAATTTTAGAATGTTCCGCGCGTCGTGGTATGAAGTCCTATGTTTCTTTTTGTGCCTCCGTGCATTTGTATAGAATTTTTTTTTCGTGAGTCTGACTGCGAAAGGGGCACAAATCGAAGCGCTATTTATTATCCGCGACGTCGAAAAAACCGTCCCGACGCCGCTGTGCAGTCGAAGAGAAAGCGGGTATTGATGAGGAGGAGAGGGAAGGAAACTCGTTGGGAGGGAGGGAGTCAGGGTCAGGATGTGGAGAGGGGGTGCATTTGAGCCGGAAATCCTTTTTCCGTTTTGGGAAACAGTGAGCACGTGGGAGTTGGGGTCGCCACCGGAGGGTCCGCTTGGGTAGATGGGCCGGGCTTGGGGTAGAGGGAAGGGTCAAGGAGTGGGTGGGAACCGAATATGTAGTCGCGGAACTGGGGAACGGGGGAGGCATTCCGATAAGAGCAGAGATGAGTACTCAGAGATGATGTCCGAATGCGAGCGTCGGATTGCGATTTTAAACGTTCATATACGTTCGTCCGTTATAGCTTTTAGTATCAGCAGTTTGTCTCTGCTAGCCGGCCAGGGCCGTTGACGAAGTCGGTACATCCGCTCTAAGTTCATCCGTTAAATTAGGCACTGAATCTTGACGCTTAAGGTTGGCTAGGAAGAAGGAAGAAAGGAATCGGGAGTGGCAAAGATGGAGAGAGAATTTTGGGTTGTTGTGTTGGCCGCAGCACTGGCCTCACAACCTGAGAATCCGATTCCGAATCAAATATTTTTCAGCTGGGTACCTACCATCGCCATGGTGGCTAAAATCCTAGAGATAACAAATTTATAACAATAAATGTACACCTTTGTCATCAGGAGATCGTTTTCAGAGAGTGACTGTGTAGTGGAAATCATAGGGGACATATTTCACTTGCAAATAAAGAATGCATTAGCGAATTGGATGGGTGAGGTGGCGGAACTGACGACCTATCAACCTGAGGGTCCTGGTTTGAATTCCGGCGGAGGGAGAGATTTTTTTGTGCATATGCGTACCAATCCCTTCTCAAATGCTGTGTGGAGAGCACTTCAGGTTCACCATTTCGTGTCGGATGGGACGTGACACAACCCTCTGTTATGTTTGTAGAAGTATGTATAGAAACTATTGCAAAGGTGACCCATGATTTGGAGTATTTGGTGTTAGAGTGAACAACTGTATTACGCGAAAACGAAGTTGCCTCACAAAGTCTTCGGAGGAATTTCTTATGGAGGCATCTCGATCTTTCGATTGTCGTGTTTCGCTAAAATTCCCTTCCCGATCCCGAGGCAGGAATTGATGCTGTGGTTTCCTTAAGAAGAATTTAGTCCTTAGGGTATAGTGGACAGTTGCTCAGGAAAAAGGCTTCATACAAAAACTCAATGGGATATTTGCCTGTTTGAGTCCTCCATTCTGGGGTGTGACGCTTAGTTACTTAGCAGGGGTGAGACCGCATCGTTTGCCTAATTCGAGTCTTAGAAGACGGAACTTCTTCGTGATATCTCCTCATCGACAAGCACATATCGCAAATTTATCCACTCTAAGTTTTTTCCACCATTCGTCGTTTGTTTCACGAATATGTTGTTGTAATCACAACTTTTCCTCGCAGTTATTCATGTTTAGCAAATGTTCTAGCCCTTATCTCTCATCGGAAATTCTCGGATTTCTAGGAATTTCTGTAAAAATTTGTAGATAAAATTTAGATATCAGTGTGGAAAAATTGGCTTCCAGTTTTTATCAATATTTGATTTTATTATTTTTTGTCGATGGCGATATTATTAATTTATTTTATGTCGATGTCACAAGATATTTACAGCCTTTCGGACTTGATGGCCTTTGAAATTTACATGATTACGGTTAGCTGTAAATACCTTCTGTTTTGCTAATGAAATAATAACTTTTGTATATCTTGGTTTTGTATTTAGAATTCGTTTGAAAATTCAAGTCGTGATCCCTCATTTAAGTTCTCTGCATATTGTTTCGCGTCGTTAACATTTTGGATCCTGTGAAAATATGCAAAATACCTTCGTATGTTTCTAAAGTGCGATATCTGTTATACTTTCATGGGCTAAATGTAACCTTACGCACAGAACATATTATAGTCGTTAATGGTCACAGGACATGTAGAGGCCAAGTGATTGAGTATGCATGGGAATCAAAGCATGGGAAAATGCTAGCTAAAATGTTCAGGAAATTCGATAATAATCGGAAGTATATTTATACGATTACGATACGACATCTTGCTTAACGTAGCTATCCCTTCAGCCATGTTAATTTGTCCTTTTGTTTCAGTTTTTGAAATCATAAGCATACGCTTTAATGCCTCCTCTTGCATACCCTTATTTGTTTGCTTGATTTTGCTATAGATATCACTTGGACCGAGAGAAAATGTGCATATAAGACGTGATGTAATGGAACCTAGTTGACTTTTTATAGCACTTCAGCTTTACATCCTACTGAAAATTCAAACTTACGGATGTAACTTCAGACAAAGTTGCCTCCTATGTAATCGAGTGATATTTTTTGGCCGCAGCAAAAATTAATGATATAACTTTCCTTCTAAATATATTGTGTACTCTGAAAGCCACCTCAATTGTGTGTGGCAGGGGGTAAAAATCACAAAATATTCATTGTATTAATGCACTTATAGAAATAATACTGTTTAAATAGAGGTCACTTGTTAACATCGTAGCAAACGTAGAGAAAGAGGCGAGACTCCTTACTGGTGTTTGTTTTCATTTCTATGGAAACTTTTTTTCGCGGCATTCATTTGCTTCGTGACCTTTGATCTTCGAGATCCAGAGTTTACTTGACTACAAAAATACTCCACATCCTCTTCGACGTGTAACTTTCCCATGTGATATTGGTATTCATAGTAATTAAGCGCCTTAATTATATGAATTACGTTTTCGGTCCACTTTTTTTATTTGGTTTAAAGCTCCCTGGAGACCAACTCTGCTCGACATCCTCGATAAATCACCGTTTTGGGAATTCATTTAACCACGTCGGATGGAACATGATATAGTTGCTCGCGCTTACAGGGAGCATGCATAATTAAACGCTCAACTGAAGTGATGCATATTCAACGGCTGTTCGCGAGGTGGGATTATGCTCGGCACGCGAGTTGCTCGTCCGTTAATTGGGCAAGAGGTCGAACGGGGAGGGAGAAAAGGAAGGGGTTTTAAAAATCGAGAGAAAGTTGTATTAAAAAAATAAAGGGAGAGGAAGGTAGGAGGGTGTGGTCGGGCGACCTCCTCCAGGGTGTGCTCTGTTTCGCCGTATTTAAATAGTATGAAAAATAAATAAATTTACCTCGACTCACGCTTCGCGAAAATTCCGCAACTCGCACGTCATGGCTGGAAAATTAATTAAAGCGGGAAGGTTCGCAGTTTTTGTCGGAATTAAAAAAAAACGAGCTCATGGACTAGCTGATTCAAATTGAACTCGCGTGGTTACATTTATAAATGAAATTCATTCGCAAGGAAGAAAATCTCTATTATTTTCGAATTTATGTATCAAACTAAATGTGCAATCAGTAGTCACAATACGTTGCCTCGTTCGCTCAAGTATTTCATGACAAAGTAGACCATATTGCTCGGAACTCGTTGAAAAACATTTTGTCAATAAAAGTGATAAATTATATTTGGTTCAATAGATCCTTTTTATACTTCTATGCGGAAAAATTCATGCTCGTCGGTGACGAGCACTACCTATGAGCCGTGCGCTATTGGCTCATTCAGGAGTGACTGATCCTTGTCGTACTATATTTCTTCCATTATGGACTTTTTGGGTTTTATGCTTCAAATTAAAATGTGTGAAATTTAGCTACCCTATTTCACTTACGTGAACATCGCATACTTATAGCATTATTGTGGCACTTATGTTGAGAAATGTCGTCTTTCTCTTTACTAATGTTTTTCTTGTTCACAAATCGCTTTTTAAAATTGTATCAGCTCAAGGGGGGAACTGAACCTGGAAAATGAAAAATCTTTGTCATGGCCCGCAGTTGGCCTTTTTTTCGAGAAAATGACTCGCGGTCGTGACGCGTGAAAATGTTAAAGTATTCGTCATCTATTTTGACTAGCGAAGCCGTAACCTAACCTTCTGTGACTAAAGGAGATTAATTATACTGAGTAAATTCTTCTCGGGTCTTCATCCGGGTTAGGTTCTCCATCTCCGCCGACGTTTCGATTAATAATAGGTTTTTATTCTCTTATGGATCACCCTGAAGAGTTCTATGTATATTGGAGCTTTGGCTGTAGCTGAAACTTGCGCATTGCGGTAGGAATCAAACCGAAGTTTGCTACAGTTGTGGAAATAAGATGGGAAATATGTTAAGTACTGTTGAGCGAGTGAGGAGGAGTAGTTGATGCAGTTAGATGTTTAGATGTAAATAAGAGACTTTTTTGATTGGTCATAGACAGAAAGGGAGTGTGACGAGACCAAGAAGTAATATGTGTTTAGGAATAAATATGTAAAGTGAACTTTCTTAGGCGTGTCTTAGTGAAACCGCTGCTAACTGGGTAAAGTAACTGTTTATTTTACCCAAGTATGTAGTTTTAGAGTTCTGGCACGTACTGGCAAAGTTGCTGGTAGAACTCTGGTATCATGGGGAATAAAACTTTGAAGCTGTAATACTCTTACATATGTGTTCAATTTCTCCTCAATCGTGGATCTTATCGAGAATTCGAGGGCATAGCAGGAATAATGGTGAGGGCATAGCAGGAATAATGGTGAGGGCATAGCAGGAATAATGGTGACTGCGGTACAGTCCATCCATGCTGTATGGACTAGAAAAGTCATCAATTTTATTCACAGAGTCCTCGGAATCCCTCAATTCCTTCCTGCCCTCATATCACGAATTTTACCCGAAGGTCTTGACACCTTTTTTCATCTTGTGAACTGCCTCTCCTGAAGATCCATGCAATGGACCACGGCGTATGGTTCACTTCCAAGCTTAAATTTGTCCTCCCCTTGTGTCTGTTGGGAAAATGTTTTTTCCCTATGCAGTGAAAATGTATTCCAGTCAATGAAGGGAGTCGGAAAGAAGTTCTGCTCGCTTCAGCGCTCTTTTCTCTTGTTTTCCAAGGCATTGTCGCGACGTCACGTGAGGTGAAAAGGTCGTGAAATGGTTGCCGAAACGTTTTTCCCTCAACACCCTTGGCGGTCATTTGGCTCGTCGGTCGTGACAATTTTTGCTAATTCCGATAGACAGTGAAAAGGAGAAGAAAAATACTTCACTGCGAGAGGTGTTGAGTTTATATGTTTCAGTGTCCAGATAATTCTAAAAAGTGCAGACACGGAAATTTGCGGAGCAGGTGTCAAATGTACTGTAGAAAGGCGATAGATTTCTCTCATACTAAGGTCGTGTAAATGAAGATGATCAATGATTATTTCTATGTTTCTGCGTCATAACTTGACCCACTGTATGCGTCTCGGTAACCTGACCTGATCTAACTTTACCGCACATGCCGCTTCTAATATTAAGGAAGTACTCGCGAATAAAAAGAGTGAGGGAATCATTGAAGCTCACGGGGAAAAGAAATTACTTTAATCTATATAAAGATAAAGGTTCAATAGCCACCCGTTTCTGCACCTGACGTGAAAGAAGATTTTTCTACAGTTAAAATTCTAAAATTTCACAGTAATTGGTTTAAATTATTTTGCAGTGAGCCTGAAACGTATATTATTTTTAATAATTTGAATTAAGGTTAATTTTTTGTTTCTTAAAGAAGCCTGCGCATAAAACTTGGTGAGAAAAATTTCCTTCTTATTTTGATTGTTCCAATCGGTTGCTCATCACAAGCGTCTCTCTCTACAAGCTATGCTAAAAAATTGGAGTTAACTGCAAACCAGCAGTTTCAATTGTCCTCTTTTCAATGATCTCATGGTGATAATTTTTATCTTTAAATTTCATTTATCACCTCACAAACAATGAGAAAACCTTTAATTTGCATAGACTACTCAATAGTTGTTTCCTTCCCTTCCGTTTTTCAGTAGTACGTACATTACTCCACTCACACTTGTGATTCGTTCATCACTTTAATGACCTGCGTCAGAATGATGGCGCTTTTATTTTTGAAAAGAAAAGAAATATCTTTCGTACCTAATACTAAACCTTTGCCTTCGTTAAGGTCGATCTCTTAACAGGTAGACTTATTATCTTATCAGAGGTTTTTTATTGATTTCGAGTCATTATTTCCGTGATTTTCTTTGTTCGTGCTTCGTCATCCCGTTTTTTTGCTCTGCAACTTGCCATCAAGCAGGTTTCGAGATGGCATCATAGACCAGAATCTTAAGCATTTGGAGGATAAAATCCGTATTTTAAGTAGTCAACCGTGGTATCCAGGTAGGATTAAGATCTTTGGATAGATGGTGTGATATAACGTTAGGTGTGATAGGTATAACTCAGCCGTTAGAGCAACAAAAACCCAAGATTTGTACTACCACCCATCTTTGAGGACGAAATCGTGGTTATTCACTTTTTCATGTAGCGCGTGAAGAATTGGTTTACCTAATAGTCCAGAAAGAAATACTAAGGTGTATCTATTTCCATGTGATTTCTTTTAGTGCCAACGCTAGGCGTCTGGTATGAGTGAAAAATATTAGGTTTTTTGACGAAAACGTATGTTTTTGGCCATAAATGTATACAAAATCATTGAAATATATAGTCAGAGTTAAAACTCAAAAGTCTAATTTCTTTCTTTCCCAAGGCATGTCGCAGGTTATATAAAAATTCAAAAATTTCGTTTACCTCGATTAAAATATAGTGTGATTTTTTTTAAGAAAGAGGGGAAAATGCCTTGGGCCGAGGTTTCAATCTTCTAGCATTTTTAGCCCGTATCCCGAGGGCTGATAGTTCCGTGGGCTGGCACTATAAGGGTAAAAGTATCGAGTTTTTTTTCTTCGCCCCCAATTGCCTCATGTCAAATAGTCCTGGCTACGTCACCAACCAGGATATATTACGCGACTCTCAGCTCTCCCCTCTCCACACGTCCTTCCCCTCCTCGGGACCGGGATGGCACTCTTTCCCCTCTTCCCACTGGTGATGAATTAAAGTGGGTATCAACTCATGGGGTGAATTACGAGGGCGCGGGCCAATCTTCTTCCCCGTCGCCTCCTTAACCCTTTCACAGCGACCGATGTGGAGGGACGGCTCCTCTTTTAAAGTGGGTCCTCGTGTTTGTGTGTGTGAAGTGGAATTCTTGATCCGACCGGCGGACCTCTCCTTCCCTTGAGGAGCGAAATAGAGGATGCCGGGAAGAGTTGAGATCCAGCGGGAACGGGAGGGGGGGGGAGGTGTCACCATAGGGGGTCACGCCGTGTAGCATCGCGGCTGATTGATTTATTTCGCGCGTCACATTTCGCAGGGGGGAAAGGAATCGTTGGGAGTGTATCGGAGCGTCCTCGAAAATTTTAACCCCTCGCGTTGCCATTAAGTATTCTGTTTCGGTACATTCAAATACCGCTGACGTAGTTGGTGAGTGATTCAAGTTTTTTTTATTTGTTTGTATCCTCCTGGATTAATATTCAGTATTCACATGATGTATCTGTTAAAGATATGTAATTTAACCGTTAATCTTGTGAAAAAATATAATATCTATGCGTAGGTGGTGTAAGTACTTTATAGCGATGTCACATCTCACATTTCTCCTCTTGGCCTTCTACGTAATACCTCTTCTTTCACTAAACTATAATAATAAAAGTGGAGTGAGGAGGGCCCTACTTCTCTAGTTTATTTGTCATGATTATTATAGGTTGTACTGATCAGAGTCCTCTGGATTGCCAAATAATAAGTATAAAGTGTTGGAGTAGTGTTGTGAATACCCTCTAGAAGACTCTTAATAATAGGCTGAGAGTTCCCTCTGGTGATTAACCCCTTGTGAGGCTGTTGGATAACATTTTCCCGAATTCATGATGAATGAAGGCACGATGGCTAATTACTACAATTTATTTTACAAACCGACCCAGGTTTCGGCATGAAATGCCATTATCAAGTAGAGAGTGACCTTGTGGCTTGTCATGCTGAAACTTTCGGTCGGTCGGTCGGTTTGTAAAACAAATTGTAATGATTGACAACTGTGCCTTCATTCGTCATCAATATAAAGCATTTCTAACACGTAATGCTGGAAACTCTTATTACGTCATATTTTCCTGAATTATTTAAAATATAGTATCCGTGGTTCTAGTGCCACAACTCGGCTCACGCCTCTTCCTTTGTCTCATATTTTTTCTGTCAACTAGCCTCCTCTTCTTCTTCTTCCCTGTTAAACTTGTTGGGGGCCTAAGATATTAGTTTTGAAGCAGTGTATTTTCATTCTCCCGATCAAAAGTAATGATTTCTAACAAACTTGTCTCGCAACTCTCGGATATAGGGGTTCTAATGTGGCTTTCCAGCCAGAGGACCATGGTTCGAATCTCAGCAGTGTGATAGACCTAAGTGTTATTAGATAGGTACGTTATAGTTATGAATGTGATTAGATATTTTCTGTGGTATACCGGACCCTATTTGATAGTTAATTGGAGACCACTTTGAGGAATAACTGTTGAATCGAGTGTCGTGGGTCTTTCGTCGTCTTTCGTTAAAAATCTTGTAATGCTTACGCAGGGTTTCTCTCTATTCTTCCTCCGTTCTCTTAAGTGTTCACACCAATACCTAGCGATCGAAAAATTCACAGTCACGTAAATAATCTTAGGTGTTGATCGCCTCGCGTAAATAATTGCTAGCTACAGATACACTTTCTGCTGGGTCTGATGGATAACCCTCTTCGCCTGAGCTATATTATAGATTATTTCCTCTTTGTTTCTTCCATAGTGGGCTAATTTACCTCCCAAAACGGCAGTACCATTGCATCGTTCAATCTGTTGTCTCCCTCGCATTGCGGCAATACATTGATATCGTAGTTGACACGTCGCAGTATACCACTGTCCTACCCAGTTCCTATACTCGTGGTCTAGAAGGCGAGGGTGTAGCGCGTGCATAGTTCATTCATTTCTGCGACTGCGTCATCTGGGAAGCGGCAGCATTTGCGGAATACAGCTCATGAGGCTAATGTCTCCCTTGCTCCATCCCCGATTCCTCCCTTCCTCTCCCGCCCCCCTCTCTCTCCGCATATCATTGGAGCGCCTTCTTCCTCCGTCTCGTCTTCAGATCAGCTGCGCGGCCGGCGGTGGCGGCACACGCATTTGTTTATCTTCTTTCTCCCCTCGCCGCCCGGTCCACTCAGGGCGTCTGGATCCGTTGATAAGGAGGGCACAGCCGCTCATTCGCAGCTCAGTGCGTCGCCGAGTAAAGAACTGCGCTGATTTTCGCAGGCTTCGGTTTCGCCGAGCGAAAAAATGAATGATACACGAGTCTCGTCATTGCTCTGTGTGTTGCATGAGAGAGATGGGCAATGGAAAATGTGTCCAGCAAAGGAGAGAATTGATCGAAAAACTACCCAAATGTGCGAGGGACTGTGCGGAAAATTTAAAGCGAGCATTTGCCCATCGAATTCGCATTTTTTTTGCATTATTTCGGATTATATTGACGAATGTTGATGGTCTTTTCTAATTATCTGTGATTCGATAAGAATATTATGTTTCGCTTTTTTCTTCATAAATAAAAACATTCAGCATTAAGCGTTTAACTTAGCGTACTGACGTTAAGCTTGAATGTGGTCTCGTAATGGGTGTAATCACAAGCACCAAAATTCTTTCTTTAGGAGAAACTCGATTGTCGTATTTTTTATGCGTCTTTTGGGTTTCATTCCGCTATTTTCTATACTCGATCAGTATTCGATCCCGGAACTTATTTCAAAGCTTCTGCATGTGGCACGTGGTATGTAGCCGCCAGTCCCAGTTGGTGAAATTTCACTTGGAAATTTAGTGTAATTTCGCGTCAGATAAGTCCTCTATTGTTTGACATTCTCTCCAGATGTAGTGAAAAGTGAAATTTCTGCTACGTAAGCCTAATTTGTCTAGAAAGAAAAAAGTCATCTCATCAAACTGCCAATTATACACATTTTTTTGTTTAGCTTTTATTATGTTAAGTCCTAACCGCGGGCAGGATAGAAATCAGAACCATCTACGTATTAGATCCCTCAGAGTCAATTGAAATGGAATATACGTGAAAGACCCCATTGACCAGTCCCATAAAAAAACATATACCACTCCTACTCAATGCGCTATGAAATAGAATCAACGTTTTAAAAATAGTCTTTACCGCCTCTGTTCCATACATGTAAACAATCGTTTCCAGTCTGACAGCCTGGCATCTCCGGAAGCTAAGAGCATTCTCTTTCTCATTTGATACCGTACCACTCGGAGCGTCGGGATGAGAGGAGTGATGCGGATTCAGTTTAGTAATCGATTCCGCCGAGAATTTTTTGCTCCATATTGGGAATTGGGGCCGGAAGACGGTTTAACTGAAGGGGAGCTGGGGAAAGATTAGGGCGAAAGACTAGAACATCATCCCCATCCCCATTCTCGTGTTGACCCTGTGCGCCTGTTAAAAGGAGTTCATAATGTGAACGCCTTCAAAATGTAACTGACATATATATATATAGGTTGGTTCATTTTTTTTGCGCGTAACATGTGGAAACGGTGAATAGGTCAGGCTTAGATCTATCTCACTCTGAGTATTCTAACCACGGCACGAACCAAACCCCTTAAATGTCTAACAGTAGTTTTTAGTCTGTGCCCGCAGATATAACAACTTCTGACAGGGAGGAGAGGTAACAGGGTGGGAATGAAAAGGCAAGGAGGAAGGATGGAGAGATACATCGTCGGCATTTACCTGCTCTTAACGAAGGCGTCAAGGGGACTAGGTTTAACGTCCCACCCGACTGACTGAGTACTGAACTCGAATGTTCTCTACAAAGCACTCAAGTAGGGGTGGATTAACCAAAGAAAAAAAATCTTTTATTGCCGGGATTCTAAGTGCTCTAAACCCTACTCCAACCCGACCTTCTGTCGACTATAGGGTAGGCTCTTAAACGGTGGTATACATATATAAATTCGATAACATAATATCACCGGTGTAACTCATGGGGGAGGGTTAGCGGAAGCGAGGTAAGCCCAGTGAGTTTCTTCGGACTTGATCGGAAGAAACTTCACTTTCGGCCGTTAATTCCTAGAAAAGGCCCTAAATGGCAAAACCGTTCCTCTTCTCGCGTCTTTTCTTTTCCGGGAAGTTTCTTTGGCGAGTCAAAAGCTAAATCAGCGCTGCCTTGTGTTCGCATCCCGAGTCAAATCGCCCGGGCTGCTCTGGAATAGGTTAAGTGGTCGTCTCTGGAGTGTTAGCATCGCGTCGCGTCGGTTGAACGCGGGGTGTTGTTCGAGTTAAAGGCGACGCCGAGATTGGGTTTTGGAGATAAAGGAGACTGAAAGGGGGGGGGAGTGATGGATCGTCGGGCGTGTGAGTGGATGAGATTAATGGCGCAGATCCGTTATTAATTTCGCGGCTATATCGAGATTAGAATGGCTCCTCTTGTTCACTTCGTCGAGATTAGTTACTTCCCTCACGTTTCTTTGGGACGGTGAGGCGTGTTTTACATGTAAGCATTTCTAACCTGATTGGCTGCCGCTGGGAGTAAGCTTTGCACAATCATAATTCGAAAGTCCGATTAAAAGTTTCTAAATCCGTTCGTTGGTGCAATTGAAATGTTTGGATACTTATTTGTGAGAAGTTTTAATATTTAAAGGACATATTGAAAAAAAAACTATTTATGCTTAGTAACAACATTTTAAAATGTTATTCTTGGCAGAAATTCGAGGCATCAGGCATTGGAATTCCAACATAATACAAAATAAAATATGCTATTTTCCATTTAGATGATTAAACTTTCATCTTGGATGAAAATTGCATGTTTTAATCTGAATAACGGCCAGGAAAGGTTTTTATGGACCAATACTACTCTCAACCCACTTTTTTGCGTTCCTTTCTAATTCATCCCTCTTCAATACGATATGATTTATATCTTCCTTTATGTCATCTAGATTATCGAAAGTGTTTTTCTCTCTTCCCCTATTGCCCAGAATTCTGCCTTCTGAAACGGCATTCACGATAACATCACCATCAACCGCTATTCTAGTATGCACTAACTTGATCACTTGATGAACATTTTGACCTTCTATAACTGTGAGATTGTTGTAATGAATTTTCCGCCTTTTTTGGGGAAGTTTATGGTGGAGAATTATTGCTCTGCATTATTTTTACTACCGGCCTCTTTCTTATGCTTCTTCTATCTTCAGATCAACGTATTTTTTATCTCTCTTTTTGTTATCAATATACCTTTTGTTGTCTTAATCGTGAAGCTTAAAATAATTTATCATGAATGTGTCAGATGTTTGTTATAATTATTGAAAATAACTGAAACAAGCTTTTAACGTAGAGGTTTAATGTATCATTAGGTTTGAATAGTTTATATTATTGATATAGCTGATAAAGTAGCTTCGGCTTCTGTATAATTATTGAGAGGAAACTTTGCCGCGACCGTTCTTAACTATTCATCCCCAGTAGAATAAATGAAGAGGGGTTATGGAGGGGATAGATGTCATAATAGGTCTGGTTTGGACAATGTAACTATTTCTATACCGTATTTTTAACGAACAGAGAGATAAAAGCGCCTTGTAAAAGATGATTTTTAGCCCATGCATAATTCCTTTTTACTGTCGAGAAGAAAGGCATTGCCTACAGAATTCGTTCCTTATGCTAGGGCGGCGCCGAGAAATATTTAAGGGGGCCGGAATGTGAGGGGGAAATCGAGAAAACTGGGAATGACTGATGACATTCCTTTCATCCGCCGGAAGGTCGTGAAAGGCGTAGGGAACGTTGGTAAAATGTGTACCGGGGGCAATAATTTACGCCGAGAGAGATCAAATAGAAAGGCGTTAAGCGTAAAAGAGAGAACGAGGAAAAGGCAACCGTATTAAGTGGGCGATAAGAGGGACTTAGATATGAATGCGAATCAGAAGGAAAGGGAATCAGCATCTGTTGATGATAATGAAATACGGCGAAAGAAGGGAAACCTCCTGGTCACGCTTGCCGTGCCCTTAAGTTTTCCGTCATCGTCTTTCCCTCGGGTTTGCATGTTACGGCATGCGATGCGGTGACTTAATCGGCGATTATAAGTTTATCTCTATTGCATTTTTGTCTTTACTCTTTGAAGATTCCTTCGCTTACCTGGAAGTATATACGGTATTAGCCTGAAGGACACAATAGGCCCATAATTGTCTTTCTTGGACTCTCCGTAATCTCCCAGGCATTGCTGCGTAGCAAACGTTTTGTTCCCTATATTTTATAAGCTTATTATGATCACTGCATTATGGGTTCGATTGTTAACCCTAAATTCTATGATAAAGCCACCTAAGAAATAAAGTACATGTTTTCGCAAGCAATGCTGGCACTAATGTGAAGTTATCACTCTCTAGGCCGGTCACCGGATTTATACAAAAAATTAACATATCTGGACAGTCACACAAAGAATGGAATTGTTTACATATAGTTTCATACGCTCATTTCGTAAATATGCAAAATTCTGCATTGCTTATTCTATTTTTCCCTCTGGGTTTAGTTTAGTCGTTCAGTGATAATAATGTTTTACTTACTCTGAAATTTTCATATGATATTATTCCATGGTTGAACTTATTAATTTTCTTCCAAAAGCATAGAGATAGTCTGATAGCAAAGCGGAATAATTTCAGTGAACGGAGTCGCGCGTCGTTATTGTACTGTTGCGACACAAGCGTCTGCAGTTACAAGGACTATCTAAGGAATGGAGTAATTCTCTTGAAACGCTCACCTTACGGTACTCAATTCACAGTCGATATTCTACTGAACAATCTCTACTATTGTTGGTATTTGGACCTAGGACTTCGGTATAATGGGATGCCAGTATCCAGCCACCACATCTACCCGCCGAACGGATGATAGCATCTCCCGCATTCTGAGATTTATAGCAGCTTTTCAGTGCAAAATATGGATGATTTTTTTCTTAAAATGTGCTCTGTAGCCGACTCTTCCCTAGCGCCTTATGTAGGTTTTAATATAGGTGCAGTTAATTGGGGGGATAGAAAAATACCTAAAAAAGAAGATGAATTAAAATATGTTGGACGTGGTTGGAATCAGAGGAAGTTGGTGGAGGAGATTAGAGGGGAGGTGGAGGAATGAATAGCGTCAGATAGGGGGCTATGGTATTTAGCGGGACGAGATAAAGGTAGGAAAGTTGAGTGCACAATCGTTAAGAGGAAGGAAAAGGATAAGATTTTTGTGTGGGCTGACAGGCATTAGGAAGTATGTAAAGCTGAAGAAGGGCATCGTATAATGAAACCGATTTATACGTATAAGGCTGTGGAGGAACATGAGTAGGTGTTTAATATCTGTGTTAACCTACCTAAATCGGCGGAACACCTTTAATAACGGTTGAGCAAACAAACGTCATTAACCGCGTAATGTTTGTGACACCCTCGATGTTGCCAACCGTTTCCGTTGCCTCTCTGGGTGCCTCATCCTGCAAGACTGCTCCTGGACAAAGATTTTCTTCAGGAAAAAATGAAGATTAACAAGGTGACCATTAGTGTAGCTCGATGACGATGAAAATAGAGTTGATTGGGGAGGAAAGAGGACGAAAATAGAATGGATCCGGGAAGGAGTTGATTGGGGGAGGTCGAGAGTGATAAATGGGGAAGGAGGCGGAACGAGATATAGAAAGGGAGGAAAGCGAGGAGCGGGGGATGTAAGGGTGGAATGGGACTTGGTCGGGGTAGTGCTTATGTGGGCGGATCAATCTTATGAGGCCAGCCAATACATTAACTTGCAATAAATCTCGCAGCGGTCACGGAGCGACCCGGGAAATGAATTAATTAAGACAAATGTTTCAGGGATCGATCAATCAATTAAATGGCGAGCCGTTAATGCATCCCCTGAAGACGAGGACAAATAGGATGCCCATTTTTTACCCACCAGAAACTCAGTAAACGTTTTCCTGAAAAAGGTAGGATGTATTCCTCACGTAATCGCCGCTGCAAGTTGTTATTTGTCTTGTATATCATGTTGACTGGCAGTTATCCTTTCTTGAATTGTTCTGCGTATCAAGTGGTAGATTCAACAATTCATTTTTTGAGGAATGGGTGGAGAGATGATGTTTGGACGTGCCAGTCACGATTCTGTTTAACGAAGATATTAAAACTTCAGTTGCCTTCATCCTCGCCACCAAGTAATGCTCATTTGCTTGGAGGACTAAGTTATTTTTTATCTCGTATATTCTGTCCTGTTGGAAAATGGCCAGATAGTCTTTAAAAATGGTCCTTTATCCTATTTCCAAACCCTTCTAAAATATTAACACAATACAGTACTCGTAATGTATACTACTCCGTACACAATTACACAATTAGTAATATGAGTACTTTACTCCCTATCTGTACGTTCAAATTGGACTGATTAAAGAGTGGAATCATCATGGCGTGATGATAAAAAGTGTAGAATCGTAGGTTTGCTAAATATTGGCTTTGAAGAAAGAGGATTAAAGTTGACTAGCGGTGACCTTAGAAATTTGGGTGTGAAGAAATGAAGAGGGTGAGGTAGGTGGATAGGAATACAAGCGAGAAAGTTCTGGAAATAGTGTGAGAGAAAAGGAAGTCGATAGAAGATATTAGGAAAAGACAGATTGAAGAGGTGATAAAGGGCAAGGGGGTTTTGGAAGATGTGATAGAGGGTAGAACGTTAGGAAAATGGGGAAGAGAAGAATCGATAGGAAAGAACGCTAGAAGTAGGTTACTGAGGTAAGGGAGAACAACTTTCGAGGCGTATTCAGTTATTGGAGAATTTTTCTGGTATTTAGAAGATTCCTTGTCGAATATACCTTAACCGGTAGACCTATTAAAATGGGGAAATATTGTGAGATCATTACTGAAGAAACGCACGAAATATTCCTCCTCATCTTTCTTCACAAAATTTTCCTCGCAGTTGCCCAAGACGAAAGTTGGTTTACTTTGAAAGAAATGTGTCATTTGAGTGATCGGAAGCGGATCAATTAAGCGTGCCCTATCTATGAGAAACGGGAGTGTCACAACGAGAGGTCACTGACGAACTGAAGCGAGCAGAAGTCGTTGAACTCCCCCTCCGCCGTCCGTTTTTCTTTCTGAAAGACGTCGTCGGCCCGTTCCACATTCGCGTCGAAGATCTTCACTGTTCCGTCAAGTGGGGTTCCTTGTTGATCGGATAAGTGGGGGAGTGGTGTGCCTTTTGAAAATGTTCCCTTTGCTGGATTTCCTCTTCGTTGAAAATATCGCTGCCAGCGTCCGCTCGCCGAACAACCCGAGAAGAACTGGATTATTCGTTGGCGTTTTTCTTTGGTCGTCATCAGAGATTAGTGCATGCTAAAACCTAGAGCTTGCATGAAATTTATTCTTAACAGCAAGAAAGAGAAATAATTAGGATATTCAATCGAATACCAAATGCCAATGCCAAATATGTGATATTCTTGAGGGATATAGGGACAGCTTTAAAAGTAAAGCTATGTCCCTATTAGGCCTCCTCTACCGCTTCACGGAAATCCGAGATGCCCGAGCACTGCAATCGTACTTCTCATCAATTGTCCTCCCTCTTATTTCTTATTGCTCCCCCATATGGTCCATGTCCGCTCCGTCTAATCTCAAAGCTATTTACAGTGTAACCAATTTCTTCGGTAGAATTGTGAAGCATAGAGTCCCACTCCTCCGCAATATGTCTACGGATGCCATTCTCTCTTCCCTTTCCATCTGCACTCTGCATAATGACAGGCTTAAAACCGACTTAAAAATAATTTACAACATTTTGAACTCAATTACTGACAGCCCTGAACTCCTATCTCTCATCAACTTCAGAGTTCCATCTCGACCTACCCGTACCTTACTCGCCTTACTCCATTTACCCGTTCCTAGACTATCACTACTAGACACTTTCCGACAACATCGATCCGTTCTTATTATCTTCAACCGCATTTACTAATCTAGCCCTATCTCATCTCTGTCAAAAATAATTGGTACCTTCCTTCCTGTCATTATTGTGCTACTCTCTTTTGTTACTTTCCTTTGTACTTTATTTGTTGATATTATTCTTACTTTGCTCTTGTGGATATTTACATTTTTCCAATCCTTTTATCGTCACCTCAACCGGGGTTAACGTTTTTATCGTCATAAGGATGAAAAGGATGCAATTTTCCAGTGGGATAATTTATTGGCGACCTACGTTTAGATTATGATGTTTCACATCGAAAACTAGGACGTCGATAAATTATGCTAGTGGAAATTTACATTCTTTTCATTCATTGTATTTGATTTCCACAACGTCACGCCTGCATCTTTTTGCTATAAATATAATTTTCAACAGAACCACTTTTTTATTATTATTTATTAATTGCTCTCCTGAAAATGACTTTTATTCGTTCAAACCGGTCGAGTGAGCAATAAAGAGTGCTGGAATTTAAAAAGTGGATCTCCTTCATGTCGTAGATTAATTCGATCAATATAATCTGTGGGAGTTTTACTATTTCGGTTAGGATTAGAATAGAGGGACGAGTCTACATGCACATATTAGGATTCTTTCCGCTCTTATCTCTTCTTTAGATGGGATAAAGGAATCGTTATAACCAATTTATCTCCCGAATGAACTCATTGACCCGGTCTTACCAAAACATCCAAGATATCTGACCCTATATTGGCAAAATAATTTCAATAAATTATTGACGAAAAATGGCCATTATAAGACCAATTTTTTGTTGGCCATGTAGCGTACAACCAATTAGCCCAATATTTTTCCTAACTTCAAGTTTGTTGAGTGAAAAACTTACTTCAATCAAGAAGTTATTTATAAATCTGTCTATGATTGCTGACTGTTAAGGCTTGCCTGGATGATTTCCATTGGTCTATTCATATGCCTTTTTCCACATTCTCACGATCGTGAGCTCTCTTATTTCGGGAAAATTCGGTGACCCTCGCCTTCGGCATTCGTTACTTAGTTACTTTTTAGAAGGCGACCGACAACTAAGGTCATTTTCGCATTTAGAATAGGTCTGTGGATAGGATTGGATAATTATGGACAGGAATATTTCAGAGAGCATTGGCGTTAGCCTGATCTTAACGAAAGACACCTAGGGAACCACGGTTTAACGTCTCATCCGACAGACGGATTACTGCACTCGAAATGATCTTCACATGGCGCTCACTTAGGGATCGATATATAAATGAAAAATATCTGCCTCAGCCGGGATTCGAGTCCGGACCCTCGGCTTGGGAGGCCAGTACTCTAACCACTTCACTCCTTTATTCTTACACCACACCACGATCACCAAAATATCTTCAGTAGTTGTAGTTATTGGGTTGCTAGATGTACTGTCGGCAATGGACATTACATTAATGAAAAATCTCTTTCACTACTGGGACTCAAACTCGGGCCTTTGGGATAGGAGGCCAGTACTCCAGCCACCGCACCAACACTTCGGCATTCGTTGCAGGTCGGTTCTATCCAATCGACCGAATTCTTCGATCGCTACCACGTGTGTCGACACACGCCGTTCCCCTTGGACGCCGTGACCCCTTCGGCTTGGCGGAAGATGATCGCGAGAGGGGGCACGCATGGGTACGCGGCCTTCCCTGCCGCCTCTGAATCGACTGCGCCAAATCATGCGTCTCTTGATTCATTCACCGATGTTCTCTCCCTCGGAAGTCGTCGGGCGAAAAGTGATTGATCCGCGCGTCGAAGCGAGAGATTGGGGAGAAACAAAATGGGGTGAGAATAATGCGGAAAAGTACAGATAAAGAACTCTCACATCTACAAACATGCTTTCTCTCTTTAGGACAGTCCTCACAAGCCTTTTTCAATAAAACTATTTGTGACAGCGTTCTCAAAAGACACATTTTTCTATCGAATTCATGAATTTCTGTTTTTTACCTCAAACCGTCCGGCTAGACACTCGTGTCATTTAAGTTTTCTAATGCCACCATTAGCACAAAATAAAAAAATAACAACGGAATATAAATATTTAATCCATACATTCTTAAAGATCCTCAGTATTTGAGGTAGCTTGTATATCACACCTATGAATCAGATCGTGAAATCTAAATAAATTTTGATAAAAAATTTAGCGCATTTATATGGGCAAAGGTCATCGGAATGAAAATAGAATCACGAAGTCTAGCCCTCTGGCACCTTCGCCTGAACCAGGATTAAGCAATTAATTCCTCCGCGGCACACTTCCAGTCAGGTTAAGAAACACTGCCCAAGGGAGTGTTCAATTTTTCATTGGCATACCGGTCCCTAATTGAGAGCTGTGTGTAAGTGACTTCGAGTTCAGAACTCCGTCCGTCGGGTGGGACGTTAAACCGTGGAACTCGTGGCGCTAACCTGGGTTTCTTTTCCCCCATCCTTTTTCACATGAAAAATCCCTGCATCATCCCAATTATCAACCAAAAAAATGGAGATAATAACGCATGATTTTGGATATATCGTCGCTACATCGAGCGTGGGAGTTTCCATATTTTCCTGAAATAGAAACTTAATGCTTCGCAATAAAGAAAAATATTTAAAAGCAATTTCACATAATGGAAATCAATTTGAAAATAGGTGTCCCCCAAGGTAGTCGGACTGAAGGGGGACACCTTCAAAAAATAAAAATTCAATACGGTTGACCCAACTAATGGCCTTCCACATAACACATAAACACACATGTGATGATGGTTTGCACCATGCATTCATATAGATAACTTTAAGAAAGCCTTTCCAAATAATACAGAACAAACTTATAGATACACTTGGCATATCATCAAGATCTTATGTAGGATAAGAGGTTTACGATAAGATGTGGTTTTTAAGCAAATTTAAATAACACATGATCTTATTTGGATATTCGAGATTTATTAAGCATTGCTCCAGTTGAGCTGTTTTATGTTTGAAGAAAATATAATAATTCACAGAAAATATTTACAAAAAAGAAGCTTATCGTCGGCGTCATATGTTATGTTCCTCCCGACAATAACTGTGGTTGGTAATTTCGTGGTATTGTATTGAAAATTTCTTTAAAACTATTTTTCTTTCAAGTTTCCCCCTACAACAATCTCTTCGCCTCCTTTCGACAAACTTTATTCATTCCTCCTCTATATGTTAAAGTAACAATTCGTTTTAATTCTTCTCTATCCATCATATTCGAGGAATATATTTCCCGACACTACGCTCATTCTCCATCCTCAAAGACAAAGTTTGGCAATAATTCAATACACGACTTGAATTTTATGGCCGCGTTTTAACTCCCGCCAATATATCATTCTGTTTCATGTTGGGGAGGATAGGTGAGTCAATTCGGTCTTTCGGCTTACGTTTATGTTTAACTTCTATGCGTACAGGTCGTGAATTCTTAAATTCCATGTCCGCTGAAGTACCCTGACAAACGTAACTTTAGCTGCCTGTGTGTGTAGAGGGAGGAAAAGGAATGAGGAATTTTGGTGGGATGGATGGAGTTGGTTTGAGACATAGTGAATAGAGTACAGTGATCAATTAAATTGGTGAAGCTCTAACGCCTTTCTTTGTGATGAAATTAATAGAAAAAATCAATTTCCGTAAAAGGCTAGTTAATGAACCTGTGGAAAAGAAAAGGAGTAAATATAAACGTAGTAGGGGAAGAAATAATATAGGTGTTCTGGATTGCTTGAAGCAAGACAGGATTTGAAAATTTTAAATTGCACTTAGTAAAGGAAACGTGTAGTTTTTTATTGAAGTGGTCAGAGACCATCAGTATCAATGGCAGGAAAAAAGTGTCCACAAGCGTACCAACATTGACGGTATTCTTAAAATGATGAGTAAGCTATCTGATAACAGTGACCAATTCATTCCTTAGCTGCTTCCATTCTTTCGGTGCAACTGCGTTGTTCAGCGTTGGGTGACAACAGTTTCTCCACCGCTGCAGTAGACGTCTTTAGGTTGAATCGGCATGAGATCACAGAGACCTGAAAACGTCTCCTGGAACAGGAAGAAACTATTGTCACCCAAAGGTGACCAACGCTCCTGGACCGGAAGGATGGAAGCAGGCATCTACATCTACATCTATATGATACCCTGCAAGCCACCGCGAGGGTGTGTGGCAGGTGGTTAAGATCAACAAGCATGCACGATTGACATGCAAACAAGCAACTATAGGGTCTCATGCAACTATATTGTTAGTATCTATAGTATTTAAGGGATTAATACATGCATCATGCACTACAGACTACTCTAAAATATTTCCCCTACCTATCCCTTTGCTATGCTGCCTATTTTGTTCTCTTATAACACGGGGGAAAATGCCATTTAGAATCTATCAGTACGACAATCTATCTCTCCAGTCTTATTTATCTGGTCGAATCTAGCATAATACGCTGGTGTTTTTAATATGTGCCCAACATCTTCAGTAAAGCTATCCGATTGAAATTTCTCTAATAGATTTAATCTGTACTTTAACCTACGCTCTGATAATGATTCCCACCCTAATTCTTGTATTAATTCTGAAACACTACTCAACCTATGGTAACGCCTTTTAACGAACCTAGCTGCTCTACGCTGCACACTGTCTAATTCTCTGATCGAACCTAATTCATTCGGATCCCATACACAGGCTGCATACTCAAGGTGGGGCCTAACTAGTGAAAAGTAACATCGCTCTTTTGTCTTCTCATCACATTTCCCAAGTACTCTTTTTATAAATCCTAGCTTTCTCTTTACTCGGCCGCATATTTCCCGAGTGTCTTCCCTACGATAAATTTTTAGTGATTGTTACACCTAAATACCTTATGGTTTCAACGCTTTCGATCTTCGTGTTACTAATTTTATAGGATCGCTCTATCGAATTATTCCTCCTCCAAAAATTGATATCTACATGATATAGATAGCATGACGCTATGGAAGTCTTCGGTTAAATTCATTCCTTGTTTTACAATCCTATGATTGGTCAGATGAAGCTCTCCATTCTTCCCTATTCTTTTTTTGCCTCAGTTACATTGCACTACTAATTAGATAACTACCTACCTCTTTTTTTACCTATTTGCTAATCCCTTGGTCTTGCCCATTTCCTTCTATTTTTCCTCACTCATATTCTTGACATTTCCATTACGACTCATGGTTTGTTAAAAATGGTGTGTGGTTCCGAAAATCAGAAAATTAAGGGTCGAAAAAAATCAGCGGGAATGTTGTATCTGCTCCAGATGCATGGCTTCTACGGAGCCCTCTTTTTCCTTCTACTCCCCCTCCTAATCGCTGACCTTCCCTCTTTCTCCTTGCCGCAGATGTTGGTTGCTTCGGAAGTGGCCAGCGGCCTGCCCGATTCCCTTCTTTCTCCGCCGCCGCCGCCTCCGAAAAAAACTCCTCTTGCCCCGACAAAGGATTGTGTGCCTTTCACGGATTCCGAGAAGAGCGTGGCAGATGCGAAGAGGGGTGCGGGGTTTAAAGGGAAGGGGGTGTGGAGGATTGGGAAGGGGTGTGGAAGGGAGGACGGAGAGAGGGGAGGGTGAAAAACAACTCGGGGGCGTTGCGCTTCCCTCTATTCTTTTAATGCTCTGCTTTAAACGTCTTCCTCGACGACATCTTCGACTACAGACGTGTTAACGGCTGTGCGGAATGCGTTTTAGAATATCCTTTGTTTTGGCCGCTAAAGTGTCGATTGTGAACTATGTACTGAGTAGGGCTTTTGTTCCTAATCCCTAATTTATTTACATCTTGAGCACCGTGCAGTGCAGTTAAACTTGAGTCACTAGCGTTTAGAAACTCCCTCATAATAATTAAAAACTAGTCCGACTATAGTACACCTATCTATCCAGTCATTTTTATGTCATTTTTCGATCTCTTATTGTTCGTGGGAAAGATTCTGTACCACAGCCCCTCTCTCTTATCTTGTTGTATTCGAATGAAGCTTAATGAGTGTGTGCCCGTAAAGGACATTTATCGTTTACTGAAAACTAATCGGCTTCTCATTTTCTTAAAAGATTAAACCTAAAATTAAACCTAGGGTCCGATTATAGGTACATGTTTAGTTTTTTCTATGCTAGGTGTTTGATTGTATTTTAATCAGCGTTCCGGAGGGAATCACTCTTTCACCTTGATTCATCGGCGTGAATATCAGGAAATTTATTTCAAGTTGCCAAGTTACACACCAATTATTAATTATATCCTTGTCCTTTAATCATTATCGCAATTCATCAACCCGTAGATTTACTAGGCGCAGCTCACCATCCCATTTACTATTGGCTAACATCTTCCTGAATGAAACATTTCTCTTTAACATCCATCTCCAATCGCTCCATGTCAAATAAGAGTCTTCCTTTTGCTGGTAACGCCGGATTACCAACGTGCTTACGAATAATCCTTTGCTCGACGATTAACCATTAGATACGATGAATACACCGTTCACATAGAGAAGGAATAAAAGTGAGTTTTCCAAGCTTCCCTGAGGGACACCCGGCATGACGTACACCTTATATGCAGCCATTATACGTATGTGATATTATAAATTCTCTAACCCAGCTTATAACAATAAAGGACAAGGCTAACCTCGCAAGTAACTTACGGATAGGCATCTTATCCGCTATTTTTTTTCCAAGTCACGACATTAATGTGCGGATATATTCGATGTACTCTTCACAGTACGCCTGGCATTGCACTGTTTATCATAACGGTGCAAATTTAATCCTGAAATTCAGAGCAGGACGCTTGAGAATTCGTGGTAATTGAAGGCAGAGAACGATCTGCAAAAGAGAATGCTGCAATGAGGATGATGGGGGCGGCCGGAATGAGAGGAACGTCGTCCGGAGGTTTGTCGCTTTCCTTCCGCATCGATTATTTATGAGAGACGGTGGAGGATGAGAAATGTGGAGGAGAAATGAAGAATGTTCTCAAGCATCTGAGCGCGAAACGAAAATGAGTAGAGACAGGGCATGAGAGGCCTCGCGGTGACGGGAAGGAAGCGAAGAAGTGCCTCTTCTCAACGTCCTGGTGAGAAAAAAAATGATATCGGAGCAGACGGAGCTAATTGGAAGGTTTAGCGGGAAGCAGCTTCCTTCTCAAGTCTCACCGCTCCGCCACTCGTGAGCGGAGACGAAAATAGATGTTACCAAGCCACGGTCTTTAACCCGAAGGTCGGTTTGATAGGTGAAAGTTGTGGTGACGTATACGTCACCATGGTGTTTTCCATTACTAAGATGATAGGCAACGGAGCGATTCCTCTCCGGGTCTTTGCTTGGTCCCTCAGTGTTCGTAGATGGTGATAAACTTGCATCTCATGCAGCTCTGGTTGTAGGTGTGAATTTTATATATCTAGTGTTTGGATAGTTGGTAGCGCCTTCCCTTGCGTCCGCTGTAGTTTCTTGCCTTTTCAGGCTTTGAAAATGTCAGTGATTAGGTATAGATTGGGAATGATTATTAGTTTAATTTAATATCACACAGTTTTCAAAATATTAATTGGAAACTTGTGGAATCAATGGGCTTACTGTGTAAGTGAACCAGAACAACATGGAGACAACTAGTAAAGCGATTTCAGGGCCCATTAAATATTCTTGAAATTGAGTAAAATGTTGATTCATGGTGTGAGCTTTTAAGAAACAAGGCTTTGATTGAGACGTTCCTACCCCTCTTCACTTTTTCATCCATTTTTCCTTCCTTCTTTTGCACCTCAATAATGGATAAGAATATGGCCTGTAATAGTCTTTTCTTGTGCACAACTTTCAGAACCGCTCAGATATAATAGTTTCGCGTCAATTCCTACCGTATAATTTTCTTTCAATAGTTATACCGTTCTTAAACTGATCTTACTACAAATGAACGGGTCAGACGCCAAACTACACACAGGGAGAGCATTAGACTAGACGGTAGTCGCGGTGTCTCAGCAATATTTCACTAAAATGCTACCCGGTCCTTAGAAAATGGCCCTAAAAACAATATAATCTGAACGCAATTTGAGCCAACCTTCATTGGATTCAACGTTTCACATACTTTTGTCAATGCCCTCGCCTTAGTTATTTTGCGGCCGGTTTTAAAATAATTTGTGAAATTATATATCCGTCGACTCAATTTACCAATCCCTTCCCCATCGTACTAATGAGAGACTTTCCTTGTTTAGACGGCTGAAATGTGGCTTCTTTGTGGCGTTAGTGGAGAAAATAGGTGATAATGTCATTGTGAAAAAGACCTCTGGTCCTTGGGGTAATATTTCCTTACCACCTCGTAATGAATTGGTGTGGGCGCTCTCAATGATTCTTCAAAGGGTCTGAATATAACTTGATGCTAGTGTAGTTACAGAATTCCCCTTAGCACTGTAAGCAAATGGGTGTCTTGTGGCTCATGAGACTGAGCGAATAGATAGCTTATGCTTAGAATATTTTCCACAATAGTGGCAACTCGGCGTTAATGTCGCCAAAGTTATTTGTCGGGTAAATAAACTAATTGCTTTCACATGAGTCAGTGTGGGTGAAAGGTTAGGGAGAAGTTTCATTCGAAAATAGGGAATTGGTTAAATTATTTATTTTGGTTTTATGCTGGCATCTATCATATTTGGGGATTGAAACCTAATTTCATGGGAATGTTAGATCAATCTAAAGTCGTAAGTTGAAAATCTCCGAAATTGCACGATTTCCTTATGCGTAGAGAGAGAGAGAGAGAGAGAATTGTGGAGGTGCCCTGAGACATTCTTCTCGAATTAAGGCATCGCAATCTGTGCTAGCTGACTGTTGTACTCGTCCGTTCGACACCGAATCGGTGGGAGGGTCTTGAGTCATGTCGCGGGCCAAAGAAAAGAAATGGCGTCACGATGATTGCACGTTAGCGCTCATCATATTTCTTGAAATTTCGACGAGGAAATCACGTCACTGGTGATACGCCCTGGCTTGCACAGTGGAGACAATTAATTTGAGAGAGGCGCGTTTTCGCGGAAGCCTTACCTATCCATGGTGAGAGAAACACCAAATTAGTCGCTTGCTAATGTCACATGACTGTGCCACAATGTGGGTGAAAAGCGATGTGTACTTGTGGACACTGATGACATAAAAATGCTCGTTTTTTCATGAGTGTACATCTACATGTATACATTTGCATATATATCTACTTCTACACAACCCTACCAGCCACTGTAAAGGTGTGTGTGTGGCGGGGGAATAACCATCACTCAGCATGCTCTAATGACAAGGATTCAATTGATTTTGGTTATTAAAATGCTGGTTTCATTAAATTAATCTTACATTCTTTAAAAAATGGAATTCGCCTAAGAAATAAAGTGCTTTCACATGCTATACAGCTTCTAATAATATGAAGCCTTTGGGTAGTAATTGGAGGGCAAAAAAATAGAAATTTTATCATTTGACTACAACTCAGTAATTCTTCAAATTCATTTTTTTAAGTAGTATTTTTTCCGCTATCCCATGATTCCAAGAGCTATATAACGGTTTGCTCATTTGTTTCTCGTAGGCCATTTATACTAATATTACCTTTTTTCTGTGAAATTGCAAGAGCAGTATTCACCCCCAAGTTGTTGCTTAAAGATGTTTCTTCATATTCGGTTGCAGGTGATATTTGAAGCAGGTGCTGACTGCAACCTTGGTGTTCCAGTTATTGTCGCTTTCCCGTGCCCTTTAAAGCGTCACGCCTTTCTTCACCCCTCTTCCCTTGACCAATTGATATTTATACAGGTACTGATGATTATTTTCTTACCACCTTCTAAAATGCATTGTTCATCCTCTTTGTCGAGCTTTTCGAAAAATCGCTGGGAATTTATTATATTCATGATTCGTCATTTCAACACACCACGCTGGAAACACTTGTGATTGGATTTGTGGTCCTCGGATGTTATCGTATTCAACTTCAAAGGAATTGAGAGGTTCTGCAGGCATAATATGACTCGAATCGTAAGCGCTACCACAGCTACCTTATAGCTACGTTAGACGTTTAACCTACGCTCTTAATCGTAAGACAAATAGAGCATGAATGTCCGAAGAGGAATATCTACGCGATACCCGGCGAGTCACCACAAGTGTGTGTGGCAGGGGGTGAACCATCACTGGGCATGCATTTTAAGTCGGAGATAAGTAAATTTTTTACTCTTACGGTCATTCAGGCATGTACAAATACTTATCCGTGCATGCACTACTTTCATGGAACTAAGAGGTATAAGGCACCACTTCATTGAAAATGTTAATGTCCGTTCATGAGGCTCGTGAAATGTTTGCTATAAATGACCTCAAATTGTCTGTATTTATTCTTAGTTGCTATGCTGCTAATGATTCGCACTCACGCCCTTTAGGATGGCAAGTCGGATATTGTGAGGACACGATATCCGTGCAGTATTCGAATCCGCGGCATTCTAGTTGTCAACTCTCGTTCCCACCACAGCTATAGTAGAATCCATGTTTTTATTCTGAATTTCGTAATGAAATGTGTGCAATTTCCACCATAGTTCTGTGTGGACCTTTTCGTGGGTCCTTGACAAAAAAGAATCCACTTAAAAGATTCGTGTGGTGCTCATGTTGTACCTTTACACCTTAAAACATGAAAAGATGTTGAAATTCAGCCTTTATTTTCCTGAAAATTATATCTCTGCCCGGCTAAGATTCATAAATCATTTCCACAACGCCTTTCAGTAAACGAGGAAGGTAGACCTTTCATATCCTTAAATCAGTATGACATGTTATATTCCGTTTGAATGGAGGCAGCGACTGAAAGCGTAATTTTAGAGCCTGCGCCCCGGGAAATTTCGCTAACCGTCCTCGTCGGGGTTCAGCGTTTTCGCAGCGTTCGCCCTCCCCTCTGTTGAGCTGCTGCAGGACAACCGGCAGAGAGGAAGTGGCCTGCAAAATTCTCAGAAGCGAAAACCTTTGGCCTTTGAGACCTTGGAGAGCGGCTTTCCTCTCCGACAGCCGTCGAGGTGGCCGCACTCGCTTTTTAAACGCCGTGGGTAAACACGGCCCCGAAGTTGGTGCGCAGATGCTGCAGTCCGTAAAGTGGGACGAGGAGATCCGTCGGTGGTGTCACCCGGTGCACCTCATTGCTCCTCATAAGATGGAGGGAGTGGGTGAGAGAAAGGGCACTTAGGTCGGAGTGAAAGGACAAGGGAGAATCGAGGGCCTGTGATGATGTTAGTCGGTTGCGCCCTTTTCGAAGCGGGGATATCCGCGGGCTTTCGTGAAAAAGGGTCCGCCCTGATGGCTAGATGAACGCTTGGGCTTCAGGGCGTGTCGAAAGAACCCTCTTCCTTTCCCGCTGGCCCTACCTTCCCGTCAGGTCTTCCCTGGTCCTCTGGGGTCCCATTTTAACGGTATCCCCTCTTCAAAACTTTTCCTTCCCTTTTCCCAATGCCTTGCCCAATTTATCGAGTGCGACCGTCAGTAGCATTTCGAATGTATTCTTACGCTAAATGACGCGTTCGCTGCGGGGCGTTAATGGAAACCTTTCTCCTCCTTTGATAAACGCCACCGAAGATGGGAAAACTTTATCCTTCCCCGAGTTCGGCTCCCTTTTCTTGACCTTAGAACTCTTTTCTTCTCTATGTAGTCAATGCGGACCGCTTCAAAAGGTCTCCAGCGATGAGGGATGGACCTTAAAAATGAGATTACATCTCCGTGCCTTAGCCCCAGCCACCATATAGTTGTCAAGGATAATGAGAGAACGAGCATGAATGACTGATGAAAAGTTTTCTCCGTAGATGTAATACTGGGAGTCTAAGTGTGATTTTTACATTTTTCTTAAATGACCCACCCGTTCCGTCACTACTAATTATGTCTTCCTTTTAGAATTGGGAGGATATGGATGGGCGTTTTAGACGGAAAGAAGAGTAATTGAGAGAAGGCTTAGTTGTCTTGGAAAATAGTCATTTATATTGGAGAATTAGGGTAAAAAAACAGGGCTTTTAAATCCACCTTTGCTAACCAAGCTGATATAAAATTATTCTTGGGGTGGCCAGTTCTAACTCTACCAACCCTGAGCCCGCTACTGAACTGAACTACCACTGAGCTTAGGCTTGATGTCATTTTGGATTGAAAAGTTCTTTCCTCCCGCACTTAAATACACCACCCTAATAATTATTGTATCATTTTGGTAATGCAACAATGAACTCCGTTTTTGGATTGGGCAAGTTCGAAATGTAAGATTCAGAAAACATTGATAAATTAGGTCAATTAGGACGTTGGTTAAGTAGATATCTTACGTGTCTCTAACATGCACGATTTACCTACCAAATAATTACTTTACCATCCTGACGTGTAACATCATTGGTTATGGTGAGATGTCTTAGGACAGTTTAAAATGTTTGTACACGAATGTAAATTCACATACACAATATGATTCCCATTGCAGTAAAGAAATTGATGGGAAATACAGGGTCAGAATATAAAACAAAAACCCAAGTTTTGTCTATTTTTTTAAATCTGTAATTTATAATACTTGAATGGCGGCGGCTGTGTATTATTTACTTGATGTTTGTGATATCCGTCCTAAGACTACTGTCTTTTAGGAGGAATGGGTAGGATAATTATATCGCACTGGGAGAAGGCCAGTTATGATTTCCACACGCATACTTTCCTTAAATACATTCTGTCATTCATTATCAGCCTTTGTATCACGATAATTTTCGTGAAATAATTGGTCAAGCGAATCGCAAACTGGGTTTCATTAAAAGAGTATTGGGTAAATGTGACGATCATGTACGAGAAATCAGCTACTTTTCCCTTGTTAGACCTCATTTGGAATATGCTGCCAGTGTATGGGATCCCTACGAAATCGGTCTAAGTAATGAACTTGAACGTGTGCAGCGAAGATCGGCAAGATTTGTAAAGGGACGATACGATAATTATATTAGCGTAACCAGTCTATTAAATGAATTGAAATGGGAATCATTGTCAGATCGCAGGTTGAAATTTAGACTTAATCTCTTCCACAAATTCCAAGGCAATATTTTCAGTGATGATGTTAAAAATATTTTACGAACCCCAACTTACTATGGCAGACTGGACCATAATCATAAAGTTAGAGAAATTGATTGCCGAACTGACCGATTCAAAATGTCCTTTTTCCCTCGCACAATAAGAGATACGAATAACGGTAAATATGTCCTATCGGAGAGTAGCAATGAATAGCATTGGTAGCTGCATGTTGGTATAAGTACTTAAAGCTAACCCTACTAACAGAATGTTTTTGCATGTTTTATTTGCAATTTCTATCTTTTTTAAATAGTGTAGTTCTGACTACTATATTAATACTATTCCTTTTTTATGCATGATATGTAGTGCATGTTTGGTGAGCAATCACCCCCTGCCACACACCCTTGTGGTGGCTTGCAGGGTATTATGTAGATGTAGATGTAGATAAGGCACAAGATATACCTAGCACTTATTCCACAGGTTTTTAGTAGTGGTACAACGCGTTTCAGCGGTTAAGCCATCATCAGGTGAATGCCACCTGATGATGGCTTAACCGCTGAAACGCGTTGTACCAAATAATAAAAACCTGTGGAATAAGTGCTATATCTTGTGTCTTATCATATCATTCCACTACGTCTCGCCGGACACAGTTACTTTGTATCACATTATGCACAAGTGTGTACATGCTGTGCATTTGTGCTTTACAGTGATTATTTCTCCGTAAAGGAATGAAGGTCGCTCTTTTGCTTTTATCGTTAACGCTGCGTTCCCTGGTCGTGATAGTTTTTTCATGTGTAGATAGTTTTTTCATGCACCAGCCTCACGGTCCCTCGACGTGCGGAGGTTCGAATACCGCCTCAGGCGTGGGTGTTTAGTCATCTTCCTAAAAGTGAGCTCCGATGAGGAGGGGCAAAATGAACTTAGTCGTCCTCGAAATACCTAAAAGTTAGATTATTCTGTAACTGTGTTGAACACCAAGCACGCTTATGAGCGAGCGTGGTCGATTACAACTTATGACTAAACTTGTGAATTTGCAAAGAAATTGAAGGTTACGAACTGGCCGCGGAAATACTTAGCATTCAAATCCTTTTTCCCGCTTAGAGTTAAAGTTAAAGTCCCGCTTAAAGTTACACGCTGATATGGACAATAGTAAGACTTCCACTGAGAAAATACCGTCCAAGTTAAAGCCCGGGTCCTTAGATTTCCGGTCGAGTGCTTCACGCTTCGGAAATCTAGGGATCCGGGTTCGACCTACGTTCAGGGGGGATGTTTTTTTTCTCAGTGGAAATCTCATTACTTTGCGAATACATATATTTTAATAATTCTTGGAGTTAGGTGGCATTTTACCCCGGTGAAATGCTTGCAACCTCAGATCGATCGAGAGCTTGAACCAATTGCGGACGTGCGTGCGTAGGTGTTGGATCATAAGAAATGCTATTCACGGTTTTATGACTGAGTATTTTATTTCGGGATATTTTACTTCTTGCTAGGCACGTACTGGGGGAGCGCGAGAGGAAGGGAAAATATATCCGAATGCGAGTTAACGGCTGACGCGAGAGAATCATCATCAAACAGAATAGCACGTTAGCTAACATGCCACCAATGAAGTCATGAAGAGTGTACGGATTCAATCCAGAGGCAAAATGTGGTTTCGCTACGATGAAAATATAAATATTCAACTGCTAGAGTGGTTTATGGCGCTCCTTAAAAAAACCATTGCTCATTCTGACATAAAAATATGTAATATTAATGTTGGCTTGCTCTATTTCTTCGTTCATCTCTTAATAATGCACATCGTCTACACTGCAAGCCTCCGTAACCGTGTGTTGCAGGGGGTGAACCATCACCAGGCATTAATGCGTTACTGTCGAGAAGGCAAAACTTACTTTAATTTCTACAATAAATGATCTGTCACGACATTGAATTTACAAAATGTCCACCTCCCACTTATCCTTGTAAAATGACCTTTCTCTTTTGCTTTCTTATCCTAACTTCGCAAATTAGCCAGTATCGGTAAAATCCCCAGCGCATTCCTAAGTTTCAATATATTTTCTTTTATTTTTTGTTATTAACGACATTCTTTCACTAGTTACCCTGCATATCTCAATTGTATCAATTATTTCATGGTATCAGAATCACTTTTTATACCTGTCTCCTATTGAAAGTCAGAACAGATTCCTATATCAGATCATCCATATTCAAATATCTCTAAACTTCTATGAAATCAGATCCAGCCTTACTTTTCCAAATTTCATCCTATTTCTGTCATTTCTTTGGTAATAAAAATGTCTCCTGTCATGCCATTTTCTTTTCCTAGGTTACATAGTTTTCTAAGGTTTTAAATGATTTATTTTTAATATTGTCTGCGTGGTAAAGCCTCGTCGCACTTCTCACGTCACTTTTATGCTGGAATTCGCTATCACTTTAGTCAACTTCAGTATTCGCTATCACTTTAGTCAACTAGTCAAGTAACTTCAACGTAATTTTCGGGTGTCCAAATCATTAATCGAAAAATGCTTACTTTATGCATTTGCTCAGTTCTTTATAACGCAAGAAATCGTGGCCAGCTTGTGGAAATATATCCTTGTTCTTATTCCTTTGATATACACTGTGTTAGAGGGGATCAGTGTTAAATTTCTTAGTTTTCATTTAGACGCCAGCCCTTACATTTCCGTTCCAATACAGGTCATCTTGAAAATAGGGTATTAAATCATAAAATCATGGTCTGCGCCTATTATGTACTGAGGTAATCCAATAGCATTCACTCTCTGACAACGTGAATGGATATCTAGTTATTTTACTGCCGAACACTCATTGTATTTCTCGCCTTTAGGTTTTGTGTCGGTGGGAAATAAAATTTGTTATAGACAATCTCATATTCAGCGTGAAGGTTTTCTCGTATTGAAGCGGTGGTTTTTATCACTTTTCTGCGAAGTACCGTTTTATGTCGCAGCGCCAGTGTTCTTCAGGGAGCGTGCCTTTTCATCGCGCGTAAGATTTTGACATTCCGTCCTCGTGTCGTGAGAGTGCGAGTCGCCTCACCCCCAAGCGTTATTGCCAACTCCAGAATAGTTGATTCCGAGAGATGTCTGCTCCATGAGTAAGAAATTCCGGGAGACCTTAGGGCAGAGCACAATCTCATCTACTCCAGAATGTGTATTCTTCATTAATGAACACCGTAAATGTGCTGTTTAATCACGATGGATCTAGGTCAACCCAGAGATGTAATATTGGGTGATTAAACAGATTCCTTAACGGAGTCATATAAATTAGACGGGTGAAAAGAGTCATTTGACTGCTGAGAATATCGTTTTAAAACCTGATAAGTAACTTTGCGGCAGTATTGTCCTTTATTTTGAATTACTACAATTCAACAGGTTGAATATCTAATACAAAACACTTAAGATTACTATGCTGCTGAGAGCAAGCAAGAGGAAAATACCTCAGTTCGGACGACGAGAGATTTTAGAAATTATTGTCCAATTTGTAAAAAATTCCAATGAACTTTATGAAAATTTACCTCGTGTGTTGAAATAGCTTAGTTTAGAAACCAGTAGGGACTAGAAGTTTGATCGTAAGGTTAAAGTTACTTGAAAAAATCATATGAGAACAGTTCGAATCTAATACTACAGACATATTTCTACCCCGGACTATATCAGAAGGAAAGACAGAAGCGATAAATTAATAGGAATTAACTGTCGGACCAGGAGATAAATGAATTCGACTTTCCCACGAACTGCAACACGACTACTAGGCCAACAAAGTATAATTCTTACAGGAACATTACGTGTACCTTCAACACTTTATTGTTAAATCACTAACTGTTTTTTTCAGAAAAATGTCCACTTCATATGTGATAACCCCTGTCCATACGCGTGGGCGGCTCGGAGGGTGGCATGCGTATAGATATAGATTCGGGGAGAGACGCCGCGAAATGGGGGAGTGTTGGCAACCCTGCTAAGGCCGCGTCATCAGCGTGCGCAAGTCATACGTAACCGAGTCTTCACTTTCACTCCGTCTGCCCTTCCCTCTGCATCAGCAGCGGTAGAGACCGCATGGTAACTTTATGGCTCACGGAATGGAATGAGTTCCGAGTACGTCCCATTAACATTCCCATCGACTTCTCTCTCTCGCGCCGCCGCCATGAATGTCTTTTCCACCTCCACCTGCCGAGTCCACGGAGTTCGTTTTAATTTTCTCCGCCTCAGACGGGTCGCTAGCTCATGTCATTCCATCCGTTGGGCAGCACCTGGAAGGATTTATGTCAAATAAATGCCCTGGTGGTGGTCTGCGGATGTACGTTATTTTTATTGCCATTAGTTTTCAACCGGTCGGGATAGGTTTTGATGATGTATTCCTACTCAGCTTTACATTTTCTGAACTCTTACTTCCCTACTCCATTCCATTCAACAGATGTTCTATCTCCCTAAATAACAATGCCAGAAGTATCATTAGGTTTCAAGATGTTACAACGGCCTATGTCCTATCGCATCGTGTAACCTAACTAAATCCTTAGACGAATTCAGCAGCCATGCCCTACGAAGGATTCGAACACGCGTCCTTTGGGTTTCCAAGACGGAACTTCACGGACCTTTTACCTCGGCCTCTATTTTAAATGACTCTATCTATACTTCAAATACTCGCTAAGCCAGTTTTCTTCCCTAAATGTCGTCCTTTACATCTCATTGCCCAAATTGCTTGTTCTGTGCTCTACTTCCTCTGTCGTAAACGAACAACTTATTTACTCTCCTGAACTCACTGCTTCTTCGTTCGTACTCTCTTCCATTCATCATCAGGCCCCTCCATATCCACATCTCAAAAGTCTCCTAATCATTGTTATAATTTTGCCCAGAATCTATGTAATGCGAAGCTTCGTCATAGCCAACAATATCCTTACACCTTTGCTCCATTTTCACGTCATGAGTTCTCTTTTGTTGGTAAATACCTATTTAGCTAAAACAAGTGTTTTCAGTATACGCATATGTATTACCTGGATAGTATTTATCACTGCCGGATCCGCTCTAAAGAATTTTGACATTTTATGATTAAAAGTACAAGTATTTGGTAATATTTCATCCCCTTATGTTTTTCTATTTCGACCGATATCTACAGTGACTTTTCTGGAGAATTTGAAAAGATTATTTTGATCGCTCTTGAAACTGTTCAAACGGAGGTTTGACAACGCGTATTAAGAATGTTATCAATTTATCTAACTGATCATCAGGCACGTAGCCGGGGGGGTGCTTCATCCCCCCCACTCCCGCCCCCTCGAAATTTTTTCCTATAATTTTTTGTTCTAATTTTGGCAGTGAAAAAGTTCAGAGAAGAGATAAGTATGGACAATGTAAAAGTAAATACCAATCACTGAAAATTAAGGGAATATATTTGTAACATGTCGGCACCGAATGGGCAAGGCTGATTTGTTTCAAGTGACGCAAGACTTAGACCCCCCGAAGAAAATTTCTGGCTACGTTCCTGCTGATCATTATAAATTACCATTAGAACACGATTTTAAAATAATATCTTACGCTTAAACTGTGAGGAAATTTCAAACTATTTACCTTGTGCTTCTGGCTCAGACCTAAGATCGTACATATCAACAGCATAGAAAATGTTAAGAGAATACCAGGAAAACGTGGCGTATAATTAAAATGCCTCGCATTTCTACGGAAACTACAAAAATCCGAAGACATCCGTTTTCAGTATAAAATTTAGCATAGTCAGATACGTAAAGGGCAGTGGCGAGTCAGTCGTGGTTCTCCACGCCAGTGAAAGCTACGAACAAGGCATTTATCCTGCTTTTTCGCATCTGCGACCTTAAACTCTCAATGGAGCGGCGGTTGGTGCGGTCAATGAGGGATCGGTGCACTCAAACGTCACGGCATAGGCGCGAGAATTGGTCATTTATGATCACGATTCCTTGAGTGTGTTTGGCGTGACTCATTTACCGTCGGAGCGCCATAAACGGAAGCGTCTGAGCATCTGAATTTTCGACGTAATTCAAAAGAAAATATGGGTTACTATTTCGTTTATAATCGCTACCATATCCCATAGTGTAAAATTAGAATTTCAAATAATTTTTTTCTATCAACCACGCACGGCATTTAATTCTGTGCCTTATGTGCGTAAAATTAAATCTCTCAGTTATAATTAAAGAAACCGTCGCTGGATATATTCCTTCTTTGGTGCATATCTTCGTCTTGAAATAGTTGGTTTTCACTCGAAAAAATTTTCTCTTATGATCATTTTCATACCTCATCAGCAAGTGAATTCCATATGAGTGTATGCCACAAAAGCCCAGAAGGAACACCAAGTTAGCCTCTTACGGTTGCATGCCTTGAAAGTTTTCATCTCCCTCTAGTTCAATAATAAGCGGTGTTTCCGTGATAATCTTATGTTTCGCTTGGGCAGGGGCCTAGCCACGATCAATCACCGGTTATCGTCAGATCACCGAAGTTAAGCAACTTTGGGCCGGGACGGAGGTTGGACTGGTGACCCTCGTCCATACCTCTACCGTCCATACCGCTCCTGTCACCTGTCAAGGCCAAATTTAACACATTTAACCTGCCCGCCACTCAGGGGACATCGGATCTAAAGAGGTCTAGGTGCCAGAAGGCCCCAAAAAGGCCATCGCCCACCCCTCCTTTTTACATTTTATTTTAAGTTTCGCTTGAATTGACGGTGGTTTTGTGCAAAAAGAATAGCTTCTAAACTAACATTTACCATCAAATAGATTTAAGTGCTCTTCGTATGGCCGGTTGTTGCCTTTTGTTTTATTCTTCCTTGAAGATAGGGATCGGAAAAAGTCTAAATGATTCCATGGATTGATAACTACATCCTTTTAGCGGAAAATGATGTGTATCCAGCCCACCCTCGTCGAGCGATAACTCAGCGTGAGATCATTCGCAAAGTGAAATTCCCTCTGCCCGGATGGAGGATGTGAGCGATTCGATCACTCGGAAGCGTCACTCGATCGTTTTTATTTTCTTTTCTTTCTTCATTGTGCCATTCTAAGGATCAATCGCATCTACCCTTCCTCCAATAAGATCGGGTCATGGAGGTTTTTTTTCCACGCGGAGTGTTCCATATCTCTCCTTGCGAAGAAAGGAAGATGTTTACGACTCTAGCTAGAGGGGTGTGTGGTTGAGATGGAATAGATGGGTGACTAGCGAGAGTGAGTGAGTGCAGTCAGGATTTTTCATGTCTTAATATATAAATATCTCAATATTCGATTGTTACATTCCTTTCACATGCCGAAAGGTTCTTAGCTTGAACAAAAACTTTGAATTAGGTCTTTGCATAATTTTTCGGAGGTATTAAACTTCATAATTCAATCGTTTTCTGTAAATATCCTTATTTATGCGGGCTTTTCTCCCCGAGAGTTTTGATTTGCTTTCTTGCTGAGCATAGTTTTTATATGGATATACTAATTGTAAGTCTTTTAACCATAAGCATTTCCCGTACTTTTATGAATCTTTAATGAACAAGTTTACGTATTTTGTTCGTTACGTCCTATTATTTAGTTATAAATTAAGATAGGGATGGTGAGGAGGATATAGTGCTGCCTTTCAATTCCGATGACCTGAATTCGAGTCCCAGTAATTGTAGAGAATTTTGGGAATTTATACACCGGCCCTCAGTGCTGTGTAGAGAGCACATCAAGCTCAGGACTGCGTCCGTCGGATAGGACGTTTAGGAGTCTTTCGATCAGAATAGGCTAATGCTGACCGCGAGTTTCGCTCCATCTTTCCTCCGTTTCATGAAAAAATCCTTGCTGCTGCTACTCATCTGTTCTAACATGTGTAAATGACCTCAACTGACACAAGACACAAATTTGTAAACTTATGAACTTATGTATGTATTGTTAGTTTTGAATCTATGATTAACTAGTGGTTTGGTAGAAGAGTCTATCGCAAGTAACCGTCCGTGATAAAAAACTTATTACTGTCTCCCAGTCGCTGAACGTATCACAAATTGAGTGAATCTTGGGCATAAAATTTCCGGAAATTGGGGAATTTCAGGGGATCCCTACTCCAAAGTTTGTAGTCGCAGTGATTTTTCCTCTGCTCATCCCTTTATTAGTGTTTCCTAACCTTATTCTTTCTCTTCCCATTCCTTTTTCCAATCTCTCCCCCTTCCACTTCAAAACCCTCCTCTCTTTTTTGTTCCATACCACCATTCGGAAAGAGGGAGGGGGAAGTATCGATTTCATTCCTCTCGATCGGAATGTGGAGAGGATTGGGGCCGCACGGTGAGGGAGGATGGCCATTCCCGGCTGAATGGCTACCCATAATGCTCCAGTATTTTTCGTCGTGGGCAGTGGAATCTTGCCTCGAGAGGAGGGTCAATGGAAATTCGTTTTGGGAAGTTTGATGGTAGATACGCCGACTCCTTATCTTCATCCTTTCCTTCCTTGGGTATGGGATGTGGGATCGAAAACGAAGGATCTTTGCGTTTGCACCCTCATTCTTTCGTCTACGTCCGAACTCGGTCAGGCTCTTGTTTTTTCCTTCCACCTATCTTATGGCGGTAGATCTTCGGACCCCTCCTACATTTATTTATGCAGTTAACATCTTCTAATACGATAGATACGCTTGGTATTAAATTCTTGCCCTAAAATAGTTTCTACATATTGGATTTTCAATTAATTATTGCTTATAATTTCCGTCGCTCTGATACCGATAATGCGATAAGGAAATCTGGAAGTGGAAAATCGACACATTTGTGACACATAAATCATTATACTTGTATATGGTCTTCATAATACCTTTTTTCGTGGTTATTTCTGCAGGTAAATCAATCTTTTGGGAAGTTTACATACGCTCATCAGTAAAAACTTCCCCTAAGAGATAGCGTATTAAGCGTAACCAATTTAAGCGTAGAGCCTGAAAGATAACATTTTGAGCTTTATGTTTTGATTACTCATTTGGATAACAAGTGCGTAACCGCCTCAGGGACCCATAAATATATTCACAAACTATGATCATTATAATTCCTCCTAACTTTGGTGAAAGTAGAGTCATATATTTCACATCCCTCATCTATCGAACCCAGCCTAGCGAATGAGGAATTCCGAGCCATTTGGAAATTTTCATTTTTTTCACGAAAGGAAAACTTCAGGAGCGCTAATTTTAGGGAAAGGGCGGTAGGTTTTGCTTTCCGAAAATAAATAGACATGTTCTCTCTATCTGGAAATAACTAATATTTTCCTTCTCCTTTCTCATGCCCGCGCAACTAGAGATAATTTATTATGAACCATTTTCGCCGCCGTAACTGTGGACAACATAATTCCTGGTAACACAGAAAGAAAAACACGAGCCAAATCCACAAAAATAACCTTTACTACGACCCGGGTTTCACTGTATTACAGCATCGTCAGGTCAGCACCTGACGATGCAGTACTACAGTGAAACCCGGGTCGTAGTAAAGGTTATTTTTGTGGATTTGGCTCGTGTTTTTCTTTCTGTGTTATCATGTTTCGCTTCCACTCCATATCGCCTGAATCTTCAGAATTTGTTGATAATTCCTGGTCATCAATTTGATTGTGAGCAAAGGGAATGTAAATGTAAACGAAGGCAGTTTGATTCGAAAATAGTAAAAAAATTCGTCTTTCTTTTTCTTCGCAACGAAAGCAATGAGAACGAGTGTGAATTATGCCAGCGTTTTTCAATTCATCGCTACCTATTCGCAGGTAACCTTCCCATCCCCAGGGTTTCAGCGGAGTACTGGTCCCTGTTTGAAATCCGTGCGGAGATAATTTCAAGTAAAGATTTCTGTCCACAGGACTAGATGTTAAATCTTGACGCCTTCCGTTAAGAGTAAACTAATGCAAACACCAAGTTTCGCTCTACTCTTGCACCACTCCCTAAGAGTCCCTATTTGTTCCTGCCGATCCTTAGTGGTCAAACAGTCGTAGTTTTCGATTGACCCTAATATCAAAAACAATTTAAGGTGGCCTTAAATTCTATAGCGCCGCTCATTAATATCCGTGAAATCGTTTTGGATAGGTTATTCGATCTCTGCGCGCGTCAGCTGTCATTTGTAGCTTTTGAGATAGGGTTGGGCTTTCCAGCAGACGTTGAAAATATTTAGGGAATGGAGAAAGGGTGAAGCGTAATGAGTGAAGATTAGTTGTCGGCATACCGTTAAAGATAGACGCCGAGGGGTCTACCGTTTCACCTCCCATTCAACGGACGGAGGATTGAATTTGAGAAAGCTCTTCACAAGGTGCATGCACAAGTTTATTTTTATTTATTTATTTCCCACTACCACCGAAAACAGCACATGTGGACTTTACATCGGGGTATTAACAATGTAACAACAGACGAGCTGGAACAACAGTCAGCCTGCTCCTGACCATGTCCTGAGTGGTGAAAAAACCCACTCAGGCGGGACTCGAACCCGCGACCCTGAGGTTAGCAGGCGAGGATTTAACCACGCCGCCACCGGGGCCGACACTCCATCGAAAAATCTCCACTATTCTGGGGATTATAACGCGGCCCTCCCTGGGCATCCGCCGTACCAAAGCGATCGCCAATGCGTTCTCATCTGCTAGCTTCCTCGTAGACTTTATTGCAGACTCGGATACCATTAACTTTTGTGTTCTCTCTCATCGTGAATTCAACGTGTCAAGAATTTTCCATCCTCTTTTTTTCCGTATCAGTTGGAGTAGCATGCGAAGGTTTTCGGCAGCCGTCAGCTCTATCGGACAAGGGCCGAAGAATAAGTCACTCACCTGTCGTTCGCCGGGTTATGGAGTGGGAGCAGCGTTTCCACCGCTGCCTCCGAATTGGCTTACTTTTTTTTCCAATCCCGCCCCCGACGGAAATTTTGACTCAATATCCATGCCTACATCGACATTGTATGTACCCTGCAGACCATCGTAAGGGTGTGTGGAGGGGGGTGGCTACATCGAGCATACGTTATTGACGAGTAAAAATCATATTATTTTTAACTACTCTACTTATTTCTTTGTTAACAACTAATCCACCCAGGAAACCCATCGTATTCAATGCGGAATCCTAGCTTAAACTACATCACGCCGGAACGGTATTTCACAATCCTTTAGAATGTTTCTGGTTATGCGCTAAACATGTAAGATGTCTAAAGCAACTTACCCTCAGGCGTTGTAAGTTGTTGTGTAAGTTTGACGCAGACTTACTAAGAGCACATAAAATCGATATTAAATCAACACCAAACGTGCATTGAAGGATTTAGTGTTACATAATTAAATTTGTCCTGCTAACATCATAAGAGACTGCATAGTTTTACTTTTTACACAGCATGCAAGGAGATGACTGAATAAAATTAGACACATACGTTGTACATCTACGAGTTTGTGCAGACTAGCAAAAAAATGCCTACTTCATCATCATCGCCAGTCATAAGATTGGTTTGACTCAGCTCTCCACTCGATTCTCCTTCGGCTATAGTATTCTTCATATTGACATAATTATTTTATTTTACATCCTTCATATTTTCTCAGTTTCATACGATTCCTTCCGTTCCTACTCGTCCCATTTGTTTTCCCCTCGGCAACTGTCTTCATGAAGGCAATGGTGAGTAGAATATCCCAGAAGAAGAGAGTATTACACCGAAAGAAGAATCTACTTACAGCTGTAAATACAAGCGTTGAAGTGAGGAAACATAATCAGAATATCTCATCATAATATGGAGCATGCGTCTTTATGGCAGTGAGGCGATAAAGTCAACAGAGAAATTTGGTGGTAAAGAAGATCGATGAAGATAAAATGGATCGAAGAAGTCTTAAGAAGAGTGGGAGGAACGATAAGTTATCTGAACACCTAAAAATGAAGACGGGTTAACTTAATCAGTTATATGATGGCCTTATGAAGACAATCTTCGAGAGAAGTGAATGGAAAGAAAGGCAAAGGAAAGCCTCACATGAGATGTGTGAGCAAATAGTGAAGGGTGTCAAAGAGGTGAATATAATGTGTGAATGAATAGATTAGCTGAGACTCGAGTAGAGATCTGCGTCAAACCAATAGTAGGATTGTTGACTCATGATGATAATGATATGGGCTGTTCAACATTTCCTTAGTTTTGATACTTAGATTTAATTCAGTTGTCTCAGCTCTGAAAGACCAAAGTAGAAGATTGGCAGGAGTAATATTTGTATAAAGTGAGGTTGTGACACCAATGTATTTCGGATGGTGTGAAGAAGGTTAGGAAATTCGGCGATTCGAATATAGTGATAGTAGGAGTGGTAGTATGTGTCATGGTGTAAGGATTGTTGACTGTTGATGATGACGCCTGTCTATTGTGTTTATCAGGTCGAATCTCAAAATTCTTATTATATTTCCGAATTACCTTTCAGTTCCTTCCATTAAATCTATTATTCTCCCTTATCTTTCGTGAAAAAATGACATTTTAGAAATGGGTTGGGGTGGAAGAGGGCAGATGGGTGTCGATCGTGCGATTGGGTATCGCCGACTGGAAAAGTTAATTCGATTTGCCGCTGTGGGGGTTGGGGCGATTTAGAGGGCGGAACATTTGGATACTCTCCCACTCCCTCCCGCTCGGATTATTCGTTGAGATCAGGCGCTGAAAGGCCGAGTAATTAACTGTCGAGCCGAGAACTCTTCGATTTCGTTCCGATCCCCACGTGCGGGGACTCCGCTCTGCCGATATCAATTCACCTCCGGCGCACGGGTCGGTGCGTCGTGTAAATTGGAGAAAGTAATGTGTTGAATTCTCTCCTCCGACCGAAAAAAAAGTACGACGCTGACCATCCCCGCCCTTCTTAACTGACACAAAAATCGATCGTTCTGAAACTTCGATTCTGCAAGCGACGTCCAACCAAGGGGATGACACTGCCATAAGGCCAATGCGTATAGGTTTCTGGTAACTAGCGCCACCTGGTGGCTTCGAGTCAGGAGGTTACGGGTCCCGAGAACCGCGAGAGAATCGTGAGAAGCGAGAAAATCGCGAAACGGCCGCCGCTAGGTTTGAATCGTAATTAAGTCACTATTTCGATTTGCTCTCATTTAACATTACAATTTCCAAATTATTTTGCTGATTTGAATAGAATCTTACGGAAAACAACGATTTCTATCCCCTTTAAGATATTACTGATGAATCCCCATAGTGTAAAGAAATGGGCTAACTTTTGATAGGACCGAAGGAACTAGTCGAGGTCAGCTGGAAGGTGATAACCAGGAATACTGTATTGATAAAAGCCAGCATTTGACGAAAAAATATTTATTAACATCAAAACAAAACCACAATACAAAACAAATCATTCAAAGTAGGATACCGACATTTAGTAACAGTAGATTGGTGCAAATAAACATTCTTATTTGGTCAAACAGCAGACAATGATAGGATATGGAATTCGTATGGTTTAACAGAAATCACTAATTACATAACATGGCATATTTCACACACAACTCAAATTAAATTTGGATGACTAGCATTTGGCAAAAAGTATGTAATATTGATGCATAATCCTATGATGCATGGAGGAGAGAAACTTGTAAATAATTATACATGAACTTCCTAAACCTGCTGTAGTACCAAGACTGTAGTATCTATGCCTGGAATGATTCAGGTCAACCTGAAAATACATCAAAGGATGAAACAGTAAACAAAAAACCATAACAAATCCACTGCATTCTAGGCATGGTCAGAGGGATAACCTATTATGATGATCCTTATGGGCTACATTTGTGAGAGTTATAAAAATTGCCCTGAGACGGCTACCCTATCCAGCTAGGTATAAACATAAAAAATAGACAAACAGAAGTCCACACAACATCTGTTCCACAGGGATGTGATTGAAAATCCATCATATTAAAAAAAACAGAATGTGAACCAGCAACCTGGTACTGTCATTCCATCCACATATATTAACAACTGAGGGTTCTGTTTAATAGAGTTCCCTAATATATCACTACGCCGCACACACCACAAATTATATCACTTATAAGCTAAATACACAAAAAATTCCACAAGTCCATAATATAATCCTAAAATAGATTCCAATCTCCACTTCGGTTGTCTCTCTTATGCATCATATTATCATTTTATTGGGCCACATGAGAACACCAAATGCATATTTTCTAGAGGCATACATAATTACTTTTGTCAGATGAAAGTAAAAATCGGCCATGATTTTTCATGGCAATGGGATAAACTTGTACCAGCAAAGAATAATTGAGACAGAGGATGAATTCACTTAAAAACATCTAAACAAAAATGAGAAAACCATGCACTAGGAACTCTCTAATTAGGTATTAAACTTGACTATGAATCGATCGATTCCACACCAAGCTAGATGTTATTAATTAGCAAAAATACGAATTAAGCAAAAATAGGTAATTCTTCAAAACAAATAAGTAGCTAAAATGTGCCAAAAATCGCGAAAAACCGGTGTATACCTCTGAAAAGCATGGAATTAATTCTACGAAAACATTAAGCCGCAACACCACAGTGTTTGTTATCACGAAATTGTGCCACTGCCTTATCACGGTATGACAATTACGGACTAACAAATTATTTTAACATTTACACATCACAAATTTATCCACACTCACACACGACCCATTTTTCAATGAATAATCATCATCATGTACTTTGTTATGATGCGATATGAGAACGTTTCCTCAGAACTAGTTTTTTGTGTAATTTGTTAACGTAACGACTCCTATTTCCTGCTACATGCTAATGATTATTATCAAAAGAAATGAGTAAGAAATACGACTTATCCTGTCGACGACACAATATTCACAGATTAGTTTTTTAATGCCACATGTGAAATTTCACTAAATTACATACGTAAGATATTGTGCTTGGCAGTGCAGTCAACTCAGAATAATCATTCCCATCGTCGATGGTTATCACTGCACAGAGATCAAAAGTTCCCTTGGGTAGAACGTCGAGAGAATCCGTGAAATACAAAGGAAAATCGTTAGAGCATATTGTGAACTTATACCAACCATTCATTTCATAACAATAACACTTCAACGGTATGATGCACGTCCGAGATCATAAAATAACATTAATACACTTACCTTCCAACATATCTGGGACATTGTTCCGTGAAAGAAGATGTTTCCGGTAATAATGCATAAAGCCTTTGTATATATTTTACGAAACATCTACGACATTGTAGTTATCGGCCAACTTTAAAGTAAACAAACCTGTCACCTTCGATAACCGAAGCAAATAATACGAACATCACTTGCACTCTTTCACTAGAGTGGCACAAGTTTATGAGGTAGCCATGTTGATTCCACTTTAAAACACACTCAAATACAGAAAATTATCTCGGTAAACACTCAATTATGCTTTAATTTAGCATATCGGTGAACTTAACACAACAGCAATATTTTGAGACTCCTTAACATGGCTGATCTCAACCAATCGGCCAATCAGGAGCCAGAATCTCAGAAATCGGCCTCCGCAGCGCCTCTCGCGGGCCTACAGGTGGAAAAGTTTTTCCATCCACAATCGATTAAAGTAATCTATACGATATATCGCATGATTGTCGACCCCTTGGTCCAACATGGGAATTTTAACCGACTGGAATTTTAAGCCTGAGGAGATGTACCGTGTTTGACATTCAAAGGCATTTGAATTCCAAATGAATACTACCTCCGTAATATCTTGGTCGTGCATTCATCTGCTTCCGCAGGATTCCGAATACTCAAGGCACTGAGGGTAGTGATGAATATGTGAGAATTGTGCGTGTGCGCTAGGGATAAAATAAAATGGCATTTATCCAGACGCTTAGGCATTCATCAAAGCATTCGAGTAGTCGAAGTTATCTATTTGGGATTCCATAATTACAAAATCTCTTTTGCGTCTCTGTCTCTTTTTTTTGACTGCTTGTGATACATATTTGACAAAAAACTGTTTACCGTAGGGATTAAAAGCACGAAAAATGCTACTTATCACAAAATACATTTTAATATAGGAATGTTTCATTTAGGAGATTTTGTAACCCCTGTTGGAAATAAAATGATTCTGTCACATTGGTAGATCGCCGACGTATCTCTTTTATCCCTAGTGGGGTTGCAGTATTTTTTAGTACTCACTATGCCTGTATGTTTATAATCTGCATTGCGCCAACTTACAGGAAATGAGTTCGTTTTGAAGAAGCCTTGATCTCAAATTATATGCTCTTTACCCTCTTTACTACTGTTCGAATGGACCGTCAAGAAAAAGAAAAGAGCTCATGCTTCTCTAATGTGAGGGAATCTTTATGTAAGACCCAGAATATTACACACAGAGAAGTGCGCAGTTATCATTTGAGTACCGTGCCACTTATAAGCTGAAGTTATATTATTTTGCTGGAATTCTGAGAGCCTTAACTATAATGAAAATGAATTCATCATAACCGACCTTGGACGGCTGAATATCATTTCAAATTTACCAGCGAAGGACGCCAGTGTGAAATGATCTCGTTGCATTATTACAGTGATATGAATTGCTTCTCTCGGTGTTACTCCTCTGCGCGTATTTAGAATGTTTATTCATGAGTGTCGAAATATCATATGTACTGAAAATGTTATTTGGGAACATTTTACTATGAAAGCCAAAGATGAATAACCAGGAAAACGTTGCATGAGACCATTAAAATATACCTCGTAACGTACGTCAACAATTTACTTACTCCACTAGTTGATTTAATCTTCTTAGCTGAGGAACTCTCTTGAATTCTATCATCTCTCGCCGTATAGAGGAGTTGCTTTATAAAGTGACTCATAATTATATACTTATAAGCGACTTATAATATTTAATTTTTAAACTATCTGAGCAAACTGTTCATTACTTCATTCCCGCGCACTCACCTTATATTCTCCCATTTAGCACGTCCTATAAGACACCTTTTCCCTTTAATACCCGTTCCATACAATCACTCTTTCTTCTCCTAAGTACCTAATTCAGCATCCTCTCCATCCCTGCGAAAAATTATGTAAATATGACGAGGTTAGATGGGAGAGATGATTCACTTTGTACTTATTCCACTAATTCATTGTTAACCCAACCGGTTTTGACGTTAGCACGTCATCTTCAGGGGTACAATCTCCGGAGATTGTACCCCTGAAGATGACGTTCAGATATGACGAAGAATGAAGATGACGATTCATGCATCTTCAAGGTACCAGCACCGCGGAAGTCTTCAAATGCAATCCTAGAATTGTTGAACCATGATGATCTTACTATTTGTAATCTTCGGATTGTTTATTTATGATGATGATTCTTTATGCCTGCGAAATGCATTTTATTCGGTGCACCTCCGGTACCCAAACGCGCTTACCAACCTCGTGCGCTTCCTATAATCTCACATGCGTCGCAGATCAGTAGAGCATGCAAAAAATTCATTCGTTCTATTGGTTGACGTCATGGAAAGTAGTGCTCCCACCTCCGCCTGTGATATTTGCCACATTCCTCGAAGGATCGAAAATTCGGAAATGTTTTTACGCGGCCTGTATCTGTATCCCGGTATTCTGCAGAGCTTCCCGACGCGATTTCGCGGGCGTCATCACTCAGCGAGACCCTGGGGTGGATTATGCATACACGGATCTCGGTGGCAATTCCGAGCATGGGCGAAGTCGTAAAGTAGGCGGCGTTTGGGGACTTGGTCGGGCTGTAGGAGGAGAGGGGTACTCGATTCGGAATTGCCTTGGGAAGCGATGGCGGACGGTGGCGTGTCCCAGTAGCACCGCGTCAGGAGGGAGAACAGTAGGGGGAGAGTGTATTTTGTTCGCTTAACTGAAATGAGAAGATGAAAAAGTAATGAAATTCTATGAAATATTCCGGGATCGAAAGATTTGGGCTGGGACGATGGATTTTGACGCAGAAACCCAGAGCAAACTTTTGAAACTTGGGCACTTAAATTGTACACTATCATTATGACAAACTACTGGTTGTTGTCCTTCTGTGAAATTATAAACATGCAACGATTACCTATTTCCTTTTTTCTTTTTTGGATCTGCTTTTAATTGAGTCTAATGTACTTTTGTCCCCACCAGCATACCCCTTCGATGCCATCTGTCACCTTCATAAAAACGTCAAGGAGTGGGCTGTGTATCGTTATTTGTTATCTGAATGATTCCTACCGACAAAGACCTCTCGTACACTTTATAGCCTGGGATATGGAACTTTCGGAATGAATTTTCATGCATTTATAACGGCTGAACCCGATTTATATGTAAATACGGTATAGTTATAGCATAATCACCCTTCCGATTTTGCATCTACGTTAACAGTTTATCGCTATATGTTAAATCATGCGACCGCTCTCTTTTAGAGGATGTAAATTTGGTGCCAAAACGAGATATTTTTTACTGAGAATGTATCTTCGTTAACTACTTTTCACGAGTGTCCGTCCGAGGTTGTTACATCTCATTTTTGCCTAAATAACGTATTCACTTTTATAGCTTTAACATATTTAACTAAATATGTTTTTGCGACAGTGCTGCGAAGTGCATTAATGAAATCGCGCTCGGATTTTAACTCTCGTTTGCTACCTGTTAATATAATGTATCAAGTTTATATCATATTTTGTATGGTATAGCTCTTAAATAATGCTGGTGGATTTCGGTAATTCATTCGTTTAAACACTCCATCTCCTTCGTATGCATCCTGGCAACATCGTTCAAACCGCTCATCTATCTTTCATGACACAAGGAGCACGATATTGTCATTGCAAACTTTATGGCTGATCATAAAGTTTACGTGTAAAAAGGGTGCGTCAGGAGATAGACATGACATCCTCAGTTCCTAACGGCAAAACGCCTGCTTTCGAAAAATATGTTACGCCCACATCAAGAAGCATAATGCTGTTGATAGCGAAGAATGAACGGAAACAGTAAAGTTAGAATATTTTTCGTACGTAAAAATTCATATCGTTATCATACCTATCGTGTAACAGTTTTATCAACAGAATTCGAAATTACGGATTACAATTTTCCTATTAGTAATTAATGAAACCCATGAATTCATTGCGGACAGTAGTGGATTATTGATTTAAATGCATCGTGGCCTGATGTATCAGAGCACCAATGAGATCTCATACATTAATACTCTTACCATTTCTTAGTAATCTTATCCTTAATTACTCTGAGATTCACCGCGAGGGTATGTATAGCAGGAGGTGAAAGGTCACCATACATGACTTCTTATATACAACGAAGAGGTAAATGCTACTACTTTATGGAAATATGTTATGCAATAGTATTTTAGTTCGGTAATCTAGTAATACGACTATCTATGGTTTGTGAACTTCCATTGACATTTCCCCTTACTAGTTCCATGGTTTTTATTTATGACTAGTAGAGAGTGGCAATGCTGCGAAACTGAAATCAATGTAAATAGCAAAAAGAAGGCTTAACTTCTGGCAGTCAGGTTGCCCGGAGAGAATTCTATGACTTGTTGGTTAACAGCTCAGTAATATTCAGCCACCCTCTTGAAAAATTCATATCGCACCCTAAATGTTAATCAGAAATGGAACAAACGTACTTAATTAGTATCCAATGACATCGGTGTGCGATCGGAAATTTGGTTCCACGAGTCGCAATTTTTAATAGAATACGTGAACTGAATGCACTCCTCGTTGTGGTGACCACTGATCCAATGCCGATAGTGGTTCGACCACAGATGACGAGGTTCACTCCTTGGGAAAAATTACTAGAGGAGTTAGCTTCACCCAACCAGTTTGAGCCGAAGGAAGTTGTATAAAAACTTGGTTTATCATATTGGATGCTGGCTTTTCGCCTTGAAAAAAAAGATGAATACGGAATCAAAAATTCGAATTAATTGCACTTTCTGTAATTCCCCGAAGAATATGGAAAAAATAGCAAAGGTTTTATGATGATCCATTTGTGTTTTTTAATTACTTAGAAATACGAATCAAAACTTTATTCTCGCAATGTGTCTATGTAATTGCCAACAACTAGTTGCAGTGAAACTGATTGGAACCATTCTACGATAATATTACCCTCTAATAAGATTTATCAATTTTTTATTTAAAATCGTTCGAAAATTCTCATTTATATCGGAGTTTAAGGGAGGAACCTGTATTAAGTGGATCTAGCTATCGAGTTATTGGGGAATTCTTCGAGAAATTCTCAGCCCAGTTGTTCAGGGTTCATACCGGTCAGGGAAGAGTTTTTATTTCCCTGACATTTCCATAATGTCAGGGAAGAAAAAATCGGGACTGGAAATCATGGAAATGTCAGGGAAAAACTCCAAAGGCACAGCAAAAAGATTAAAATCGTGGTTGAACGCACGAATGCTCGAGCGGCGAGGTGCGCATTTTCTTGCCGCCAGCTTGCCGTCCTGGACCCAGGTTTCATAACGTAGTTACATCTTCAGGGACTCGATCATGGATCTTCATAACGCGTGCGCTAGCGTTATCGTTATTTTTTGATTTAACTTATTTTAGAGAGAACCTGATTTACAATCTTTATTTTTCGCCCTGCACTTCAAATCGCTTATCTCAATCTGTGGAGCGAATTTTATAGTCGGTTATTGTTAACCCTGCGCTACCCTAGGGGTAAGCGTTCTCGATAAAGATTGCGATAACGCGAAAGATCGATCCGTGATTCCACACCATGCTACATCTGGACCTGGAGATGTAACTACGGAAACCGGGGTCGTGCCTATTTAAATATAAAGTGAACCTAACAAATTTTCATTCTTTTATTTTCCATTATGGGTAGGTATCACATAGTTAACTCTGAGGTTTGCAGCTATATTGCCGTCCTGGCTGGGCGGCACGGGGTAGCGCCGACTTGGCGGCTCGCTCGGGATCTGGCTGCTTGGTATGCTCGTCCGTTGTTTTGTTTTTGAATTTTGACTGGAATATGTTACTTTCCTGGAATAAATAAATTTTATTTCAAAATAGACCTTGCTGCATTTTTCCATAAAATCCCTATTTACGACTGCTTTGCCATTGATATAAAGTCCTGGAAATTTCAAAAATTGGGACTGGAATTCAGGGTAAAGTCAGGGAAATTAAAAATGGAAAGTTGGTATGAACCCTGTTGTTGTGGTCTTCACATACAGTATTTGACGAAGGTCACGTAACACTAGCGGCTGAACTTGAACCAAGTTCTGCCGAGCAACTTTCGTCACGAACTCGTAAGGCTTGGAAAACTTTGAAAGAGAAGTGTATGCGAACGACTCAAACGGTGTGCGTCATTCTTAAACACCAGTGACCCCTCAGCATTCGTTTAACTTGCACAGACGACACGATGGATGACGGTACGAGGCGTTGCGTTAAATTAGACCAGTCTTATTGTGAGTAACTTGAAGGCGTCACGTAGCGCGGGGGAGAAACAACCAAAATAGAAGGCAGATAAAGAGCGTTGTTGAGTATTGTAGTAAGGAGAGAGTGGGGGAATTCTGTGAGTATTTTCCCAAGCCGAAAAGACCGGCAGCAGGCAGTGTGAGCAAGGGACAGACGGGGAGGGGAAAGATGACCTTAGCGTGCGCGGGCGTGCTTTTGTGAGTGCCTTCTTCTTCTTTGTGTGCGGGGGCGGGTGGATCATCTGGTGAGCACGTGCTCTTTGCGCCAGAAGGACGGGTCCGAATCCCACGAGGAGGATTGACCGCTGTCCGTCCGTCCTCCTCTCGTCGATTCACGGGAAGATGCGCTGAGGGACCAGCTGGGGGAGGGAGACTAAACGGGAGGGGCGGAAGACGAGAGGAGGACCTTTCTGGCTGGTGCGTCGCGAACGAATGATAAATGAAATTTCGCGCGGGGCGTTTAAAGGTCAACTTGGTAGGACAAAGAAGGGTTTGGGGGAAGGGAAAGGAAGTGCGTTGGTCAAGGAGCGGGGTCAGGTTTTGAAGGGTAGGATGGGGATGAGGCTTAAGTAAACTGAGGACAGAGACAAACAAGGCGACCCTCGTCGAGGAATGAGAAATTATTAAGCTCATGGAGGGGATGGTAAACGAAGAGGTGTTGTTATTCCCTCTCCATAGCAGTGACGCAGTTTAGGCTCGCTAGCCAACGCCTACAGGCGTTCAGCTTGCCCATAATCTTCGAGCAATGACGTTATGAAAATATTCGTATCATTAGCTGGAGTCGGAGAGAATGGGGTCGTTTACCTCATTTTTTTATTGCCGAATATGATCGAGTTTGTAAAATAAAAAGACCCTTATTTCTCCGTTTTTTGATCCGTCAATTATGTCTCGAGTTATAAGCGGCGAAAAACTGATGTTTTTAATCCTTTCGGAAAAGTGAGTGTGGTGCAACCTCTGACGTATATCGACTTCGTCCAATCACAACTGAGCCCGCGAAGCTACTTCGCCTTATCGCAAAGGGGGGGGGGGCACAGCTGGCTCTCCCAATGGGAACGATTGCTACAGGATCTGTGCGAGCAGACCTTCCGAGAATCCCCCTCCACTCCCTTCCCATAAGAGCAGTCAAGAACGGGAAGAAAATGACGTCACAGCAGCTTTTTCGGTGAGCGTCACCTTTTGCTTATTTTAAATTTTGATTTATGAGTGAATGGCTGTGGTTAGAAGGTTAATTTTGTCACTAAAATTCTTTTTTCGTTTCCATCTAATAATTTCGTGCACAAAATTGCGATTTCGGTTCCGAGTTAACGCCCCCATTGCTGGTTGGCTGAGTTAGGAACATCCAACTTCGGAGATCACGGTGGACAGGGTATGGTTTCTGGAGAATAACGGCAGGGAAAATAAGAGGTTACGTGAAAAATTCCGTGCATGCTTTGATTACGGAGATGCGTCAAGCGATTAAATTCAATGTACCATATCACTTCTCAACTGTTTATTTTTGGCCCTCATGCGATCACGGCCAAAAGAACCTCAGTGCCTTGCGTAGCAACCTCAACTATCCAAACCAACTTCCAAAACTATTTTTCACATTTCAATAAACGATCGGAAATGATATAAATGACAAAATATGTCACTATTTCTTCTTCTCCAGTTGTCATTCCATCAGGATTGGTTGGCGACAGCTTTCCGTCTCTCTCTATCCTCTGCCATCCTCTTCATTTACAAAAGCCGTCCACATCCTATGTCCTCCAATATCTTCTTCCAATACTCCCATCTAAGTCTTACTCTATTACCTTTTGTCTTCTATCATCCTTTTTAAAATATCTTCACCAATCTCTCGTGCTGCAGTGGATCTTCAATAGATCAGTAGAGCCGTCTTCTTTCTAATGTTCTCAACAGGTTCCGTTCTTCTTTCACTTTTATGAATACTTCTTCATTCGTCACTCGCTCTGTTCAGCTAGTTTTTCACATTCTTATATTTACGAACAATAAAAATAAGAACTAGTTTTACTGTATGAAAATCATCTCTTTTATGTTTTAAAGTTACGAGTGTTTTATTATACTCTATCATCCTATCGCAACAGCAGCACGTCAGCAGATTGGAGGTGTAAGAAATCTCTTCTAAAAGGGAAAAGCTCTATAATAGTTGTGGAAGAGGAAGGATATTTTGTATTGCATGAATGAGGGAGGAAATATCGAGTATTTGATGAGGATCTATACTTGGTGAAAGATGTTTTGCAAATCAGTGATGTCATAAATAGAATTCTCTGTAGTTTTAAGGGATAGAACGAAACATCACATATAATTTAGGCCCCCCTACCAAAATAAAACATATTGGAACCCATAGCATAAAATTTGTGAAAGCATGTTCCTGTGTAAGGTGCGCTGAGTGCAAATGGGTGAATGGCGTTTATGGGGTTCCTGGAAATTTCATTTTAGCAGAGATGTTTGAACATGATTTGTCCAAAAATTCCCGATTTAATTAAAGCGTTATTGTGGCTTCGTGCTGACCTAATTTGAACGAGAGGAAGCCGTGTTTTCAGTTGTCAATCATATGAAGCTACACTTGTGCGAGTGTAGCCTTTCATTTACCCTTTCACAAATGTGTAAGATTCATTTCCGACGAAGTTGAACGAATTGATCTGGCTGCCTACTGAAATTTACGTATCCTTTATCTGGCTGCGGTAAAGACTGGAAAACTGAGAGGTTCGAATCCTGCGTCTGGAACGTAGTATGTTTCTATATTTGGCTTTGGATTAAGTAGGCTATATACTGCAATATATCGTTCTTGGTGCATTTATTACCTAATCCACCGATTGAATGATGTTGAAAGGTACAACTATATTTTTTTTCTCATGTTCTGAGGGTGATAACTATCATTTTTAGAATTGATATGCGTTCATAAACGGCGAATATTGTTTTTATTCAATTTAACTCCTGTGTCATCCTCTTGGGGCATCTGTAATCTGTGAATTTTTCACCTGAGTTGTACCGTTGTAATCACAAACCTTATTCCAGTTAAGAAGCAGCAGAAAGTGAATCCAATTTATAATAATAATGAATAAAAAGTTATTTACGTACTTCCGTTTTATTTATGAGTATTAGCTGTCGGTTAGATAAAATTTCGAATTCTTCTTTTGTATATTTATTGAAACAAAAAGCGCTTCATTAAAAATAATAATAGCATTTTTATGCACATTTATTTTTATTAAGATTATCTTTGAGGGTTTAAAATCAGTATGACATCCTTAGCTGTGCCTATTTCATGTAATCGATCTTTGAGTGTGGGAACCAAGTTCGTTCTCATGTATATGCAAGATTTTTTCCACCTGGCGATAATTCCCTGTGTGTGCAGCTTCTTTGAGAGCTTATCCAGTTGGTTTCATCAGAAACTTTTGATAAATGAGTCTCGCCATTGATTGCAACCGTCAGCAAAGAAGCTACGTGTTGAGTAAAGGCGTTAAGAAATGGACGAGGGGGGAGGTTGTAGATTTTTTTTTGTCCTTCCGTCACTCAGGACAGAGATGATGCGTGGTCGTTTTTCCTTGCGAAAGAAATCTTGGTGCCAAACTGTTATTTCCTGTTCAGCAATTTCGCCAACTTTCAAATGTTTTGAAAAACATTCGCGAAAAAATCTCCTAAAGGACAGATCCGAAGGGACTTAAACTTACGGTTCATGAGCAATTCCCTTCAGTTGCTTTGAGACCTTCAATGGGACTGATGGCTCCGTCGTTTAAAGCCTCAAAAAATAAGGATCCCTGATTCCGCACTGTAAAAAGTAGATCTGATTTTAAGGTACAAAAGCGATCTGAATTTCAGATGCAACAATTTTAAGACAGGGTATGTTGAATTTCAGCAGTAATATCTTGTCTAAAAATAAGGCAGGTGAACGACTGAAAATCAGACCATCCAGAATCCTGCTCCCTCTGCTTCCTGCTCAACTGCTCCTGTACCAACCATCCATGTTCCTGCCTCTTCCGTACCTTAAATCCGTGTTCCTGCCTTACAACCAGACAGCGCTTAAATTCAGATCGCACTGAAAATCAGATCAACTTTTTACAGTGCGTCTACGGTTATCCTCCCTATCTCCCTAATGCTATCCACCATTCCTCCGTAATGTGGATACGTCTCCCACATTCTATTAACCTCCTACCCTAAATGGCGCAAATGATCTAAGCTGTTAGTCACCTCCTGCGACTAACATCCACTACCCCCAATCACGTTTAACTTATATTTAATTATTTGAATTGTGGAAGACCTGATAGGGAAACATGTAGGGAGCTTTCGTCAAGAGTAGACTAATGCCGACGCTGTACATTTTTCGCTTCAACCCTCCTCAGTTTTCAGAAAAAATTCTTCCTACCTTAATGACACAAATGACCTTAGCTATCGGTCACGTCCACAAAAAACGACAACAGGAGCTGTTCATCCCTCTTATTTCCCGACTTCGGTGTAATCTGCGTGCAGTACCCAGGTTTACTTCTTCGATTAGGCTAGGGTATCATTCTCCGAGATGCGAACATTTTAATTTTTACTTCGTTATAGTTGAAGAGTCTCCGTGTGGCAAAAATAACTTGTTTAGTGGAGCTACTACTCGAGAATCGTTCGATTGTATTTGTTTTGTTTTTACTTAAAGAAAAAACTCTGGCTGGAAATGTTAGGAAATGAGGGAGGGAGTAAAGTTTTTCCAAAAGCCTCATCCCAATCAATACCCATCTCCGTGTTTTTCCACCCATTTCGGGTTTCCAGGCGAAATGGTTTTGCTTGGGAGTGTTTGGTCGGGGTCAGAAGAGAACGCAGGGGACTGGCGGCGGCGCTCCGGTAAAACGGGACGAAACGGGACGGGGAGGTGACGCGAAGAGGGGGAGGCAGCGGGTAGTGGAATGAGGGCGCAGTGGCCTGGACCTTCGCGCCGGAATTTGTCGAAGAAACAATTTATCGCCTGTCAACTCTCTCTCTCTTCCTCCCTCGAGGACAAAGGAAAGGAGTTGTGCGAGGCGGGGTGGGTGGTTCAGGGTGGTGGGATGGGGCAGTGTCTGGGGGTTTGAGGGAGAGAAAGAGAGAACACAGGGCAAAGGGAGACAATAGCAGAGGACAAGGACCAGAAGGGAGATGCGTGTATTAGATTTTTTTTTTGGATTGTTTCCGATTGCGGTCATGGTGTGAGGGTTGTTGGGAGGGGTTTAAAGGGTGTTGGCGTCGGTCTATGTCACGGGTGAAAGAAGGGATGGATGGATATTGGGGTGGTGGTTATGGGGGTGAGTTCCCACACCAGCTTTGCCCTTCCACTTTCGTGTCCTGCCCTCGAGAATAGTCCGCCAAACCGACGGCGGCCGAACGTATGCTTCACCCTGCCATAATGGTTTGGCGGTCTTTTCGTCCGCATCCCTCCAACCTCACCGCTCTTGTCTCTCTCTCAGGGAGACGAGTCTCTGAGGGGGGATTTGCGCCTGGTCCACGCCATTGTGGCAAGGGATCATTGTGCTCGTGCACCACTCTGCCTCGCTGTGCGTCGCACCACGCATCGTCAGGCACGAATGAGTCGGTGACAGTGACGGAAGTTCGCGATTTCACATAAAGGGGGGGTGAGAGGATCGATTTGTCTCGCTGGGCAATGATCCGATGAGTTTTCCTTTTTCATGCGATCCCACGGCAATGGCATATTTCACGTAACCAATGTTTATTCATGATCTCAATTTTTCTCGCTGATAAAACGCGATCTTACGCGGAAATATACAACATTTCGAGTCACTTGAATCCGTGAAATAATGATGTAGCCTGCAGAAATGCGGGTAGAACGTCCGCTATAAAGTAATGTATTCATGTACGATCCATGTCTGTCGCATTAGAAGTTTAGAGTTATTAGTATTCAACAGTGATGATGTAGGTAACTGATGAAGATCGTATTTGTTTAGCCACACCATGATGGCACTACACTTTGCAAATATCGTATAGTGTCAAGGGTGAATATGTGAATATTTTCCATGATGAAAAAAATTAACAAACTTTGCTAATTTCACTGTAAATTTATTATTTATTCATGACCAAGGTTTCAGCAGTTTATGTCAGCTTCAGGTCATCTTATGTCATCAACACGCCTTATGATGACATCACTGTTCAAACCCGGGTCGTGAACCATTTTCAGTGAAATTCGCGAATTTTGTTCCTTTTCCAACAACTACACTTTTTAATATGTCCTCATCTTTGTCAATACTAACCATGGTTTCGCAAATGTCAATGTTGAAAAAGGCAGTCAATATTACGCAGTCATAAATGATGCAGAATCTGCTTTTGCAAAGAATATTAATGAATGTGCGGTGTAGGTACTAATTGGCTTCCTGTATATCTTATTTGGTTCTATAAATATTGGGTTTCATCTTAAACCATTATTCGTATTCTTTTCCTCATTGTTAATCTAGACATGAAAGAACGTTACGGAGTTTCAATACCTATACATTTATGCGTTACTGGAACCTATATCCAAAATCAAATTAAACAATTTAAGAAGTTACTGACACCACAGTGAATGGGTAGATCATTTTACACCAATAAAGTCAATGAAGTGGCCGCCAAACGCCTTTATTGTGTTCTTCGGAGAAAATTTGTCTTATACGCTCTACGTCCCATTTCACCGCACCTTATCTGTTTTTAATGAATCAGCGTTCATTTTTTAAATGTGCTGTATCATAGTAATATTTGGAATTATTTATATTCTGGAATTTGTAAAATATTTTCTGTTGTATTTGGCAAGATTAGAACCCTCATCATTTGCTACTTTCGTGACATAGGTTGGGTGTTAATTTTTTTAAATGTTCCTTTTCGTTTTCATTTGCCTCCTACATCCAGTTATATTATTTTCTATCAGCTTAAACCAGAATTGGCCGTTTTAATCAATTGGATTTCATAGTAGTGTATAAATAGTACCTTTGTATTCCTGACTATGAAGGCCAAATCTGAGATTATGTTTTTCACTTGATGACCTTTCTCCGTTTCTGTCTTCCATAAGCGCTGTCAAGTGTGCGCAAACAAAGAGGTTATGAAATGGCATTATAGAAGATTGTAAAAATTGATAATTATATGTTGATTTCATATTTATGGTGGATAAGATTTTTGGGAAAAATAATTGAAAAAACAATGTAAATCCCTGATATGTTTTTGCGAGACTTTTTTTAAATACCCTTCGGAATATTCCGCCGTCTCAGCTCCCTATTACGAGTATAAGCACTAGTGTGGAAACATGATTTAATTTGTTCATCCTTCGATGGTAGCTTTGTTTTAAGCCTCATAAATTTGAACACTGAACACGAAACGAAGAAGTAATAAGAGTTATCCGAAACCCCGATTTGTATTACAGACAAAAAAAACAATACTAAGTCGTCTCCCCACGAACAATCCTATACCCAGTTCTCTATGTGTGTCAGTGATTGGACCTGATCAAATGGCAGCCGACATAATTGAACGTGAATAATTTGCATAATAATGCTGGGGCAATTTTGTAATCAAGTGTATCTTCATCGCATGGATATCAAGAAGCTAAAAGCATATGTAATTCATTTCTTTCAACGGAGAATCGTCTTTGGAAAGCGCCGCAGTTATATGACTCTTTAATGTATTGCAATGGCCTTAAATTTTTGTGTAAATCGTTGTGTTCACAATCAAAGAGGTTGAATGAAAAAGCTAACCAGGGGTCCGGAGAACACTTTATTTTTGTGCTGAGAATGGGGGAACATTTGGATTCAATGAGCTGCTGTAAATACGTGTCCATTCCAATCAGACATTGAAGTTTAAGTTTCTTGTCGATCAGTGGTTAATTTTTTATTGAGTTTATTGCCCTATGCTGCACGAAGTGATGGATGCTGACGTCACTTTCTAGAGAAGATAACTAGTACAAGTGGTGGATTTTTTCAGTTGGCTTATGTTCCTTGAAGCACCTGGGAAACTGCACACGTCTAGTTAAACGTAGGCTGGGTGAATTTTTGGGAACCTCTGGTAATCACAGATGGCACTGGGGAAGGAACTGGATACTACTTAATGGCATATTCATTCTACATAATTTTGGTTTTATTGCTTGGTTAGATTTACCGCCCCAACCAGACCGACCTTTGGAGTGTACACTAAAGTTGAAGTTTAAATGGATAAAACTCGTGTGAGTCATATTACGCACGTTCCCTTTTTCTGAAGTGCTGGTTCCATATTGTAAACTATCAAACTCATTAATTTCCTCATTTCTGATCAGAGCTGTCTCTACTACGGGCCGCTATACCAATTAAAAATCTTTGCCACTGTCGGGGTTCGAATCCGGGTCCTAGGAGACCTTGGGAGGCTAGCACTCGAGCCACTACACCAACCCTATCGCTTAGGTCTTTCTTCGCTATACCTAACGCCTTGCCTTTATGGAGTAAAAATACTTCAGCTATCGGTCAAGAAGTAGGTACTCGGTAGAGCCGAATGATAGCATTTGCCATCGTCCATTTGCGATATTTAGGATAGGTGGGTATTTGGATAGAGGTGGGAATTTTTCAGTAAACGGAGGAAGAGAGGAGAGAAACCCTCTGGGTCGGAATCAGTTTTCTCTTAACAAAAAGCGCCAATGGGGACCACGGTTGATACTAACTTCTGACGGTCATGGCCATTGGCCAGGCCCGGGCGGCTGTCCGGGGAGCTACAAAGGAAGGGGCGCCGTGGCAATGGAAAAAGCTTTTTTTATCCGGTGATTGACAACTTACTTCCTGTACAACAAGCTGAAGTACTACTCTTTTTTACTAATCAATTTTTAACTGGTGTAAATGTGTTACAACAAGGGGTTGACAATGGGAGTGGGGGGGGGGGGGGGTGACGCCGGAATACTCTCGCCCGGATAAACATTTTGTCTTAAGCCGGCCCTGGACATGGTGCTAAACTTTGAAGAGCTCTCCACTTATCATTGAAGTGAGGGTCGGTTTGCCAATGGAAAATCTCAATTTCAGCCGGGAATCGAACCCTAGTCCTTGCGATGGAATTTCAGTACTTAAGCCACCACACCAACCCAATCCCGCTGTCGGTCGGCTTATGACCAATATTGTGGTAGGGTTCATTCGTCCCTGTGCTTCACTTAACAGGAAGCTTGTGGCAGGAAAAGATGTTGAAAAACCTGATGCCGAAACGCGTGAGTAAAACGAGGCAAAAGTGAAAAAAAGTCTCCAGTGATAATTTTCGACTCATAAGCACGGGAACGATCCATACGTTCGATGTTCGCTGCGCCGAAGTAAATTCCTCCACTGTCCCTCCCATTCCCACTGTCGTTCCGCGTCTTGGTTTGGAATGAGGTTGAAGACTGGGCGTGGTGTCGAACGCATTTGGCTCAAGGGTGCGTGGGCGAGGGGGAGGACAGTCAGAGAGAAAGGGTGAGGAAGGATTGCTTTCGATCGATCGATTCCATTCGATTGATTGGACCCTTCATATGAGAGGGAAACGGCGGCTCCGCTTGCCCTAGATCATCCGGCCCGAAATGAAATCGCCGGGAGGGTTGGTCGAGTAAATAAGCTGGAAAATGCTGTCGTAACACCGGAACCGCGCCCTTGAACCTTCCAAAGTCCTCTCGTGGCTTGGCTTTATTCGGCAATGCGTCTGCTTGTTGAGAGGGCGTCTCCTCCTGTCGTCGACTTTTGTTTCCGACGATTTCCCATTTACCTTCGCTCGTTCAGGGATTGCATTAACCACGTCCCCATCCGATCGCGTCCCAAAAAAAGAAGTAAGCAAACGCACCAGCGTGATAGAATTCTTTCTGGAAGGACCCTCATTCGAAAGTCTAATTGGCTCTGAAACCTTTCAGTCCGAGCCGCGATTCCTTGTAGGCCCGATTTTCTCACCCAAAACATCATTAGTGGTCAAAGGTAAGGTGTGATCGAAGAATGCTGAGCAAATCTTAGTTCTTATAGTCGAGTGAGAGTAAGCACCTAAATGTTTTGTATTTGTTTAGTTTCGGATCATTTTGGCATGTACAATCAATAGTGAAAATTCTTGATTAAAGGAAAAAAAAAAACAGCTGCTCTTTTCAATGTTTTGTCTCACAAATATATTCCCGTTGAATCTCGCTTTGTTTAAATCCATAATTCCATCAGGACTATCAATGGTTAATAAGATACTGAAACATGATCACGTAGGGCTGGAGGTTCATTTATTTTTATCATATCGAGCATCAGTGGAAAATCCTGATATACCTTTAAAATTTTATTTACAGATTTCCTCTCATATGTAGAGTTTTCAAATGACTTTTCCGAGGCCTTGGACTCCCTAGCTCCGGTAATTACATAACGAGGGAAATATTTTTACTGTTATTAAATAGATATTTCGTTAGTTTGTTCTGCAATAATGTTCCATGTGTGAAACAAAATTAACTATGTCGTTGCCAAATCATAAATCCAATCCCGAATTAGAATTCGTACTTGACGAAACTTTCGACCTCAACTGAAAACTTTACAATGCCTCATCGCGTATGTTATTTTCGGCAGCGATAAAAAATTCAATACATTCCTCTAAATTACGTATATTCCCGCCTGTTTTTTCCTTGCTCCTTTTCACCTGAAAAACGTTTTTGCTGTTAGCGGCCTTACCATCTTGTCGCACGCCTTTCCGTCGGTTCGGTTCGTAGCATTTAGATGTCATTTTTATTTTTCTGTGGCGTAGTCAAATATATAAAATCAGTGATCTCCCATCATTTAAAATCGTGTGTATTTATTATGAGAAAAGATTCACCGTTCCATCATTACTTTAAGGGGCTACCTCGAATTGTTTTGTCATTGGATCACATTACTCTCAGATTGGTAGACATTCATCACAGCCGTATTTAAAATTTGAAACAAGGAAGTCATTAATCGAAAAGATCGTGTAAAACTGAATTTTCTATCATTAAAAGGTTGATACTTGCTAAGCTAGCAGTCAAATGATTACCTCAAACTTGAGAAATTGAAATCGATGATTTTCCTCTTAAACGTTACTTGAAGAAAAACGTAGGCAATGCAATCATTCATAGTCTCCCTAGAAATGTACTGGACCTTTATAGTCAAATAAAATTTTCAGCAATTTTATGATTGCATACTAAATACTCTTTACTGGTACAGTTTGCCCTTTCAATCCACCTTATCTCGTGTAGTTCGCAATCAAACAAAATATTTTAGGTAGTAAAAATATTAAAGTTCCTTCTTCTCATTAACAATCATGTTAAATGAAAACGGCACAATGCTCTTTACGGTGAAAGCTTCATCAGGTCAGGAGAAAAAAGGTGGTGCGTACTTATTGCAGATGTCGGGTTTCACCCCATTTTTTCTCCGGTCCTGGAAAAAAATCTTAACTCCATTAAATTTCTTAATCCTTATCCATTCAATCCCAATCCTTATTGATGGAAATTATCGTATCTGTTGGTCGCCTCCTGCGGCTAAACTAATTGAGTTTTTTTTTAATCTTCATGTCGCATTACAGAAAATAGATTTCTATTCGTTAACTGAACTAAGAGCACTCGAAATGTCACATTAATATTTTTAGTGCAGTGAGGATGAGTTAGTTGCGGGTGATTATGCAGTCAAGCCTCTGCTTATGTAGATAATTCGCTTTGGAGTCAACTTACTCAGCGAAAACAGTTGATAGCCGATATTTGACTTTTTTCGTAGGTAACTATGAAAAAAAGAGTTCAATATCTCCTGGAAACTTCTCACTATTTAAAGATATAAAATAGAAAAAAATATGAAGACAGTATATCTGTAGTGCAAAAAATGACTTAAAGTCGCCAAAAGCTAAGACGGACTGTCGCTGCATACTCTTTGATGTTTCTATATTTTGTGAAGGAGGATGGAAGGTGGAATTCAATTAACTGACGGTCTTACACCGTTATACTGAAAGTACATTTTTGCTATTCGCCTCCTGACTTTTCGGAGTTGAATAAATATGTTAGCGCGCTTATCAGCTGAAATATTCGTATTCGCTTGCCGAATACGGAAAACAGCTAAAAAGTCTTCGTTGACTGGGCCACTTCAAAGAGGGGGTGGTATCACTGTTTTGCATGATGAAAATGGAATCTCTTTGTAAAATTTATCGTTAATATTTTATTTTAACCATCTATTTCAACGTCATAGACAAGATCCTAAGGTGTTTCTGAGTCGTTGAAATGGATTGGTAAAGTAAAATACTGAAGTGTAATCGTTCAAAGTTAGTTCCTTTTTATCATTCATGATGCCGAGAAATTCCAAGTAACTCCTGCTTGCATCAGGGTATCACTGTATTTGGATCTTGAGAGGTAAAACTCTCGGGGGTTATCTCGAGGAGGCTTGTCGCTTGGAGATAAGTCGTAGACGGGGACCTCCGGAGATGTGCATCTGCCTGCTCCTCTGTCCTGGACTGAGTGTGCGCTTCTGCATTTCAAATCCTCCGTGCGGCATCTGGTCTGTCGGGCTCCGGGGAGGATTTCGAAAGAGACGAAAGCTTGAAAACAGAGCGCGTGAACAAACACCCGTTCCCGATGTCTCCGTTGGACGGGGATTGCGAAATGATGGACGCTCAAAACTTCCCGTTCAAAACCCCGAAGCGATCCGAAAACTGCGGCGCTGCAACACATTCTTTGCTGGGAAGCTCGTCGTGATTCGCGTTCCGGTTATTTACAATTTTTTTCAGATATTGCTCCGTGTTGCGTTTCTACATATCCATAAAATGACACAAATTTGTAGAATTTGTTACTCAGCTAAGCTGAGGTCTTTTGCGCCGTTTAGATTAACAGGGGGGGGGGTTTGAATTTTCCAGGGAACGGGGAGAGACAGCCAGCCTCAGAATTTTCTTTCTCTTAACGAAAAACGCCAAGTGGTCCACGGTTTTACATCCCTTCTAGCGGATGTAGTAATGAGCTGGAAACTCTCTTCACACCGCACTCAAGTCGGGATTGGTAATCCACTGAATAATCTGCCTCTGCCGGGATTCGAACCTGGGCCCTCGGGACTTGCACTTCTGTCTCCACACCATCCCGATCCCCTCCAAATTTGTGTCCTTGTGAAATTTTTCTCTATCGTTTGTGCCATTAATCAGATAACATGCATATAATAGTATCATATTATTACTTTTCGCTAGTTCATTTGCGTTTACGCACTTGAACTTCAATATAGGTTCCTATACATTTTGCACAGAAATAGACGTAATATATTTCTCTCTATTTTAATAACTCTTGGATCCATATGGTTTCTTCAAATAGTAAAAAGTGTTCAGATTCTTTATTTTGCGAAATTTCATCGAAGTTCCACAAATTCTTCTCACAATCTAGTCAAGTTATAGGTTTCCTTTGGTGACCTACTTATTGTTGGGTTAGTATCCACATGAAATTTAGTTGACGACTTTGATCGTTTTTATATAATTTACTCGGCACTTATTCAGTATTATTTGTTGTGTATGTAATTGTGTCGCAATATATGTGTTCCGGATACATCGTATCGTATCTCTCTGGCAGGCTTATAGCCACGGTAGTACCTCGGAATTTTCTTTCAACGCGTCACGTTTTGGGGCGGTGAGGCGAGAGTAAATTACCATACAGAGGAAATATTTCGTGTTTGTATGAAAACATCTTGTTTTTTTTGTGAGATGTGTGAACATTTCTTCATTGTGTAATCTCCTTGCTTGTCTCTGAGTCTCATCACATCTTCAACCTTACCACTTAATTTAACACCTCTTTTTTCTTCCTTTCCGCTATTATTCTCTAACTTTTATACCTCACATAACAATTCTAAAACTCCGCTATAAACAGTCTGCCCATGTTTCCGAGCCCAGCAGTTCAGCGTTACCTTAAGAAACCTTCACTTACTTCCCCACTGTTATATCTCGTCAAATCCCTCCCACCGCCTTCGTTTTTTCGGTATCTAATTGTCGACTTCGTGAAATAAAAAAATGATTATGTTGCAGTACGCATTGCAACGCAATGTAACTACTAATATAATCATTTCCTGAAATAAATTACTCAGTACTCTTCCACCGGTCTATTGCGGAGCTTGATGTGTTCACCACATTATAGTGTAATAATGTGCTCGGGATTCACTCCACCCCTTTCTATTACACCTTTATTGTCCTTGTCCTTTCATATGCTAACTTTCCTCTCTCCGCTACCTTTCCTTAGGTTTCCACTCAACCCCCAATAAACCCGTGGAAGATCACAAAGTCGTTTATTTCAGCAATGAATATCGGAGATTTTCTCCACTTGACTGTTTTTGCTCTTACATAGGAAAGTTACCAAGTTTTGTTTTTTTGTTATTTATCAAGAGTGTTCTATTGGTCAGCCATAACCTATTGAAACGGAGTGGTTTTTCTTTCTTCAGGTTTATGTGAGGGTTATAGAAAGACTGGTGTGGTTTGGAAGCCTCAGTGAGACATTATTTTAGGTGCCCTCATTGTAAAACTTTTGTTCGGAGCTATCGTTCATCGGGATGCGAAGCCGTAAAAAGACGGAAATGCTTGCTGCTCCTTTGGCTCTGACGCCGATTCCGTTCCTTTATTTTGGTCGAATCGTTCGATGAAATAATGTACCGCCGTGAAGGAACTGTTTTCTTTCTTTGTGCTTCCGGGGAATGTTTCCTTCCATTTCAATTGCCCTCCCTCAACGGCTACGAATGCCTGCCTCTTTTGATGTCGCCGCAGGCGTGAACCTTTGCTTCCTCACCGCCGCCACACCGCAGCCCTTCCACGAATAAGATCGATGACGGTTTATTTAGGGAGAGATACATACGTCCGGGCTGGAGTGATTTAAACGAGGACCTCTTCCTCTTCTGAGTTTGGGAGAGGGAGTAGGTGGGGGATGTTACGGGTCCCCTGTGGTTGCTGGCGTGTCAAGAGGCGCCACAAACCCTTATAAAGGGTTATATTTACCCTACCGGATGGAAAGGTGTGACGAAGATGCCACTCAAGCACTCAATTAAATGAAATCAGTTTAAAAAAATGAGGAAGTGCTAGTGAACATTTGTAATGGAATCCATATTTTATTCGTGCTGTGTGTCAGATGTCTCAGTGATATAGTTGTTTGATCCTGGGTTCTTATTGGGAAAGAAGTCATTGACATCATCACATATCAATCTAAAGATCAATGGACGTAGCTATCCATTAAGTTCTTCAATGGGCTAGCGCTTTCATATTTCCATGGATCTTTTCCTTTACATTAAGTATTTGATGCATACATCTCATGCGAGGACTTCCTTTGCCACTCACCTTTTCCCTCGACAGCAGTCATCTTCAAAGCGTTTCAGGATGTGGCCGATAAGGTTGTCCTATCTCCTTTGTTGAAATTTCATTACAATTCTGTCTTCTCCCAATCTTTTTAGATTTTCTTCGTCAGTCTTCTCCTTTATTTACTCTGCCAGTCCATTCTATATTTATCATTCTTCCGTGGAACCACGTTTAGGGTGAACATGATGACATTTGACCCTCAATGTTCATAAAGACACTGAATCGTCACTGATAGGGGCCCGTTAAACATTTTTTTATCCATCGAGAAACACTACTATCAGAGGAATCGCCCACAGTAGAGACTTCCTTTTAATTTGGAGACTTGGGGCGTACCCTGGTCAAGTATTCAAGACAAATTAGATCCGTTATGAAGGAATTTGGCCACGTGGTTGAACGACGGGATTTTCGGAAATTATTCCCAGTAATTCTGAAGTAAATCCCTGCACCTGCAGTAATTCTACTTAACAGCGGCCATACTGCCCTAAAAACGTTAAGTTGTGCATGAAATAGTAATATCATTGCCCCAGGTAGGTGAAAAATGTCTAAGGTCGTTTAGGCCAATAAGGAAAGGTGGGTTATTCGATTGTGGTAGATAGAGTGAAGCTTCCGCCGATTCGTACCATTGCCGGTTCTTCGAGTTCCCCCTTGCGTTGGCTGGTGTCCCTTGAAGACAGTTTTGCCAGCATTCCAGTGGGCTTCGTCAGGTCCGAAGGCAAGTGATCGTCAGAAGATACCGACCCACGCGAAAGGAAACCCGAAAAACAACATGAGGATGGGAAAGTTTGAGGGAATGCAGGAAGATTGAAGAGAAACCCGGCATCGGCATTTGCATGCTATTAACGAAAAGCTCCCGTGTGCTCCGCGGTTTAACGTCTCATCCGACGGACGGAGTACTGAACTTTAATCGCTCTTCGCAGAGCACTGAAATGGGGACCGGCATAATAATGAAAATCCCGCCAGTGACGGAAATCGAACCCTAAACTCTCCGCACAGCCTTCAATTGGAGATACAATAGTGAAAAATCTCTACCGCTGCAGTGATTCGAGCCAGGACCATTGCAGACTAATATTCTGGCCACTACGCGTGCGTCCATTTACTCATTCGTCTGCGGATGCCCTTCCGCATTGTTGGATGATTGAGGAACCTCATCCCAGGAGAATTTACGGAAGCACGCTTATTTCTTTCCTCTCTCTTCGTCGTCTGACTTTCCGAAAATCGACTCCGGAAACGGGGGAAAATGGAACAAGGCGGTCGTGGTGGGTTCTGGGAAGGGAGGGAGTGATAAAAATGGAAATCCTCGAAGATGGAGACAATCCGGCGGTGGGGCGGGTCTGCTCCCTTCGTCCCCATTAATCCTGATCCGTCCCCCGCCAGAGGAACCCTTCCCGATCTATTAGGGTCCTCCTCTTCTGGCGGTGTTTTCGTTGCCCTCAATGTGAAGTGCTACGAAAATCTCAAGGGATCACTTATCATCGTCCGTGGGACTCCGCCTCCTCTATTTTCCTCACTTCCGTTCCTGCTTCTTGTCCTCAATTCTCTTTTCAAGTCAAATTGCGGAGTATATCAGTTGTGAGCTTCCGGAGGAGGGAGTGTGGATGGAAATAAATGGAAAGGTACTGAATAGTTAAGGAGTCGATCATTTGTTTGGCGAAGGTGACTCTCAGCTTTTGTTGCGACGTCTTTTTCCCTGCCGCCTCGACTTATGGCCATGTTAGCAGAATTATTGTCCAATCTCTGACCATTATATATTCTGTTTGTCTTCTTTGCTTCACAAAAATGTCCTTTTCATTTCCTACTTTCTTAAATCGCTGATATCCTCATCCATCAACTTTCCTCGTAATCCTCCGCCATTCGCTTTGGTACTCGTTCTTATTTTTCCCTCTCCTTAGCTTAGGTATTCCCATTTAAAAACCCCTATTGAGGCCTCTTACCTTTTCATGGCCTCTCAGTGTGCATATATAATCTGAGCTTGAATGCCTTGCTTGTTTATTATCAAAGCTCATCGAATCTATTACATTAATATGTATAGATGGGGGTGGTGTAGTGATTAGAGAACTTGCTTCCCATTTCGATGGCCTGGGTTCAATTACCGGCAACGGCAGAGCCTTGTTAGTGGCATAGCGGTACCTGATATAGTGCTATATCGAGAGCATTTTTATCTCACAATCAGTTCTTCGTCCGTCGAATGGAACGTTAAAATGTGATTCTCTTGGAGCCTTTCGTTAAGATTAGATTAGTTCCAACGCCGGGTATCTCTTGCTCTTACTCCTTTACCAGACAATATGCCTTCTCACCCTTAAATACGCAAATGATCTCCGATATTTCTCGCGCTCTCCAATCAACCTTTACCACCGGTGAATATTTTGCTAAACATGTAAACATTAAACTAAATTATCCGTCTGCAAATGTTTCCCTATGCAGTCCTGAATCCTGTAGTATTTTACTTCCTAAGCGTTTAACAGGAACACTTCTTACTCTGTATTTCGGTTTTATATAAACAAACACTAGAAGTGTTCGATATGGCTGGGGGAGAAAGAAGTTGTCGGGCAGTAATTAGAAGGATCAGAGTTGGTGGATGGAACAGATACTTGAAAATAATGGAATGCGGTGTTTCATGATCGAAGATGGAATGATAGGTTTGCTAAGATGAGGAAGAAAACGTATAACAAGGTACTATGGAGACATGAAAAGATTTAAGAAATACGCCGATCTTAACAAGTAAACAGCTTAGGTAGGTGAATGAAGTGCAGTATTGGGTATCTTACCTAACCCTAGAGTAGTAGAGTAAGGGTAGAAGAAAATAAATCACAACAAATACCCCATATTTTGCAGAGACTATCTTTATCGTATCTGAAAGTGTCTCTCCGCGCATGCATACTGTCTCATGCCAAAAATTATGGGTGGATGTGATGTAAAACATATGTAGTCGTAATGGAGCAAGAGTACCGATGCATTTAATTTTGTGACTATTAGATTCATTCACCCTTCCGTCGGGGAATGTGATGCTTCACGATTTTCGTCTTGGATTTTGAACTTTTCCTCATTGCCAGGCTCAAAATTTCCGAAAACATCTCCTTGGACCTCCACCTTGAGTTCGCTTCGACGCCAAACCGCGCGTCGACATCCGCGTTTCGACATTCTCTCCTGCTTTAAGCCGGATCAGAGCAAAGCCGCCTTTCCCTCTTTGAGAATTTCATAGCCGTTGCCCCATATTTCAATGCGCACGACTTACGCAGGTTACGCAGGTAGGTTTTACGACCTTTTTCAGCCGTTCAGAGCTACGGAGATGAGTTTGATATCCCTCGCTGTGCCATCGCCGAGTTGACGCATTTCCCTGTTTGTCGAAAGACGTATTGCTCATACATACTCTACGTAGAAAGTAGTTGAGGGTTTGGCAAAGATTCTTCACGATCTATTTCTCAATACAGGAAAACAATAACATTGAATTGAAGCAATTTAGTCGTTTGAATTCTCGAATCGTTTTATATAATAAAAATTCAAATTTATTTTATATTTTCATTGGAGATTTTCTACTGTGGCAAAGATGGTCGTCCTGAAAAAGTAGGTTAGAATCTACTGAAGTAGACTTTGGAATGCTATCCTGAGGGTGACAATAACTTTAGGATACTACATGTATATTAAAACATTAAATAACTATAAAATTGTACCCAAATTTCAATTTAGAGGAGTCTCTTCATCTTTCTGAGGCTATTTATGGAATATATTTATGCGTTTGATTCCCAGGGAAGTTCAATTCAAACCAGTTTTAGTGATAAAATTAAACTGCATATTTGGCTATTGTTAACGTGTTTTCGCACTTAACTCTGCTACTTTGACAAATTTTAAAAATTCATTCCATAACTCATCTTACTTCTTTAGTTTTACCGTTTCCCAAATCAGCTTCGAAGCTTCGTCTTACACATTCTAATTTCCTTGGCCCTGACAATCCAAAGACCGCGAGTTCAAATCCAACCTCGAGCATATATAATGTGTATTCAACGTTTAAAAGTGGTGCTTAGAGGACTCCATAATACCTTAATCGTTGAAGAATCTGAAATCCAAGTTATCACTGATTGTACCTCGAAACTTATAAATGTGTGTATTCGTTTATTTTGTCTGTCTATTTTATGAGTAACTCAATCGACAACTTCCAAGTAGTGAAACCTGCTACAGTTCCGTTCACTCATGAATAATTTTGTATGCCATTTGCAGTTGTTGCGGTAGTAGAATCATAGTGCATTTATGCTTTGCCGTTTGACTGTTTTTTACTAATATCCATTTCCTCTTCTTTTCAGGTAAGTCTCTTCGATCAGATTCTCGGGAGCTCAAGGCTACGCCAGAAGAATTGTGAAATCCCTTAGAATTGTGTCAACATAGTGCTAACGTGATTACATTTCTGAGGTAAGCGAAATTTTTCCACCATCCGTGCTCCAAAGCGAGTTCTCGATTCGTTGACTCGTCGGAGCGTGTACTAAGGAGGGGTGAAGTTGACATAAAAATATACGAACAAGATGTTTGACATTTGGGAAGATGAAATGAAAGTTTTTGAAGGAAATTGTCGATGCTGGAGGGGATAATAAAATGCGGTTGGTTCTTGAAGGCCATACGTTAGAGCGGATGTTCGGTAATAAATGTGAATGGAACACATTTTTGTAGAAATGATACGGAAAGATACCTAAGAGTGGTAGGGTTAACTGTTGTCGTAGCTAAAGTTCGTCATCGATAAAATGTGCTCTTCGGTTCATCCAATTCATGTCCGCATCGATATATTTATGAGGGGTTACCCTAATAGTCAGCTCGTGAGTCTGAGTTAGGGGGTGAATCACCATACTTGCACTACGTACATGCGAAGTAAAAGGTGAAATACTACTACTTTACAGATACTTATTAGATAAGCATTCACGAGGCACATGGAACTAAATGATGTTGTAATACAGTGAAACCTGGGTCGTAGTAAAGTTTATTTTTGTGGATTTGTCTCATGTTATCTTTCCATGTTACTAAATGATTAGTATTTAGATCTTGATATAGTAATTTCCAATTTTATATTAATCAATTAAATGATTATTAATAAATGGTTTGATATTTTTTAAAATGTATTAACTTGTATTTCCTTAGGAATGCACTGGTTCAGTTAACATTGACAGTTCTAAGTGAAGAGTTTTCAGTGCACGGTGCTTATCCTGTTGATCGAGCTGGTCACACCTAGGATCCTCCATCTCCTATATTCTAGGATTGATATACTGCGACTTTATATCCGAAGGCAAGGAGTTCACGGACATTTTTTCCAGTTTCAGCAGTCCACAAGTCTCCGATGAAAAGATCTGGTTTACCCAATTTTTCGGAATGATTCTGGCAGAAGGCCAGCCAAAGTCCAAAAGGTTTAGTGTCAAGGTGTATTCGCGAGGGTGAAAATATGGTTGCATTCGTGTCACTTGAATCTCGGGGGTGAGGTCTGAAGCGGAGCCTAATTGCTAGCCGTTCCGTGTGGATTTGTATCGGATGCGTCGTGAGCGTTCATTTCTCGAGATGCGTGGGTTAAAATTTACCCATTTGTTTGACTTATTATATCCTCCTTATTAGGTATAGCATAGGACTCCCGGAGGAGTCTTGCGCGTGACGATCGTGACTGCCGCGGAAGGATGTTAGCAGATCCACGCGTCACGCAGTTATGTTGCGTCGCGGGCGCCAGCGATGACGATCTCTGCAAGTTAAAACTCACTTTGTGCAGAGTTTTGGTGTCTTTATATAGAACATAGGAAAAAGCATTTTGGTAAATGGTAGTTATCGTGGCCCAAATTGTCATCGTTATCCCACGAAGTTGGTAGCTGTTTATGTTGTGAAGTGGGTATGGGTGTGACTGATTTTATTGACGCCATCTAAGTTAAGATTTAGTTAAAGTTCACTCGGGATGCAGGAATGGCGGGAAGGAACCAGGAAAACGCATTATCATCATCAGTGATGTTCTGCAGTGAAATCAAATCAATGGTCTCTGGCGATATGTTGTACTGCACTCGATGAAATTAATTTTCTTTTTTCTACCTAATGCTTATTTAAGGTACGATGCGTATAAGCTCATCAAGAAATCATCAGATACAATGATACAGGATATAATGGAAGTCCTGTAGGGCGTATACATATATTGGCTCAAAATAGTAGGAGAATGGAGAAGTGGTGAGGGAGGGGGAGCTGTTAAGAAATTTGTCTTTGAGTGGACGTTAATTGCTGAAACGGGAGGCGGGGAAGGGTTAGTGATTAGGTGATACTTGTCCATTCACCAATTAAAGTCTTTAATTATGTTGAAATGTTTCAAACCGTTTCCTATCGTCCATCTAGTGCGCTTTCGTCTCTGTTTTCAGTATTTGATGGTAAAATTCAGAATCGGGTGTGGTGTTCTGCAAATGTTTTGCCTCCGGTGAAGAACAACCACACTTTTTCACGCATTTCTTGTGCTCATTGATGGTCTCAATTATTGTTAGTGTTCTTCCGATTAGGGTAGTTATGAATGGGCATAAAATACTTCACGCAACCTAACTTTTGCAGTGTTGCTCTCTTGCTCCGCATGATTCTTACTTCTCCTCAATCCATCTTATCTTCCTGATATTCTCTCCCCTCATACACGCTCACTAACAGAGTGCCCCTATCCATCATGACCTATAAGCACTCTCATTTCCTAATACGAATTCCATTTATTCAATCTTCTCCTTATGCCTACAATGACGGAAAAAGGTAACCTTGGCAGTTGGAATACTTTAAATCTAATTCTACTACCACTATTAATTTTTTCAATCGACTGTGTATGTATTAGAGTACTCTTAATGAGTGCGCTCCGACTACCAGCTAACGGACGTGACGCCGAAGTAGAAGCGCCCTTCACTTATAACTCAAGAAAGGACGGATATTCACACGAAATTTTTCTTTCTCTGTCGGGATTTGAACCTGATACCTTATAATGGGAAGGTCCAAGCAACGCAGCCAGCGCAAAAATACGATGCCCGAAGTGGATATTAGCCCAAGGAAGGCAGATTTTTTCATAGCTTATCATAAAGGAACTCCTTTAAAAATGTTGTAAAAATATGCTAAGTATTTGAACGTGCAAAGAGGGATTCTTGAGTTAATTTTTGCTTTACGCAGAATAAACCCCAAATATTGGGTTGCGGACGTCTCCTGACCTAACACCGAAATTGAAAAACAAATGGCACGAGCCATTTGCAATGACTGGGTTGCCTTTTCGTAGGTACCTGGTTGGTGTAGAGTAATGGTGTAGAGGCCGCCCATTCCGAGGATCGGGTTCGAATCTCGATAGCAACATATATGTGTAATTTATCGGTGAACCGGCCCCTAGTGAGATATATTGTGTAGAAAATTAAAGTTCAATATTTCAACGTTGGGAAGATAAAAACCGTAAGCTCCTTGGAGCCTTACATGGCGTAGACCAATGCTGACGGATTTCTTTCCACTATTCCTCCGTTCCCGGAACAGTTTCTACCACTACACGATAACCAAAGTAGTACAGATGACCTTAGTTGTAGGTTGTGCCTCCTTCATATTAATACTACCCATAATTCTAGCATGCTGGATCCCTGCATGAGTCTCGAATTTCGACTGGCAACTGCAATTGTTATTAATTTTCCGTCCCATCCGATGGACGGAAACTGAACTCGAAATCCTCTCCACACAGTACCCAAGAGAGGACCGACGTGCAAATGAAAAATCTTACTCACCCGGCCCTCGAACCCGGGCCTACGGGATGGGGACCCAGTACTCTAGTTACTTTATCAACCTGAAACCAAATTCAAGGAAATTAGTATGTCCCGGTAACGAGTTCCTGTTAAGATGAATGATTTTTTCTCATTGTTAAGTCGGCTGTCGATCCCCAACAGTTTGGTTAGCTAGTCATTAATGTGATAGGGATATTCAGGGAAAGGCTTGGCTTTCATTCCTCTTTTAATAAGTCCATGGTTCAAGTATGAGATCAATTCCGATCACTCACCATAATCACCTCATTCAGGTCACCTCTCCGTGGGGAAGTTGATAAATTTAGGAACGAGGCGTTCTCGGCGCCGAAGAAACGACTCTATTCAAGGGATCGCCCGCTTAATTGGCGCAGTTGAGGAGGAATTAAGGCGCCAGGAGAAATATCGATGGCGTGAAGAAGCGGCCGTGAGATGTAAGGCTTGAGAGTAAGAGAGTTTGGTCGGTGCAAAAAAGTCCTCTGCTCTAATTGAACGGCGGGTCTTGTGAGTGTAATGAGTTTCTGGGGAGAGAGGAGGGTTTGTGGTGGTGAGAGAAGATGAGGATGAACTCGGAGGCGAAAAGGCAGGAAAATGTGGGACATGAGAGCGGAAAGTCCCTTTCGTTTCGTACGGGCAACACAGGGTTCGCGGTTGGGACTCGGGCGCTGGGAACGAATGCCGGCGTCTGATATGTGTGTAATTCCGTGGCGTGGTTCCCGTTCCCGTGTGGGAGAGAGCCCTTCGCCGATCGATCAAGGTTAAATTTTCTTTGGTGATAAGCGACCACGGTTTCTCTTCGATGAGTGGGATATTAGAAGATTAATTCAGGATGGGGTGCTGAAACCGAGAGCGTGCCAATCAGAAATTTAACTCAACCTAAAATCTTATCTTTCCATGTCGGAAGTGATGAATGTGACGCATGAAAGAGGGTTAGAAATAAGTATTCCATATGACATATTCATTCCGAAGGAGTCTTTTAAGACTTACAATTAGTAATATTCAGACTGGCGGTTCAGCCAAACTTTTGTGTCGACAAGTTTATTGAGGATTGGGTTGGCGTGGTGGCTACAGCACTGGATTCTCACTCCGACGGTCAAGGTTCGGGTCTCGGCAGTGTTGCAGATTTTTCGGTAGTATATCGGTTTCCTATTTGACTGCTGTGAGAAGAATCTTTCTTCGTCCATCGGGTGGGACGATTTCCCGGGCCACCGTGGGCCACCTTCGCGGCTTTTGTCATGAATATTCTAATGCCAACGCCAGGTTTTCCTCCACCCTTCACTCGTTTCCTTATAATATTATATTAAGCAACCAATACCACAATTGGTAATAGGTAATGATGAAAAGTTACTCACCGCCTCCCTCAAAAAACTAATTAAATTATGTCCACGGCATTAAATTTTTGCGTTTTCATCTTTTTGATTCGTTACGTCTCGAGAATTTTATTTCCTTCCAACATAGCGCCTTCATTTTACTTGGCATAGAGTATTTTATTAGATCAGGTTTTATAGTGCTACTACTGCTAAAGTTATATCGCACCGTATAACTCAACTGAATGCTAAGCTTAACCATAACTAAAGCACAACATCCATGTCCAAGGATGGATTCGAAGCCACCGACTTTGGTTTGCGAAGACATGGCCTGAAAGCTTGAAAACACTGGTCATGTCAAGATATGAGAGGCGATCATATGTTGACTGTTAGAGCAAGCGAATAAATACTCGCGATGTCATGAAGGGAATCACGCTGGTAGTCGGAAGCTAACCTTTTACTTGCTTTAAAAATATAAATTCTTGATTGCGTAATGTTCTAAATTTTTTACGCTTTCATTGTTTAGGTGAAATAGTTCCTCTGTTGTCACCGGTTGCTTAGTGGTATTAGATTTGGGTCTTAGGTTCTCTAACGCCAACGGTTTTGTCCCTCTGCCCAACCCAAGATAACCGTAAGACAAAAGCACAACATCCAGGTCCTGAGCGGAATCCTAACCCTTTGGGTTGCCAGGCCGGCGCGTTGCTCACCCGTCTACCGCAGCCCGTTTGCTGAACACAGGAAAAAATGTCTCAAAGCTTGCCTTCGGATCAAAAATGCTTATTTTTTCACTAAATATACTGCATAGTGATTTATTCGCAAGGAGAATGAAAAAAAATCGGCAGACTCTGGTAATATACCATTTGTAATACAAGCTGGTACTCTTTGAAGTAGTATACTAGGTACGATCCCATTACTCTCCTTCATAGGGATTAACTTTCAAAGGATTATTTACTGAGGGAGCAAATTATCTTCATGGAATGTCTTTAATTAAGTGTTCTATCGTCTATAGGAAAGATGTCTCTTAGATAGATGCTGAGTCGATATTTAATTAGTCCGATATTAATTTTGGGCAAGTCCCTTTCGGATCCAGGGGAAATCATGCTTTTGCTCGAATGAAGTCTTTAAATTGGATTAGGGATATGTCGTAAATTAAATCTCAAATGCCATATCCAATATTCTGGGAATTATAAAAAAGCTCTCTTCTGAGCTCCACTTGTAATTAAGGAATACTATAATATAGAACTGTACGGATGTATCATTCCCTCGTATTTTAATCATCGTGATGTACATGTTTAATGGCGAAACCTAATGCCAACTTGATATGCGTATAATGATTTTCAAAGATATCAAGTGAGAGAAATGGTCCACAAATGATTGCGTTGAGGTAGATCAATAAAATAAATGAAATCTCCTTAGGTATGGCGGCTAAGTTTGGATTATGAAGGGTAGTAAACAATGGAAAATTGTTTGCCGTCCCTCCAGTCGTCATCGGGCTGTTTAACGAATACGAACTGTAGACACTGAGGAGGCCTACTTACAATTACCGCGATAACATTCAGTGGATTATGCGTCTGTATTCTGCCCAAGTACTCACTTCGTCTTCCAGTCGTATAATTCTCTCAACCCAAATGAAGGAAGGGTTGTCGTTTCCTTAACATATCCAGGTCTGTAACCACCGGCCTGGCATCCGATTGGTTGTAGGTTTGAGTCTCGTCTTGGTAGGATTGTTGTGTTTGTCTTTTTTGCAAGTTAGCGCTTAAAGGTATACACCATATAACTAAAGTATTCGCATCGTCTGAAAACAGAATTGCACCATAACTAGTGGTAATTATGTGTATCCCGATCGTGGATGGTACCTAAAAAAATTCTGTTGTTATTCAGCTTGACTGTTGATCTCTTTAAATTTGCATCTTCTGTCCATCATGCTGAAATCGTTCGTGGGTAGAAATACATAAACAATGTTATCATCGGAGACTTGCAATTGAAATATGCTTGTCGGCCGCAGTAGCTAGCTCGATAACGCGCCGGCCTGGCTACCCAAAGGTTGCGGGTGTGAATCCCGCCCAGAGCATGGATGTTGTGTGCTTGTCTTATTATTAAGCTCTTAGGAAGGACGGTTCGATTAAACCTTAGTCGATGGATTTCCTAAATACCAAATTCTACCATTATTGTGAAATGTATTTTAAATTTATTTATTGGCGTGGCGTGCAACATCACCAGTCTCTCCCAACTTAATTCCTCGAATAGCCTCTTACCACTTTTTCTACGTGACGGGAATTTTTTGTGTGCGTTTTACATAGTGCAAAACTACCATTTGAAAAAAATGCAGAATATTGATGGTGAACTACTTATTGCAATTGAACGTAATTCAGCGAGTGTGTGGCGCTAAAATTATTCTATATACCGCTTTTGCTATGGATCGACAGACTATCGACTAGCGACGCTCTCGTTTACCAACCATACCCACCACTCCACACCCCGGCTGCGGCAGAGGCTCACCCAAATTAAAAATGCTCCTTCCCCCTTTCCCTGATTAAAATCCCTTCACAAGACTCCTTCCTAAAAATAAATCCTACCAAAATTATCCCCCTATCCGCGCATCAAACATAGTAGTCATCCTTCCCTAAAAAAAATAACCTTTCTACCTATCAAAAAAAAATAAATAGGAACCAAATTACTACCCTTAATTCTCCTACTTTCAACCCTAAACAAAATAACCCTTCTCATCCCTAATAAATCCGCAATATCTCTACCAGAAAATATACTCCTAGCAGCATACAACCACGACCTGAGAGGACGAAAATCCGGAAAGGTGGAATAGGTTTACTATCTGAAGTCTGGAGTGTTGGGGGAGGCATGCGAGGATCCGTGGGCGAATTTCTCCTCCGTCGTCGTCCTTGAGAAAGTGTCCTCTCTCTCTCTCTCCTCTAGCTCTCTCTCTCTTCCCCAAGGATTCGCTTGCCGTCCTGAGTGATTAGCCCTCCGCCTTCGAGTTCCCTTCGCGCCGTTGGGAGACAAAGCGGCGTCGCGGTGAGTAATCGACGCCCCCCTCCTCCACCGCGCATTAGAATGCAGACGCCGTCGCCGGGGATGCTTCCCGCCGAGATGGGGATTGCCCTCGCATCTCCTGTTCTCCTTCTTGGGGGCTCTCCGTCCCCATCGCCGCGAAATTGCTCGCGTTCCTCGCTGGCGTGCTTCCTCCATACTATCTTGTAAGATGGAGGATTTCATCTTGGGCTCATTTGGTCTCGTCTGTAGGAGGTGGAGACGGAAGTCAGGAGGCATCTCTGAATGAAATTAACCCTGCATGATTTTAGGATCGCCCGATGGGATAGGTTTATCTTTGGTGGAAAGTGGCATCCATTCCATCTCATTTGTACCTCGTTTCACAATCGTGGTGTTGCTGATGAAGTCTTCTCAGGCTTGGCACTGGGTCAGTAGAACGGCGCGCCGCGGCGCTGTCGAGGTCTCGAATCCTACTTACACCCTACCACGTTACTATTCTTCTACCCTTGTAGTATTCTACTCTCCTTATATTCTAATATTCTTCTGTATACTAACGTAGTTTAATCGAGGCTTTCTAAAGCGCAGCACGATGCATGATGGGATTCTTTGTGAAAATCTCATCATGGAAAAGAACTAACTGCAGAAAACAAAATTGGGAAGCTGGTGAAATCCACGGACAGCTGCGTGAAAGGTAGTCCCTGTTCTATTACCTTGACTAATAGCCATGGAATTTCTCAATCATCAAATCGCGAATTTTGTTGCTTCGTGTAAAACATCCTCAATGGCGCATAGGGTTTAAGTTTTCAACCACCTCCCAGTAATAAATTGCTTCACATCACGGAAATCAACGGACTTCGACTTGGTAAGAAGAGGATTTGATCCTGAGTGAACGAAGCCCTTCCTCTCTACTCCTCCAGGGGGAGGGGTATTGTCGGAGCCTTGGCCTACGAGGGAATCTGGGGAAAGTACGCCCTTTTTGTTGCGGTGACGACGAAAAGGGGATCCGTTTTTGCGCCGCATTCAGCCCTCGAAGACCAATTCATGGTTCGGCGAACGCGTAAGAGATTCGATTTGTCGCGTGGGATGTGACCGGTGAGCGAAATCGTCCCCACGATCGAATGGAATGCTCGTCTTGGATTTTCAAAGTGGTACTCGGACGGCGATGGTGCAAAAGTTCACTTGAAGTTCGCCGGATTCTTGCCGCTTATATTCCTCTTCACGTCCGAAGTGATACGTTGGTATTTTGTTTGTTTTAAACAGTTCCCTACTCTTATTGGTTGTTTGGCGATTGTTGCGTGGAAAATTCGTTTCCACACAGAAGAGAATACCCACTGAAATGCCGGTGAAACTGTAGTCCATCAAGACGCGGGAAGAACCCGACAAACTTTATGCAAAATTTATTCTGATACTAGCAGATCTGCTGCCTGCTTTGGAGGCACTTTTCGTCAGCATTTCGTATGCAGAGGGAAGGAAATGACTATTTTATAAATGGAGAAATATGTCCCACTCTAATTATCCTGTATGTTTTTGTACTTTTTTCTACACCATATTTCATTATATGTTGTTTCCCATTCTCAAAAACCACGTTTTTTGCATTTTTCTCTGCACCACAAACTGCTAAAAATCCAAACCTGCTACCAAATTATGCAGACAGAGAATCGACACTCAACGCACCAAACCTCACCCTTTTAGCTCAAAACTTTGGAGAGAACAAAACAAAACGGATACAGAATGACTGACTGACTGACACGCAACAAAATTAATATATATTCGAATTAACCGGCTGATTTAGCGGCAAACATTAACACATAATAAACGTTTTATAACCTTCTTTAAACTTTTAGAAAAGTCTTCAAAATGCCTAGCTTTGAAATTCACATTTCATACGCAAGATCGGGGCCGGTAGGCAAAAATTGTTTTATTACAGTATCTGCACATCGAAAACATCAATTAATATTTTCATACTTACAAAATTGATTGATGAGACTAATTCCACTTTCTTCATTTTCTTCAGCCCAATTTTTGTCCCTTTACCAAAAACGTAAACACATTTACTTGGCAACGTAAACAAATTCGATAGGGAAAACACCAATTTTTCTTTTGCATTTTTCTCTGCACCACAAACTGCTAAAAATCCATAACTACTACCACTACATACAAACAGAGAATCCACACTCAACGCACCAAACCTCACTCTTTTAGCTCAAAAATTTGGGAGAGAACGAAACAAAACGGATACAGAATGACGGACTAACACGCTACAAAATTAATACATATAGATAATTCATCTCATGCTCATATCTCGTCGACGGCTTGACCCTAATTGATTCCCGCAATTTTTAGTGCATTTTTTCTCTTCTTTAAATTATCTCTCGCTTTTGTCTACCATTTTTCTGAGCTTTGATCCATGACAACCATTGGTTTAATTTTAATCCCTCTGTGATTGACGGAGTCAGACTCTTTTGTGATGGCTACTTTATGCTTTGTTTTATGTCCTTTACCATACAAGTCGGTTTGAAAATTTTCATTTTAAATTCATATTCTATTCACCGAGTAGTTTAACAACACTTGTCTTTTCGGATGCAGTAATGTGTATACCGTCAAATAATAGTTTTGGGCCTCATCAGTATCCTTGCACTTAGGCAACAAACGTATCAAGCTTTGTCGACTTCATCTTCTTTCCGAGGGGTAGTCTTCGTGCTGTCGTTGATATCTTATTTCCGACTGAAGCATTGTCCGTCAATCCTTCTGATGTCGTGAAACATGAATTCGGCTATTTCCATGATAATTAAAGGCCATATTTCATCGCGCGATTGACAACGGTCAAATCGGATTTAAATGAACGGATTCGATTGGAAATCTTAAATGTTGGCCCGAACTAAATGAAAAAAATTCTATTTACATGCGATAGAGACCCTAGGAATGTGTCTATGCGTTTTTCGGGCTTAGAATTGTCAGGTGGTCTATAATTCGCTCGTCTGCTCCTTCCTGGGGTTCGATGGCTGATTTGGTCACACAGATCAGACTAATTTCTACTTTGCATGCATTTCCGCCTAATTTTCAGCAACCCATGTCTCAGTAAAATTTTGCATATTCACGATGATAATTATGTTACTTGCATTCTCGTGGTCTGCTCTAGCTAGGGGGAAACGAATCTTAGATGTCTGGTGGCCTGTGCGTGGTTTGAAATTATGGACCGGGGGAGATTACTATTGACATTCGCTCGTATCGACCTAAGGAGATAGATGAGTATCCAAAAGTTGGAGGCAAATTCAATTGAAAAATCTTCAAAATCTGTAAACTATTGTACATTTCAGGATAAGGAGGTAAAAGGTAATAGTGCTGATTAATATACGGGGTGGGGGGAAGTTCGGAGGCTCAACCCTTTCTAGAATTTGATTTGATAACGATTTTCTTCTCTGATTTCCCTTCTGAGAGCGTTTCAGCCGACCCTGGTGAAACAATCAGATTTTATCACATTCCCCCGATTCTATAATATATGCCTGGCGAGTATAGATCTAAACAATGGTAATGAGAATTTGTAACGCGCTTAGGTATTTTTTGTGCCCCGTCCAGTCGGATTGAAATGCCAGAGAACGGCTTCCAAGCTTCCTTGGGGGATGCTCTTTTATAACTCGATGCACTGTTTGACGGGGTGTGCTTCAAGCAAAAATAAACTCGCGCTTTATTTGCGAGAGGGAGGTGCTAAAACATCCCGGCTGTGGTATTGCTACGGAAGTTCAATTTACTTTTAAGGTCTTTTGAGAAAAAAAACTCGAAACCATAATTTTCTTAGAACTTATGTAGTTCATTCGAAATGTTCATTGTCGATACTGTCTTATGGGTTGGTCTGGTTTTGTGCAACGACAATATTTAATCCAAAAATGTTTGCTGTACTAATACGATGTCGCTTTTACAGTTTTTGGTCCATCTATGTTCTTGTTTTTCATTAACTATATTTGGTTATATTTCTCGACCTAAAAAACATTAGGGCTTCACATTATTGTGGAATTTAGTTTCTACGGTCAATTAAAACTTATCTGTTACATAACCGGTTTTCTACATATAAGTGGTTAACTGTAATAACTACTTCGAAGGAAGGGTTGCACCCCTTCCTCTCGTAAGTTGCATTTCATGTGAATTCTGGGGAAGTGTAGTTTTACCCGTATTAACGTAGGCTAGGGCCCAGGGAAGAAGAACTTATTATTATCTTGATAGGTAGACGAACCGCACAAATATGAAATCAATTCAGGTTGATGGGCAAGAGCTCCCTAAAGATAGGAACTTAACCTTATTTCGTCAAAAATAGCTTTCCGCCGAGGTAGTGCTTGATTTTATCAGGTGCAGTGAGGAACACGCGGACATTATTATTCTTATTACTGCATTCCTCTTTGAAATGTTAATATCTCACGCCGTATACTTCGTTCTGGCTATCTTATTTCCATTCTTTCCCTCAGCGCAAAATGAATTTAGATGAAAAAAATAGGCGTGCGTCAAGAATAAGCTCTCATACTCCCTTTGAAATGTTTACTTTTGGCGAAAGACGTTCTAGATAAGGGGAAAGATCCACCGAGAGATGAGCTTCGTTTTACGGGGAAATGAGAGACGCTGAGGAATTTCAAAAAGAAAAAGTGCTTGTTAGTCGAGTTTAGGGAATAGGTTTTATTATTTTATTCACTTCGTAGACGTGGACTTTAGTAATCCTCCGTATGAGTTTGGGGTCGAAAAAAGGGTTTGAGGTTGGGAAACCGGAGGAACTTTTTTATACTCTTTGCGAAAATAAATAACCAAGGAATGTAAAGCCAAGCGGATTCCCGAACTTGATTTCAATTCGGTTTAGTGGAGCGCCCGATGTGCAGATGCCGGCTTTCGCGAATAACAATGAAGCAATTGGCGCTCGGCATACCTCCTCCTTTATTTTCCCATGAATCGATTCTTTTTTTCATTGACTGCGTCGCCCTCGACGATCGCGGCAATTGCATCCTCGGGCCTCCCTCCCGTCGTCCCGTCCCCTCCCCATTATACGTGTTTGTGTGTGAGTGTGTGTGTCTCCTTTGGGGGCAGAGGAAATGTCCAATTCGACGTCTTTCACAATCTCTTTTCGCGACGTCTGCATGTTTGCGTTGAATGACGGAAAAATGTCAACGCCGCGGCCGTGGAAAATCTGGCGTGCTATTCACCAAGGGTTTTGCCGCATGAAATAGGTATTTCGGTACGCACGTGAATGCATGAGTACCTGACGAATATATAACTCTCTGGATTTGAATATTAAAATGTTATTGAGCAAATAAGAACGCGAGTGATTTCATGAATCATCAGCATCAGTCAACAATACCTAAATGGTTTGACGCGGGGATCGGGTTGGTGTGGTGGCTCGTGTACTGGCCTCTCATCCCGAGGGCCCAGGTTCCATGTCCGGCAGTGGCGGATTTTTCAGTGGTCCCTAATCGTGTGCCTAGTGGAGTGCATTTCAAGTTCAGTACTCCGTCCGTCGGATGGGACGTTAAGCCGTGGTCCCCTTGGCGGCTTTCGTTAAGAGTAGGCTAATACCGACGCCGGGTTTCTCTCCACCCTTCCTCCGTTACCTGAAAACTCCTACCGTTACCCAATTACACACCTATCCTGTATGGCGCAAATCACCACAGCTGTCAGTCGCCTTACCTGAATAACTCACTTGGTTTGACGCAGCTCTCCGCTCCATTCTCCTATCAGTTCACCTATTCACATTCACTCCCTCGGCGATTGTTTTCATCAGGCCACCATGACTCAATATACCTATGGCGGATTAAGTTGTTCCGTATTCTTCTTTAAGTTTTCAGAAGACATCTTTTCTCCCAGTCTTCTAAGTACTTCTTCGTTAGTCTCTCGGTCGCTCCATTTTATCGTCATCATTCTTCTATAACACCACATTTAATGCTTCCAGCCTCGACTTCTCTGCTTCTGTTATCACTCACGCCTCACTACCATTAGAAGATTACCTGACGAGTGTATGAATACCTGGACTAGTGCATAGACACCTAGATGAGGGCATGAGTACCCGAATACTTGGGTGACTACTTGAGTGCCTAGGCTAACACTTAGTTATTTTGGTTTCGCTGATTCATGGTTACAGTCACCACGACTGCCACTGATTACGATAGCCGGTATGAATACCAACGCGACCACCCCACTGCCTGTATAAATACTGGAAAGTCTGGATAAACATCGCTCTTCACATTCGATAGCTAGGATGAGCACAGTTATTGCATATTTAACGCAATTCTCTGGGCCTTAAGGCAGTGCTTCCCAACCAGTCATATGCACGAAATAAACAAAAGCGGAATGTAAATATATAATTCATACTTCTGTAATCACGTTACTTGAGTTCGCTTTGATCTCGCGCATAAACGCTTAATTGTCAAATTGAATTGAGGAACTGATCAAATATTTAAAACCTTCATTTAAAGGAAAGAGCAAAGGAATGAAAGGGAATATCTCGGTAGAGTGGCCTTCCAGAACTGTCGCCCCATCCAAGACATAAATCTGTTAAAAGGTTCGCGGTACACTTTAAGTCCTTTCGCGGAACATCGGTTGGAAGCACTACCATAAGGGATACTGAAGGAGCCAGATTAATTTAATTATTTAAATACATTTAAAATAAAAGTATTAATACATTCATGAATTTATTAGGCACTCATAAATTCGTGCCAACCTAGATAGCCGTGTCGGTAACGCGCCGACCTGGCATCCCAAATGTCACGGATTCGAATCCCTCTCAAAGCATGAATGTCGCATTTGTCTTAGGATTAAGGTTCGAAGTTAAATGGAGCGATATAGCCTTAGCCGCTATCTAATGTCCAAATAAGCCACTCAATTCCATTACTACTATGTATTCACTCAAACACCTTTGGATGAAGACGTTTGCTCACTTCTAATCCCCCTGTTTGGAGCAGTAGTCTTTTTGGAATGAAATCCTCCCCTTCCCCTTATCATTCCCTCCGTCAACGTGTGTCTTTTATTCCCCTTTCAGGAGAACAGGATAACCTAGTGTCACCAAGGATCGCGATGCGCCATACGAGGTGATGATTCACTTTAAAATGGCACCGCGAGTGAATATTTGAGCACTCCCGAGATCCAAACCGCACACTTCCGGGAACGCGACTTGTATGTAAATATAGGTTGCCTTGGAGTTTGTTCTTAATGTCGGCCTGAGCAGTGCGTAGCCAACTCCTCGGAAGCTAAAGTAAGTAAACTGACGCGAGAGTGTAAAGCGGATACAGTTTGGTGGTGCATTGGACTTTCCCACCAATGGATCGCGGGTTTCATACGCGCACTGGCCATGAATTTCATGTTCGCCGTAAAAATAGACTAGATGTGCGATATAATAGTAGCCATATGATCCTTTTGTTGAAGCAAAAAAAAATTAAATTTTCTCAACTGTATTTACTAGTCTATCTTTGCGAAAAGCGATCTTTTCATGTTGTAACGAATTAAACGGAAAGAATTTTTCCTCTTGTGTTTCATTGAAATTTTTCCAGTTACGAATTGGCTCTTATTTTGAAAACATTTGCGCGCTGCGCTGAAAGGGAATGTGAATATAACCTGCTTTCTTAAGCACTTACTTAACACATTATCAAAGTATTCAATCTCTTCCGAAAGGAAGAGTTTTGCATTGAATTTGGTTAAATATGTAAATAAAATTTGTCGAATTCTACTCCACCTTAAAAATTTCATCGTATTGTTAGTTATTTATCATTTCCAAAGTCAGTGTGATTGTTTTTCGAGTCGAGCATTGAATGAGGAATTTGATTGTTGTGTGGGCCGTGGTAACCCGCGCCGTCCAAACATCTCAAATGTCGTCGGCTCTAACCCCGGCTTAGGCCTAAATATCTTTATGGCTTAGGATTGACTTTAGGTTATATGATAAGATATATCCCTAGCAGTATCCTTAATACCTTAGGACTGACAATATTACTTTAGATTGTTGTTTTTCATGATGCTATAATGATAAAATGGATGATGTTGACCCTTGTGTGACTTTGCTCTAATTGAGTTTAAATGAGAGTTTCAGGTACTTTGAGGGTGTTAACGCCATTATATATTGTGAACTCTCAGCCACTCGGCAGGCACGTAGCCAGCCCCCCCCCCTCATCCCCCCCTCCCTCTCTCCCCTCGAAATTTTTTTCAATACTTATGTTGTTCTGTTTTTAACTGGGCCTGATAATCCTGACTACACTGCGTATAATTCATTCGTTAAGGGTCTTGAAACGTGATCACTAGTTTGGTGATTGTGTGTGATTAATAATTCTTTTCAATCTGATTTGTATGCATGCTTTGAACTTCTGTTGTGGGACCAGTCAAATAATCTGCTTCATAACAAGGTAAGCAGTGAACTTTACCAGTGAGAAGAGATAGGAATGGGCACTGTGAAAGTAAATACCAAACAATGAAAATTTAAGGAAGAGATTTGTAACATGTTGGCACCGAACGGGTAAGGCTGATTTGTTTCAAGTTACGCTACACTAGATTTAGCCCCCCCCCCCCCCCCATGGCAAATTTATGGCTACGTGTCTGCCACTGGGTTGATGTTTTTGCAATTAAACAGATTCCGCACACTGAAAGATGCTAAAGGACTCCGTCCTGAGTCCATTTCGACGTATAGATCGGTTAGTTGTGGTAGCTAGAAGAGTGGCTTCCGCCCTCGAGGACCAGGGTACGAACCATGGCACTGGTAGAGATTTTTACTGTTTACCGGATCTGTAATGTGTACCGGTCTTTATTTGAATGCTGTGTAGAGAGCACTTAAGTAGCGAGTTCAGCTCTCCGTCCGTCATATGGGACGTAAAACAGCAAATTCTGACGTCGGGTTTTTCTCTATCATCCCTTTGTTCCCTGAATGATTCTCTCTTCTTCCATAATATCGACTAATCTTTAACAGTTAGAATGGTCGTAGAATGCGGTCGACTCTTCTGGTGAGAGTACAAGACTGTTGAGTGATGACGAATAATCATATAAATACATTCAATGCTGAAATTATGAATATATCGTCTTCTTCCTCGATTGGAGCGACAATCTGATGGGAGCCAATCGTTTCGAGACGAAGGGTGAGGATGGGAGAACCCGAGCGGACTGGCGGTTATTAGCTCTGCCGTCATCTCCCTTTCATTATAAATAGCCACTTTTTCGGAGCGTGTGGTGAGAGGTGGATGCGAAGTGACCCAAGAGGCTGCGGTTCAGAGGGTGTTTTGCTGTTTTGGGACTCGCTCACCGGTTGCAAGAAAACTCCGGACTACTTCCCAATTTTTCTTCCAAAGTCTCGTGCGAGAGACGGTGTGTTTATATCAGTGTCAAGGACTAATGCAGACCGGATAGGTTGTTGAGCCATAGGTTGAGCTCAAATCAGGGATGGATGCGGACCGGGGAATTATAGGTTCTAAATGACGGAGCTAAAATGGAAATCAGTAGGTACTCCATATACAAGATATCGATATATGAGAGGATTCACTGTCTGCTCAGTTAAAGTGTCTGCTAGGTACCCGAATGTGTTTGCCCCAAATTTGACTCTTCTGTATCTGGCATCGTTGCTGAGTGGCGGAAGGTATCGAGCTGCGAACATTATATTTTATCGTAATAAGAATACTTTGTGTTGCCGAATAGTATAGGTTATACAGTTAGAAGTTTTGACTGAATTATCTTACATATACGTTTCACCCTGTGAGCCGCCGCACGGACGATGGGGTGTCATGGGGTGCTATGAAGTAATTATACCTAGCGTTATAGTAGTTTATTTTGCTGGAGTAAAACGTATTCTTATATCTTTCGGTCCGACTGTCGATTTCTCTTAATTTTCTACTTATGTGTTCTACTGACGTAGTGAGAAGGTAGAAGTATGACTGCATAGTCAGTCTCAAACAAGTTTTATTTGAATTTTTCAAATACTTCAATCTTGCCGACAATTTTCTAGCCTCAAGGGTTTCCAAAAGAAAGTCCTTCCAATACAAAAGCACATCTTGTGTATGCTCATAAGAATTTTTTTACAAAAGGTACTGTTTTTCTTACAATTTTATTCAGTAGCCGTACTAAATATGTACTTATTTTTTGAATCTCTAATTCTCGAAGTATTTGAGCTTCAAGTGCGGAGTAACCTTTTGTTCTCTCAAAAATCTTCCCACTTATCCTATGTATTATATCTCTTGTCAGCATCACTTTTTCTCTAGTAAAAATAGCCTACGGCGATGGTTAAGATATCAGTGGACAGGGTTTTTATGCACACTTCTGACATCGAATTCTTAATATACGTTAAAACACAGTTTAAGGTACCAAATTAACCATAATCTTGCCGACAATTTTCTAGTGTCTAGGGTTTTCAAAGCAAGTTCTTCCAATAGAAAAGCACATCTAGTGTATGTTCGTAATATTTTTTTTTTAAACCTACTGGTTTTCTTATTTTTTCTCTTTTTCTTATTTTCGTGCTTATGATAATAGAAAAATATTTTAGCTTAGCAAAACAAGAACGCCTCCATGACGTCGTCGTAAATAAACAACGAAGATCGGAGTATTTTTGAGGGCAGGAGACATGACTGTTGCTTTTAATCGTGCAAAACAATAACTGATAAAAGTTACTGAAAATATTAAATACGTTCACATTAATAAACTGCGTTTGCTCTTTTGTACATACACTTCCATAGTTTATTTCAGCAACCTAACAAAGGACTAAATGTTTTTCGGAAAGGGATGATTGAATTTGCGAAAATTTTGCACAGGTTTACTGGTTATAGAGTACTTCCATTTTCGCGGAAAAATTCACTGTTATTCCTTTAAATGGAACTTTCGAAAACTAATGGAGTCGCACCAACTCCATTACGTTTTCGGAAAAATTGTTACCAAGTTCGCGTCTCATCTCCTCGTTTTTTTTCATGAATTGCTCTTTCAGCCTGCAATATTTTCCGAAATTGTGGTAGCGCTAAATCCATGAGTTACGAGTCTTTGAACTCTACCCCTGGCGGGAATTTATTTGAATGTGAGTTTTTGGATTAGGGAAAACAAAAAATGAGAAATCCGAGTTGGTTTTGTGCCAAGGTTTATGGTAAGCCATAATAATGGCTATGTGTTCCGTCGGTGTGCATTTTCATGAGCCGATTAGCCATGCGCCGGGACAATCCATGGTGTGCCCTCCCACCCTAAACTGCCTGAAATCCTTTCCCGGCGAGACCGTGTGGTCGAAAACTGCGGTGCAATGCCTGGGGCCAAAGATCGCCTCTAATTAATTGACTTTAATTATTTAATGTAAGTACTTTGCAGTGTCATATTTCAGGAACGATGGGGAGATGGGAGGAACTTCCAAATATTCTAGGTGTATAAATCAAAAGAAAAAAAATTATGCCGGACTGGGCAGCCAGGTGGGTAGCGTGTCTGCCTGGCAACCTACGGATCGTGGTTTCGATTCCCGCCCAGAGCCCATGGATGTTATAATCGCATTGGGTTAAACAGGCTAGATGTCGCGATATGGACGTAACCGTTGGAGAGAAAAATATGGTGTGTAGAAAAAGAGCAGAGTAAAAAGAAATATTAAATTGGGAAGAGAGGCTTGAATAACTGGATTACATTAGTGAAAATTACCTTAATCATTACTCATAGAATTTTTTTCACAACCTAGGTTTCGCTCTTGTGCAACACCAATAACTGGTTATGTTGTACAAAAGACATGGGCATTGAGAAATATATTCACTGTGGAAAAGCTAAGTTACCTATCGTTATTTTCATAATGAAGCAGTCACACCAAGTTACGTTTAGAACCATTGAATTTAAATGGATGACTTTTTTCATTCGGGAAACTGAATATGCAACGACAAGGGAAGGAAAAAGATTGCAAGCTCTCCCGGCGGATGCTGGTAGTGAGGGCTGCACGGATACGCCACCGGGTTTCATCCTCCATCGCTGCCGACGTCTCAGAGGACGAGTCGTTCTCTGAAACGTCGGCTAGGATGAGGAAGTCACCCGATGGAGTATCTGAGCAGCCCTAATAAATGAAGGAGATAAACTGTTGATGAGTCTTGGCCAAAAAAGGTTTTCTTTGAATTTAAGTTATTAAAAGGAGAGGACCATCGTCAATTCTTAAATGTTAGCCGATGGAAGAATCGGGCGGATCGTATACTCGAGAGGAATCCGGGCATTGATATCCAGTGATGCCTACGACGAATGCAGGAGCCCTCCCTTTACAGTGTAATTCTGCCTTTTAATGATTAATTTAATGAAAAAGGCTATTGGTATTTTTACCATCATCATTGGTAATGTGTTTGAGCTGGTCATAGGTGTATTTCATTTCCTCCCGTGTCCTATCATCTGCTCCTCTCCTCATTGCTCCATATCCTTCTCCATTCTTTAAATATCTATCTTTTTTGTCCTTCTCCTTCCTCTCATCATTCTTCTCTCTAATGTACCCTCTAGTAATACTTTCAACAAGCAGTTCCTTTTTAGTCTGTGGCCGATCCATGTCTTTTTCCTTTTATTTATTACTTTAACCAAGATTATCACTTCAATCAAGATTGTCACTTCCTTCACTCTCTTCAGTACCTCGTAATTTCTTTCTCCATCCGTCCATTTTATCATCGTCATCTGTTGACAATCCTAAGGTTGTTTGACGTTTGCTCGATTCTCCCGTCGGCTAACCTCTTCATATTCGCATACTTCTTCCCTTGCCCCACATACCTATCCCAACGTAGGTCTTCATTTTCCATTCTTCCCATTCATTCGGCGTTATTCTATGAATCCAAATCTCCAAGGTCTTTATTCTTATCAAGGATGATTACGCAAATGAAATTGTCGGATTCTCCCGCGTACTTATGAATTTCCTGACGACATCTTGGTAAGCGAAACCGCGATCTCTTGGGCTCAAGACATAATCTTGTGCCCATAACTACCGATAAAATTTTGGCAGTTGGCCACCCTGGCTCCATCGCGTCCATGTGGGTGAGTAGCTACTGGAGAAAGTTTTTGAGGGGGAGCTCATATTGATTTCACTTCTACCTCCCTGAACACCTTTCGCGTATTTTTTTATCTTTTGAACTCTACAAAATCGATTCCTCCTCCAGACTTGTCATTCTTCCTTCATTGACTCAAGGCATTCCTTTCCCCTTCTTTAATCCCAAAGGATATCCATCTACCTCTTTCTGTTCACTTAACATAATGACTTTTCCTCGATGATTTCCCCAAATTTGTGTCGCTCTCAGATGCCTCCCTCCTACCCCGTGGTACATTGGCGTATTTGGAGGGTAACGAAGGGTAAGTTAAAGCTTTGTTGTTTTTTAAAACTTGATGTTCGTTTGGGAAAAGTATCATCTATCTATTTGCAATTTTGTTAGGGAAAAATAAATGGGAAGAATGGAAAAGGAAGGACTGGAATTGAATGCATGGAGCAAGTTGCTAAGCATGTGAAAGGAAGTTAAACATTTATGTTGTTAAACATTTTGTCTACCTTTTTCACAAATTTCGTTCTTTTGAAATTAACTTTCATTAATTTGTAGAACCGACGTAATATACATATTTCGACACATAACAAAACGCTTCTGATTTCTCTTGTTGCGAAGAAATTACGGCAATTATTATCAGTAGACTTGGGTTTAACCTACTAAAGCTAAGGTTACGTTCTTGCGATTAATCTAAGATTTTCATCGCATGGCAACGCAACATCCATACCTTGGGTGGGATTTTAACCTGCGGCCAGTTCCAAGCCGTTGCATGACAGACATGGCATTCGCGGCCAGTACAGCAATCGCAGAAGCTTCCAGACTAACTAATAAGTTAAACTAATAATTAAAAATAGCCCGAGTACGATTTTTGCATTCCTGATCGAATTTCCTCCCTCCTTCGGATACTTAGAATTTTGATGATAGCTCGATTACCACAATCTTGAGGCTAGTATCACAATCATAATAAAAGGTTGGCATTCTAAGATAAAATGTCCCCTAAAAATATATTGATTCCTTCACCCTTCCTTGCGCCATGTAATACCATTCGTTTCTTTTCATGATTATCGATCTTCGATTCGTACTGTCATTTCGTAAATCTGTAAAAAAAAAGCAGATTTTTGTGCGTGGACTATCGCGGATTACATTTATTTCCATCCTTAAGTAATTTGATCGCCTTTGCTGTCGCGGGTCGTGAACATCCGTTTTGATGGACACGATTTACATGGCGCGACGTTATTTTCTTGGTAAAACGCTGCTCTGAGAAATTGCCGAATTTATCTTTGATACTATATTTTAAATCGATTTTGCAATCATATGAATGGAGATTCAATCAGACACCTGAGGTCAGGTGTACTCTATTTGTTGGTATTTGGAGAGTAGAGAGAAAGTATGGAGCTTGATAATAGTGTTATGTTTGTTAATGCACCAATGATTTCCTCAGCATTCGGCATTCTCCAAATTGTTTTTGACATCGACAGGGAGAGGAGGGATTGGCACGAGTTCATCTTAACCCAATCTCGAACACTCTGAGGTAAAGAGAAATTTGCCGCACGCTTCCGTTTACCAGGAATTCCAATGCTCTTCCCCGGAATTCTTGGGGAATTTGAGTAAACTCGTCGAGACTCTAGAGACCCAGCCATAACCCGTTTTAGTTGACGTAGGTTCCGTATTACCTGCGCACCTCGGGTGACTTCGCTCTGTAAAATTTTCACGTCACGCGGAGTAATTCCAACCCGAGGCGGACGGAATATATGCTGGAATCAAGTCGGGAGAAGGTTGGTGGCAACCGTAGTCGCGACTTAAGGCGTCGGGCCGACAGACAACAATCACATTTCCTCGCCCTGGGGAGGAAAAAGTAATGTCGGAGGTGGAAATGTGGGCTCGAGACGAGCGGTACTCTCCGCCGCTCCTCCTCCTCCCTCTCCTTCCAAGGATAAGGAACCTTGTATCCCGTGGGAAGGAGCGACAGTGAAACGGGGCCCTGTCCGTAAAATTCCCCCAACCCCCCGCGAGACGTCACGTAATCGGGTGCCGACTTGAACCACTAACACACCCTTTCTCCTTCCCCCTCTGCCGCCGTCGTTCTGCGGAAATTCACCTTTCTCTCTCCCTCTCTCTCTCGCCCCTGTTTAGTCTGCCCTTCCTTTCGGAGAGGTCACTGGGACACTGGGAGTCACGCGTCAACCTGTCGATGTCCTAACGACCGAATGGCATGGAAAAGGGAAAAGAGAGAGAGCGGAAACGACCGAAAATTTTGACGAATCCTCGCGGAGGATTCTATGATTTCTTTAGACACGCAAGGGATATTATTAAAATATAAAACGACCCAATGCGGGCGAAACCGTCCATCCATATGCTCCGAGTCAGAATGTTTTCATTTACTATAGTGCATGTGTCGGCAAGCATTTGAGACGGTAGAGCCAAATTTGTCCCTCAAATAATTTTAATAAGTATTCTAGGGCCATACAGTTTTTACAAACGAGGAAAGTTTAAATTAAGATTGTACCAATGATAGTATCAATTTATTTAATTCTTTATTAAGTCTTTAAGTCTTTATTTAAATAAGAAAAAGTCGAACAAAAATAACTCTCCTTTGCGGTAATCTGTGTTAGTTATTAGCTTGCATTCTTTGATGAGGTGTCTACACATCCAGTTTTTGACTAGTGTTTTTAATGAACGATTTCAAGTCACATCTATAAATGGAACTATCGTAGTTTCACTTACTGATTATTATACATGTATTAATAAGTATGAAACTATAATATTTTATTCTCATAATCAATTTTACTTCTGACCCACATTAAACAAACCTTTGAGCCTGTTTGCCGGTCTCTGCTATGGTATGTCGTTGTTATAGAGGTAAGGAGTGTAATCGCGACGCGATATGGTGCGGGTAGATGACGGGATACATCAGTCCACTACGTTGGGTGATATTGCATCGCGTACCCATTGTATCGCAATCCGCTAAATTGACATGGCGCATACTCATAGTAGTTATTCTGGGTTGGTGGCAGAGAGATGAGGTCATTTGCGCCACTGCAGATGGTGAGGAATAGGTATGGATCTTTTCTTATCCGTGGAAGGAATACTAAACTGGGAGGACTATTGATTGTGAGCACTACATTGCTCTCCACGCAAGTGGCGACCAGTTTAGATTTCGATTTATTTTTCAGGTGCTCCACCGACCATTTTGCGCCGTCCAACTTATACTGATGTCTAAATTCTAAGACTCACCCAACATCGAAGACCTGGCTGGGGTTCGAATCTGCGACCTTTGGGCTGCCAGGTTTACGCGTTACCGATATGCCTTCGTGGTGACCAGTATACCGCCGCAAAATTTTTTACACTGACGTGACTTCAACCCGGGCTCTCTGCATGGGAGACCCCGATGCACTTGGTGATCTCAATGGTGTACAGTGTTCACCACACCAACTTGATCTCTTTCATTGTATCCCTTACTTCTTTCCCCATGATTAGTTTGGGGGCATCATCATCATCGGTCAACAATCCTAGGACTGGTTTGACGCAGCCCTCCACTCGATTATTCTATCGACCAACCTCTTCATATTAACCCGCGATGGCACGCGTGGGCGGGGATTCCCCGCCCGATCGAAAAAAAAATTCCTACTCAGAACACTACGGCCTCTTCTGTTCGACACTTCTTCTAATCTACTATTTCTGAGCACTTTTCAAGTTAAAATCCGTAAATACAAATAAGAATCTTTGTATCACATTTTATTTCGTAATGGTCGAATCCCCGCCGGCGCGTGCTATCGCGTTACAAAATCTGCTTGCGGAGTTTTTGAGACTTGACTCGATCAATGTCGCAGTTTATCTTCCTATTTCGGTACATTTTTTTGCCCGTTACATTGTCCTAGGAGAGAACGACTTAGGTATGGGTGAGTAGAACAATTGGTTTCGACGCTAGGACGTACATATTTCTCTCCAATTCAGTTTGAAAAGAACTCGTAAGGGAAGCATACGCTAGTTCCATTTGGTCATCGCTACCTTGTATTCAACGCCCTGTACCAGTGCACCTTGCGAAATAAATTATAACTGTAAGTTATTGTAAATTTACATTCGTAGAGAATGTCACAACTGTAGTTTCATTTCTATTGAAATGTGTTCATAAATTTGCCATAAGTAGCTCTCTTTTTTTCAATAAGGAATCAAAAAGCCGAGCATACACTTCCCGACCATGAGTGAGCCTGAAAGACATAACATACTGAGAATGCTTGACAGTGAGATTGAAGGGGAATATGCAGATTTGAGTGAGAGTGACGATGAGGAACGTGACAACACTATTTACCGATCGGACCACGAATCATTTTCTGAGGAAAGTGAAGATGAGCAATCGCCCGGAACAAGAGCTTCTTCCTTCGTGGGAAAAAACGGAGTGACGGAGTGGTCTGCTGTGAAGCCAGCAAAAAGATCCAAAATTGAGAGATGCAATTTGCTGAAACGTCTACCTGGACCTCTGGGTAACGCCCGAAATGTATCGGATATTTTGGATTCTTGGCAAATTTTTTTTCCAAATGATATATTATCAGATATTCTATCCTTCACAAACACAAAAATTCGAAGTGTGCAGGGTAGTTTTCTGCGTCAAAGAGTAAGGGAAACGGACTTCATTGAACTGAAGGCCCATTTGGGATTACTGTATTTAGCTGGGGTGCAAAAGTCGAACCATAAAAATATTTTTGATCTGTGGAGAGCAGATGGAACAGGAACTGAATATTTTAGACTTGTAATGGGTGTAAATTGGTTCAAATTTTTGCTAAGAATAATGAGGTTTGATAACATCCACGAAAGAAATGAATTGAAGAAAAAAGACAAATTTTCCCCAATTAGGGACATTTTCGAAACTTTTGTCAGTAATTGCCGGAATAATTACAGTATGAGTGAAGCAGTTACAGTTGATGACATGCTTCCACAATTCCGGGGTAGATGCAGTTTCCGTGGTTACATGCCGAACAAGCCGTCTAAGTATGGGATCAAAATATTTGCCTGTTGTGATGCAATAACATTTTACCCCGGAAATATGGAAGTGTACTTTGGAAGACAAAATCAGGGCCCAGATAAAATTGATTACAAGCCAGACTCAGTGGTGAAAAGACTGGTTCAGTACATTTATAACACTGGAAGAAATGTCACCCTTGATAACTGGTTCATGTCCTACCCGTTAGCACTTGATCTTCTAAAAAATGATCTAACAACAGTAGGAACGATAAGAAAAAATAAGGGTGAGATTCCACCCAGTTTTATCGCTAGGTCGAATGATAGAGTAGTCGGAAACAGTATTTTTGGTTTTCAAAAAGAAGTGACGCTAGTGTCATACAAACCTAAAGCTAACAAAGTTGTTATCTCTTAGCTAAAGCTTAACCTAAAGCTCTTATCAACAATGCATCGAGATGACATTTTGGATCCTCAAACGAATAAACCTGAAATTTTAATGTATTACAACTCCACAAAAGGTGGTGGGGACGTTTCAGATCGTTTACAGTCCATTTATAGTGTCTCTCGCATAGCATGCCGATGGCCGCTAACACTTTTTTTTACCTTGTTGAACATTGGCGCGATCAATAGCATTGTTATTTACAGGGAAAACTCAGGTAAATCTGTTAGTCGTAAGGAGTATTTGAATAACCTTGTTAAACTTTTGACCAGAGATAACATGCTGAAAAGGGAGAAACAGCAAAATATCCAATTATCTCTGCGACTCCGGTTGCGGGAAATATTGGGTATGCCTGAGAGAGACGATAACATGAGCCGCAATGCCTAAAAAAAATTCCTTCTAAAAACAATAGAAAAACAAAGACAGCATGCAATACCTGTAAAAAGCCCATTTGCCGTGAACACTGTATATTCAACTGCACATCATGTTACCAAAATGCCTGCGGAGATGATGATTGATTGTGAGCTGTAAATAGTAATGTTTGTCTTGTAATCAGAAAATATTTCTTTATGTTCCTCATGTTCATGGCTTAAAAATGAATATCATTCCTTTGTTGAATATTTTTTAAACCGAAATTGCCAAATAAATGTTCTTTGTAGTACTTATTAGTGTTTATTTAGCCATGTACAACCCGTCGGTCTTTTCCCCGCCCCGCGTGCTACCGCGTTACAAGAAAAGCGCGTGCTACCGCGGGTTAACATAATTCCTCTTTTTCATATCCTTAACGACCCGTTCCATATATCTCATACGACGCCTGCCTTTTCTATTCTTCCCGTTCACTTTTCCTTCGATGATTGTCTTCATCTATCGTGTCTTAAGATATGGCCGATTAGGTTGTCCCGTCTTCTTTTTATAGTTTTCAGCAGACGTCTCTTTTCTCCCACCCTTTTCAAGAATTCTTCGTTTGTCACTCGGTCGATCCATTTTATCTTCATCATTCTTCTGTAGCACAACATTTCGAATGCTTCCACCCTTTTCTTCTCCGCTGCTGTCACCGTCCTGCCGTAAAGAAACGTGCTCCAGATACATGAATTTATTTTCCGCGTCTGCCTCTAATTTGTTAAAATCGAATGGCTACCTTAATTCTAGCGTGCAACTTTCTAGTCTCTAGAAGTACCCAACCAAGTATCTTAGGTTTTTTCTTCGTGTCCTTCGTTGATGGGTTGCAAATGTTCTCCTCGAACGCTTGGATGGAGCGTTCCTGTGGACCCCACTATCTGTGGTTCGCACCCCCTAGCTTCTGGTCCGCATGGAATATTTTTAAAAACGACCGCGTGCGCCAGGGCACCCATAGCTCATGTCCCAGTTCCGGGACGACCCACATTTCTATCCATCTCCTACGAGACTATTTTCGAACGGCACCCCTCTCCCATCAGGTCTGTTCCTCATTTTCCAAAACCTCTCGCCGGGATGAATTGAAGGGTGTCCTCGTGGGATTGGGACAAAGTGGAGGGGGTCGTGTGCGAAGGGGATTCTGGGAAGAGGAACGCCTCTATTATGCAGGAGCAGTGCCTATACGCTGCTATACTGTTGCGTGGGGCATTGTAATCCTAGGGAATGGACGCGAAGCGGAGATGTCCGCATCCTTTCAAATTGATGTGTCGCTGTGAAATAAATATACTCTCCGTATTGTTATGGTACTCCTAAGGCCGCGATTAGATTAGCAGAATAAATGCTTTGGAGTAATTGAAGCGATTAATCATTTCTTTCCCGCACGCGTAAAAGATTGAATTAAATCGGAAAATTTATTGCATGTGAAGAATCATTTATTTATCGAAGAATTGATGAGAATTATTGATAAAGCTGGTGACCTGATTACTACTAATATGAGTTTGAGCGAAGCGGTAGCATATTCTTGGTGCGGAGGCATGCAATTTTCTATGTTGGTGTAATTACAAAGGATGACTAGTAGAATGAGGAAAATGGTATTTATTTTATATGCTATGGAAGGGTATGGGTATTATGCCCATAGTTAAATGTTAACTCTTCTAAAAAGTAACGATTAAATTAAATAGTTAACTACATTTTTAACGATTGAATTTAATCGTGAATTTTTAAAATCGTTAATCCCAACTACGAGGGTCGTTCAATATGTCCGTAGAAAATCCAAGAGATTGCGATCGTGGTATCGAAAATGAATTTTTTCCAGTAAGCAGCACTCCTAACTAGTCAGCTGTTAGAGTTCCAGCTGTATCCATCTCATAGTTTCATTGATGTTGTCGATTGAGGTCAACAACATTTGTTTATTTATATAAATGGAAAAAGTGAGTTTCGCGCGGTGATAAAACATTTTTATATAAAAGGGATAACGTCGAAAGAAATCAAAGCTGAGTTGGACGAAGTTCATGGCACATCTGCTCCTGCGTTTGCAACTGTTTACAATTGGGTGAATGAGTTTAAACGTGGCCGTACATCCACAAAATATGAACATCGTTCCCGACGCCCTGCGGATGTGTATACTCCCAAAATGATTGACAAAATCCACGATATGGTTTTTACTTACCGACGAATCCAAGTGCGCGAAATAGTTGAGGCCACAGGCATATCGCCAGACACAGTCGCTTCAATTTTGCACGAAAAATTAGATGTGAAAAAAATCTCGGCAAGATGGGTGCCGCGTTTGTTCACAGTGGGAATAAACGGAATCTTGTGGTCGACTCTGACGCTGTTTTGGCGCTTTTCCTTCGCAATTCTAAGAGTTTCTGCATCGATACATAACTGTTGATAAAATATGGATACATTACTACACTCCAGAGACAAAAGAACAGTCAAAACAATGGATTTTTAATGGCGAACGGGCTCCGAAGAAGGCAAAGACGGTGAAATCGACCGGCAAGGTTATGGCCACGGTCTTTTGGGATGAACGCGGAATCATCTACACGATTACTTGGAAAAGGGAAAAACGATAACAGGAGAGTATTATGCGTTGTTATTGGAGCTGAGCGAAGAAATCAAGGAAAAACATCCTTATTTGAAATGGAAAATGATCCTCTTTCATCAAGACAATGCACTAGTGCACACCTGCGCAGTTGCGATGGCCGAAATTACGGAATTAAAGTTCCAAGTATTGCAACATTCACCTTATTCACCAGATTTGGGCCCCCAGTGACTTTTTCTTATTTTCTAACTTGAAGAAATGGCTTGGTGGACAAAGGTTTACGTCTAACGGGGAGGTCATCGCCCAAACCAATGCCAATTTTGAGGAGCTTCCGAAATCCTACTTTTTGGACGACTTAAAAAATTTGGAAAAACTGTTAGAAAAATGTATATAGCTGAAGGGAGATTATGTTGAAAAATAAAAAAAATCTACAAAAAAATTTTTTTCTACTATTTTCTAAGGGCTTATTGAACGACCCTCGTATGGTTCTGAGGGCCTGGGTTCAAATACTGGTGGTGGAGAAAGACTTTTCCGCAGAATGCCTCTACTTGTAGAGAACACTTAAATGTGTGAACTCCGTCCCTGGGGAGGGACGTTTACTAAAGACCCATTGGTGCCTTAACGTTGGGAGTAGAGTAATGACGGCGTCGGATTTCCCAACACTTTAACCTTTTCCCCTTAAAATCCTTCTTATCCAATCATCATTATATCCTTAATTCCGCAATTGACCTCTACTATGTATATCGCCTCCCTCAAATAAATGATGCATGAAGTACAGTGCATGGAAGTGATTCCTCGCGGAGTAAATTCCCGAGCACATTTTGTTTCGAGACAAAGTTCCCCTTTCTCGTTTGATGTCCCGTACACTTTATCTCTTAGGCTCGTTTTTATATTAGGCACATTTTTATGGAGTAGTTTTCTCTGTATTTAATGGAAGAATGTCAAGGACGTAACGTAAGAGAATGTTCGACGTCCTTTCGCGTTGGTCGAGTGCGTATAAAAAAGAGGGGTATTATTTTCCAGACCTCTTCAGGCAGCTCGCATCGGCCATGCAAATATTGTGTGACTGTAGTCAGCCAAGTGGGAATAAATCAGCCATTGATCATTCTCGCTTGCCCTCCAAGGAGTGCGCTATATAGCCAAGGCTTGACTTCTATGTTATCGATTTCATTCCGAAGATAAATCTCGAAATCGTGTCTCCTCCCTCGATGTGGAAAGCGTATGGAGAATATCTAACCGTTTCGACTGCGCCGTGCGCAAATCTCTTCCTCCCCCTTTTCTTTCTTTGTTTGCGAGTTCGGAGCTGTTTATCCGCGCCACTGGTTCAATTCGCCACGGTCGACTTGCGCGAGCGCCCATCAGGATTGATCCATCGCCGGAAATTGTCGCCCAACTGCGATACTCTCCCTTTCGTCTGGGGCGAGCCTTTAGCATTCCCCAGGGCGTGGTTACCATGCGCAAATTGCTCTCTCGAATTTCATCGCTATCTATCTGCTCAAGCAAAGCGCCCCAGGAGACGACGTGAGGGCGTGATTTAGGGTAGGGATGGGGTGTGATACCCTATCAGTCAAAAGTAAGTTTACAATCGATCCCTGTCTCTAGAATAATCTGAAAATCACCTCAAAGGCAGGTAGGTGCCAGGGGATGAACTATTTTAACAGCATGCATTGCGGGGACCAAATAGGATAATAATGATAAGATAAACGTGATATCCATTCCCTCAGTGGGATTCATGGTCCTTTTTTTGTTAAGCGGGTCCGACCTACAAACATAAGGTTAATTCTATGTCAAAAATTAAAATTCAAGTTTGCAAACCAGCCGCGAAAAATATTAACGAAGTTACTATTATATGAATAAAACTTAATTTTATTTTTTTAAGTTATTTTTTTGTTGAAACTTGCAGTAACTCGATTTTGATGCCTAAGCGTAACCTCCTATTAAAGCGTAAGAAAGACCTGCCCCAATTTTCGTCAGCATTCATCTTGGCGTCCTGAACCTTAGGCGAAGGCTCTGCCTCTCCCACTGTATTAACTTCTTCTTAAGGTTCTTTCCTTATCATTATTTCCTGTCGTGAATATTAAGACAGGAATGTGTACTGAAATGAAAGAAACAGACGACCGCGAATCAATGTTCTTTCTAGTATCTTAACTGCCGTCACCTACATCTACGTAATACTCTGCGTGCCTCTGCGAGGGCATGTGGCAGGGCGTGAAGATGCACTACTTACATGCAATTAAGAGCTACATTACTATGAGCACTATGTTCGGTATTGGCTGGCCAGTAAAGTCTATTAAGGATGTTTTTTCGAGTTCTTGTTGTCTACTTTCCTTCATAACTAATAGGTCTCTGGACACATATTCCAATAAAGACATTTTCGTAGAGTTTATACAAAAATAATACTAGCTGTGAAAGCATTTTTGACAGGAAGTATTTTATTTTTAAAATATAAGCATTTGAATCGCCACGAGCTGGTCCCTCGCAAAAACGTAATTCGCATCTCTGCCATCTTGAATGACGTCAGGTCCTGCAACAGCGGTCGCGGTGCGTATATTTCTATGCGAATTTTCAAGCGTTTAGGAAATTACAATTGAAATGTCTTTCATAAATACACTTTTTTTAACATGCCAAAGCGTTTCTTTAAATGCTTTATTGTGCCAAAATATAATGACAGTAACAAAAATGCCTCCAACAAGTATTTTTTTAAATACCCAAAACAGGATAATATGGGTGAAGAAAGAAGTACAGGCGAAAGGAAACTATGTATTTGCAATCAAACGTGTGCATTCTTGAGCGTTTACTCTATCTATATTTATTTTACCAGTTCTGGAAGCTACATTAAACTTAATTGTATCTTAATTGTGCAGAAACTAGGTCAAAATAAAGCGCCGTTGGTAGTAATATTGATGTTTAATATGGGCTCAATATTATTCGGTAAAGCATATTCATTGATTGAAAATACTGCTAAGAAATTTAATACATGCACATATCAGTAATCAGAGTACGAGGGAGATGTGCTGGATATATGTCATGAAAAATCTTTTCCATATCAAGCATGCCATGTTTGAAAAATTTCGCTAAGCAAATTTCAATTATGATTAAAAGACTGAACCCACTAAACCTATCGCTGCTTGATTTTCAAGATTATATGTCCTAACTTTTAGTGATTGCAAACAGTAAGTAATTTTCACCGGTGAATTTCAATTTTCGAAGATCAGCATGAATGATGGGTGCGCGATAAATGGCTACGTGTGCACATAAACAATTTATTAAACCAAAAATAGCTGTAGACGAGAATATTTATTTCTTCATTACCCTCACGATGCAACACATAAGATGTACGTTTCAATATACCGCGTCTGCGTCGAGATCAGCTAATATGCCAAATACGCCATTATCACACCACACAACATAAGAATCTAGGATCACGATCGCATTTGCTTGCTGCACAACAGGTTAAATTTTGAAGTTCCTCGGTATATGTGGTAATCAAGGGTCTTTTTAATCCACCTCTGTCTCAATAGCCCAATATATATTTCCCCAAAAGCCCAATATATATTTCATGGAAATCGTTTTAAAACCCATAAGGTTATGCCACTACAAACAAAAGATTTTCACGTTCATTGTATTTTTTAGTTATAATCCGAAACCTTGAAAACATCCCAAATGATACGTTAATGATATATTGTGCCTGAAAATAGAGAGATCTAGTCACTTATTGGAGTAGGAATTCAATGTAAACAAATAGATGAAGTAAAATCCCATAATACTTTTATTTTCATTTTCCCGAACTTGACGTGAAATCCTTGCACGAAAGGTTCACTACCTACTTGTCTTCGCCATCCATCAAAATATGTGCTTCCACGACATATCCCTTGTATCTTAGTTTATGCTCGGGGCATACACGAGCACGAACAACGCAAACACTTTTTATCTAGCTTAACCTGCACATAGCCGATGGCATCATCGCCGTGTTCCTCACGAACGACCCTAACACCAAAACATTCATCATCGCCATATTATGAATATTACAAAATTCAAATGTTAACATTTATTTTCAAACTTAGACATGCTTTAACCTCGCCGTATTAACTCTTTGGCTTTCCGTTTGAATCATATTTTCTTCGAAAATTGAACGAAGTTTCATTTAAACATGGTGTTGATACGTATGAAAACATTGCTAATGTTGATATTTTCGGAAAATTTCTTGCATCAGCTTTGACAAACTCAGACTCCATACCTTCTAAATAAGTCATATATGTATTCGCAGCCTTCCTTATCCCCACCAAAGATATCTAAATCCGACAACAAATGTTGAAAACAACGTCCACAGGTACAATGCATACCGGCGTTTTCCTCTCCATTGCAGGGCCTGACGTCACTTTCAGCCGGCCAATCACAATACGTTTTAAAGTGGGCGTTATTTTTGTTCATTTTTTTGCTCATTTCTCGAATAATACATTAAATAAATGCATAGTTTATCGCTAAGGCGTTTTAGTATCATTAACAATTTTTTAAATAGCATTTTGAAGGCGATTTAAAAAAAGTGTCCAGAGGTCTATTCATTGAAATGCGATCTTGATTGGAAAAGATAACTGCCTGCACATTTGACGACATTTCTGGGGCTTCATTTTAGTGAGTGCTTGTGTTTTGCGTGCAAAAATGCACTCACATAATACAGGTTTGCGAAAGAACCAGCTCATGAATGAATAGAATGAACCTTACGCTATAAATACTGAGAGCCAATAGTAAAAATCTGTCCTCATTTAAAAAATATCGGAGGATAACATTAGCAAGGTATGGAAAAGCGATATTTTAGGGTATTAAAGCACAATAGGGCGAGGAAAGAAAGTTATGAGATACTCAAATCCACTATAGTGGAGCGATACAATAGCAATGAAAACGAAAAAGACAATATGCATAACAACCCTAGAGAGAGCATATGTATGTACCTGCGGATCAGAAACGTGGAGCTGCTGTCTCAGACCTATAGAAAGGAAATGCTAGCCCTTGAAATGAACTTTAGGAGGAGGAGTGACTGGTTATCAATAAGACAATGAAATTAAGAATGTTATGGCCACTTTCATAGTATGGACAAAGAACTGTGTCTCAAAAAGGTATATAAGGTATAAAGACATAAGTAGGTATATATGGATAACGCAGGAAAGAAGAAAACCTAGCGGACCCAGTCGACGACGAATGCAAGATATCCACGAAGCCATATGGCTGTGAGAGGTCTCAAGGATTGAAGCTGGGAAGATTGAATACGATGAAAGCAGAGAATCAAGAAAACGGATTCGCAGCTGTAAAATAAACTCACTAGAACAAAAAGTATTATAATGCTGAACAGCTGAATGCTAAAAGTGTTTGTTTCTGCGTGCTAGGGAAAGGAACTCTAAAAGGAATGATAATCTATCATCCTACCCGATATCCATCCGCATTCTCTCTGTTGAGCCATTATTTATTACATTTTTTTTACCATGGAGGAAGGACCGTTTATGTTGCCGCCTGCGCCTGTTTGCTAACTTCCTGAAGGTGGAGGAATTTCCTTAGCTTTACGTGGAATCGTTTTTCTTCATGGTGACACAACGCATTTACCGTTAGAAATAGGCTTCCCATCCTTAACCCGAAACGAACGCAGTCGTTCTCGGTTAAATGTTTGTGGATTGCACTAGGCGCATTGCTTTTCTTAAACTGCATGGAAATAATTCTCTCGAGTCTGAAATTAATGTATACTCAAGGTGTTACATCAGTGACTTTATTTATATCTTTATCTTTACTACTACTTTATCTGGTGATAAATCGAACGTTATCAAGCGTGACTTTATGGAATCTCTGCTTTCATGCTAATCAAGGAAAAAAATATCGGTACAATACTATAAAGTCACAATATTAAATAAAAAGTAGAAATGGCATCATCACGTGTAATAGAACAAGGCAAATTTCAGCTTCCTGTCCCCCCCTCACTCTTGTACTTACTACCCATCTGTCCCCTTCCTTTCCTACTCTACACATATATGAGACTGATTTTTACCTTATTAAGCCATGAGGTGGCGAAACCAATAGTACATTTTTAAAATATTGTGAATTAACGCAAAGTTACTGTTTTTTTCCTTCCTTTCGAGTTTTTTTATGTTTCGCGAGTCTCGTGAATGGTGTGTACCAGCATATTTTTACCGTATCTTTTCCCTTTATTGGGCCGTGTTTCGTTTCCTAATCAAAGTGTTTTTAATTCATTTCTTTTAGCGCAATACTTAAAACTTTTGCAGTATCATAATATTTTCTCAAAAGTTTAGCTATTAACGCCATAATTCATCAATTCCTTGCGACAATATATAATTATATTTTTGCGACAGTATTTACTTTTAATATTTGTTTTCAAAATATCCCTCTTTATCCGTGTATAAGTTATCGTATTCTTATCCCTCAAATTTATTGTCAAGGTTAGTGATCTTTTTTCTGACGGTTCTGACTAATTAACGGATTTAATGGCCCAGTTTCCATTGGATCATAGTTATTGTTTATATAATCTATATAATCTCTGCGTTAATGGCGTGGCTTTTATTTATTACAGCGCTATACCTTTCTCTTAGTTTTTTCCAAGACTTACCCCCATGCGCCTTTGCCTTCCGCCAGTTCCTGATTATGCTGCGCTCTTTCGACTAATTAGCCGGATGATAAGCTTAATTATGTTATTCAAAGAAACTGCAAGCTCAGTAAACGGCATCTGAAGCACCATCGACTACCATTCAAGATCAACACAAGAAACTTTTTACGATAAGAGGAGTACAGTGTGTCAGTTGATGCTTCGTAGCCTTTCATGCTTCGTCATCGATATTTCCCCTGGCGTTAGCGTTCTCGTTTATCTAATGATAAGCACTTGGATTATGCAACCCAATCATGATACTTAATTGCTTAATTATTTTTCGTTTGCTTCATTAGGATCCAGGATGTATCTGCGACTTTGATATGGGTTTGTTGTGCCCTGTCATATTTATCCTCTAAATAGGTTCCCATTGATTTTTTACGCGTAAATTTGGTGACATCAGGTGTAAGTTTGGTCAGTCTTGGTTGACAGGAAAAAATACTTTTTTGTTCCAACCGTTCTACATTGAATTAGACCTATTGAAGTGCACTAGAGTTGCACAAATTTCTGAATCCTGGATTGAGAGGTGATCCCAATTCTATGCTAATCCTTTTCTTGTGTATTTGAAATAATTGGTGTAATGCTCACATCAGCGACCATTCTAGACTATTAGTTTTTGAGACAGTTTTATGGTCTCTTGTAGCTATTTCGTACGAACGGAAGCCGGACTGAAAAGAAAAAATCAATAAAGTTTCTTAGTTGGTCAACTGTCGTGGCTTTGTGATGGGTATAATCTTGCGTGCAAAACGTCTTCTTCTGCTGTGTGGGATGCATTCACCAGTGAATCTAATGAAGACTGCATTGTGGAGGTCAGGGAATAAGTGCATTAAGGTACTTCAGTCTAGGGATGTAGTTGGAGTGAATGGCGCTCTCTACGGCTACTACATAATGCATGGCTGGCGGACCCACTTGTAACGTCACATTACCCTGTGAACATTTTTTGTGTTCTCTTGTATCATTGATTTTTTACTTTATTACTCGTTCTTTTTATTTTGTATCCGAAGGGGGCCGACATTGTAGTGGGAAATTCGACATGCCCATTTGGAAAATGATCACCATAAACTGGAGGTTCAAAAAGCATTTCTTATCGAAGGTAAGGGGTCGACACGACAGCGAGGTTACATTGGGTTTTGCAGCCGATTGAAAAAGATGTACTAATGATTTATGGCTTTACTTGGTAGAAGTTTCCAGTATGAGGAATAAGGATGCAAATGCTACAATGTCACAAAAAGAAAAGTGCTAACCTTTTATCCTTGTTCCTCGTAATGTAAATGATAATTGTATTAAACCAACATTGGGTCATCTGGTTACTTATATCTAGATGTGAGCACGATTTATGATAGTTTTATGATTGACCGGGTACATTAGTCTAAAAACGTATTAGATTTTCATTTCTTATGGTCAGCGAAACATTTTACATCAGTGTGTCAATTGATAGGCCTGAAAATCTCATTCTCATCTCAAATCTCATAGGCCTGAAAAAATTGAGGTGTATACCGCCAGTATAGATGATGATTTTGTACCAAGCCTTTTCTTCTAAACGTATGACTCTTAATGTGATGGTTACAGTAGTAGTTCTTTGTGGGAGGCGGCTGATAGCTTCAGTAATTTGCGCAATTTAGGATAGGCAGGTAATTGTGTGGAAGCAGGAATATTTTAGGGATCATAAGATGGGTGGTGAGAAACCCGTCATTGGCATTGTCCTGCTCTAAACGAAAGACCCCAAGGGATATACGGTTTAGTGTCCCATCTGACGGAAGGTGTACCTACCTTCCACACAGTACACAAGGACTCTTATACAACTAAAAAATCTCGGGTGGGAAGCCAGTTCTCTAGCCGTCACACCTACTCCATCCCCGTCGTGTGGTGGCATTTCCGTCTGTGCAAGCCGAGCACTTAGTTTCTTTCCGTTATGAGTAACCTAGTGGTGGTCTCATTTCACACTAGCATGCTCCCTCAACGTAATGATTTTTTTTCTCCGTGTTCCCAGTTTTTTTCTTTCCTTCCGGCTGCGAACCCGGATCCCTCAGATATGAGGCCGAATACCTTCCCTTCGCAGACATGTCTCCCGCTGTGTCTCTGCTCTTTGCAACACTTTCTCCTCTGACCCCTCAAAACCGCCGCCTATTCTCTCCGTCACCGTCGCACACTTCATACCCCCGGGAGGGCGGTGGATGCCTCCTCATAATGCTCCCCCAGAGGATCTGTGTTCGTCCACTTCAGCTACGCCTTCCACTCCCCTTCAATGACCTCTGCGTCTTCCTCTATCGTCTCCTTTCTTTTACTTGCTTTTATGTCCCCTCTTTCTGTCCTTCCCTACAAGCGCACTCCTCTTATTCCGATGCATTATGTTCTCTATCTTCCTGCGTGGGACGAAATTATGGTGGAATTCAGTTTGGTATGGTGGCTTGAGTACTGGCTTCGTATTACGAGGGAAAAGTTAGAATCCCGGCAATGGAAGAGATTTTTCATTGTCATATCGGTCCCTGCTTAATTACTGCGTGGGGACCAGTTCAAGTTCAGAACTCCGTCCGAAACGTGAGACGTTAAACCGTGGATCTCTTGGTGCCTTTCGTTGAGAGCAAGCTAATGCCGACGACGCGATGGTTCCAACCTTAGTCCCCTTAAAAAAATTCTTAATTCTACCCAATTATCCCCCGATCACTCATGGCGCAAATGACCTTAGATGTCCTTGGCCTTCTCCGATGGCAATAATAACAACGGTAAAAGGAATGATTTGGTAAGGAAACATATTTCGCGTGAAATGAGGAATGAGGAACTATTCCGAGGTGAAAATTAGAATAGTGAATGGGATAGGGAATGAATTGTGAGTATTGGCAAGTATATCTTTGCGTTGAGAAGTAGTTGTACATTCGATCCACACGATCCCTAGATGAACGGACTAATGCCGGCGCCGGGATTCTCTCAACTCTTCCTCCGTTCCCTTAAAAATTCCTACCCATATCCAATTATCCGCATATCCATAGAGGAGGGAATGATCTCAAAAGACGCTCAACTACCCCACTATTATAAATAACAGAGAAACAATGGGAGCAGTAACTAATCCACGACCACACTCCCCTTTTAATGCTTGAATAATTTCGGGGTTTCTCTCATGTAGGGTAAGAGACCGTGCAGGGCAATATGTAATTTTGACTTGCCCGCACCCTGCTTTCCAACACTGTAAAAAGTAGATCTGATTTTAAGGTACAAAAGCGATCTGAATTTCAGATGCAACAATTTTAAGACTGGGCATGTTGAATTTCAGTAGTAATATCTTGTCTAAAAATAAGGCAGGTGAACGACTGAAAATCAGAGCATCCAGAATTCTGCTTCCTCTGCTTCCTGCTTAACTGCTCCTGTACCAACCATCCATGCTCCTGCCTCTTCTGCACCTTGCATCCGTGTTCCTGCCTTAAACCAGACAGCGCTTAAATTCAGATCGCACTGAAAATCAGATCAACTTTTTACAGTGAATAGATGACCTAACATAATCACCATTTAAGTCTATAATTATCTCTCTACACCTACCAATTAAACCTCTAATAAAATAGTCAACAGATTTGTTGAATGTGGTATTAGAGGAGGGTGAGCTGACAGTCTCTTTTGTTACGTACCAGGGCGAAGATTTAAAAATAAGCATTTTGCGCTATTTACAGCAAACGAAGTGACCGGCAGGTAAAAATTAAATTTGTGTTCGACGTAGAGATACACTTACTCGCAAGCCGTGCTATCTGCAAGCAAACCCGTATATTCCGTTTTTATTCCCTTGCTCTTCGTGAGAAAAAAGATATTTTGAATCGATCCTTACGCCCGTCTCGTAAAAATTACGTTCAATGTTCTTTTGATCATTTTATATTGGAGTACCCAAACGTCTGAGTAACTTTCGTATACTAGGCCTACCGTTTGAAAAAAAAGCTTTACTCTGCTGCGATTAAAACTCCCGCTAATGCATCTGTAGCAAAAAGCGACGATTGCTAATATTACTGATGAATAATGCATGCATAATATTCCCCTTATTTCATTTCATCAAGCTACTCGCGTTATCACCAGCGAGAGATAATGAAGCCAGCCATTTATCGCGTGTATGGAAAACGTTTTATAATGGCATTTAGGTCTTAGTTGGTGACATCACTGTCTCTCTGTATTTCTCTTATCTCCTGCTTCGGTAGTGGTGGTCGCTGTTTACGAAGTGAATGTGGGCGCATTTGAATGTTTATGATGGGATCAATAACTTACGCGAGGGGTTGTGGGTGGTCTGTCGGCAATTGAGATGATTGCACAGCTCGTTCAGCGGGATGGCTTTCGATAATTATTCCGCTCCACGTGCCATATTTTTCTCATTTGACGTCACAGCTTGGATAAAGGGTATATTACTCACACCCATAAATGAGTACTTAGTCTATCTGCTGTTTAAATTGTCCTTAATTTCGTTTTTTTTCAAAAGTTAAACAAATATTTTGGGCTACATTTTCGTTTCTGTCTGTTCTATTCTGTGTCGTCGCTGTGAACTTTTTAATTTGTAGGAACTTGGAATATATCTTTCTGTATTTAAAGTAATTTATTTGAAATCTTTGTCAACAGCAATGCGGGTATTATTGCAAATAGTGAAGTTTTGGAGAGAACCATTTAATGAAATACTGCGGTTATAATGCACGTGACACCACATAAATTATGTTGGGTGTCGATATATCACCATGATTCATCAGTCTTTACGTAAAGTAAATGTTTTAACAGTGACCTAGTTTTAATGCATAAAAATATAAAGCTTTCATTTTTAACTCAATAATGATTCGAATTCTACTATCTTAATCACCGTTTAATTTATCAAGACTTGTTCAAAGAAGTGATATTTAGTGCCGTATCCTGAAAGTGTTTTTGAGATAAAATTTGAACGATTTATTTCTGAAACCGATAGAATTTAACGATGTGTTCCTTTTTCCGATTGGCTTCGAGTGAAATGCACTTCATTAATTGTAATACTTCCGCGCAAACTCGTGCGTATTGCCTCGACGAGATAAAGGTGATAAGCCGCAAAACTGGACAAAATCAATGAGCCAGGTTTTCACTCGAGACCAATATTTCTGAAATTTTCGGAAAATGAGTTTGCGTGGTAGTTGAATTTTTTGTGTGATAATGCAGATGAGTAAGGGACTAATTTCTTGAATGATAGCAACTTAAGATAGTGTGCAAAATTTTACTGTGAAGCGATTTCCCTTCGAAATAGACGTGATCGTTATTTTATATTAAATTGGCTTCCCTTCCCAAAGCGATCGAACAAGTGCCTTTATTCAAAGTTCCGAAATATCGAAATTCTAAAAATTCACGACCTCACCTACCGAATCGGTTCGGACCAACACGTTTCCACCCTACCTACGTCTGGACACATGTCTGCCACAATTACTTTCATCATGAGGAATTTTCCTCCTCTTTTGCGAGAAACACGTCTTATCTCTTTGGTAGTAAAAATAATACATAATTCGGATGAGTGACAAACGGAGTCACGCGAGGCCAATGGCAAACTTAGGAAAGATCGGAAAGCGAACTGCCCGGAGATAGCAGAACGAAATTGAGAATATTCGGAAAAGAGAACGTCTTTTGTAGCTTTGAGAACTGCCTTCGGGCGATAATATTGAACGTTTTATGCTAGTAATAACTGACGTTTGTACAGGGATATTTTCCTGCAAAGACAGAAATAGTCACTTATCTTTCAGGTATTTGATTCTGTTTGAAGTGCAGTTTGAGCCAAAGCGTTTCGGTAGTCCCAGCTGCATAGCGTGACCTCCCTTTCACTGAAATGAAATTATTAATTAATGTACATCATGTTACACAAGTTTGATCTAAGATATATTTTATTAACAAAATAAACCTTTTAGATATTGTGTACGCTGTTGTGGTTGTTTGTTTTTCTCCTATCTCTGAAGGCTCTGTGAGGGTAAAGAGTGATTTTTCCGTTGAATGCATATAACTGCTTGGTAGGTTCATACCTCGCCAGTAGGTACTCGATCCGCCGCCGAGTGGGACTTTCAACTCGTGGCCCACCGGATCGTTTCGCTAACATTTGGTTCATATAGACTCCGGGGGAATGGACTCGGTTTAGATGGGCACTGACTTCCTGTACCGAGGACCTTCATTGTTACATTTTAAGTGGAATCACGGTCCCTACCGGAGATTTTTTCTTTCAGCGAACACTGACACTTAGAAGCGTACACATGTTAAGATACCAGAACATAATTGTACCATAAATGGAATATGGTAGTACATGGATCGGCAGAGTACGGCTCGCGAGCTAAGTGTGGCTCTTTGGGTATATAATTCTAGGACGTCCCATAAGAAATGCTAGGAAGTAAAATTGAAAATGGAAAAAAATTGTAGTTTCAATTAACTAGCATATACCTATTGGAATTAGTAAATGAAACTAACATAATTTCAATGTCTTCTTTCGACAGAGCATCATGTATTAATTAACAAAAACACTTTTTGCAAACAGGACATTATTAAATATTCTCAGGAAATGCAAGTTCACTGCTCCAACAAAGCCGATTATACCTATTTTTGAATGCTTTTTTATAATTTTAATAGACATGCAATTAATATTATTACTTGCTCGACTATTACCTTAAATTTGGCTTTAAATTGCTTTTGAAAAATATTCTTAAAGCGTTTAAAGTCATTGTGAGAACAGGTTTGGCTCTTTCGCCGGAAAAGTTGCCTTTGGTAATATTCAACATCTGGAGTCCTTTGTATTAGAATGTTTGGGTAGAGGCTATCGGTAGGATTCAGAGAAATTGAGGAAATGTGAAGAAAAACCGACGTCTGTAGCAGCCCACTCTAACTTTCGTTATAACGAGAAAGAATCGATTGGAGAGCTGCGTCAAACCTGTCAACTTAACATTGATGGCTCGTTTTGAGGAATACTAAAGTTCATAAATGTACTGGGTGGACTAATTTGAGTTTTTCAAGTGCTAAGTAACTGCTTTCGCTTTCTGAAGAGCTCCCTCACTTTTCTGTGTCGTCTAAATCCCATTTGACCCCCACTTTCCCCATCGTGGTAACACCATGCATCCTCCGCCGCCTCGCCCTTTGGCTGAAACAATTACTCCGTCCCCGCTCCTGTCTTGCCACGCATCCAGATGAAGCTCTCACTTTCGGGAGTGGAGAGAGGGCTGGACCCCAATTCGTTGGCTGCCGCCGCCATTTCCATCACGGGAGGCCTTAATTGACGTAATCCGGAGAGGGCAAGAGGGCGTTGGGATTCGAAGCACGCAAGTATTGACCTGAGGAGGGGTGCATGATGGGACGGTCCCAGATTCCCGATGGGGAACCCTGCCCCTTCCGGAGTAGGACCCTAGAATCTCGCCAGGAATCTAGACCGGTGCAAGAATCCCTCTTTCTTACAATCCCTAAATTGCGACCAGGAATTACCAGAGGTAGACGTATGGTGTATATGTACGGTGGATATGTCCGCACTAAGGAATGTCGCTCTCAGCGGATGAAGGCGATCTAGGAGTGACAGTGCCGATTGAGTCATTTTTTTTTCAAGGATATCTGTACTTAAAGTGGTGCTTAAATTTGTATTGTTAGCAATCTGCCGGTTAAGACAGGTTTCGATGGACATGAATCTAGTTTCACATATCTTTCCCCTTGTTCCCTTATTTCACATACTTCCTTTACTACCCTCCCCCACATTATTCCATCCAGGCTGCCCTTTCTTGTCCTACCTATACCTCACCAAATGTTCTTCCCTCTGCCTCGTCCTTCACAGCTCCCTATATCCTCATTCACTCATTCAACGACTAATTTCTTCAATCAACTTCCGCTCCTCTCCAACCATCTCCAGCACTATCTCTTCTGTTCTTTCCACCCCCCTTAACTCTTCAATCCTTCCCCACATCCACATCTCTAGTCTCATTTAATCCTCTTTCCTCGAAGTCGACGATTTGGCGCCGTACAATGACACGACCTTTATGTCTCTTCACAAGTCTTCCCTTAACGTAACTTCTCTTCGATTCTATCATCATTTTTTTCTGTGAGTAAATGCCTTTCTCCCGGGCTATTTCCCTTCGAGCATCGCGTCCGGTAAACCCATCATTTTCCTACACATTTCCCTATATTCATGCATAATTTCGTCGAATCCGCCAACTTTGCACATATTTTTGTTACGTTGAGCTCCCTCTACGGTTAAATTGTTTGTCACTTTTTTCTAATCTTTCATAAAGTATGCGTGTCGCTCTCTATTCGCGATAAATTGCCAAAAATAGTGTGGAGTGCAGAATTGACTTATTATGAACGAATTCGTTTGTGAGGGGGGGTGACATTTATCCCCTTCCGTCTCATTTTTTTATTCAGAATCAGGATTCAGGATTTTGACTCATTTTAGATTCCCTTTCACCGTAATTATATCTAATATTGTGAGTAATGAGCCCGCCAAATGTTTCAGATTTCCAGGGAAAAATACTAATTTTTTTCGCAAGTTTTCTTTTCAAGGATCCAGTGCAGGCAGAAAAGGTTGATTATAAACATCTTGAGGATCAGTAATGAGAGGCCAATCTCATATCAATTTTTCCCTGCTCACGATACTTTACCCACTTCACCTACCCTATATTTTCTTCGCCATCCAAGGTCTACCACAGTTAGTGCTACCTATCGAGGGTTCTCGAGGTAGAGCTTTAGCGATAGGGAGCTTCCTAAACGATGCAACGTTCTGAGGTGACCCTCTGCAATTTTTGAATGCCACCCTTGAGGAAAAAGTTGGTTCGTCCATTGGCTGTGCGATTCTTCCCTTTCTCAGAGCCCTCTCTCCCTTAGCCGTTGTCCTTTCCACCCCGTCACTCGTTGGTAGTGGGTGTCACCTCCAGATCCGACCCGGCGCCCAGCATTTATTCCGTGGCGCCCATGCTGAGAATTCCGGGAAACGGGACGCTTCCTCCCTGGTCATTACGGAAATAAATAGGCTGGGATGCCGTCGCAGTCCTGTTTTCGAAAGGCACGTCAACGTCTTCCGGACGTAGGATGTAAATAGATTTCCACTATCTTTTTTTCTCCAAGGGTGTCAATACGGTTTGGTACGATATTTGCTTTTAATAATTCGTGCCTCCAGGAATTATCATGCCATACTTTTGTGCTATAGCACTGCCAATATTTTCAACATCATCTTCATCAGACGTCATCATTTCTAATATTGATTTGACGCAGTTCTTCGCTCCATTCTCCTTTCGGCAAACCTCTGCATAGTGACATAAATCTTCTCTTTGACATCCTTCATTACTTGCTCAATATAGTTTATACAAGAGAAGGAATCATGAATCCTTATGTCTTGATGTCGCTATCGTTTATCAATGACGCGTAATGAAGCACACTACTCACAGTGAACAGATTAGCGACTCACGCTTTCAGTATGAATCGGTGAATCGAAAAGCATCAAGCGAAATTTGAAGGATTGCGATCACCTTGTCGCTCTCCTGAGCGAAATTGAAATATCAGCGATTAGGCCAATGTGCGCGTATTAATGCTCTGTGTTCGGACCCTAAACTTCTTTGTTGATGCTTTCGTTTCACGTTTCCCCCGACGGCTGTCCTTATCAATTAGCCCTATAGTTTTACCATACAGTGTAATAGTGGGGAAAAAATTGGTACTACCGTAATCTCTCGGCACAATAATGTGCCTTAAATTTTCTGAAAAATGGTTTGCGCAGCGAGCACTTGATATTTTAGACCACTATGATTTTTTTATGATTAACTGTACGAATTAGAGGCCGAATGAAGGTAAATGTCGCTTATCTTTGTGAAAGGGGCTGACGTTTCTTCGAATTTTTGAAAAAAATTTCAAGTTACTTTGAAAAGTACTCCTAAAAATAAAATCGATTCAATAGGTTTACCAATTTTGGGCAGCATGTTTATTAGTATATGAAAGTTAGACGAAATTCCTACATGAATAAATATAAGTTAGGATATAGCCTGTAAATAATTCATGTGGATGTAGACAAGTGTTTTAATTGTTGATGGAAAATGACTCCATAACAAAATATGTGAAGTGTTTGTCACCATACACGCTCCATGATTCCTGGCGTAAGAAATCGTGATTGCATTTTATCTTACGGAATACAGATGATACGTAATGAGTTGCCGAGTGGAAATCTATATTCGGAATTTACTTTAATTTATAATGGTGGAATCTTATTAGTTTCTACATGCTGAGTATGATATTGCTCTTGAACTTATCGGTGTCAGATTCATTTAATCCTGTGTATCTCAGCCACATGTATTTCCATTTTTAGCAATTATTTACTAGCTCGACATTTTTAAATAAGCTATTTTTTACTCTTATTCTAATGTAAACGTTTTTCTTCCTTCCAGGTAAGTTGCCTCATTGTTTGACGAAAATTCCATGAAGATGCTATCAATGCACAGGAGCTGTTTTCCATGGCACTTAGTCGGTAAGCTCTATATTTCTGTGGAACGAGTTTCCTCCCGTAAAGTAAGCCATTAATATGAATGGGTTAGTTTTAGTGCTCGTTAAACTTAGATTTGACTCTTCTAATACTTTACGACTTTTCCGCTCCTAGTACTCATAAATTTCTTTTCGCCAAAATGCCATCCTGATAAGATCACGACATTTACCTTTTTCATCCAAGGAATGGCTTATTTTTCGCTGATAAAACCGCCGCATTGTGTGGTTAGGTACTTGAAATGACTTGCCATTTCTGAGAATAGTCCTCCACAAACAGAGGATACCTTTTAAATTATTACTACGCACCGGTAGGAATAATGGCAACAGAAAACAATTTTGGCGCATTCGTTTTTCGCGTGTCTTAATTTTAACGAACTTCTACGACTTGCGTTGGCCTAAATATATTTCTACCTTTGAGAAAAACAATCATTTAAATAGAATGGATAGTATGTGTTGAATGGTATAGATAGCAGTTGGGGGAGAATAAAATGGAATATTGATGCATAAGGCCTGCATTCCAATAGGGTAAAGGGGGGTGAATCGGACCAGCGCGCTGGTTCCTATTCACCCGCTGCAGCGGGTGAATAGGAACGCTTTTCAAAAAGTGCGCTCAGACCCGAAACGGTATCACTTGAGACTGACTACGTTTTAGGAATTGCTTCTTTGTAATCTTGTCCTTCTAGTAGAGTGAAAACGAGAACTCGACGACTGAATTTAAGCAAATGATACTCTGTCGAATGGAAGCCTACCATACGAGAGAGGTGTGAAATTGGGTATTTAGAAAACCTCGTATAGGTTCAAAGTAAGGTGACATTGTAGCGCTTACTCAGATTTCAAGTTTTTCTTTCCTGAAAGGAAATCTAATACCATAGCTGCCACATTAGGTTACTTTTTTGAGCCTTGTATGAATATCGGAGTTACCAAACATGATACAAAATCATATTACTTAGTCGGGTGAAAAGGACCAGCACGCGCAGGAGTTCAGTTCCAAGCCGCTGATCGAGGGTGAAGCATTGAACCAGTTATACTCAACTGACACTTGGAAAAATTCCTTCTGCTACTGAAAAGTAAGTAGATATACAACTAATATTGATAAATTGCTTACTTACACTTAATGTTTTACATTAAAAACATCAAATGTTTATAAGAATGTTTGAGCGAAAGTGGCTCAAAATTTGTTTTTAGGCCATACTCTTTTATTTAAGTATTATAAGAAGTTTAATGGAATAAACCTATTTTAATGCTATTCTATATCACGTTATAGATATTCACTACGTATAACGAGGAGGAGGAAAGAGATTTTCCCCGTCATAGAGGTGAATTATTACGGCGACGAGCACGATTTACAGGCTGAGCGAGAGGTAAGCTACCTTCGTTTGATGTAACATATGTTGTGTACTGTTCCATATATATTAACCAATTATTCGCCGAAACAATATCATAAAACATACGCATTTCGTGATGGAAATTTATTGTTAATAATTCACATTGAGTTCCATACCTATACATTCTACATTACTCAGTGGTCTATATTTTCCAATCTGAAAGAAAAGGAGGTGATATAATGTACGTGATAGAGGGATTGTCAGAGTATTAAATATTATATATGGCAACAGAATTAGTTGTGGAACGCCTTACAACCTCCTTTTGATAGCGTAGCATTAGCAAAATTTCATTTAAAACGTATTTATGAAAGTGATAATTTTCGCTTACCGTTAATGTTTTTCCTTTTGGATTAAGATGGGGAAGTACCGGCGAAAAACGGAACAGACATGGACAGAGGAGGATATGAGAATGGCGCTGAAAGCTTTCAGAGAGGGAAGAAGCATGAGGAATTCTGCCGAACTTTTCAATGTTCCCCGTACTTGCCTCTATCGTAGGATAGTAGCGGATACGGAAAAATTGAAGACAAGAGGGGGGCAAAATGTCTTCTTAGTGGAAGAAGAGGAAGCATTAATTAGAAGAATTCTTAGGTTATGTGAAATTGGGTTCGGATTGACAAGAGATGATGTCATGAAGGTGGCATATGAATTTTCCATTGAAAACAACATAAAAAACAATTTATGTGCGTTAAAAAAACGAGCAGGCAAGGATTGGTTCTTGAATTTTATATCTAGACATCCTTTAAGTCTTCGAAAACCCGAAGGTTTGTCAGTGGCTCGAGCTGAGGGTTTAAATAAGGAAGATGTAGACGATTTTTTTTCAAAGTTAACTATTTCGATGGCCGAGGCTGGAGTTATGGATAGGCCCCACCTTATATACAACGTTGACGAAACGGGATGTGTATTAAATAATCGCCAAACCCAAAAGAATGTTGCAAGAACAGGATCTAAGGTAGTCATAAAACAGACGTCAGTGGAAAAGGGGGAATTGGTGACAGTTGTTGCGTGCTGCAATGCAAGTGGACATTACATACCACCTTTTGTAATTTTTAAGGGGAAAAAGTTCCATAAGGAATGGGAGGATGGATTTCCGTTGGGATCTAAAATTTTTATGTCCGATTCAGGGTGGATAAATGAGGATCTTTTTTTGGAGTGGCTAAAGCACTTTCAAGCAAACAGGATTCCTGGCCGATGCATTTTAGTCCTCGATGGCCACGCATCACACAAGACTCTTCCTGTTCTACTGTTCTGTGAAAGGAATGAGATCACTCTCTTATCACTGCCCAGCCACACTACACAAAGGTTGCAACCTCTGGACAGGTCTTTTTATAAACCATTAAAGACATACTACGATATTGAAACAAATGCGTATATGACAGTTTGTAAGGGGGATAGAAAGATGACTAAATTTAATTTTGGTCGGCTTTTTCGAAATGCATGGAGCAAAGCCGCAACAATCGGCAACGCTGAAAATGGATTCCGATCAACAGGAATATTCCCTCTGAATCCGGGTATCCTGACGGAGTTAGATCTTCATCCTTCTAATCTCGGAAGCTCACACGCCCCAGAAGAAGCATCAACTCCTTTTTCGACAACTTCATCTTCCGATCAAAAATTAACTGCCAGTCCCTATGAAGAAAGCCAATCCTCGACATCAAAATCTGAGGAATCGTCAAATACTTTGGGTAGGTCTTTCCATAATTTACTACCTACACCAGAAAAAAAGAATGAAAGTCAATGTGAAAAGGTCAAGAAAGCAAATTGCTCAAATACTTACTTCTCCAGCTGTAATAGAGGAAACAAGGCAACGACTGAAGAAACAAAATATTAGGAACGCCAAAGGAACTTGCAGAAACTTATATGAATCATCTTCAGATAGGGACGGCAATACTGAGAATGGGGAAAACTCAGCTGATGATACGCTTTGTGGCTTCTGCTCCAAGTCTTATAATTGTGCGGATTCGTCAAAGTTTAGAGACTGGATTAAGTGCATGAAGTGTAATTGTTGGTACCATGAGCTGTGTGTGGGTGCTAAGGGGCGAGATAAATTTACTTGTGGTAAATGTGCTTAATTGTTTTGGTAAATTTGTTCTATTTTGTTCTATATGTTCAGATTTGGTGATGTATGTCTATTTGTAAAGTTATGTTTGACTCTAAGAAGGTGTCGTCGAAATATCTCCAGACTGCACTACATTGTTAAAAGCAATGATGCAAAATTTCAAAATTTTATGGAATAAAACTTAAGAAAACTAAAATTTATAACGTTATTTTACTGGTCCGATTCAGCCTCTAATCTGGTCCGATTCGCCCTCCAAGTCGTCGGGCGAATAGGACCATGCAGTCTCTTGAAGAAATTGCTCCAGGACCGTTCTATTCAGAGCAACCACGCTGAAAATTGCGTTTTAAACTGGAAAAACATCAAGTCCTTTGCTGATAATGCTTTCAGAATGTAACTGTTTACACAAACGAGGAAATCGACGATTTTCCTTTTTGTGGCCCGATTCACCCCCCTTTACCCTACACTTTTTTTGTGCATAAATATACATTCTCTAGTGTTTTGCAATTAATCCTTATCTCCGCGGACTTCCTTTGGTCTTTCACCTCGAAAAACCACTCAAATCTCTTTCCCCATTTTCCATGCTCTGAGCTTGGCTTCAACTTGAGTTGTCCAAAAATATTAGGTCTCTCCTGAATAGGTCTCTGGACACATATTCCAATAAAGGCATTTTCGTAGAGTTTAAACAAAAAAATTACTTGCTGCGAAAGCAGTTTTGACAGAAAGTATTTTATTTTTAAAATACAAGCATTTGAATCGCCACGAGCTGGTCCCTCGCAAAAACGTAATTCGCATCGCTGCCATCTTGAATGACGTCAGGTCCTGCAACAGTGGTCGCGGTGCGTATATTTCTATGCGAAGTTTGAAGCGTTTAGGAGATCACTATTGAAATGTCTTTCATGAACGCACTTTATTTTAATATGCCAAAGCGTTGTTTTAAATGTTGTCTTGTGCCAGAATATAATGACACCAACGGAAATGCCTCCCAACAATTATTTTTTTAATTACCCGAAACAGGATAATATGGGTGAAGAAAGAAGTGCAAGCGAAATGAAACTTTGTCTATGCGATCAAACGTGTGCATTTTTGAGCGTTCACTCTGTCTATATTCATTTTACCAATTCTGGAAACTAAATTAAACTTAATTGTATCTTAATTGTGCAGAAACTAGGCCAAAACAAAGCGCCGCCAGTGATGCAATTGACATATGGGCTCAATATTATTCGGTAAAGTTTTTTCAATGATTGAAAAACTGCTAGGAAATTTAATGCATGCACAAATCAGTAATCAGAGTACGAGGGAAATGTGCTGGACATATGTCACGAAAAATCTTTTCCATATCAGGCAATATGCCATGCTTGAAAAAGTTCGCTAAGCAACTTTCAATTATGATTAAAAGACTGAACCCACTAAACCTATCGCTGCTTACTTTTCAAGATTAGATGTCCTAACTTTTATTAATCGCAAGCAGTAATTTTCACCGCTCAATTTCAATTTTCGAAGGTCAGCGTGAACGATGGATGCGTGAATGGCTACTTGTGCACATAAAAACAATTTATTAAACCAAAGTAGTTGTAGACGGGAATATTTATTTCTTTGCATTACCTTCACGATTTAACACATTAGATTCACGTTTCAACATACCGCGTCTGCGTCGAGATCAGCTAATATGCCAAATACACCAATATTACACCACACAACATTAGAATCTAGGATCACGATCGCACTTGCTTGCTGCGACACAGGTTGAATTTTGAAGTTCCTCGTTATATTCGGTAATCAAGGGTTTTTTAATCCCCCTTTGTCTCGATAGCCCAATATATATTTCCCCAAAAGGAAGTTCTTGGAAATCGTATCAAAACTCATAACTGCACCTTAAGGTTATGCCACTACAAACAAAAGATTTTCACGTTCATTGTATTTTTTATTTAGGCCTTTAAGGCCTGGTTACACGATACATTAACACGTACGGGTTAATGTACATTTGCGTGAATGGTTTCTGCTCAACTTGTGCGTTAGTGCATGAACCAAATAGAACAGGATCTATTTTCTGTTCACGCATTCATTCATTTTGGTGTGGTTACACGGGGCATTTTCGCGTTCATGCATATATATACACATTAACTCGTACGGGTTAATGTATCGTGTAACCAGGCCTTAATCCGAATCCTTGAAAACATCCCAAATGATACATCAATGATATAATGTGCCTGAAAATAGAGAGATGTCGACACATATTGGAGCAGTAATTCAAAGTAAACAAATGGATAAGGTAGATGCCCATAATACATCTTATTTTTGTGGTCCCGAACTTGACGTACCTACGCAATCCCTGCACGAAATGCTCACTATAGTCTATAGCGAAGACAAGTAGGTATACCTACTTGTCTTCGCCATCCATCAAAATATGTGCTTCCACGACATATTAGTTTATGCTCGGGGCATACACGAGCACGAACAACATTTTATCGAGCTTAACCTGCACATAGCCGATGGCATCATCGTCGTGTTCCTCACGAACGACCCTAAAACCAAAACATTCATCATCGCCATATTATGAATATTACAAAATTCAAATGAACATTCATTTTCAAACATTGATATGCTTTTACCTCGCCATCTTAACTCTTTGGATTTCCGTTTGAATCATGTTTTCTTCGAAGATTGAACGAAGTTACATTTAAACACGGTGTTGATACGTATGAAAACATTGCTAATGTTGAGATTTTCGGAAGATTTCTTGCCTCAGCTTTGACAAAGTCAGACTCCATACCTTCTAAAGAAATCATATATGTTCGCAGCCTTCCTTAACCACACCAAAGATACCTAAATCCGACAACAAATGTTGAAAACAACGTCCACAGGTAGAGAACGTTCCGCCGTTTTCCTCTCCATTGCAGGAGCTGACGTCACTTTCAGCCGGCCAATCACAATACGTTTTAGAGTGGGCGTGTTTTCTGGGCATTTCTTTTGCTTATTTTTCGAAAAATACATTAAATAAATGCATAGTTTTCATCGCTAAGGTGTTTTAGTATAATTAACAATTTTTTAAGTAGCATTTAAAGGAGATTTAAAAAATTATCCAGAGGTCTATTTGAGCTCGGGGCCTTCAGTCAGCAGCTCAGCGTTCAACTTGTACAGTAAAAAATAGAGAATTTTTTTAAATTCTTTTCTACAATACACAGAACAGAAACACCTTAGTTTTCAGATTACTTGGAGTAGGTATATAAGACCTCGCCACCTTGGTTGTTGGATGTGTTATCCCTTTGATAATGACGGGAAAACGTTGAAACCAGCCGGGATATTTAAATATTTTGTGGAATAATAGTAAGTAGATTAATTCCATTATGCCGATGTTTCACATAGGCATTCCATCATCATTCACGCATTCTATCCAAGTTATACTTGTCGCGTTCTCTATTTATTTTGACGGCAGAACTGATGTAGTTTCTGATCAATCCATTGAAGGTGGCCAAAACCCTCTACTTTACCCGAATCTATATTTTGAAACGGAAAAAGCGAAAGGTCTACTCTCGTCCCTTGTTGCGTTCGAGTCGTTACGATGGGCGTATCCCCCGAAGGGCCTGACTAGTGCTTCCCCTTCGGCGCCAAGAAACAAAGGATAGTGTGCGATCGGTGTCTTGGGATACGTCGGAGGATAGCGTGTCACAAACCCACTCGCGGGATCGGAACGGGAAGGAGGGTTGGAGCGAGGAGGCAGAAAACCGAGAGATAAGAATGATGAATGGCTTAATTTCTTACGCTCGGAAGGGGGAAGGGACACCGGACGTGCGTCGAGATAAATTACGCGAAATCGTAGGCATACGCGAGTTGCGGGGACCTTTGAGATAATTTGGATCGAAGGAAAAAAGACAGCAAAAAATTTTCCCTCCCCCCCCCCCCGTGTTTGTGACCGTGCTTTCTTTTTCTCCGCGCCGTGGAGCTTCCGCTTCGCTCGCGACTCGGTTCGAAGCCGAAATGCTGTTGTCGTTCCGAGTAACGCCGTGGGAAGATCGTCGAGATTTTTCACGTGAATGGAACTTCACAAACTGTTATGTGATGCCCACATATGTATGTATTGGGACCGGGTTGTTGTGGTGTCTAGATTACTGACCTCCAAATCGAGGCTCAAAGGCGTCCTAGGGGTGTAGGCTATTATTTTTTCCAATAGAATAACGGCACCTCTTTTAGTGTAGAGTGGAAGAGCTTTTCAAATTCAGTTTTCCGTCCGTCGGATGGGACGACGAACAATGGTGCCTCTTTCATTATGCTCGAGTCGCCCAGCAGGGTTGCCGACGCCGGGTTTCTCTCCACCGTTCCGTGAATAACCCTACCTCTACCCGGCAGCCCACTTATCCTTAAAATATCGAAAATGACTATATTGTCTCCCCTAATGGCAAAAATAATTTTTAAATAAATTCTTAGTGGAGTTCAGGTGGTTGATGTTATTTGGGTGTCCTTCCATGTTTGTCCATCACAGTCGACAAGAGTTTGGCAACAGCAACGGTTGACTGTTTATTATATTGCTTAATGGAAGATGGTGATAAATAAAGATAATATTTTCATTCAGGGTTAACTGTGTGACCCTGCTACACCTATTTCTAAGTATCCTAACTATTAACCTTGCTCGTCACTATTTCATATGCCATAGGTGCTGCAATTTATCCATTTTAGTGTATAACATCGTGTATTGTAAATTAAAAAAGAGGGCTATAGAAGCTTGATTACCAAAGCATTACTGTGAATCCACGTAGGCAAAAACTCGATTCGTGCAAAAAATAACAAAATCAGCTGAAACCAAAACCTTTATGCAATGTGATGTGAGAAATGTATGTATAAATGGCATTAACGTGTATTCTGTTATATTTTCGTAATAACCTCTCTTCAGCTTCACTTTTATTTAGCGAGTACGGAAGTCTCTCGCCCAACTTCTTACAATTACCTTATATTACTCAATATAGGAACTAATATTACCTAATTCTGCATCTTTTCCTGGGGCTGTTGACATGCGTTAGTGTGGAGTTGGCATCTAGGTTGAGGCTACGATTAACTCCGGTATTCAATGACCTATAGTGAAAAGGAAGGGCGAGTGATTATAAAAATATTCCAAAATGAAAAGAAGTGATGTTTTCTAATAGGTTCGCTCTCAATCCCAGAGCGCAATTCTAATCAAGTGCTAACTGACAGTCAAGAGTGTGGCGACGTAATATTGCATTATCCATGTAGATTAATTTGTAAAAGATGTAATACTAAAATACACGGTGATCCCTATCATACCTAGGGTAACCCACTAACACGACGAAGCTCATTTCATTTAAAAATACCTGGTTCATTTGCTAATGTACCATGGAAACAAATGATTGAAAGTGATGAAGTTCTAAAAGTTTCTTATGGAAGAGAGTGAACTAAAGGGTGAAAATGCGTAAGAAAATGATCTTTTCCTAAAGAAAGACGAGTGTTAGAAAGTATACTATTCTAAGGCCAGACATAGGGGTAGAAAAAATAAAACAAGGTGAGATCATCCCACCTTAAATAATAGGGTACCAATTGATAGTGATTTATACAAGCATTGATAGAGCAATAATTATTTCCGAGAAGTCCGACAAATTTTCCTTTCCCCCGTGGTGAAATTGTTTTCCTTCGCGAATCGGGAATGATGCACGATTAAGAAATTAAAAGCATGAAAATCCATCCTCCGTGTATTTCCAGGTCTTGTTCGTGGCCAGTCTTCCGATTCCAGGCAATCGAAATCCCTGATCTTGATCGTGATTTTATGGTTTCTATTTCGTAATTGGAGAAATTGGTCAATTACCCCCTCCCCGTCCTCTTCCACCCTCCTCACGCAAACGGAGCGTTGGTACTTGGCGTCCCGGTTGTTGAGATGGTGTGAAATAAAATGCACACGTTACCTTCGGCAGTGCTGCTAGCGATTATCCTCTTGGTGCTTGTGGGTTGGAAATGCGGACACCGCCGTACATGTGCGTATACTTAGCCGCTACGAACGTTGTAATTTAAATTCAAATCGGAACTTAAATGCAAATGAGTAATTGAAAGGAGTATCCTATTCTACTTTCTCTTTAGTCTTTATTAATCTCAATGTCAATTAGGGTTGGAACCTCCTTCCACATCTCAAAGTCTATGGCTTTCTCTCGTCCGAAAACCTTGTCCCTCCAATCCTCAGCCAAATTGTGTTTCGCCTCTTTCTTGGTCTTTCTTTCCTTCTCTTCCCTACTTATTGTATCCTTCTCATCCTCTTCCCAACATACTCCTAGTCCCTTCTCTCCAAACGTATCCAAACCACCTCAACCCGTGCTCCTGGATGTTTTCTGCTTTTCGGCTCCATGCACCCGTTACTTATTATCGTCTTTTCTCTTCACGCCACTCATTCATTTTTAAATTCTCATTTCTACCTCTTCCATCTTCTTCTCTTGTTCTCGTTATTGCCCTGGTTTGGGCTCCATCTAGCATCTCCCTTTTCGAGACCATTCCTCGGTAATGAGGCAATCGAAACCCCTTATCTTGATCGTAATTTTCACCAGCCTTCAGCGAAAATGTGTTCTTCGTACGCGAAAGTAATAAACTGGACATAGTGGTACCATTCGAGCTACCTGATCTTAATTAATCGAGTTAACGAATTCTTTTCTTCCGTTATATGTTAGTATTTCTCATAGAGTATATAATGTAGGTAATTGCTTTTACGTTTCTCTGAATATGAATGCCTGTAAAACGACGCAGTTAAAGAAACCTGTATTTTTATCTTGTATCATGCTCAAATATGACCTTTAACCGTTGCAATGTAAACTTTATTGGTGGCGTCAAATTCTGTCTCATACATTCTTAAAAATCACAGAATAGGATCCGAAGCATTTACTAGATCGCCATCACCGTAAATAAGTACGCATTCAACGGATAGTTATTAATGTATCGAATGTATTCAGTACTCATTGATAACTGTGCTATTTTCTGTATAAAATGTTTAGCGAGGTTACATTAGATTTACCTAATCTTGTTTTCAGGTCTTGAATCGCACTTGAACCTCTGAATCATTTATACCAGTTTTCCCTTGTTTCTTAAACTGGTATGAAATCAGATAAGGCTCTTCACATGCCCTTCACTCTTCAAACAAGAGGTTTGTGAATGTATTATATAGAAAATTGCTCCTTATCGGCCTCACTTTGTGTACGCCATTCGTGAAATTGAAAATATGAGGGTCACGGTGTACTTATAACGAATAATTAGCATTTACTATCTCCATTCTCAAAATAATGGCTCTTTGTAAACAAATTCTAACACAAACAAATAATTTGTTTGTGTTTGAATTTAGTTTAATCGCGTTATACCATTATAGTTGAGCGTATATAAGAAAGAAGGTCATGATTTTTGTCGTGAAATTGTCATGAAGGTCATGAAAACAGTATTTCGAGAACCTAAGAATTTAAGTTAAGGAGAGTGGAAACGTTTCGGGAAACCAACCAACAAGGATTAATAAGTCTCCGAGGAACCGACCAGCTCAAGCCGGAAGCACGTTATTCTCCGCTAGATTACACCAGACTTCCTTTCCCCTCGTCTTCGTCTTTATATATTTTATTTTATTCGGGACGAGATAACTACGATACGATACTCAGAAGGGCCCGCAGTTCGAAAGTTTCCCTACCGACGAAAGGATTTCATTTTGCTCGTCTGTGCGAGTTGAGGAGGTGGTATGGGAGCTGGAGGAGAGATTGGAAGCCGGGGAATTAGGGCTCTGTGGTCCCGCAGTCTGAAAAATCTCGGCAAGGATTCCTTTAGCGTGAAGGGCCGGGCCGTGGTAAGCGCTTTAAAATGAAAGGGAATGGGGGAAGGAGTTGATGGGTCAAGAAGAGCGGTGGGAGCGAGAATAAAATATTTCGGTCCTGAATGGTCCAGACCCCTTTCGCCCTTATTTTTTTTGTCTCCTCTCGTTTTCGCTCTCGTTACGTTTAAAGTCCCATCCCCACCATCTATCTTTCCCTCTCTTCCTAGAGCACACACAACCACTTTACTCTCCAGCTTTTTATTTTTCATCCCCCACCCTACTACTTTCTCTCTCTCTATCCCTGCTACCCCATGCAGAGGCACGTGACCCGAATGCGGGCGGATGAATTTTAGGGCCCTCTCCTTTTTCCTTCTCCGCCTATTTTCCTTGAACTCTTTTTTCCTTTCCCTTTTCCTCTCTCCTCTCGATCCCTCCCCTCTCCTTCCGTCCTCTCCTTTATCTCTTTCTCATTTATATTCCCGAACTCGAGGGCCACCATACAAACCGCTCTCCTCTCCGCCCACGGTTAGGTAGCTCTGTATCTACTCTACTGGCATTCGCACTTCCTCTCTTGCTATTCTGAGTGTGCAGAGTTACCGTGCTTGTCAGCCAGAGAGGTGTGTGACAGCTGGTGACTCATCTCTTATCATCATCACAACGCCTTTAATAGGATCACCCGATGCAAACCCAATCCGTCTTTTCGTACCTTGTGTAAAACGTCATATGTTTCTATAAATGTTGGTTGCTTTCAAAATATCAATCATGCGATCTACGTATTATTTTACAGTGAGTGCAGGGTCTTAGATATGTCAAACAATTAGATTATATGTTGTGATGAAGAAGGAATGCAAAAGTTTAGTGTGACCTATGCACAGCTTCATTGCCTTGCCAGCTTCATTTTCTCCAGTCTGTTTCTCCTCGTGCTGCTACCCCAGTGTCCAAGCATCCTACGAACTTTCCTTTTATTTATCGCACGCTATCTAATCTCACTTCTCTTGAAGTTCACTCCTCGACCATTGTCGAATCTTAGTACGTATTGTACATCGAGGAAATAGGTGACTTGTAGGCGTTTATCTATAGATATTAAGGCGTTCGTATTGTTTTCATACAAGCTAAAGTAAACAGTTATTTTCTTCGTTTCCGTTAATTGCTTGATTCCATGAGTTTACTTCCGTTATCATTATTCATGTAATCCTAAGATTGATTGACTGCAAGCCCCTTATTCTTCCCTGATAAGTTCTTCATGCCCTATTACCTATAATGTTTCATATCCCGTTTTACCTGACCTATATATTTTTCTTCCTCGTGCTGTTTTCCTTTATATTTTCTCTCTAATTATATTTCTTACAAATTGCACACAAATTACAAGTAACGAGGAAGTCCTAAGAAGAGGGAGAAAAGAGAAGTCTGCTGACAACTATAAAAAGAAGAAGGGACAACTTAATCGGCCATATCTTGAGACACGATGGCCTGTTGATGACTATCGAGGGAAAAGTGAACGGGAAGATCGGAAAAGGCAGGAGATACATAGAACAGGTTGTGAAGGATGTAAAAAAGAAAAATTACGTCGAAATGAAAATGTTGGCCGATAGAAGAATCGAGTGGAAGCTGAGTCAAACCAATCCTAAGATTTTGACCAATGATAATAACAAATTGCACCTATCCATCTGGGCCTTGTCTTCATAATGGTACTCCATATTGTTTTCTCCTCTTTTATTCTTATGTATAACTCCTCACTTCGGATCTTATCCATCCATTTGATCTTTAGCATACACCTCCAGCACCAATTTTCAAACGCCTCTATTCTCTTCTGTTCCTGCTGTTCATTGATCCACGTCTCCAAGGGTTTGGGAGGTCTGAAATGGTCGGTATTACCTCGAATAGCATAATCAAGGAGTCACATGGTACAGTTACGAATGGTTCGCTAATTTGGTGAGTTTTATTCGCTCATTACAATGTCATGCATTGTTTTCAATTGAGTTTTTCTCATCCGGGGGCTTTATCCTCGTGACAGAAGAGGAACAATTAAATTAAAACAATGAACGTGATTGTAATGAGTGATCCAAAGACAAAATGTGCGAAAAATTCGTATTTGTACCACGTGACTCTTTGATTACCGATTCTATATAATACCGACGGTTTTAAACACATCCCCCCCCCCCCTTCTGGTCTGGCCCATCTTCGGTACGGAATACGGTCCATCCCTATCCAGGCAAGCTGGGGGGCTTTTTCAGCTGCTGGAAAGAGCGCTCGAAGCTGTGAGGGGGTGAAAAAAATAAGTGGCTAAGAGGAGGATTGGCGAACGAGAGTGGGCGAAGAGAGGCGACGGAGTGAAAACTAATTGCAAAGTAAGGAAGGAAGGAAGGTGGGACGGAGAGAGCATGTGGTGTGGGTGAGAGCGGGAGAGAGCGAAAATTTAATTTCGCGGCTCCATTGTCCGCAGGGGATGCAATCCGAGAGAGGAAGGGGTGATGTGATTTGGGGGCTTGCTAATGGAGGGCGGATTGGGGAGAATGGGAAATTCGACCCCCCCCCCCTCCTTGTCTTTTCCAGGAATCGGTTAGAAGATTCATTTCCTAGGCATCGATAGTTCTCTTTTTTCGTTCAACTTTATTGTCTGGCCCAAGTCGGCCGATTTCTTTAAATATTTGTGCTATGCGTTTGGAGTTTGGGTTTTTAAACTTGCGGGCGGGCCATTCTGGGAGATTTTTAATGTGGCTAGTGAAAAGTCCGTGATAGTATGGATCGAGTTGAAAAACAGAAATGGTAATGGGAGAAACGCCATCTGTTTAAAAGAAATTCGCTGTCATGAATCTAATGTGTACGAATGTATTCAAGTATTCTTCTATTTCTATTCAGTTATTTTTTGTACTTACGTTTTTGAAGATATTGTGGTTACCTCAACTCTTTTACGTGCTCCAGCCGGCTTTATTGGTCCATTCTCTTCTCTTTGCCCTCACTTATATTGCCAAATTATCTACACGGGTGATTGATCGGAAGAATGGACGCATAAAGTAGCCAAGGTAATGAAAACAGGGAATTCGTATCGCTGAAAATGTATCCTCTCTCTGTGATGGGAAGCATGGGAAGGCGGATCAATGCTCTTTGACAAGAGACTCGGCTGTTGGTGACCGTTGCTGTTTCGCGGAGCGATTTTGACCTTACCTCACCTTGGACCTAATACTCTCCGACGACGCGCAAGGGTTTTGTAGGACAATCGGTGCTCCGGAGGTGATTTGCTTTTATGTGCGCGGGTATACGAAGTTCAAGGACGTAATCAACGCGAGCTTATTGAGGTGAGCACGCTTCCTTAGCTGCCATCAGCATGTCTCTAATGTTAGCCCGAAAGCATTGCAGGTCTGTTGGAGATGTGTACCATGTACTGAGTACAAGGTTCTCTCCGAGTGAGGTACCGCAGAGAGAATATTAAATGCAAAACAGTTTTCGGCATTATATTAACTGAGCTTGTATCTCGTTCGTCACTTGCGGTAGCTCTTTCGTAGCTCCATCTACTGTAAAACGTCTTACATTGACACCTCTTCCTCAGAAATAAGCATGCACGCATTTAGTGTTTGTTTAATCTTTTAATTAGAGTGCGCATGGAATTGTTTGTGAATTTCTTTGAATCCTACGTTAACCCTGAACATAAGAGGTAAACATTCATCAGTGTCTATTTATTTTTGTGTAGTTTTTACGATGTGACCTTGGCCGTAGTTTACAGAATGTTAGAAGAGGATAGTAGATTACTAGAATAGTAATTAATTTGGTATTCATTTGTTAAACCCACAGAAAGCCATTTATCCGTTTTATCCAAGGGTATATAAAAATATTATGGAGGCAGCACGCACATCCGTGCCCTGGGTAGTGAAAAACTTACCTTGGTGGGATTCGAACCTTAGGTTTTACCGATTTGAGGTTCATGCAGCAGCCACTCAAGACCGACATTGATATTAATTCTCCCAAATTAATAGTTATTCCTCGCATTTTTGGCGTGTTACCACAAATACTTTTGCTAATTTTTTTCAGTGTAAATCCCATAAAATTATAAGAAATGGAATAGTTTGGGATTAGTAACCCTATGAATTGTGGAAAAGCTTTGTTTCCTAGTTGAATTTATTAAACACGAGAATAAAACGGTGATGAAGCTACACAGCAGAAGTGTGGGCTCAATGGAATTGCATGTATGGTGAGGGGTCATGCCTTGACATAGACATTTGTTGTAGCTTAAAATGTACAAGTAAAATACAAGGTTCAGTGGCTCAAGTTAACAATGTCTCGTGGTAAATATTTCGCAATAATCGTATCGGATGTAAATAAATTATTAATCTTTTAACCACCGCTGTAATTTCTATTTGATTTGACTTGTCCTTTGTCATGGTATCAGTTTTACTAATGAAATTGGATAGCCAGCATGACTTGTTTGACTGTCTTACTGACTCATTCCACCTTGATTATCGCTTTCTGCGTTGCCACCAGCTCGCAAGTCCAACAAGGTCATTGCCAAAGTAAATCCGTATCGAAAGCATGTGAGCCTTGGGGTGATGTAAACAGAAATCTTTTCAAAAGATTTTTTTTCACCGTCGAAGCTCAAAAAGGACCTCTTCCTCTTCAAAACCTGCCACAAATTTCTTCCTAACCAAAAAATAAGAGCTGAAATCTATGGTTAAAAATGTTAATTTCGATTATTTTGTCACACTAGTCGTAACGCGATGAATTTTCCTGAAAAAGGTGAAACAATTTTTGAAATAAAAGCTGGCCACTTTACCACCTTCAGTCATTTTTCAGTGTGATTACTCAGCGTTTGAATTTTTTTCAGCGCTTTCAAGGCAAGGGAATTTTTAATTCCGTGTAGGTCTATGAATCAATGTACGTTATGATTCAGTTTCCTTCGAAATCTTTGCCATGGTGGTTGTTATTACCCGCTACTAATGGGTGGAGAATGTCATATTTTTCCCTGCTACTCTCAAGATGGAGGTGAAAGTCGATCAATAACGAAGGTGAAAAGGGTATTACCTGCGAAATTACCGCTTTAATAAACTACATAGGATGGTTTGGTTGGATTTTCTTAGCAGATTGCTTAGTAAATTTTACGCCGGCGGGTATTGTAAAATGTGTGATTTATTTTTGTTTTCATGCACCCATATGTTCATTTCTGTGCTCAGGTATAACGAATGCTAACATCCATTGGAAAATATGGTTCTTAATCCTCTGATTAATCACAAGATTTACGTCACTATGAAAAATTTGGAAGTAATCCCTTCGACTATAGAAGTCTGTTAGGTTATTTATTGTCAATATTTTTATCCTTCTCGCCCAAAAGATACGAGGGCATAATCCGGACCTCGTATCAAATGTCACCCTGAATCTTTGCGCAAAAGATTGTTCGAGCGCCAAATCTATATATTTCAAATAATCATTTCCTTGTTGCGCTATGAACTAAATCTTTCGAGTTGGATATTTTATTATTCCATCATCATATTCCATATTCTTCCTTTATTGAATCATTCATTTCTCCCATTACCGTTCGTCCTCATGGCATCTTTCAATGAGTTGAGTACATTTATCATATTTTTTGCTGGGTTGAGGCCTAAAATATGCTCATTAACGTTGAATTTTGCAAAGCAGTATAGTGTTTCTTATTTTACGTCTTGTTTAAACGCTTTCAGAATTTATTTTTTTCTATATTAACTCCATTAACCTATTTTGGGATTATTTCAAAGTAGGCATTAGGTTTTGCTGAAGAATGGTTAAGAACTCTTGGAAAAGATACCGTATATATTTGTTGTACTCCAAAGAAAAACTACTTCGACCTTCTACGTCAGGGTTTAAGTATTTAATCATGTATGGTGTACACCCATATTCATGCCTGTGGCAATGAAAAACGGTCGGACAGAATTCGAGCGCTCAACCTTAAGAATGGAGGGGAAGACCTTGCTGCCACTGAGGCATTTAAATGATGAAATACGTGCACGAAAGGTATAGGCATCACTATAGACACCTTTTCATTTTTAAGCTGATTAAAAAATACTTAACTCCGTGTACTTGAGTTTTAATTTATTGATGTTTTCTTATCGTATTTCTCTTTTTTCCTCGGACCTTCTGCAAAAATGGCAATGTCGCAATTGTGTTCCTACATGCCTGCATCCTTTTTTTTTAAGTTGTACACTTCTTTTTCAATCCAGCTCCAATTTTATGTTGGTGTGGTAAATGTCTTTCGATGGTCTTAAGTTCATTCATAATTAACCAAACTATTTCATCCATACAGCCACAACCGTTCGACTAAGATTTTTGTGAACCAGACCGATCGCATAGTAGAAAGTTCGCTACTTCGAGAGCTTTAGCCGAGCCCATAAAATATCGGATTCGATGATAACGCTAATCGCGAGGGCTATTTCAGGACGGAGTTGAAGGGGAGACGCGGCAGGAAAGGTTAAAATGGGACTGCAGGATTCCCAGAAGAGGGGGAGAGGATTAGGAAAGAAAATTCGATCGATATATCGGGAGGAAGGACCGTGTGTTCGATTTCGCATGTCTCCCCTTGTAGGGTCTGCGTTCGACAGACGTGTGTACCCAAGGAGTTGGGGCTCTCTCCCTCCCACCTCCACTCTTCCGCCAATTGTTATCAGGGTCCTTATTTTTAGTAAGGATTCGGGATTCCGCTCCATCGAGAACAGAATGCCGAGATTTAAACATCAGTAACTGTGGAAAATAAAATCGCTCTAACGCTCTAATTTCGCGGATGCGCTGTGATAATTTCGCAGTTTTCGTGGTTGGGAAAATTTTCGATTGCTCAATACATGAAGGCGCCTGTGAAGTACAAACTATTTGTGAGGTTTTAATAGCAAACTTATAATTACATGATTTGAAAAAAGAGTATTTTATAAGCTTTATGGATCAGCTTACCTGTCATTATTGTTGAATGATAATCCATTAAGTGAAATATCGTATCCTGTAGTCGGTCGTGGTAGTCAGGTCAGTAAAGTACTAACCTGGACAGCGAAAGTTCGTGGGTAATTTCTCCTTAGGTATCGACGTCGTGTGCATTTAATATGAAAATATATTAGAAGGTGCGATAATAACTAAGGGATTGGAGCTCCTTAATATCTAATCAATCTTAATATCTAATCCTTAATATCTAATATCTAATCTCTCTCTCTCATGTGCTTTGTTAATCTCATATTTTAATCGCATTTATCCACTTTTTTACTGTGATTTTTTGTTTATATTGTAGATTCATACAAATATAAACCTTTAGAGCATATTTCTTTTTGAAAATTGGCATTTAATTTCATGATTTATTGTAGCTTCTATATTTTCAATTAGATATTTATAATATGGGGGCATCAAATTCGTCCAAGGGCTTAGGACATGATCTGGGCCTTCCTTAGTAAGTTGCGTGGGATATAACTGGGTGACGTTACTTGTGGGCGGACGCGAGGGATATAAGCGGCGATGAGTGAGATGTTTGTCCCGTCCCGGAGCAGAATTTACAGTGGAGAATTCCACGAAACCGCGAATCCCAAGGGGAGAGGTGAAGGGAAGGAAGGAAGCATAATCGTATGCATTATTTCCATCCGCCCGCCCGCATCCTGAACGTTTTGCGTAAATCCGGTGATAAGTTAGCCAGAAAATGGATGGGATGGAGTCGTCACCACAAATAGGAATCCGATATCCTTTTCCTTGCGCAGAAATGGAATGCCCCGTTTCAGGGAACTCAAGCCTGTGTTTTGAAAAATAGATTAATTCGATAGCCTTGACAAAAAATGGAATTTACAAGCTCTAGTAATGTATATTCTGCCAAAAAAACATTTGTTACAGAAAAATGTCAGTCGTGTTAATTTTGATGCAACAAACACATTTATTTTTAAAAAATGCAATGTCTTCTTATTTCGAATCGTAACTGTAACTATTCCGTTTGTCCACTTGCCTATCCATCTTATTCTCTGCTACATTTATCCGTGAACCCGTGCCTTTGTTTCAGAACTCCGCCTATATGTCCTCTCCTCCACTTCATTAAAATCGCAGGCTTCCAACCCAACACGACACGCATCAGACCTTTCTTACTTCATTACTATGTACGACACATTGAAATGTTTTGTGTAAGACCACTCACGGCTTCTACGAACGTATCAATCCAGTTGTAATCTATGTGAGAAGTAAAGTAAAAGCATGTTCTTAAAACCTGATTCGTGTATTTTACACTAGTTGTATCTATTCCCACCTCCATTTTATAATTAGTGTGCTTAAGAGCATATAGGAGACACAAAAAGAAGTACCGCCAGGAAAGGGTTTTTTTTAGTCGTCGTTTGTTGAGTAAAAATATATGCAAATATCTATGTAGAGTAGAAATATATGCAATTTCTATCTTGTTACTCGGGTCTAGAATTGATATGCGCCGAAATGAAAGTGTTGTGGGTGAATGTAACGGAGTATGTATAGGTAATATAGCTTTTACACGAGAAACATTAATTGCTTGCGAGACCTGATCAAATTATAATATCACTTGGCCCTATGGCTGTAGCATTACATACAATCATTTTTGGCATAAGTTACTCTAATGATCGCATCGTAGCTATTTGAAACGAACTTCCGATCACTGATCTGGGGAAACGCGTTACATTTTAGTAGAAGCTATAATCTTTGAAGTTGGAGCACCTTAAAAACCTAATTCTACTACATATTACATTCTAGTTGATGCCTTCGAAACCCCATTTTTGAAAAACATGTAAGTAACTGTTTGATTTCCAGGGTGATGATGCTCCTACGGGAAACCACAGTTGAAAGAGGGCATGATTTCATTATTACCCTGACACTTAATCTGAAAGTCAGCGAGAAAATATTGATTTAACAGGCGGCAGGGCGGGTCGTGGTGGCCTAGTGGTCAGAGCACTGAGCTACTGACCGGAGGGTTCCAGGTTCAAATCCCGGGCAAGAGCCTTTCTGGACACCTCCATCTAAAATCCTCGCGATTCGATTTTCTGCGTGTCAGAACTTCGTAGGAAATCGCAGGTGCCCCAGGGAAAGGAACTGGCCCCCTTACCCATTGGCTTAGTACGGGGTGAGCTCTACTCTCACCTATCAAAGACCAACCTTCGGGTTGAATCACCGAGTGTGAGTGAGACGGCAGGGCAGAGGGGGCAGAGCTCGGCTCGCAAGAAGTATAAAGGAGTGTGAATGAGCACACGTTCAGGGCAGGGGAGCCTGTCTCTTTCACCGAGACCACTTGCGGTTCCCGCAGACTACCGACTGAAAGAAAATCGTGCGGTTTGGATATTTTATACGGGGATGCTCAGAAACGTTTCAACCGGATTTAAAATTGTTGTGTTACCAAAATCCCGTGGAGCTGTCGACCAGCCTCTGCCAGCGTCGTTCCAAAAACATTTTCCTCAGTATTCTAGTATCCAGATTTAATGATTTTGCTCCTGGACTAATCTGCATAGTACCGTGAAAGCCACTGCAGGATGTGCTGTTGGTGACATTGCACGTGCATTATGTCCGAGTGAACAATTCTATTGTGATTCACTGCCTTATTCATTTTGCTTTCTGCCTAAATAAATTAAGTTAACGTGAAAATGAGACTGGACTGTTGCCTAGCACTCAGATATTAATTTCTGCTCTTTGAATGCTGCGGAATGAATACACAAGTCTGGCTCAAAGCACCCATATGACTTCCTAACCCTTCCCTGTTGTACGCAACATCGAGTTACATTTTAATTACCCGAGCCGACGAGGTGAGTTTTCTAGGTGTGAGATTTAATATCATCTTCAAAGGTGATCTGCGTGTTCGAGTTTTTAGTTCATCTATTGAAATTTCTTTTCATACGGTATTTTTAAGTCCGTCGACGGCAATGGTTATTCGCGAACCCCTATAAATATTCAAATTTTAAAGTTACATGCTCAATTCAAACCATCCGAGTTCGAATCGTACCGTGTAGACATATTTTTCCTCCACACTACATCAGTAAGACACCAAGCAGTGACGATTTGAGAGGAATAATTACGTACTACATATTATTTGTCGGACTGAGAGATTAAAGAATTCATGTTTCCCACGTACAATATAGGACTTCAACGCAAACAAATTACAGTTACTTTAAAAATAGTACACAACACATTTCATTATTAATTTTCTTAAATTTTTTTCCAGCGAAATTACATCTCCACGCCATCCTCTGCCATACACCCTTATGGCTGCTCCAGGATAGCATGTAGATGTGGATGAATATTTTACACAAAGCTCGGCTCGCGTGCGCGGATTGATGATCGTGTTCTAATCGTGTGACCTCGCTTCGGTTCCCGCGTCATTCCTCTGCGTCTCCCAGCTGATGTCACCCCGACGGAACAATCTGGAACGTCTTACGGAAAAGCCACACCCCCTACAAGCATGCTTCGTGAAAGCTAAGACATGTTTGGCTCGTTCCTCTTTCTGGTCCCCAGGAATGAGCATTGATGTCCGGTTGAAAATAAGCGTCGATACTTTATGTACGCATCTGCATAGTACTGTGCAAATTACAGCAAGGGTCGATGGCAGGGTGTAACTCCAATCAAAGCATACATACCTTTGAAGAAGTCGAGCAAACAATGCTATTGATTCTAAGTACTTGACCTGTTTCACACTTGGCTTAAGTAAAATAACTTCACCTAGAAAATTAAATAGGTTCACAAGCACAGTCACTTGTAGTTATAAATTATCACCCTGTGGAGCAGGGAGGGCACAGATCGCATGCAAATATTTTGATGCCATGCAAAGCATGCCGGTAAATATTTAAAATAGACACCCTCATGCGAGGTAGATTAAGAGTAGGTATATTGTAGGCACGCAAATAAGATTAAAATACAGCCATTATCCTAACTAATTACTTTTCATTAACTTCTCTTTAATCTGTTATTATATAATAATGCGCGCCGAAAAATGACGTTAAAAACCTTCCGTCTCTCTTTCTGGCTCAATCTTCATAATTTAGCGTATCATAGTACGCTAATGTTTTTAGTATATTTTTTAAATTCTTCGGGAAATTTATCTGCACAAAATAATTGGAGGAGATTTAGCCAATCCGTGGCTTCTTCGCATTATTTTATTTTCTGTAGCGTCATTACCACTTCACTTTCTTGGAGATATTTAATATTTTTGCGGCAGATATTTGCACCCGAACTTTCATACAATTAATAATTTTATTCTATTGCTTCCTATTACAGCTATAACATTGAAAGATGTTTTTCAATTTGAGTGTACAGTACGAACCATCATGTTGAATGCCTAGAATTTCCAATTCATAAGTCGGACACATTCACCATCGTTTATATTTTTTGCTATAAATATGTGTCATATACTCTGATTATTATGGAACTCGTGGCAATGACATGCAAGTTAATGGCATGGGAATTCGTCGCCGTTGCTGAGACATTTTACGGTTGCATTTTTTGTAAACTTATGTTGGCCTGGCGACGGTGAAGTTGCACCGAGGATGGTGCGTTGTGCTATTATTGATTGGCCGCAGCGGTCGTGGGTTCAGATCCGGGTTACATCCCTTATGTCACGCCCGACTAAACTCTAGGGAATGATTTTATGGACAGCGATGTGCGGCACAAGGAAAATAACTACCTCCCCCTTTCTAGTAGTGTTACCTGCAAATGTGAGTCCCCGTTGAACTCGGTACATGGTGAGATATGCCCTCCCAATTGTGACCGACCTTCGTGAGGTTGAAAACTGTGGTTTGAATTGGCCATTAATCGATGCCTAGTTAGGCACTGAAGTGAAGTGGGTGATACATCTCGCGTTTCCACATCGTAGGTTATCAATACTTTCGTTTCGATGTTCATACCCCACCCACTCTCTTTTGCTTTCTCCGGCGAGAGATTTTATAGTACTGTGGGCGGGAGACCGCGTGAGTTTTTTTGGGAAGCGAAAGGGATTCTCCCGCTGCTTCCAGGTCTAAATTTAAATCATTGCTCCTCCCTTTCCTTCTCGCCTCCCGAAGGAGGCAGGAGGATGAAGGGGATATGGGGTGAGGGAATTGGCGGGGGTGTGGCTTGGCGCGGTGTTTCTCGGGAATAGTTGCGCCTAAGAGATTTCTCCGAGGCGAGAGGTGGGGATCACTCTACTTCTCATAGTATGTGGTGATCTTCGCGGCCGTCCGTGCAATTATCGTCCAGTTAATGTCAGAATGGCAACGGAGCAACGTTCGATGAGGTGAAAAATATATTTTCGGCTCATCTCGAAGTGGTCCATGCGTTGATTCGTTGGTAAAGAGCGATAATACTTGCCCGCAAGATTCGGAAAAGGAACTGTGTTGAATCAAGCTTTCAAAACACTCTCGTAAAAACATCCAGAAAGCAACTTCAAGCTAGAAGAGAGAGAAAAATAAGAAGCAAGACTGCGTGAGGGATATCCCAATAGGCCAGGAAAAGTAGATTGGTAATAATTATAATAATAATTAATTATATCATGAAGATATACGAGATACACTTCCGCAAAATTACGCCAGAATCTTTTATACTTCTCTCCGGCGTTGGTGACGGAATATGTATGTGGACGAAAATTAATGAAAGATATTTTAACTAATATTCACTCATTTACATTAGCACTTAAAATGAATACTGCTATTATTATTTTGTAGTACCAGGCCATACGTTAAGAAACGATAGCATAATGCGGACAATCGTGTAGTAAAAAGTGATTTGGAATGATGAGAAAAAGGAAGGCTTCGCATGAGATGTGTGGAACAAGGATATATGGAAGGGCATGAAAGAGAAGAAAAATGCAAATATGAAGAAGTTAGCCGTTAGAGAATCGAATGGAGAGTTGCGACAAACCAATCTTAGAATTTTTGACTGGTGGTGATGATTATTATTTTACGTGTGTACGTTAAAAAAATACAACCCCGCGGCCTGTTCTTGTTACTCCGTCTTTGCTGACGACATAACTGTTGCGTTCCTCCCGTGATCAGAGATTGACGGTGTTCGATTCAGAGAACTCGTGCGCGTCAGCCTCCAGAGCCTTCCCGCTTCCTCCCCCGCCTAGCGCCTCCTCCGCCTCCCTGTGCCCACCGCCCCCAAGGCCCATTTAATTACGAGAGAGAGCATTCCCGGTAGAGGGCGAGGAAGGAACACCCAGGAGACGCTGCGGGGATTCCTCGACCTGTTTTTTTTATTATTTTTGCATTTCCCTCGGCTCAGAACTTCGCAGAAGTCGTCCGTCACTCACGACCCCCTCTCTTCCTCTTTTTATCCCCTCCGCAACCCGTTAAGAGAAGGCAACTCTTCTCTCCCCCGCCTCGAGGATGAAGGTGCAAATCCACTTTTTTTTTGTCAGCGCGAGACTCGTGCGGTTCTCCGAAGGAAGATATGTTCGGATATCGTTCCTATGGATGAGCAGCTCCGAGAAATGGCTGTAAGGGGCGCCTAGGTTTAAGCGCTTATAGGCGTACAGACGCTTGGATACAATGGAAAGGGTATGTAGGAAGGAAGGGTGGAGAGAAATCCAGTGTCAGTATTAGATTACTGTAAAGGAAAGGCGCAAAGATATCCACGTCTATCCAACGGACGAAGTACCGAGTTTTTCCCCAGCTCATGTAAAAATATTTCTGTAATAATGTATTTAATATTCGAATATTCCTCAAATATTAATTGCCCATTGTGTGTAATATTTCGTCGTGAGAATTACATTTTAGAACTATTAACTTTACATAATTCTTCAAATTAATTAGTTATCTTTTTTGTCACTGTCTTATTTTCTCACACTACCATAGTATCAGCGTCTTTTCCTATACCTACTTCTTCACAGAGTTTGGTGATATGTAAATTATAAAAATATGAATTTACATATAGGTCATAAAAAATGATTGACATTAGCCATTCCGTTATTGACGCAAATTATTTTAATATTATGTTGCAAATTAAACTATATCAGCCATTTTGCAACCAAAATTGCAACGTGCTATGTGACTTTTTTAATAATTGAGCTACTTCCCCGCCAAAATATCAGTAAGTCCTTAAGCGCATGAACGTAACATGCATTCAGGTTCTGGAGTCGGTTCCAGTCACTGTTGGTTTCCGAGAAATTTCGGTAACTCGAGGTATCACAGAACTTGAATTGAGCTTTAGGTGTCACGAACTCGTGGATCTTCATTTGGTTTCTCCAGATTACTTAAGTACTCGAGCTCTCCAAACAGTCGGCTAAGGAGGATATGTCTTTCGTGCCTTTCGCACCTTAAGAGAACGGTTCAGTTGTGTTGCTTGAGAAACTTTAGAAGGAAATGTATATAATTCTTTCTTGATTTATCCCTTGGATGTTCAGGATAGTTTAAAAAAATTCTATTTCAGAATCCAATTTCCAAATCTCCTCAGTTCATTAAATACTGGTGAAGTAAACCTCTTATGTGAAATAATTTTTCTTGCAGTCCTTATTTTAACTCTGTCACTATAAAGGGGTCGTTTACCATATTTTTTATTGCCGAAACTGATAGAGTTTGTAAATTAAAAAGACCCAATATTTTACCGTTCTTCGATCTGGCAATTGGTTCTCGAGTTATAAGCGGCGAAAAACTGCGATGTGTTTAAACCTTTCGGAAAAGTGGGCGTGCTAAGTAGGACTACTCGTGCGTCATCCACTTCGTCCAATCACAACTGGGACTGCGAAGCTCCTTCGCTCTCTCGCAATGGGGGACACACAGCTGACCCTGCCAATGGAAGTGGTTGCGACAGGATCTGTGCGAGAACACCTTCCGCCCACACCACTTCTCCCCTCCCTTTCCCCATCAAAACAGTCTAGGACGGGGGATGGATGACGTAGATGAAACGCAGCTCGTTCGGTGGGCGTCTCATTTTGTTTATTTTTATTTTTGATTCATGAATGAATGGTTCTGGTTAGAAGATAATTTTTTATAAACACTGTAATCTTGAGAATGGCCTGAGAAGGCCGTAACCGGTTGATTTGTTTTAAATATATTTGTGGAAAAGAACTAAGTTTTTTCTTTTTTATAACGAATAACTTCCACAACGTAAACTCGCCAACCATTTCTTTCATTAGATAATTTTTTCTATAAAATTCATTTTTCGTTCTCACCTAACGATTTCGTGTACAAAATAGCGATTTCGGTTCTGGGTAAACCTCCCCATTTCATTTTGCGCCATTCATTTCTTCGCATTCTACGGCTTTGTGAGTGGCATAATCCTGTAAGTGTTGCGATTATTGTTCAGTGCATGGTTTAAACTTTTACTACCAGCAGAAGCTATTCTGCAGAATTTTTCGAACTACAATTATCTCGTAGGATATTCAATTATCTTGGAAAGCCAAAGGTCCGTGGTTCGATTCCCGGTCAAGGTGATTTTTTATTCATGGCAATTAATGTGAATTCAATTATCTCGTTGGCTTTAAAACTATGGGTAGCCAGCGGAATCATTAATTCATGCAAAAATGGAATGGAACTGCTTTGCTTGTAATATAGGTACCTACTATGTTATAGAATATTCATAACTTGTGGACGAAATAAATTATTCTCTTTTGGAATTGCTTCATGATCTGTATTCATGAATTGCAACCGGACGGACAGTTCAGCGCAAAGTTTCAATTCGAATACATGAACGTGCGCTGTTTGCAGCTCCCCTGCAATGTGAATAAAACAATAGCAGAATATTGTGCACATCAGCGGACGTTATGGTTTTCGCGGCTAGTTCGCAATTCTTGAATACATGGGAGATAAGGTATCGGGAATCGAACGGTGGTATATCTTATGGAGAAAATACTTCTTTTGAATTCCGGTCGCTAGCATTCCGGATGAACGTTCTAATCGCTGTTTCAAAGGTGGAGCGATGGTTAATTTGTAATACTCCATAAATAGGTCGTATTTGTTATTGATTTACATATCCTTCGTTAAATTGGAAAAAGTTAGGTATTTTAATTACAAATTTTACTTGTCGTTAATAATGGTTTGATTTCCTGCTCAACCAAATATTTCCATATATTTACGTCGTTGACTTCTTTTGTTTAACTATAGAATACATGAAGAACAGAGAATGGGAGGTGGGGTGCCCCCCGTCCATTTCCCTATTGTGCTTCCTTTGTACGTATTTAATGCATACAGTATTGGCCCACATTATATATTAACCCCCATTGTCCTATTCCATCAAATTGTCCAATTTACCTTAGTTAGAATATTTATACGCAATAGATTGCTGACAGTACTGGAACTTTGACATTTTGAAAAGAAATAATCTCTGTAGTATTCCTCGCTATCTTTTACTAACCTCACGTTAATTATAGTTTATTTTATCAATTGTTGTTGCATCGCACAAAGTTTATTTATTTTCATATAATGGCGGTCGCTTCCTGAATTCATGCACATCTACGGTGTTAAATTTACGTCTACTTATGTCGTGTGCGTCAAAGAAATTGGGCCTTTGGAATATCTCCACCATTCCCTACCTGCTAGATACTGACGTGTGACGGTATTCGTTTAAGATTCCCTATTCATTATGATGTATCCATTTTTAAGCTTAACTCCTCTCTGTCTGGTAATCGATACTGCGGTTTGAGCCTGGCATTTACCGTACCTTGGATTATTTTGCGTCACCATTACACTTAGGGTCTGTTTAAAATAAATCCATCCCAAGGTAACATTTCCTCAAGCTAAAGCCGATTCAGTTTAATCTTCCTTATGGCAATGGCAGAACCTCTTTGTGCTTCGAATCTCCATTTATTGATACCTTTTTCATCGCTATAGGCTGTGTATTAATTGAGCGAAAGATATGTTGAAAACGAAAATAATATACTTGATGATTATTCCTATCCCCGTATTGGGTTGGAAGGAGGGTGATTTAGGCTCCAATGTATTTTCGAATGAGCCTGCGGCGAGCATCTCCATCGCCGTGTTTCGTTCCATCGGGCCCGTCAAGTGTAAGCAAAACGTCCGGACGAACTCGGTGGTGCCTCAATGGCATTGCGTCATCCAGCCGCCGTCCTTTCTCAGCTGCTGCTCTCGCTTCCACGCACGTCCCTTCGGGAACGAGCGAGCGGTCGGGAATCGGATCTCAATGGGACTTGATTGCTCGCCAATGAGATTTGATGCGTTTGCTTTCCTCCCCCCGGCGGATGCATCCACTCGACGCGGTGCGACTTCGGCGGGCAGCGCGCGTCCCAATCGGTCGGCGCGGGAACGCAGGAGAAGTCCCATTCGCCGGCTGTCGAAATGTTCTATTGGGCAGTATGTAACAGCTAACCCAACTAACATCATTATTTTGCATGTTTGATGTGCTATTTTTATCTTTTCTTAAATAGCGGAGTTTAGAACAGTATATAAATACTAATTATTTTTTATGCATGATATGTTTGGTGATAATTCACCCCCTGCCACACACCTTTATGATGGCTTGCAGGGTATAATGTAGATGTAGATGCATCACATGTAGATGTATGTCGCTACCGTCTTCATCTCATAATTCGCAGTCCTTTCGATCAGGGGCCGTGCGACTTGTCGACCTAAGGAGTTCAAAACTTTGAATTCTGCCGCTTGTATGGTATCGTGTTTGTCTTAAAGGCCGTATCACAGTAGCCGTGGCGGTTGTACAGTCGACCAATCAGCCGCAACCAGCTCTCAACGGTTGGATGATAGGAGCGCGTCTATTTCCAATCGGCAGGTTATCCAACCGTGGTCAATAGGAGCTCGCCTCGCGGCCACTTGCTGTTTGTGATTACATTTCGCGATATTTTGATTGTTCCTATTTCAACTGCTGCCTAAACCCTACAAATATTTAAAATACAATTAAAACATACTCTATGGCATCATTAATTCTTTTGTAAAGGATATATTGTAATAAAGGAGCGTGGTAGCCTAGTGGGTAGAGCGCTTGGCTACTGATCGAAGGGTCCCGGGTTCAAATCCGGGTGGAGCCTTTGAGCCACCCCCCCCCTCCCCCCGCCCTCTCAGGGAAAGGAACTGGCCCCCCTACCCTGAATGTATGAAATTCACACGCCTTTGGCTTAGTCCGGGGTGAGCTATACCCTCACCTATCAAAAACCAACCTTCGGGTTGAATCACTGAGAGTGAGAGTATTGTAATAGCACATATGATAATATTGAAATGAGATTATTCATTTTTATTTTGTATTTGAGGCAGCACACGAACAAAATGTAGATATAAACCGCACGTGAACATGAGGCGAGGTCCTATTGACTGCGATTGCACATCCGGCCGGCTAGGTTACCGGTCAGTGTGATTGGAACGGTTTACACCGCCCGCAACCACCAACGGCAACCGTAACTGCCTACGGCTAGTGTGATACGGCCTTTAGACGATGTAAATTAAAAGAAACTGTTAAGTACCAAGCATACCAATCGTTCGGGATCTAAGTATAGCGATGGTAAAGGTGCTGGCTCCTATCCCGAAGATCCGGGTTCGAATCCTGCAAATGGTTAATATTTGTCGACGTTATAAGCACTTCAAGTTTTGTCGGATTTGGTTCGGGGACGTCCGTCGGATAGGACGTTAAACCGTGGATCTCTTTGAGCCTTTCTTTATGAGAAGGGTAATTTTAATAAGGGTTTCTCTTCACTCGCCCTCCGTCGCCAGAAAAAATTTACTCCTACCCAATTACCCGCCTATCCGTAATAGCCAAAAGTTTTCCTTCATCTTCCCTAATAACAGCAACATCGAATTAATTAATTTGATTTTATGGAGTTATTGTTCATTCTACCTCTACTCGATCGGAGCTGTAAAGCTTTTCAGCAGTGCCTCTATCACATTATGTGCTCACTATTGCTGGATTCTTTTGGGACTGACTTCAGCTTTGCTTGCTTTGGCCAAGGATGTAAGGGCAACGGAAGAAGCGTGGAGAAAATCCGGCGACTATATTTGACTCCTTAAATCGTAAGGCGTCAAGGGGCCCACGGCTTGAGGTGCAATCCGACGGAGAAAGTACTGCACTCAAAGTACTCTCATCAGCACTCGAGTATTGACCGGTATTCCAATGGAAATATCTGCCATTGCAGGAAATCACATGTAGGTCCTCGAAATGTGAATCCATGACTTTCGCCTCAGTCCAACCTGATCGTCTGGCGGTTCAGGAAACTGGATTCTTCTTGCAGATTCTTTCTCATGCAATTCATTTCTAGTTGATTTTATTCGAGCTTCAACTGTGTCAATATATTTATATTCCACGGAAATATTTCCTGTCATCAACCCTTACATTCATTAATTTCTTATTTATTCCTTATTCTGAGACCAGGAGGTGTAATGGAAACGTGCGATAATATCAATTTAGTTTTCTCCTTGTAACCATTGTATCTTCATTTCAAAATATTTCATAACAACCGCGAGCTTTTTTTCCTTTTTATCCCAGAATTCAACCCGTTACGCTTTTTAATTGGGGTCATCGGGTGTGAATTTTCACCGTCGCCCACGCACTCGATGAGACTTAAAAGACTATAATTTGTCGGACCCAGCGTGAAAGCGTATCGAGATTATCTTTTTTTCTCCGCGGATTAATGCAAAAGACTTCCGTCCGCGCCACACTCGGATCTACATCTACATTTTTTCCTACAAGCCCCACCGCGAGGGTGCGTGACATGGGATGCCAATCAATGAGTTTCATTAAATACCGATTTAGTCGAAAACATACTACAATATGGTACGCATACCACGACCCTCAACCCTTTGGTGTCATGACGGCGAGAAAAAAAGCCCAAAATCCGTGTTGACTGTTCTTATCCTTCCCCCGCTACCTTCGATCTGATATTTCACCTCCCCTAAAATTTATTTGAATATAGATAATAATTAATTTATGTCGGAAATCAGGCTTGAGTTGGTACTATACTTGAATACTTTTTCTAAAATATCACTACTCCTATGGGTCACATTTTACCAAAATACCAAATTATTCTTATTATATTGAAATCGTGACATATGCCAAACATAATAAGAGGCTAATTAATGTGGTGGTAATATCACACAATTCTCTTCTCTACATATGTAGTTTCTGTCTCTCCCCCCAGATAACGTTCGGTTACGTCGTTCTTCAGCCCAAAGCTTTAACCTTAGATTTTTTACCTTAGTCAGTCTACCCCCCTGCACATTCTCCCGCCGACCCTACGTAAACCCACCCACATATTCCCACCCAAAACCCCTCCCCCCTGGAAACGATATAATATGCCCCCACCACTTATAAATTTGTATTTTCCTTTTCTGTTATATCAAACACAGTAGTGTTGAAACCGGTCGGGCTGTACCCAATGAACGGTAAGGAATAACAAAGTTTACCTGATTTTACTCCCTATTCTTATTTACCCCTGGTATCTTCGTTGTAATATAATACTGTTCCTAAATCGGATAGTGATTCCCAACCTAATTTTTCAAACAAGTTTGACACACTGCTAACTCCGAATCGTCGGATCGGCAGCTTCCGTCGCTATCATAAAACCCCATTTCGGAACGGAGGCCTCCCGCATGCCTACACGCGCGCTGTCGACCGTATCATGCTCGAAATTCCTCTGGTTTTTCCGTGGTTCCCACAAATTGGTTTATCTCCACAGAACCGTTGTGAGGAAGGGACGGATCATCTTGGTCTGTGAAAGTGGGTAATCGGTACCATAGTTAGTCGATTCATCTACTCGCACTCTTTCCCACCGGCCGCTTCCGAGAATGGACTAATTGTGAGGTAGCACTGAGCCATATGTATTTCTTCAAAGGTATTTGAGTACCCGAATGAATATGTGTGATGTATTGTGTGTGCACCTGAAGGATACGTGAGTACCTGGATGAGCGTATCAATAATCTGTAAGTAAACTAATACCCATAAAAAATACAAGGGCGGCTTGCATTGAGCACCTTGGTGAATATTCGTATACGTGGCCGAATGTACCCGAATCCCAGGAACTGTATGGATACTCTGCCGAATACCCGACAATCTCGCTAAATACCTGAGAATTTGGATGAATACCGCTTTTTCATGGTAGGGTAGGCATTGCTGTCGCATGTTTATCACTATCCTTTAGTGCCTTGAATATTCAGAATCCTGAACGAGCTAGGAGAATGCCTGTACCTAGTTCCGTGGAATTGCACACACTCTTGACCATAGTACATACTTGGTTATGCTGAACCATCACCGATCTGACAGATTCTTGGTTGGTATCTGAACTGTGACACTAAAGGCATAAAGTATTCTCTAATTTATTTCATTAAACGCAATAACTACTCCTCGTCATGGTGGGATGGAATGGGAGCGTTTACTCGGAACCGAAATCGCAATTTTGTACACGAAATCGTTAGATGGAAACGAAAAACGAATTTTAGTGAAAAAATTAATCTTCTAACCACAACCATTCACTCATAAATCAAAAATTAAAATAAGCAAAAGGTGACGCCCACCGAAAAAGCTGCTGTGATAACATTGACGTCATTTTCCTCCCGCCCTTGACTGCTTTCAGGGGAAGGGGAAGGGAGTGGAGGGGGGTTCTCGGAAGGTCTGCTCGCACAGATGCTGTCGAAATCTCTCCCATTGGCTGAGTCAGCTGTGTCCCCCCCTTTGCGATAAGGCGAAGTAGCTTCGCGGGCTCAGTTGTGATTGGACGAAGTCGATACACGTCAGAGGTTGCACCACACCCACTTTTCCGAAAGGGTTAAAAACATCAGTTTTTCGCCGCTTATAACTCGGGAAATAATTGTCAGATCAGAAAACGGAAAAATACGGGTCCTTTTATTTTACAAACTCTTATCAGATTCGGCAATAAAAAAAAGTATGGTAAACGACCCCATTACGTGTTCCCGTGACACCTAGAGCTGTACTTGTGGTAGCAATGAATGCTACTCCTGGTAGGGCCACCCATGGCTTTGTGGAGCTGGACGAATGGTAATCCACGCGGCTTCTTCTCCTCAGGGAGACGGAAACAAAAAGGTGTGGCTTATTAAGTGATGGCGTCACGATAAAAAATATAATTGGCACCGTCAACGGGAAACAAACTCATTGAACTTTTAAATAATCTTAATGATGAACTCGAGCAATAGAGTATTGAATCCTGGAAAGTGCAAAGCCACGCTCTGAATCATTGAGGCAGTTGTCCTGCTCCGCAGCGAAAGTCCCGGCGGTCGTCATCTTACCGCATTAAAGGATAAACCCCGATTGGCATTGAAGGTTCCTTGCATTGTATGTGGAGATGAATGAATGCTTGGTATTAGCGGGAAAAGTAGGTACTAAACTGCTACTGTTTCAACGCCGTACCCACTTTTCTACCCTGCCATGAAATTTTCTGCTAATTAATTTGATTATGGTTAATTTTAGCCAATTTGTGACCATAAATTAGCTCCAATCTATCTTACCGAGTCAAATTTATGCGTGAAATTCTCTATAGTCATGTACTTTTTTTGGATCGCTTTCGATTGACTGCAATTATGTTGGCAAACGGTCGGCGCTCATCTCCCTTTCGTTTCCGAGTGCCTCCGCCGGGTTGTTGCTCTTGGATCCAAAATAGCCCTCTCTCTTCTCCCAAGTGCGCGCTCGCGTGCTTGTGATTTCTCAAGAGGCTGCTGCTCTTCAGTCCGTGGCTCGCGGCCAGCGATCTCGATCGAGAGAACTGGTGGCGCGGGGAAATTTCATGAATCCTTTCCCGCGCATTGGTGTCGCCGTAAATCGCTTAAACAACGAATGTCATCGCTTCGAAAAATCAACATGTCGCACACATTATCACAGTTGCTCCTCTGCCAGCTAGGTGTAGTAGTTATTCGGTGGAAACGACCGGCAGATGTCATTTTTTTGTGCCAGTTAGAATAAGTGGGTAATTGGGTAGAGGTAAGAATTTTTCAAGGAGGGTAAGAAGGGTGGAGAAAAATCCGTCGTCAGCATTGGCCTGCTCTCAACGAATGACGCCAAGGTATCCATCGTTTAAGGTTCCATCCGACGGATGGTGTAATGAAGAAGAGCTCAGCACTCCTATAGGGACCGGTAGAACAAGGAGGTTAGAATGTGGTGGAGGAGTGTGGGAATGAATAATCTCTGCCGAGATCGGGATCCGGACCTTTTGCCGCTATGGGTGGGTTTTAATAGATTACTTCTAAAGCTCACCAAACACAAAGCCCAGCGGCGTGTGCGATTTACGCATCAGGGAAGGGGGTCAGACCATATTCCTGTGCACCTACAGTTTTCTAGAAAGATCTGGTACCCGTAAAATAACACATCTTGGGTTTTGAGTGGACTTTTCATAAGGTTTCTCTCGGTTTCGAACATAGAACCTCATGTGAGGAACCCAGCGCTCTACCCACTGGGATAAAACGCTGGCTGGACTAATTTTACTGTGCTTCAATTGTTCTCCCTCATTTTTCCTGAACGCTCTCCCTTTTCTGTAGATATCGTTTTATCTCTTAGATCAAGGGCCGGCAATCCTTTGAGATAGAAGAGCCAAACCTGTCTCTAATGGCGATTCAAAAGTTATTTTTGAACCATAAATATTTAACTACAACAACGAAAATGCTGCGTAATATTATGTAACTGGTTAAAGTATTATGGATAACCTTTTCAAAATCTGAAAAGTTATTTTAAATTGCTTCAATCGATACAAATCAGTGTGAACATTTAGCTTGCATTTCTTGGGAACGTTTAGTTTACGCTTGGTTGGTCATTTTTAACTTTGGCCCGATTTAACGTAGGAAGTAATAAATTCAACCTTAATAGTTACACTTAATGTACTTAGATTATGTTTTACAAATGGACCTGAAATATTTTTTTTTCATCCTCAGTTCATTTAAGGGCGACATACGTGTATCCCAAAGAGCCGCATGCGGCTCGCGATTTGTAGTTTACCTACCCCTGTCTTTAGACAGTTGTAGTTAATCGGAAAAGACGGCTGACAGCTAAGGTCATTTGCTGCATTAGGGATGGGTGGGGAATCGAGCAGAGGAAAGATTTTGTTAGAGAAAGTTGGAAGGTTGGAGTGAAACCCGACGTCGGATTCTCACCTCACTCGTAACAAAGAGCGCCGAAGGGATTGCATATTTCACTTCCATTTCGACAGAGGCACTTTTTCTCCCTTCTTCTCCTGCTGCTTTTCGTTTGCAACGCTGGGTTTTATGTACTCGGTCAGTTACAAGGTAATTCATCAGGCTTAGAGTACAAGGTAATTCATTACGATACAAGGTGATTTATTACGCTTTTTGTTAACTGGTAGGATTTAGACAGAAAGAGCATCTATTCCACTTGGTTAAAGTTATGAAAATGCCGTCGATGCTGTGTTGTTCGTGTTTGTGCCTTGGCAAATAAAATATCGGCGGAGAGCCCTGGGGTTTGAGGTCTTAACTCGTTTCAAATACACCCAGTTGGCGCTTGAAATACGCATGATATCCCTATTGTTGGAGTCTTAACCTTGGCCTATATCTAGTGATATTGAGCCTAGAAGTTGGTCGTACACAAAGTACTACATTGGTGCCCCCTAAGCTAATTTATTATTTTGGAGGTCGCCATCTAGTGTCAAACTAGTTCGCCTACCATATCCCATTCATTCCCATTGGTGTTAGGACGCGTCGTAAATGTATTTTAAGCTCTTCTGTAGGGCTGGTATAATTTAATGATTTTACCTCCAAAATTACCCTTCCCAATTACCCGGCAGCACAGGACTTGCTTGTGCTGGCTGAGCAGGGCTTGAGTGTCCTGATCCTTTTGATATTTGCGTCACCAATTTACTGTTTTTACTTTTCTGAATTTTTATTGGAGGTATTAGTTTAATCACTCTGAGCTGCGGATTTCCGCAGGATACAGGCTGGAAATTAGGTTTTATGTATTCGAATTTGGTTTTACGTCCCACTAGGGCTTTTACCGTAGTTGTGAGAATCCCGATGATTTAGGGAAGGCACCTGTGCCCCCGAAATTTGGGAGATTGATTAAATTTCCAATCGGCTCCCACGCGTGCAAGCATGGGTGAAATCCTTTCATAATTGCTCAAGTAGGTGTAGAGGGGTAACCAGATATTAATTATTCATAAAATGCACTGAGAGTTGCGTTAGTTCACTTCCAGATTTGAGGACTCGTTTTTCGCAAGGTTCCATTGCGGCTGCTTAATTCAAGGCAAATGACTAATTTCACCATTTTATGCATCTAATAAAGTACTGATGGAAAATCGAAGCCTCTGGTGGGTATAACTAAGGCATGTAACTCGCAAATATGTTGGCGAATACATGTATTCTTGATTACTTTCCCCAGCCCTAAACGCGGAAGCTACGCAATTTCTATCAAACTAAACTATTTTTCCTTACATAAAATCAGTTTTTGCTGGTAAATCCTCAGCCATGGTAAAGTGAATCTATATCAGAAATCGAATACTTATTTTTAAAACCAAGTCATTTGCTGAAATAATAAAAATCTAATATCAGTTTACCGGTAAAACGACGTTTTGTACTTGTGTTCAATATTTGCATTTCCCTAAATCACTCCCTGTAGTAGTTTTAAATGTTGATGGTGTATCAATATTTGTAGCCATTCCATACCGAACTGTAAATAGAGGATAAAAACATATATAAAGTAATCATTTATAGGCATCAATGTGCCGTTTATAATTCCATGCGACACTGAATGGTACTTAACGAGCTTCAAGGTACAAATTTACGAAACTTGATAATCACGTTAAATGGTGGGTATCCGTGGCGTTCCGGATTCGTGGATCTCTCTATTTTTCGGGTGTTCGCCGCGTTGGTTGTCTTGACTTTGGCATTTGGCAAGTTTGCACCCTGACCTGAAGACGCGCGGTGGAATCCTGGCGAAACTGTCATCACCTCAAGGCAACTAAAGCCTCTGAAACCCAAAAAAATTGAGCGATCCACGTGTTTTTCATATTCACTCTCATTCTCATCATGAACCAGCACGGAAAGGTGCGATCTATTCGTGTTTTAATGGTATATATAATTCTCTTGTGACTCCAAGAGTGACTCCACTTCTCTTGTGACCCCTATTGCATGACTTTTTTTTAAGTTGTAGCCTTCATAGAATGTTAATGAATCTGCCACGAGATATTTCACGCCTCCTCATGAGTCTGGACCAATATTCTCTCTCCCTTTGGAGTGAGAGAGATTGACGAAGCGTTCCACCGAGGGTAGCCTTCTCGCTCTCCTCGAATGTTTCCGCCCTACCTGCTCTTTGATTTCTCCCGAGAGAGCAAGAGGATCGTGAAGAACTTCCCAGAGCTCGGCGTGAGCGTGGATAAAAAATTAGCTCGCCCCCCTGACTACCGATCTCCCCGAGATAAGTGGGGAGGTAGGCCTACTCGAGTTAGTTAAGTTTCTGGGTCGCCGCCCGGGGAAAGAGAAGGACCCCCCTCACCACCACCTCGCCCCCTTCGATCCTGCCAATTCATTTTTTCTTTCGTCCTCCCAGTGTGATCAGTTGGTCAGCAATTCCACGTAATGCAAACCCCATAATCGCCTGAAGAGGCAGAAACGTGCCAATTGGAGTGGGCGTGGAAGGATGTCCTCTCTTCGAGTGGCAATCTCCGCGAGGAGGGGGCTCATCTAAACCCAATTACCGTCTCTCCTTCTCTCTTCGTCCCCATAATCCTTCTTCCAGTCGCTGCATAATCCCCGGTGGGAAGAGCCGGATGGATTGGAGAACTTCGAGAAGCGATGGGCTCGTTATGAGTTCGAGAGAATGAATACTAAGGGATAAAAACGGACGTGACGTTTCCCATTTCCTTACGCCCACACTCTTCTGACTGACGTCTGCCCTTCATGGAAGGACACTTAGTGCTCTCTGAGGTTCTTTTCAGGTGATTTTTGCTTTCCCTTCAATCCCTCGTCTTCCTCCTGCCCGCCAGTACCATTCTCGTGCCACGGATGTGACTTCAGCTCTTTAGGCTTAAAATTAGCCCATATGATTCGCAAGTGGCTAGCCCTGACGTGCGACTTCTTCGGAAAGTTTTCTTATGCCTTACTCTCTTTCCACTGCTCCCACTATTTAGCGTTCGCGTGCTGTCATCGCGACTAATCTTCGTCATCCGCATCGTCAGTTCGCTCCGCGAGAGTGTCATTTCCCGGACCGTGTGGCACATTTTTTTAAGATGTCTCTGCGTCAGAACCGAGTCGTGCGTGCATTGCAGATTGCGACGTACTTTGGAATCCTTTATTTATCTTTAGATTTATATCCTGTTTTCGAGATGAACCCTTCATTTAGAGTGAAGTTACCGTTGATGGTGAAGACGATGGCTCGTACACATTCAAACAGCATACCCACGTATGCTGTTTGAATACGTGCGAATAATATTTAATTTTCCGTGTCTTTCTGTGTGCGAGTAATTCGCTGAAAGACAAACGGAAGAGTACCAAGTACGTAATAGAAATACAGTAAGTCGAGGGAGGTCATTGGGACAGAATAAATGGTTTTTATAACCATAACTGATTATGGGTTAAGGTATTTTGAAGGACGTAATGAAGAGTTGAAAGCTAGAAAGTAAAGATGTTTAGAGTGGATGGTGAGTGAGATCAGGTGGTTTTATGAGAGAAAAGGAGAGAAATGCGGGGAGCAAAATTATATCAAGTGAAATGGGCGCATTTGGTTGCGAAAATGTCAAATTTTTCTTAATTTATTTTTAAACTTAAAGTAGTTGAACATAAATAGTAATTACTATTCTCTTAAAATTATTTCATCACTCTTAAGAAATAAATTCCAAACAACATCTCTTAAGTACCAATTTATTACTAAATCATTAAGAGATGCTAGGCTGTTATCCAAATTTAATTCCCTTACTAACCAATTGTGGGGTTCGGTGACTTGTATCAAATCCACCAGACGTACTATTGAAAGACAATCAAGATGCTAGCTTTGTACACCTCTACTCAGTACGGATATTTGTTTTCGGATTATACGGATGCGGTTTTTTTCCTGTTGTAGCTTATTTCTTTCTGAAAACAGTGAAAATCTTTGCCCCAAATCATGCGTATCGTTTGTTTTATTTAGTGTAATGTATAATAGATAAAATAGGCACGTTGAATCGTTCCAAGAACTCCGGAGCTCTTTTACAAACAGCGATAATCCCTGAAAATAACGCATTTTTTTGCTTTCTAGTTTCCGATCGCCTCCTCATGGGTTATGTATAAAGGTAAAATACAATGCCGGTTATTCGTGGGCTTCTCAACGCTGGGAAAAGTTGCCAGATGTGAGACTCGAAAGGATAATTATGACGGCGGAACGAACCTGAATAGGCCTTTGGCAATGGTGGAGCACTAGACCAAGGATGTATCACGATAATCAAATGCGCGACTTTCGTTCATCGCGTAAACTTACGTAACCCCGATACTTGCGAACCTTGGACGCGAATGATTTAGCCTCGAGAGGAGTGTTGCGTGATCATTCAATCAACACGCTGCTATTTGGCCGCGCGTTTATCACGCTTAATTTCAGCCTGTAGCTTCCAGTCCACACTTGTCCTCCGGATCACTTGGAATAACTTCTAATAGACGAGACGGAACCTTGTTTTTTTATGAATTGAGTGTATGGACCAAGATGAGTGTAATTTAGATGAACTCCTGACAGCCACCCCACTTTTTAATCTTTAATTAATTCATTTAGCAATCAAACTGAAAATTATTTTGGAATTATGTGCTTATAGCCAGGCTCCTAATAATGTAGCAGGTGTATGATGTACACAAATTAATAATTTTTTTTAATGGAGAGACAGCTCATATTTGGCCAATACTGCGATATGTAGTAGCAGTGCGATCTCTTCACACGATTACAAGACGTCAAATTCAGGCATCAATTTTTTATATTAATTCCTAAGTTCATCTTTTTTTGGTTTTAAAGTATATTAATCCGTGGTTTGAAATGTTTTGTTTCATTATTAAGAGAACGATAAAAACTTATTACAGGGAAAAATAGACTGTATAATCATAGTCTAGGCACCACAAGGTCAGATTTTACGGTGCGAAAAAAGGAGTAATGAACTAGTCGACAACTGTCGCCAGCCTCGATTTCCGAGTAAATTAAACACGCTGGCGTGCAGGAAGCCAGCTAGAAAACATTCCCATCCCGCTAAAAGTTACGAGAAACTTTCTCGGCATCCTAATGAAGTTTGTACTAGCTGTGTGACTTTTCCAGGCAGCGTCATCTACCAGGAAACGTCGAAATCACTTAAATAACGAGCCTGCCAGAATCTTTCTCTGAACTTCTAGTAATCAAGCATCCAGCTCAAGGGTATATCAAAGCCTTAGGGTTATCATAAAAATAGAGTTAGTGTATTTTCAGTCATTCTCATTAATTTTCATGCAAACGTAATCTCACAATTTTTTCATTTGACTCATTATTTTATTGCCACGGTCTCATTATTGATACAGTTTTTCGGGTAACAAACTATTGTTTCCATGAAGCTCACCATGAACCATTGAGCTTATCTTAAAAATTTTGCTTCTTTCTGGTAACGAGAGGAGACTAGTGTGTCTCTAACGAGTCTAAGACTGAGGCAAGACTACGGTTCGCAAAAGGAAGCAGAACAGAAACGACCTCATAGCTCGTCTCATCTCTAGGTGACTCTAATCCTGCCGACATCCGAATGCTAGGTTAAGTTGGAGCCAATGCCATTCCGATACGCAACTCTGGCATCGCTGGAGATCTAAAAAAAAAAAATACAGTCAACGGTACTAATCTAACGTGCTGTAAATAGTGAGTGTGCTCTAGGCGATCGTTTTTCATACTCGAGTGATGTGTTGTAGGCATCAGAAAATCGTCAAGGTCAACTTGGATGCGAATAATGAACGTATATTGTAACTAGGTCGAAAATTATCATGTTTACTGACAGGAGTGAAAGCACTGAATGGAGTCCAGCCTCTTTAGGGGGGGTGGGGTTGTTCATCAGTTTTCTTATAGATCGGAATTTTTTTCCGTATGCCAGTATGTGATAATTTGCGCATCGAAATGAGATTTTTGCTGGAGGAGACTTGGTAGAGGCAGAGAGGGCGGATGGAAGAAGTCATTATAGGGTTGGAGGTATAATGGCATACATTATTATTATGTAGCAGATAGCTGAGCAAGCGAGTAGAGGTAAGAAAAGATTATGTGATTTAGATGGTGTAAAGAGATGGGAAATGTGTGCTGATCTGAAGAGGGTAGGTTGAAAAGGAGCCGCTTGGAAAATTCAGTGAAACACAAAATTAGGAATGCTTCATCAAAACCTCCCTAACTGGTACACAACTCATAACTATTATGGTAACGGCCTAATTCCATATCCGAGACAGCGCTTTGGTTGTTATGGAATTGGAAGCGAGGTGTTTTCATCCTTGGACTATCTTGTCTCGATACGGGGGCATAAATTTCTCTGGAACGATTTCATAAATGTTCGCCTAACTGCCATTCATTGACTTTCTCGCCATTCATTGACTTTCTCTCCATTCCTTGATACCACTATGTTGGAAGGGGACCATATTGAATCTGCGAAGAATCTGCTGACCGGACGGGTGTCAATACTCACTTGGGCCCACGGTGGTTGCGACACTTGTTTAAAAACCGTACGCGGCTTGTTTATCACTTTCTCGTTTTTTTCCACTTCCTTAATTGTTTTAGATTAGGCGTGGTCGATTTTCCTCCTCCGTCAGCCCTTCTATTCGCCGCGGGCCCAAGACCCGAACGGGTCTCGTGGATGCCGTAATCCATCAAGGCCTGGTCGAGTAATCAATTGCGAAAAAAATAACCATTAGAAACCCAAAGTAAAGGATCAAGTTTCGAGGCAACTTTTCCCCCTTCTATGTGTAAAAATCACCCCAAAAGCACCCTACCATCTCCCCGCCTTTCTCCCTCCCCCGACTCATTAATTATCAGTTTACAGTCTCCAATCATCATGGGCCAGCCAGTTAAAGAATGGAAAAAATGATGCAGTACTTGTTCTCCTTTAATTTATATTGTTATTCGAGTAGGAAACAAATGTAAATATTTCTGGCTCACTTCAGGCATATGAGACTTATAAGACCTCTTTTTGAAGAAACGTTAACCTTACCTTTAAATAATAATCCTTGCAAGCGACCTGATTAAATTCACAATGGCTGCTCATATAACGAGTTTTTTTTCTCAAGGAAGTTTCTCATTCGTGATATTTGTTGAAGTTTGCGAGAGGTTTTCGTGTTTCCTCTAAATCCGTTGTTCCAGCATTTCGAAGAACTGTGATTTGTTTTGTTTATCGGAATTTCAGTTCAAATTCCAGCGTCCATGACTGCAGAGCGGAATGAGTTTGCCACTTATGATGCAAGCAATGGAAAAACCTAAAAAGACGCCAAGCCGAAGGTTGCTTTGATGTAATCGAGGACAGTGTCCGAACGCACAAAGTGGTACTGCTAGTTCTCACCATGTGTTATGGCTCACGGCGTTTAAGGTCTTGCCATGGAGATGGAGGGATATCATTTCGTTAATTGAATGTGGATTTTATTTGTGTACGTATGGTATTCAGGTAATCACGCGGGTAGTCCTTTTTGTAGATTTGGAAATATATATCCCATGTTTCTTAAAAGCTATATTCCTGTTTAAGGACCTGGTTAACAACAGTACTAACAATATCCCTTTTTTTTAAATGCACACTTGCGGCCCGAGTCTTGAATCTTTCTTTACTCACCGAATAAATAATGCCGTTTTCGTTAGGTACCAGCGAAAACGTCCTATTTTGTTATCAATGTGGATAAATGAATAACTTGAAACGAATGACGTTATCATAACGGTAAAGTTCATTCGTTATAGCGTAACGAAAGATTCAAGACTTGGGCCCTTGAGCTTAAAGCATGCTTATCGGTAGTCGTATCAGGAAACTGCCTTTTTTTCGCTGAATTTCTTTCACGCTGCTTTCCTTGCATGATTCGCTTCTGTTTTCCTAAATGGGTAAAATTGGGTTTAAAGGAGCTGCAACCACGTATTTTGATTGGCACCATCTATTATGATGTACCATATGGTGTTGCGGTCCCTACTTAAGTCCTTAAGGGTTCCACTACCAAATCCAGCACTGCGACCGTCGGATTGGACGTTAAACCGTAGACCTCTTGGCGCCTTCGTCAGGAGAAGTCAACGCTGAGTTTCACTCCACACTTCCATCTTTCCCCAGACAATTCCTGCCTCCGTGTCATTATCCTCTTTTCTTAAATGACTCAGATGACGATGTATGTCGGTCACGGTCGCCTCCCACGAAAAACTCCCACGAAAAAAAGGTTTCTCTAATAGGGTTCTATCTCCATTAATCTTGCATTAAAGCTTATTTACAACCTGCTGCCTATGTACAAAGCTTATCTATTACTGACAATCTTGCAGTCGCAATTATTCCACTCAAGCCTCTGACGAGTCACTCTTTTAGAGGTTAGTAGTGCTGCACAAATTTTGCAACTTCAGCAAATCATGCAAAGAATAAAGATTTATTTCAGCTATTTGATGAAAACAATTAAGCTTTAGGAGTTGGTCTTAAGTTAGTGAAATCTGAAGTTAATATAACGACAAGTAACAGAAAAACAAGCACGCAAAATTGGGTCTCCGAAACCCGGCTATTTTTAAGTAAGTAGTCGTTTTTCTGTGTGATAAAAAGATTTTTATGTACATATATAATGGTAGAAATGACTTTCTATAAGATGCATTTCACTTCATTAAACTTGGTTTCCCTTTGTGGGAAACATGGCTCCTCAAACTCAGGTGCCCAGACTTTTTTTTACAGGCAGTGATAGAAGTAACGTTATTTCTAACGAAGCAATCATTTACATATTCTAAGCTGCTTCAAAATCAAGTGAAATTGCTAGTCTACTTTCCGGACAGTTGTCCGTTTATTTGATAAATTTTCTCTGCGATCCCTAGCTTTACACGATGAAATTTTCACTGAGCATCCCTACATGCATGAGGCTGTCCAATGACTAGCATCGCGGTAAATGGTCTTTTGAAGTAGAATTCGACTTCCACGAGCTTCGACTGCATATGTTATATCGTACCATCTGTCCTGAACTTGACCGTCATGACAAAACCGATATTCATTCCCAAGGCTGGGTTCGAGGTTTACCTGTCCGGCGTGCTGCCGTTCTGGCCATCACCGTCGGCGCCTATCTAAATTTCCCCGAGCTGCACTCCCCTACGATAAGATGGGGAGGAGGACGCTGTTATGTGATGCTGGGACGTGATTTATAGATTGTTTTTCGAGTGTTCGGAAATTAAGCGGTGCTGGAGAGGGGGAAGGGAGGAATAATTGTCCCGTCGGATCCACCGGCGCAGCCCCCCTCTCAAATATCCTCTCTATCGTCGCGTTGTCACGTTTCCCCGTCCCGAACACCGAAATTTATCCGTTTAACAAAAGTGTCTGTCCCTTATCGCCGTTTCGGCGCTTCACAATAATGTGAGAGTCGTTACCCCTAGCCACCGCTTCCGATCGACGTCGCGGTCGTCCATTGTCTGTCTCCACCGCGCCCTCCGCCCAACTTTCCACCTTTTCACCTCTTTCACCCCACCCTCGCTCTCCACTTCACCCCCCACTCCCTTTTCACCTATCCCTCCACGCCTATATATTCGGGCGTGGTAGGCTTGATAGTCTTTCCCCCCCTCTCCTCATTCGCCGTTCAGACAGACCATTGTCGAATTCACCCGCTCGGTTAAATGGGGCTTTTCGAACATTTCAACAATATACACGACCGCGAACCCTCTCCCCCCCACCTTCCTCCACACTCTGCATCCCAAACCTCCCACCCTTTTCACGAACTCTCTCGATTGTCGCTTTTAAACGGGCCCCGACGGAAACGACTTCATTTCTGCTGTGCATCCCGTGTCATTTCGGAGCGTGGAAGCCTTTTATTTTTTTTGTTTATTTAAGCAACGCATGTTGGAGTCATAAATACATGGTGTTCATGGTGGGGGGAGGTTCGATGTTTAGTCCTTCAAACGCGTGCATCCCGTATGGGAGTATTAGCGAACTGTGCAACGGTGGATCTGGAAAAATTCCCAAAGTAGAGACTGACCCTGCTCCATCAGTAGCATCCCCCGGTGGAAATATCATGATCGTATTCGGGTACCAAACCCTTAGTGGTCCCCAATGACTCCGCTATCCCTAAAGCTGGCGCGCCAGGATAATTTGTCCTAATAGCTAGCTGGAAATAATTGACGGCTAGAAATTAATTTGCTTCGTGACTCACCTGTGTTTTTAATCAGTAAAAATAGTTTTAAAAAGTCTTTCGACTGCTACCATTGTATCGCTTCCCCCTACGTGACTTAATCCAAAGCCCAATGTCACAGCAAACACACATCTTCGAGTTGGGAATAGAAACCGCGAACATGTGGTTGTCAGACCGGCACGTTTCCGACCTGACTTTTTTCCTCGTGTTCTTGGTGGTGATCTCGAAGTGTTCTCGCAATATTGCTTGGTCTATGAGAAATAAGCATGAGCTTCTGTTCATTTATTTCGGTTATTTGTCATAAATGATCATGTGTTCCTATTGTAGGCAGTACTCCGTAGAATATGGAATTAAACTCGTGGTTTGGCATCGTAAAGACTAGCGCACCAAGCCCCGACTTCGATGGGAGAGGATGCAAAGGAACAATTTGTTGCATGTGGAAAAGGATTTAATGGTTTGTGAAAATGTACCTATATTTAATGTATTAAAGATGGTGAGGGTGTGTTAATTCATAATTTTTTTCTAACCTACACCACCAATATTGCTAATGAATTATGTCCATCTCGAAGGTTTATGGCACTCAGAGCAAAGTTCGTCAGCATTTCCAATGGAATAGGTACTTCTTGTGTAATTACTTACTCAGATTGAAACTGCGATTCCGATAATAATCAAAATGTGCATTTTACATTAAGTTTACATCTTAAACATTTTATTCGCAAGAATCGTTGGCGCACTTCCCATGGTCAGCGTTATACAAAGCTTTATCTACCATCATAATGGCCCCAGTGGTAAGTTCATCAAAAAATACTGGAAATAGTCGCTTATTCTTGCCTATCGTATCTTTTGTCTTATATTGTATTGCATCTAAATAGGAGATGGAGTTCTTCCACATCCGTTATCATTTCTTTTGAATTCTCATATGACTGGCTGATCGATATTTTTCATGAATAATGCGATATGTTTGTTCTTAAAGAGCTTTCTTTCTGGATATCGCAGAGTGTTGTAACAGGCCCAAGCCAAAATGTGGCTCTCAAGTCATAGAAATAACTGCATTTTTCGTACTCACCTTGCCTTTCTTCAGTCTCCGTCCACATTTTGCAATTAAAAACACGTATGTGTATGCTAATTGTGCTCCCTGCCGAAGGCATATTGCTCCTCCCTTTGTTTCTGCTACTCGTTTTCTCTTATAGTCGAGAAATATTTCGAAGAAATACATTATTCACTGCATATATTCTTTCCGCTCTCGAGTCACACTGAGGGTCTCCATTCTAACCTCAAGTTCTGTTTTTGAGGTGCTTTCATGAAATATTTATTCAGGGATAAGAGACGGGGACTCGAGGTAATATCTGCTCATGGCAGTGCGGGTTTGTAATTATCATGTCTTGGGACGGCCGCGGTGAATTTATGCCGTATATATTGTTCGAAAATGTACCGTCACTAACGTCGTCGCCCTACGTATGGAAACCTTTGCCATTACCCAGGTATTTGTTTGGGAGCGTCACTCAGTTATGGAATCCTGTTCATGAGGTTAGATTCGAGCATGGTACCGTTTACAACAGTCGAAGCTTATCTTGTAGCTTTTATGCTCTTGTGTACGCATCCTCCGTACCGTGTCACGGTGGCCCCACAGTTTTTATCCATGACGTTAACGGTGAGGACTTCCGCTTCCCTGCGCCACTACCTAGGTTAATATTGGAAGAGGGTTTTTTTTAATGAGAACACTTATTTCTATCATATTAAAGATATGTTGAGTTTGTTTTTCTGTCTATAATAGCTGTGTGCTGTGCGGTACATCAAATCCTGGGTATGCTTGAATTACGCTTTCATTTTTTCCTCGTGGAACAGTGTCGATTCCCTTGTCAACCACAAAAGGGAAAGGATTGAATTTGTAGATAAATGGGCCAGTTTGGCATGCACGGGATAACAATATTTATATCCGCGAAATGGCGCAAGTAAAGTTTCCCGTTGGTTACCATTTCCTTAAACTATTTTCGTCAGATTGATATTATTTTTGAAGAAAACTTCCTTTAAATTTTTTTTCTCAATAGCCTAGGCTTTATGTCAGGCATTTCTTTTTAAAACGGGGGCTTCAATTAAGTCAACTTTTTTGGCGACCAATGATAAAGCTTAAAGTAAACACCGTTGTATGGATTTTTAATAAATTTATACGTAAATAATGTTTTAATGTTTGCACACTAAATTGCTTGCATATTTTTCATGACAGATGATCTTGCCCTAATATGCCTTACGAAATCGCTTTGTCTCCTATAGTGTAATTCCTGAACATTATTAAACTTATGATGTATTCTAATTTGTAATGCTGCCATACTGTTTGCGCCTTTGTTTGTGAATCATTAAGCTTCTAGTTTTCTGACATCTTTAGCCATTAAATCAATCAATATTGTCATTAGGTTTATTTCGGTGGAAATTCAATGGAATTTGAGCAACTATCCATTAACATTTATCGAGAACAAATGATTGTTCATTAAATTTTATCTGCATGAAAGATTCATCCGTAATATGTCAGCGAATTTGATGTTTTTCAACATCGTGACGTTGGTTTTTTATCAAGGCGAAATAAAATAACATGTTTTTAAAACCGTTCGCGATACGCAATATTTAATAACTGATGCATCCTAATGAATCCATTCCTAAAGAATCCTTACTATTTGGACAAAAATGCGCAGGAGTCGTATCATGGAACATTCTTTCGTGTAATCGCTATCGTTATCAACTATGCGAACTCCTCAATAAACGCTCTTCTCGCAGTAACCGTGCGAACGACTTGCTGTACCATTTGAATTTCATTGTTGTGAAGAACCTGAAAATATTTAAAGATGGACAATCACCTTTTATCCATCCTGATCTGAATTAAAACATGAAAACGTAATTGCGCGCGTTAAAAAGAACCGTGACTAAAGGTCCCAGGTTAGATTTAATTATGCGCACCTTAAAACGTGAAGTCACAACATTTTCTCCCGAATAACCGAACCCTATTCTGTTATGCACGTGTCGAATGCATAATGTTTCCCTAGTAATCACGTATCATCCCGGAGCATCTCGCTGCCCGGGGCGGGCTCGGGGACTATGATCTTTCGTCTGCCACCTGGCTCGTCTACGTGGCTGGAGCCTCTACGATAATGATGCCCGTCTCATCGCTCGTTGGTTATCCGGGTCGGCCGGCGACTTTGATGTTCGGGTAAGGTTTTTAAGGTTCGTGTGAAGGTGGGTCAAGGCGTTTGTTCCCGAGCCACGATTCGCTGACAAGATCGAAACCCTCCTCCATAAGCAGGCATGATGGTTTCGACTGTCGGTTGCCCGGACTCTCCTTCACTCAGTATTCCCACACGTCAAGGATTGAAGGTCGATATCCCAGGAACAGTATCAGTCATCGACGGATCGTCATTCACTGATAAAAAGTATCCACATTCCCCTAGCTTTTACCAACCATTTGATGGCTGTCGAAAGCATAATCTTTATTAACTCTATATTCATTATGTAGACTTCTGTAGTTTTAGCCATCCGAGATATGCAAATCAACCTCTACCATGGGTGTTGAGTTTCACATAAGATTAATAATCTAAGTTGTACGATGAAGAAGACAAAACACTGTACGATGTAAACTTAGCAGGTGGACCACCTAATTGCTTCTGTATTTTCTTTAAATCTAATGAGCCTTGCTACCTGATTAACTTATAAAACCTTCTTGTGTCATGTGTTTAGAATTAGAAATAGACGACAATAATGGGTTGATAAGGAAACATCCCTTGTTTTTAGGATTCCTTCCTAAGCGTATTTTACCCACCTTTCATCTAGCTACCAAGAAGCATGATGTGGACAGAAAGATGTACTATATGCGTGGGAAATCAAAAGGTATATTATATTTCATCGCGGGAGGTAGAATTTTTTGTATGGGGCTGTGGAGTTAATATGAGAACATCACATAATTTGGATGTAGCAAAATAATAATATACTTTTACATTGTGTGTGTGGTGGAATGGGGGAAGATTAGGCTAAAGTGGAATGACTTTTTGAAAATGGTGTATTATGAGTTGGTAGAGAGACTGGAGGAAAATAAGTATTCGATCTTTAGTGGTACTCTGTTTATTTTGTGGCAATCGTTGTGTCACACACTTCTTTCAATTATAATTCATTATTCAGTCTATCCAGATAACAAGTTGACATACTGTATGTATGTTAATATATCTATTTGTTGGGTGACCTTTCATTACTGTCATGAAATATGATTCACAGGTTGGAAGCGGTCTCCTTTAGTTTATCAAAACGGGAAAATATCACCTTGCCTTGATTACGGCATGTTTCAAATAAGCGAGCGATCTGGACTACAACTTAAGCGACATCTACGTATCGAAACATATGGTATTTCCATAAAGTACCTATATCTTTCATTAAAATTTTATTTTCAGTGATTTTCTGGAGAATCGTTCCATCTTTGGCCATGGATTTTATGTTTTACCTAAGATTAAGAGTGTAAATTAGACGATGAAGAAGGCGGTGACTCAAAGTTATGAGGTATCCCTCATCTCTTTAGACGAATGTCTTGTGGTGGCGACGCAGCGAGTCAGGATAAATGATTATTATATAATAGCGAGGGAAATGATGGAACCGACATATTTTTACACGACTTCATCAATGATCGGTTTTCAAACAGTGACCCATTATTTGCCTTTGCCATTTTATGTCCTAAACGTGAGCTTTGATCTCTGCATTTTTTTTCGGGTTTTCTTCCGCGTCAGTTGGCTTGTGGACAACAGTTCCGCTGGCTCTCCTGACAGCGTCTTCAGGTTGAAGGTGAAACTGTTGTCCACAAGTCAACTGTCGCGGAAGAAAACCCGAGAAAAAAATGCAGAGATCGTGAGATTTTTTTGTCTTTGAGGAATGGGTGTCAGGAAGGCGTGAGGGCGTCGTCATCTTGAAATCCCGGATGCTTAAACTTTGTTTTTCTATTTTTTCCCCTGCTTCCTCTTTTGCGCATGAACGGGCCAAGCCCGTCATGCTTAGGCTGACGACAAAACTACTGTTACCAAGAAATGTATGTTTTAGGGTGACAGAAACCTTTATTTTTGTCCTTGTGTTCTCGATAGGAGATATTAGGGTACAAAATTAAAAAATAAAATCATTTCATTCTATTGTGGTTAGGCAATAGACAGCCAAGGGCATTTGTGCCATTTGGTTGGGCAGCTGGATAGGGATGGGCATTTTTCATGAAAAGGAGGGAGGGCTAAGCGAAACCCGTCATCGGCATTGGCCTGCTCATAACGAAAGGTGCCAAGGGTACACGGTTTACGTCCCAACCGACGGACGGAGCACTGATCTTAAAGTGCTATCCAGGCACAGATATGTGATCATAATTCCCTGCAAGCCTCTGATAGGGTTTTTGGCAGGTGAACCATCATCAGGGATGCATTATGTCATGAAATCATAGCTGACTTCAGTCAGTGACTGTATTACGAGTTATATTGTCAATCTAAAATTCTCAAGTAAATTGAATTCAGTGATTAAACATCACTCGTGTGGGGACCGTTACACTAAAAATTGAAAAAATATCAGTTTCTGCCAGGACTCGAACCCGAGACCTGAAGAGGGAAAGCCAGCATTCTAGCCGTGATGATATTTATCTCCTTAGCTCACATAAGTACAAAAAAGTAAATTTATGAACTCCACGGGGTGCAATTCAAATAGTATTTTGGATAATTGCAGGTATAGTGAGGCATTTTAAAGCTTCCAGGGGGCAGCGAAGGACTCGTTGACCTATTTCACGATGAATTTATATGTGTATGGTTACACGTTCGATTCTTTTCCTGAAACTACGTTGAATGCAAGAAGTCTCTCGTCTCATTTGCGTCCAAATTCGTCAAAATTTCTAATATTCCAAATCCCGTATATCTTCTTCCTCGGGAGTGGCTGTCTCCCTTTCTCCGGGGCGCCTGCTAGGAGGAGGCAGGCTCTAGGCCCTCACTCTTAAGTGGAGGGCCGATCTAGTGAATCGCTGGGAAAAACCGCGGGGCTGGCTACTCGCCTGGCCGTTCTCTCGTGTGAAGCAATTGTACGCATGCATGTACTTCGGTTGTAGAGGAAGGGTTATGGAACTTCCCGGGCTGTCTATTCTCGTCATTTCTCAACCTTTCCTGAGTGTGTGGACTAATAGTAAATCCGTTGGCGTCAATTGGCCACTCTTGCTGGGGGACAATCTATTCCTCGGCGGGCCACAATTCTTGGGCTCGCGGAAGAAAAAGTTGGAGGATATACATCCCTGGTCAAGGCTTGAACGTGGAAGTTTCTGATTCTGTGGTAGTTTCATTCTCAATCTCCTCTCGTCTAAGAAGCTGGAAACAGTTAATGTAATAAATGCATTATCTGCATTCTTTCGTGTCTTGATAACTTGTATTTTAATTCATGTGCCTCCTTACCTTCGGCGGTGGCCGATATTTATCGCGGCTAGTATAGCGGCTGGCCCTTTTGGAGCGTTAAAATCCTTTTTCATGGAATATACATACCTAAATAGTATAATGTGCTTCTGGTGGCTCGCTTAATATGCAATAATATGAGGCCGTGTAATACGGTACAGACCGTGTAAATTTTCCTAATTGCCGGCCACGGTAGCCGGTTCGATAGCCTGCTGGTATAGCAACCCGAAGGTCGAGGGTTCGTATTCCGCCTAGCGTATGGATTTAGTGTTGTGACAGGACTAATAGCATAGGGTGTATGTCGCGATATTACCTTGGCCGTTGGAGTATCTAAATCCCAAGACTACTTCTTCTATCTTTCTTGTTTGCCTTCTCGCGCCTACTATTGTGCGTTGTGACTGTTATAAATTATGTCAGATTACGCTACCATTTTATCTAATTTGAATGTGCTCTGGTTTTCTGCACCCTTGATTGCATTCAGTTTCGGTCTCCGATTCCTATTTTAATACGTTTTTTCTCAACCACGGGCAGTGTGCGTTCAATGAAGCCAAAGAAAGGACAAAGGATTCATTATCCTCTGTGATTAGCGACGGACCAGTTTGATAAAGCAATGCATATTCGATTAAAAACTGCCATGGGATTCGCGACCAAGGACTGAACAAGTGTTCGTCACGGGGTTGTGAAGTGGTCTCGTATTTTAAACCAGTTGCACCGGGCGTAAAAGTTAAGCTTGGGGCGAAGGTTTTTGAGGAACGCCGCCTGAACAAACAATCGCCCGCATCCCCCATCCGTCTGGGGCTCGAACCCTTGACTCCCAGAGTCGATAGCCATAATACCACGCGGTTGTCCCCTCCCCAGTTTATGATTTGGCTTTAATTACACTCAGTCCGGAGACCTCTCGACCTCCGCCTCCCCCTCCCCTCGCTGTGCATCGGAGACCTCTCTTTCTCTCCGCAAACAAATGGTATTGAAATGAATAAGTCACACCAGAGACTCGAAGAGAGCTAGCTCTCCCTCACGGTTGCAGGCCCTCTTTTCCTCTTTCCTTAGGGACTTCTCACCCCTCCCTAGACTTGATGGGAAGGGAATGGCTTGCCTTAATCCACGGAAGGAGTGGGGAGTTAAGTTTTTGGGATGAGAAGGGCAAAAGGGAGGGGGGTTATGTGTGCCTCCCTATCTAGCGCGGGTCATGTGGCAACGCTGCTTCGGGAGTGGTGCGAGGAGGAACATAGGGTCCGGAGGGGGGGGGAGGCGCTTGTTTGGAAGCGGCGGAGGGGAGGAGAAGCAGCTGACTGCCTTGCCTCTCCCTTCGCCTGGAAGGGAAGGGGGAATCCCCCCCTCCGTCCCTCGACAGTTCCCCTAACCTCCCCCCCTCAATGCTTCCCATGCGTTCTCCCTCGTCCTTTCTCCTCCTCTCCCTTCCTCTCTTCTCCCTTCATCAACCAGTCAGTTTCTTGCTGTGCTTCGAGGAGGCAAGGCGGCGTGCGTGTTTGTGCGGGCCGGCCCTCGTGTTATGTTTGCTAGTCTCGCTCCGCGCGCAAGGAAACGCGTGTGTGTTTTTTCGGTATCCCTGCCGTAGTGTGCACTCGAGAGCAGACTTCGCGAGCCGGCGGGGAGAGGTCGGAAGGAGGAATAATTTCGTGAGCCCGATATGCCCCGCGGAAAACTTTGCGAGGCGGGATATGAGTCGAGAAAGTGTGTTCCGTCTCGGTTTTTCGTGAGGAGGTTCGTGCTGTAATAATACCGGACTCCTGATTGCGGTGACGATCGACGCTTGGGCGAGGATTTTCCACGGATTTAATCGGGTGTCTTGTTGTGCTTCTGTCTGTCCAAGTGTGGCCTCCCTTGTTACGCGCCTGCCTGCTGCAACTTCCTTACAAGTTATGACGTAAAGTTTTCATCTCGCAGTTTGGATTCGAGATTCACGAAACTTCGCCCAGATCGCTTCTCTTGGAGCTATTCCCTCCTTTTACTTCGTTGCTTTGGTTCCTCCGCGCGCACGTGAGGGATCGCCTCTCCGCGCTTCTTTGTTTTCGTGTTCGTGCGTGTGTTTTCCCTCCTCGGGAGTGTCTCGTGGTCTTCGTTCCGCATCCCTCCTCCTCCCAAAACTTGTCCATTCTGGTGCGCATGTACCCGAGTGAGTCCTGCGCCTTTGCCTAGCGGTCTCTCCGCGCCTACTCCAAAACCCTTTCCACAAGGAGCACACAGATCGCAGTCCCTTCCTTCTCTCGAAACCCTCCCCCACTTTCTTTTGGACCCCCTCTGCCCTGTGTACTATTACTACGACCGTCTTCCCAGCTGCTACTCCACTCTTCCCCGTGACTTCGACTCTGTTCCATCCCGGAGCGTGACGACGCAGCAGTTCGACCGACTTCTTCATCTCCGGCGAGCGTCTCGTCGTCTATCTTTTCCCACGCGCGGACCCATCCCAAACTTTTAACGCTTGTTTTTCCTTCGGACGCTCACTGCTTGGCTTTCGGAATCGGCGCGCACGATACGTTTCCACGGACGAGCCAGAGGAAGAATCCCTTGCACTCGGAAGACGTCTCTCCACCCGGGAGGCGACGCCTAGAACCTTCGTTCGCTCCCATCTTTCTCCTCCCTTGGCACGGATCGTGTGCGGCATAGACGCGAAATATTCCGGACGAGGGTGGATCTTAAAAATAAAGTCTCGCCGGCGGTCCGGAGGGGAGAAGAGCGGGAGGTGTTGGCGGTGGGAGGAAAGGAAGCGAACAAGCAAGCCGGCCGAGTTCGCGCGAGGTTGCTTGGCAACCCACGCGATTCCACAGCATCTCGTGATGGCCAACTCTCCTCATTCGCTTTCGTCGGCAGGCGTGAGTGCTGGAGCCGAGCGCGGTTAACTCTCGCCGCTGCTGCTTGCCCCGCCCCCTCGTGTTCGAGTTCTCTCCAGTGGACATACCGTCTTCTCCCTGCAATCCAAGGGGGAGGAAGTAGACTGTTGTTTTCAAGCCGACCAGGGAGAGTCCTCACTCTCTCCCCACCGATGTCATAATGGTGCGGTAGAGGAGAGGGAAGTAACGCACTCCCCAAGCAGATAGCCTCGGTTTGGCTGCCGAATCTGCCAGAGAAGACACAGAAAGAGCTTTGAGAAAAGGAGCATCCTTGGAAGTTGTCGCAGAAGGACACACATCTTTTTCCGGTACTTCGGTCCCGAGTTCTCGTCCGCGTCGTTGTTGTCGCCTAGGGGAAGGAGTTCAGTCATATTTCCCCCGAGTGGCATTTGACCGGCCGGCGTGTTATAACCTTCTCACTCTTCACTAGATCGAGCACTGTGCTGTCCCAGTTCGGATGTCATCGTCGCAGCTGCTGCAGCCCTCGCGCTAGTGGATTTCTGTTTTGTAACCTCGCGACCCACGGCTATTCCCACGCTCTCTTTCTCCGTGCCAGGCTACTGTGTTGTTGATAGCCGAGGTTCTTGACGCGCCAGAAGTGCACTCCCACAACCCCTAAAACTCATTTGCGCCTGGTGGTTGTCGCCGGCGAGCATTGTTTCTCATCGCTCACTTGCCTCTTCAGTCGCCTGAAAGGGTTACTTTTTTTGCTTCAAAAGTCGGTCGGCTCCGCCTTTTGAGGAGGACCCGAAAGAAGTGCCCATCTCCCCCCCCCCTCCTCATTTGAAAGTCATTCTCTATCGTTTTTGGGTGTAACGCCCGTAACTGTGTCGATCCCTCTCTCTCTCTCTCTTGAGAGAAGAGAGCAGAGTTTTGTTTTTGTCCCGTCCGCCCTTGTTTGTTTACGTGCGTTTGCGTGTGTGTGTTCTTGAGTGCGAGCGAGCGGTTGAGACCGAAGAAAGAGAGGACCTTACACACGATACTCAAGATGGATTCCTGCTTCCCGCCTTTGGCGTCCCTCAGTCTACGCGAGCACCGCAAGTCGACGGGGGCCGCCGCGGGTCTTTCCGTGCCCCGGTCTCGAGTCCAGTCCTCCCACTCCCCCAGCGGATCCTCCTCAATCTTCTCCTCCTCGTCATCGGGCGACGAGACGGAGGGGCAGAACTACGGCAAGATCGAGATCCTGCAAGACCTGGAGGTGTACTACATCAAGCAGATCGCTCATAACTATAAGGTCTGTTCATCTCTCGACTCTGTTCGTCCCTGCGATATGGTCGTCTCTGTCTCTTTTGAGGAGTCAGTCATTCAATTCAATTTCGCGATTTGCAAATGCCCCCGTTTTCTTTCTCATTTAGTATTTCATACGGATATGAAGCAAATTACGGTGAATTTTCAAATATTTTTAACCAAGTAACCGCGAAAGGGCCAGAGAAATGGAGAAAATTTTTGGCGACGCGAGTAAAACCATTTTCATCGCGTAGTTTATAAATGTCTGAACTGTCAATAATAGGAAAATTGTTTGCCTATAAATGGGTAAAAGGTGCCAATAACTGGGATTTTGCTACTTTTTTCTTAAACATTTTTAGTACATAGCTGGGTGTAAAACAAAGCTATCTCCGCGTATTCTTCTGTGACCTTTTCTGGCAGGGTGGCAGCAAAATGGGGAATATGTGCTGTAACTGGCGAATTTTTGGGAATCTTATGGAAATTCGTTAGGAACTTCGACACTTTCTCTATCTCTGAAGCATTTAGTTTACATATTTGCCTTCTTCTGTGTTAAGCAAGGTCTTCCATGCTAATGTGAATGTGATTCATCGTGATAATGTTTCATCTCCTTCCTCACCACTGTTCACAGGAGTGTTGCTACAAAATTAGGAAAACATTTAGCATTTGGTGGAGGTCTAGAAAGTTGCGGAAATCTTAGGCAAATTGTGGTATAAAATATGCAATCAGGTAATTTAACATAAAGATTGCATGTTAAGGGTCCAGGCACTCATTACTCATGTTACAGTTGTACCCTGACCGCGTCATTTCAGGTTTCCCTCTCCACATTCGTGGTTGAAGCTTCATTTATCATGCATCATTGATACCGACATGTCGGTATCAATAATTGCACATTCTTTTCTCTCGATTCACTCGATACGTTCCGTCACACGAAACCTTGTCTTTTTAGGCAATTGTAGGCTTGAATGGGGGGGTCATCATCCGGAGAACCTGAGGTTCCTTTTTTTTATCTAAAACTGTCGGGAGTGTGTTGCAGTGAAAATTTCTGTTTTATTATTTTTTTGCCCCTAAGGTATCCACAGCTTATTTCCGACGCCTCATTGTTCATTTTCTTTCCGTATCAACTAAAGACCTTGATGAAACGCCGAAAAAAGAGATATGATATTGAAATTTAAAAAAAAATTGTTTTTATACTTTGGGGTGAATATCGTTTTTTTATATTATTTGGAACGTTCTGGTAACTTCCGTGACTACATTGCACTTCTTTCTCAGCATGAGTTTTGGAAATTGTATGCAAAGGTGCTTGATATTTTTATTTAATCGTCAGTTTCGCAGAAACGAATTGCGTTCCAATCGACACGAATGTGTTTTTATGGGCCATACCTTCTCAACGCTGAATTATTGACGCTTTATGCATTTCTAGGTCATTGATCGTTCATGTTTTGACAGTGTGCCCAACTCCAATGATCCAGGAAAATAGGGTACATTCACCATTGTGGTAATGCAATTCGGAAGCATTCGGGAAAACCTGTTATTTTTTAATTGATCAATACATTTTCAGTCTTCTCCACTTTGTTGACAGGGATGCATAAATTTTGTTTTCCACGGAATAAATAATAATTTCTCTACAAATTCTCAAATTTCTCTCTCAAACAATAAATTTGTCTGGTGACCATTTATAGAGCCTTTTTTCAAGCATCCTAATTTGTCGAAATATGGAATGCATGTCCTATCGCAGATGCGGACAGTCCTTTGGATAGTCCTTCCGTCAAACCCTGCCAACTTCCGTTGATATTTGATTGATTACGCTGAAGTATTATGCATGTCTTCACAGCCGTGTGAGTCCGTATGATGCTGCACGGAACAGTTTGCGATGAGAGAATTGGGGCGTAATTGTTTGTTTCCCTCTGTCAGTATCCGATGCGGATGGAGCTTTCCTTGCCGGGTTGGATGATCCGTTCATAAATTCATCTCGCGTATCATTGGATCCGAGAGAGTCGGTCCAGTCAAGGTCACATCACCGCGGTGTTGTGCGCGCGTTCGTTTTTCCCAACGGGCGTAATCGAAGCGGACGCTGCTTTAATCCGCCGCCGCCGGTACTCGGTTCAGTGTCCAGAGTCGTCAGTCCTGAGTGCGATGGTGATTGAAGTATTTCATTGTGGTGAGAGCTCCTGACTGTAAAGGGGAAACCACGCATACAAAGCTAGTTGAGTGGTGACCATCCTAATGAATCATTAATGAGCGTATGCACTTTCGGCTCATTAATCCCGCGATCGGTTCAGCACAGCTCTCTACTCAATTCTTATCGACCAATTTAGTTCCAATCAACGCATTTCTTCATATTTCATCCGGCCATCTAGGGTAGCCATGTCGGTGACGTGCCACGGCGGCGTGGTGACTCTAGGGTCGTGGGTTCGAATCTTTTTTTTTGGCAAGGATTTTGTATTCGTCTTCGGGTTAAGAACACATATTTGACGGTGCCAAGTAACCTGAGCTGTAGGAGCACCTAAAAAGAAACAATTCGAAAAGTACAACGCCATACTGTTCATCCAATTCATATTTTCCTCAACTAGTCTTTTTGGCATCGTGTGTGTATGCAATCCAGTTGTCCCATATAATTTCAGGGTTTTGAAAAAATTCTGTCTCCTTCCTCCTACTCTTCTTAGAACGGTCATGGAAGATAAAATGTCTGGAAAAAGGTAAAGCATAGGTATTTTAGACAAATGAAGTTTGTAGGATGTATTCTGAGCTAAAGAGAGCGTTGGAATGTGAGAAGCGTTCAAAACATAGTTGAAGTGGTCCATGTTATCTCTTACCCTAATGGGTGTAATCATAGCTTTATTTTCAGAGCCTCTTCATTGCTCACCCGTGCTCTCTGCTTGATCTTCACACTTTTATCTGTAACCGTACTTTTAAAAGGCTTCCAGTGTATACCGTTTTGTGTTGATATTGACTTAACCCACGGATCAGGTATTATTACATTTTGTAAAAGAAGTGAACTTTTTCTAAGGTAATGGAGAGAGATATTTTTGAAGAAACCTATTCTGGTGAATTAATATTGCTCTTTCAATTTTCAGGTCAATGTTAATTTTTATGTTAATTTGATTACTTAATCGAAGTTGTTGAGGATCATTCTAAAATTTCTGCATAATTTATGTTCGGAATCACTTGTTAATGCTTGAAAGGGACATTTCAGCCAATGCATTGCCGCTAAAGAATGCATTGCAATCGTCATTCACTTTATGCTGTGACCTGGATTTGAAATGGAAATTATCGAAATGCCCTCCAGTTGCGGAATATAATCGAGTACACCGGTACGTGCGTGTCATGCCCTTGATTGGCTTTGTGAAGTACCTGCGGCCTCACGCATTATGCGCGTTCACTCTTCGATATTCTTGTTAGTACGGTTTTTGGCATGGGGGTTGTTTGAATGCACTTGGTAAGTGCTCGTGGTCTGTGCAGAAGTGACGGGGACTGTGTGGGTCACGGTAGTGTATGCACTTGATGACGTGATAATGGACCAGCACCACAGAAAATTGGTGCGTCTGCGCTCTCTTGTTGTGAGAGGCATGAGCTGGACCCGAATCACCCGAGAGATGGATGTATGAGGGAAGTGCGAGTGAGTTACGAGATCGGGGAATCTCTGCTCTGTTGCGTATCGAGATCGAGGAAGTTCATGAACTAAGGGCCATGCACCAAGCGATGTTTGAGTTTTAAGGAGGCTAAGGAATCGTGTAGAAATCTGGCGTGTGTGGAACAGCTGTTGTAGAAATGACCATTGGATCAAGGCTGGTATATGGAAAAAATTAGCGTGAAGTTAACGTTGGCGTAGACTGAGCGTGAGATTCTAGAGCCTTATCGGCAATGGCGACGTTCAGAGAAAAAAACTAGCACGAAACCCGTCTTAAGATATGGAAGAATTAGCGTAAGGATTGATCGAATTTGAAATAGCGTTATATTAACTAAGGGCGCAGTGTAGTAGTCGTTCGTTTCAGCTCCTTTCTCCAGTGTTTTGTTAATATTTGCCATGCATCATGAGAAAAAACATCATGGGATGAAAAATATGCAATATGCTCCTCCCCTTTCCTCCGGACTGAACGGCAGTTTTCCTCTATGCATGAGATGAGATTTTTAGAGTTTTCCCCACGATTAATGCTGAAGAACATGCTAAGCGCTCTGCATTCGCGATTAGTTAAAAAAAACGGGTAGACGGTGTCCAGTCCACCCTAATTATTTTTATGGGGCGAAACACGTGCTTAAATATGAATACTTGCTTCATGTCAGTGTCATGTACAGGAACCTCAATCTATAAAACGCCCTTTGAAATCATCGCCACTAGAAGGTGTCATTGTTCTGCACATTGATTAAACTTCGATGGTGTAATCGTTATTTGCCTAAATCGCGTAAATTTTTCCACTACCTTACCTCTTACAATTCAGTTGTTTTAGAGATCCTGTTGCTAATTTTTCCTTCTCGTTAGTTGAATTGACGAAAGTCTAGGCATGGTAATGAAAATGGAATATTTATTGATGTACGTGAAGACGTGAACGATTACGTAGAAGCGTTCCTTTTTGGCGTTTTCTTTTTTCGTCTTCACAAGTATTTAACACCACATATTGTTCATAAAAACTCAGTCGCTAGAAAGCATATTTTGTGCGGCTGGAAACGATGGTGTGATTTTTTAAAGATTCCCTCCGTGTCAAGCGTTGTGTTTTACATCTTCATGCAGCATAGGATGGCACTCCATGCACCGTACATTTTCCGGTCACATTTCAGGATAATTTTGACGTTACTCATTTTTTTCGGGTGAATGACTGTTTCACTCGAGGTTATCATTGTATATAACCCTCTCATCATCTTTTTGTTGAAGCCAAATGGAGATAACTTCTTGGTTTTGAACGTCCTTTTTTCTGTGCTAATTTTGTGGGCTAATTACTTTGGACAAGGGAACATGCGGTGTAGTGTGAAAGAGTGAGACGGATACGCGATATCTATCAGCTGGCAGACTGCAATTAATGGGGGCGGAGTTTCTTCTCTGCTTTAACAATTGAAGATGCCAAAAACATCCAGATTCCATGGAGTGCGACTCGTAGCATGGAATGTGAGACCCTGAAGGGTCAGTGGATGAATTTCGCTAGCCGAAATTATGTCCAACGAATCCTTGAGTTGTGGGGGCGATCGCGTGTTGTGAGAAATCTCCGGAAATATACGAGGTTCGAATACAAATGAGCGAATGAGCGGCCCGCATTCCTCCACTGAAATAACAGATGTGGTTTTCCAAGATTATTGCCCCTAGGTCGCGATTTCAGTCTTAAATGACATTCCCGCATGAATGCCACAACATTCAATATTTTTTCATCAACAAAAATTCCTTTTCGGACAAACTCCCGGCGGAAAAATAAGGATTTTTCAGTGATGTATCGAGAAGCTTAGTTCTTTAAGAGACCCTCAGATATTGTCAAGGATAAAAGGGCCTTATCCTTGACAATGACCATATAGTCGTCGAAGTCATTCGGTGTTTCATTACATCTGTATCTACTGACGATCCTGCAAGCAACCTCGAGTGTGTGGCAGGAGATGAGTTATAAAAAAATGCAGCCAGTACATGCACTTTGTTTACATTACTACGTATGTAAGGAGAGATTTTTATAAATATCATGCGTGACGCACATTTCCAGTTCTACTTTTCGTCCACCATGCAAAGAATCATTTGAGAAGTTATTATGAGGAACATTATGCTTATCTCATCGCTCCACAACGTATCACCGAACTCCATCCATTTTATTCAGCCATCCATTTTATTCAGCTTCCTCGTGTAGGCCGAAAACAGCTTTTTCCGCCTTCTTGTCTAAAAGTAAATTGTCTTGTCTATATCCTTTTTCTGGACCCATGAACCCATCGGGTCCGTCCTTCAAACCCTCTCGCGTGCCGAGTGTCCGCCTCGGTCCGTCATTTGGTCGGTGCGTGCGACACACGTGCACTGCTGGAGGCTCTAGACGGGTCAAGAAGGAGGGGAGCAGCAGGGGGGAGACACATTAGATGCAATTTCCGCTTTCCGCAATTCCCGGACGCCAATTCAATTCCTCCCGCCAAGGGGTTAATCTGGAGCGCCTCCGCCAGCGGGAGGAGGGTCCCTCTCTCTCTTCGTCGCCGCGGACCGCCTTCCTTCCTGGGAGGACGGAGGGAGGTAGAGGTCGGCAACCCACCGCTCCTGGTCGTAAAGCAATATAAACCTCACCATCCCGCCTAGAAGCGTCCATAAATTACGTCACCGTCTGCGGGTTTGCATCTGCCGAGACGAAATGCCCATGCAACTTGACGACCCCAGAGGCTACTAGGTTTTTTCTTTGTATTCTCTACAGGTTAGGGTAGTTTTTGATGGAGTGTCCTTACTCTGCAGAGAATTTTCCAAACGTCTCCTTACCTACGCATCTTCTACAGATCTTATTTCCTACTTTATACTCGCGTATAGACTTAAAGTTTTCGACGCTCCATATGCTAAAGTTATATCGGCCGTCTAACTCAACTCAATCCAAAATAAAATAAAACGTGCATACCAGAGGGGGGTTGGAACCTGTCCCTTGGGAGTTACCTAGCCGGCACGTTACCGACCTGGCTACCGTGGCCGACTTCATGCTCACCAATATACCATATCCTCTTTATTCTTCGCTTGCCCAGATTTTTACCTTAAACAACAACCATTTTTACTAGACATGTGCCCCTATACCTCTTTAACTTCCGAAATGTTTCCTAAATGTTTATGGGTAGAGCTTAATTCAACTGATCGAGAAACTCGGGTTATATAGTCTTTTCTTTGTTCTGTATAAAATATGCTCCTGGAAAATACACGTTCTTGGCAGTCAGATATGGGCATTAACAGTTGCGAAAAAGACTGGAAAATTTTAAAATATTTTTTATGCAAGAATGATGATTAAATAATTCGTACCAGGTAATATTGACAATGTATGTACTAAAAAGAGTCCCGAGAAGATTATATCAAGAAAAATCCGTTAATAAGGGTAAACTTAATCGGACACATTTAGGGTTATGACGGAAACCCTCGAGGGAAAAATTATGAGAAGAATCGCAAAGGAAGACCCTCAGTTGAAATAAATGGGACAGGTAGTGAAGGATGTGTAAGGAAAAAATTATGTTGGCATGAAGAGGCTAGCCGGAAGAATAATCGAGTGGATACTTGCGTAAAACCGATCAAAAATGACAAAAGGAGTTGTGTATTATCTGCATTAACTCTTTTTCCAATGTAATTATGTTTCGTGAAATTTTTTTGGCATAAAACTACTAAGTATGTGTGGTGGGGTGGAAAGCAAAATAATGATCTCTCAGGAGAACATGAAAACAAAAATTTAGCTTAAGCTTTTTGCACATTTTATTTTCCTGTCCAAATTCGTATCGAGTCAGTGTAAATGAATAACTCATCGAGGAGAGTATTTGTAAGTCTCCAATGAAATGCCTTCGTCGTTTTTTACGGGATTTCCTCTCATGAGGCTCCGAGACTCTCTTGTGTTTTAATTTGTTGCTCTTATTCACAAATGTTATATCTTCGATCCTCGTCACCATCCCCACTAGTACAAGATCGTTATTATTTCCTAACTGTCGGTATCGTTTTCTATGCCCTTGGAGGTGATTCATGTTTTTTATCCTTTTTAATATGTTAGACATTTACACATTGTAACATTATTTTTCATATGGTATTTTGAGTTTACACCTCATTTCACTCACGCTTGATGAGAAATGCCTTGCGTTTATTACTCCCTAGAGATCTTGTAGTTCATTGAGAAAAATTGTGTTAGATAATGCAAAAGCATAAATGGTATGAAATCTGGGATTATTTATTTGCTGATTGGCTCGTAGCCTCGGGGAGCGAATATAAATATTTTTTATGCATCTCCCGTTAGTCAATGTGTTTTATGGTTTGTTTTTTGTTTTTATTTTTTGCGGAATTCCCCTTGTAGTTCTGATGCGTGTAGATATCCGCCCTTTTATTTGTGTTCGCTGATGCAAGAAAAGGGCGTGAACCGGATAAATCATTTAATCCTCGACGCTTCCCCCCGCCAACTCTTCGAAGGCCAGTGGTTCGATTCTCGGTCAAGGCGAATCTTGCCTTGGAATTCTTTACGCCCCTTCCCACCCTTTTGTCTTGGATGACGTGAGAGGATGTTATTTCAAGGACATCACCTTTCGAAAGGGACGGCCCAGGGTATCTTGTCACCACTCGGACAAGAGTGGATGTTTGCAGGCGCCGGGATTCTTGACCACCGACCGCGTAGGTTGTCTGGTTGTGGATATAGCCTGGCAAGGAAACAGTAAGTGAAAACTGTCGAGCGGAGTGTGGCTCTCTCAATGGATCAGAGACATATGGACCAGTGGAAAAGTGGATCAGAAAAGAATGGAAGCATTCGAGACGTGGTAGTGTGGTACGACGCTAGACGAGACGTGGTAGTTTGAGTAGCGTTTCAGAATTAATAAAAGAATTAGGGTGGGAATCATTATCAGAGCATAGGTTAAAGTACAGATTGAATCTATTAGAGCAATTTCAATCGGATAGCTTCACTGAAGATGTTAGGCACATATTAAAAACACCAGCGTATTATGCTAGATTCGACCAGATAAATAAGATTAGAGAGATAAGCCGTGTCCGAAACGGAAGGGCCGAGGGCCTAGGGGTCTCAAGGGCCCTTGTGCGCACTTGGGGAGAGACTCCCAGAGACATCTACGGCGAAAAAAAGTACCGGGAACAAATGAGCTATGATTTTCAGTTGCAGTGGTGGGAAGGCGGTTTTTTTGCTTTCGATCACGGTCAGACTATCGTGATTTCTATGTTATATATGTTCGCTTTCCCTTCAGAAAATCAAAATTTTCAAGTTTTCAATATTATAAGGTATTAATGTTTACTGCTAGTGGAGGTGATATTTTTTGGTAACTAGATCAGTGAATACTTGAAGTAAGTTAAATAAAATGAATTCATTTCATGTAAAATATTTTCTCCATTTTCTGCATCGCCGCATAAAAAACTTGTTTTAAATTAGCTTTCTGAACTGGCACTTAGAATTAGTATAAGTAACTTTCACTCCATGTCAAATATAAACCCTTCTTGCTTACTTACTTGGGTGCTGTCTTTATTTTCAATTTACCTTTCTTATACTTATATGTATTTTGGATAGAATCTTTCCATTTTCATAAATGGTAAATACCTTTGTTGATAAATTCCAGAGTGTTCCTTATTTTCACATGAAGTCAGTTTCATTTTAAATTAATATAAATTTTGTTTCGTAGTATATACGTATATTCTAGCAAAAGGTTTTTTTTATCGCTGTGCTCGGGAACTGATGACCCGAACAATTAAGTTCATATATATTCATAGCATCTTACAAATAATATATGGAGTAAGTTTACGGCATTATCTGTTAGTCATTTGAAATCATTTCCTTCATAATACACGTAATTGACGTAACCTACCCCTATCATCAGATTTAAATGCTATTAAAATTATACAGGAAGTTCCTGTTTCTCTAAATGATATTTACACATAATTAATTCAATATTGTGCAGTGTTTCCCGAATGAGAAATGGGTTCACGAGAAACGCTTGTCCAGGGGACAAAAATTATTTCCAAACACGGGTGAGCAAGATGACGTGTTATGCATGAGCATGTTATTAACTCAATTGAATGAAATAAACAACCCCGTGACACCTATTTGATACGATTGCTGCTATCCGTTCTCGTAAAAGTATCAGTCTATTTAAAATATACTCTAATAACTACTTTAAAATATTATTGCCTAAAGTCGTAGCTTTTGTCCCAGAGATAAAAAGACACACTTGTAAACGAAGCCCAAGTAAAGCTACTCCTTCAATCTGACTGCGAAATTCAGAATCATGATCGAAACACGTTATTGTGTTGAAATTTACCACTTAAATAAATAAAACGGCATACATTATATGCATTAAAATTAATTAAATGGCATAGGTGCTGTTTCAAAAAAAGGCTTCTTGGACCGGGATTCAAACCTCTTTATTGCCGGAGCAATTTAAAGACCACCCCGCTACCCAGAATTCCCGTATCCAAATAGAATTTTAGAAGGATCAATGCCGTTTTAGAGTTAAATTAGGACACGGAAAACAAGTGCTGAAAAGTGTCGGTGGAAAAATGTGGCTTATCATCCTTCGTAAAAATTATAGGCAATATATACTCATGACCAGTGGCTTTCTTGATGACCTTATAAACGCTATAAATTCCATCCTTGTCTGATCATAATTAAAGGCGAATGAAACCTAGCTCCTATAGATCATACTAAAATTACATAAGGAATACTGGCTAGGTAGTGATGTTGACAAGCCAAAGGTCCGTGGTCTGATTCCCATCTCTGGACACCTTTCTCCTCGGGAAATTTTTGACACCATTATTTGCCGTGCATAACAGCAAAATAAAATTTTATACATTATATATAGTCATATATAGATTAATATCAATTTACATTATGCCTTCTCCAATTATTACTTTTCACAGTATAAGTAATTACAATTATGCGTAGAACGTTCAAAATGCACGTTAAATTAACTCCAGATGCATTTTTTCTGTTATCTGATAAATATAATGCTCAATGTAACTTGCCGCATGGCTACAACGAAAACACATGAAATAATTTCTAGTGGTTTTTTATAACTGCGAGTTTAATATTAGTAAATACACAGTAGGTTACCACCGTATTTTCGCCAATGAATTCCGTTTTACGGAAAATATTTACAATATCCTTCTTTCTCAAGCTAATTATTTTAATACATTTTTCTTAACCCTCTCTGCGGAAAAATAAATGGACTCAAGGATTATTGTAATACAAGAAAATGGAAAGATAATAAAATATTTTACGTCTCTAGACGGTATTGCGACACACGAATGAAGATGCAATGTATTCGTCTCTTCAGTTTACGGACACGCGCTAACGAGCTCGAATCAAGCGCGAAGTGAGGCATTATGGGAAATCCACCTCAAGATGGCCGAGCGCGCAACGAGAAGGGTGCGAAAGTGTACATCGGTTGCACCCTTGGCTCCGAGCCCGTCCCAAGGGCCCTTGACCAGCCCCCTACCGTTTCGGACGCACTTCGCAAGATGGCCGCCGCCGGCCAAGTGCCCTTCAAGGGCGCATAGGTGCCGTTTCGGACACGGCTATAGATTGTCGTACCGATAGATTCAAAATGGCATTTTTCCCCCGTACCATAAGAGAACAGAATAGGCAGCATAGCAAAGGGATAGGTAGGGGAAATATTTCAGAGTATTCTGTAGTGCATGATGCATGTATTAACCCTTTAAATACTATAGTTACTAACAATCAAGTTGCATGAGACAATATAGTTGCTAGTTTGCATGTTAGTAGTTCATGCTTGGTGATCTTCACCCCCTGCCACACACCATCGCGGTGGCTTGCAGGGTATTGTGTAGATGTAGATATAGTGGTGTGGGAATCCAAAGATGAAGGGTGAAATGAAAAGCATGGTAGTGTACACAAGGAGCACTGTGGAAAGGCGTACATGGATTTCACTTCGATAGAGAAGAACGAGATGGATTGAACACGCCGCCAACTGGATTTTTCGTGATCACTTAACCTCTTTTAATTTTTTTTACCTCATCATAGCGTCTTTCCCCCACCTTTTATGCTTGATACTTCGTATGGTTTTCCTGTTTCTGTCTGAAATTGCATACGATAGCTCGGTTGGGATTACATCTAAATCTGTGTGCCTTGTGTGCCACCGCGAGGGTGTGTGGCAGGGAGTGAAAATTCACCATACACGCATTACTTACAAGTTAACTATGAGATACAGTACTACTACTTTATGTAGACATATTAGATACTCAAACACGAGACATGTGAACATACGTAGATACTATCACTGGATTGCCATTAGATTGTGGGTCAAAAGGTCGACTGAATATCCGATGAAAATGTGAAGGCTACCTGAGTTCCGATGAGAAACATCTTGAGATCACCGTAATACTATGGTTTATTTTATGATTTGAGGTTGCAGAGACTGCTAGCGAATAGATTTATATTGTCTGTTTTTCGCGAAAGATAGAGCATTAGAATCTTGTAGAGACCAGATAGTCTTGTGTACATGAAAAGGGTGACCTAGTTTTTAGCTCTCAGTGAACGTTACTAAAGTGTGCTCCCCATTAGCAAATGTTTATTTCTCTGCTGCTTGTAATCCATTACAGTTAGCACATGCTTGGTGTAGCTTTACCCTCTGCGTCCCACCCAGGAAACGGCTTGCCGCATTCTCTGTGGATCTAAGGGCAACAGATGAAGCGCTGCATCAATATTCGTTCTATCTCCGGTGCATTTGATATTCATAGTGCCGTGAAGAGCAATTCGGGAGAATCGAAAGCTAGAATTTGATGTCTGTATCTCAGTACAATATTACACATATTTTGTTGGGGAATGTGTTCCAAGAGTTGTTGAAATCTACCTCCAAAAGATTATTCTAATTCTGTGTCGTATTTTTTTTAAGTCTTATTTTTTCAAGTAGGTTACGAATTTCTGGCCGGTTTTGTTAAAATTAGCGGCTTTACCTTTTTTAACATATCGATCTGACCATTTTGGTGTAAATAATTAGTCATCTCTGTTCATAATTCCTTGGTTGAATAATATTTGGTGCCTAAAGGGATATCTGGTCACATGGTCACTCCAAGCTCTTAAGTAAAGAAACCAAGGATATCCCGGCAACTGTATCCTAGGTTTGCGAATATGCGTCGTTCTCAACCTAGTCGATCGCTTTATTTCTGTTATGAAGAACAAAATTCAAAAGCCGTTTTTTAATGAAAGATTTGCCTCCGAAAAAACGTTTTGCAGGCTCATAATAGGCAGTTTTACTGGCCCACTTACTTGCCCCTGCAAATGGAACGAAATTTGAGAAAATTGTCTGTGGGACAGGTTGAACTAAGAATTCATTCATGACTAAAGGCGTATCCAGATCGAAACTCTGGTGTACCGAAATAATGTGTCCCGCTTTTCTTCACTTTTTATTCTTTTCCCTCTCTTTTTCTTCTAATGATTGGTGGGCTACCTCCACTTGCCACACGTAGAATCGTCTCTCGGGACCACCCGCGTTGCAGCTTAGTTCTTTTTATTCTCATCAGGACGGAATCACATGCAGCGTATGCGGAGAGGTTCATTTAAAAGTAATGGTCCGCCTGCTCTCGCGTGGAAAGGTCGCAGGGCGTGTTTTAACCTTGGCGGTCCTTCTGGAGAAGGAAACTTTTTTGTGAGAGAGCTCTCCGGAGATCATTCGGGGCAACCGGAGAGCATTTGTTTTCTTGATGACCAGCGACAACCTTGCATTGTTATCCGTGGCTGAGTTCAGGTTCACGGTCATGGGTGCTTTTGTGGTGCAATGTCGTGGAAATTACGCCCTAGGGAACACTTGGATGAATATTAAGCACTCCCTTATCCACTTACGGCTCTCACTTAGCTCCCGGAGTAAACTGAAGTTTGGGTCACAGGCAACCATTGCCTTCATGCACTGAAATAGGGTAAGGTAGGATGGTTGGCCTGCGGATAGTTGGTACTGGAAAAAAATTGAATACTCTCAGCTATCGCTTGGCTATTCCATCTTTGACCTTTGCTTTACCCGATTGTCGCCGTTTTGTAGATTATTGCTGTTTTGTGGCAAGGAGTATGTTGATGGCCGGTAACCTTGTTGGATGAAACTGGGATTGATAGTGGTTAATGGTAGTATTAGGTTTGCGCCTACTGTATGCATGTATTAAGTCAAATCAGTTTGTATCGGTCAAAAGGAAATATTTCATGAGAATAAGGGTTCAATTTTAATATTTTTAGTAGTGTTAAAGTTCGATTTTACATGCTCCCACTGCTACTGTCCTGTCGCACCATCTAGCCTTATCTAATATACAAATTTAAAGCAATGACGGACATAACATCCAATGCCAAGAAGTGATTCGAACCTAATATCTCTAGGTTGGAATGTTACCAACTTGACTACCGTGGATTATCACAGCTTTAATAGTCGCTCCGTTGAAATATTGAGAAAAAATACTAAAGAAGAGATTTCCGTGCTCCCAGGCAATGCTTTTCTGCGTGTTTGACGTATGCCATGTCCATGATGGACTTTTTAGTGACCCATCCTCGTTTCCTTTCATCCTATCCGACTCTTCTTAAGGCCAGGATTCGGTTGATGATTGGCCCTCTGGGATCTCGGAGCCAACACTCACCGGTCGTTATTTAGTACCGCCTAGAGCCCAGTGTTACGATGAAGTATTATGGATCACCCTCGTGGGCCTTTCTACGTGTTTTCCTCACCGTCGGTTTTCCCGTTGTTCCTCTTCCTAACTGCATGACTTACCCCTGCTGACGTCACTCCCTGACGAAATGTGTTGTGTCCCCCTCTGGCTCATGCTGTTCATGTTTCAGCCCCCATTCCTTGTTCTGGCAGGCGGGCCGTTATTTATCTCGAGTCCAAACTTTTGTCGCTTGCTCCTCTCATTATTTCGTCCCTAAACCCTCTCGTCCCCTGCTTGCTTCAAAGCGATTCAAAAACTGATTTGAAGTTATTACAGAATTTAGGTAAGACAAGGAATGGGAAAATTTTAGACTTTTTTTTTGTTTCTCGCTGCTCACAGAAAACTTCGGAATAATTTTTTCAGGGATCTGAAAACCTTTCGTCACCAATTTCGTGAGTGAAATCCAAGAAGTTTATAAGTGACTTCGTGAGTTTTCGTGCCAATATTGAGCGTTGCGAAGTGTGAAATTTCCTAAGTTAGTGTGAATTGACAGTAACGCCGACTAACGTCATGATTTAGAGCGGATTATGATCTCACTGGAGCCGCATAATTTCCGTAAGATCTGGTGTGAGTTAATAGGCATTAGCAAATTATTTTTCCATCGAAAGGAACGTTAGAATATGATGATTTCATATCCTCATTTCTCGGGAAAAATGTTATGAAAACCTTGCTTTGAAATTGGGGGGTGTCCAGAAAGGCTCTTGCCCGTGATTTGAACCCGGGACCCTACGGTCAGTAGCTCAGTGCTCTACCCACTAGGCCACCACGACCCCCACTTATAGTGTAGGGCATATTATTGCTCTTTCTGTTGTCTCAAAAGAATGGCTTTCCACAAATTACTTTACGGTCGTGATTTCCCTACAATTTATATTCTCTGACAGCCTTTTGTTTTCCATCCAAATCTCTAATTTAACAATATACTCTACAAGCTACGTATGAGTTCCTCTGATGGATTATACTTTCCCCCTGTCATTTCAGCTATGCTGAATTTCCATGTTAGCTCCAGTAGTTAATCCGTAATTATATTCAGCGGTATCGTGGAATTCAGTATATTTCTTTGACACAGCTCCCTGCTCGTGACCTTCCCAGACCAATGACCAGAAAGACTAAACCCATTATACAAATCGCTGTGGTTTAAATAACGGTTCGAATTCCTAATCTCGTCCTGGATTGAATCAAAGTCTGCATATATCTCGCCAGTGGCGGAACCTCTGAAGCGTGGTGAAGTTTGGGTGGACCGTGGAGTTTGATAACCCAGATCATTCAAAGGAAACCGATAAGGGGAAATCGGTGCTATTACATAGGAAACGATGGATCGGACAGAAAAGAAGTATCGATTTCTCTGCGGTCGAGGTTACAGCTACTTAGTTTCCCTCCCATTCAGATATTCCATCTTCTGTCTCCGAAATGAGAGAGTATCAAGCGGGAATTCGACAATGGGTGCCGCTAACCTCAAGGGCAGTGGTGGAATGTGATACGAGGAGGATTTTGAAAATGTGCGGTCATTCATTCTTAATCTTACCAATTGGCTGAGAGCACGGTAGCGGTTTCACTACTCCTACCCCTGAGAAAAAAATCATTGCGGAGAACTTTGGAGTGTATTAATGTCGGAATGCCACCTCGGGTATGGATGTCGGGTTAGCTGAAGTCAAGGTCAGGCAGTGTCAAAATACCTTGACTGTAGTTTCACCAAAATCTGACCACCGCTGCTACTTAAATTGGTGGCATTGGGAACGTTGATGATCTCAAGAATACCCATCCGGCTTGTGTCTCTTGGTCGTTTTTCTTGGCCTGGTAGAAGAGGATAGGAAATTATTAGAGGGAATTAGAATGAGGTTCGTCACGTGAAATGAGGAGATGCTAATAAATAAGGGAAAAGGGATCAGGTTGGAGAGGTTCTTCAGTACTTTCTGCATAATACTGAGGAAGAAGGGTAAAAGAAACGCAGCGTTCAGAGGTATTTTCGGGGCTGGTACAAATCTAAGCGCAAGTGATAAAACGCGTCACCGAATGTAATAATGCAATATACGTCGATATACATAGTCCATGTGGACTTGTGTCAACGAGGATCAATGAGCATGTGAATATATATAATAATATAGTATCAATTTGTCCGGAATTGAATTTGAAGTGGCTCGTCGAGTTCCATACGACCCGTTGTGTTAATGGGTTAGTAACCTTTCATTTCCAACGTACTAGGCATTCTATTGTACTGTTCTGAATCAATGCTCCCATCACCCTGTCACTAATCGGAAATGGAGTTGAATGCAGTGACGCAAGTTTTGTATGGTGTTTAGTGGGGATGGTGTTAATGTGGAGGCTAGGTCTAGAATACTGGCTTCCCATCCCTAGGGCTCGAGCTCGAATCTTGGCCGTGGCATAAATTTTTCAATCTTATACCGGTTCTTACGTGGGTGTTGTGTGGAGAGCAATTGAAGTTCAACACTCCGTCCGCTGGATGGGATGGTAAACTGTAGATCCCATAGCACCTTTGGTTAGCAGGCAGGTTAATGATGGCGCCGGGTTTTTCTCTACCATTTTTCCTGTCCTTGCTAGTTCCGTAACCTTCCCAAATACCCACCTATCGTAAAGGCACACGTGACTTCGGTTGTATGTCGGCTCCTCCGCATAAATAACTGCAACTACTATGGTGGTTGGTTGGGGGTGTTGGGGCAAACATGGGCACGGATGTTTACCGACGGCACGGTGCTATCGAGTGGACCCTTTTTTAGAGAATGGAGGTCGGCTTGCTATAGGCCAAGAGGTTGACGAACTTTTTAGTGCGTAGAAGAGTGTTGACGAGAGCCCCACATTTAAATAGTCCGTTGTATACTTTCGCGACCGGTTTCGTACAAAATTAAGTTTTGGTGTTTTATGTTCTCAGGCGAGACCTCGTTAGGAAATTGGATGTAAACGTTGACCAGGAAGTATTTTTGGCTCGGGTATCAAATAATGGAAATTTGGAAGGCCGATAGGTCACGTTGATGTATGTATCGCGAGTTTATCCACTGGCGGCTTGATTGCCTTTAAGTGATAGATGGCCAGAGCCTATTAAAAGCCGTTTAGCGCCGCATTGATCGATTACATCCCCTACGTTTTGCTATTGATACGAACCCATTTGTGAATGTCAGCCGTGCAAGCTTAGATATCTTTAATTTTGGAAGTTTCATTTCACCTAAAAGGTATGGAACTACTTTCATTTGCTGCATAAAATATTTGAAGGCTCTATCCTTCAAAATGTCAAGCAATAAACGAATTTTAGATTATGGATATTATTCTCGTTTATGGCGAGGAAGTACGGTGCAAAATTTAGCTAAGAGGCCTATACATTAGTATATTATATACTAATATAATAAAATATAAAAAAATAAAAAGTAAAATATAATAAAATTTTCAGTGATGATGTTAAAAATATTTTACGAACCCCAACTTACTATGGCAGACTGGATCATAATCATAAAATTAGTGAAATTGATTGCCGAACTGACCGATTCAAAATGTCCTTTTTCCCTCGTACAATCAGAGATACGAATAACGGTAAATATGTCCTATCGGAGAGTAGCAATGAATAGCATTGGTAGCTGCATGTTGGTATGAGTACTTAAAGCTAACCCTACTAACAGAATGTTTTTGCATGTTTGCTTTGAAATTTCTATCTTTTTTAAATAGTGTAGTTCTGACTACTATATTAATACTATTCCTTTTTTATGCATGATATGTAGTGCATGTTTGGTGAGAAATCGCCCCCTGCCACACACCCTTGTGGTGGCTTGCAGGGGATTGTGTAGATGTAAATTAATGAACATTATCATTAATATGTCCCTTAATCAAGTTCTAGATTTAATTTCATGTGGTAAATTAATTTTGACCAAAATTGTTTCATCTATATACTTAGTACTAAGTGGAGCAGTCTGGGATTAATCACCAAGCATGCCCTGGGTACATGCAATTAGAAGATACGGTGCTCCGCTGTATGATAAACTGATGTCAGTTACACGTTTGCCTAAATAATTTGAAGCTAAGAAGGAAAGTAACTATAATAAGTGCATGACTTATTTATTTGAATTGAAATTGTTGTTCTAGTTTTATTGTATCCTTGCTTGAGTAAGAGTTCGTAATTAACGATGTTAATGCTGATTATAGGACATTCTTTACGACCGGCCTGCAGGGATGCACTTGATCTTGTGTTGGAAAATCTAATTACTTTTTTCGTTTACACTGCAGGTTAGGCTACCAACATTGCATATTCCTATTTTGGCGTTACTCCTATTTAGGTCAGTTATTGTTGGTGTGTAGTTAACAACGAGGATGGTTCAGATAAAAACCTTAATCATTTTTTAATGGAGGTTTCGTGAATGTATGATAACCTACTCAGTGTTCGAACCGAAGGTTGATTTTGATAGGTGAGGGTAGAGATCAGCCCGCTCTAAGCTATTGCCGTGTGTAAACCACACATTCAGAGTAGGGTGGTAGTTCCTTTCTCAATTCCCTATCCAGTCAGAAAAATCGCACCGCAAGGATTTTAGGTGGGTGAGTCCAGAGAGGCTTCACTTAGATTTTTGAACCCGGGACCCTCAAGTCCGTAGCCCAGCGCCCTACCAACTAGCCCTCCTCGACCCCTGAATACGTGATAAATACAATTTTTCATTTTACAAATATTTCCGTTCCCTTAAAGTAATGTTTTTTTCTGGCATCAGTGTTGCCAACTTAAATATTACTCGCGCCGCGTTTAGAATTTGCGTCAATTTTTTTAAAGGTTTTCTTATGAATCCATATAATTCAGACCAATCCACACAGAAGTTTTTCTAATATAGGTTTCGTGATCTAATAGACGGTTACATGTGGGTGGTGTTCGCATAATGTTTTTATTATTATTTGAACATGCACATTCATGCCAGTGTATGGGATCCCTACGAAATCGTCCTAAATAATGAACTTGACCGTGTGCAGCGAAGATCGGCAAGATTTGTAAAGGGACGGTACGATAACCTTATTAGCGTAACCAGTCTATTAAATGAATTAAACTGGGAATCATTGTCAGATCGCAGGTTGAAATTTAGGTTTAATCTCTTAAACAAATCCCAAGACCATTTTCAGTGATGATGTTAAAAATATTTTTTGAACCCCAACTTACTATGGTAGACTGGACCATGATCACAAAATTAGAGAAATTGATTGCCGAACTGACAGATTCAAAATGTCATTTTTTCCTCGTACAATTACGGATATGAATAACGGTAAATATATCCAATACGAGTGTAGCAATGGATAACATTGGCAGCTGCATGTTGGTATAAGGACTTGAAGCTAACCCAACTAACAGCATGTTTTTGCATGTATGCTTTGCTATTTTTATCTTTTTTTAAACAGTGAAGTTTAGAACAGTACATTAATACTAATCCTTTTTTATTCATTATAAGGAGTGCATGTTTGGAGAGAATTCACCCCCTGCCACACACCTTTATGGTGGCTTGCAGGGTATTATGTAGATGTAGATACATCGGCCTCACTTGTAGAGTTGTTGGGATAGGAAAGAAATTTGATTGAGGAAATTAGGAGATGGCAAAAGGTTGGATGGAGAAGGTAATAAATGGCGAGGGTGTTTTGAAATACGTGTTTGAGGGAAGAACGTTGAGTAAGCGGGGAATAGGGAGGAGAAGAACGGGTAGTTTGGATATAATGATGAGGGATAGAAGGTATGAGGGGCAGAAGGGGGACATCGTGTGAAATGTAGGGGTCGTGGGAAGATTTAAATGGTTATTGATTTATTTATATTCATTCTCGGGTAGAAAACTAATTGTAATAAATCGGCTTCACATTTATTTGTTGTATCTCTTGATTCGCCCCGCCGTATCTCCACCCTCGTCCGCATTACGCATGAGCAATATGGTCCCGGGAGAGGCGGCGGCGACGGAACGAGACGATTGATTCGGAGGGCATTTGAAAAGCCGTTCGTCCGCGTGTATGACGACACGTTCGCTCTTGAACTTGGCTCGCCCTTCCGCCAATGCTCGCTGCCGTTGTGAAGTGGAGAGGGAGGGCCCTTGGCGATCCCTTTTGTCGCTTGCACGCGACACGGCGAAGTTCCGTCCCGTTCAAAGTCCTCTCCATCCTGATCCCCGGAGTGACGCGAATTCATGCATGTTGAATTCCGCCTCCCGCTTTTCGTGGAGTTGCAACGGACCCAACGTGCATTTTGGTTCGCGGGGTGATGCCCTTTGGCCCTTTTTTAGCGTCCCATGACGGCTGGATGATTTCCGTCAATCGGTCCAATCGGAGCGACTCGAATCGAATGCGTCGCTCTCTGGAGTTCCCGCCTCTTGGTATTCCCTGTCGGCTCAAAGCGTATGTCTAGAGCGGCGTGCTCATGATCGAAGCAGCGTGGAAAGATATTATTCTATACCCCCACTCTACCTCAGTAGGACAGACGGAAGTGATCATTTAAGGAAGATCAAATGTCGGACCGAAAGATTCAAGATATCATTTGCCATTCGCAAAACGCGCGATCAAAACAAAAAAAAAGACATTGAAAAACCAGGAATCTCACTTCATCATTATCTCCCATTTTCCCCCCTTCTTTTTTCAAAAAAATGTCACACTCACGAATGGTTACCTGCCTCCCCCTGCCCTTCTCTCTTGCGGCAGCTAGCTGCGCAAGAATCACGAACGACAATAAATGCATTACATGTAACGCTGCAAACAGTTTCACTCGGAATGTGTTTCGCAATGTATTTGGGTACATATTTGATTTACCGATACGTTACTTTACTGATGCCAGCGTCTCCATTTTTATGGTCATCATCAACAACTGTTCCCATTGACAGTACAATTGGCTTGTTCCGCTTCAAGTTTGAAGCTGGTCATTCGAGTGCATGTTTGGTGGGCTGCAATCTCTATTTATTAGCGGTCTACCGATTGAGAACTCTGGGATAATCTACTGCTTGACATTCTTAGTATACGCTCACTCCATTTTTTAAGGACATTTTCCTATATTTTCCACTATGGACGGGATATTTTGCTCTGAGTGCATTTCTTCATTTTTGTTATTAATTTCAGAATGCAGTTATCGGTTATTATTAAAAATTTAAGCAAAACTGGAGGGTAGAGTAAGTGATAATGGGCTGTGGTATTTTGAAAGCCTTGAGCAAGTGAAAATCGTTGCGTAAGTGTGGGAGAGGGAAAAAGAAATGGACTTTTTGAACGGATTGAAAGGAGATTGGAAGCATGGATAGCTGAAGAGCCTCATTGTGACGTTTAAGTGTATCCGGCTGCTGATAACACAGAAGTGTTTAACGTCCATCTTAATTGTTAGAACCCCACGAATCATGTGAGCATTAAACTCAGCTTGTATCTTTCTTGGTCTCTCTATGGGTAAATGTGATTTTATTGTTGTTTAGGTCATATTTCAGGTATCCTGGTTGGAGTCATCAGGCCTTAATCAACGTCATAAATGCACGCGCTAGCAATATGGCATTGTTTTCTAGCCATTTGTACTTCAAACGGAACAGTGACGCTCAGTATCGGAACGCTGTGGACTTCCGAGGGTTGAAGTGTCCGTTCGATCACGTGGCGGACAGATGGCGAACTATAGGAGGCAAAAACGTATAAGACGGAGACCTTAATAGAATGGTGTCCGTAGGAACTAGGAGGCATACAAAAGGGAGAAGGCGTGAGTTACGAAGAGATTGGCGGTAAAAATTTACCTAAACTTCTTTTCTATTATAAAAACGCTACGTTACGGTGAGTGAATATCATTAGAAGGATCACATTCCTATTCATACGCATCAAAGAATTTTTTTACTCTCCGAAGTCCTTTATTTTATGGGCCTTATCCCATTAAGAGGAAAAAATGTGAGCCTTTTTGCTGATATTGGAAGTCATAATCGATACTTGACAATTTTTTCCTGGAAGTTAGATACAGTCATTAAGTTTTTATTGGAATATTATCAAGTTTTGCTGATATTTAGGAAAATTTTTCCCTTCTGCGTCGGCACTAGTGCCTTGGTATATGTTCTATTCACCACCATGAATACCTAATAATTCGGATGAGTCACATCACGGCTTCCTTTCTTTGCCTTAAAACATTGCGCCCGGAGTGCGAGCCGAACGAGGAAGTAGGGTCTTCGCATTAAATCCCGGAGATTATTAAGACCCCTACGATCTTTATGAATTGCTATGAGCTTGTAATTGCTATGAGTTGTAGAACTGAATATGTGATAAAGTAATATTACGGTCGATTATGTTGGACTACCTCGACTATTCGGGATTCGCCGCCATTCCGTATGTTTTCATTGTTTTTTCTTTGATATTTTTATATAATTTTTAAACTTTGATAGGCCACCTTGAAATTACGAGTAGCCTATGCTCAGGTGCTCTATACTTCTAGATTAAATATCTCAAATTCTCAACCTATTTCTTGTTTTGTCGGCTACGGTATTAAGGTCAGTTTGCTTGGTCACCTGCCAGTTTGATGAAGCAAAGACCACGAGCTCGATTCCCGCCCCAGACATGGATGTTGCGTTTGCTGGAACTTGGGGGTAAATCCAGTTTGACGGTGCTGAATAATCTTGGCAGAAGGAGCCTCACAATTTAAGTCTACTATTTGAAAACACTTCTGCGGGTGAAGTAGCGGATTCCCTCCAAAATGAGTTGTAGAACTGAATATGTGACAAAGTAATATTACGGTCGATTATGTTGGACTACCTCGACTATTCGGGATTCGCCGCCATTCCGTATCTGTTTATATTGTTTTTACCCATCTTTTAAAATCGTATTATTTTTAATGAGCGGATGCTAGGTTGTGATTGCATTTCCAATATTCAGTCACTATACTTTACGAGCAGGCTGTATAATACCGATTGACAAATAAACTACCCCGCTATCGTCATCCTACTCCGTGCCGTTTTCCTAGTCCCATACCGATTTCCCCAAATGAGTGACGAATCGGACGGGAAGCCCTTCCGGTGTGGAATGAGTTAAAAATAAGAGTTCGTTCACTCTTTGGCGCTCAAGTGTCGAGACTTCCGAAATTAATTTCGACAGCGCCGTGAGGCGAATGTTTAATGATTCCGTGAAGAAAGTGGCGAGCCTCAACCGCCCATCAACAGAGTGTCTTGAAGACATTGTCTTTCTCAAAGTCTCGAGGCGAAGAGCGACGGAGAAGGACAGACATTACTTTTAAGGCTCGCGACTTGTAATTAATGGATTAATATCATTTCCGGGAATTTCCGTCGAGTTCGTAGTTTCTTTTTGTGAACAGTTTCAACCTTCATCCTGGGGGCGTCTTCAGGCTGAAAGGACATTTCGTGTAATTATTTTGAATAATTACGAACGCGACGGAAATTCCCGAATATATAATATAAAGCCAAGTAAAGACATAAATTTGGACGCGGTTCAGTAGCAGTAGCGATTTCTGGTAGGGATTCGACAGCTGAGGTCATTTACGCCATTGGTGGGCCATTTATTTTAGGTAGGCAGTTGGGTAGAGAGTAAGGATTTTTAAGGGGAACGGAGGAAGGGTGGTGTGAAACCAGACGCCTGCATTGCCTTGCTCGTAAGGAAACACGCCAAGGGGGTCTGGGTTTAATGTCCCATCCGACGGACGGAATGCTGAGTTTCAAGGGAACTCCGCACAGATCTCAAGAGGGGCCTGGTTTATAGGTGAAATATTTTGCCCGTACCGAGATTCGAACTCTGGATCTCCATCCGCGGATGAAAAGACAGTACTCTATCCACCACACCAACCCGATACTTAATTCCCTCCAGTATTAGCGCGGTGCGTCTTGCAAAGTCCAAGTCGTGTATTTGCGTGGATCGGAAATCGCATGGGGTGTTAGCTTTAGGCCTCCCTGAAATAAATTAATTCACACGTCCCCCTTTACCCCGGATGTGGGACGGCCGGCTGGGGAAGTGCCGTTCTAGCGAAGGTCTGGGCTTACGAATAGTCTCACTGAGGCGATGACTAAGAAGCGAGCACTAGGAGGAAAGCTCCAAGGATTGTCTTTTGGCATAGGGTTGGACTATTTTTCGTCCAGTCGCCTTAATTATGTTCATTTGTTCCACTGCGCAATGTGCTCTGAATTCGTTTTTTTATTCTCTCGCACACCCTTCTCTGTTCACAGTGTTTGTCTGCAGCGAAGGGATACTTTTGGTTTGTACGGTAGCGCTGGCACCCTATACTGATGGCTCGGGTACTAATCCTGGCAGCAGCATATGTACTGAACGAATCAGGTTGAAACACGGTGAAAATACTGAAGGTGAATCCACTACTCGGTCCGCCATCCTGTTATCCCCGACCACAAGCCACATTTTCGACCTGAATTCGAGTGTCCAGTGGAAACCGATGGGCCGTTAAAGAAAGGTGGTGGAGGAAAAAAAGCGCGGCATCTGGCGTGCAGGTGTTCTTGTCACTTGAATCGATGTGAGGGAAAAGCCTCCAATTTGCCGAGTCGCAAGTGAGCGAGCGGAACTTTTTGCCCTCGGATTGCGAATTAATGTTGGGCCAGGACTGCAAGATCTGTTGGATAGGGCGAAATAGTAGAAGAAATAACGCTTCTATGGCTAGATTAGAAGTGGAATTGGGTTTAATTGCTCCGGAGGCTAATATTAACAGCACCGTCCAACGTATGCAATTAATTGTAGACAAACACGACACGATTATATTCGAGGTGTTATTCGATCCTGCGACATTAGGGATGTAAATATGCGTATTAGCGGCTTGGCAACCGGTGCCAACTTGGCTAGATTAGATATCTCAGAACTTTTATCCTGTACACGGCAAGGCGCTACTTTTCGAGGTTTACCCTCATCATCATCAGTCAGCAATTCTGCAATTGGTTTGACGCAGCTCATCACTGAATTCTCCTATTAGCTAATCTCTTCATATTTACGTCTTTCTTCTGTTTTGCATCCTTCATCACTTGTTCTGAAACAGTACCTTTCTCTGCCATTCTTCCCGTTGAATTGTCCTTCGACGATTGTCTTCATCAGGCCATCATGTCTCGTGATGTGGACGATTAAGTTGTTCCGTCTTCTTCTTGGCGTTTTCAGAGTACTTCTCTTTTCTCCCCCTCTACTAAGGTCTTCCTCGTAACTTGCTCAGTCAATCCCTTTAATCTTCATCATTATTCTGCAGCACCATATTTGAAATGATTCCACCCTTGTCTTCTCTGAAGTAGTCATCGTCATGGCCTCATTGCCATAAATAAACATGCTCCAAATGTAAATTATGATAAATTGTTTCCTTACTTCCACACTTGTGTTTCCAGCTGTAAGTACTTTCTTCTATTGATATATGGTCCTTTTCGCCTGGGCAATTCTACTCACTATTTCTTTCTTGGTTCATCCATCGCTGGTTACTCGGCTTCCCAGGTAACAGTACTATATCAAGATTGTCGCTAGGGCTGTGCAATTCATACCCATTCTAGTAGTCACCGAGTTGCTGTATTAAGTATGTTACCATTTTTCCTGTGATGATTATCGTGCGATTTTTTTACTCTAGTGTTCTTGATACGTACTCTTGCCAAGCGAATCATTTTATCCGACAAATTATTTGGCTTTCATTTTTGACCAGACAATGGAACTTAAATGTAATTTTCTTAGACATCGCAGTTCTCTTCATTGAAAATTCTCCGTCTCCGTGTTCCACTACAAATAATAAGCTCGAAAAATCGTTGAGAGTAGACTTAATTTAAAACTGGACGAAATGTTTTTAATTTGGTAACCAAGGAACTCAGCTAGTTTTCACTAAAATTTTAATAACTATAACTCCTATCTCCCTGTTTAACTCGCGGTATTTATACGACCTTGTAACAAGGAGAAATTACTGTAATGGCATATTATTAGGTCATCGAAATAAAAAAATTTTAGTCAGGGATTTTATCTGAGGTCATTAAGAGTTGCGGGATGAGCGTTGGGCATCCAAGTTTTCTCGTAGAATCTCCCCGAACTAGGTTTGAAACCTCTGTGCAAATGGCTTTCCAGGTGACCAGGTCAAATGACGTCCAATCCCTCCTCACGGTGCTTTAATCGCCGGTTCGCAACTCCTTTAGAGGGCGAAAAGGCAGAAGTTTGCTTGGGACTTCATTAAAAGTCGGTTGAGTGAGGTGGAGTCAATCAACTAATTGGTGTGCAGCTTTTACTCATTGGACCTACAACACCATTGATCACTCCTCACTTAGTTTGCAGAGAGACTTTACTCAAATAATTGGGGTCTATCAACACATATGATGTAAGGGAAAATTTAACCGAGCATGTGTATTGATTAAGACGTGGCAGTGTATATGTATAGTGGGTCTGACCATATACCTGAAGGCTACTTGCATGTTTTTTTTATAATCGCCATGAATGGTGGGTCATACACTTAGGAAAAATCATATAACCAGCGTATGGATTCTATCGTCCCTATCAGTCCTCGAACCATTAGTCAAAATATCAGGAATATTCGTGAACAATGTGTTCCTTGTGTTGTGTTCCTGTAACATTGAAGTTGGTGGCCTTATGACTATTTGTCTTTATAATGATATAATTGTAATAGATTATGTTTGGATGACGAGGGCTCACTATCTTCTTCCTATCCTGGTCAGGAAAATCTCTCAAAGGGTGAAGCTCTCTACTAGCGTACAATTAGATGTATTTTATCTACGAAAATTTATTTATTTTTTGAGTGAATCCTCTATGCAAAACAAATTGTTTGCCATCTATTACGATTACAATATAAATTGTGACTATCAATAATCTGCGTGTTTCTTTTGATGTTTGAAAGTGAATTCTACGAAGCTGCTCAAGGTTTTTGCTGTCTTAATATGATATCTACTATCCATTCTTTTGGCTTAGCTCTTATTTTGCTGGTTACGTTCCAGTGCTTCAGTGCCTTAAGTTTTCCACCACAAGGAGAGCTGCGAAGTGAATATTTTTTTCCATCTACCATGAGTGGATAAAGGGAAGGGTGGGCTTGCGGGACGCGCATCGGGTCATTACGGGGAGATAGGAAGTGTGCTGGAACTGACCTGGCATCTCATGCCGAGGGCATGTGGGAAAATCGATGGGAAAAGCTCCACCACGCCCGAGTCTCCACGTGCGAGCGGACAAGATGTGGACCGGGGTCGGAAAATAATGGCATTTTCTCGGGTCCCCAGTAGGGCTCGTCACCTCAGCATCCGCCCCCTTCAGCTCACCTTGTGGGTCGAAGATGGGTTGCGTACGAGTGTAGATCGCTTTCAAGCGAAGCAACCCCTAGGTGGTCTGTCATTGTTGGGGGTAATCGTTGAAAAGGACGCGAAAAAAGGCTAAAAGTATTTCCCCTTGCTTATATCAAAGCGTGCTTGGTATATGAAATATTTATAGAGAAAATTAGGATATTTCAGGTCATGAACAGGTAAAGAAAACGGAAAAAAACCTGTACACTAGAGATAAAATATACGACTGTCAGGGTTCTCATCTCATCACAGTTATCTTAAAACCCTGTCTTGAGTCTAAAAGAATGTATAGGTTTAACATTTCAAATTCAACGCGTAGTTGAAAGACGGGAAACACGTATTGATAAAATAACCGAATATGTGATTTCTGTAAAAGTATGATAAATTTGTGTGTGAGACGGTCGAGGTAGCGAATTAATACATGATATTAATAAAAACGCAGAATATATCTTGGCAGATTTATCGCTTTTCATCAAGTTGATAACTTGCTTCCATGGCAGCACAAGTATCGCGGATTCGAATGCAGTCTTGGACATTCATATCGGGTTTATCTAAGTATTTGAGAGCGTAATAACCTAAATGTAATTCTCCATGATTTTTTTGCGATGATAAGTTATTAGTCTGAGGGAACGATGCGTAATTTTTCAATCCCCCCTTTAAGTGCCCATGAGGTTGAAAAACTAAAACTTCCAAGAGCCTGGTCGTTGATATTAATGGATACAACTATCAATTAAAGTTATTTGCGCAAAAAAGGATAAATGGGTAATTCGGAAGAGGTGGAATTCTTTGGAGTGGAGGAAGGGCTGAGAGAAACCCGGCGTTGGCATTAGCCTGCTCTCAACGAAAGATGCTCTCCCCTGTCACACACCTTTTGTGGTGGCTTGCAGGGTATTATGTAGATGAAAGCCGCTTGGTCTACGGTTCCGAGGGATGGAGTTCTCAGCTTAAAGTGCTCTCCTCTCAGCGCTCAAGAGGGGACCGGTTTACCAATGAAACATTTCTATAAACTCCGGGATTCGAACACTGACCCTCGGGATGGGAGACCAGAGGGGGGGGGGTGTGCTTGAATCGTTTGGGGTTGATTCCGGTACGTAACTTAGGACTCACTCGTATATTTTTATGTTGTGTTCGGGATTATTCCGTACTGGAATCAATCTAAGATCAAGACTAACAAACACTCATTGTAATCTTAGATTTAAGCTTCTCTGATAGCTAAGGCTATTTCGCATCGTCTAAGCTAACAAGATAATAATCCTGGGACGAACACTATCCACGCCATGGACGGGACTCGAACCTTACGGTTACCAGGCCAGCACGTTATCGACCTGGCTACCTTGGCTACCCGGCTTTGACCCTGATCTATCCAATTCCTTCCCCCAATAATTCCAAGTCTACCCTGACCCACTTGCTTTCCCTCTGTAGAGAGATTTATTCTCAGCATCGCGCGTAAATTGAAATCATCGTGTTGTAAGTGACGTGATGGGGAAAACCTCTCATATACATCAACGCCTACGCATCACCCTGCAAACCACTGCGAGGGTGGGTGTATGGGTGTTAAAAGCAACCAAGCACTACTGACTGGAAAATGATAGTTTAAATATCACTACTTAATGGAGCATATTAAATATGCATTCACGAGACACGTGTAATGTTGTGTCTATAATTTATGCAATAATTTAATAATTATTAATAGGTTTGGCAATTTTGTAAGTATATAATAATTAATATTTCCTAAAGCGTAATTTAGTGTTAAAGACATCGAACTACTCTAACAATATTTAACCCAGATACATATTTGTTCAGTATGTTGGCTATTAGGTTCGCGGGAAAAAATGCAAATCTAGCGCAAGATCGGGAGGAGTTAACGCAAAATAATACGCCTTATTTTTGGAGGGAAAAAAGAAATTTTGAATTTATTGGTACGAAAGGAGACAGCACTGAATGTGCCGAAGGCACCTCAAAAGAACCTTACCGGTAAGCCTTAGCTCACTCCATCCGGAATTACGAAGTATGCAGCAGCCTTAAAAAAAATTAAACTATTGTTTGCGTGTGAAGAGAAACAAAATCTAATACAGTGTGCATCTCTCATTTTGGAGTATTTCATTTGTTTAGCCAGAGGAATAGAGATTACTTTAAGATAAATAACTTTGTTTTTGGATTTCCCGTTCTTTATGATTAATTTTCAATATCTGTCGGTACCTAACATAGTCCGTGTCTTCAATCTTGTTTTTGTGATCAAATCTAGCGCAATGCGTGGGCGTACTTAATATATTTGTAACATATTCGGCGAACAGATCGTCAGCTTCAGATTTACTTAAAAAAGTTTTAGGTTTAAACCTCACGGAGCAGGTAAAAAAAATACAGAATGTATCATCTTTTGCTGGGTACGCCCTTATCACCGACGACTCCCCCGTATAGGCGGACCGCGGTACGTGCAAGCGATAAATAACTCCCGCTCCCGATGACGACGGTGCCGCGCCGGGAATTCGGTGTGGCCCTAATGGTGCGGCCGTTTCCCTGGACGGGGGTGTGGTGGCGCCATCGGCGACGAGGGTGTTGAGGTGGGGTTGGAGGGAAACAAGCCGTATTTCTTCCCGCAGTCGCAAACGTGTGGGGGTGGTGGCGGGCTGGCGGACATAAATTATTGGAGTCGCAACTCCGAGACGTGTCCTCCCTGTCTCTGTAGTGGCGGCTGCCACAAGGTCGCTGAATGCGCGGCGGAGATGGTTCGGTGGTGAATTGAGGGGAGGATAGGGGAGAGATCTTAAGTGTACTAGTCAGTTGTGGAAATCGTGAGATTTATTGATGGGAGGTGAGGGAGACAGGCGGAGGGGTTTTAGGTAAGATAGGAAAGGAAAGGAAGTAGTCGGGACAATTCGAAGAAGGCAGGAATGCTGAGCGGAGGAAGGGATGGGACGAGATGGTACGTTGAAGGCTGTGTTAAGGGTAAAAAGGTCTTTCGGTAGTCGTGGAGTAGGATGGAAAAGAAAGGACATTTTAGCCCGCGTTAAATAAGTGTGAAGTTGAGTTATTGGGTTGTGAGATTAAATTGTTCCCAGCACCTTGTAAATTTAGTTTAGTGTACTAAACACTCAACTCTACTGGCACTTAAAAATCACGACGTTATAGCATCGGTCTCTTCGTTTCCATTTTTTCGCCTGGCGTACGTGGGTGAAATACCAATAAGAGTCGCTGTGGGTGAAAATATCATGGCTCTTGTTGAATCCATCTGCGTTATCATGTGATCGTCACTTGTGGTTCGGTCGAATTTGTTTCAGCTATGGCCAACAAGCTGTTTAGAAATGTAAATGGCAATTTCATATTCTGATTAAAACTATATTACACGATATAAAATCTGTTTTCGGTAGCTTTTAAAATCTCTGGTTCTTTAAATTTCCGAATAAGATTGCAGTCCTGTAAAATTGTGCTAGACTCGGTGAAATGCCCTAACGTTTCATGGAAACTCTTAATAGATATGGCAGAGGCTGAAACATATTCTTTGTAAGTTAGTATTCGTGCGGGTCCCAGTAGACGAGTCGGTAACCCGTCGGTCTGTGAACCCAAAGATCGCGGGTTCGAACCATTCCTCGGGAATAGATGTTAACTTAGTTTAAGGGTTATGGCATATAATAGGATGAGAAGTAAAAACTTTAGCGTTCCACAGGGTAAAGAGGTTTATTCCGAGGTTTTACCCTGTGGAACGCTAAAGTTTTTACTTCTCATCCTATATTATGGAATTCCACAAAGTCTTGGCCTCTACCATCCACTGCATTATGGCATATAACCTTGACTGTTGTAGCACCTTAAAACCTTGTTCTACTGCCATATACTATATCAACGGCATGGTCGTTTGCTCAGAGAATTTTTAATATGCCTGTGTCTTCAATGTTTTTGCTTGAGAGTATAAACGCAGCATTAGCTTCTTCCCAGTGCTTCGTGGTCGATTCTTTGCTGTTCTCGAGGAGTGGAAGGTCGTCTTGTGTGGCCCTAGGGACCCGTCTTTGCGGCCAGGGCTTCGTTTAAACGCCCCTTATCAACCGTGGGGGAGGTTTGAGTGTAGATCCGGGAGTGGGTAAGGAGAAGAATAGCCTTGAGGAACGACCACCAATCACCCTGGGTCACATTTCCGATCACGCTCCGTCTACCTCTGGAAGCTCTTTCTCCATTCGTCTTTCTCTCGCTCGGAAATGGGATTATAGGGAGGGTTTCAGCCCTACGGAGCTACCGGGCCGTGGTCCTAGACGACCTGGATTTGGAATTAATTTTTGGCCAGCAACGGGCCACCGGACGGAGATTTTTTTTTCCTAACCTAGATTGTGGGCCTTTTATCGAACACTGGGAATCTATCGGCGTGAAATTGATTCCAATACAAGAAAATCGTCGAGACTTTAAAAAAATATAATCTCCGTACATTCTCAAATGCCGACATGTAATATGAAGAATTTCGGGATATGATCTGAAAATTACATAAAATTTCCCTCCTGCCCTATCGTTGCCTAAATGATATCGGACCCGAACCTTGTGTTGACCTAATGATGTGAGCTGGTAGCGCATAAGTTTCCAGGTGAAGGATTTTGGTTTTTGGAGTCATTATGTTAAACTGCATGCTTGTCGTGTCCTTTATTTTGTGAGTTTTTTGTTGTTGTATCATATGCAAACTGAAGTGTGAGCTTACGTCGGTGAACTGGTTACATTTTGGAAAAAGCGAATAATTAATAAATTAAATAAAAGTGAATAAATTAACGTTACATTATCTGTATAATAAATTAAAAACACATAAATTTGACCTTATCAGAATGGACTTAGTGGAAGTTGTCGATATTAATTTCCGAATTAAAAGATTTTGTAATCTTCCACAAGCTATATGGACACCTATGGAAGATACCTTTATTTCACAAAGGAACATATAATTCTTTCGATTTCCTGAAATTATGTGAGATAAATGGTTCGTAATGGAAGAAAGCTCGCCTATCACGGTTAAAAATATTATGGTCAAGGACAGGGCCGGCTGAAGACAACATCTGGGCGAAAGAGTATTTCATCCCCCCCCTCCCTTCTCCTTCCCCGCTCATCAAACCCTGATGTAACACATATTCACTAGTTAAACGTAGTGGTAAAAATTAAGTGATAGAAATAGAAGTAAATTAGCTAGTTGGTCATGAAGTAAGTTGTCAATCCCCGAATATAAAAAAATCTTTTTCTATTCCCACGGCAGCGCCCAGGCCTTAAGACGGGCCTGGTGTGGAATCACGGATGCATCTTTCGCATTATCGCAAACTTCATCGTTAACGCGTACTCCTAGAGTAGCGCAGGGTAAGCAATAACCGTCTATAAACTTCGCCTCACTGGTTGTGATAGGCGATTAAGTAGTGAAGTACTGTGCGAAAAATGAAGAACGGAGATCACGTTCTCTCTGCCATAAGTTAAATAAAAAAATAACGATAACGCTTTCGCACATCTTATGAAGATCCATGATCGAGGCCCTGGTCAAGGAATTTATATCTATATCTATTTCACCCCGGATGTAAAGGAGATTGTTTTCAGTGGGTTTATAAAATTTACTGAACTAACTGGTTTTAAAATCAAGTACCTATTCTACCTACACTACACTGGTAGGTTTGTGGTTATCTAATCGTTCTTACACCATCTTCAACCTCCGTTTTTCCGCAACCCAACCTTATTTCTCACATTAAATCAGTCTTTCGATATCCGCCTCTTCTGTCCGCTACTCCTACTTGACGTTTGTCTCATTCTTCTCCTCCCTTATTCAAGCTTGAATCCACGCCCCTGCCATTCTCTTCAACAGTCCGCAAACTCTCAGGAAGACCTCTTTCCACTTTTGTATTCATGCTGTAACTTTTCTTGCTATTTTACTCTCCTAACATTTTCAAAACATCTATTTATGGATTTAACTGTAGTCCTATACGCTACCGATAACCATTCAACGTATGTGGTGTGTTTGTACCAATTTTCCTCGTCAACCCGTCCTCGCCGAAATTGAATTAATGAACTTTATGAAGTTGACTTTTATCCGGGATTAGCTGTTACCATTCATTTTGAATTGGAACTTCAAGTGCGAATAGTGGAGGATTGAAAATTTGACGAAAATACAGTTGACAACAGTGGCATTTTGGATGATAAATCCCGGACTGTGTTGGGAACCAAAGGACCAGGCCAAATGGGAAATACCTAGCAAACATGATGGGAAGGAAGTGAATATGCCCCATGCGCCGTCCTCTCTATGCCCTTATTGCGTGATTGCTACCAGCAGCACTGTATCATGTATTTGTCCTCTAATTGGTAGCGGCCCGCGGGCGACAGTTTGAATGGACTTGCTCGACTGACCGAAATGACCTATAGGGGTCCGGAAGTTTTGGCATATGCCTCAGAAAAGGGATGTCGCTCTGTGCTGTCGCTCTAAGTATTCGCTGCCAAGCAACTTGGGCAGAGTTCCAGGGATTTATTCTGCATTGTTTGCTAGCATTTTTTTGTTTGTGAGTTAGTATTCAAAGAAAATACAATTTCGATCCATCACCAGGTTATTTCTTATTTTTTCTCTCACCCTTCTCAATGAAATTGACCATATTTATTGAATGTCTTTCTCTGCCACCCAATAATTGAATTGTTGGCACGATGTTAAAGCCGCGGTTTATATCTAGAGTGAAGCAAAAGGCAAAAGTGGCGGAATCTCCCTTTCTTATCGTGATTCACATTGACTCATAATCCTAGGATTGGTTTGACGAAGTTTTCCACTCGATTCTTCAATCGGATATATTCATTCGGATCGGATCTATTCATTGGATATCTCTTCACACCCACATAATTGTATTCTTTTACTTCCTCTACCACTTGTTCCATGCATCTTATACAAGGCCCTCTGCCGTTCTTCCCGTTCCGTTTTCCCTCCGTATTTGCCCTCATCAGATCATTATGTGACAAGGTCACATGGTCATTTAGCTGTCCCATCATCTCCTAAAATATTTCATCAGACTTCTCTTTTCTCCAACTGGATAATTTATTTCATGCTGTGTGCAAGCCAAGGCTGCTAAACCACTGATATCTGTAACTTATTATCGTTCAATACTTCTTAATTTGTAAATCCGTGGTGATTTATTAAGACTCTGCCCTAGTGCTTTCCGTTGCTTTATCGGTTATGAAAGTTGTTGAAATCAGGGTATCCGCATATTTGACTTAGGAGGACCATTTTTTCAGAAGATCTTGGTGAAGCGTAGTTTTTGCCAGCGGGAGGTTTTTTCGAACGGTAAAGCAATATAAAGTGAGTGATATCCATTTTGGAAAAGGGGGAGGGATTTATAACATCTCCAGCTTGTTCGCGAGCTCCCCCCCGGGCGGATCTTGAGCGATTAACTTGGGTCGAGTTCAAGGCCTTATCCTTCTCCACTGAGAGGAGGCTAATTGCTTCACGCTCCACTTAGTGATCTCCTCTCTTACTTTAGTTTTTGGTGTGCGAAAATCCCCTCAAATCCTCCCTCCCTGTAGTCGAGTTCGCATAATATTTTTCTCTTCTTCTCTTCGACCTCCGTAATCCTCCATTCTTGTGTGTGTGTGCGCGCACTCGCTCGCTGTCATCGATTTCGTCCCGCGGCGGCGAGATGAGCTGGGGGATCTCCTCCGCCCGGCTGGAATCTCCTCGCTCCGAGGTCCTCACGATAAACCCGGGAAAGTGGCCTTCACTTTGCTCTCCCGAACGGCACTCAGGGCCGAGTCGGGAAGTCACAGAGAAGGCCCGACGCATGTGGGGCAACGATAGGGTGGCAACATTATTTTTTTTCCCGGCGACAGTGGGACCAATCCGTTCCCTTCTGCTCCCAGTTCCCTTCCTATAACTCACTCTATAGCTTGGTGCAGGTGAATGCTTACCTATGCATAACAGTTTCTCAAATTTCTCCCGCCTCGAGCGTTGAAAATATCGATAGTGTGCCGCGAAAATCAAAACGAAGAGGATGAAATTTATTTCAACTTCCCGCAGAATCGAAGGGATTGAAGGATTTTTTGCTGTGCTCTAAAGCTATAAAATGCCTGTTAAGCTCCATTAAGTTGTGTGTGTTTGTTATGAATTTCGTAGATTTTCATCTAATAGGCAATGTTTTTGTTTCTTCGAACCAGTTTTTATATACCTCTCTTGATTTCAAAGTACGCTTTATAATTGTGTTCTTAGATACGTGCAAAAATGGTAATGGCGATTAGGTAGCCGAGGATCCTTCTGGAATGGATTAAGTATTCGATTACATCAATGCTATGGAGGTGAAGAAATTTATTTAGTGAAACATTTTAACTCAAGTGCATTCAGTTTCTTAGGGACAAACACTCCCAAAACCATTATCCTAGAGCATAAATAAGTCATTTTATGTGTTACTGTTCAGTCGCTATAACAGGCTTAAAGAATATGAGTTATAATGAGTTTGATAACATATGCATTGTTTCGTCCCAAGCCAGACGGCTTATTATACGTAGATACTTATTGCGGTCCGACGCCAACGGTTGAGAACAATGGTTGAGAATCATGGTTAGTTATGCAATACCCAATACGCGTATGCTTCGGTGACAACCTAAGCTCTCCTGATCTAGGGGACGATAGCGCGGTTAGATGTCATTTGCCGTATTAGTTTCTGATTTCTACGTCCTGTGGTTAGCTCGTGCGATGTAACGTAGGCTGTTATGAATCACCTCGCTGGGAATTCCCCAATATCGCAGGGGAAAATTTTATTTTGGTCTCTGTTGCCGCGAATATTCCATTTTGTTCTATTATGTGTCGTGTATTTGCTTCAAGTAGTGATCAGCGTTGTCAGAGCCAGAGCGAATGTGATCGCAAATTGCAAAAAGTGTAAAGTTTATACAGCTATATCATGTTCGTAATTGTTGGAAGAGCGATGAATTGGTGTCCTTCGGCAGCTTTGCGTTTGCGTCCTTAACTCAAGTTATTTTTTTTTGTGCGATTAATTACTTTCCAAACTTTATTTATTTTTAAATATTGGCATTCATTATGCCTTTTTCGTCTATTTTATAAATTCCCCTCTAGTAAACCGCTATCTCAAAGGCTGCGTGGGATTTTTAGGTGTTTACATTATGTGGTTCACGTGGAAATATTCGGCAAAATAGGTGGGCACACATTCACCAAGCGGTCCGTGCTCAACATGCCCACTTCCGGGTCGGCTAATATGTCTCGGCATCGGTGTCCACCTCGTCCTGGGGTGAACGACACTTATGCGTGATTGTACAGCGGTCTCTTGACACATTTAAATCATTATGGATGGCTCCTTGGGGTCAGTTAATGGTGACGGTGTAAACATCCGGTGACCTTAACCTCGTCCTTGAATACCCACATGTTACACCCTCCCAACCATTCCCGTTATGGCCCTATGACCTAGGGATAGCCCTACATCTGCATTTACCTCTTTTATCCTTATGATATAATTTTCGACCTCGCATCTTTCCTTGATACTCTATTTTACTAGTAGTACAAGTATTATAACTGTGTTTTTATGTGATCCAACTTACTAACATTATGTTACACGGCTGACCTAATGTTATTATAACCTTCATCACTAGGGCGTCGACTAATAGACCCTTAGGAAATACGAGGAAAATAAATCTGGAGTTTTGAAATGTGGATATAGAGAATGCATGGAGGAAGGAAAGGAAGAAAAACGAGGGGGAAGGAGAAGAAAGGGTCGAAATCAGAAAGCAGAGGGAGCGGATGGAACAGATTATACCGGTGACTTCGCATGTAATGCAGCGTTTTAGATAAAAATTACATCTTGCGGTATAGGCGTTGCAATTTTTATTCTTTTTACACCGTATGAATTTCATATTTTCCCATGGCGTAGGCGAGGCTGGATCTGAACTCACGACCTTTTGGTTGGCTGGCCGATCCGTTGCTATCCTGGCTATCGCGAATGACCAGTTGGTCAGAACTAGTACAGACACGTAATTAAACCTTTAAAAAATCTTTTTTTTTTTATTTTCCAAAGTCAGCATTATTTAAAAACGCGACTTTTAACCTTATCTGCGGGTGGCTGATGCTCCAAGCAGGTTGAAAGGTGGCGTTGAGTTTTTAATAAATATTGAAGCAGGTGAAATCCGAAAATTTAATTTTATTCGCCGCCTCACTTTGTCCTCCGTTTATAGTAGTGGGGACATGCGATGTACGCATTTTAGTATGGCCTCGTGTTGTTAATTGCTATTAATGAAAATTCCGGGTATCATGATGCGTACGGGAAAAAAACTATTCATATTGATTTAAAAACTTATATTTTTCCTCGGAAGTGTATATTGTGGTAAAGCGAGTTTCACCGACTTGTGACACAATCAGGCACAAAAAATATTCGCAACAGCATAGATAAACATAGGTAATATACCCTCTAAGCACTGAGTGGATGGGGTGGTCTTGGATGGAGGGTAGGAGGGTTGGTGTGTTGGAAGTAGGGAGGAGCGGTGGAAGGTTGAGGGTGGTGGTCCGCTACTACACTTTCCCATGTTCCCACCCCTATACCACGTCAAAGCAACGGCATAACCTCCTCTCTTGCCCAAAACTCTCCAGTCCACCACACTCAGCCTCCTGCCGCACCACCCCTCTAACCAAGACCACCCCATCCAATCAATGCTCAGTGCTTGAGGGTGTGTGTGTGTGTATATACACCATAGTTGGGAAAGTTACAAAAAAAATTAACTGATTAAAGGTAATCTCTGTAAAAAGTTACTAGTTAAAGTTAAAAGTTACTTTTCTGAAAAAGTAACTGAATAAAGTTTCAGTTAAGAAAAGTAACTTTTACGTTAAAAGTTACTTTTTCAGTTACTTTGGCAAATTGGATGCAGTGGTGATAGAGGCCTTGATGGTTTTTTTATGACAAACAAAGCAAACACTGAAAACTGTCTTTGCGGTTTCTTCCATCCGCATCCATTTGTTTTAAAATATTCGAGGTGGGGATTTTCGTTGTAATTCCATTTAGTGTCCAGAGTGTTGTCGGTCAGGTTTCCTAGTTTCTGCTGAAAGGATTCGGCGATTTTTCTGAGGTGGAACTCCAATTCCGGGGTTTCTTTATGTTGTCGTGAATGTAAGAATATCTGACGAACCATGTTGCTCCTGTAATTTGCCGCAAAAAAATTGTTCCTAGCGGTAGAAAGTACTTAGGTTAGTTTTATATATTGCCCCCACAGGAACCCCAAAGGTTAGTTTTTGATATCGATCCCCATATTGCGATGTGAAGTATCCTCTCACAATTTTAAAATTGCAGTGGAAACGGCTTAATTACATAGAGTTACAGTAGATGCTGCGGATGTGCCGGCGCACCATCTTTCACGATTCACTGGGGGCTGATGTATTGACGACGCGATGTCGCCGAGTAAGGCAAACGTAGTCAGGCACATTGCAACAGATACGTTAGTTTGAATGAACGCCTCCATCCGTCATAGTTTTTTAGGCGACCCTTCTTTCTCGGCTTCAGCTATGTAGTATTGACGACGTAATGTCGCCGAGTAAGGCATACGAGCTCTCCAGGACATTGTCTTCGCGTGGTTTCGTATTTTCGTTCCTAAACTTTGGCGGTCACTCCCCTCAGCCCCACTTTTGTTTGGATGTATTCGTCTCGGCCTATTCATTGCATTATTACACAGCTACCCTTGCATTCTTAGATACCGTTTTGTTTTCCCCTTTGTCTGTTGGGCAAACTTTACGCCCAAATTTGAACAGGTCGACATTTGCCAAAAGTAACGAAAAAAATTAACTGAAGTTATTTTTTCTCAGTTAGTGTATAATCTTAACGATTAAAAGTTAACTCTTCTAAAAAGTAACGATTAAATTAAATAGCTAACTACATTTTTAACGATTAATTTTAATCATTAATTTTTTAAAAATCTTTAATCCCAAATCCCAACTATGTTCTCTACTCATATACATACGTACCAAGGATAGGATAAGGAAACATGGATAGGTAGCACAAAAAAAGACGAACACGAAGAATGTGGTGAAGATGAAATTGAGCCAAATCTCAACTGAAAAAAAATTTAACTCAGCCGGGAATTGAACTACGGACCTCCAAAAATATGCTATTGTGTGTATTTTTTGTACCTGATGATGCCGCAAGTCGGTGAAACTGTTTGTACCATGATATGAATTTCCGTGGAAAAGTGCAAGTTTTTCATTTGATATGGATTATGGACCAATTCCACGAAGTGAAGCCTGATAAAGTAATGGATTCTGAAAAAAATAGTATACAATGTCTATTCTTGGGGAGTAATATATCACTAGAACTAAAAGAGTGGATTAATGATTTAGCTTCTCATGTAGCTACCCGAAAAACTGTTAGTGAATCGGTGGGTACATAGCCAAATTCAATAGCAAGATGATGGTTCCAGCAGGAAAAGCAAAATATGTGCTATGTGGGGAAAAGTTACTCGTTCACATTGCGTACCAATCTCTCAGCCAAGGTCACGGGATAACGAATTAGGATTATTTTACACCCCTCAAACATTTAACAAGCCTTGTTCTCCTATTTAAATATACCTAAATAAAAAAATTTCCACAAAAAAATAAATCTAGGTATATTAATTTCTTAATCTAAATTAAATAAATCTTGTTTCACTGTCTGTCGATAGCACAACGCAGTAATACATGAGTATCGAGTATAGCTCTCGAATCGAAATCGACGTATCACATAGCTGCACTCCCGAAAATCTCCCTTAAATGGTCCTTCCCTTTAAATTCTCGCCGTGCGACCCCTTTCCCGTGGTCCACATCGGCCGACTTCGAGAGTCGGGAGCCGGAATTGGGACGAGATGGTGAGAGAGGGAGTGGGCGCGGAAAATGGGTCGCGACCCAGTTCCGCGCTCCATAAATTGGGTCACCGGGATACCAAGGCCACCCGACAGCGCTAACTCACCCCTTCCAGAAGGAGAAAGAGGGAAGGGATGAAAAATTAAGGGTCTCGGAGGTATGACGAGAACAACTGGCGGGATTATTGCGGGTTTTTTTTTCTTTTAATTTTTGGCTTTTGCATTTCGTCTTGCGCCCCGCCGCATCCCCTGCCCTCCTTCCGCTCTGCATGTTTCGGTCCGAATGGAGTGAATCCTGGGGAGACCCCCTGCCCTGGTTTGGTCCCGAATAGCGTTCATTTACGACCTTGCTCCAAATTTTCGTACTTCGAATTTGCGATGCTTAACTTGGTCAGAGAATGAGCCGGGCTCTTAGGTAAGCGTTTTGGCTCTTTGTCTTGCGTCATTGCAGTCGTAGATGTAGTTCATCTATTGATTCATGTCTTGATGCATAGCTGTTCCACTGCCCATCCGACTTGAAAGTAAATTAGTGGGGGTCTGGGTTTGTATTCCGGCGTTATTCATTTTCCCGAGAAAGTTTCTATTTGGTCTGCGTAAAGCAAACAGTAATTTAGAAGTACTCTGCCCTGCTTAAAATAATTTTTGCCCATTTTTATAATACTTGATACGAATTTTATTTTTTGTTTAATGTTAACTATCAGTTGATGCCTGAGTGAAACTAAGCATCGTTATGTGGCAGTTTCTAAAACTTCTGGTATGGATGTTACAAAAACAACTATGTTGACTGCGTTTTCCACTGAATAACTCATCGACGGTTGTTATCATGCATCAAATATTTATAACCTGACATTATCTGTTCGTTATATTAAACTTTTCAGAAACCTTATTTCCTCATTCTCTATCTGATGAAACTCTACAGTCAGCCTCATTTAAATTTCCAACGCTTGCTTTATCATTTCTCTACGGTGAATATGAAGTTTCTGCCCTGGTTTTCGTTTTTTATTAATCATGACTCGGGGAATCATTTTTCGATGCAGTTATCTGCCCCTTTTAATAGTCTTTTGGGCGTAAAATCCTCGGGTGTACTAACCGAAGCTCAGTGAGGTTATTTGCTGCAACCACGAACCAGGGGAACTGGATGGATATGATTCCTAATGAATTTTTGACTGCATTAATATAATATAACTTGTGACGTGATTCATTGGCATGAATATAGTTAAAACGTGTTTAAAAATCATAACTTAATAATTATTGCGATGAAAAATGTTTTTGGATAAATAATACTTTCATTTATTTCTCCAGTCATTCGTGACACAGGTACTGAAGCTCGCTCAGTAGTAACTTTCTTGTTTCCAGTTATCCCTTGGGATTAAGAGCGCCTACCTCTTGATTTTTGCTAAATTCGCCACCTGCCATGCCTTTGAACATTTCCTTCCAATTACAGTAGATGAGATAGCATCTTGCCGTCACGTCTTTGGTCTTTGCTCAAAGTCACAAGGATTGATTCGAGAAGAATCCTTCCTTTCGGCTTTGTCAACTTCTAAATGATGTTCCATTTGGAACAAGAACTCCTCTTCTTTTGGCCAGTTCATTAATTATGGATTTATTTTTAACTCTCATATATCGGTTACTCAGGGCAGTCCTCTACGCCCCCTTCCTTGATGGCATCGACTCTCCCACTGAGAACGAAGTGCGTGGGTAGGGTTGGGACGAGATAAAATTGATGGGGCTTTTCCTTCAATATGCCTCTTTCTTGAAATTTTGGGACAGCGGCAAAAGGAATGGTGCGGAAAAGAGAAAAATAAGCTTTTGAAAAGGGCTGTGTGATTCTGCGTTCACATTATTGATCCACGACATGGAAGAGGTCGACTTGAGGGATGATGTGACGACACGACCTATCTTAGCGACGATATTCATCAACCTCATACCTACCTGTCTATGTCGGGAATGCTGAGCATTATGATAAGGAAAGTCGTCATATCGAATACCAGTCATGGCTATGCCGTCCTTGTCGCAGTATCGAATATATCGTTAACATCCTCCTTTTGCTGATCGACATTATTGTCGTCTTGTGGTCTTGTAAGATATGTCCTCGGCCCATCTAAAGGGCTATCGAGTGCGTTGTGAATTGCTAGAGGGTAATGAATGAATTCCTGGTGATCCCATGCTAACCCTTAAACACGCCCTCTGTTGGGCTAAAAATTTCTGAAGGGTAAGATTTTCTGATCAACCTAATAGGCCATATCTTTAGACACGATGGCCTGATGAAGACAATCGTCGAAAGAAATGTGAACGGGAAGAATGAAGAAGGCAGGCCTCGTATGAGTTATATAGAGGAGGTCGTAAAGTACGTGAAAGAGAGGAACTATGCTAATATGAAGAGGTTGGCTGATAGAAGAATCGAGTGGAAGGCTGCGTCATACCTTTCCTAGGACACATGATGATGAAGATTTTCTGGAACGGGAAACAAACCACGGACTTTGGTTCGCCAAAATACTCAGACCGCTGGGATACTCTTGATTCCTGATTCCAAAAACGGTTGTAAGAGGAAATACAATATTACAGGACAGGAGAAACCTGATAATATCCCTCGAAATATGTTGTATTAAGTGATTTCGGGAGAAGGGATTTATCGTTTGGACGTTGTTTCTTGAGAGGAATTTCACTCGAAGGTGGAACATATTGAAAGTCTTGCTTTATAATCTACAACTTGCCCCTTGAAACAGACTGAGTTCGATCTCTGTCTTTTAACATTAGCGGCAGGCCTCATTTTGATTCCGGTGTGAGTCGCGTTGCTGTCCGTCCTCCGTACCCTTCTCCCCTCTCCTACCAGTTTTGAAAACCTCCTTTCTCGTCGCTCGTTACATATTCATCTACATCTACATCTACATAATACCCTGCAAGCCACCACAAGGGTGTGTGGCAGGGGGTGATTGCTCACCAAACATGCACTACATATCATGCATAAAAAAGGAATAGTATTAAAAAATATTATTTACGCTCACTTTATATATTCCTCTTGGCGTTATTATATCGCGAGATTTCTGCTGGTATCGCGCGAGGGAAGTCCTTGAGTCTATTTTTTTCCTGGGACTGTTTCTCTAGACCGTGCATTGTTGAGAAAAGGGATCTTCGGAAGTCCTGGTGGAAAATAATCTGAGAGCGGAGGGAGTTAAAATTCTACTGAGGCGATTCATGCCGTGAGAAAACTTCGGATGAGATGGTTACGTCGCCTGGAGCATGGATCTTTGTGTATCCCTCTCCGGACTTCAGCGAAGCGCAGTTTGTAGGTCGGGAAGTGCGTTCGTTACTAAGTCTTTCAAGGCCGTGAATAAACTGTGCGGAAGGGCACTATTCATCCCTGCCTCAACGTACCGGTAATTATTACTCTAAAAATAAGTGATGAGATAAAATGAGACGTCATTAGGCGCAGAGTATATTTTTCCTGAGGCATCCTGAAGAAAGAATTTTTTTCATCAAGAGCCCTGCGATCTGACTTCTTGAGAAATCGCAATGGAATCCTTAATGTTAGTCACAAAGCTTCTCCGGTTTTAGTGACATGAAATTGAGGGTATACATCAACTGATGAAACTTCAATATTTAGGTCGCCAAGACAGTAATGCTCTGATTATTTCGTATGAATGACTGTTTTTAGCCACTTTAAATATATTTATCTTTTGAACAAGAACTTATTTAACTGTTTCACAGAGAAAAAGGGTCTTCATCTACATCTACATAATACCCTGCAAGCCACCACAAGGGTGTGTGGCAGGGGGTGATTGCTCACCAACATGCACTACATATCATGCATAAAAAAGGAATAGTATTAATATAGTAGTCAGAACTACACTATTTAAAAAAGATAGAAATTGCAAAGCAAACATGCAAAAACATTCTGTTAGTAGGGTTAGCTTTAAGTACTCATACCAACATGCAGCTACCAATGCTATTCATTGCTACTCTCCGATAGGACATATTTACCGTTATTCGTATCTCTTATTGTGCGAGGGAAAAAGGACATTTTGAATCGGTCAGTTCGGCAATCAATTTCTCTAACTTTATGATTATGGTCCAGTCTGCCATAGTAAGTTGGGGTTCGTAAAATATTTTTAACATCATCACTGAAAATATTGCCTTGGAATTTGTGGAAGAGATTAAGCCTAAATTTCAACCTGCGATCTGACAATGATTCCCATTTCAATTCATTTAATAGACTGGTTACGCTAATATAATTATCGTATCGTCCCTTTACAAATCTTGCCGATCTTCGCTGCACACGTTCAAGTTCATTACTTAGACCGATTTCGTAGGGATCCCAAACACTGGCAGCATATTCCAAATGAGGTCTAACAAGGGAAAAGTAGCTGATTTCTCGTACATGATCGTCACATTTACCCAATACTCTTTTAATGAAACCCAGTTTGCGATTCGCTTGACCCATTATTTCACGAATGTGTTTACCCCAGGAAAGATCATTTGTCAGTCTTATTCCAAGATATTTAATGGATTCCACGTTTGTTAATTCATTATTACTTATTTTGTAAGTGCTAGGGGGAGAGCTATTCTTTTTCCAAAAATTCATTACAAGACATTTCTTAAAGTTTAATTCTAACTGCCATGTATCACACCAAGTTTCAATTGCTTGTAGGTCAATATTTAAATATTCTTTATCGTTGGGGCATAGAATTTCCCTGTACACTACTGCGTCATCGGCAAATAGACGAAGCTTACTTTTTACCACCTTTTGGATATCATTAATATACAAAAGGAATAGGAGTGGACCTATCACACTACCTTGTGGGACACCCGAAGTGACTTTAATTGCCGGTGAGGAAACACCGTCCAAAACAACCCTTTGAACCCGATCATGCAGAAAATCATTAATCCATGATATAATGTTACTGTCTAACCCATAAGATTTTAACTTCAAAATTAGTTTGCTGTGAGAAACCTTGTCAAAAGCCTTCTTGAAGTCGAGAAATATAGCATCCACTGGAATATTATTTTCGCCAGAAACTAAAATATCGTGGGAAAAGAGAGCAAGTTGAGTTTCACACGATCTGCTCTTTCGGAAGCCATGCTGGACATTGGACAATAAATTTTGGCTATCTAGGTGTCCCATGACTGAACTGACAATTATATGTTCTAGGACCTTGCATGAAATGGATGTGAGGGATATAGGTCTGTAGTTAGATGGCTGCTCCCTATCGCCACTTTTAAAAATGGGTGTTACATCGGCTGCTTTCCAGTCCATCGGTACGACGTGTTCGGTCAGGGATTTATTAAATACTATTTCAAGGTAGGGGGAAATTTCGGATGCTAACTCTCTATATACGCGGGAGGGAATTTGATCAGGGCCAGGAGATTTGTTGGGGCTTATATCTTTAAGTAATTTTTCAATACCATTACAGGAAATGTCAATTGGTTTCATCAACCGCTGAAACCGCTTGTATCAGTTAGAGTGCTGATCATATGAATGGAGATTTTTATTCTTGTGTTTTCAGTGCTTTACATTTGGTACACTCTTGAGAGTAATTTAGTGATCAATTCCTAGCTGATGCGCAAGTTCCAATGATAGCATTCGTACTTCGCTAAATTTCCTCTCGTCCTTTACTTCGCTGCAGTAATCCATTGCAGTACAATTCTTAATTCCAATCCTGGTGATTTTCAGTGTTATTTCGCGCAAAACATTTTCTCCGTGGCGTGACAATTCCAGTGGAGCAATCCAAAATACATTAATCATTTTCTTAATCATCGTGTGCTGATTATATCATGCTAATTTTATTACGCTGAGTTCGCGGAAAATACAGTTGTATGTGCATACTTCGCTTCTATCGAATCTAAGGGTATCTCTATGCCGGTCCCCATTGGAACTCGGCCAATTCTTTCAACTCTGATGTTGACGCTTTAGGAATAGCTTGTGTATATCATGTAGCGAATAAGTAATTAATATCGTTGACGTCACCAGTCGACCATTATATTCACCAGATTGAATAATTCGTTTCGAACCCTTTACAATTATTTGGTCTGGCTTAATGGTCTAGCGGGTGCTTTTATTTCCGAAAGAATGCAGTTACATCGAATGAGATTGTTCGATTTTTCCCTCTCGCGTTTGATACATCGATGGGTTTCTCATTCACGCATGCTTAACCTTTTCTTATCCACTATTCATTTCGACTATTTTCCTACATGCCTGAGAGTTATGGCTTACGTGATCAATTCATGAATAATGTATGCCGGCATATAACATTTCCTTGTGGTTCTATTCTTTCTTTAATGTTTCAAGGTGATTTGATTTATCTTTTCTGCGAAAATTGAGCGTTTATATATACTTTACTAGCAAGAATATACTCATTGTCTTTATCATTCTTATTAACCTCATAACTTGGAGAAATATCAATATATTTTTTGAATTTCTGGGTTATATTTTATAGAGCTCTATTGTTTCCCTACTTTAGAATTCTGTTTTTACTTTTGAGACAAAGGAATATTACAAAGACATAGGGTTAAAATTTGAATTACGTGGCGAAGGAAATTTATAAAATATAATCACATTGATGTTACCACGCAGCGTATGCCTTCCTTTGAAACCGTAGCCTCTGTTTTGCGAGACCGACTTGCGCCGAGGTGTACGTGACACTTTTGGCGAGTGACCTAACGGAGTTGTGTTTGCGGATGACTTAATGTGTAAGACTGGCTGTTTGCGATTACCGCGGGGAGTGGAAATCCTTCACGAGACTTTCTAACTACCTTAAGTCATAATTCATGACATTAATGCTGCAATTTCTGTGGGGATTAAGTGGGGATAGGCAATTCCATGTCTTAGACGCGCAAATTTTAATGAGAGACAACTTGATAATGTCCTTAACATTCCTAGTTCTAGAAGAAGCATCATCAACCCCGATTTGTGACCATAGTACTGTGCTTAAACCTATGGGCAGGTATATGCTGTCGTTAACTGTGCTTTTGCGGGTGATACCTGTTTTGGGAAATTAAATGATATCAGATACTTCTTTGGTTTTAGAATTTGAAGTGAGGGATTTACGTGTTACCTTTAGAGTTCTTAATTTTGACAGTTATTTTCAGAGTGGATGTATAGTCGATTTACTCGTAAGATATTTTTCAGCTATCATTCTTTCTTGATTCCTCGTTCTTGAATATCCCTACCCAGAAGGAGAAATTATAAAAAAATAAAACGGGTCTATTAGAATATGAATTTAACCGACGGGCTTCTTTGCGAGCATATTTATTATTCTTTTATTTTAAAGGTTTCTGATTATTTCGAATGTCTTTGCTAAATTTTGTATATCTTTTTCTTTGCAGGTGAGTAACCAGGGTTCGACCTACCTAGTGCTGCTTCGGGCAACTTCTCCGTCGTACGTATTCCATGAATAAGGTGTCAGAGGTTATTTTTAGCATTTGGCGATCAACTTGTACTATTGTCCATTGGTTCGTGGATTTTATGAGCATTCAGCCCTGGCGTTGGCACACTTTACCAGCGAACGCAACATCGGTCCTCGCGGCTCAATAGGTTTTCCTCGTGTGGACGTTAATGGTGTGGTCCCTTGCGCGTTGTTATTGTCGCGTGTACATGAATTACGGTCGTTTCCAGTCTCTTAAGGGGGTTCCTTCGCAACCTCGTGAGTCAGAGTAAATGAGAATTACTCCGTTTATTTTGCGTCGTTTGAATAAATATTGTTCGCAGTGATAACTTGTCTAAGTCTCCGAGAAGTAAAGGTGAGGCAATAAGGACGAACGTTCGCATTTCCTTGCATTGATTGGAAAAACATTCCATCGATTAGCTAATAAAATCTATTGTAACTTCTGCTGTGCACCTTGGTCATTCCATTGTCATCATTGTGTGCGTTAAAAAAAACCGCGTGCTGCAAAAGAATTTCGCGGAGGCGATATATTGTTTTGACATTCGAATTACTGTACTACTCCCTTCGCTTCACCCATTCTTCTTTTAAGGGTGGATAATTATATATATATATATATATATAGTTTTTATACTGGAAACAAAAAAAATAGATGTATTTTTCATTTTAGGTTAGTACTCCCTGAGAAGCATTGAAAGCGTGGGAATTCGAAAGTTACCTTCTTTTAGTACACCCATTGGATATCAGTGTATGTACTATTAAGTAAATGAAAAAGAAGGGCAATAAATTACCATGTTAACTTACTGGAAAGTGGCTATTTTTAGAGGTCTCTGTAATCTTAATTTGGCGAATAGATTTTTTGTGGAGTTTCAGAAATATCTCGAAGTATTCTTGAAATTTTCGGAGAACAATACTGAAATGTACTCCAAATTTTAGGTTTGCATTTTACGGCAAAAGATCTTGTGTTGCTACCCCTACATGCTCTTAAAAAGATATCGTATTTCCTCCTATGAGATAATCATATGCTTTTTACGGAAGACGCTTAGCAAATCCTTCCTTCTTTTATCTCCGGATTGTTGTGAGTGCTCTTCCACCAACTCCTCACGCCAACTGGAGTTCAAGGCTGTCGATAAGAACATCGCAATCGGAGCAAGCTGCTGTCAATTCGTCGTCATCGATTGCAGCGGAGCGAGCGCACAGCCAGTCAGTCAGATCGGGGTCTTCAAGATCACATGGGAACGGAGCCCCGTCCACGCAGCTGTCCCTCGCTTCACTTCTCCGCAGCTCTCGTTCGGAATGCATTTCGTCAGCTGTCACCTCTCGACCGAGTTCAACCCCCACCGCAAACGGTTGCGCTCTCTGTCTCTCCTTTGAGGTCGGCTTTCGATCTGGTACCTGTGCCAACCGCTTTGCTTCTCAACTGTTGGCGTAAGAAGTCGTCGGAGCCTTTTCGGAGCATATCTGTTACCGAGTGACTGCTTCGACATCTGAGGAGAACCTTTAAGACTCGTGGTTGGCGGCTGTAATAGGTTTCCGTGTTGAATAATTAAATTATGATGAGAGGAGTGGAAATGTTTCCATGCTTTTGAGGTAGCATAAAAGTATAGACTTCCCCCATGTGTATCAAGTAATGTCTAGGAACTCATTTTTAGCTATGCTCTGCTCACTCATCTGCAGATATCAGGTGACTTTTCATTAAATTTTATTGGAAAAGCCGTTTTTCTCCATTTAAATTTGCTGGCCCGCAGTCGTCTGTGATTATTCTGTGCTGTACGTAACCTTTAGGTGTGTCGTGTAGCATTTGCTCACTGCCATTGAAATTAAATTCTTAAAAGAAAACAGCAACTCTGAAATTGCGCGATGTGGAATTCTTCCTGGGGTTACAAATTTGCTATTATTTTTTATGATAGCGAATTCCATTCAGTGATGCCTGATAAAATACATTAAATTGAAATGGAAGTCGATTTAGATTTCAACCGTGACTAATTCGTATAAAATAGAAGATATAGCCTATGAGTATTCTAATTACTTTTTATTTGGTCGTTTTCTTATGGGAATTAAGGGTATTCCAGATAAATATTTCTTTAAAGGACAACTCTAACGATAGAACGCGATTCATGTTTTTCAATAATGCTATTCAGCGTCGCTTTTTATTAGCAAATTCATGCTCATTTTAATCGCTTTACTTTACAAAGAATGCCTATTTATTCAACTAAAATGTTCCCAAGTGAAGGTGACTCATCCATTGTGACATCGTCGTTGGAGGAAGGTGGGCACGGCCAAATGGAGTAGAAAATTGTATAATATTGTTTGTTTCCGATTTCCGGAATGCATGAAACAGCGGGAATGTGGGCGATTGTCAACCAGACTCGAGCTGATTCACTGCTAAATGAACACGTGAAATATAATGTATGAATATCTACTTAGCAATGCTAATGAACACCATTTGAACTCGTTTGAGCCAAGTTGAAAAAAGTTTTCTTGTCGCAAGTATTATTTTCTTGTGATCCCGCAGTAGCTTGAAGGATGAAATGTTAGCAGAGATTTTTCGTTGGTATACCAGTCCCCACTTGAGTGCTGTGCGGTGAGCACTTCAAGTTCAATATTCTGTCCGCCGGATGGGACGTTTAATCGTGGATTTTAGGCACCGTTCGTTAATAGCTTTCCAATACCGACTCTGGGTTTCGCTCCGTTATTCCGCTTCCTGAAAAATCTAGCACTACCCACCAATCATAAATGACGCAAATGACCTTAGCTGCCTTTCGCCTCCGTGTAATAACTGTTGGTTACTACTCAATTCTAAGAGTACTTTCATCAAGAGTAGGCTACTGCCGACGCCGGGTTTTCTTCCACACTTCCTTATTTAGATTTTCCTTCTAAAATCTTACCTTCCATCCAATTATCTAACCATCCAGAATGGTGCACAAATCCCGGCTGTCGTTCACCTCCTCTACGAACGGTTACATCTACATCTACATAATACCCTGCTAGCCACCACAAAGGTATGTGGAAGGGGGTGATTTCTCACCAAATATTCACTACATATCATGCATAAAAAAGGAATAGTATTTGTGCTAGTCAGAACTTCACTATTTAAATTTAATCCTGAGTCACACGATAATTTTTCATGGTCAATTCCAGGGAAAGCGGCAATGATATCTCAAATGACAGCTGAAAAATGATCATTGTTTGGGATAGATCAAATGATAGGGACTCCCATCCCTTATTTCAACTCTTGAGCAGGTCCATTACTCCGTCCCTTGAGACGTACTGGAAAGGCAGCCAAATCTGAGACCACAGCAGCAGATATAGAATTCAGAGGCCAGTAATCAAACCTCTGTTGTTAACGATACGTAACCGTGAAAGGTTGAAATGCAATACCTTGAATGATTCGAAAAAGGGACGATGAAAATTACCGCGTTGAGTGGCGAAAATCATTTTCCTGTCCATGAAAGCTGTACATTTGAAATGTGGTCACGTTTGACACGATGAGCTGATGAAGACAATCGTCGAGGGAAAAGTGAACTGGAAGAACGGAAAAGGCAGGCCTCACATGAGATGTATAGAACAGGTTGTGAAGGATGTAAAAGAGAGAAGCTACGTCAATATGAAGAGATTGGCCGATAGGAGAATCGAGTTGATGGTTGCGCCAAACCAGTCCTAGGATTGTTGACCGATGATGATGATGAAAACTCTAGCTTTTATTTGCCTACGTGAAAAATGATCGTGTGATTTTGTCTTTGCTATCATTTCGGAGTGGGATAGAGTATTGCGACGCTCTCGTATATTCGAGTGGCGGTGAGCATTTGCGGTTGGCGGACTGTGTGGCAACAGGCTGACGAGGCCGGTGACTTCCCACCACCCACTCCCCCTGCTGCTAACAAGAGAGCGCGGATGTCAATTGGGCCTCTCTATCGGTCTTCCCTCCCCTCCATCCTCCCCCGCCTTCCCGTGCCATTGCATCCGCTTCCGCACCCCTCTCCCTCTCATCCTCCCGCCCCCTCCCCTACTCCCCTTCCCACTCGCTCTCAACCCCCCCCCCCCTTCCCGGCGGTTGCTCTTAATAGCATGTGCGCTGACGTCACATAGAGTAAGGTCACTGTCACGAGGCGCGCAACGCTTTTGAACGACTTTTTAAAAGTTTTCTTTTTTTTGCGCGAGAGCTCAAAAGAGCCGTGCTTTCTGTTCGCGAGGTTTTTCTGTCGGACGGCGGCGACGAGTCATCGACTTCCTTCTGCGTTAATGTCAGTGTGTTGGGATATTCCTTAATGGACCTGTCATCCTCTCGAGCAGTACATATGTTTTCGGTGTTTTGTTTGGAGGTGTGATTTTTTCAAGTCATGCGGGAGAGCGACGGCGGAACTAGTGCGAATTCGTGATTGGGGCGGAGTAAGAGCAGTTCTGGCGCGTGAACAATTGGTTAAACAGAAGTTAACATCAGCTAAGAGCAGAGCAAACACGTAAAAGGTATTGTTCTCAATTTCAAACATAATGCGGCACTAACACTTTGAGCGACGAAAAAAATGAGATCTCTTTCTCAGTGTATCCTGATTCCTTCGACAAGGTACATTATCATCTTTATTCTATCAACATTGGTTTGTGTAAAGCTCCTGCTTGTTATTCATGATCGATAGGTCGTATCTTGCGGTCATTAGTGGTAATCCGTTTTCAGGTATCATTTTTTCCCTCATCATTCTCTTCATCATTCCGTTAATTTTCACTTTCCCCTTTTTCCAACTTCATTGTCTCTATATTTCTCCTATCACCTACCATTCCTATTAAATAATGCTTAACTCTGCCTTATTCGCGTATCCACCCTTCGAAACTACAGCAATCTTCTCCACAACTTTATCCCGAAGACTCCAATAATCGTTCTTCCGCACTCAGCAAGGATCAACTTTCTGAGCCTCGTAATACCCGCCAAGATTTCAGTCTTCTGTGGACGGGAACTCGGCACTCTTCAGTCGATGATTGTCAGTGTTATATAACCCGACGCTGCATTATATTCACGGGGATCATATTGATGTAGTGGCTAGAATACTGGAGCCCCAACCCGACGACTCGGGTTCAAACTCCGTAAGTGGCAGAGATTTTTCATTGGTATGCCCCTTCATCCATCTTGTGTGGGGAGAACTTAGAGCTTAGCACTCCGTCCGTCGGATGGGACGTTAAATCGTCGACCCCTTGGCGCTTTTTGCTAAGAGCAGGCGAATGCCGACGGCAGGTTACTCTCCCCCCTCCTCTATTCCTTGAAAAATTCTACCTCCACTCAATCACCCACCTGGCCTTAATGGCGCAGATGACCTAAGCTCTGTTTTTACTACAAGGAGGCTAGAAAGTAGAGGAAGCGACATACGGATGTTACCCTCGGGTGACAATGAAGCCAGAATCGGGGTGCTTGGGAAGGATTACGCTCCACCACCTCGGCACAAATCATTGCTTATTTTTATTGCCTCTTATGGACTGCATGTGTATTACAACATTAATAACAGTGAAAAAGCACCCAAATCTCAACGCAGCTGCGTCTGTCAATCTTCCCAAAGGTATTTAAGGGATAATTAATGGATTTGATTTCCCTGGGAGTTTTTATTCCTAAAAGCTACGAATTTAACTCATTGGAATTGCATATTTAGCGCGTTTCCGTACTTTTCCAACGTATATCTGACAAACTTTAAAAATACATTCAATTATCCATCTTAGATGAAGACAATCGTCGAGGAAAAATCAACGGGAAGATTGGAAAAGGAAAGCCTCGTATGAGATGCGTGGAACAGGTTGTGAAGGATGTAAAAGAGAAGAATCACGTCAATATGAAGAGGTTGGCCGAAAGAAGAACTGAGTGGAGGGCTGCGTCAAACCAATCCTAGGAGGGTTGACCGATAATGATATTCATCTTACTACTCTAGTTTTACCGCGTGCAAAAACAACTTCATCCGTACGAGTATGTACGCAAAACTTGTGGCCTACTTGACCTGAAACTTAATGGGATCCTCGAACGAAATGTCTTGAAGTAAGAAATTCTTCTGGGATTGATTTATTGACAGGAATAAGAAGGCAGTCAAAACTATGCTTGCGCTCGCTTTTAGCCGAAACGTGTTGACAAGACTACGGGGAAACAGTTCGTCTTTCCCACGGTGACTAAAATGCTGGCGATTCCGAGCTGTGTCCCTCCCACCCGCGATTGTTCGAGTACTCTCATCTGCAAACAGCGATACGAGTATTTGCGCCGGGCAAACGGATCGGTCTCTCCAATCTCCCCGCCTTTGACTGCGTTCGTATTTTGATCGCCTTCCACCTTCCCTCGTTGACCGTGTGGCAGCAAAATGTTATAAGAACGCCCGGGAACAGTTGGAAATAAGAAGAGGTTTTAACAGTGGGGTACTTATGTTAAATGAAAACTTTTTTATGACACGTTCTCCCCTCCTTGATTTTACCTTCACCAAAAAAATGACAGTCATCGCCTATCCAACCCCATTTGAACCCACTAGATCCCAACGTCAATCCCCCTACCTCTCCCAGCTAAGGTCAGATCCTACTCCCCATCCCATTCCTCATTCTCCACACAACCCTCCCCCTAGCTTTAAGACTTGACTATATAAGCTCAAAGGTTTTGTATTATTTCACCTGATGATATCGACTCTTCGACGAAACCGGTCGTAACCATTAAAATTTCTGTGAAATTGTTACTAAGTTATACTTTCCATTGAGGAAATTATCGTCCCAAAAAAGAGTGCTATTTTGAGAATTGCTGTACTATTACTTTTAAATAGCAAAAGAAAAGGCATGATAAAGGATTTGGTGAATGTCTTGTAGCGGGCTCAAATTCGTCCGGAGAATAAGCACTTCTGCTCACCCCTTGGCTATATCGTATTCATGGTACTGCTGATTTTGGGTTCGGCTCGTTTTCAGTAATTTTCAGACGTTAATGCAACTCACATGTCGTCATCTTCTGGAATGCGTTTTTTTAGTAAAACATTTGCCTCTTCAGAGTATAATTTCATCAAATTTAAAAAAAATGTTTGTACCTGTGTCTGTTAATGTTTTAATTTCTAATTTTTGTGTCTTCTACCTGCGCCTGTAATTCATATTCCTCTCTTGATGGCATCTTATTACCTGATGATAAAATTTTTATCCAAGTTCGTGAATTTATTCTTTTTTTTAGCTTTTAATATTGAAACGAAAAAAATACTATGCGACTTTCCTGATGCTACTTCACGGCTGACGAATTAGGATTGCGAATTTCTGACGAGCGCGGATTTCGAGTTTTTGTACTCGTTGTCCATCTCTCGCTTGGAACTAAATTTGTTTCGAATTATCTCGAGAAAGGACAATTGTCGGAGCGGCATTTTCTCTTTAATCAAAAGAGGGGAAGAAAAATAAAACGGCACGAGTGGGATAAAAAAAATCTTGCCGAAGGCCGGGGGACGCACGAAATTTGACGATCCATAAATTACGTGAAGGGGTGATGGTGCTCTTCAACTCGTCTCTCCTCGAGCGGAACAGTGGCCGGCCCTGACCGGGCGAAAATAAGAGCATATCTCCATTTGAGAACGCATGGGCGAAAAAATATGTGGTGTAGTGAGAGTGGTGGTGGGGCGAAGTACGTCCGCAAATTTTCGAAGTGTTCTCTTTGACTCGAAAATACTTGTTTTCTGCAAACATTTGCAACGTGTGGTAAAACATTATAAAAGAGAGAATTTATGACAAATTAATGGGAAGGTTGGAAAATACTGGCCTAGAAGTCGCGGGTTCGTATCTTTTCTTGAGTGCCGATTTTATTGTTGACTGTGCTTAGTGACATATTGTAATCTTTTATTTTTATTCATTTTCACCAGCGTAAAATTTGTCTTCGTGTTTGTGATATTATATCTGGTTTCATTTATCTCCTATTCCTGATAACTTCCATGTGGGGTATCTTCCTTCATTTAGGTATTCTTGATCAAATTTGATGATCTTCTTCCTGCATTCAAGATGCTCATTTTTGCGTGTTTATAAAACTTCTTAGTAGGACAGTATTCGTGAATACAATTTTATCCCTCTCATCATAGGTACTTTCAACATAATTCAATGGTGGTATAGCTTTCCAAATATTTTTTTCCTTTGTGCCATCTCTTTGATGCCTTATGTTTGAGGTAAAGAAAGGTAATGCATTACTTCCGTATAGAGTGGGAGTATTAAAAAAAAACAAATCCCTATCGTAGTTGGAGCCCTCCGACGCAGTCGGTGATGAATTTCCATGCTCCAGCTTTGAGCATTTTATGTCGCCGTAATCTTAAATTTCTCCATCCTTACCCAATTTCTTGAGGTCAAGGTAGGTTTGTATGAGCGAGAGGGCAACAATTCTTTCAGACACGACTTTTTGCTGTTGTAACTCATTGGCGTTAACACTTTCACTAACACGAGCCAGGTTTGAAAATGGGAGTCAAGGCAGTGATCTTACTAGCGCGAAGCCGATCGTGGGGTTAAAACGTGTTTGGAGAAGATCGGCTCGATTTGTAAATGGTTTTAGCGATCATTGTGCTGATTTCACAGTAAAATATTCAAAGTTTATACCAATGCTTGGACTCTTCGTGTGTAATCGAAACCTGATTTCAGGTTCGACGGAAAGTTTTCAATCGTGTGTTCCGTGCCATGATTCTGTTTCTAATACGCGCAGAAATACTGGAGGCAGTAGTCAGGCAGGATGGTGGCGAGGCAGTGTCTCGCCTCATGGGAGTCTTACGTCGTCACTCGGCGAAGGAACGAGAATAAAAAGCCCAACCTCAAGCGGTTCCCGAGGGTTGAAGCGAGAGGAAGCTGACGACGATTGATGGACGGTTTAGAAAAAGTGCCCTTGAACGACTTCAGCTGGCGTAGTCCCAGAGAACTAAAGTTAAGGGAAAAAAACGAGTCGTAGACGGAGGAGTTTGGGGATATTGAAGGAGGGGCCATGGATGGTTAGCAGGCCGAATCAATCTCGATTTTTCCTCGCCCAGTTTTTCCTTGTTTCCTCATCCAGGTAGGGGGGGGGGGGCTACAATGAAGAGGCGGGATAGATGGAATACGAGGCAGGAAGGTGTGGGCTTGGGAAAGAAGGAGGAAGAATCCATCCCAATCGGCGGCGAAGGGAAAGGGAATACAAAGATTTTGAGTCAAAAATTGAAGAAAATTCAATAGATTAGACCTAACTTGGAGGCGGCCGCCCGAAGCCAATTCTCGAGTGAAAACGTTATCAGCGTTGTCTCTGGTAAAATGAAAGGTGGCTTCGTGATTCCACTCGATGGAAAAGATACAAGTTTCGGCCGAAATATTAGATCGAGGATGCCAAGTCCCCCTCGCCGCTTAAGTGTGAGTTACATTTTTTCTTATTTTGGCCCCAAGAACCTCAGTAGTCTAAACAAATAAAATGCGAAACAGTCGTGGAGGAAAGCCTCTAACGAGGCGTAATAATCATTATTTGTCTTGAGAATTTTTCCGTGCACATTCATCCTACTATATTATGACCTTATAAAAATTGATGTCTTGCAAAATTTCAAGAATCCGTACTAGCGGGCAAAAAGAGAGACCGAATAGCTTTTACGTACAAAAAAGTGGTTTTGTCCCTGAGTCACAGGAAAAGCATCGGTCTTAACTTTGAGGAATTTTTCCATAATTGAAAATAACTAAACTTTATGATGTTCCATAAAACTTTTAATATCTCCCAACAGATTTCTGCACATACGTGTCATTTTCAAGGGACAAAGTTGGGAGAAAATTTCAATTGAAAGTTCTGCGGAACATTGCGAAGTTAAGTTATTATTTTCCATTATCGCTGAGTGTTGGGTGTGAAATATTTTGTATACTCGCCACGTTTAATGGAATCTGCTCATCAGGAGTTGCCATCTGATGTATTTATCCATGGAAACGATCAAGCTCTAATTAATCTGCAATCAAGGTATCAGATGTCTTGTATTTCTCGCAACTGTTCACCATTTTGGATGTAAACGGAAACATGATTTTAATTACGATGCGAGCGGTAGCCGTAGTTTAATCCGGTAATCAGATACAGTCGTTATTATGTAAGCCACCTGGAAAACTTAAAAGACTAAAAAAGATAAAAAGCAGAACATGGCCCTCTCTCGGAAAATCAAAGGCAGTGGAGGAACTTATTAAAGAACGTAAAAATATGAAAATTGAATCCCTTCGCCTTCTTCGCGATCTTGATCCCAAATAAATTAGAGCCAGCTTATTCGAAATCTCAAGGACCTCGTCGAGAACTTCCTCCGCAGGAGAACCCCGCCCCAAGCGCCCTTATTTCTCGCCTCCCCCTCGTTCACTTTCTTATTCATTATGTTGCCCTCTCTCCTGCTCTCTCGTTTGCTACGCTTTCCTCGTCATTAGTGTCGATCGAAGCAGTTCCCTAGAGTGATACGGGAAAAATGGAGGGCGTTACATCACTTCAATGTTTTCTGCGCCATGATTCTAATTATAGCACACGATTCGAATGAAGCAGCGCATATTTGTGTTTAAAAGCAGTAGGTGATGTTTATACGGACTTCCCCTTCTTTAGAAGCAAATTATTACGAGGAAATTGGATGACGATACCGGTATATCAATGATGGGTACTTGATTTGTTATGAAATTTTACCCTTTGCGTTCTATGGCCTCGATTCTTGTGAAACATTTTGGATTTTTTTAACCAAGGTTTTAATTCACTTTTTTATGTGTCCAACTTATACTGGATAAGTCGAGTTAGTGAGCCTTTTCTGATAAAGGGAAAGAAAGTTTTTTTTCTGTAAAATAATGGGAGGTGGAGGGAGTATGTGGAACTGAAGAAGAACATCATATGGAAAGTGGTGATCTTGAGTAGAGTGGCGTGCCACTGTGAACCTACTTTAACCGGTGGAACACATTTTTATTTATTACAGTTATTACTGTTATTTGTTACTTGAAAAGTGAACGAGAAGAATGGAAAAGGCAACCCTCGTATGAGATGTATGGAACAAGCTGTGAAGAGTGTGAAAAAGAAAAATTACGTTAATATGAAGAGGTTGGCCGATATATGAAATAAGTGGAGGGCTACGTCATACCAATCTTAGGAATCTTGACCGATGATGATGATTAACCCTCTGTGTGTGGAAACATATCTAATATTCTTCTGTCACGCGATTCTCCCCCTAATTACAATGCGTATTTGTTTATTTCCAATCCATATGAACTTGTGGTGAAGGGTTTCATTTTTGTACGAAAAAACGAAGGATAGGTCAAATAACTGGTTGAAGTTTACGTAATCTTTCCCGTTGATGGCTCTGCTTTCTTCCCTTTGTTTGCCCTTCATTTTGATATAATTCGCCTTTCATCTATCCTTTAGTTACCGTGTCGTAAAGCTATATTCAGAATCTCCGACGAAAAATATTTCCATACGCCCCAACGTATGTCAATAGGAGGTCCCCTTTAATATAGGGAAATGTTCGACACGGAATCATCAGTCAACATCGACTCGTCGATGGTCATCCAGAGTCCCGTAATTCCTGCAATGTTTGAGTTGTGATTAGTTTGTGAGGGTATTCATTTTGCCCCTCTGGTCGGCGATTGTTCTGTCATCCTTTCTTGCTTTGTTTTTCCGTTAGCATCTGAAAATGAAGTTAACTTTCTGTATTCTCGTGCTCTACCTGCAAAATGAAGCATCCCGTTGGAGACAGTATGTGCTTATTCGGCCTTGAATGCCTGAACATTCGCTGCGTAATAGATGCGAACTTGTATTATAAATTATATTCGCTTGATTAGGTGTCTGGATTCTTGAATTCGGCTGGTATCCATCTGGCGTAGCCCTTTGTATTGTTTTCATTATCGATAAAATCTTTTAATTCCTGACCCGTGGTGATTTTTTAAGATTACTGTTTGATTGCTTGCGTCAACCTTCAGTAAGCAATTTACTCAGTTGAGATTCCCATCCTCGTTTAGATCCATCCAACCTAATCGTGGGTGCTTATGGATATTTTACGTTTGTGTACGCAAACATTATTTTGTCAACATATTTGTACTTATTTAATCAAGTTATGATGTGCAATTTACATCGGTAATCGTAGTACAATCGTAGTACCAGTTTTTAATACGCAGTGCAGGAAATCGCAAAGATAACATTTAAAGACAACACTGGCGTATTAGTACTGGATTACCCGTAATTAATTCTCCTTTATATTTATCTAATTTGATACAATAAGTGAGTAAAATATATTGACGACGTAATAGAAAAGGTATTAAATTATTGCCTTTCTCCTGTAGTATGGACTGATTATTGCGATCGATAACATCTGAAAAAATATCATTTTGGCAAAAATTTTCAGATCAGCAAAATAAGCTTTTATCTATAAATTCCCGCTTAATCTTAACCTTTTCATCTGTGAATAGTGGTTAAGCTATGCTATTCACTCCTTTGAAACCTCCAGTGAACAAGATAAATTTTTATTAGGTTACCTTGTTTTTAATTCAAATATCCAAGTGGAATTTAACGTTTAATTAAATTTCACAGCGAGGATGTAATGATAAAGTAATTGCCCTTAAGGATGTAGTGTTTCCCATTAAAGCTGCACGATCTCTCACTTTTTACGGTCTTTTCATTCGCGGAGCCTGATATCTTTGTCCTCTTCGCAAGCTCCATTCTGCTGAATCCGTGTCTTTATTTTTCGTTGTGTTTATGTTTTCTTATCGATTTTTTGTGCCGTTGGGGATAGAGTGTAAACAGAATCCACGTCGCATTCCAGAAATTACGGCGGAAATTTGGGTAAACGTCGCACTCGAGAAATGCCGATTTATCGCAAATAAACTTCGCACGAACTGGACGTCGGAGAACTCCGTGCGTCCTGTTTGAGCGGCCACCGCCCCCTGATTCAGGTACTTCCCGGGCTTCCTTCGTCCGGGAGTCGATGGGCGTTGGTTAGGGATTTCTCGTCGCCGTCGACGAAGGGTTTCCCAATCTCGGGGTTGGAGAGGACGCTCGGTTTGCTCGATGTTTTTAATCTTCCCAACCCCTTGGTCTTCCTTTCGGAGGAGGGGAAGGGTTGCGCAAGAGGGTGTTCTTCTCCCTTGGCGGTGGCCTGGGAGGTGTTTGCAGGGCAAGCGATCGACACCTGTAGGCCAGGACGGAAGACGTGGCCGAGAAACTCGTGGTCTCTTTTTTTTATTCCTCGCATCGTTCTCGGATGCGTGTCCCTATCTGCACCTGTTACTCGTATCATCGCTCTCCTATTCTCGTCACATTTCTTTTTCGGCCGATGTTTTGGTCGTTCTCCTCACGCGCGGTTGGTTATTCGTTCGTTTTTCGTCCCATTCCCGTCTCCGTTCACGATAGTGGTCACCCCTTCCCCCCCATTCGTTGAATTTTCCGCGCCATTAAAAAAATGACGGGAGGAAAATAAGTATTCCAACCGGAATATTTTATTCTTGTTCTCTCTCGTTTTATTTTTTTTGGCAACTCCTTAGAATATTTTTCGCTGCCTCGAGAGGCGTGAGTCATCACCATTGCGACACATTACGGACTCGTAGCTCCTTATTTTTTCTCGTGGTTGTGCTTTCTCTAGGAAGTGCTTTTCAATTTATGCATAAGTCTTTGGCTTGATTAATTTCTACACAATTTTGAGATATTGCATGTTTCTACAATGTTGGGGCCTTCTTCCTGGATATTCCTTAGTATTTAATGTAAAAAAATTATTTTATGCTTCCATCACACCCGCATTGACGGAAGGCAACGCAACTGTAGAGATTGCTTTTGGGAAACAGTAACGTCACTTGTTTTTTCCTGCATGTTGTCAACAGCTAGGGAAAATGTTGCCCTGTATCTGAAATGTAATTTGTTGTGGCTTATCATATTCTTTTTTATTATTAATGTGCCTTTTATAAATCTTCTGTGAGTGTTCGTTCACCATTTCCTTCATGGGTCTATTCAGATACTCATGGTGTGTTTTCTAAATCTTACTATGAACATGTTCGTAAATAAAATTTCACATACCCCGTCTTACTTTTGAAAATTAGTCGTTGTTGGTGGGATAGTGGTCCTAATATAGTTTTCAGCCGTACTATCTAGTTATTAATTAATTATATCTCAACCTTTCGCGAAGTTATAGCCAAGGTCTGCCCTTCTTGTGAAGTTGTAGACACCGAAGCTAATGATTTGTATGCGATATTTGCCGTAGATTCAGGTTGTAGATGCAGCTCATGGTACTGCAGGCGCCTCTGGCAGTTGTGAATTAAGCGTTTCATTTTCCTCTTCGTTAAATAGCGAATTGATTTATCTGTTTTCGTGGCATTTTTTTTATTCCAATAGGTATTAGCCTTTTAAAATAATCATTGGTTGAAACTGCCGAGGTATTTGTCTGTTATATTGCATTTGTCTAATGTCTTTTCTCTGCCTCATAGTAGTGAAATTTGGTGTAACGTTCTGCTGAGATCATGTGACACCGTCTAACATACACTTCATCGAAGAACAAACATAGCGTTAGTGACCTGGTCGGGATTCGAACCCGAAACATTTGATGAGTAAATATCACGAATATTTAGAAGAAAATAAACATTTAGAAGACGGCACATCAGCTTATCTTCTAAATGACGTAATTTTCCCGGCAGTGGAAGCTACTATTCTGTCTCTTTTAGCAGATAGGTCGCTCAGGACCACTCGGTATCAACAATACATACCGACTTCTATTTTCCCAGCACACTTCCATCTTATCTCATCTGTGCTTTGAGAAATCTCATTTCCGCACTGACAGGCGCTTCAAACTGGTAGGAAAGGATGGGAATGGGAGGTAAAGGAGGAAGGTTGGAGAGAAATTCGGCGTCAGCAATAGCCTGTTCTTAATGAAAAGACGCATAGGGGATCATGGCTTAACGTCCCATCCGACGGATGGAGTACTGTACTCAACTGCTCTCCACAGATCACTCAAGTAAGGACCGGTTTAACAATGAAAATATCTTCACTGTCGGGATTAGAACCAGGGTCCTCGTGGTGAGAGGCCAGAGCACTAACCACTCCCTGCATTCTTTACTGTGTGGATGTTTCCGTTGTTCCGGCCAAGTATGTATATTTTATTTCGTAAACTACTCTTCATATTAATGTGTTATATATTTTTTTAAATCTCACGCCTGGAATATTTTAAATCAAGACTAAATTTGTCTTCATCTTTCTCTTTGCTATTAAAAGTCTGTTTTCAAGATGTTTGGTAGTGTGGTAGCAGTAATTTAGAGGAGGCGATCGAGAGATCATTTGCACCATTAAGAATAGTCTGATAGTACATGGTTAGTGTTTCAGTTGGGGACTTAAAGAAAATTCTGCGCGGCGGGGGAATTAGTCCATTCCTGACGAAAGGTGCCTTCGTCTACACTGTAAGACTTCCTTTCCGACGGACGAAGTTTCCTGACCTTGATTTCCTCTCCGCACGTTATCTAAGTGCAGACAGGAATTCCGCCGAGAAGTCTCTGCCACTGCCGGGTTTCGAACCCAAGCCTTCGAGATTGGAAGCGCTCCCACTAACCACCACACCAACCCGATTCCCGGATGTTTGTAACCGAGTGGAGAGTCGTTGCATGCTCATCCGGTCTTGGCATGATTTCAGTCGTGCAAGTCGACACAAATAGCTCTTATCTTTTTTTTATCCAAGTGGTTATGTCACTCAGGCCATGCAACTGATGTCATACTTGCCGTTAAGCTGAAAGCTCTATTTTTTCGACACGCTGTACGAGTGGAGAAACTGGGTGAATTTTTTTCGTAATTCATTCCCTCGTCGCTGGGGCGTGTATTTTAGTTGGGTAATTGTTGTATCAAAACCATGGCACTTCTTTTTTTTCCTGAGAATCACTCCCATGCTTATCAAATGTAATGGCAGCTCTTTTGATCTTGTCACCGCCCGCGTGATGCGTGAAGTACTCGGGTTCGGAATGTTGGTGACAGGTCGCGATTATTCGGATAATTAAATGCTATTCCCAATGGGACAGTCCCCGTGTACTTTTCAATCTCCCAAGCGATCGTGTTTGGGCTTTATTTCATCCAAATGCAGAATTTTGCTTCCAAAAATTTGATCCTATACCGGAATTGTGGTAAACTTTAATTTCAACGCAATTTTTTCGAGAATTTTTTCAATATTCCCTAGTCAAGGACTAGGTCTTTCCATGGTGGAGTGAGCCAACATGCTCCATTGTCTCCTGAAGCTAAACCTTAGATAATAGCAGCAACGAAGTTCGAAGGAGAATTGACAAAAAATGCATTTACCCTTAATAGAGAATTAATGACTACGTCGTTGTGTAGGGACGTATAGATAAGACTGGTAAAATGTTAAATATGGAGCGTTATATTGTATGGCGCCGAAAAATGTGCTTTAAGGAAGGAAAGTAGTTGAAAATAGAGTTGGGACTTATGAAATGTGGGTATGGAGAAGGAAGGGGAATGTAAGTTGGGTGGAAAGGAAGACGAAGCAAGAAGTAGAGGTAGTGAGAGAGGAAAGGAGTTTGATTGAGGAAATCAAGAAGACTGAGAATCTGGATGGTGCAGACTATAAGGGGAGAGTGTTAATTGAAGGACGTGACAGGGAAAAGGATTTTTGGGTAAGCTGGGTAGAGGAAAGATGAGAACTGATAGTTTGGATAGAATAATGGGAGATAGGAGGTATGACGAACCGATGAAGGAAATCAAACGATACATAGGGGTTGGAAAAAAGGTATTATTTCATCTAAACCTTTCTTAACCGGTGGAAGACTAATGATAATAGTTTAGTTTTTTCTTTGCTATCTAAAAGTACACATAGTAGCAGGCTCGTAGCCGGGGGGGGGGGGGGGGGGGGGCTTGTTGGGCTTAAGCCTCCCCCCTCTCCTCCATGAATTTTTTTCCCAATGATTTTGTTGCTCTGATTTTCACTGGGAATGATAATCCGGATTTCACTGCGTATAATTGAAGTGCTAAGTGTCTTGAAACGTGATCACTAGTTTGATGCTTGTTTGTGGTTAATAATTGTCTTTTTCAATCTGATGTGTGCGTATGATTTGAACTTCTGTTCTGGGGCCGGTTAAATTAGCTGCTTCTTAACATGTTAAGCAGTGAACTTTAACCAGTGAGAAGAGATAGGAATGGGCGATGTGAAAGTAAATACCAAACACTGACAATTAAGGGAAGAGATTTGTAACATGTCAGCCCCGAACGGGCAAGGTCGATTTGTTTCAAGTTACACTGCACTAGACGCACTAGAATTAGCCCCCTCCCTCCCCCCCGAAGTAAATTAATAGCTACGTGCCGGCATAGTAGTGGTACTCACTATCTCTGGTGGCTAATCATTTTTCCTATGGAAGGATAAGGGATTAAAAAATGTCTCCGCAATCTATGTCTTGGCTATCTGTAATCTGCCGTGTTTCCTAGGAACGTCCGAGCCATTGTTTTCTCTGTCGACGTCGCAGGAAGTCATGTCCTGTTCCCCTCGAGAGCCTATTGTCCTGTGGATAGCAATATTATATGAGCTGCGGTTGCTGGATATCCTCGTGTCCCGGAATATAAATGGCGGTGATCAAGGGCCTTGCTCATCTGACTGAGTGTAGGGTTGCTTGGGGTATTTTAATTAGAAGGCAGGCATTTTAATTCATCCGCGAAAAAATCACTAGAGAGATCACTTAAGTCAGTTCCCGGAAAACGTCTGTTCACTCAATCGAGATTGTTGTTTCTCGACGTGAAAAAATGAATCATTTTTAGATAACTTAACGAAGAGAAATTGTGAAGGATGCAAATCAGTGAAGCCTTAGGCTTGAATCATTAGATGGTGAATATTAGAGTTGCTATAAATGGTGACTAGAGCCAATGAAGTTGCAATCAATGCTTCAATTAACACTTATTTTATTCCCGAGTAAGCGCCTGCGTATTCGAGTATTTTGTGTGACAAGGGCACAGCGATTATTGTTCTCGAAAATTCGTAATTGTCTGAACAGAAAGGTGTAAATAAGGAGCAATGAAAAAATCTTATCGCTGTTTTGATGGGAAATCTCCTCTGAACACCGGTCACTGGTAAGTTACGCGCCGGTGCGATGACCTGAAAGTTGCGAATCCCCTCGGGCATGAATCTAGTATTTGTCATTTAAATAGGCGTAGTTAAGATAGATCAGTATAGCGTCGGAAATTAGTGCAACCATAATCCTGAGCCTATCCCTAATTTTTACTTGCATGGAAAATGGCATTAGATTAATTGTGAAACCAGGACCGTGGCCGCTTGTTATTATTTTTAAGTGGCAGTAAAAGTAGACTTTGGTTCCCAGATGCCCAAGCTGCTTAGGTTATACCGTTATATAATTGCATATTATATCACTCATTGGTAAGAATTAGGTTTTAGGTGCTCCAACGCCTAAGTCCATAGTGCACCGTCTAGCTAAACGTGCTCCTTACCTCAATCCTAAGACAAACACTTCATTTACGAAATGAGATTTAGACTGGACTTTTGGGTTGTCAGGTCGGAGCGCTACTGACCTGGCTACCATATAAATAATTTTCAAGTGATTAGAATAGTGATCCGACTCATTGCTTTTTGGGAATCACAACAGTTCTTGATTTTGGGCGTTCCGTCGGAAAAAATACCGGGATATAACCTTTGAGATACCTGACCGTTTGCGTCAGGGGACAAAGTTCGTCCGTAATTAGCGTTCGCTACTTCCATCGCGTTCCGTCAGTCACGATAATTTTAAAGTCCACGGAAAGTATTCAATTGGCCAAAAAAAAGGAAGAGAGCTGCTTTGCCCTTTGCCTTCTTCGGAGACGTGGGATGAAAACGTGGAACTAAATGAGAGGGTGCGAATCTGGGGAAGGCTCCTTCCCAGACTCCCACACGGTGTAAGAAAGGAGTGTGCGTGGAGGTGGTACCACACGCGTGGGATGTCGGGAAATGGGGGCTGAGTCTTGCGAAAACTGCCCCCGTGACTCCCGCAGACTGGTGGGAGGGGGGTAGAAGTAGGGGGAACGCCGATCCTGCCGTCACCGCCCCCTTTTAACCCTTTTCCTGTCAAGGGAGTCTTGAGGCGAGCAAGCCGAGCGAAGAATGGAAATAAAAGATTACGTGATTGAAAAATAAAGGAAGACTGGAGTTACGACGGCGGTCTCGGCGGAGTCTTTTTCGACGGACATATCCATCTCGACTCGGACGTGTGGGTTTTGAGATTGAGCAATTTCCTCCTTAAAGGAGCGACCATGGTTCTTTTTATTCCCTTATCCTTCTCCTCCTGCCGCTAGAAATTGAAAGAGCACGCGCCACTGAGAGGTAATGGCGACTGACCGGCTCTTGAATGGACTCGGGCGATCGCGGCTGATTGCCTGTTCCTCCCTCGCTTCCAGACGAGGATAATTGCCGCGCGAATCGCTTGCTGCCACCAATCAAAGTTTTCGTAGCGTTATTTAGTTTAATTTTGGGTGGTCGCCGATCACTTTTCGATACTTGTTTTTGGAGAAAAAATATCACCTTTTCCTAATCCCTGCGGGCAAACCTGGTCGAACGTTATTAACCTAAGGAGGTTTGATCGAGAGCTGAAAATCATGTCACTTCTTTCATGATTTTTGTGGTGATAGCCATAAATGTTCTGTCAATATAATTATAAATGTCGGTGTTTTGTCCTTAAATTGCTTTTGAAATAACAGGTACAGTTAAAAATTCACTTTCGTGAACGGAATCATATCTTTCGCTGTACATTATTCGCCGGTCACCCTTGGAATAATGTTGGGTCGGGAACGAAAATGACCCTATATTTTGAAAAATGCTAGTTAATTAATGTCTCAGTACCTTTTCTTTTTTGTAAAAATAGTGTTATTATTTTCATATTTATTCCATAAATAAGATGATATCAAAGACTGCATATTCGCCTTAGTTATTGAGTTAGTACCAAAGTTCTGCAATTATCGTGCAAATAGTCATTGGTTCGCTGTTGCGTAAATTTACGTGTGGAATAAATTGAGAGCATATGATGATTTACAACTGCATTTTCACCTAAGGGCATTCTTATTCTTCAGTCGAAAGGACCATTTATTTTGGAGTTCTTAATGTCCTGGACAGGCCCACCACTGCGTGCATCTTGGTGCGTTTCGCGCGACGATTGTTTCAGTGCATATATCCACCGTCGTATATATCTTTTTCCTGGCCTATTTTCACTTCGTCTTTAAGGGATTAGCAACTCACACGACGTGGTGGACTCTCGCTTCTTGCTCATTTTCATTCTTGTTTCTTATTTATTTCGTCACGTTCTCGCTCCGCCGAGGAAATGGCGGCCTTTCTCACTCCGATTGGAGTGTCGCGATAGATACAAAAGGGGGAGCCGGCCGATTGGAGACCGGAAGTCCGCGAATGTAGTTAGTTGTCGAGGAGGCCCAGAAAGGAGGGTTACGAATAAGAAATGGAGCCAAGAGAATGGAGGGCCATCGTATGAGCCGGAGAAAGGAATTGTGAAAAGCATCTTGCGTACGCGTGTGTGTGCGTGAAGCGTTTCTTATCTGCTTGCTCCTTTCCTCCTCTAATGTTAGAATAAGGCATCCCGCCGTCCCTTCTGTTTCACGACGGGCCTCCTTATCTGAGCTGGAGTTCGTCTTCCGCTCCGAGATATCGCATTACTGTTGGAATCTCGTTCGCAATTTCTTCCTTCCGCCCCTTTATGGGTGTTATCTTGGGAAAATTGTTGCCCGTATTTAGGAGTTCCTTTCTCCCAGCGGTCCCTGCGAACTTGTTCTTCGCGAATACCAAGCGTTCTAACACACCCAACACACAGTATTCTTAGGGAAATAGAAAGTTATGTATTTGAAGTAATTCCTAACAAATTAATAATCATTTCATCACTATGTATGTACGTGTGTGCACACTAGCCGTTTTGTTGTACCTGTCTCTTGAATGCATATCTCATGTGTTTCCGTAAAGTACTCTTCGTTGCATATAAGTTGTGCATGTATGGTGAATTTCTCTCACCCTCGCACGGTATCATTTAGTTGCAGACGCTCTAGAGTATCTTTGAAAGGAATAACATGTGGCAGTATGTGAGCGAGTTTAAGCGCATTGGCATTAAAAATGAATTCATCCTACTGTGTGAAAAAAAAACAATTATTCATGTGTTCTACAGCGGCTATAGAGCCCTGACAGATAAGGACTGATATTTCTGAAAAATATTTTGAATATGACTTGTATATGGTGATGTCTTAGGGCTTTGTGACACAGGATTGATCTTTCTGAAAAACGTCTTGTTTTTCTTGACGCAGGATGGACATGAGATTACGTTTTTTCTGATCTGTTTTGATAGTTAACTAGCTGTTTTTATGCTCTAATCCCTACCCTGTGACTAATTGTGGTTAGTACGCGAGTGGAGCTGGTAGAATAAATTATTGTAGTTGCCCTATGCCTTTTTATGATAAAATTGTTATCGAAGCGCGAATTCAGCTGGAGGAAAACTTGGTTGGAACAACAAGCTCGGCGTGAGTTTTGTGAGGTAATTTTTGTGTTCTGTTTGCTTTTATGTAATTTCCGCTGACATTGATTTCGTTTTGCAGTTTTTTCTTCATCCTCTGAAGCCTGCCGTGTGCTATCGACGTATGCGCTTGATTCTGCCTGGTGAATCGTGATATTTTAATTTTCTCTTCCGTGATTAAATAATTCGTTTCGATCAATTCTGGAAGCTTATTTCGTGGTGGTGACGTGACAGGATCTATCGGGAAAGGGTTAGTTCGTCACCCATATAAAGTTTCAATTATTGACTTAATCCTTTCGGCATTGTATCGTTATTTCCGCATCCGCTTGCAAGCTTCCCTTATTATCCAAGCTTATTGATTCTGTGGGCCTGATCATCCGTCCCTTTGCAACGCTCTTGGCTCACTGTCCCATTTTGGTTACTTTCCTACCATTCTACATTCTATTACATTTTACATTCTCTAACATTCTACTAATGTAGCCGGTTGGTGGAATTTTAATTTTTTCCACATATTGATTGAATTTTTATTCTTATTATAGTTTGTTTTTATGCGGAAAGAAAATTTCTCTATATAAATGGCAAGATAATTGCGTTCTTTATGACGGAAAACTGGTCGGTGAGTTATAGCTTAAATTCGGCAATTTCTTCTAATTCTTTTGCGCATTATTGGGGATAGAAAGTAGCTCATATCTTGCGAGAGTTTCGAATGAATGGCTCCGTAGTTTCAATTAAAAATGAGAATATTAGGAAAAATAAATATTCATCTTTTGAGCTGGGCGTTTTTTGCTTTTTTTTGCCTTTCAGAGCATAAGCATTAGCTGGTGACTTGCTGTAATGTTTGACGTAACTATTCCTTTAACGAAATTGAATTTTTCATTAGCGGTAAGCGTGTCAGCCACTTTGAGGAGTATTTTGACCGTCTTTTATTTTGGGAGACTGTAATGCATTTTCCTTTTTGAAGTCACTTCCCATTAACAATAATCCATTCCCGACTACGAATGTAACAATTACTGCTTTAATAGACACAAGGATGTATATATCAGAATGTTTTAGCCAGGATTTCGTTCAGAGATTGCTGGACAGACAGACGATTCAGGCATTTCTCGCAAAGGTGCCCGATGCGCAGTAAATTACCATTCACTATTCACCCGAAAAGCTGACCGAAGGGGAGAAATCGGAGTTTAATACCAAACATTTAACTTCGTTTTCCTTGTCCCGAAATGCATAGACCAATGGCGCGCTTTCGCTATCGTTATTCATAGTGCGAACCTTCATTAGGGCATAATTAGCAGCTTTCTCTGTTAGAGCCACTTGCTTCTCAAAGAAAAATCTCTTTTTCGTGACGCCTTAGACCGATGGGAAAAAAACAAAAACAATAACGCCCGCGTTTGGAAGTACAATCGATCGCGCACCAGGGGCTTTATTCAGTAAATACGCGAAAATTTCGAGGATGTTGGTTTATATGGCCGTTATGTACGTCAAACAAGTGTGTTGAAAATTCTCCGAGAAAATTTTTTTTAATGGATCGGAAATTGCACTACGGATCTTTAGTTTGCCATGCCAATGAGCATAACTTCTCGCTGCCCTAGATTCCTTATCACAATGACAATTTTTTGGAGAATATATAGGGGCTTGGTCATATTCGCTATTACGGTTGACAACGTTCGATCCACGAGGATGGATCTTCTTAATAATCGTAAAGGGAGATAAGTCATCGCAGTAAGATTATATTTTGCCGTTAGGTGCGGCAAGTAAGTCTATGAAAAATTCCAGAGAGAAAATGTTTCCTGGACCGGGAACCGAACCACGGACCACCGATCCGACAAACCAAAGATCCGTGCTTCAATTCCTGGACAAGAAATATTTTTCCTATGGTAATTTGCAAGGTTGAGGCATGAAATCCACGATAGATTCTCCCCGCGTAGAAATCGGACCTTATTGAGGCTGCGAGGTCAAAATTCATGTTTTTCGGGGTCCGATTCGTTACCAAGTTAAGGCCTGAGCACTCCGGTGTAAGAGCTTCGGCGACAGTCGCTCTAGCGTTGGGTATGTATAGATAGAAGAGTTCTGTTTGCGCACATATAATCGGTGTGTATTTATATACGTATGTGTATATTTCGCTGTCGTCTGGCTCGATCGTAAATAGTCGCCCTCCCATGCTCTTTTATCTTCGACGTCTGAGGGTCTCCCATTCCTCTCGCTGCTGCCGCGGCTTGGATTGCGATAAGCTCGCGTGCCCATGTGTGCTTTTTGCCCGTCGATACGCATCGGGGGCCACGTACGCCATCCAGGAAATGCCCCGGGCGACTTGGGTCGACTGAAGGCGGTGCCCCTTTCTGCACCCGGTATGGAGAGACTGCACTCCCCTTGGGCGCTCGTCCCTGGGTGCCGTCCACCACCTTTGGTAGTCATGGTCTCGCGAGGCGGGTTGAGTGACCCGTGCGTTTCTTTGCCGAGCCTTACGGCGCGTGGTGTCGGCTGCGTTTGTGTGTATGTTTGGCTCCGCTGACAACCTTGTCTCTCCCTTCTCCCATCACTCCGGGACTGCATCGATGACGTAGTTTGGAGAGTGCTTTTACCGCGTAGCGGCGGAGTGACCTCAGCAGCGATCCAGCCAAGACTGAACTACCTCTTGCCGTACCCGCGCGCGGAAATTGCTATTCAGCGAAAGTGGAAATCAGTCCAGGGAGATTGTGAGTTCCGTCTATCTCGTGGAAACTGTTTTCCTCATTTTATATCGCTTCGATTGTACCTCCATTCGTTTGTTTGTTGGTTGAAATTGCGGTTATTTCAATTGATTGAATTGTTTGGAATTACAAATTTAATTAATCTATCTGCCCATTGTCAGGGGTGATGGTGTTTCGGAGGACGTGATAGAGAAAAGGATTTTGGATAAGCGGGGTGGAGTGAGGGGATGAACGCGGGGTAGTTAGGATATAACAATGGAAAGTGCGTACGAAGTATGCGGAGCTAAAGAATCACATCATATGAAGTAGGAGTTAGGGAAAGAGTTTTTATGTCCGTCTAAAACAACCTTAACCGGTATATCACTTGTGGTAAATGATAATTTGTCCTTTACTTCTCGATTGGAGCCTTGAATCGTTTTATTTATATATTCTGAAATAATTCTGACGTTCCCTTTTTAAGTATGGTTGTAAACGTTCATGCCTGTGCGGATGGTGTTGCTACTCCGCTAGTGATTGCCTCAAGAGAGTAAAACTACTACTTCCATTATATTTATCTGCCGAAATTATATTTATCTGCCGAGTATTATACTATTTCGTTGAAATAGCGAATTATGGCATTAGTTAATGACAGCACTTCTTATTATACAATTTAACATTCCGTATTTATTGTCTCGAGATCAATAAGCAGAATCCTAAGGGCTGATAATTGCCGGTAAATGGGTTGCCGTAGCTCCATAATTTATGTACCATCTATGGTCACTTTCCTAAAAATGACGCCGACTGCATTTTTAATTTATCCTTTAATTTTTCAATTTATGCTCACTTTTTCATGGATCTGGCAATTTCTTCTATAAATTTTGTTTTGTAAACTTTAGCTTGTGCAATCATCTGTATTTATAATGTGGCTTTTGTTTTTTATCGCCCTGCATTTTGGGTGGCACCGTGAGTTTTATTAGCCTGTTGAGGGGGTTGAGGGTGGTAGATTTTTCTCAAAGGTGCATTCTTTCATCGGAATTCAATACATTCTTTCATCGGAAAGATTCAGTGTGAGCATATAAATGAAACTGATTCCCATTGCTCTCGACCCACCATTTGGGCCAACCACTTATCATTATCATTTTTTATCTTTCGCCATGTATTTTGGAAGGCAAATGGTGTTTTGAAGTAGGTCGTATGTATATGCCTGTTGACGGCGGTGTGTTCACTATAAATGCATTATTTCTGGGAATATGGAGAATATTTTTGGAAAATTAATCAATATTATCCCTATTATTTCTCTATCCATCATTGGACTTAACATATTCAATTTTTTTTGTAATATTTCCCGGTTTTTCTTGGAAGGAATACTGTTTTGAAGTGAGTTGCCTGTATTTGCCTGTTGATGGTGGTGGTTTTTTCCCCGAAAGTATAAATGCATTCACTCGCATGGAAGATGAAGAGAAAGAATAGAAAATGGTCCCCATTACATCCCCATCCACAGTCTCCTAAAGGCTCTCCCAGCCGACCCCTTTCGTGGCTTTCCTTCTCTCTATCTCTCCCTTTTCAACGCTGTACCCCGAAGAGAGTCGGTCGCACTTAACGACTCTACCAAGTGTGTTGGCTTTAGCGAGCGAGCTCACTTTTGTCGCGCGACTGGGTCGCCTTCTCTCCGTGCCGCCGTGACACGCCTCCCCGCTTTGAGGGCACACGCTTTCCCCCCCATCACGCGCCCTCACTCTGCCCCTCCCTTTGCCCCGCCGCCGGGGCGGAAGTCTCTCCTCCTCGCCCCCTCCCCACACTAGCCCTCGTTTGCGAACGTCCCCGGGAGCGAGATTTATGGAGAAGTGTGACGCTCCCGTGTGTGTTCGGCGTCTAGCGTTCGTTCGGCGGACACCGGCGACTTTTTAACACCTCTCCGATGCGTGCAAGGCGCGAGCTCTGCTACGAACGACGTGCACGCCATTTTTTTTAGGTCCCACGTGAGTGGCGTTGGCTAAGGGTGGGAAATGCGATGTGGGGTTCGCGATGAAATGTGGGGGAAAAAACTTGGTGAAGTTTACCCTTCCTCCTGTGAACTCTTGTGAGGGGTGTGTCGTGTTGAAGAGTTGAAAGAGCGAGCATCATTTTTTCCCCCGTCGCTCGTGGCCGAGTTTCCTCGTTCAGGAGACGGGTCTAAAAGTGTGAGGTTCGCGCTATTTCGCTCCGAGTGATGCGAATAAAGTTTTTTGTCCTCATGTGTTCTGCCTGGGGAGACTATGAAGATGAAGGGTCAGTTCGAGCTTGTCTCATTATTGTCATCTTTCTTGAGAATGTTTTGACGCTGATCTCCAGTAGTTTCTTTTGTTGGCCATCTACGTTTAGTGGTCACCGTATTTTAAAATGATTATTCTTATGCACATACATCCTTCACTACGATTAGTGGTCACCGTGTTTTAACATTATTATTCTTATGTACATCCTTCACTACTTGCTTCATGAATCTCGCCCGAGGTCTCCTAATTTATCAAATCTCTTTCTTCATTTCTCAAGATGTATCTGATGCGGTTATCCCATCTTTCCAGAGATGTCATCTAACTTCCCTTTCCTCCTGCCCTTCTTGGAGGCTCTTCGGTTTGTTAATCGGTCTAATCCATTTGCTCTTCATCATGTTCCTGTAGTGCCACATTTCAAATGCTTCCAGGTAAGCTAGGTACCTGGAGTGGATGTATTTGATCTTAGAAATTATATTTTATGATAAATATAATTCGGCTTATTCCTCGGTGAAGACGGTTGTTATATGAAATAAATTAATGTCCCATAACTTATTAAAATACTGTTTATAGTATAACGTCGTGGTCGATGTTCATTGACTCGATTTTCTTTTGAGTTGATTACTTGGTCTCTTCCGGGGCGCTACACTTAATTAGGCGAGTCCGCCTATCATGTCTTTCAAGATTACTCATCATAATGATGAAAAGCCTATTAACTAAGGTATATTTCTGGCGTTTCGAAAAACTCCTCGACTATTTACCGTGAGGTCATGGGTTCGAATCCTGTAGTTGTGTGTTTTGAATGTTAATTTGTATTCACTGCTCAACCGTAGTTAAATTACGCTTACCTGCAGTTACGCTTCTCTGCAGTGCACTCATTGAAGACATTGATCATGCAAGTCATACACCCTCTCTTCCTCCAAATCATTTTCCCCTCATTTAAAATCACTTCTCAGCACACTTCATTCTTCCATAAATACCTTCTCTCTTTCCCCCCTCACATTTCCTAGCATTAAGTTGTTTATCTCAGCGCCCTTTAATTATTCGTAGAAATAGCGTCTGTTAACCTTTACCTGTTGATTTTCGTGCTCGCATTTTATCCAGCGTACGGATGCTTTCTACAATTTTTCATTTTTTTACAACCGATTCTCTACCGTGTTGGGTGTGCTTATTAGGGCAAAATTACCATAAGGTATTTCTCCTTCCAGGAGCACATAAAAATGAATGGCCTTTGCCTTCTATGATGATATCAAAGATGACCGGAACATTCGGAGAGTGTCAATTATTATCATTTACTGACCTTGAATATTGCCTCCGCTACGAATTGTTAAGTCCACTTTATACCAGGCTTGTCATTGTACAGTCTGATTCGTGAGGAGATGCGTAGTGAAAATTGCAGTGCGTAAGGCCATTAATCGCGTAAAAACTTCTTCCAAATGCAAATAAGGCTGTGTAGAAAAGACTTATGTACCTACCATTGACAAGCGTTACTCAACACAAGTTCCATGGCTGCTGCTTCAAGGTGTGTAATTCATTGCTTCGTGGCAGTAGTGGTTCTTCGGGAGAGGCGACAAACAGCTCAGTTCATTTGTATCATTTAGGATTGATGTATTATTGGGTAGGGAAAGAAATTTTCAGGGAAAAGAGAAAAATTGAGAGAAACTGCGTCGGAAATACGTGAAAAACGCAAAGGAATCCACATTCTATCATCCCGTCCAACGGACGTAGTATTAAACTCCAAGTGCTCTCCACACAAGCACTTAAATGCATCTATATCTACTTAGTACCCTGCGATCCACCACGAAGGTGTGTGGCAGGGGGTGAAGATCTCCAAACAAGCACTACTTACACGCAAATAAGAGCTATAATACCACTACTCCATGGAGGGATGTTAGATATTACAGTCACGTGTAACTTAGTGGTTATTAACTACACATAGAGACCGGTATAACAATGAAAAATCTCTGCCACTACCGGGAATCTAAACCGGACCCTTGGAATCAGAGGTCAGGACTCTAGCACCAATACCAACCCAGTCCCAGTGAAAAACAGGAATGGAGTCTCGTTATTTGGTGATTATGATTTCAGACCGATTCGTTTCTTTGCCCGCCACTGTTCGACCCTTGCTTTTCCATCATGCCGAGATTATGTTGTTTCCTGCCTCTTTACAGATGGACGGCGGTGTCGTTGACTAACGCTGAGAGGAGTTTAATTTTATCCCCCAGTCCCTCCTTTACGTCCTCCTCCCGATGGCTCTCTCGGGTGCTTGCCGTGGCTTGATGCAGGGGAGGACGTTTGGAATCCGAGGCATGAGTCATTCGCCTTGCGGTCCGATGGGGAAGAGGGGAAGAGAGAAGGAGATCAGTGCACCGAATACTTCCCCCTTGCCTCCTTCCATCGTTAATCCTTCCTCTTTCCCACTCCCATTCGTGACAGATGCTGTTTGCTCGCTCTCGGAATCTTTATTTTTTCCTGTCATCATGCTCAAATTACGCCGGCCACGTGCACCGGTTTCCTCCTCGGCATCTTTTGACTGCGTCGTCACCCGATTCGATATCGCTCGACAAACAAATGAGGGTTTAAGGGGGTGGGGGGCGCTATGTACCCCTCGCATCGCGGAGTGCAGTTCGATGTTATCGGATGGGTGCCGGTTTTGGCGTGTTTTGCCGTTCCGGTGCTCGGCTTGCTCAGCTATCCCAGAAGGATCTCTTTCTCCCGAGTTGATTAATGCAGACGATGGGTGTTTGCCCGCAACACCCGCGTGTTTATGCTCGAATACCGGAGGGAATTCACCGTTCGTGGATATCGGTTATTCATACACACTTGTCTTAAACGAGGGAATGTGCTGAGAACATGGTTGCCAACGTATCGCGGTCGGATCGCGCTGACACATCAATGCTTCTCATCTCTAATGATTCCCCCTTTCTGCATTAATCCTTTGCAGGGTGTGGTGGTGTCTCAATGATTTATTCGGCCATTGCAAGTCAACCTGTCTAATGCCTTGCGGGTGGCTAAGTGGAGAGATATCTCCGCACAGGGTTGTAGCTGGCCTACCCATCTATTTGGTTCTCCACCAAGGTTCTCCATCGTGCTTGTTCTTCTGACGATATCTATGCCCAAAGTAGCGGAGGTAGGCCCGGCTAACACTTGAGTAGTTTTGCTGTAATGCTCTATTGTTCGAGCACAGTTATATTCGTGCGGTATATGAGGTGTTTACTCCAAGAGATCCAGAGAATGTGTTGGCATACCCATACTTAAAGTTTTCAATTTTCTTCTTGTCCGCCTGCTTTATAGTTCATGTCTAGCTGCGTAGGTAGCAATGGGGAATATGCATCGACCAATTGTATTTTTGCGTTCTTCGTTATTTTCTGGTCTCTAATTCTTAATAGCCTTACATTTTTCGTGCTCACTATTTTTACGTTGAAACTGGTTTGAGGTCAGCCTTAGATGGAGGCAGTCAATCGATCGATTGAACTCAGTAAAAACGGGAAAAATTGGTGTAGTATTTATTTAGTTGCGTGATGATGTACATTTTGATTCACGTTAGAATATTTGGACAGTGCTGGAGAGTTGAAGAAGATTTGAAATACAAGAAGGTATGAATAAAGGGGGGGTCGTGGTGACCTAGTGGGTAGAGCACCGAGCTACTGACCGGAGGGGTCCCGGGTTCAAATCCCGGGCAAGAGCCTTTCTGGACACCCCCATCTGAAGTCCTCGTGATTCGATTTTCTACGTGTCAGAACTCGCAGGTGGCCCAGGGAAATGAACTGGCCCCCCTACCCTGAATGTGTGAATTTCACACGCCATTGGCTTAGTACGGGGTGAGCTCTACTCTCACCTATCAAAGACCAACCTTCGGGTTGAATCACTGAGTGAGTGATGAATAAAGGTGTTACGATACACGATGCTATTGGCGGGCTCTTTCCATTGGTCATTCTGTTAAAGGTGCGGCGACGTGTTTTATAATACATGAAAATAAAATTTATTGACCGCATAATTAACGAAGAAGCTCTTAAAAAAGTGGGAAAAAGATGGAGCATGATAAAATGTACTAAAACACGAGACAGCCTTATCTGCCATATCTTGAGACGTGATGATCTATCTCATTATGACAACCGTCGAGGGAAAAGTGAATGGGGAGAATGGCAAAGGATGGCCTCTTGTGAGATATATGAAGGATTTAAAAGAGAAGAATTATGCCAATATGAATAGCCCAGCCGATGGAGGAATGGAGCGGAGAGCTATGTCAAACCAATCTTAAGATTGATGGCCGGTCTTGGGCCCATGCTGCAGTTATTCGGAAATATCCGCAGCACTTTTCGGTCATCATCTCAGACCTTCAACCCTGAGTGAGAGTGAGGGGACGCAGCTCTCCATCGGTTCATGTAGCATCTGACATCTTCATGTCAGGATGCTTCTTCTCTTTTACTCAATTCATTACTCGACTATCGTCTTGTGATCTCAAGATGTATCGATCAAAGCTGCCTCTCCCGTCTTGTCAGAATATTCATTAGCACTACTCGTTATATCACCGCTAGGTAATAGCTGTAGGAAACCATTAAATGCATCTCTTTTTGCCACCAATCCCTAACCCTGTAGTCTACCCAGAAATATAAACAGTTCTGCAGACGTTCATATTCCTAAAGAGATCGAGATGTGTATATGGTAAATCGATTCGAAAGTCTTCGTTCCTCCTTGAGAAGTGAAGTGAAGAAGTGGTACCTTACGCGTGAGATAATATTCTTTCGAAATATAATTACGGGTGGTGAACTCTTTATTAGATTGGGTTGAGTCTTGTGAGCAAGCTGTTTGAATTTTCCGTTTGTCGTATGTAATAATTCAAGGTTGTCCGATAAGCCGAGATTCCACTCTGAATTTGATCCGTCCCGCCCACGATGTTATTGGCGGGCTGTTTCCATTGGTCATTCTGTTAAAGGTGCGGCGCCGTGTTTTTCCGATTGTCCTTGCATCTCAGGTAGGTATTACGTTCTTGGTTACGTTCCCGTCCGAGGTCAACTAGGTAACCGGTCCGCCTCTCCCTTATCGTCGTGATTAAACTCTTCTCGCCCGGAACGTTTTCTTGGATTCACTCGAAATTGAGCTTAATTTATTCCCGAGCAGTTGACTTCGGTCCAGGCGTCCGTATACGGCCAGCGATGCCCTCGGACCTCCTCACCTTGCTTGAAGGAGTTGACGAGCGAAATTGCTTTCAGCACGCGCTTTAAGTTTTAATCTGTAATCGTTTTCCTCTCGCCCGGTAAGTTTTCCGACTGGTTTCCCTTCGCCGTTTTCAGCGCAGGAAGTGAGTAAACTTGAATTTTTCAAGGTTCTGAACTTCCTAAGTACTTACTTGTAGTCTCGCGTCCTGCACCCCCTGTAGTCATCTGGTCGGCTTGCCTCCTCCTCTGACGTTTCTACGCACTAGTCCTCCAGATGATTTCCCTCCCGATATACCTATTTGTGCGGTCGTTTTCTTTCTGTTGCTTACTGCTTTCGAATGAATCTTAGCCTGCGTAAGTCAGAAGTGTTCTTTTCCAGTCTGTGCCTAAGATGGGGCTAATACATAAAATGAGAGATAATGTAGCTTTCTTTTCTTCGTTGCTAGATCGCAGTGGTATGAGTCGAAACCAACAAAAAACGTCCTCTTCTTCTCCCTTTGTGACGAACAACTATGACAAAAACCGACAGTTATTGATAGTATCTTTAACCAACAGAAAATAAAAGTAAGGCATTGTAGATATAGCTAATGCAACGAGGATATTTTAACTATTGTTTTTCTTAGCCGAATATGGCTAATCATTCCCATATTTATTGAACTTCCGTTTTTTCGCTGATGTTAATTGCTTTAATTCTCTGTTAACTCGAACGTTAAAGATGGATGGGTGCCTTCACTTGATACCAGTTTATCCTGTCACTGTGGTGCTCTATTATAGTTGTTACGGTCGTTACTAATTCATTTGAGAAAACAAAATCCCATGATCCCGCATCAGCGCAGAACTTACCACTCCGAATTTGACATCGCCGAACCGAGTTTTCATCAACGGGCGGTTTAATTACCGGTGTAAAAAATGCATTAGTACCTCCGTTAAATAGCCTCAGGAAGATTAAATGAAGCCGCTACGATGAACTTTGGGCACGATTCCATTTTTATACACATGCTGTCTCCATAAGGTGGGGGCTAATCCCCTCCAAGCACCTTCATTTTGACATCATTGTGACCCATAGGTTTCCATGCCAAAGCCTCCTCCAATAAATTCTAACCTCTTTGGTTCATCACTGCGTTACTTTTAAGTTATTCGAGAGAGGCAGCCGACAGCTGATATCATTTGTGTCACATTAGGATAGGTAGGTAATTGGGTATTGGTGACATTTTTTTGGGAACGGAGAAAGGAAACCCGGCGACGGCATAAGCCTGCTCTCAAAAGGCGCCAAGGGATCCACGGTTTAACGTCACATTTGACGGAAGGACTGCTGCACTCGAAGTGCGTTATTTCTCAGCCATACCTATTTGCATTGAGGTAGGCAACTCATGGATTTGTTTTTCATTGAAATGCATTTCTACGGATACTGTTAAAGTGATTTGACGTTTACGGTTGGCTCGGGCACTGCACAGCTACCAACTGTCGTGATTCCTGACTATTGGGAAAAAGGAGGTGATCGTTTTTTTGTTCACACTTCGGACAAGGTTTGTGCGACGGCTATCCGCAGAAGGCAGATGCCGTGCGCCGCCCTATTCGTGTTTTGAAGTCTTACCTTGGGATTCACGCTTCGGTCCCCGGCACGCGTCTCCGCCTGCCGTCCGCCTGCATCAAATTATGATCCCGCCCAACTTTCGCACCCGTCAGTCTCCGGAAGATGCCTCGGGTGTCCTTCCACTCGCTTCTCTCCCTCAGACGGATGGATCCTCATCTGCTTCTCCACACCAACGTGATTTTTTCCTCGACGCTTTCGACGTCCCGAATCCCTCCGGTAGCACATAGTTCACTGGAGTGGGTGCGCTCTCCAGTGGCTGTTGCTTGGGCCCCTTGCGCTTCTCTGGCTTTGCGTCTCTCGGATGAGACTTAAACTGGGGGGAGGGGTTGGGGCGGAAGGGTGTGTCGAGGCGGAGCTGTGGTGCCCTTCCTCGAAGATCGTGTTTCTCGAAGGGAAGTGCAACGAAAAAATAATAATGCACCCGGGAAACTTTTCCAGTTCTTTTTTTTTTTGGGACGGTCGTCGTCGGGACTGCACCCGTGCACAGCTGAGTTGTGCCACCCTCGCAGCCTTTCCAGTATTTTTTTTTCATTTTTGTTTCATCCCCTCGATCCGGACGCTAAAACATGAGACGAATGTGTCGGGACATGTGTTCGGGTGAAATAAGTCGGCTAGTGTTTACTTCGCGTTGGTTCGACTTTTTCTCAGAGGCACATCGGATTATTTTATACTTCGTGTAATATTATATGTTGAACGTCTGCATCCACGCCAGCATTGTTCCCCGGCAGCCACCGCGAGGGTGTGTGGTAGGGGGTGACTTCACACCAGGCGTGCGTTATCGACGATAAATAGTCATGTAATTGACTACACTACTGGCTGATCTGTTAAATACTAACTTAATAAGAGGTCACGGAATCTTGACCTGCAATACAGCTTCAAGTTAACATCCATCCGGATAGACACTGAAAAACTCAAATACAAATATCTCTTGTTACGCGCCAAACATGTAAGAAGTATAAAAAAACAGTCATTCGCGATGTGCATGAAGAGCTTCAAGCAGACATGCGTGAAGTCTACATTGCATATTCTAAACAACTCTTCGATGATATACCTATTTTATTGTACGACTATAGCTATTGTGTAGGTATTGTGTCGCAATACTTACCGTAAACCCTTAAGTCCAAGTATCAATCAATCTGGGAGAGGTCTCTGTGTGGGCACGTCTAGTTAATGCAAGCCCGCGTTGCGTGATATTGGAGCAACCAGAACCAGCCCGCTGTGTAAATTTCACACGCTGTAGAAATATCGTCATCTTCGTGAGCTCTACTCTCGCTTGCAGGACCGTCCTAAGGGTTTCGATGCCGCTCTGCTTTGGATATCAGGTACACGTAATCTGCTTGCAGAGTTTTATATCTAGTTCATATCTATGTTAAGTCAAATCTGGGCAGGAAATCAGCGGAAAGCTTTAATGCACGTGACCCAAATGAATGGAATTAAATCCGCTCTGTGAGTTAAAAATGCGTGGGAACGAACGCAAAGCGTCTCCCGTTAGTTTAAAAAGCGAAGGGCAAAAACTACTTAGCTCACGAAGTTTTCATGGTACATTTATTGTAGGGAGAAAAACCCACTAATGTGGGTACAAGGAAAAAATAATATTAGCCGCTCCTGATTTAATTGGTTGTACATTATTGAAATGGAGTGAGGGATATTTATGTTGTTCATGAGCATTTCTTTTGTAATAAGTTCTCGTCCATAGCTTCCAGCCTCGCCAAAGAGAGAAACACTACATTGAAATATTGCAGCGCCTGTGTAATGAACAAATATTATTATATTCTGTGAACAAATTAAATCATCGTCATCAGTCAACAATCCTTATATGCTTGACGAAACTCTCCACTAGATTCTCCTATCAGCTAATCTTTCATATTTACGCATTTCTTCTTTTTCTCATCTTTCATTACTTTCTCTCTGCATTTTCTACGACGCCTTCCTTTGCAATAGTATTCTTAATAGTCGTATCGCTATTCTTTATTATCCGGTATTCTAATACCCACTTCCAGCTGGTAATGTAATACACTCTATTTGTCACGTTATTTTCAAATTATTCTTGCCTTATTTCCAAAATCTCGATATTCATGGATACACTCCTCTAGTAAGGATCCATTATTAATTGAGTAGAAAATGAATGATATTTTAATGACTCCATTAGAAGTATTGCGATCTTTTTTCGGCATGTGTTGAGCACAAACTGTTATCAATCCAATTAAAATACGTCGAAGCATAGATTTCACCATTTTTTCATCATATACATGTTATAATCGTGTTTTCTTTGGATTCATTTCATGAGAGACACAGTTTGATGAAAATCTGCTCTTATCTTGAATGTGGGCAAACGTTTTCGCTTATTACTTAATTAATCAGTAGGTAAATTAGAGAATGTTGCATGCACACATTATTTTCATTGGGATTGAATTGCCTATATTCTTCGGGACTTTATGTTCATGGGTGTATTTTGTCATGAACTCGACTGTAAATGAGTCCAGTTATTTCGATTTAGAGTGCTCTTTTCCGTAATGGTTGCAGGGACAATTTAATTTTTGGCTAACAGCCACAACCCGTTGGTACCCGAATCGTGTGGTAGCATGTGCTTGCTGGGGAGAAGAGGTCTCTTTATGTCTTTTATGTAAAATCGATGAGTGCACAGAAGGCTAAAAATGTCTACCGTAAAAATTTCACTCACGAGGCATTTCCAGTTTCCCGCGACACCATATATTCCGGCACCCGAACGGCAGACAAAGGTGAAATGCGCATTCCGGGACTCGAAAATCCCCAAATTCCTCTGTGAAATTGAAAAATAAATCTGCACAAAGGCAAAAAAGATGTAAATGAATCGTCGTATTTTCACCCTCCAGCCCTCATCCACCTGGAATTCCAAAATCTCTCCCTCTCTTCCTCTCATGCGCCTTTACCCCCTTCGACCCGGTTTTGATGTTCACTCCCTTACCCACACCATTTCTCTCGTCACTCCTCCCTCCTATTAATATGGCTGCATTACTCATATGGGCTTCTCATATCCCATAACCTCTGCACCCTGCTACGTAACCAACCTTATTCTGACTGCTACATCCATTAAAAGGCCGAATGAACTAAGTTCGTTTTACTTATGTTGTCATCAATTATTATTTTAGCACCATTTTATTGGTGTATTGGTATATAGCGTGGTTTAGGATGGCAAATGTTTTAATTAATTCGCGTTCGGATAGATATATAATTAATTTTTGAGTGGTGATCTACCGGTATTGGTAGTTTAGACAGACGAGGAATCTTGTACATACCTCTAAAAATTCTAATGCTACTGTATCCACCTAATTTTCACATGAAGTTCTTCTCAATCTCCGTTCAGGGATAAAATATTACCAAATTTCTCTATTTCTTCCTAATCTTATAGTAATCTTTGGGTACTTCGTGGTATATTACAATCATTCATGTAGTTACTGTAGTTTAAATGATTTGTGCATCTTGAGAACTGAGCGAGTAGATGTAATAGCTGAGATGATGTACAGCATAGGAACTGATAGAATCGGTGCTCTTATCACTGGTATTGTTGGTGCTAAATCAATATAATCATTATCCACAGTGAGTGGATACTCCATGGTCGATCAGGCAGGTTAGGTATGAGCTCACCAATTAGGAATCCTAATGGTGTTTTAAATTCACTCTTAGGTTTGTTGGAAGCACTTCCTTTCCCTGCGCCATCTGTGTTTTCCTAGAAAGTTATGGTACCCTGAAAACCACACAGATGGGTTTAGCTGGATATGTCTGAAAAAGTCTCTCCTGGGTTCAAACCTAGTTTCTCCCCGTCGATAGCCCTACGCTTCACACCTTTGGCTATTATGTTGTCGTTAAATCACTATCGTTAACCTCTCTTGCCGCGGCATAGAAGAAGACTACTTGTGTATCAGATGACAGTTTGAAGGAATGTTTCAAAGCTAATTAAGGAAAATGAAAAAGGGTAATGGTCCATATTTTACTGTACCTACGTAACTGTTACCCTTTTCGTGCAGTTCAGACCCATTACGGCTGGAGCTCGTTCTTCACCCCTTGACGCCACTCCGGCCGCTGTAAGACCGATCCCCTTTCCACCTTTGACACCCCCTCTCCTCTCCCCCTTCACCGCCGGTGTCCTCCTGGCTCGGTGCCACCATTCCTGGCGTCGCGACGGTGTGGCACGTGACCGGAGCGGGGAGAGTTTTTTTTCCCGCAACCATACAGCACCCGGTGCCGCGCCAGACGCCGCCCGCCCTGTGTATGGGGACGCTGTGTCGGGAAGGCATAAATTTATCGCGTTTCGTGGAGTGTGGGAAACCTTGCTTCAGCAATCGTTTTTACCTCTGAAACACTTCGGTAAGTGAGGAAGGGTTAAGCACATGCATAAGTATGAGGTCAAATTAATCATCGCGTGTCGCGAACAGCCTTAAGCTATCTTCATGGGCGCGATCTTTTCACCCAGCAGTTATGTGTTCATGGGACCTATTAGAATTTATTCAACGGGCAGTTACTCGATCACTTAATGCTTTTTATCCATACGCATTTCATGCTTTATATGATCTGATGAATGGAATACATGCTTTATGCCCTAATACCTGTATTAAACCAGCGGAAAGACTCATTGCAAATGGTATTTAATAATTTTTTAGTTAAGTAATGAACTCTTGCTGTTGACTATACATGAAAAGTCATTGTAACGTTTTCTCCGGGGTAATCGGGCTTTAGGATTCTCCAGCTCGCCTCGCCTCATAAAGGCATTATTCGACTGAACGTTGGAACTGAATATATCAGCATAATTAATAATAATTGTGTTAGTTTTTTTCTTGTAATACATTCACTATTAACGACAGAGACAAATATTTGAACGGAGTTCACAGGAGTTTAGAGAATGCAAAATAAATATCAAGTTCATACAGACAAAAAAACCACTGTTTTCCATTGGCGTATGAAATTAAAGGATTGAGAGAACAATTTAAAAATGAAAAAAAAATTTTATACATAGTTCCTGAATATATAGTTCCTTCCAATAATGAGTGTTTTGAAGTGCAGTCTCTCCCTACAACGCACCCTTGTGGTTCATTGCTCAGTGTGTATATATTTGATCGAGGTTCAACCTTTCCCCCCTCTCGCTCTCCAAACGTCATCCCAAGGCATCTGGAAACATCTCAAGTGCTGTATTCGCGGCTGGGTTTTGATCCCGGGTGCATGGAGAAGGAAAACGATTCCTTTCGTGTAAGCAAGAGGGCCACTCGCACGATGTGAGACGGGCGATCCCTGTATATTTTTTCCTCTCCTGCTCGTCTCCCTCAAAGCGTGTCCCGCTGCGGCTGCTCCCCTCGACCGTGACGTGCCCCGTAAGGCCCTCGTGGGCCTCTCTTGGGGCCTCAATCCTCCCCATCTGTCTCCTCCCCGAAAGCGGATCTCATGCTTCCTCTCACTAGCCACACATTGCCGTGCTTTCACGCACCCTATGTACTCTCTCCCACGCGCTATGAACTCATCCAGCCATCTTCCTCCCATTTTCCACCCCACCTTCTTCCGCCTCTTAGGCACTAAATTTTCCATCCCTTGCCGCCCAGGGTAGGGCTCGGGGATGAGGACCTGGTGGACCAGAAACTAATTAGAGCGGCGGCGTCACCTGAAGGGGATCGGATTGGTTTGATGGTTTCAGTACTAAGGGTGAGTTTGAAACCATCGGGATCAACTTGAATACGTAACCAAGGAGTCACGTGGTACAAACACGAATGGTTTCGTAAATTTGTTTTTTGAATCGCTCGTTAGAATCGTGCTCATTGTTTTTGCTTGGGTTTTTTCCCATTCGTCTCCAACGTATAATCCCCGGATGAGAGAAAATAAAGTGAAAACAATGAGTGAAATTTTAATGAGTGATTCAAACATGCCAAATTTGCATACTATTCGTGTTTGTACCACGTGACTCTGTGGTTGCCCATGCGAGAAAATCTCAGCCCTTCCTCCGTTCCCTGATAAAGTTTTGCCCTTACCCCATAGCGAACTAATCCTAATTGGTGCAAATTACCTCAGTTGTCGGTCGCCTCCCCCGGATATTACTGCATACTACGATGTTTTCTAATCCTTCTCCCTGTTACGTTTAAATTACCCCGTTCATTTTTTCAAGGCATCGTGCCATGCAACCCTCTTGAAGTTCCACTCTCTCCCTTTTGACGTTATGCAAACCTCGTATAATCGAAAGAAAAAGTTTATGTTGGAGGTCACGACGGAAATTTTAACTAATCTACTCGTTTGCAGTGTTGATTGGTGTGCTGATTTGAATTTGAAGCATGTCTACGGGCTGTAATTAAGTTCTATTGCCTGCTGTTGCTGGCAACTGAGGGAGAAATAGTTCGGTCATCTTTTTGTTGCCCTGTCTCACTTCATTTGCGTCATCCGCTTTTTGGGCGTCGATATATTGAGGCTGTATCCTGCTTAAAAGAAAATTTCTCCGTCCCTCGTTCTGCGTCGAATGTTTTTATATCAATTCGCTATGCAGAGGAGACGGTAGCGGGCTTGATCGTCGGCACATCATAGCTTCGCACAAAGAGTGTTCTTTTCGTTTTCCATTCGTTACGATATCGTCGTGAACATCGGTGACCGTAATATGATAGAGAGTCATTTGGTAATAAAAGTTGATACCTTACCATGATCGAATCTTGTCAGTCACGAGTTTCTGTGATTGTGATCAAGCGACTCTTCAGATCGAATCCATCTTACCTAAATGCTAAAATATTGGACAAAAGCTCATATATAGGTATCTAGATCTTTTTACAGGGTTCTCTAAATTAAATTCACCAATGTTACTTGATTAGTAGGTGTATTCTCTCCCACTGTTACGAGAAATTCAAACGGAAAATGGCATGGATCGTTATTTGCGATGATAGTTTAGCTATTGCAACATAAACTTCAGTATTCTACCTGCGGGGAAGAGACTGGGAAGTTCTCCATTATTAGTTAATTAACAACTTGGCTGTTAGTTCCTTCGGCATAATTTTAGGTGATCGATTTTCGCTGAATTTTGCATGCGTGTTTTTACTCGTGGTCGCTCTCCTACGGTCTTATTCCAAAACGATACAACTCTTACTCTCGCGTTCACGTTCCTTCTCGGATGAGGTGCGCGTAGGAGGCTTGCTGCCATGCTTAGAGCCTCTCCCACCAAGCGTGTTGGGGGCCTGCCGGCCATCGAGTCGCCCCCTCGACTCACTATGTACTCCGTCCACTCTCCCCCTTCTCCGCCCCTCCCACTCCGATCCAATTATCCCCCCCCGACTCCTGCATCCAGCCCACGCTCTTCCCGACCACCCAAATGGAAATATACAGCCATCCATCCCTCTTCCACTCCCATCAGTGCCGCCGCCAGAAATTTTTCCGAAGTTGGGGTTTCTCAGACGTTCGCCCGCCTACTCCGTCCGTCCGCAGGCATGATTCGTAGTGTCCGGCGACATGAGTTTTATTTCTTTCTTTCGTTTTTTCACCTTGAAGTTTTAAATAGTCTGTGCAACCTGTACTGACTCTCGAAAACTATGGATTATATTATGACTCAGATTAACAATAAAACCTAACAGCATACGTTCTGCAGGAAAATTTAATAATATGATAATATTGATTGATTATGGATTATTATACAATATGAGTGTTTAGCAAGTGAACTTAGATTTCAAGGTCGCCGTGTTATAAGCGGGGTGGCTTTGTGAGTAGACAAAAAATATATTCTGAGACGAGGCCCGGCCTAGCTAAGAAAATTTCAAAGAGAGTAAATTTTCCTTCCCTTTTCCTCTTAATTCTGGTCAAATATAGTTTCGCCAATGTTTGACTGCATATTCACGGAAGTAATCGAGCAGTTCATCAGGCGGTAAAAACAAAAATAACCTTGGCCTAACCTTCTCCTATTACGTCTATTAAGCATAGTGACATTAGCGGCAAACTGCAGTCTCGATGTCAGTATTTTTTTACTTTTCATTTTCTAACTTTTTTCTGCTTTAATGTTGAGTGCATGTAGGGAAAAGTAAATTGATCTTTTATTTTCTATTTTAATATTAAATCTTGACAAATATGAAGTTTTAAAATCATTATACCCCCTCTTTCCCCCGCTGTCAGGTAGGGCCTTCCCAAAAGAAATTTTCCAAAGTTATCCCTGGTTTAAAGTTTTATGAACGATTCAGTCCACCCATGATACAGTATGAAACTCTTTCTACTAGGCTCGCACCATTCTTTTGAGTGAAAGAAGAAAGACTCTATGATCTCTCATTTTTGGCGATGTGGTGGCTACTTACTTTACATACCTACCTAGTTCTTTAGCTCGGTATACTTCGCATCCAACGAATTTCTCCGCGTACCAAGCTTGTTCAGGGACACGTTCACTTTTCCTCTCGGAAACAACGCACGCAACCTGCATTCTCGCGCTGCCACGCACCTTGTCACAATCAGTCGAACCGCATAATCCCACTTCCCTCGAAGTCTGAAGCACCGCCTACCCATTCCTACCACCTTCCCCCCAGACACTGCCATCCACCAGTTTCCGGCCATCGCTTTTCCCCCCCCACCCCGGCTGACACCCTGAATATCCTTCCCTCGGGCGGGGAAGGGACTTCCTCCACAGCCCCCACTGCTCGGTCACACCCCCTCACTTCCACCCCTCTCTCAACACCGCATCTCCGTCCTTCTTTTTTACTTCGTCTTGAATTCGAAGACTTCCTCGCCTCACCTCCTTGATTGCATACCATCTCTTGGAATAGTTTTTGCGCCCCGTTTCCCCGTCGTAAGTTTGTAACGTGGGTGGCACACCTCGAGCTGGATAACCTCCGCGATGATTACTTGCTTCTGTAATCCCTCTGGGTGGCGAATTTATTACATTGTCCCATTTGCATATTTTAGGGTGAAGTAATCGCTGATGACGTACTTACGTACGTCATTATTTAACGCCCGTTGTAGTATTTCGATTGCTATGTGAGTGCCCGTCGTTAAGCTCGGTATTCATTCATGAAGGGACAATGGAGATCGAGTGAGTGGCTAGAGTACTGGTTTCTCTTTATATAGATGCAATTACAAATCGCGGTATTCTTAGATTTTTGTTGGAATCCTGATCCACTCTCGAGTGCCGTGTGGAGAGCATTTCAAGTTCAGTACTCCGTCCGTCGGATGGGACGTCAATCCGAAAGCCTCCGTTGTTGAGAGGAAGCAAATTTTGACACCTGGTTCCACTGTACCCTTCCCTTATTCCCATAATTGCCACCTCTTCGCAACAATACACCCATCCTTCATGCGCAAACGACCCTAGTAACCGGTTGCCTCAAGTAATAACAAAAACATTGAAGAAATTAGGCTTCCCTCCTGCTTTGCGTGATATTTACTCATACCGCTACGTGGGAGAAGTCTCACCACTTTTTTCTTTTTATTTTTAGGTATAACTGCGGCCTTCATAGCATCAATAATGCCGTCGTCGGAATTTCATAATGGGGCTTCATGTTAATCAAAGACTAAATTTCATGGGTAGTTTTATATCTACAGGGCATAGGACGATCTTTTGATGCTTCCAATATCCAATTTTCTCACCAGCTATTATTTGGTAGCACGCCGCTATCATGATCAGATGTATTATTAGTAGAGTGATGATATGCTGAAACCGAAGATCTTGACAAAGTCTTTTATGCACTTAACCCTGTTTATTTCTTAAACATTGGAGTCTAATAAATGACGGAATTCATCGTTTTTGTAATGAAGCCGTAGAAGAAAGTGGTTCGTGATGAGCAAGCGATTAAGGCGTTTTATAAATTAGGGTTACAGCGCCCCTTTTTAAAATTCTGTGTGTGCTTCGACGGTGGCAAAGGGTAATTTTTCAGTCGTTGAGTTGTATAACCACTTCTCAGCCTGTTTGTGGTAAAACTATACAGACTCAGCTTGGACGATAGTTGCATTGATTTGGAAAGTGGGATACTGCAGAGGAAATTATTTGTGAGTGGATGAAGCAGGTGATAGCGTGAAATCGTTTTTTGAAGGTTACGATTGGGGGGAGAATGTTTGGTAATCATGGTGGAGGTAGGAAAGAGGCGTTTTGATGAAATGCTGCAATCTTGCGGGACTAAATATGGACATTTTTTGAGCACTGATGTTAACGGCTGCCGGGTAACTTGTGGTAGTACTAATTCCGACTTTCCTTATATTATCGACCCGCCCTTATTGATATTAGTAGTAGTTTTTAGAGTGCATTGACAACGAGGTCACTAGTACTACATACGGGTGTCAATTGATTCATGTTTTTTTTTACCTTTTAAGATAAGTTTTCATTGAGTGTCCTTACTCTCTTCCACTGTGAATTTCAGTTGTCTCACTATTGTCATAAAACCAGATTTCAAAGCACTAAAAAAATTAATTAAAAATAAAAACGCCAAGGTTGACGTCGACTCAAGGGTGATTCGAGAACTTGCAACTCTGCAGCTTGAACTCGTTTTGCATTTCGCTCAATCTATTTACATTTAATAAATAATTGAAATTCATTTTAAGGCGTCAAAAATAAAAATTTATGTGTGTGCAATTTATAAAAAAACCGACATCAGTCATACACTAGTCACGCAGCCGGTTTCGTCAAAATAGACAAGTGCGCGATTCAGCCCATCAGTGTAATCGCCTCAAACAGAATCAAGTTCTCGTCCTACGGCGTTGAACCGTGTACTTATTCCTAATGTAATTTATAGGTGTTAAGTGCTTAGAGGGGAATCCCGTTCTACAAAGCGGGTAGGAATGCCAGTATTATTCTAGTGCACACTACTGAACTCCATTCGAATATAAATTGCTCTGCTGCAGAACTTGTAAAAATTTGGTTCTCATTACCTTTTTCCGCAAGAGAGTTCCCCCTTAAGGTGCGTACAGATTGAAGGAAAGGAGTCTCAATACTGGTGTCGAGTGGACAGCTTCGGGAGCGAAATTTTTCTTCATACCCTTGTATTGTGTACTGTGCGCAGCAGCCTCTGCTTCCACAAAGGCCACATTCATTCAGATCTTGATTGTTTTATTTCTCCTATCGTACGGTTCCTTTCCACTTCCGTCGCACACCCGACCTTTCTCCACCTCCCCCCTCCCCATTTGGGAAAAAGGGAAGTTTGAGAAAGACTACTCCCCCCCTCTTTCTTCTTCCATCCCTCACCATCGCCATGGAGAACTCAATCCCGACCCCATAAATACAGGCGCTTTATCTCCCTGGGTGTCCGCTCGCTCTCCTCCCCCCCTCCCAATCCCTCCACACACACCATCATTTCATTTCATTGCTTGCTCTCCCCCCCCCCCCCCCCTTCCCGGACAGATTCCTTTCACCCCGTCCTCCACAAACAACCCTGAGGGGAGAAGTTGTCGCAGTTGTCGCTGCGACTCTTATAGTAGACTCTCGGCGTCGTCAAACAGCACGCGCCGCCGCTCATTGGGTCCGGGAGGCGTGAATTACGACAATTATGTGATTTTGGAAAAGTGGGAGGTGGGGAGATGAATTATCTCCCGAGAAAACATAATATCTTGTCCGCTGCTGGCTTGTTATAGCCTCCATCTAGATATTATCCTTTGAAGAGCGAAGACCCCCGGGTTGACTGGGCTCTTGAGCAACTCATGCTCGAGGAAACTGTCTGGGATTAATCGTTCTCGAAGCGTGGCGTGTTGTCGTCAAGTGAGGCGTCTCCGAACTAACGAGTACTCTCGTTTCTATCTCATTGCCCATACTCTAATGAGGATGACGAGATAACTAACTTATAATTCATACTTTTGATGAATTCTAGAAAAGAGGACGTAGGTTGGTTTAATCCGAAAAAAATCTCCTTCCGTGGTGAATTATTAAAAAAAATGTCATGCTCTTCAATATTCATACAAAACCCCTTCGTTTTTCCTGCATTGCCGGGGGTTTCGATTAGCTATGCGATAACCTGTATATTCTCTTCTATTAAACTGGATTTATCTCTCAAAATCTACTGCGAAAATGCCTCTCTATTTGTCGCCTCTTCACGAACATACCGCGGCAGTCTTAATTACCTCACGTACCCTGACGTTCGCTCACTAGCAGTCGCACGCACCTTAATTTTACGTCTATAAGCGTAGGGCTCCGGTTAAAGTATCACAGGATCGAAACACTATGATGATGGTGATGAGCGACTCGTGACGAAGTGCGTGAACGAAGCATGAGGAAGCCTTCGAAGCAGGCGCAAGCCCAGTCCGTAAGCCTTTATCAGTAACTGCAGGAGCGAACGTGGTGGCGAAGTGGGGTGTACGGAGGGAGCATGCTATCCCTTCCATGCAAGAGGCGTTCGGAAGAGGGGAAGCGATGAAGTGGGACCAAAATAAGGCGCAAAACTTAAGGGGGGAAGAACGAGTGTGGCGGGGGGAGTTCTTACAACCCCCTCCCCACACCCCCACCTATATCCGACTCTGGTTGTCGCAGAGCACCCTCCCTCACGCCCCCTCGCCCTCCAACACACGACTGCGAAGTCAAAAGGCGAGGCAGACGGCCGCCACAGCTTGCGCGGGGCTGGTAAATAAGATTTCCCTCGCGCGACGGTAAAAGAGGGAGATTGAGGAGGAGGTGGAGAAGAGTCATCTCGCTGCCAAGAGCGGAGAAAGAGCCGGAGTGGGAGAGTTTTTGAGGACGTGAGGACCCGGGAGACCGTGACCAGAGGCCCCGGCGTCAGACAGACGTCGAGGGCCCCTGCCCGCCTCGTTCTCACGTCTCGAGTCGATGGAGGGCCTTCCGAGTGGCTGGTCTCAGGTCGGGCATCCTTAATCAGAAACGCTTCAAAACAATGAAGGTATTGAGCCACGATTGGAAAACGCCGTGAGCACGGACACGCGCAATGCTCAGAATGTTGGTCAAAGCCTGCTTGGCCCATGCTAGTTGCGTAAAATGGAAAACAGTGTGCGTCCTTCAACATTGGCGAATCCACAAACGGGCAAGGCAATACAAGTTTTTAGGTCCTTCCGGTTATACGAGTTTCGTCTGGTAAGGTGCAAGTTGCTAAACGGCGAATCAGCAACTGCAATAATTTATCACGTCGATAATAGGGAAAGGGAGGTAACAAAGAGTGCTGGCCACCCACCCTCAAGAACCGAGTTTGAAACCCTGTAGAAATTTCATTGGTTATCCCTTCTTCAATGCCGCGCGGAGGGTATTCTCCAAGTTCAGTGCTCCGTGCGTCGGATCGGATGTAACGCTGTGGCGCATTTCGCTAAGAGCAGGCCAATGCCATCACCGGGTTTCTCTCCACTCTTCCCCCTTTCTCTTCCAATCCCATCCTTGCATCTCTCCTCCCAGTCTGAGACGCCTTTAAATGCGGCACAGACTTGAAACCACTTGGATTCATTGATGAGGTGCTATAGCCTGGTTTCGTTACCCATACATGACGGTTTAGTATTATTCCGCACCCATAGATTCGGTTATTCATCGTAAATATACTGGATTTTATTGCAGGGATATTACTGTGCTCTTGAAATTCCTAAAACTGAAGTTGTGTGATAGTTTTCGGGGCTTCTGCTGAAATTTATTAAAATTGAGCCTTGATGTTTGCAGGAAAAAGCTTTTATTTTACTCTCCCTTGGCACGAAATAATTTCCTCGGGGTCTTTTCGTGTTTGACTGAATCTTTTCAAGGATCAAGACTCGAGAGTATTGAGTATTCACCATAGTTTCCATACGTGTGCTTGTGGTGGAACAGGTTCTCGATTAAGAACCCAGTCCCATTCATACGATCAAAGAGGAAAGAGATCGTTCGCGTGGAAGCACCATTTGGATTCAGAAGGTCCCCAGACCGCTGCCTCTTCATCCTCATATACACCTCTCTCTTTTTCTCCCTCAGTTTTCAGTGACCACCACCGGAAGTAGTCATCCTCACCCCCTGACCCTACACTTCCCGCTGTTGGAGGTCCCTCTTTGAGAGCGTGTCCAAAGGGGGGATGTTTTCGGGGGATGAAGTGTGGTGAGAGGCGGACGAACTCACTTGGGGCTTTTTGAGGGACCATTCGGGCCTTCCCCCATGTGATTTTGGTGGCCCGGAAGTTCTCCGGGACCCTACTGTCGGTGAAAAAATTATGTAGACTCGAGTTCGAGCACCGATTAAGAATGAACCGTAAAACTTACACGAATGCAAATTACATCAAATTTTAGCTCATTTTATTGTGCGTTTAACCATACTTTCTGACAATTTTTATATTGCACCTCTGATTTTTTTATCGCGATGAAAACAAAAAAGTACCGGTTTTTTTGCGTTTTCTAAGGGAGTGCTCTCTTTGACCTCTCATAAGGCAAAACGTTGGAGTTCAATCGTTATGAAATTTTAGCACAGTAACGATATATCCTTTCCTAATGATATTCTAAAATTTCACGTCATTCCATTTAGCCATAAAAATTTTGTTATTAATTTTATGAAACAACTTTTTCTTGGTAATGAATGGTCCCGAAAACTTGATCTTGTGTGAGTGGGTGACCTCTCTTGAGCGTCTATGAGCGAGAACTCCTTCCTTCTTCCTCCCGTCTTCATTTTGTTTGCAGCACCACCATCATTCCCCGCTTTTTCCTCGAACGGAACACTGATTGAGCACTCTTTCTGTACATTATATGCACCAAGAAGTCCGACTCAGGACCTGAATATCCTATTATAGCGGTGGCAGAATAAATGTAATGACTGCCGTCGTTACCTTCTTTGTTAGTTTCTGATTGAACCTTCTATAGGTGATCTGTTTTCAACTTTTCAAAGTCGAAAAGAATCCGCCTCAGTTTAAAAATTGCAGACTCTTTTGCAATGCTAAAACTTGTTGGGGACTTATCGTATAATTTCTTCTTTGTAGACGTCAAAATGGCATAACTGTAAAAACGTGATTTTGTAGTTGCGTTAGTAGGTGTGTCCTATTATTAAACAGGCAAAACCAAATTCCCATTGATCAAACGGTTGTTCTGAATTCGGAGTTATTAATTTTCCTCGTCTTATTTGTTTTCCTAATATTTTGATACCAACGAGTTTTGTGTCGTGTGAAAATTGGAATCGATAGCCCCTTTAATCTCATCCTTTGACTTTTGGCATAATTTGGTGTAGATCTAAGGTGCTGAGGTCTTAAAATGGAAAATGAGGATAGCGGCGGTTGTTGCTCTTGACTGGAGGTTATAGGAAATCTAGTTAATGCCTCCCAAGGCTACCTGAAGCTAAAAAGGTGATATGTAAAAAATACCTAAATGCGAAATGCAAACGGCGTGGGAAACGGAAGTGTTCTCCTTACCCCCATTGTGCAAATCCCGCGTTGTAAACCATGTGACGTGGTCAACTCAGCCCTCAATCATCAAAACTAACATCTTGGTTGTTTAACTTAGCGCATGCCATATATGATTGTAACCATGGTTCTATATTTAGGCCAAGCTGTGTCCTGTTTAATCTCTTTCGTCAGCTGTATTCGTTGCGTCTTTTATGTGCCTGTCGAACGCTAAGCTTAGATACGCAGCGCAGTGCATTTCATCTCAAGTGTGGCGTTCAGTCAGTTTTCACTTAATTTCTCAAATTCGGTCATGTCAAATGTCGCTCTGCACGGATGGATTTACCCACGCTCGAGTGTGTCGCCTCGGATGGTATTCTCCAGAGCCATTCTTGTCTCAGCGTTGGAATTGAGTGGAATTTTAACCGATGTAAAAGTCGCGAATGTGTGTGTTATGCGAGGAAAGCGCATGGCCTCGGATATTTTTCCTGCGCCGTATTTTCCATTTCCCGGCTTGCTTCCGCTTTTACAGCAACTCAATAAGATTTGGAACGGCAGAAGTGGGCAACAGCAATTTTGTTGAAATTTTATTTATAATTTATTCATTTGACCCGCTGAATGCATTTATTTGATTCTCGCTCTCTGGAATTGACTTCTACGAAATTAAGTGAAGTAGAACATTTTCGAGGAACGGGCAAATATTGGAAGGGAGTCTCAATATATTTCTCACTCTCTCTCGTTTCCATCGGGGCCAGGCACTCATGAGTGGTGAAAATAGTTACGTCTTTCGAAGCCTTTGAGAGATTTGAAATTATGCGTTTATTATACTTCTTTAAAGTCAGCCGAGCAACGCAATTGCTGGCGGAAAAACTCCCGTACGTCCGAGGTTTTTATCTTCATAATCTGGCGTGGCTTTACGCATGTTTGTGCCTCTCCGAACCACATTAAGGGTAGCAACCTCGGTGAAATTCGCTCCTTCCCCCAGTTCTTGTTAACTCGGTGTATGAACACGATAAAATCTATAACACGAGTAGCTATCAGAGCGAATCAGGCGCGCAAGTTTTAAGATTAAAATCATGGTGAGGTCTTAATGGATGACTTATTTGTGCGATACTCCTTCCCATTTTCTTTTTTCCTCTGAATTCCTCCGTTACTCGACACAATATTCTATAAACTCCATAGGCGTACTTCCTTTTTCCTCTATGAATCGAGTAGTTTTTAATGTTGTACAATTGTTCTGCCGCCAACTTTTTCGGTGAGACCGGGTTTTTTAAACATTCGGCGAGAACCAATTCTTTAACTTAGTGGAATATATCCATTGGAAAGCAATGACGAACTCTGTTGCTTCAAAACTTTAATCTGGACGTGCTTTCGGTTCGAGCCTCTAAGCTGTCATAAGGTGTGGTGGTTGAGGTCCTTTATATTACTTACAATCGCACACAATTGCAAGTAGGTATTGCGAATCTCTATTTCTGGATTGCATTGTCAAGGATTGAGGCGTAAAATTTATGAGATGAAATAGACATGCCGAGACGAGTCGTAATTATGTGAAATGATTTCAGCACCAGATTTCGATGCCGAATGTTGACGAAATGCCTAATGAAGCTGGGAAGATTAAAAGGAAGAAAACCAATAGCTTGGGTGTCCTGGCAATATATAGTTGTGAATTGAATCGCTCGGGCCAATTAATACGATTCTAAATACAATCTATGCATTTGATTCTACTGTACACTTGTTCAACGGGTTAGTAACCATCATCATTATAATTATCATAAATTGGTTTGGCACTACTCTCCACTCAGTTGTCAGCTAACCTCTCCATATGTATGCAATTCTTCTCTCTTGCATCATTCGTCACTTCTTTTCTTTATTATTTTTCTGAATTATGTCTCAAGATATGGCGTATTAGTTTGTCCCGTTTTTTTATTTTAGAGTTCATGAAGTTTAAAAGAAAAATAAAACTCCTATTTCACTTTTCTTAAAGCATTTTCTTTTGTCTATCATTCCGTCCATTATATTTTCGTCATTCCTTGTCACACAGCATTTCGGAAGCTTCCAGCCTTGACTTTTCCGCTTCTGTTATCGTCCATGCCTCGCTTCCTTCCGAAGGCTCCAGATGTAATTTTTAATGAAGTGTTTCCTTACCTTCAGGCTGGTATTTCCAGCAGTTTTGATCCTAAGGGTTGCTGTTGCGCGTTGGAATACGGCCGACCTGTAGAAAGCTTTAAAAATGTCTATTAGGCCTCGCAACAGACCATAAGCACGCGCGCGGAGGCGTGTAGGAGTGTGGTGAAGCGATTGAGGCGTAGAAGGAAGTAGTCTTTGGTGGGCGCCGCGGAGCGTGGAGTGCGGAGCGGGGATCCGCTCCCGCGTCGAGAGGTGTTGACACGTGCCCCCGCTTTCCCTGGAGGGTCAGAGCTGATGGACTGGGGACAGAACGTGGGGAGGTCGGCCCAAAGACGGCGTAGGTACTTCTCTAAGCGATTCGTCGGTTCCTCCCCTGCAATCAGGTTGTTTCATTAGTTGTGGGGCGACTGACAGAAATCGCGTCATTGAAGAATTTAATTCCAGTGGCACAAGAAAGTTTTTATGAATAGATAAATGGGAGCGAGGTTCACCACATATTAAGGAATAAAGAAACAATTGGTAGGATTAGGTTTTTAGGTCCTGCTTAGATTATGTCGCACAGTCTAGCCTAATCAAGAAAACCAAAAGACTGGACCCATCAGCCATGTCCGAGAAGAGATATGAACCGGTGTCCAATGGCCAGTCCAATACGTTTACCAACCTTGATGACATAAACAGACATTCTACGGACGAATTGCTGCACTCTTTCTATTCTCCACACAACGCCCTAGTAGGACCGGGTATGGTACTCTTGCTGCCGGTAATCGAATCTGTACTCTCGGACTCCCGTAATCAAGCCACCAACTCCAACTCGATTCCCCTTTCTGTGGGCTCTCCTTTGGGAACGCACTCATCAACTTTTCTTCTTTCATTCCTCCCCTCATCCACGGCGTCCTCGCGTCGCCACAGTCGCTCTTTGTTTGTTTTCGTTGCGCCGTTTCATTTTTTCGTCTTATCCTTTCTAGTCTCATCCCCCTCCCCTCGGGATCTCCGCCTGTAAGGTTTCATTCCGAAGTTAACGTGCTCCTCAGACGTCTCCATCTCCCCTTCTTACTCCCACTGCTACTAGTTTTATTCCCTCTGTGCATCTACTCATCCACACACCCCTTCCCATGTGCATCTCTCCATTCCTTTTACCCCGTCCACGTAGCCAGACCATTCGGAACGTCTTTCCTCCCAGCATAAGCCTGCGAGAACGCGAGCACATGCCATTGTAATTCGTTGTTTTTAAACGCGGTCGCCGATGATGCTAGCGTGGAAAAAAAAGCGGACGCAAAGTGTATCATCAACACTCAACACTCCTTAGATTCGTTTGACGCCTTTGTCCTATCAGCTAACAATTTCATTTTTTAACAATTCTTCCCCTCAGCATCCTTCACTACTGCATTCGATGCATTTGTGTAATACGAGGTGCTCATTTTCCATTATTACCATTCACTATTCCCTCGACGAATATCTTCAATACAAATTCGGCAAGTGTTGAGAATAAGAAGCGTTGGGAAAAAAGGGAGCCATGTTATAGTTTAATCCTATTGGTTACTATTTTTCACTACCTATCCACTTTATCTGTAGCTTCTCTTTCATGGCTAAATTCACTTGACGGAGCCTTTCATTATCACATCTAAAGTTAGAGTCAGCAATGAAATGTGTAAGTTATCAACTGATGGAAAATAATCCGTAAACATCAAAAACAAAACAAAGTAATATTGCAATAAACAGATAAGTTACGGTGTTTACAATAAATGTCTAGCGGCACCATCCCTGAATCCACCAAGTTTGTTTACATCACATGATACCGTGACGTTTTACGTCTACATGTCCATTCCATTATTTCCATGGCATCTCGGCTTATTGAATATTTGATGTTTCTACAACCGGTACGTTATCACTTACGTCGGTACGTGCGTTGTTTTTGTCAGTAGGGCACTACTCTCCGATTTTATTCGCACACCACAGTTCTCCGGGAAAAGGACTGCATGTGAAGTCGCTCTACAATTGTCGCGGCTTCTCTAATTTTTTTTGTGCTGCCCTCTCCTGCGGGACGAACGAGTCACGGGCTCGGCGTGTGTCTAAGCTTCTTTCGTGAATGCAGCTACTCACATCAGGAACTGTTATTTATGTAAAGGGAGGTCACCGACTAATAATGTCATTCACACCATTGAGAATAAATAGTTGAGTGATTGAGAAGGGATAGGACTAGAGAGAGTGGCAGAAGGTCGAAGAGAAACCCGGCGTCAGTACTTTTTTTATTGGCTAAAATTTTCTTTTAAACCACTCATTCTTCTTCTCATCCCCCTAACCCGCTTACCCCACCTTCTTCCCTCTTACGTTCTTTAAAACATTATCGCCCATTATTTCCTGTTCCATCTACGAAGTTTCTCCGACCTTTTCCTACTGTTCTCAATCCGCCTAGGCTCCATTTTGAAATCTGTATTGATCATTCAGCGCGATTGGACTGGTAGAAGAGATGCTCAAGCCATCCTTAATTAATATGAAGTAAAGTCGATTTTTTTTTAAAGAAGGTACCTCCGCATTTATCCCAACGAATAAACCCATAGCAAACACGCCAAAATTTCTACAATGTCATGTATTTTTGATTTACCAGTAGAGGTATATAGTTTCAAAATTTACGCTTCTGGCTAAAAACTTGGGGCCTTGAAAGGTAAAAATTCCCAGGCCGTAACCGACATTAATCTTTTCCGTAACCTTCCTGACGTAGACACTTAAGACTCAAGGGCTGATCATGCATTACGTAACGCTTAAATAAGCCAGGGCCAGGCCAGTTGTTACGATGCACTGTTGTCAGACATGAGGTGTCCAGTCTTCCTTTACGATAAGAGAAAGATTCGTTAAAAAATAATTCTTTCGCATTAAAAAATTATACAAATAATAATTAATGAATAAATAGCAGTATTGAGAAAGAAATAAGGTGTTTATCACGAAACTTTGCTTTATTTTTCACAAAATATATAGGGTTCATTCGTAGCGATACGTAATCTAAATGGAGTGGGGTTACGGTGCATTTTCATGTAGATGGGAGGTCAAAAATGTGGAAAATCAGTCTTACGTGAGGTGTGGATGGATACGTCGAGCTTCTGTGAATGCAGCGTTCGATTAGGGATGAAATATCTCCCAGAAGGCAGGAAATGAGTTTTTCCGCGATTCGCCTCATTCACTAGGGGAACAATTCAATAGTCGGGGTGCGATTGCCGGTGAGCCTGATGTAGTGAATTTTACTCTCTCGGGGGCGGAGAGGGGGTTGGAAAAAGAAAAAAAAAACAGTTTGAGCGAGCGCGCGACGCCGAATCGGGGTCGTGGGGTTACACACGCGGGAGCTCTGATGAGGAATCTTCTTTTTTTCACCTTAAAATCCTTCCTCTTTTGCGGAAGGAGAGAGTGAGTGTGGGTGGGGAGTGCAAGCGGGTTCATGAACTCTCTCGGTTCCCCCGCTTGTGATGGACGGGGAAAAAATGGAAAAAAATATGAAGAGGAGCGAGAGAAGACGAGACTCGGGAGGAAGAGATTAAAACAAAAAAAAAGAACGAGCAGTCGCTCTCGTTTTTTCCTGCGGGGGAAGGGAAGCGTCGCTTACCCCGTGCGAGTGGGCAGAACAAGTGGGTTCTCCGAGCGACTCGGAAAGACTCCTAACCGCTCTAACCCCATTTCCCAGAATTCCGTGGCCTCTCTCTCCTCCTCTCGCTCTCCTCCCACCCACTTCCGCAAGATCTTTCGGAAGAGATATTTTTAATCTCCCGTCGCGTGGATAAGACTCGTGTCCCGGGTCGCGCGTGGTCTTCGCATCCCCACTATGGGCGAGTGAAAGCACGCCCGACGACGAAAACGAATGGTGATGGGAAAAAAAAACATTGACGAGAGCCCCGCGGTTATTACGCTCGGAGTGTTGGTCCTCGCCTTTTCGTTCGTCTTTTTTTCCGCGCGAGTATTTTTTTGTTTTTAATTTTCTCTTCGTCAGCGCCGTGTGGTAATATCGCGATGGGAAATCGCGTGCACTCGCCTCCACGCCCCGATGGATCTCCAGTGGCAGTTTAGCGGGTGGGGTCACAGGAGTCGTTCTCCTCGGCATCGAGTGGCTCTCTGGGAGTGCCCCAGCTGACTCCGCATCGCTGAGCCACATGGCAGCCGATCGCCCGAACGGAGAGGTTTTTTTTCTCTCTCGCCTGCTTCGTCGAGTCTTATCTGGAACATATCGCTTCGGTGGAAATCGGAGTTAATTTGTCAACACTTGCCGTTAATTATCAGTGGTTTTTACAAGGGGTCGGCAAACTTTCGGCAGCCGGAAGAGACCTGTCCCTAACAGCAATTAACATTTTTTTCTGGAGCCGTAAAATTTTTTGCGAACAACAAATATTTAAAGCAATGCTATATCAATAATTAATATTATCATTATATCTTTAACATAAAAATGTCACTAAAATTAGTCTCAATCGTTCCAGTCACTTTCATCAATGAGCTTGATTTTCGTGCGTATCCTTGTTTTCAATTTGTAACTGCTTGTTTATTATTATGGTTTTCATTCTAAATTTTACTAAAGAGCCACATATTCCTCGCATGCCGCAGTTTGCCAACCTCAGATTTAACGGCCCTGATTTTGTCACTCATGTTTTTGGTGGGGTCTTGCAATGATTTATAATTCGGATCTGCCTTTTTTTTAAATCTCATAATCACCATCACGATGCATTAGTTGTCGAGAGGCGAACAAATGTAAACATTTCCCAAAAAGATATTTTTCATTTCCATTCATTTTTTTCCCATTTAGGGCCCCCATCTGTGAGACACCTTTGTGGTAGTTTACAGAGTAACGTGTAACCGCATATGTGATTTTTAGTTGAACGGAACTGAAGAATAAGAATGACTAGTTCTCTTCTGGCTCTGCGGGTGCCGTGGTAAAGGTGTCGACGTTTCGAGTACTCCCTCACCCATCGCCTTCATTAATTTTTGTGCATTCGATTCGTCGAGAAATTCTGGAATCTTTCATGACATGGGTTACCAGGTGAAAACATTAACAAATAATGAAAGTGGAAACGAAAATTATGAAAAATATTTGCTCCGTGAAGAGATACATATTTGTGTTAAAATGACAATTTTTTTCTTCGTCAAGTTCCTCGGTCTGTAGATTCATATCATTAGAACGAATAGATATGCATTCATTATCAGTTGTTGATCCTGAGGTTTGGTTGGTTTCCTACATCATACGTCTGGAATTACTTAAACCACTTATTTCTTTAATAACTATCGTTGTAATCCTTGGGTATCGTGTGGGAAATTTCATGTCATTTTGCCCATCATTGATAAGAAAAAAAGTAACCTTATTTCCGCGTCTTTTTTTCATTTGTAGGGAATGGGAAACTTTCCTCGGTTCATCCTAGTTATTATCATCTATTCGCGAACTTTCTTCGGCGTGATCTCTCGTCAACACTTAGTCATCTGTAGCTCTGAGCTTTAGGGTTTGAGGAATCAAATGCGTTTTGATTGCACTGTCATTGATTGTCATGCACTTTTCGCGTCCTTGAATTGGACGGGAATATTAAGAGGGAAAGCCGTTGATAGTTAATTAATTCATTCCTTTGATGTTCTCATTTAAGGATAGACCTTCACTAGCGACCATGGAGATGCCATAAATAACAGTTTTATGATTCATCGTGCCGTTCACATGAAGGGATGCTCGACGGGAAGTCATATAGACCATGAAGAATGTCAATATGTGTGATCTGTCCTGATGTACCTGATTCATTTACTCTTTGGGGAACTTATTAACTCTCGAGGGCTCATATTTGTCGACTGCTTATACCTTGAGTGCATTCTAGGGATTCGAAAGCTTGAATGTGAATGTGTCGTTCACCAAATTGCGTTGCTTTAAAGCAGCCAAACCAAGAGCCAGTCACGATTTTATCCTGTATGTGGAAGATTGTGGGAAAATGCGCCAGTAGGTGTAATTTCGCGACGATTCCCATTGCTATATCAGCTGAGGTTGGCACTACGGATGGTTTAGGGAAAAAATAACATAAATCTTCCCATGAGATATTACACTCGTCGCTTACCATAGCAAGGGTCCACACTAGCCATAGGTATATCGTAACGTTGCTGACCCTAGACCTCGGGTTTCTAATCCAATCTGGGTGAGGCTTCCGTGGACACGCCTGGCATAGTCAGAGCTGTGTAATTTTCTGAGTGCCATATCTTTTTGTGAAACCCCACGTGACACAGTGAACTGAGACCCTTACCCCTTGATTTTGTGGGGTAGTGTTTCGTGAACATTACCTTCAACAACCGCAGCGACCGTGTTTTTTTTAGCATAGTACCGGAATAATACTATCCTCACTGTTTGGAAGACTTTAGTTTTAAACAATAATATATTTATTTATTTTATTTATTTGTCTTATTTTAACATGCGAATTTCAGGACTCAAAGTCCTCTCTTCCAATTAACATGTTGGACGGCACAAACATCCATGCCCCGGAAAGAGAAAAACCTCCCCAGGGGGATTCGAACCCGCGACCCTGGGATCGACAGGCGAGGGATTTACCCCGCCGCCACCGGGGCCGGCGTAAGAGGTAGTGCTAGAGATGGTGAGGAAAGAAAGGAATTAGATAGGAGAAATTAGGAGGCAGAGGGAGAGAATGGAATGGGTGATAACCGGCGAGGATGTTTCAGGGGAAGGGGGGGGGGGGAGAACGTAGGGTAGACGGGTAGATGAAGGGGATAAAACGGAAAATTTGGATATAATATTGAGTGGAGGGAAGTATGAGAAACAAAGAAAGGACATCGTATCAAGAAGTAAGGGTAGTCGTAAGAATTGTATGTCGATCGTCAATCACTGGTGGAACAATTACGATAATAAATCATGATATTTAAGTGATGTCCGTGCATGTGTGTGTTTAGACTTCGTTTTGCATGCGAAAAATTATTGGAACACTCAAGTTGGGCACGTGTACGTAATCGGTGTACGTTAAACTCCTCGGTCTTAATTTGAAAGACCGTGGGTGAACTTGGCTTCGTAAATACCCGAGTTTCCTCCCAAAACGTGTTACACATCGCTCAGCCGGCCTCTCCTTTTGCACCGGGCCCAGCTGGGAGCGGTTTAGCGGCCTGGAGTAGCTCTACGTCGGAATGAACTGGGTGAGATGGTACGGAGATTTAGGTGAGCAAAGGGAATCGCAATCCATTAGCACAACACTTGAGAGCTTTGACTTACCGAGGCTTTCGTCACTCGAGCGTGTGGCCTTTTGCGTTCCTGAAATATTTGGTGTCTCGTCCACCGCTAGCCTCACTCCCTTCACAGCTAGCCAGAGCGCAAGTGAGCGGTCATGCCAAATGTAGACTTTGAATTCCTTAATTCCTCGTTGAAATTCAGCGGGAGAGCATTAATTGACTCGTTGAGGGTCTTGTGCGCGGAATTTCGTCATTTTCCTCCCCGTGGGCCGCTCTAAACGAGCGCCAAAGTGGAATATTACAGGGTTGTGCAACAAACAGCATCAAAGGATTAAAGAAGAGGGCCTCCCGACAATTTTCATCCGGCCCGTCGACTGTAATTGTTTTCGAAGACTCCTGTGCTCTAAAAAATGTTATGTGGATGTCGACCAAAGTGATGCAATTCCGTCTTGTGTTAAGATGCTTTCAAGCTTGAATAAATTAATTTCACCATCGAGTTAATTGATGTTGCGTAATTAAGTCGTTTCCTTTGTTCCTTAATAAGCAACTTGTAGCATTTTATTGACGCGAAGCCATTAGATTAGGGTTGAGACTTTGAGCTTTGTCTTTCGTAGAAATACCATTTATATGAATGGAAAGGAATTTTCCTACTTTGAACACGATGACAATTATGTACTTGGAGGTGAAAAGGCACCACTTAGATCGATTTTTGAAACATTCCACTATTAGAAATAAGTTCAAGTGAAAACTGTTTTTTATGAATTGGTTTTTGTGAGGTAGACATTACGCGATGAAAAGGGAATTCACGTATCTATGTTTAATAAATGTATTTGCGCCTCATTGTTTTGCTGAATTTTCTGCGCAACGAAACTTGATGTTGAAACATGACATTTAAACAAGTTGACAATTGGAAAACAACATGTTTATTAGAGGCGTCCCGAGAGTCTCCATAAGAGGCTGTAAACGCAATGTTTTTTACGGAGTAGGTGGGGCCTAATATTTCCCAAGCACCCCCATTGTCAACCATGGACTAGCAAGCCATTGCCTCCTCCTGTACATTCTAACCTCTTAAGGCCCAATCCTTCCCAAGCACCCACATTCTGGCTTCACTGTCACCCATAGACTATCTCGTGCTCATTACCGCGCTCTTTGGGTGCGTATCGTTGCGTGAAACGGAACACGACCCAGAGATAATGCCACTGAACCAAACGTAATACAAATAATCTGGCCTGTTATATTTCTGAGTTCCTGCAATCCTCCCGTTTTCTCCGTGAACACGAGTGGGCTGTGTTGGTCCAGTTCCAGCTCTCGTTCCACTCCCGGAGCCGTCACGCGGTACGCGCTGCGCCGTCCTTTCTCCTCCCACCTCTTCTCCTGAGTGAAGGAGTGGAGGCGAGGTTAAATGGAAAGGATCTTTCGTCGAGTTCGTTAAGAATTTTCCGTCGCCTTCGAAAGTCGTGGCTGCCCGGCAATAGCGCCGTCCCCCTAGAACCCACCCCCTCTGTCGGAGGATGCGAGAGTGAGACCTTGTCCCACTTATCCCCTCGTGAAATCCGTTCCGTCCCCTCGCGAATCCCCGCTTAAATAATTCCGCTGCGGAGTCCGTATGAATATTTCACGAGGTTAGAAGAAGTGCGGGAAAAATAAAGAGGGGGACAGGGATGAAGGGGGGAGAGAGATAGAGGGAGGGGGGATTTGGTGGAGGCCTGGAGGAGAGAGGGACGTTTTCCCTCCAGAGAGAAGGAACTCCACCGCGGTTCCAGGATTTCCACATGTTGACACCCATTGAAGTTGGGGAGGAGTGTTGGAAGCATGAATTCTGCCATAGGTCGTCGTTGAGCCGGTACTAAGCCTTGAGGAGGAGAGAAGAAAGAGGCCAGAAACGATAAATGCCCGGGACACTCTTTGTAATCAGAGGAATTTTATTATGTAGGTGATGAAAAGCCTTTGAATTGAAGGAAATCTGGTGGAATACTGGACGAGGTGGGTAAAATCCGATTTAGTGTCTATTGTGTCCTTTCAAATCAGCGCTGTTGTGCTTTTTCGTTATGCTATTAGGATGAGAATGTAAAACAAATCAAAAATTGGTGATGGTTTACTCTGAAATTGTTCTCGATTGTAAAATTAAGGATCTTGATGTCGAACCTTAGTGTTTTTCGTAAAAAAAAACATTTTAGGATAGTGATGTGTAATTCTTTCTTCGAAAAATACTAGAGGAATCTCCAAGTTTCGACCTGTATTCGTCATTTAATATTCATTATTTTAAACTTATTTTTTGGTCACTAATTATGATTATATTAGTTCAAACTTATTTCTTCCTTTCATCATCAACATTGAGCCATCAGTGTCTTTTGACATTTCTAATAGTGAGTAGGCGTGTATTTCATTTTCTCCAGTGAGCAGAAAATATCATTTGAAATATAAATCATCTGTGGATGATTTATATTTTAGGTCTATCGCCACAGGCTTGCTGATCAAAAGACGATGTGGTGATAATATTAGATGAATAATACGAGTGTAATGGCTAGTGATGAATATTGCAAAGTAGGTACTTAAACATATTCAAGGGGTTACTGTCGTTCATTTTTTGCTAGCTTTAAAGTTGATATGAGTACTCGGCCGGTGGGATGGACGTACTATTATCCATCATAGGAAAAACAGTTCCCAGTGAGAGATATGGAGAAGTTGTTTTCGAATTTTTGCTCCTATGTAGTTAAGTAACCTGTAGTCGTACGCATTAAAGATATCCTCGCGGCTAGGGAATGAATTCAGCTGACTCGAGTCCCACCCAATAGGATTTGAAGTCCCAACTAGTGGAACGCGTTCCTAGGTTGGGAAACACTGTTCTAACCTTACTTACTTCCTACGTTTAATTACTAGACAGACTCGACATCCATGGCCGAGGTGAGATTCGAATCCGCGACCTCTAGTTTGACACGCCGACGCATTGCCATCTTAGCCAACGCAGCTGACTATTTATAATCATTCCTTCTCGTCCACTAGATATTCCTTTTGGCTCTAGTTGTTTTCTGCTGCTTCGCTTGTTTCTCACCTCATTTACCTAGCATTTTACTAGCGGGTGTATTTACTCAAGAGGGCGTATCGTTTCTCTGGTATTACCGTCCACTAGGCAGCCCTCGCCAAATATTTTGTGAAAATAGGATGTGTTCGTTTCTCGAGAAAGCAGTGGAATGTTGTAGTGGAACACTCGCCACTGCTTGTGTTTCTTTCGCATTTGGCTCTCACCTCCCTCTTTCTCTCACCAGGGGATTTTTAGAGGGTGAAGCATCGGTGTCGCTATTCTTCTCGCCCCTAATGAGTTTAAAAATATTACCTCCCCCCGCAGTCGGCACGCGACGGCTCGAGGTTTGTCTCCTCACCGTTGCAACAAACTCGCCCCTCAAGGTCGTGTCTCACTGAAGCCGACTCACCGAGCATCGTCCCCTAACTCGAGGTGCCCCCGTGACCTCGCGACCCCGTTCCCAGGCGTCTCTGGCCAGGATCCCGCAACACGAGCGCATTGTTTATTTGCCGAGCGGTTGCTCTTACCCCCGTTGTGATGACTCCCGTGCGGAGGGCAACTCTCGTTTGTTGGTTTACCTCGTGGGACAACGTACCCACTTCCGCTTTGAGGATAGCCGGCGCTACCGTATCTGTACGCGTGGCTTGCAGGGTATTGTGTAGATGTGTAGATGTAGATGGCTTTTCTTTCGTCACTATTCGCGAAGGAAGGAAGCGAATTTATTAGACTCAATGGCCGAGTCACATGGCGGTAGAGTCAAAGGGCCAGGGTATAATGCGGTGTCAGATCTGGAGAGTGTTGGATCTACATTAGAATCACTATTGAATGTGAAAATACTTTGCTATTAAGTATATGTGATATATACGTAATGATTTCTTGATTATCCTAAATGATTTTGTTTTATTATTACTTTCTAGATAGTGAAATTACTTACTCCACCTGCTCTAGCTTCTGCCTTCCTACTTTTAAATTTAGCCTAGCCCTTTTTGTTCTTGAAAAATATTGCAATTTCCAAAATATGTTTTCCATCAGTGTTTACGAATATCATTTTTTGGTTTATTAAATTAGGCGCAAAGGAAAATTTAGTGGAAAGCAAGTGGGTTAAAGGTGCTTGGAGGACAGGGACCTGAGGCTATACTCTTAGTGCATGGGTGGGTGTTATCCAATTATTCCGGGTATCGTTCTCACCATGAACCGTGTGGCCGTTCCGGTACTGCAGAGCAGTTGCCCCGGGGCATAACCCCGCTCCTGCGAGACTAAGTCGGTTAATGATCAGCTTCCATGAAGTAACACCTGGTGTTAGGAGAGCGAACTTGTAAGCGGTTCTCAGAAGTTCCTCTGCAGCGAAGCGTGCTTTGAGTCAGTAAATTGGGTCTTTTTCAGTTTTTCTTTTTGCCTTCCCTCAACGCTGCCAACGTTTAGGGGTATAATAAAAAACTAGGTCCGAAAACCCGCCCATTAATTTTTCATCATAAATGATTTTTTAAAATGTTTGTTTCTGAAACATTTTTTTCGACGAGTTAATTACGCCTTTCTTCACATTATACGCTTTTTTTATCTCTTTGGAGTTCGGGGAAGTATCCGACGGTTGTGATGAAAGATAAAACGTGCAATCAATGTTTTTACCCCTGGGAGTTCAATGTATTAAACGTGTAGCATCCTATATGAAAACTGGTATTTTCTCATTAATGTTGAAATTTATGGAACAAGGATTGGAGGGAAGGGATGTACGTATGCTAGTCTTAAGTGAGTTTAGATGGAAAGGCAACAGAAGCAATTGAGACGATAGTTTTTCAATAGTGAATTTGAGCAGGCTTGTAAGGAATCAGTTTATTGGGGTCCGTGATAGCTTATGCCCAGATGCGACTGCATTCAGGATGGAATTTTTGGAACGTTCAGGGATTGGGACATCAGGATAGGGTATTTAACTATGGATTAACACAAAGTTGCCGTGGACAGAGTTTCATTTAGGGTATAGAAACTTTAGGGTTAGGGTAGGGTCGGCGTTAGCCCACTGGAACGAATTGTATCAAACTAACGTCCAATCCGACGGACATAGTACTGAACTAGAAATGCTCTCCACATGGCTTTCAAATAGGGACTGGTATTCCACTGAAAACTCTGCCGTAGGTATGCGGGCAAGGGGACGAAAATACCTAACTCTTTTAATGTTTTAGAATGGGTAGCTGATATATACCGAGCGAAAGAAGTAATTTATGTGAAGAAATGTTAATCCTCGGTTTATTGGATAAGCCTATCCAAACCTACCTTTCATCGGTGGGACCTCCACAATTACGGCGGTGATCACCCAACGTATCCTTCTTGATTCTGCTCAGCTACCCCATTTTCTCCACTCCCTAAACATAATTCGGAATGCGGAGGATGAACCGTACTCTCCTTCAGTGGGAATCCTGGGCAGAATGCTCTTTTAGTGACCCGGGTCGTGAAAAAGTGATGGATGAAAGGGTTTCGTTCAGCGTGTCACCGGCAATGAAAAGACTGCGCCACATCTTTCCTTCCATCCTGTCGTCCGACGCGATCGTGCTCCCGTCCAACGCGTTGTCCACCTCTTTCTCCCTCCTTCCCTTGGGAAGTCATCCGATGTGTGGATCAGATTAATATTTAAAAGGACTCTCGTCCTTCATCTACCTTTCTCTCTCTCGATCGATCCCCATTCTGGCTTCGCCGCCCCCCCCCCCCCAGCCAAAGAGGACAGTCCACTAATGCGTCCGTTCCATTTCCCGGCAAGAGCCCTTTTGGGATCTCCGAGCACTTTTACGAAGCCGGCTCCTCTCCCTCTCGTCCTTCGTCCTTTCTATTTTTCGTCGCCCTTCACGCATTCTGTCCTCACCAATCTTTCACTTTCCGCTTTTCGTTTGCTCCCTTTCTTTTCTTTCTGCACGACGCTTCTGTCGAGGAGAAACATGCGACGATCACCGTCGCGCCAGTGTTCAATCTCGTGAATTGTGAACTTTTTTTTTCTTTTATTGGTTTACGAAGTCATACATGTGTTACGCATCCATCAAGCATTTATGTATCCATTTGTCGCCTCTGTGTGGTGCCTATACGACTCGGTTATTATATTCGTGACGTAAACAATCTTGAAACTGTATCTTAAGCTATCTATGTAGGTATGTGTTTTAAGATGCGAGAAGAAATACAAAAAAATAAGAAAATGCGCCATAAATATTGAATTTTTAATCGTTGCGTCAGAATTTTTGTCGACGAATAATATTTTAAGTCTACGGTGTTTCTTAAGCATGCCATGACGATTTCAATTGAATTTCAGCTATAAATGTGGCTTCAGCCAGCATCGCTGGATATCCAGCAAAGGCTGTGGAGGGGGCCTAAAAGAGTATACAAACATGTAGCTGATCTTGATGTGCATACTTCGTACGAGAAAATAGTGTCTCAGAGTAATTGCTTATTGTTGTGTGCATTCTGTAGAGGGAACTACATGCTTAGCCACAAATGAGATTGAAATAAAAATTGGTTTTAAGCTGTGTCATTGACTGTTCTACCGGTTAAGGTCAGTGTAGTTTGGTACAATGTGCATGAAATATTTCCTACGAAACCTGTCTCCACCGTTACGTTCATATATACCGAGTCCCGAATACTTCCTATTTCTCATTTTTTGCATCCAAACTATCTGTTCTTCTTCTCCCTCGCTTACCAAGCAAACTTCTCGCTATCACTTTCCTCCAAACACCTTTGCTCCTTCTAATTACCAATTCCATCCACTAATTTTATTTTTTCAATCAACTTCCTTTTCCCCCATATCGTGACCAAAATTTCCTATTTTGACTTTTTTTCCGCACACCTTACCTTCTCCACACTCAAAAAACCGCCATTTTCTCGTAAATTGCCATAGGTATATTTTCTTCTTCCATCTGCCTCTTGCTTCTCCTGAAACAGCATTTCATGGAACTGAAGTAGGAAAACTCGAGAAAGACTTTTGAAGGAATTTGATCCGTCTTCCGAAATGACTGTTAAAAAAATGTGTCAGGAATTTTTCTCACTCGAGTGCGATTACATCTCCTATCATATATCTCAGCCCACGTGACAGAAAACGGGAACTGCCGCCGCGCATTTATGGAATACACCTGCGTAAGATGATATGAATACGTATTTCTCTCTTCAACTCTTCGTAAATTTTCCCTCCCCTCTCGCCGAAATGAAAATTCTCTCCCTCTCCGCCAATCGCAGATTGTACGACATGGAGCAGATTGAAACTTTTGGTGCTCGCCTCCCATTTTACCCCACGCGATAAAATGCGCATTTAATCCAGCTGCGTTGATGGTGTCGTGGTGACCCTCGCTGGTTTTCGCCTGTCCTTTCACCACCGCCTCTACTCCGTCGGCCTTCCCATCTCTCTCTCTCTCCCTTTTCGTCGTCCCGAGAGTCAGGCCGGAGGAGGAAAAAAGAAGAAGAAACGTAACGGGCACTTGCCGATCCTCTTCATTATTCATCTGCCCCCTCTTTGGCGGAGGTCAGAGGATGGAAGCCGTGAGGAGGCGGATAGGAGTTGAAAGAGAGAGAGAGCGGGCGAGAGAAAGAGGTAGATATGTGGGCGGATGGCGTTGTGAGAGTGAGAGGATTCTTCTTCATCTCCTGAAGACCTGCAAGCCACGTCGAGGGTGTGTGGCAGGACGTGAATCACCAAACATCCGCTGCGTACCTGGAATAATATCTACCTAAAATACTACTCGATTCATGAATAACGAAAATTTTTAATACGACCTAGGTTTCGCTTTTACAGTATGAATGAAGCAGTTGCAGGAAAAGTAAAAACTAGGTCGTATTGAAAAATGTACTTGTGTATTATGCCCATTTTTCTTATTCCTGAGTGTTTTTTTTTATTCCACACGATAGGTTGATAGCCTGATGCTTCGCAATTTGTACTACTCTATTACAGATCACTTAAAAGCATCGTGCTTGACAGACAATGCTAAATTTACTTTTTCCACCCGCTGGGAGATATGTAAATAAAATTATGCAGATGCGTTATATATTTAGAGGTTCATGCAGACATGAAAAAAGAGAGAAAATGAAAGTCCACAAACTTTTCCCAATTAATTCACCCATAACTTCGATTTTGTCCCGTATTGTACGCGAAAAAAAGGTATTTTAAACTTCTTTGTCTTACCTTGTAACTCTCTCTGATTTTATGTATAGGATCTATATCAACATAGCTCAGGTGGGTGTTAAATATTTTTTTAATCCTCTTAAGTAAATCTTCAATCTTCAACCATCTAAAACCAACCTTCGAGTTGAACACTAATATTTTTTAAGGAAAGTTATCAGCTTCAATTTCCGAGTGTGATTTAGTCGGCACTCCGCCGTACTATCGGATTTTTATTCCAAAAACTTATTCTTCCAATTATTTTGGCACGTTTTTCAACCTATCCTAACACCTTTTTTTTTACAAACCTAGCCGTTCTCCACGTCATACAGTATACGATTCCATAACCGTACCTACTTTATTTGGATAATTGAATGCGGTGGTTTCGAAGTTTGAATACGCCTGTTTCAGGAACTCCTGGTGGAATTTCCGCCTCCAACTTTGCTGTGCCTCTCGTCCTTTCATATTTTAAAAAAATAATTGAATTTTGTCTCATTCGGGTAAAATGAGAATATTGAGGGAGATCTCTCTCGGTTGACTTTTTTTTCACTCGCATCCGTTCCGTCTGTAGATATAATTAGCGTCATAAATATGCGGGTAGGTAGATAGCTTATTTTAAATGGTGATAGTTAACTGGACACAAAAGGGTTTTATTAAAATATTTCTGTTTTTTTCAAAATGTAAAATGGTATCGTTGCACTATTATACTTTTTAAACTATAGCCTCAAAGGCGTTAATTATAATGGGACCTCGGAAACCTATATATGACTTTGAAATATTACCAAAGAGCGCTGGAGACAAAATGCCACGGCTCGATGTGGTAAATTCTGCAAATAAACAACCGTAGTATCTAAGTTGATTTATATTATATCTACATTATTATTCCCTTATTCTTTCTGGTATCGGTCTATGCTCCTTAATTGGTAATGAATCTCTGTAGCAAGTTGTAGTCTTAACTATTTACGTGAGAGAATAAGAGTTTGAACAATTATCTGCTCTGTCCTTGCTAGATAATGGTTTCAGAAGGGGATGGGTTAGCCGTAATTCTTTTGCACTTATATAATAGCTCTCTTCCATTTAAGAGGACCCATATCTCTGTTTTCATTGCTGGTCAAAATAGCCCAAGGGGTCTCTTTTATCACCTTCGTGGACCAATTATTAACGTTTTCTTGTTCGTAAGGGTGTTGGAACGTTAAAGCAAAGGGTTTTACGTTTTGGGAGTCCGGAAACATTACGACCGAGAGCCTTCGAAGGCCAAAGCCTTCTACGGACCTTATGTCCGTGCTCTGTTAATCAATAAACCGCGTAGACTTAAAGAGCGAACACTTTGCTTGACCATTTAATAGGATAGTGCACTTTTTTTACCGTAACTTTGATCTAAGTTCTAGTTGTAGTAATTGTTCGGGTTGGCGACCGACGGCTGAGGTCATTTGTGCCATTTAGAATAGGTATGGGCATTTTGGAAGAGGTAGATATTTAGGGAGGCTAGGAAGGGAAGAGAGAAACTTGTCGGCATGAGTTTTCTCATAGCACATTGACGAACCGTGGACTAAGGTCCATTGGTCCAAAGTCTAAACGGTACGGCCTCTCTAACGGACTGAGTATTGAACTTGAAGTGGCCTCCACACAAATTTTCAGTAGGGACTGGTCTAGGAAATTACTCAGTCACTGCTGAAATTCGAACCCGGGCCATCGGGATGGGGAGCAATCACTCCAGCTACCGCGATAATCCCATTCTTGTCATTAGTTAAACCGTTGTCTTCTCTGTACTGATGTGATATTCATTGGCACTGGATAAAGTTTTTCCGATTGCTCGAAGCCGTTTTACTTCAATGTTTCCTCTGCGGTTGAGCGGAATGATTTGTCATCATCACGCATCAGTTTTGAATAGACTTCGTCGCAGTCAGCGTCCGAAGGACGGGTGCAATTGGGAAATGTTGTCCGCGGCAGGTGGTGGGCAGCGCTGGTTTCATTGATACATTGGTACTCGACGCGGTTCAAGAGTCTGTTGGAAGGGGGTGGGGTTGGAATTTTGCCAACATGTCCGAAGAAGCCCCACTGAAGATTGAAAGGCCGAAGGAGATGATTACTTAGTCGTTGACGCATGAATGTGAATTTCAATCAGTGGCATTCATCTATCGCTTTCGCATATCTCGCATCGACGCTGACAGTTTTATCTCCAATGACTTCGGCATGCGATGGAAAGAGAAGAGCTCAGGTGTGCTGACGACCTGGTAACCCAAACGTCACGGGTTTGAATTCCGCCTAGGCTTGGATGTTGTGTTTGTCTTATTGTTAGTTTCATGCTTGAATTTGGTCGGTTTTATGTGATCTAAGCAGTGGGAGCACCTAAAACCCAAATTATACCTTCACTTCAACGTCTTGATGCGCAACTAAAGTTGGTAGTTAAATAGTATTGTATGTTCGCGTGGAGAGAGATGTTGTTTAAGTCTCGGCGACTTTCTGGGTGATTTCGTTCATAGACTACTTTCCCCAAGGATTAAAAATAAACAAAGATTATTCACAGAAGTATGTAATGTACCCGGCTTTTCCGCTTGCATCATATTTTCATTCAGCATGGTGATTTTGAATTTGGAGATGTAATAAATTTACCTAGGCACTTAAATATTTAAGCTATATATTTTAAATGTCATCAATTTTTTTGTGACCTGGAAGGGCGTACGACTTTGATATCAGTGACTCTTTGCTTTCACTTTCAATCACACGAGTACCTTGTGCGTCTCCAAGCAGTAAACTCGCAGTGTAGGTGTATGACGAAATAACTAATTATGGATTGTGGTGGAAGGATAGCTGACGAATTAAGCGATTTCCGTTCCGACCCGCGCCTACCGTGTATTGAATGACAAGAAAGTGACGAAGAAGTGTACTTTATCCGCAGCAGTGCCCTCGATTAATCCGTAAAATCGTCCCAAACCCGACGCGGGCACCAAAAGCCATTTCGCGTGAGATAATCGCCCAGTTTATTTACGCGATTTTCCTCGGTCGTGTGACGCCTCCGTAATTTATCGCTTCGTGCAACCCCTCTCGCTTACTCTCTCGCGAGGAAACTATCAAAAGAAAAACCGACCACAGTCGGCCTCTTTGAGAGTCGAAGGGTTTCGAAATTTTTGTGATTGCATGTTTGATGGTAGTGTGAAACTGAAGTCGTAAATGTTGAGAATGGAAACACTGCGAGTGGGAGAAAAAGATAAAGTATCCTTCCTTCTTTTCCTCCCACGCGCAAAGTATTGTTTTCTAGGTCCTCCTGATTCGTTTACGCTAATCGTTCATGTCGCCGCTGTTTCTTCTTGGCAGCATTTTTTAAGGCGAATAAAAAAATTGCGTGAGGCAAAATAGATATATTTTCCGTTTAATGTAAGGAAAATGAGGCCAGAGTGGTTTTGTAATGATTCATTTGCGAGCCGTGCTTGTGTCCTCCGGGCTCAGTGATGTCGGATTTCGGCGTCCTTTTGTCCAAATTTGAAAAGGTCGTGTGGATGTTGAATGACCTTGGAAGGTTACCCATAGAAATTTTGTAACCGGCATTTTCATCTTCAGAAATTGCCTGTCAAGGCCTCCGCATCGGCGTGTGTCATGGGCCTATACTCGTGTAACATTCTACGTCATATACTTCGGGCTTCGGTACTCGTGTTGAGCTGAATGTACCCGGGATATATTTCAATATCGTAGGTATATCTATTTTGTAGAATGCTTATAAGTATTGGACAGTTGGTGATAGGAGTGGTTCGTTTTTCCTGGCGTAAAATGTACCTGGATATACAAGTAAAACCTAACTCCCCAGAAATAGTTCTTTGTGCCTGTTCAAAACTACCTTTGACAAACTTAGAAATTGGTGTTCTGCAATGTGACGGATAAACCTATCGTAGGTGTAGAGGGTAAAGATGTAATATTGAATAGTTACTCTGCTACTGGCTGCAAGAGCAGAGAATTGAAATTGTATTGAGCCCATCTACATTGTAATTCATCTACATCTTAATTCATATACATCTACGCAATACCCTGGAAGCCACCGCGAGGGTGTGTGGCATGGAGTGAAGTTCACCAAACATGCGCTATTGACATGCAACTAGTTATTATAGTTTTTTGGATGTCTGCATGAGTATACATGTAAAACTATTTTATATTTTGCATGAAGATGAAAATACTTCAAATATTTGTTCACGGGGCGTCGTTGTCCGTCCCAGTGGTGTTGCTTTTCATTAGTGGAAGTGTTGCATGTGAAGATATTCCGTTTCTAAAATGAATTTTGTTCATTTTAAAATTTGAAACTGACAAAAGAACTCGTAATGTACTAACTTACGCAAGGTTTGAATTATTGATTTTAATGCATGCCTAGTGATTGTTCAGTCCCTGCCACACACCCTTGCGGTGGCATAGGTGAGTCGCGTAATTGAGGATTTCAATTGAGCATGCGCTGCTTACCTCGTATCTTATTTGAAATCCGAGACGGAAATAACGTTATTTTTGAGTGTCATTTAATAATTCATACCATTCAAGAGTGATCGTTAACGAATGTATTTGTAGTTAAACGTCCAAGTTATTTTTTTAGTCCATGTGCCCATTAAATTTTCTCAAAAAGTATGTATGTAGGTACTATCTTGCGCACTAAGCTGTAGTTAAACTTCTTAGCGGCTCGGTCCATACATTTTCAACACCCTGTCATAGTGCAAAAAGATACGCCGGTGAATTTTATGGAAGATGAATGAAATATTGTTGGTGTTTATTTTGGACATATATTCTTTAAGAGTACAACCTGTGACCGTGCCACAACAATCATTTCTGCTAGTTTGGAAAGCTCTTTTACTTTGTTTGAAATATTTCGCATTTTGTTCCGAAGCTCAATTTTGTACTTTCATATTAATTTTATTCTTATTAAGTTCATTTTTTTCGGCCATTCACCTTTGAATTTCATACGGTTTTTTCAATCATCACGCGTTATGCATATCAACTATTTTGCTGAGTGTTTCTTGCTTCGTCTATTGCTAGGTATTGCCTCCCAGATAGCAATGCTCTTCTCTGTCATGCGTAATATTTTTTCCTTCCTTTCTGTCGTAAGTTGAATATTTTCTCCAGGCTCACAAACGTAGGATTTTTTGTGCGCGACAAATGAGAACACCTTTGGCTGAGCTTCGCGGAGGTATTTCGGAGACTGATGGCAAATCCAGAGAGGCCTCCTGGTGCCAGTCGAGTGCTTAGCGTGGTCGCCTTAAGTTTCGCGACGCTGTCATCAAACCCGACGCTTTTTCCTTGCGCAGTAAATTTCCGCAATCGTCTACCTTTGGCGGCCAGAGTGTCTACTGCCGGTGGAAGGCAGGCCTCGTGGCATTAAACGATCCTCTCGCCCCGACGACAGCGCTTCGGGAATGCCTTTCGGCGGGAGAGAATGAATGAGACGGCACGCATTCCTGCGATGTTTTTTGGCGACTGTGGCCGTCTTCACTAATGACGTGACCCGACTCTCCCTCCGTGAACAGCCATGAGCCTTCTCCCATAAAGAGTTTCCAACGTGCAATGAAAGGTGTTCATTTTTTTCATTGTTTTGGTATTTGTGTTAGAAATTCCTCTAACTATTCGCATTATTTGAGTTAACGGTTTACTACGGAAACTTTCCATTAAAATGAAATGAACAGCTCCAGGTAGAATGCAGCGCTATAAACTTCACAACTTTGCGAGAGAAAGACAGTAAGAGTTTTTTCGTGAGATATTGTTATGAAATAATACTGTTTTAAAATAAAATGGTTAGAAAACGAAAGTACCAGCATGTCTTTAATTATTGAAATATCAACAGAAAACTGCAATTATTACAGGTAGAATGAGAGTGATGAAAATGGCTGTTTAAAAATCCTAGGAGAAGTGATTAGTGACATAATATTATTTAATTTATCAACACATTTCGGGCTAGAATTTTTTCTTATAGAAGGTTCAGCAATTACTAAGTAATGGCAATCATGTTTTTACGGATAGGATAAAAATATGGGAACCATCACGAAGTTTTGACTCACGATATCGCAGTGGAAGCTCCTTCGAGTTAATTTGAGAACTCCTGCTTATTGCTTCCGATTTTATTGTGGTAAATAGTAATTAGAGACGACCGTGCGGATAGATTTAAAGCATCTTACTTCCATGAAAAAATAATAGGCGTTCTAAAGATTTGGTAAAAGTATATACGTCGGTTGTCTGTCTTTTGTTGTGTCTAAAAAAACTATTTGACTCTAGCTTTTGCTTACCAACCACACCATTGCATGCTTAAGTGAAGGTCGTGAATACAAATCGGTACCTAATCCGTTTATAAAAGGTTATTCCTTCATAGTTTTCGGAAATTTTGGTGGCATGTAAATGTTGCACGTCTGTTTATGATACACCCCGCGCCCCTTCCTTCTATGTTATTCTGGCCTCACAACCTCACCTTTATTATTCTTCTCAGATGTCTGCCGCGTCTTTTCCCGTGCCGCGCCCTCGCCCCTTCTTTTGTTTTTTGTCTCTTTCGGAAACTTCTTTTCATCTCTTACTCTTCGTCCTCAAAGCCTCCCTCCTCGACTCCTAACGAACTTCTTGTCTTTTTCTCAGACTCGTTTCCGTTCGCATTCGTCGAGTTGTCATTGTAACTCCACGTCGTGACGTGGCATTGCTTCCGTCAGTGGCACGTATGTGTAATGACTACACGCTGGGCAGTGTTAGTGTTTTTTTTGCCGTTGTGCATCCGAACACGAGTATGCCGTGTATTTACGAGAGTTAACAGTTGACTACTGGCATGTTAAAGGCCTGCTCGTAACGATTGCTTTTTCCCCTGGTTGCATAACACCTTTCATAGCCCTATTTTCCTATATTTCTGAGACTTTTTCCGTGGATAATATTTAGGAAAAATACATGAATGAATTTTCGTGTGCCACCATAGCAAGAGAATTTTTGGCGCTAAAAGTTAGTTCTGAGTGTATAAATTCAATAGACTCGATAAACAAGCAAGCAATGTTATGCTTCCTATTTATGCATGCATCAGTGCCTTCCATGATTTTCTTTCGAATATAAAAAGTGACTGTAAGTTTCTTAATGGCTTTTCTTTAGGAGTGGTATAATTATTACTCTGGGAAACAAAAGTTTTAATGAACCTAAGGTCTGTAATTACAATGAAATTAGGCTATCAAATGCGACTTCGTGAAATTCTGAATTCAAATTATAACTTCCGTGTAACTATGTTCACTGTGGAGTTAATAGTAAAAAAAAAAATACCGCATAGAATAACTCTTTCGTTCTCATTAATTAATTCGATGAACTGAATTTTAGCCAAGCATTAAAAATGTTTACGTGATGCGATAGTATTTCTCCGTACCTGAAGGGTATCATTGCATTTTCGTTTAATTAAGAAGACTATTCCTCTTTTTTCTTTTGCTATAAACGTTTTCCATATGGTAATTGTTTTAATTTATTTATACCGTTTGTCCTTTCTCTTGGTAATTATTCGGATGTGTTTTCATTTACAGGATAGGTACACAACGCTGAAATAAATGTCTGGGCTTTTTCCCCTCTTCATTCCGGGTTGATGAATAGCCTTTCGTTTCAGTGCAGTTGTCGGACTCTCTGCCTACGTGCAAAAGCGCTTAATGATTTTTTAAAAATAGCCCGATTTGTTATTCTACTGGACGGTAGCCACCTTAAATTGAGTGTCCATTCTGTGAGGTCAGCGTTAGTAACAGTTCTTTTGTTCATGGGCTTGTTTTTTTTATAACGAGAATTGTTTTTAAGTTACGTAAGTTACGTACCACGCGTACGCACTCCATGCTATTCAAAAATGCCCTTTTAAAATGTTCATCTAGTCGGTGATCGCGCGCTTTCGGTTTGAAATTTCCTCCAAAACAGTTCAAGGTAAAGTTTTGGAGTTCCTCGGGAGTCATTGTTGTTTTATATCCACGTCAGCGAGCGGAGGAAAATCTTGAATCCAGCGTTCCTTCGTGATGGCGAACGCCTTGCGGGTGTGCCCCCTTTATTTGAGGAGCGGGTGTCCTCTGTGCAAACGGTCCTCGTCCAACCGTTTCTCTCCCCGGCGCCTGCTTTCACGGCGCGATTAGCTCTGTGCTTTTGTGTGCTTTTGTCTTGTTCCACCCCCTTCGATTGTCCCGGCGCTATGGCAAAAGCGTGTTCCTTCCTTTCCCCCTCCCTCCCCCCCTCATCCGAGCAAACCTCGGATGTTGTTTGATCACTCAAGGCACTTCGTGGAACTCGAAGAGGGGTGGGATTTGTCGGAGCTAATTTTACGGCCAAGATTTTGGTTCCATAGTTGCCCTACTGTCGATGTATTTACGTCTTTAGACGGATGGAGTCCTCATGGTGCTACACTTCGTCGTTTTAGGAAGTAACCTGTAGTTAATACTTTCATAAAAGCATTGTGGCATGGTTATGGGATATTGACCGAAGTTCCCGGGACCAGTACCGACGGAGATCATTGAACACATTGAGTAAACCCAATACGTGTGGAAAGGGTAATGTGGAAATAGAAGATCGGCATCGGTATTAGTTAGGTATTGACCAATATTACACAGGTTACTGAAATTCGACTGCTTTTACACGAAGTGATTGTGTGGATTCCAGTGTAATATCTTTCGCGATTCGAACCCGGACCCCAAGGGTGGGAATTCAGTACAGTTACTGTGAATTACACACACCTTTGGGCTAAGAACTCAGTAAGCTCTAACCTAACAAGCCAGATATTCAGCTTGTTCATTTTTTTAATACTTTCATGATTTTTCTAACATTCGTCTTAAAATGTTAACTCTGTAATAAGATTGTAGGCGAAAAACATTGCACTAAATTTTATTTTGTTCTCTTTCCAGGTGAGTAGCCTGAGTCCTTCCTGCAATGCTGCTTCGGGCAATCCCGCCTCCGTACGTATGACTTGGAGCAGTGTAGTAGGTTATTCTCAATATTCTGTGTTCAACTCCTACCGTTGATCGGTTCTTGGGTTTTGTGGCACCGCATGCTCAGCCTTGGAGTAGGCTCTCTTAGCCTTCGATTATATTCTTGGTGCTGCTGGCTTTTAGGTTTGATGAAGATGTGGTCGCGTGTTGTGGATTCTGTCGTCGGGATATGAGTTATTTCAATTTGGAAGTAGCTTGCTTTTGCCAACAACTGAACCCCATTTTCGATTTTCCAGGACATAATTAAATGATTGAAAAAGGAAGTGTCTTTAAGTGGACAGCGCTTAAGTGGTAATATTATCCAACATTCATGCCGATTATTGAAGGTAGTTGGATTTTCCCGTCCTTGCATTTATTGCAGAGAGTTGATTCTTTTAACTTTAAAGCTAGCGCCGTAGAAAATCGCATCCTCGCGTGTCCAAGGAATGTCATGTTGTGGTGGTTATTGTGAGGATTATTGGTTGAGCTGCAAATTAGCTTTTTAAATCAACCTCTTGGTCGGGATGCAGAATTAATATGACTTAGAAAACTTACTCTAATGCTAGGTAGCCAAGTGAATCATCGCTTGCATAACAAGCCTTGGCAATTTGCTCACCTGTGTGTGAGAACACTATTTGTTAATAGGGAATCGTGCTATTATACTGTCTTATTTAGAAAATGAAGTATCCATTTTAATATTGATCCATCTACATCTACAGAATACCCTCTATGTCACCTCAAGGGTGTGTTGCAGGGGTGAACCATCACCAGGCATGCAATTAAATAAAATAGAACAAGTTTACACTAACTATCATGCAGGCAATGTATACTTACAATCAACTGAGTTGTATAAGCTACTACTTAGTGGAAAAGGCTGGATGTGCACTCACGAGACCCTTATAACTAAAATTTTAGTATGTGCAAAGTAATGTAGTTGTTGAATGTAAATTATTGATAGTCAGGCCTATCTATAAATACGTCAATCAATGACTTTATATTTCCCAAGGTATAACAGACTCCGATCCTGGCATTTATATTGCGAAAAAACCTTTTCCGATACGGAATGTTAGCTCATCTACTTGTTACGAATTGCATCGTGTCTAATTAATCGTAAAGTGCGGTCCTTTTAATGCATTCGGTATCTCCTTCTTTGTTGTGGCCGCGGTATGCTATGTCTTCAATTATTTCTTGTGCGAATACCACACCGATTTGTCCCAGCCGAGTTAACATTGTTGAGTGCCGTCGTCGGAAGTAGAGGCAAAGGGAACATGTGATGAGGTCGCAAGGGCTGAGGGAGAGGGAAATAATTCCTGGAAAGCCGAGGGAGCGGAAGCGAGGGCACGGAGAGTGTGACATGAATTTCTAAGAATCTCAGGGAAAGTGATTGGGTGAGGTAAACCTGAAGGATGGACAGGCCGAGGGAGTGGAGAGTAGTCAAGTGAGATGAAGTCACTGTTTGGATTTCATGGTTATGACCTGATACTGGAGATGAGTGGAATTGAGTTAGTTATTCTTATAGCTAGAGAACGCGATTGGAGATATGCAATAGTACTGCATATCGTCACTTCTCGGCTTACCGAGTTCCAGATTCGTTGACTAAAAAAAAATGCTGCAAGTCGAAATCATCAGTGACGTATCCTTACGTGATGCATATTAAATTTTAATGGAAGTCGTTAAATATTCGTGTTCCTCGAAGAGTTCGAAATCTTAGCTCAATATTATAGTTTTAACCGATGATGTTATGCATATATCGTGATGAATTTATTTGCAATCTCCGACTGATGTACTTATGTATTTCTTAACATTAAAGGTAATTTCATACCAATGCTATTAAATAACTGAATCCGAATGTTTAAGAATTAATTTTAAAAACAGTAGATAAATTATTAATTGGATTAATTATTACATCTTCACTATAAATTAATTCAATTCGCCTTTCGCCTGAAAATAAGGCATTAATGTGTCATTTTACACAAATGAATAATCTTTTCCATAATTCACGGTGTATTTTATGAGCTTCCTGCTTTGTCCTAAGCGAATCTTTTAGTGCTTAGTAGTACGTTAGTGATAGCGAATTTTCGATGACGTTCCTTTGCCAAACGATTTATCATAGTAGTGAATGAAGGTTTTTTTTACAGGATTTGCCGAAAATAACAGGCTTGAGTATTTTTCCTATTTGATTTCCCGAAGGAAACTGATTTTTAATTTTTCCAGTCCGCCTACTGTTATTGCATTTGATAGGGCATCTACATTTACAATCTACGCGTTACCCTGCAATCCACCGCGAAGGTGTGTGGCAGGGGGTAGAGATCACCAAAACATTCACTATTGACATGCAACTAGGGTACTACATGGAAACATGCTAATACTGTGGGTCACATGCAGCTACATGGTTAGTATCTACACAATAATAAAGGGATTGGTTGTTAATATAAGCGTCATGCGCTACCGACTAGTTTACAAAATGTCGCCTACCTATCCCTTTACTATGCTGTCTATGTGTTCTCTGATAGTAGGACCGGGATTGCAAATTAGCGAAATTGATTGAATTGTTTTAGGAATGCGGCATTCTGTAGCATCATTCGCATTACCGATGAATGATAGCTTGCCTTGAAGAAAACAGTCCGGGAGTAGCTCAAGAGAACGTGATCGTTTCTCGACTTTCTCCACAAAATCTGCCAACGAATTCGAATTGGCTTTTGGGTTCATTCAGTTTGAATATGATTAATAGGCAATATTTCCTTTGTTCTCATTCTTTGATTTTCCTCGAGATAATGGCCCTCGATGATTTAAGCATGGGAACGCTCATTAAGTGGGAGGGAGTCGACAGTTTCGGGTTAATCATCATGGCACGACCTCATTTCTGTTATTTTTAAATGATTACTGTGCTCGCGTGCCAGATAAACTAAAAAAGGTGACAATTATCCAGATTTAATTGATCCATTCTGATTTTTTTCTGTAATTTCAAATCACATGTTTATCTGAGCTGATAAAGGCACTCAATGAGAACTGTGACATAGTTTCTATCAGGTGTGACTAGAGCTAGACTAGTCTGCAGTCGCTTTCAAGACTCTATTTGATTCCACGCGACAGTTGGTACCATTGGTTATTTGTTGATAGTTGTTTTGTAGAAGTCATCACGTAGCCTAAATTCTCGGAAACCTATCAAAATTCTACGATGATTGAGAACATTCATTTTTCAGGGAATCATTATCAGAGCGTAGGTTAAAGTACAGATTAAATCTGTTAGAGAAATTTCGATCTGATAGCTTTACTGAAGATGTTAGGCATATATTAAAAACACCAGCGTATTATGCTAGATTCGACCAGATAAACAAGATTAGAAAGGTAGATTGTCGTATTGATAGATTCAAAGTGTCATTTTTCCCCCGTACTATAAGAGAACACAATAGGCAGCATAGCTAAGGGATAGGTACGGAAAATACTTTAGAGTAGTCTGTATTCCATGATGCATGTATTAATTCCTTAGCTACTATATTTACTAACAATTTAGTTGCATGAGACCCTATAGTTGCTTGTTTGCATGTCAATAGTGCATGCTTGATGATATTCACCCCCTGCCACACACCCTCGCGGTGGCTTGCAGGGTATCGCGTAGATGTAGATGTAGAGACCTTTAACATGGGTCATCCTGGTCAGTTCTCGAAAAGTTCCTCCGTAGTGATAATTTCCAGCTGTTTTATATCATTTAGCTGCAAAACTCGGTTTATTTTCTGATGAATTTTAATTTTAAAACGCTAAATAACGCTAAAAATATTAAATCCACTAACCTATGCTGGAGACAAAGAAGTTACACAAATATGTGTAAAAACCTGATATCATTATGGAGCAGAATAATTGAGAATTATCTGGTTTTAGTATAAAAATGACAAACGTGTAATTGAGCCTATGTAGTCATAGGGTATAGTTTTGAAGGATTCCTGCGCGCCGAATCGTGCTTGAGGCTGTGCGAATTCCATAACCGTTCCACTATGGTGGCATGTTCGACCAGAGACTTGGCTCGCAGCAAGGTGCCCTTCTAAAATAGCTGGCTTTCTTGTCCTTGAGAGTGATTCATCCTCGACTGCGTTACCGTAACACGTTAAACAGGTAGAACGAATAAGCGCGTACCTTTATCCAATTAGCGTCTCATTGGTGAGTCCTTATTAACGATCTTATCATTACCACCGTTGGCAGTCTATCGGCCCATTAGATTCTCGCCTTTCAATTCAATTTTAGTTTCCCAAATACATATTTCGGATTCTTCGCGCATCATCTTTCAATATGTGTGCTGTCTTTTGTTTGTCTTGTCGCTACATCCGTGTCCAAATTTCAAGGCGGCGACGGAATAGGAGAATCCAAGAGTTCCTGGGGAATTTAATACATATACCAAACTCTTGCGTCATTTCAAGGATAAATTATTAATTATGGGTCTTCAAAACGCTATTCTAAACTTATGACGGGGTAGTTAAATGATGAATTAAACAGTACAACTATTTTACGTACTGAGTCCAGTATAGCTCGGTACTGTGAAATTTATCCTTTCGAAAATAATCCAGGCCGTACAGTGGGTCTTGATGTCCAGAAAAGAAGCGGAGAGCTAATCGTAATTACCAAGGTGATGTGTTGCGAAGCCTAATAAGAAAAGAAAATTTTGCCATAAGTTAACGTATAATGCTAAATATTGCCTGCAAGAAAAAGAAATAAAAGCATCCGTGGGTGGTAATAATTAGTAAATTGTAATATCCCACAAACCTGTTTATCAAAACAACGTTTTTCGGCGCTCGCACATCATCTTTTGCAGTCTGTATCCTAATGATGTGGTGCAAGCGTCGTAGCGCGCTATGCTAATAATGAGTTGAGGAATATTATTGTAAGCTAATTATTATGGATCCATTCCACTATCAGGCACTAGCTATTATTAAATGCCCATTTAGACATACCTTCACGGGTAAAAAAAAACTAATTATTACTACTGTGTTAGGTAAAGTTATGCAGCAAAGGACTTTAATTAGAGGAACTGCTAGTTGGTACGAACATATCATAACCGTTACGGCAATAAATACGTCATAGCCTAAGAAGCAGCGGTGACGATGGTGCTGTTGGGTGTCCAGTGCCCCAACCTCCTTCTCCGCATGTGACTGAGCAACGTCGATGACTCAAGGCTGCTTGCTGACTGCCTCATGCCCCGCCCCCTTACGCCAACTCCCACGCCTTCGCCTCTTTACCTCACTCGCTCGTTCAAGTCTCCGGCCGCCAAGGCCTCGCCTTGTCTCCCGTTGAGGTCCCTCCTGCCGCCGCCTGGCCCTCTGCCGGGAGCGCTCGGACGTGGCGGGGGCCTCGACCGCAAGGATGCACGGCTGATTAAGCCCTCTCCCATCTCGCCCGCTCCTTTCCACGCCCCGGATGCCGGCGCACCTGCGTGCCCATCCCCACAACCCCCTCCACTGCCATCGCGTCCACCGCCGAACGTCGTGGAAAAAAGTCACCCCCCGTGACTCAGCGTGGCGCCCCCAGGCTCCCACGCTCCCGGCGGCGTGGTACGGTCCCGGTTCTCCGTCGGTGAGTGTCGTGCGGTTGCCCCGAGGCCCTGTGTTTCCACGCGTGAAAAGATTCTTCACGTTTTATTTTTGTGGGCCAGAGACTCCGGACTCACTGTCGCCGTTATTAATGATGGTATTTTATCCCGAGGCGTTTTCTTTGTCGTTTGCGGTCATGGATGGTTTCAGTGCTGAGGGAAGGAGGGGAGAAATTATGTTCACAAATAACCGGAGAGGGATGGTATATGCTTCACTGGTAATGAGTGAAATGCTAGACCTGTGGACCTATGAAGCTATATATCATTCATCCAATGTTGTCCATTACGTCCAAGTGCAATATCTCCTCTCCCGTCAGCAGGACGAAGGAAGGCTTGATGAGAAATAGGTCTTTGAACAGTTCACTGAATTGTGGATGATTTCATTCAACACTACTGTATAGTCATATTCCTAAAGCTGGAATTTTCCGTCATGTTTTTCATTTCATTGGATTTGGAATTAACGACCCGAATAACAATCAACACGACTTACTAGGTTTCACGAATCAGTAACATCGGTTGTTGGAGACTGATACTCTTTCTTTCTAGCGAGGCGTTAGCTGTGTGTGTGCTTTTTCGTGGTGATCTTCATTCCTTAACGAAAGAATTGAATTGTGTAAATCTGACCAGTTTCTCTCACAAACTAACTTTTTCCGAAGCTGTTATTTGGTGTTTTATTGTATGCATATAGCCCCTCTTGAGATAATTATTTGTCCATTGAAACAAAATACCAGTCGTTTAAGAAAAATTGTAGGCTTTCATTTTACCCACGTTGTCCCAGGTGGTTAGCCCAAAAATCCAATTTCCTATTAATCAACCTTGTGTTCCCTATGAAAGCATTTTTACTTAATTAATTTCTTAATTTAATCACTGAGAGCTTTACATATGTATATGTAAATTAATGTAACAGCCCTTTCTTTGCGTTCACTCCCCACTCCCAAGAGCTCTGCGGGATAATGTCTTGACCTCCACAGAGTCGAAGCTCTTCACGCCCCCGTCACCACTCCGAGCCTCTCCTCTTACGTCAGCGCGCCGACTTTGTCCACCCTATTAGCACTGTGGGTGCGGCCCTTGGGCGGATCCTTCCCCGCACCTGTTCGATCGTCGCTCGCTTCCCGCCTCGCCTCCCCGCACTTCGCGACGCCCCTGACCCTTGAACACATTCCTCTTCCACTCCGACGAGGAGTGGGTGGATGGATAATTAGCACCCCTTTTGACGGGTGTCTTCTTGGAGGTGACCACCCTCGGTGCCCGCCATGGTGTCGTCTTCTCAACTACGTCCGAAAGGTGACCGTCTTCAGGGTGAGGTGTGCGCGAGTCTATAGGTCGGTGGGCAAGATAAGCTCGTTTTCCCTCTAAATGGTGCTCGTAGCACCATTCAGATACGCATCAGTCAAATCGCGATCTCAGTCAAATAGCATTTGTGTTGCAGATCCAAACTTCTCAGGATTTTTTCTCCTCGTATGCAGACCTGAGCTAAGAACAGATTAGTTGGTAATTAGTCTTGGGCTTTATGTACTATGAACTAGGAGTCCTGGGTAGTTGAACGGAAGGGAGCGCTGTGAAAATGGATATTAATGTATTGTTTTGAAAAAACATTAAGCACAATCTGGGCATCCGTCTATAACACCAATTTTAATACTCAATATGAATTTAAAAGTTAAGGTATTCCCATTCTGACTATTCTTGTCACCAGCTGTCACTTTCCCTGCGCTGTGGCATCATCAATTGATATGCCCTTCCTTTTCACGATTGCTATTATCTCATAGCATTATTTAGGTGTTATATGCCACATCTGTACGGATGTACTCGATAGAAATGCAAACGAGGAAGTTAGAAAAGAGAGGAGGCCGTGGGAAAGGATTATAGGAAGAAGCAAAACTGGACGCTGGATGTATTCAAAGGTGTAAGAGGTTTTGGTAGTAGAAAAACTGCTGGTTAATCGGGTACGAGGACACAAAAGAACTGGATCTTAATTCTGCATTTCAGGAGATTTAACATTAGGAGAGCTGAAGAGAGAAATAGGGTGCTATTTAGGCAGAGATACAATAGACGGTCACCGAAAATAGGCAACAATGTTCCGTTCAGGAGATTTTTTTAAGACATTCCCAAATTGGGGAAAATATGTGATGCCTTTCGAGGAACTTGAACCTGCAACCAATCGACCTATTACTACTTAGTAAGAATAAACTGTTATTACAGATGCACTAGGCACGTGCTACTTGTTTAATACATAAAGCCGTCGTCTTCCTTCGTTCTTTGATTTCACGTCGCGTCAACTTCAGTTTATTACTCCATCCTTTTTAACGGTGTAATGTGATAAATTGTTGCCGCTGAAATCAGAAATGATTGAATATCGGGAAAACATCTCACTGGGCTTTCTACCCGAACTTCAAATATGTAATCAAATGTCTAAGTTGGATTGTATTCTATCCTTTAAAATCTTTGCACATCAGTTGAGTTTTAATATACTCCAGGAAGAATAATTTAAATTCCATGCAGAAAGGACGCCTTTTAGACTTCGCAAAATCGCTATTGTGTCCATAGCATTATTCATATTCATGTCTTATTTGTTTGATGCCGCGAAATAGCAATCTCATTGATCGCCATTGTTTGTCTCTTCCCCATTCTTTTTGTTGCGAATTAAGTCGTCGACGAAGCCCTTCTAACCCACGCACGTCTTGAACGACTGTTATGGCACGCTTGAAGGTCGCAGCGTCTGTCTGTTCTGGGCGCGATATATAGCGAGAATAAAAGGTGAAATCCTCCGGGATGAAAATATCATTAGTTAAAAGTCGTTCTGTTGCGGTGACAATCATCATTATTGTGAAGTCCGGCTGATCGATCGCGGGCCTCCGCATTCGGATGGAGGCACACGTGTTTGTTTCCCGTGTGCGAGCGTGTGTGGAAAGATGTGGAAAATTGCGTGGTGAGTCACCGCCTCCCGCTTGCCCCCGCTCATCTTCCGTCCCCACTTGGCGTCTCAGCGCAGCCCTATTCTCTCTTTTTGTCAGCACACCCGAGTTCCCATTTTGTGCTCTATGAGAGTCGGCGACGGTGCCCGATGAGAGTGGCCGACCCCTTTCCCGACGTAGGTATCATCTCTCCCAGTACGGACAAAAGGGGGCTTATCACCCACCATCTCCTCGTCTCTCTCTCTCTCTCTCTCCAGCTGTTATTTTCTTGATACATCCACTAGGCGCCCTCACTTCTCTCCTGGACAATCCAATTTGGAACGCAAAGTACCTTTCCCTCCTCCTACCGTCGGTTTGATATTTTCCTGCGATGATATTGTCATGCTCGTCCTCTCGGTGTCCTACTTTTTGTTAGTAGTTGTCTCGGCCGTGCTACCGTGCGGTCAAAAGGGAATACGATCTGAGCTGATTGTTTCACGCGCATTCAATGGATTCACTGCGTGTAAATTATGATATGGTAATCTCTTGCATAGGAGTAAATGGAAATATTTTATCGGATCGAAGCCAGGAGTGATCGCATGAAAACGTAAACCGAAGCGACGACGTTCGGCCGTGCGTTGCAGCCATTTATCTAGTTTAGTCATAGAACGAACACATCTGTTCGTTTTTCTAAGTAAAAGCGAAACCGTTTATGATCGTCCTCGGATTGCAATTTATACGAGTCGTGTAATTTTCTGAAATTCAAAGTTATTTTAATAAAATTGGAAGTTTTTAGTTCCAAATTTACTTTGATATGCGCGGGTTTATTGAGCTCGTATCGTAGCGGTGAAGGGGGTAGGTCGTAGGGTCACCGGTAATCTTTGTGTCTGCCGAACGTTGTCCATGATGTAGCAATTGCTCTTCGGAGTGCTTACGGGAGCCGCACTGTGGGATGGTAATCAGTCGCGAGCAATCAGTGACTCCTCCGTTAATTGAGCTGAATTGCGAAAAATTACGAATGCCAGTTATAATCGCGGTGAGCTAAGTTTTTATGGAACGGCATCTGTAATTACTAATATAAGTGCCTGCAAGCCACGCCGAAAGTGTATGGTGGAGATTGAATAGTCGCCAAACAAACACTACTGACAGGCACTAATAGATACAATACTTAATTAGAGTTTTCCTATGATTATTACGCGAGTCGCTGTAGAGTTTTCTTTTTACATAACATGCAAGATGTCCAAAAAAAATATACTCGTAGTTTTGTACATTTAGAAGTTCGCATAGACATGAAATTAAGCCTGAAGTCGACCTTGCGTATTCCAGTCATCACCCCGGTATATTAATAGATTATCTGTTACTTTAATTTTTTTATTTATTTATAGAATATCTTGATAGCTCATCAGGATTTGCGTTGTAAATCATATTTTAACCATACTTAGATACGACTCAGAACATTTGCTATGCGTTGATAACGAAGGGTTATTCTTACAGTAAACTAATCTCGTTTAAGTCATTCGAAATTAATTCTCAGATAATAGCTTAATGGTGCATAAAGCTCGCTGCAGCTTCTCCATAAGGCTCTTGTTCTGAACAAGCTTCCAGAAATGCCGTTGGTGAAGGTTGGTGAAAATTTCATGCCTCCCCATGTAATCTCTTTACGACGGATGCCTGCTGCATCTCCCACCCCTTTGAGTATCGCTAAAATGAGCGAAAGTTGACTTGAAATCGCGGGAAGCTGTAAATGAAACCCTTCTTTAGTTTGTGTTATGCTTCAGAATGTCCGTTATGCTGTAAGTTTCACTGAAAATAATTAATCTGGCTTTTGAGTGCTGCTGCCTTGGTTTCACTAATTATCGTGAGTGCCTTAAAATTACTTTTGAATCTTGAGCCGTCTCGCGACAGAAGTAAGGATAACCAGTAATTGAAAGTCCCTTTCTCTCCTTGAAATACTTGTCTATTTATCACCAGTAAAAAATTGCCGGAGTCTTAATCCTGTGATCTTTGTTCCAACTTCATCTACCAATCTTCAACCCATTTCGCAGAAAATTTTGGACGCATTTGAAACCATACTAAGGGCTTTCACGAAATTTCACTCGAAAATAATATACTCTTCAAAATCGCACCGTATAATTACTACTAAGCACCATCATTGCAGTGTTTGCATTAAGACACAAATATGGTACTAGCGGACGGTCGAATTGACAAAACAATATCGCTCTCTGTGGTCCAGCAAAAGAAATGTCTTTTTGTATCGTGGTACGGCTGGTTCCCCTCGTCACAACTTGCGTATTTTTCTCCCAGAGGTAAAAATAATTTGTGCAATCCCTCGGTCGTAACTAAACGAGGAAATGGAGGACCTAGCATGTTAAGTGGTCTCGGAAGGACATGAAAACGTTGGGACGCCACACTCGACAAACGTTTCGCTCGGGGAGAAGGGGGGGGTCTGAGGACTCGTCCTCATCTTCCTTTTCCTCCCCCCTCTCTTCGCGGAACATCAACCCCTTCTCGAGGGTGATAATGGGGCGGAGACCTCCCAAACCACCCCGAGCGAGAGGAAAGGCGGGCTCCGCCCTCCCTGCCCTCGTTATCCCAGGGTCCACTCGCCACCCGGCCCCGGCTACGGTTCACAAGGGATCCCCGGGCGAATTCCTTTCCTCTCCCTCGTTTTATTCCTTCTCACCTCCTCTTTTGAGAGTTCTCGACTTCTGGGAGCAGGGGATCCCCCTCTCCTTTTAATGGTCTCTTCTTCCCCCCTTCAAGCTCTCAGTACGTTTCGGAGTGGGATGGAGTTGGTTGGGATCGGAAGAAGTATGCAAGCAACGAGGGAGGATAGATGGTTTGGGGGTAAGGATGGACGTTTATACCACGGAGGGGGCGTCGTGTGAAGGGACGGAGTAGTTTACGTGCGCACTCCCGAAAATGTGTGTGTGCTTCAAGAGTGGTTTGCCTGAAGGGAGCGTGTTAAGGGTAGGAGATAAACTTGAATAGGGAGGGTTGCTTTGGAGAAAATAGCGGTTGCGTGGGTGTGGGCTGTGAGTGAAGTGGGGTGGATGGCATTAGGGTGCGCGATATGGCGATACGTCGACGCCTATCCGATATTATTTCTATCAATCACGTCGATATGAAAATTTATATGGACCTGATGCATCGCGAGTTGGAATTCATTTCATTATCGTCAATGAGGCTATGATCATTTGTAAGTATATTATTGGAAACCATCTTTTATGTACTTAATTTTATTGATATCACCTCATGAACCATATAGTGGATATTTATATCCTCAAATGGCGATATTTTCATAGAAAATTTGATATATTTTCGATATTAATCATCAATAAACTTTACACATGGAAGTAGGTACTCTGCCATGGAAGTTGCTTAATAGTAGCACTTCCACGTGTAAAGGTGCGTTTACACGTAGCAGTTGACTGCAATGATAGTCAACTGCTAACAACTATTAAGCCCCACTCGCATGTGTAAATAGCAACTACGATGCAAGTTCAGGTCGATACTGGACACATGTCGAACACTATCGATCCTAGTTCGAGCTATTAGCAAAGTTGAATCCCGTCTTCTTTCCAGCGGAAACGTATCCAACGCAATCGCAACAACGTAAAGCAATACACGACTGAATATGGATGTAATCACAAGGATATCCCTCCCCAAAAGGGGAGATTCTACTCTTTAAAGAATGGGAACGAATGATAATCGTCAATTGACTTTATTTCTTGATGAATTTAATGAAAATTTAAGCATCAATCACTTTGAGCTGCATAGAAGTTAACGCAGACCCATCATAGCAGTAGCGATATAGATACATCGCGCATCTCGCGAGTTTCATAGCAATCAACTGCTACGTGTAAACGCTGCTTAAGCATCGACTCTCATGGCTCTAAAAATCGATAGGTGCTATAATTTACGCACTACCATGTCGAGCTTCCAAGGAAATAAGCGCGTGGCTATTTGGCTTGGAAGTAGAGTCGTTAGTATCGTATTGTATCTCACGACATCAGGCGTAATTCCGAGGAATATGACCACTAGCGGGGCATTGAAATGTATGAAGAGGGTTAATATATTATAGGAAGACATAATTAAATTCATAGAAAGACTCATAGATAGCTACGAAAATAAAAGAAAGGTTTTTATTATTATTGTTGTTTGTTAATAGTGAAATTATTTATATCGTTGCGTGGAATAAGTAAATAAGTTTGGAAGTTGATTGTTTTCGTTTGTTGATATTTTGCAAGGATGGAGATTCTTCTAACCGTGGTTGGAGCAAGACTAGAAATAAAGTGTGAAGTGATATGAGGCATTTGATTTAATTATGGATTAATCAAATTCATCGCTTAACGCATCATAAGAACAAAAGTACCGTGTAAGCAGCGTGAGTCACAGAACGTATCAATACAGGAATATATTATGGCTACTGCCGTAAAAGCCAACTTCGATGTCTAATTTGGCCTTCAAGTAAAATCATGTTTTTTTTCATTGTTGCTATCTCGTTGTATCGATGATCGATATTTTAGACTGAGTATCGCATGGGTCCGTTTGTGTGGGAATTAAGTATCCTTGTTGGGGGTAGGGAGAGGGAAAGAGATTGGGGTAGTTATAGTGGGATATATGGGGGTGTTGGTGGTTTTGTGGGGGTAGGGGGCTAATGGGGGGAGGGGATCTTATACGACTGCGAGTGGTTTGGGAGAAGGGAATACTGCAGGGGGAAGGTTCGAGGAGTAAAGAAAGGGGAGATGCAGGGTTTTTGAAGCGACGAGACTCGGTTTCTCCAGGTGGGAAAGGGAAGGCTCTTTAGTTTGGGAGGATGGTGTAAATTGAGGGATATCTAGATGTCGCAGGTGAGTCGAAGTTGAGAGTGACGCGATATAAGGGCCCGTGAGGGAATTCCAACGGGAATTAAATGAGATTCATTCTTGCGGTAGCCTTCCTTGTCCTTTAAGAGTGGCGAAGGTCCTTGAATTTTTCTCATTAAATATAAAAACGCTAACTTACTTAGTACCTATCCATCATGGAAACTACGGTAGAGTACCAACCTGAGCGTTAACATCTGTCCCTCCCGTTCTATGAATAGCCCTGTAGGTTCTTGTCTCATTCGGTATCAGTGCCATTCGATTGAAAATAGTGAATTGGAAAAAGAGTGATCAGCTGTTTGAATTTAGGATGTCAAAGCTTCTGAAAATGTACCGTAAAACACTATGGAAGTCAGGAAAATCTGAGTTTTTCTCCTTTCTCTTTACATTTCTGTGTGTTTTTCTTTAGAAGGGGACTTTACTTTTCACATAATGAGACTCTCATGGTGTTGCATGTGGTATATTGCATACAGCCAGATACTGGTTAAGGTCTGCAGTTTCGTGAAGTTTTTAAATTACATCCGGGTTTCATGTTCCTTCATCGTTCGGGAAACTGAGTTGGTCTTAGCCCCCATTACTGGCAATTATGAGCTGCTATAGGTTTTTAATACATCAAATAATCAAATATTCTCTTTTCTCTACTCTTATTCCTTCCTAATACTTTAATGAATGTTTTAGACCGCCTTTTCTAATGCTCCTTATTCACGGTTTTGCCGCCCTATCCTGACTTCAATCTTCCATCAGTTTCTTCATTTTCCTTCCTATCCCTTTCAACGATTTTCCCTCATGGGCTCACCTTAAAAGTGAATTTTCTGCCGGTATTTGATTCGAATAATGACGTGCATCACGAATGATATGTAATCGGAACTACACTTTTAGAAGGTGGTGCGAATGTAGGTCTCCTAATACGAGTGAATTTCGCAAATTCTCGTAGCTTCGTGTCCGAGGGACTAAGATGTCGGATGTTAAATTTTCTGCCACATAGTACAGTATTTTTAACCCGATGTATAAGCTTAGGTTCCCTCTTCCATATTCAAATTGGAGCTAACAGTCAAATTACCTAATTTTCGACGCTTTTGAAAGAGATATCCTTGTGTTTTTTTTAATTTAGCCACAATATAGCCACACTCGAATCGCATGTTACGTTGGCAATTCAACTCGGGACACAAGGTAGCCTGTTTATGCTAATTTTATCGCGTAAGCGATGTTATTAAGAGGACAGATCTTCGCTAATGTGTGCCGAGCCAGGGGAGAGAAAGAGTAATAAACGAGTGTAAGCCATTGCTTCCTCTGGCGTTACGGCTTATTTTTTCCTCGCTCATTGTTCGCAGGAAAAAAAACGACCCACTGGTCACATTAAACTCTCTTGCCTACCCTCCCATATGCCCTCTCCTATTATTATTCAAACAAGGAAACGACGCCCCAGAAAATGAGTATTTTTCCTCTCGCCCGTTTTACTTTTCCCTCTGGCGTTCCGCACCCGCGACAGTTCTTAGTTCAGCCTCCCCAAGTTTTAATTGCCGCGGCGTCTACAAATGTTTTCCCTGGCTCTTTACTTTTCCTAAAAGCTTTGGAGAGGCTCGATTGGATTGAGAGCATGGGTGGAGGTTGGGTAAGCGGGTGCCCACGCGGACTCAAATCCGAGAGAGAGAGAGAGAGACTGCCGAATCTTCATTAGACGGGAAACCGTTCGGGCCAATGAGCGCGGGGGGAAAATCCACTTGGATGGTGGGCCGGGGAGTAAAACTACGCCCATCGGTGCCGAGACCCATTTTGTTTTAGGTCGAACGCATTAGCCCCGTTTTCACGGGCACGAAGGAGTCCTATTTTCAGTGGGAAATCGGTCCCCTCAGCTCGCTGATGTTACGTGTAAAGTGAGTACCTATGTAGGTCGTTTAGTCTCACTTCATGAGAATGAATAATCAATCCCAAAGGTCAGATCAGTCTGTTGTAGCGGTCTATCATTAACTGCCATGGAAGTGTGGAATTATTTTCATTTACTACATGAAAAATTCTCTTTTTGGCTTGAAGCCCGATTTCTTTCGAAAAGACCATTTTATGTTTTGTATTATGTCTTTTTTAATTAACTTCGCTATTTTGTCAATTTTAGTATTATTTGTTTTGTTTATGGAATAATGCAAATGAGACTTTTCTATAGTAGTAATCCTTCGGGGAGTAGAGCCCAGAGGCTATTCGTTTTAGTTTTACTCTTGAATAATTTATGAATTTGGTATTCACATTAATCTATTTTTGTTCAGTTTTTTTTACTATTTTCTGGGATACAACATTAAAAACATATTTGACTGCTAACATAGCACAATTAAACATAATTTTACCTCTTCCTGAGAGCCGTTATTTATCCTAAAATCTATTTCATGTTACTGTCTGCGAGTAATCGTTCAACTTGCGCTGTTTCAAATTTAAGTTCATTGAATTTTTCCATTGACTATAATGAACAACTTATACTGTTTAGAGCATTACTTCATTCCGTCACAAATCGACCTCGGTGTTGTATTTGGCTGTTACCGTGTAGATTTGTGCAAGTTAATCAAGGCAAAGCGATTTACCGATTTTAACGTGCAGAAAACTTAGTAAAATTGCATTTGTAATAACCTGAAATTAGTAAAATTCCATAAATGCGAAATTCAAATGAAAGTTATCGGTTTCTTTAAGTTGCCCCCGTAAATAATTAATGATATTTTGGCCTCAGCAGAACCTGAAAAGTGCACGTATACCTTGTAGCATAGTAGGTTGTATTAATTTATCCTTTTTTCGAAAGATATGTGGCATGGGAGGTACTGGCCCATGTTCATACACTTGTCAAGCTGGGCGCACTCATATTGCTCTTATACATGCTTTATGTGATCATTTTTAAAATGCGTCCTGGTTTGGTGTACTTAATATTGTATGCACAAGCAGGCTGCATTTTCCTGTTATCCTGGCAACTAAAAGGTCGCCTGTCTGAATCCAGTCACGGGCATTGATGTTGCGTTTGTCTTTAGGCTTATAATATTATATGAGAGGGTACTATAAATCCTTAGCCGTTGTAGTATCTAAAATCCAGGTCTGCTACACCTACCACTCAAAAGCATTGGTCAGTTGTCGAAATATTGCTTTGACGTAGCTTTCTATTCTATTCTCCCATCAGTTAACCTCTTCACATTTTTGTACATACATCTCTTTCACATCCCTTACCAAATCCTCTGTGTATCTCATGAGAGGACTTCTTCTACCATTCTTCCCATTCACTTGTCCCTTGGAAAATGTCTTTATCAGGCCACCAGGTACACTTTCTATTAAGTAATATTCGTAGGAATTAAATTTTGAGTTTCTAGACCAATTTCAGTGGGTTACTTCGATATTCTCGCTACCATGGTTTCCCAGTGATTTGCAGCTGGTACCGGGGACGCCTTTAGTATAGTTGTGTACCTTTTTTTTGCTCAAATATGTGGACTGTATGGATTCAGATGTCGATAGTAACTCTACGTGGTCACAGTGTGCCCAGATGTCTTTCTCACCCCACGATCAGCATTCGGTGGCGCAGGAGGGCCTCCCTCGGAGACGCAGCCACCCCTGCGTTGTGTCAGCGGGGCGGCCACCCCTTTAGACCGGGAACGGTAATGTTTTCCCGCGTGCATGTCGAGGGGGGTGTGTGTCTGGGGGGTATCTTAGAATGGGGAGAACTGGGGTTGCATTCGGAAATAAAATACCTCGGCGAGGGGTGGATGGTGTTCTTTTTGGTGGTGCGTGCTGGAGGGGACACAACGGGAGGGGTCGTAGATTTAGTGCGAGCGTGGATAATTCTGTGTGGGAGGAGGGAGCGTTGGTGTGGGCCGGGGATGGATGTGATTGGCGCTAGGAAGGAGACTGGCCGTAGCGGAACGATTCTCGATGTTCCCCGCCCTTCGATGTTAACTCAACGACAGCTTGAGTCCTCTCCCCCTTCGATATGCTGCCTAGGTACCAGAACCCTGGTTTAAGGAAGGAAATATTCCGTCGTTGGAGAGTTTGTGGCGCTTCTCGTTTTGTGTTCTTCAATCCTGCCCCCCCCCCTTGCCACACACCCTCGCGGTGGCTTTCAGGGTATCCTGTAGATGTATATCAGTCAGGAAATGATGGGATAGAATTCCAATGAGGAAATGGTAAAATAATTTTCCTAGCCTGGGAAATTATGTGAAATACCACAATTATGTACTGAACAATGATGCCATTCTCCTAAACCACTTAGCAGTATTTTCCAAAACAATTGATATTCCGAAGTGAGAAAACTTCAAATGAAGAAGGATGTAGCCATAAAATCTCCATTCATGTGATAACATAGTCAATGATTGTCCCAACTCCAACACAAACTTTTCACGTGGAAGTGATCTGGATATATTAATGCATCCTGCCCTAGAATAATGAAAGTCTGAGATGGATATCAAATGTGAGCTGAAATCAAAGTATAATTAATATACTCATATGTTAAAGCACTTGCTGAATGAAGTATTCATTCAGAAGGTAATCATAACATGCAACAAAGGAATAATATTGAACTAATTAAAAAAATAATGAATAAGTAAATGAACCCACCCTGGCTTTCTCAGCATCACATACATAAAGCAGTAGGTATGCAGATACTAACAATCTAGTTGCCTGAGACCCTATAGTGGCATGTTTGCATTTTTATAGTGCATGCTTGGTGATCTTCACCTCCTGCCACACACCCTAACGGTGGCTTGTAGGGTATCGTGTGATTGTAGATCAGTCGGAAGAGAATGATGCTTTTTTTGGCCCTTGATTTCTTATATATCAGAATTTAACAGTTACAGTAAATGTAAAGGTGATCTGCGCCTTTGTTTATTTTTAAAAGAATGATGGATTCGTATTTTCATATGAATCATCGTCGACTTCGGTGGCGGGTGGGTCCGAATCCCACCTGGGGAGGACTTTTACATGATGTTTGTGTAGTCAATTCTGTCAATTGTAAAAGATTACGTCGTAGTCCTAAGTATCCAGAATAAATTAAGATACGATTATAAATAAGTGTTATTAATCATTTCCGTACAGCATTTAATCCATTAATTGGAGTAGAGATACTACTGACTGCCTTCCCCATTCGCATGAAGTTGGTGTTAAACCCAGTGTTTTCCCAGTGATTTCCATGAGATGTGTCATCGCAAGCGTCTCAGTCTATGCATTCAAGATACCTGTTTTGCTGCCCGAGTGTGGTTATTGACGTTGAAAGACGTGGGTGTAGAAAGTGTATCTGAGTCTGAGTAAATGGTCTTTAAATAACAGCCTTAAGTAATGGGCATCCCACGTCTCTCGTCCTTCTTCCAATCCGCTGATCAAGCATTACTCATGCTTTTGCATGTACGGTGATCTTTCACTTCCGGCTAAATATATACCCATTGTAGTGTATTACTCATGAATTATCCTTTTCAATACTTTTGGCGCTAGTTTGCGAGTTTCGATGTGAATTATGGCCTGATGCATAAATTATCCTGTTGAAGCTAGAGCATTGCCTGATTTTTCTGTGGTTCTTAAATAAATTGAATACATTCACCTACTCTCCGATCTTACAGTTCTAAAAAGAAATCGACGTGTTTTTCTTTGGATTCACTAATGCGTTTCCCTGTCCAATTCCTTCAATTAGTGCATTGTTTGAACCTTGGTTAGGGCTTTGAGCCCGATGGCTCTGCATTCCGCCCGCGAACGAGTAAAATCTCATGGAGAACTTGGAAGGATTTTTTGTGTTAATCCGTTGAGGATACACAGTCCCATCAACATCATCTTCTCCCCGCCCTCTCCGGAATCTTCCTTCCGAGGCACGCAAACCCTTCCTATCCTGAGGGTATTGTATGGTTCGTGAACGCTCCCTTGGTAAGTGCAAGTACTCTACGTTAGGGTCGTACACACGCCCTTTTCTCGTGGGGAGGGTTCTGCCTCCGTGTTCCTCCGGGGGTTGAGGACAGAGCAGCCATCGGGATGCCTCCCCACCGCCCCACCCCCTACCTGCCCCTTACACCAATCTTCTGCCTCCCCCTCTTAAAATCCTCTTGTACGAACCTTAATGCGGTAGCTTCCATTAGGCGCTGCGTGTCGTGAGACGTTGCTTCCAACCCCCCGCCCCTCCCTGTCGCCTGGAACCTCCCTCCCCCACTCTCCCCGTTCCTCTCGATTGGAATCATCCTCCACGCTCCATCCTGGCGTCATCCATTCACCGCTCCTCACACTCTTCCAGGCTTCTTCGTTCCAACAAACTGCTCCGGATCCCATAAATTCCGTCCACCTGCCTCAATTCTCCCCTCTCTTCCCCCGTGCCAACAACCCCACCTTCTCTCCACCCGCTAGTCCATATCTATGCTTTTTTCTCCCCTCTTCCATCAAAACCACCCCTCGGAACGTTTTCTCCTCCCGGATTCTCTCGCGTTAGGGAGAGAAATTGGGAGCGTTTTCACGGAAAAATCGATCCGGGTGGTGGAGTTGCGGGATGATGGGATTTGATTATAGGGTCGCGATATGCGTTGTGTATCGAAACTGTGGTGGTGTATCACCGTCGCGATGTGATCGGGCGTTATCGAATTTTGCTTCTCACTTTCGCTTCGGTTTTCTTTTTCACTTGCCGCATTCCCAAGCCATTTGACGTTAATTCGGGTATCAAACGATATCGCAAATCGTAATTGTTGCAGCAAATTTCACATGTTTCCTTTCGGTTATATTGAATAAATTTAATTACGTGATTAAAATAGCCATGTGTTATGTTCTGGGGGGAAAAAAATGTCATTTTTTTATATGGAGGGTGATTTTTTTTGTTTGAGCTCTGGTTACCGCATGTGCTTCTGATGCGTTAGGTATCCCTAGAAATTTCTCTCATTTCTTAAAAACTGGTCGTCATTAATGAAAGAAATGAAATAATACGAGCTTCTAATTTGGCTAGAATGAAAATGTCCGAAGACAGGGAAATCCAATTGCCAAATTAATGATGGAAAAGGATGACTCCGAAACCAGTCCAACTGGTTTCGGAGTCATCCTTTTCCATCATTAATTTGGCAATTGGATTTCCCTGTCTTCGGACATTTTCAATGAAAGACATGATTAATATTAAATGCATTATTCTTCAATTTTGTTTATCTTGTTTAAATTAACAAATTTTTATGCAAGTATCATGAAAACTTCACTAAACTGCGTCATCTGTCATGTTTCGTTTTTTGGTCGTTCAATATCGAATTTCTAAAGCGATGCTCCGAAAATATCGCACATCCATCGTGAATGGGCCCCAGGTTAGGGGTTAAAGGTTGTGGGGGCCGATTATGCGCCCGGAGTACCATAATGTGATCGGAGTTTTGATTTACGAGGGTTCGCGCGGGGAGGGAGGGATGGGTCTGATTGGTTTAAACTCGATCGGTGCGCTTCGGCGATTTTCATCTTTTTTGGGGGATCGGAAGATTGAGTCGATCGCCTCAATTATCGCTGTTCTCGCAGCTCCGAGGGATGATCCCTATATTTGGCCGCTGAATGGTGACATTTCGGCTGTAACCGTGCGGTCTGGCCGCACCTTCGACACGGGATGGGTTCGATAAAACACTGACCAAACTTCGAAATCCACTCCGTCTCGATTCCATCCAGATCGGCGGCGGAGTTCATTTCCCAGGTTCACTGTACTTGTCATTCTACTGATTGCTGTTTCCACAGTTAGAATTTCGTCTTTGCCCTTGTAGGTGCATTTCGTGGCAACGTCGTAAAAATTCTTACTGCTTTGCGGGTGTAATTTCTCCCTCGCTTAGCGCGAACGGAACGTGGAAGTATCCGTATTTGCATTTGTAGAGTATTCCTCTCGGCCACCAATGCAGTTCGATGCATGCTAGGAAGTCACAGATAAATATATTTAGAGAAAACCTCTCTAACCAGTAATCACTTATATACTGTGTAGACACCATCTAGTTGCACGTGACTGTAGCATGTTTCCATGAAATAGTATCATTTTAGCTCGTATTTTCATGTCAGTAGTGCATGTTTGGAGATCTTCACCCCCTGGCACAAACTCTCACCGTAGCTCGCAGGGTATTACGTAGATGTAGATGTAGAGCAGGGTGTGAATAATCTCCAAATACGCAATAGATTTGCTTGATTAGGCTCAGCATAGTGAAATGACTTGTGAGACTTAAGGAAAGTATTGCTGCTAAGATTGAAAAACCCCTAAGTTAGTGTTTTATTCGTGTGTACGCTTTAGTTTGCATTAGCTACTGTATTGATTACTGCACACATTCGAGGGTATTGTTACTTAAGACCAATGTACTGAAAGTTATTTAAAGGTGTTCTACAAACTAGACTACCTGAATTGTACCTAACTAACCGGTCTTGATCGGTGTTGTCAACGTCCGTTTTCGTAGTTTCGCCCTCCTTTGAAATGTAGGAACCAGCCACAATATCAATGCGATAAATGGTGTGTGCTATTGCGCACTTTTATAATTTCCACTTTATGATAGAAGAGCACGTGTTGATGTAGTGTAAATTTGGTGTTACCAGCATCTGAGCGAGGATTACTTGATTATGTCTTTGAGCGAAGTACCTACATCGTTAGACTCTTCTTCCTTAGATGATTTAAATTCTTTTGAACTATAATATGCTCCACAAAGTAATTTGTCTTATTTTTAATTTTAACTACACACATAAAATAATGCCATTTAATTCTTGGTTAACGTTGGAACACTAACTGCGTTTTGAAGAATCAGTCATGGTTTCAGCTATTAGCATATCATTTGCTCAAGGCTTAGTTCCTGTTCAGATCTCTCTCTCATGTTTTGAAAGTCGCGAATGGCCGTGTGAAAACTACTTCTGTTTACTACACATATGTTATTGTCGTTTGTCAAGCGGGTAACTCGACCCCGGAGGCGAATTTTGTCTTGGAAAATGCACTTTAACCCCTCGGACGAAAAGAAATGACGCGCGAAGGGACTAATGCGACGGTCCCGCCTCCCCGTGTGATTAATCTGTGGAACTCCCATTTTTTGCGGAAATATTATACGGCCTGCATGAGTGGTGATGCCAAGTCTCCCGGCTAAAAGGGACCGGACGGCCCGTTACACTCTCCCATCCTCTCCCCGGGATGCGTTTCCACTCCCCCATATATATCCTCCCCTCTTTTCGCTTTTTCTTCGCTTGTTGCTGCATAAATTACCCCGAATACATAAATCCCATCTCCCAACGTCACTGCCGGGTCCTCGGATCTTCGCTGACCCTACTATTACCCACCCACAATTGTGCGCGGGTTCGTAAATTTACGATAAGGAGGTAGGGTTTTTTTTTTGTTCGGAACCCTTGAATTCTTCGAGCCAGGGATGTGGGCCTCTTTTTTGCGCAAATGAAGCGCGATGTGCCTTGCCCTCGGCCCCTCACGCCCTCACGTTATGAATGGGCCCTCGGAGACGTGCCTTTCTTCTAGTTTTCTCCTCTTTTCAGGTTCGCAAAAAAGGCGAGGAAATTCTGAGAATCTTCCTCTTTTATTTCCTCTTGTGTACCGTCCATAATATACAGCAGACCTCATATGTTCATCATTTGCCGAAAGATATCATTATATCACAGGGTGGTAACTGAAGAGGGAAAGATAGAAGGAGATTTTAAAACGAAAAGAAAATTCTGAAAATTAGCTTGAAGTCATGGTATATATTACGAAGTTACATTAGCCAATTCAAATTCAAAGTCTGCGAACTAGCCGCGAAAACTTAACGGCGTTACCCGCTGCATTGCACAGTTGCAGATATTCCACAGATAAAATAAATCATTCGCATTGACCGGGACACTAACCTGGACCCTCTGATATCCGGCTAGATGCTCTGCCAGTTGAGCTACCAAGACGTCCTCTTTTTCTGTGGAAGTTATAGATCTCTGGAAATTATAGAGGTTCGAGTCCCGGTCAAGCCGTAGGATTTTTTCCCTGTGGAATATCTGCTATTCTCATTAGCCGTTGTTATGAGCCATATGCTTTATTATGACCAGGGTCCGTATGTCTAATCCATTATTTAAGGGCTTGTAAAAACTGATACTGATTGTCATATAATACAGGAAATGGTGAAATAATTCTTGGATTGAGGAAAGACGGTATTGACGCTCGCGGTATTTAGGGAGTAATGCAGAAAATAGTGAGCATTTTTGGGATGTATTGTAATATCCAATTCCCATCTCGACAGTGTTCCCATTTTGCTGGAATTTATCCATGGTACACGAGAGAACATTTTCTAAACTAAATTTCTGTCCGTACTCAAAATCCTCTCTGTCGTGTTTAGTGGATTCGTTGGTATTCATCATGCTATAGAAGGTAAAGATGAAGTTGATAGACGGTCGAATATATGAGTACTCAGAAGGGAACAAGAAATGTCGTGAAAGCTCTCAAAACAAGAAAAAACGATTTAATCGGACTTATTTTGAGACACGATGGTGAGGGTATTCGCCAATGGAGATCGACGTCAACGACCAGTGATGATGAAATTTTAGTATTATCCAGTAGGTGAACTAATTCTTCGCCACCCTTATTATAAGATGGAAAAACTAGTGATATATCCTGGTGAGGTGATCCATGGTTACCTGGTCAGTCTTACCAGTGTCAGTCACGTAGCCAGAAATTTGCTTCGGGGGGTCTAAGCCTGGCGTAACGTTACTTGAAACAAATCAGCCTTGCCCACACGGTACCGACATGTTACAAATCTCTTCCTTAAGTTTTCAGTGCTTGGTATTTACTCTCACAGTCCTATCTCTTCTAACTGGTAAAGTTCACTGCTTACCTTATTGTGAAGCAGTTAATTTGACCGGCCGCAGAACAGAAGCTCAACGCATGCATACATATCAGATTGAAAAGAACTATTACTAACCACACTCATGCATCATACTAGTGACCACGTTTCATTACACTTAACACTTGAATTATACACAGTGTAATCTGGATTATCATGCCCAGTAAAAAAATCAGAACAGCAAAAACATTGGCAAAAGATTTCGGGTGGAATGGAGGGGGGGGAGGGCGGGCTAAAGCCCCAAAAGCCCATCCCTGGCTACGTGCCTGCCCAGTGTGTACGTTGCATAATCGTTTTTATAAGCTTGCATTGATGTTTTGCTGATGGCGATTGTACATACCGTAAATCCCACTTACTGGGATCCTGTAATTCATTTTTTCCTCGTCAAACTCGATAGCATATATTCGGCAAATAGGATTACCACCTCCACCGTCATATAAGTGGTGCTTTTCCCTCCAAACTGTTGTGGATAAATGTTTCGCCGGAATCAAGCTTCTATGCCGCTCGGGAGACTAGTAGTGATTAAATTGTAGAGTGATGTGCAGTGAAATATCTTGTTCTCTGTCGTGTAGTTAAGTCGGCAATGGCAACTAGATATCTTTCGATTTCCGGCAATGACCTACTTAGCTTTCGCGTCAGAGGGGTATTAATGGATGCCGGCCGCGGAACTGTAGAGCATCAGAAATTCTCTCTTGCATGGGCTCCTTATCATATGGATGTGGTTGGTAACTAGATAGTGGACGCTAATCATAGCCTTCTCTCATTTTTCCGCGTACTTTTCCTCGTCACCATTTTAGCGTTACCCTAAAACTACACCCAGGGTATTCGTCATGACGTAGTGACTATCATATTGGATAACAGAGTCGAGAGCCGGGGTAATGGGCAATAATAATGAATGGTAATTGTCTCCCTCCATGATGAAACAAGTCAAGCCCAAATTTTCTTATTTTATGTTTTTTTGTGTGCGTGAAAGAAGTAAATCTGAACCTGGAGGCTCAGGCAGTTTTTTATGCGAAAATCTCTGATGTGGGTTTTTAATTACTCTCTTGATTTAAAAAAATTAAATCCATGTGGAGGCTTTCACGGCGCTGGTGTATTGAAGGTGCTTGTCTTCCGGGTGTACTTTCGCGTTTGTCCATTTGTACAGACGACAGTTTCGCCTGCGTTGCAACAGAAATCTTCAGGTCAATAAGCCTTCTGAAGTCAGTGAAGCGGACTTCACTGACCCGAAGATCCCTGTTGCAGCGCCGGTGAAACTGTTGTCTGTGCAAATGATCAAACGCGTCAGTACTCCTGGAAGGCAAGCATCTATAATCAAATTAGGTAAGTTTAATCTTCGCGTCGAAACTGTTTTTGATTCGATTTTTTCAGCAATGGACTCGTTTAACATATTGTGCAGAGACGGTGGATTACTTAAATCATTAAATTCACCCATGGTAATTCCAAATTTGTATTGCTGTTGTTTCGGAAATTTATAACTGATATTGGTATCTGATTTGGTATTGCTCTGAGGACGATGGAGGAGTATTCCATCGAAACGTTAGCAACAAAACATCTTACTCGGCTAGAAACCCGAGAATGTTTTTTAAATATCATTCGCCGAGAAAGAACGAGATCATATATGACATTGGTAATATCAGAATAGATGAGCTATCCAGGACTTCTTCACGTTGGGAATAGATGAATTGTGTCAATTTTTCCCATTTCATTAATTTGGCTCATCTATACTCCGCTTCGTTTATCTAATCTAGTTGAGTTCTTCATCTTCTTTCTGTTTCCCCTCATTTTCTTCCGTTACCAGTTCAGTCTCCTCTCATTCTGTTTCCTTCCCATTCCCAACCCCTCCATTCGTATGCATATAAATCCTAGTAGTGCACCGCGTAATTTAACGCAAACTTGTTTCGGTGAGGGACTGGGGTCGTTGGGTGTTAGGGACCGCAACCCCTTAAATCTAATGAAAAATAACCCGGGGGTTGAGGGAGCAGGGGTGGAATGCTTAATAAAAGGGAGCAGGGGGTTGGTGGGGGAGAGAGGGGTGTAAAGTGGATACGAACTTAACAAGTTCGCCCAAGCCCCGCGAAAGCGTCGCGAATATCGCAGTCGTCCCGAAAACAAACGACTGTCTCCACTGTCGTATCTCCTCTTGTTCATTCGCCAGAGGGGGTGGGAGGGGCGTATTTTTCCTTGTTCTCCATGCTGACGGCCTGCACTCGTTCCCATGTTGTTTTCAGGATCCCTTTGTTCCTATTTTCCCCGTCGGATGGCGCGGCTGAGACGAGTCAGCCCACCCCCCACTTCGAACCGATGCGTTGATAAAATCTTGGCTACGGATTCTCTGCCGTTGTTGTCACAGGGCCATATTCAGAATCCTAACTAGCTTCGCTTCTACTACTTACATTCTACAATCTCTACTTCGAGTCTAATTAGTGTGCATATTCACTCTGCAATTTTGATGTTATTTCTTAGCGATACGCTGTACTCCGCTTCGAACAAATATCAAGGAAAATATGTACCTATTCCTTTGTGAACTCTTTTTATGACGCAAGCAGTAGAAGTGATTGATCATCGATGTAGCTTTTGCCGGCTTTCAATGCCTAATGCACATTATCTTGGGCTTGTGGTAATTGGTCCCCGCTGTTGTCACAAAATAAATTCTTTTCCTAGTCCTTTATACTTTATCTACTCCTATTTCATTTTGTCTTACATTCCCACCGATTTTTCTCTACACCTCCCCTTCTTACTAAGAACCGTTACCGCTATCGCTACTATAGCACTTTCCTTCGTTGGAATATGACACCCGAATACTTGCATCTACATCTAAATAGTACCTTACTGGCCACTTGAGTGTGGCAGTGCGGGTGAATAATTTCCGAAATGCTTTAATAGCAATATACTTCTCCCGCTCTCTACCAACGTTCTATTTTCCCTCCTAGTCTAACGTTTAGAACTGTTGTTCCTATGTTTATTTTTCACCATTCTTATTAAAGTTTCCTAATATTTTATCGAACTCTTATTTTCGTTAATAATAGTTAAATTTCACTGAAAGTTCATTGCTCCTAATACGCGCTAGGGTTACCAGCGACTTCGGTCATACCACAGCATTTTAGCGTATGCATCGAGCATGAAATTATCGTGAGGGTGTTTTGTGTTTGAGGTTAGTGGGGCAAATGCTCATGAACTGTCGTCTGAGGCAGGCATTAATAGTAAATGGTGTTGAAACGACGTGCCGCAGTAGTTTATGAAGGTATTTAATAGCTCGGGTTCTCCTCCTGGGAACATATACGTACAGAAAATAAGATACATTCAGAAGTACAAAAAAATCTCGGGAGCTCGGTGGCTTCTCCGATGCGGGATCTCCGGAACAACTCCTGACCGTGTAGTGTCTCGAAGGTGGTCTCCGCTTGCTTGCGCGCTTACCACTCCGACTTCCACTCTGATGACGTCGGCTGCGCAGACAGAAAGAAAAACGCGAGTGGCGCCTCTCTTCGGCTGATTGTCAACCGCCCTGACCGTCACTCTTCAAATGTGTCGTTAACAGGGCACAGTGTGAGGCCAAATAGCTCGCCAATAAACCCCAATAATCAAGTTATTAAATTGTTTGTTGATTTTAAAGTTGTGCTCCTGTTACGCTGATTCAATGATCCACTTATTTCAACTACCTCAGAGTCACACTCAATTGTCACTTAAAACCAAAGTGTTTTCGAATTATTTTTTGGCCTTAGCATGGGGTAATTCTTACTTATCGATGTGCGTATGTGTAAGGGAAAGGTATTTACTTCGTTGGCCATATTTCAGTGAACTATGTATAATGTCCTAAAAACACCATATTGCGAAAGTTCTTCACACGATCCGACCTAAAAAATTAGTGTCAGGAAACATGATCTACTCTCACTTCCTTTCTTTATCTGATAATCGCTGCTCTTTCGAATCGACACTTCACTATCAAGCAGGAGGAAACGTTTGACGTTTGGAGAGGAAGTGTAAAAGAAACCACTCGGCTCGCATTTGCTTGGGATTGCACCTATCTGGTGCCATCGCAATGCTTTGTTTGTTGGCTTTGTGAATCAGCTCAGGGCTTCCATCTTTCATTCTGCCATTGGGGCGGGAACTCCTCCTAGCACCTTGAGGGAACGAAGACATACTGTGTGGCTTTAGCGTGCTGGGTGAGGGGTGTCATCTATCAGGAGAGGAAGGGGCGCCCCCAACACCGCAATGAACCTCATGCGAACCCCCCCCCCCCCTCTCTGTTTGGTTCCCTCCGCACCACCCTCTCTCTTGGTGCAGACCCCGCAGGTGTAACTCACCTTCTTTGCAGCAGCAGTCCCGACCGACGTTATGTATTTTCATCACGTCATGCCCTCCTCGGCTCCCGTGGGCGCAGTCGTCAAAGCCCGCCCCACCTCCCCACACCCCCTGCACCTTCTCCCCGTCGGCTGGAGTCGCCTGCCGCACCCGGGCGACGTGCCCCAACCTTCCCTGGTATAAGGCGAACCCATGTCTCACTCTCGTCTTACTCCGCGGGTATTGAATTTTTCTCCGTAGGAACTCCTTGGAGAAGAGGGTTAAGAGAGTGAGTCTAGTGCTCGCAAGAGTAGAGCTCTGCGATATGACGATAGGTAGACGTTTGGTCGATATGGTTTTCATCTCGACTGGATCGCTGTAAATAAATTAGGAATGATCGACGTATCATGATTTAAAACACCATATTGCGAATGTTCTTCTCATGATCCGACCTAAAAAAAATTTTTAAGTGTCAGGAAACATGATCTACTCTCACTTTCTTTCTCAGCTTGACATGTAAAGTAACTACTAATTTAGTTTTGTTTTAATATTGAGTCTCATGCAGACATTCAAAGTAAGTCTACACTACCTATTCTAATTTATTATATCCTCTATAACTTCGATCACCCTTGTTAATGATCCTTTATGCACGCGGAAAATATGACATTTTTAAAGCTCTCCGTCGTTTAATCTACATCTCTAAGTTAATATTTGTTATTTGACCTGCCATTGCTCGATGAAGGTTATAACTTCTTCGAAAGAGCAAATATATCCCGGGGTGGATGATAATGCCTTCGGAATGAAGATAGGAGCTTTTATATTGGTATCAAGTAACGTTACTTAGATTATTGACATAATATCTATTGCTAGGATCTTAATGTCGTCAAAGCCGAATGGATCTGTTACAGGCGTATGCTTTCGTGCGTTTTGGAATCATAGTCACAATTAAATATTTTCATTAACTCTATTTTTGTGGCAAGATTCTATGTTATCAGCAGGCGTGTCAATTCTCATTACACGCACGTATTAATTGTGTCTCTTCTGCTTTGTTCCTCGCGGCTGGTGGATAAATGAATGCACGAGATCAAACAAATGAAAAGGTAAAAGCCCTGTAGAAAAAATACACGGTAAAGCGAGAGAACAGCCTTCTCTGGAAGGTTTCAATTATTTTCCAAGGAAGAAAACAAAGATATGTACCACCAAAAAGAACGAGAGCAATTTTTTTCTTACCTCGCTTAATTTCTATGTCATCTGCTGTCGTTCCTTAGGAAATGTGGATCTCCTCACCCCATTGCTTCGTTTATGTCGACATTTGCTAGTGTGGCGCAATGCAGTTCTTTGTCTCCCATGCTTGCAGCGATGAAACTTCTTCGCATAATTTTTTCCTGGAGTTGAAATTGTTATTTTTGTGAGGCTTCTAATAACTTATCCACATTCTGTTTCTCATCACTCGGATTATTGGGAAAGTCTCGGATTATCAACTGAAAAAATTGTCTATGCTTCCAACGAATGGAATACAGGAAATGAAATTTCCCTCTTTATTGTTGCAAATGTTTTTTGACTGGCTACCCTGGCTACATTCGTAGTAATCTGTATAGTTATTCACAGGGAGTGATCAATAGCGTAGCTCCAGTGTGACCTTTCTTCAGATACTTCGTCTCAGTGGGTCGTGAAATCCTGTCATGGTTTTAAAATAGAGAAGTTTACGCCAGACTTCGCTGGTGTTTTTGTTGGTCTTGAGCCAAAGTTTAAAATCGCTCGTTCTTTGTTTCTCAAGAGAGCATCTTTTATTTCACTCCTCGAGTATTCTTTCCATATGTATCCTCCCTCAGTGGAGTACTTCATCATGCCGTCAAATGGGTTCTGGGAGTGACGGAGATGATTTCACGCAATTAACGATAGAATAATGAGGGACGGGAATTTGGTTAGTCTAGAAGAATCTGCAGAGAGAAGCAGGATGTTGAAGTAGGGGTTTTCTTAGTTCACGATGCTCTCTCTCCTATCTCTCCTATTTCGTTTGGACGCCGGAAAAGTGAGGGATACATAGTTACTATTGAATCCAATGATGTATTACTACATAATAATAATATAGATGCATAGTCAAGTATATATTATTTATTTATTTATATTATATATATATTATAAGCTGACTCTTACATCTGATTTCCTTCTTCTTTCGAATGTCTTCCTCTCCACAAAGCGTATGTTCTACATTTCCCCGTATTATTCCATTCTGCCTCATGTCTAAGCTTGTCTGCTTTCTCATATGAACAATAGGAATCGTTTCTACGCCAAGTTCTTTGTCTGTTTTCTCGACATATTCTCGAGGTCTTTGCCCAAAAGTCTTCTTCAATTAATCTGGTCTGTAGCAGACGCTTGTTTTAATTGTGTATTTTGATGATATAATAATGTTATATAAAATAATTATTACTTGATATTTCCTTAGCCACATATGCTATACGATTTTGATTGAACTTTCCCCATAATGTGTCATTTAACATGCTACCCCTGAAGGTGTCACTTTTGTTGTGTCTGAGGAAGTTAGATCTTTCATCTGTTAAGGGTTTTGTAATACCTGTAACAGAACAAGTGTAGAGTGCTATGTGATTTTAATAATATGAGTCTAGCTGAACTTTTCGTTAACAATGCGACGAAAACGCAATCGAAAAACTAATCCTTGTCATCTCTTCAGTAATTTCCATTAAATTAATTACTGTCCCATTATTGTGCGTGGAAAAAATATAGCTTTTAGGCTTCATGGGGAGATATGATGCATATTAATATGCGACGTTCACTTTTGTGTTTGTTCGATTGTCGGGGCCAGAGCGCCGTGGCTCCTGCATTTCTCAATTCCACATGGCGTGGTGGTTGTTATCCTTTCCCGCTTCAGGGTTTCACTCGTGCGAGCGCAGCCCGAATGGCCTCGCCGTCCGCGGAATCCGCCTTCTTTCATTCCGCGGCTCCCCCCAGGCTTGAGACGAGAGGTGGAGGAGTTGATGAAATTCTTGGATTCATTCCCCTGCGACCTCCCGCGGAACCGTATTGTATGGTTTGTATGTGCATGTCTGGCCTTCGGATGAAGTCTTCGCAATTACAGACGAGCTGCAATCTCCAACGTCAATCTCATCCCTCGAAACTTTTCCTCTTCGTGCTCTGGATTGCGTTGTTGGTACGTTCTGCGTGGAATAGGGTTCATCGCAGCTTTTCGTCGGCTTCAGATAATAATAATGGCAATAACTGAACATTTCCATGGATTGCATTAAGAGTAATTCGTAAAAGTTTTAATTTACATTGGTTTTCAAAACACCTTCACCCCTTTCAGTGCATATGAAACACGTCGAATTTATCTCTCCTTGGAATCTGCCTCTGGTGAGATCATGGGAATTTCCCAAATCTAATATCTATAATGAATTCTATCACATGTATACTCCAGAGTCCACATTCAAAGGCTGAGTTGTGGTTGTTGTTTATTGATACATTTTTGTCAACACGAAATATTATCCGTGGAAGTGAGAAAAGTAAATCAGCTGTCACCGAAATTGGAATTGGAATTTGTTAATGTAGGCATTGTGCCTTAGCTTCTAGGTGTGGAAATGTTAGTTTCTTAATATAGTATTTTTTATTATTTGTAGTGCCGGTATTTGGGGAGCGTGTAGTAGAGCACAAATAAATAGTTAATAGTGTCAAATGGTTTATTAATATTTCATATACCATGATGGCTAATATAATACAATAAAGTAGTTTTAACGCTCTCGGATAGCCTTAGTCATCAAGCACATTTTCCACGAGGTTTAGGAAGTTGATACTACTCGATGCTTCAGCTTTCTCAGACTCCAATATAAGGCCTGGAACCTTCGACTTGTTTCTTCTTTTCATGAGGTGAAGTCTCGCTTAAGAGGCTGCCTCCTTTTCATAAATGCCATTTCAGTAGTTGCGAGAGTTCCTTTGGCCTTTCTCGAGTTTATAGTCGCATAATGCACCTGAGCTGTCACCTGCTCCGTCCATGAAATTTTCGTGGTGTTTCGCCCAGTATTTGGTGACCTTTCCCTGAGCTATGTGCTGTGAGAATAACGTCTAAAGTCACATGAACACGACTGAGCAGTTTGCTTTTGCAATTTAATACGCCGGGTATTCAGACCGGAAATCATTTTAAAAAAAGCCTCTGCTCTGTGGAAAGGGCCGACGTTTGAATTTTCCTCTTGGCACCTCGTGTCCCGGCCGACATGCTTTGGCTCGACTCTCTCGAAAGAGAGAATCGGCCAAAGATTTGTGTCAAAAGAAAACGTAGGGCCCCTGAGCTGAATCCCTGGTGGAATTGTTATCCCGGCATACAGCGACGGTGGATGAGAAAGCGGTAGGGGGCTCCTTCAAACTTAAATGATGAAGTAAATGATCCGAATAGTCATGACCGGAAACGTTCATGTCGGAACTCGGGTCGTATTCAAGGATAAATTTATGTTGATTAACCAAGTATTTTTCTGTTCAATATCAGACCGTAGGTTGAAATTTAGTCTTAAAATCTTAACTAAATTCCAAGATAATATTTTCACTGATGACGCTAAAAATATTGTGCGAGCACCAACTTACTGTGGTAGATTAGACCATAATCATAAAATTAGAGAAATTGGTTGCGATTCAAAATGTCCTTCTTTCCTCGTACAATTAGGCATATGCATAGCAGTAAAAATATACAACTTTATAACTATTAGTAGTTTTATGGATAGCATAGGTAGTTGTATGTTGGTATAAGGACTTTAAGCTAACTCTACTCACAGCATTATATTGCATGCTTGCTTTGCTAGTTTAATCTTTTTATATTTCACTTTTTAAATTTAGGCTAGAATTTTATTGCTAATCCTTTTCATGCTTGATATGTAACGCAAGTTTGGTATGGTGTCACTCCCTGCCACACCTTTTATGGTGGCTTGCAGGGTATTATGTAGATATAGATGACAGCTATTTTAGCTGTAACAATATTAAAATGCAGAAATACTGAAGAAATTCACGAAAGAGGTCCTCGGGATATAACCTTCTCTCCGGCAAAGCATATTCCCTTCTCTACGTTCTCCCTTTCTCTTGCCGTTGCCTTGATAACTTGGAAATATGTTGTTATAATGGGCGGGTGCGCTATTATAGTGTGTGCTGTATGTTATGAAGTTCATTAATATGATGAGTCATGAAAGAGAAACCCTTATTTTTTTAGTTATAATGGAGAATATTGCGGTAGGGTTGGCGATTCACTCCAGTATGTGGTGATTGAATAGAGCGAGTTCCAAGTGTAGAGAGAGGCGAGCCTCTTTCTCTGTAGATAATACAATTGTTGATCATGAGTGAAGAAAACGTGCACATGTACCCAGTGTATTAGGAGAATATAACGCATGATTGGTGATATTGTTCCTGCGGATGGCCATTATTTATCTCGGAGGTGAATTTTTCCTTCATTAAGCCAAATAAGTACAGTGTTAGCGTTCACATCTGGCTTAGAGTGTGATGAAATATTAATTATCTCTAAGGTTCGAAATGATTTTTAAGTGTTTAAAATTATTTTCCATGGTATGAATTTGTGTTTTCGTCCGTTTCGTTAATTAGTAAGTAATGTCTGTTTTCTCCCCGTTCGTCTCCCTGTGCTCTGTTCACCTTGAAAATTGTTGTTCCTCCACGTCGAAGCCTCTTCCCTCCATCTCCTAAACTACCTCTGAGATCATGTTTCTCCGGAGAAGGCAGGGTATCCCAAAAAGAAGGAAAAAAATCCTCTGCCTCATAGCTAGAGGCGGGTTCATAAAAACCCTTTGTGCCCGTGATCGGCGCTGCTATGGCTTCCGGGATATGAATTTTCGGCTGTAAACATCTTTGGAGTCTTCGTGAAGGTACGTCCAGCACTCTGCTTTTACGGGTTCTGGTATAAAAAGTGGTTAAAAATGAAAAAGAAACGAGGATGGTATGCGTTCAGTTTTAATGCACATGCCACCGTGTTGTACCTACTTTCTTTAACTACGTCAGAGCTATGACGATTTGTGCGCGTAAGCTGTAAACTTCGCTTTTACTCTGCCATATTCCGGGGAGAGAGAGAGTGGGAGAAACGAAGGGGTGGCCTGAATGCAATGTTAAGGCTCGCACGTATAAATTTGTGAAGGCAATGGTTTGTCATCGTCGAAGGAAAACGGATTAAGTCATCGAAGCGCTTCAAATGCGGTCTCCATTAGTCTCTTTCACGCGACGTCCGTATTTGTAATAGAGTTGAGGAATAAAGTGTTTCGATGCTCCAACTGCTGAGATGATAATCTTAACATTTTACTTATTCGAAATCCGCGGACGTACACGACAACCATATCCGGGATATAGCCCGCGCCATCTTTGGCTTACCAGGGTAGCGCGTTACCAGCGTATCGCCGTGGCTAGTTCATTATTAATTGGAACCAGAATGTTAGCAAGTCCTGTGTGTCGTATTAGGTATTACTACTATGATTATCGTTTTGTGACTGTTCGTGCCACCATTGATAATTAATATTTAACTATGAATTTCACTATCGACTCATCGGAGAAGGTTAAAATGTGTATAACGCTCAAGGAAATTTTGGTAAAATTTCATCGTAAGTCTGCATTTACCGTGACGAAAGGAAACATGAGGTAGAAGCCAAGATGTGAGCCTTTCTAGTCATAAAGGGAACATGCATGAATAAGGCTTTCGGAGAATGTCAGTGTTTTCTGGCAACGGGAAGCTATTTGGTTCCCTTCTTAAATTATCAAAATTTGCTACTCAGTTCAAGCAAGAAAAATAGCTCTCGCAAATTAATTTTATTATTTTTCCCCTAATTTGCGACTGTTAAAGGAAACCGATTGAAGGCCCAAATTATTTTCATAAATAGGTACACTTTTATTCAGTCATTCTCGTGACGAACTCTTATGATAACACCCCGTCATACGAAAACAGTTCAGAATTGGTCTGTGATTTCCTAATTTAAAGCGGGGCTCATACCGCTCCCGTCTAATCTTTCAACCTGGTGTTTTTCATGGGTGTTTTCAAGTCTGTTTCCGCACTAAAAGGCGCTTCAGACCGGGAGGAAAGGTATAAGGATAGGGATGGAAGGGATAGGGATCGTGAATCCATGGTGTTCTCATTAAATCATGGCCGTATTTGTACAGAGACGTAGAATGCAATCACGAGAGATGGCCAGTTCAGTGGATTTCACGTTCATATTTCGGAGGGGCCGTAAATTGTGACGACTCCAATGCCACGACCCCACTAGCATTAAGATGTTCCCCAAGTCGCTGGCTAATCAGGAAACCCGCAGTTATCAGTGATATCCTCTCGTCGTCGCCCGAAATTTCTCCGCACACTTGACCCGCCCTCGTCTCGTTAACTCCGGCCGTCCTTCGCTTGCTCGGCTCGAGCCTTTCTGAAGGGTTTTAAACGTGGTTCGGATTTCGTCAATCCGATCCTGTTCTCTCTCTCTCCTGCCGCCAAGTTTGGCAGCCCTGTTTGGAGGCGTATGTATGCGAGTGGGCTCCTTCTCTATGGGGACCCCTTCGCTACTTCTCCCTAGGGAGTGACCCATAGGGAATAATAACGCCTCCCTCAGTGTCCTTTGGCCTCTTCCCCCTTTTGAAAGACTCCCTTCTCTGGCTCCCTCACGCACTCGTTTTCCGCCCCAATCTCCCCACCCTTGCCTTCCCCATGGTCTGCTGTCTCCTCCCCCCCCCCATGCTCCTCGTCAGACTTGGGGCATGGCCCTCGCATTTTCCTGCCGATTTGTTTCTCCGCGTCTCTCTGACTCGGATGTCCCAGCGATCTCTACCCCCATCTGGTGGCGTGGTCGGACTCCGTTGATGGGCGTCGATTCGCAAGGAAATTGTTCATCGATCTTTGGCACCTTTATGTCTGAGGTAACGTGTCCTCCCATTTTTGGTTCGTGTCCTCCCAGAATAGCGACCTTAAAAGAAGAACGTTTCAAGAATTCTTATTGACGCATTCCTCTCCTTATCCCCAACTTCTCACTTAGGATGGCTCTCAAGAATGTAAATCTTGCGTGTTATTTAGACAGGAGATATTGATTTGTCAGTGAAACAAACTTAGTAATATTTTATTTTACAATGTTAATTCCTTTATATTTTCTCATTTACCTTGTCGAAATGCCATCTACTAACGTGGCCTGTGTTCCATATATGCAGTCTATATTTATTGAATGTTTGCAGGGAGCCTTTCCTTATATTAATCGTCCTTCACTCAAAGGAGTTTTATTATTTTCCTTATAAAATCAGCTGGAAGAGCAATTGGAGGATTTATGAGTGCTCTGAGACACCCGCAGTGCCCTTAATATATATTTTAATACATTATCTAAAACTCTAAAAGCCATACAGGTAGCTAATCTTCTAGATATATTTCATGCCATAAAATATTTAAGCATGGAAAAATTATATAATTTGCAGATATGTTTACATACTGTACGTTGTATATAAGTTGTGTCCTGCCTCCTGGAAGGCCATCAAATTTTGGTTTAATCATTGTCTACGTTCGTTCCATTCCCTATCCCTCAGTGTATCTCACTCGTATCTTCGTTTCTGTAATTTCTTGATTTTTCTTCCTCTTATTTGCTTCCTTTGCCCTCTTCTTGTAATATCATCGTCCCGTGAAGAATTTTTCTATTTTCTTATCCATCCTGCTCAAGGGATGTGCTCTTGAAGCGATGCATTGCTCTCTTAGACAATGGTGTATGTGAACAGTATCGCTTCTCTTGGTATCAAATCCGATCGAAATATCGGTTCAGTGTTATGTGGAAGGGTTTCGGGTTCGTCTCGAATGTAAAAGACCGTCTAGTAGAAGCAATTTTAAAGATGGGAGAAACACGGCATCGGCATTAGCTTACTCAAAGTGCCAAGTGGTACGTAGCTTAATCTCCAATCCGGTGGACGGATAACTCAACGCGAAATGCTCACCATTCGGCGCCCAATTAAGTACGGGGAGTCCGCAAAAAATCTTTGCCATTCCCCGGTATTGGACCCGGGTCCCTCGGTATGGAAAGCTAGTTCCTAATCCACCGCAACACACCCGATTCGACGAACTATCGAACGTCAGTCCATCTCTTCCTTAGCATCCTTCCCATCTCACGTATCCCAAGCTCCGTCAGAACTCCTAGACATGGTCTGCTCAAAGTCGTAAAGATGCGGGTTAGTTTCGCAAGGCTAAAGGAAAGAAGGGATTTGGAAGCACCACTATATGCCTTGCGGTGCGGCCCTACTCCGCTTTACAGCCTTCATTCCTGCCCAGAATCCGATCGCCCTTGAAAGTGCCGAGGCGTCGCGGACGAAAATGGCGAGCCATTAACTCCTCCACTAATCCCTCTTCTAGCGTATCGTGATAGCACCTTTATAGCTCCTTTATGACCCTGCGCCAAATTGTGTAAGTCGCGAGCTAACAGGGCAACTTTTTTCGCTCAATAGGAAGTTATAACGTATTGACGTATCACAAAAATCGATGTGAGGAATCTTTTTTATTGCGATAATTTCGCCAATGAATCAGTAAACGACCGTGGTGACAATTATGGAAGTACTCGAACATGATCATCACCAGCTTTTTAGCGACCGTCAATGCGTTGTATAAAAATCTCCATCCATCCACTGCTTAATCAAACTCCTGTACGATGGGAACTGCATTTCCCTCTCCGTTTTCTTGCAAAATGCAAAACGTATACGTGCTCCAGGTACTTACTCTCCCTGCCAGTTTTTCTTCAAATTTGTTAGATAAGTATGGAATGTGCATGTAAATGCCCAATCGTATTTTTTCATCCATTTGAAAGCAATCTATTTTCTTTCTATCTATCAACTTTTCCTTCATCAGAACTTATTCTGTCCTCGCAGCTTGTCTTCGTCAGCTTCCTCAAGCCTCACATTTTCACTGCCACTATCGTCATCCTTTTCTCATTCCTGATCGTCTGCGTCTCGCAAAAGTAAGTTACCACGCTCCAAGCAGACGTTTTGGCCAACCTTTTCCTGAAACGCATGATAATATATTTTTTATCGAAAAATTTTCAATGTTTTTTCATGTCTGTTTTTCCCAGAGTTATTACACTCTTAGGGTGTCTCATATTTGTTGTCCATATTGATGATGCTTCCCTATCAGGTAGAATTTCCAATACGTTCTAGGTTTTTACACCATGGTTCCATATCGGTTTTTGAATATTCTTTATATTTTATCGCCATTGTTCCATTTTTATCTCTCGTTAATTTTCAGTTTATTAAGATTCGTATTATTGCAGATAGTTTTTTTAAGTAACAATTATTGCTCTTCAGTCCTCAATTATTGCAATTACAGTGTAACGGACGAAGCTAACGAATTAATGCTTAATTTTATCTTTTTTATGGATGCATCATCTTTAATACATTTATCCTTTTATTTAATTCTATTTCCTTGTAAACGCCTCCTTTAAGAAGAAGTTCAACTAGTTGGGTACGAAGGGAAACCTGCTTGAACTGGAAATATTACTTAAGACCGCTCTTAGATATTATTTGATTTAACATTTTTATGCCCTGAGAATTGTGGTGCAATAACGATACCTCTGTTACTGCACATGCGGACTTACTGATGTACTTTACAGTGGAACTGTCGATAGCCACAGCATTAACTCGGTTTCCGTACGAACTGACTGCTAACGTTGACAAGGCGTAATGAAATTGGGTGTTGATTGTGTCCCTATTGACGCGTGAATTTAGCGTCGATTTCCGGTGACCTAGCATCCGCCCCACTGTGTATTATTTTACATTTATTCGCCCCTGTGATGGTTGAAGTGGACAAGACGGAGACGAACACAAACTCTTCGCATCGTGCGTCGCAGTGTGCCCCGAGGAGCGTTCCCAAGGATCATCGACGACCCTTAGCCCACCCTCGTTCGCCGGCTCAAAGGGCTCCCTCCTCGCATGCCTTCCGTAGTGTTCACAGAGGAGGAGGGTGACGATCAAATTCCTATTCTAAGTCGACCGATTCGGTGCCGTGTGTACAGCATTACCGTGCGCACGGAACCTCCGGAATGTTCATGGGAATTGAATCTCTATAGCATCAATCAGAACGAATGATGCATTGCTTTTAACCGTTTTGCTCTCTCTTGTGCTATTTAGCTGCTCTTCAACATTTCTGTTATTTGATTCCTCAATTTTTTTGCCCCCCTTGTCTTTTCCCCCCCACTGTGTATTATCTTATATGGAATGGATTGCTTTTAACCTTGGCGCCGTCCCACGTCCGATTGACTTATGTGTAATATTGTTAAGGTAAGAATCAAAAATACAGTATTCATCCAAATAGGGAAAAATATGTCTCTGTGGAGCGTTGTTCGCCTCGTGGTTCCCTGTTGTCACTTTCTTTGAAGGCTTTCACCCCGGTTGGATTGTTATAAGAGCTTGGGATATTCCAAATGAGAAAATGCCGCTTTCGCCCCAATTCTCTATGTTATTCACCCAACAATGGCACTTTTCTTTCTCTCATCGTAGACTCGGCGATATCACGATTTTAAGATGGCGATATTTACGGTGTCACGTGATTATTTTTAAATTGTCAGTAAACGTTGGTTGGCGATTCGCAGAATGGAGTTCGGGTGGAATTAAAGCAAAATAATGCGTCTAGTATTGCTGGTGGTGGTAAGAAAGGCATTTAAAACTATGTCTGTCCGGCGTAGCAGTTTCTCTCTTCAGTATATTTTTCTAATTGAATCTGGGGCAATGCGCGGGCGTTCTAAATGTATTTCTAACAGCAATCACCAACAGATCAACTTATTACTGGTTAGAAAGGCATTTCTCCACATATATTTATCTGAATTTCCCTAGCATGCATGGTTTAGTGATATTAAAACATGCCTCATGTACTACAGACTACACTAACAATATTGTACGTACCTATCCCTTTTCTATGCTGCCTATCATCCTCTATTTTGGTAAGCTAGTCAAATGATGTTTAAACTCTATCGGTACGATAATCCATCTCAATCTCTAATCTTGTTTATTTGATCAAATCTAGCATAATAGGTAGGGGTTCTTAATATACCTACATATATCTAACATCTTCGGTAAACTTATCCGTGGTAAAATTTTGCAGGTGATTTAATGGGTAATTTTAACCTAAGATCTGATAATGATCCCCAACCTAATTCTGCTATTATTTTTGATACATTGCTAAACCTAACGTAACACCGTGTAACTAACCTCGCTGCTCTACGCAGCACACTGTCTAGTTCTCTGATCAGAACTAATTCATTCGGATCCCGTACACTGGATGCATATTATAGGTGTGGTGTAACTAGAGAAAAGTAACATTGCTCTTTTGTCCTCTTCGTTATATCTGAATACGTTGAGTGAGCCAGCTCTTTTCATTTCTCCAGTGCTGTCGTGTTGACGTGTGGTTACCCACTTAGAGGCTTCCAACTCTCATAACACATTCCGAACCCCTCCTGCTCAGCTTGAAGCGTAAATGGTTGGTAAATATTGTAATGAGAACGCCAGACGCTTTCGAGCCAAAAGGGGAGTGTGTGCCTCCCTCGCGGTTTCTGCCTCGTTATCGCCTCGGTTTTTTAACGTTGTTTTACATGCCCTTAACCTTGACCCAGGATCTAACTCACGATGTCATTTACATTGGAAATACCGTTGTGGAGTCGGGACGATACTTTCTTGTCGTGTTAGTTTTTTCTTCAACCATCGGTCAGTTGTCGCCTTGTAGTCATTATCTCCATCCGACTTGTATTCTGTCTTCATAAATATTGGCGGTATTTTAGGAGCCATCCTATGTTTCGTTGAGTAGAAAAAGGTAATAGTATTTAGATGGAATAAAGGTGACGGTCGAAAATAATGCAAACATTGGAGTACGGGTAAAGAAAGGAAGTTGCTTGAGGAAAATGAGGAGAGTCGGCGGATGGAACAAATTATTAGGAATATCGTGGTTCTCTCAAGTCGAAATATAAAATTTGAAAGCAAGGAAGAAGTAGGAAGTAGATGGAATTATATATTTGATGAAAGAAGAAGGGAGTATCTTATCTGAAAAGAGAGATAGTGTAGAGAGGTGGAGGGAAGAAAAAGTAAAGCAGAACTTCACTTTTTCTTCCCTATTTAAAATCGCATGCTAGTCGTGAGATTTACTCAAGTAGTCTCACTAAGGGATGAGCTATCGGAGCCTTCTTTTCATTAAAACCAACCCTAACCGCTTGAGTACCATGTATTAATACTGTTTTTAGTTCTCTATTAACTGTTCTGCTAGGTTGTTTCGCTCTAAAGATATCTAGGAGTGTGGCAGTGTCGTCAATCCTATATCCTGGTATGTCCTGGTGGATTCCAGCCTAGAGCATCGACAACCTTCAGTATTGTGAAGCGATTAATAAGTAGACTCTGTAATTTTCTTTGACTTTATTGAATGCTATTCTCGGTGACTTCTTAATTTAAAAAAAAAATAAGTGTTTACTCCCCTCAGACGTTGTTGATTGGTTAAGGATGACGATGGAGCAGTGCTATATTTTAGGTTTACGATTTTCTTATGTGGTTGAACTCACCTCGTGTCGTAAATGAACTAATTAAGATCCGCAGCGTGGGAGTCGGAGCTCAGTTGGGGGAAGAAGCCGTGTCGGCGAGCACACAAATTTGATGGCATGTCGTTATCAACCTGAGTCGCTGAATCCCGAAGCGCTCAGAAAAACGTTCTTATCGTGAACCGCTGAGAGAATTGATACTGCGAGCCAAGGATAGGGTCGAGCGGGAGAGAACTCAATTGGTTCCCGGCGAATGGAAGTCGTTTCCTTCAAAATTTAACTCATGCTTCCCAGAGGAGCTCCATTCAAAGTCTTATAAGGCTTTTTATGGCCTTACCTCGCATAATTTCGGTTGCGTAACGCCCATGGGAATGCGCAGGTTCAGCTCCTCAAGTTGTGTATCGCACATCTACGTTGATACGACCTGTTACTTACTCCCTTCCTGCCTTAATTGAAAGGGTATGGGGGAATTAATTCTTCAGCGTGCTACAAAATCGTTCAAAATTTCATTAAAAAATCACAGCCAATTCAAAAATTTTCCTCAGAATTTTATAAAATGTTACCGGTGGTTTCGACGCCTTCATTTTATAAAATGCTGAGGAAAAGTTCAAAATTGGTTCTGTTTGTCCAAAACTTGAATTTTTACAAATTTGAAACTGAATTTAATAACTTCAATTCAGTATTTTCTTAAAATTTACCCTAAGTTTAAGACGCATCTCGTTCTCATCAGCACATTCAAAAATAAAAAATTAGGTGTTTAAAGGATTCATACCACTATTGATTGAATTTCTGGAAAGCGCTGTTATGACTCCGGTTCGTGAACAATACAGTGATCACCATATTATTATTAGTTTTGTACCGGTGAAAGTAGGTCTAAACGTACATCTAATTCCTCCCTTGACGCCTACATTTCACACGATGTCCCTCTTCAGCCCCTCTTACCTCATACATCCCATCATTCTACCCAAAATACCCGTTCTAATCCTCCCTCTACCCCGCTTACCCAACAGTCTTCCCTCGAACCTCAACCACGTCCTTCAGAATGCATTCACCCTTGATTACCTTCTCCATCCACACCTTCTACATTCTCTTAATTTTCTCAGTGAAATTTCTTTCCTCTCCTACCAACTCCAGCACTTCAACTTGATTGAATGTCATATCCCGAACTAAGTTATTGCTCATGATTTTCCATAATTTGAATTGACATTCACTTCTAAGTTTTATGTGAGAATTTTTTTCCATGAACTTCTGTACTGCTCTTTCTCGAAAATATCATGCGCAAAATGCCAAATTTGGTCAAATCTGGGAATGATCAGAAATCAAGTATTAATTGGTATTTGCGCTACGGGTTGAGTTACTCTTCAATGAAGGACCATTTCCCGAAGTCGCGCATGCTCCAATTATTAGATTTCTGCATCGAAGAATATTATCCTCTTATATACCTCGCAATCATCCTAATCACTAATTTAAAATCAATTTAACGGCAAAGAGCTCTCTTAGAGTATTCAAGCGAGTAATACGCATATCAATGCAGCCATATTCTCGGAGAAACGTTCCCCCATATCCCACTTCCTTCCTTCTCTCCCATCTCTTCTCCCCATCCCTCCCGGGAGCCGTGAAAGGTGAAGTTAATATCGGCGGAAAAGGAGAATCCCGGTGTGTCGTAAAAAAATGAACTGGGAAACATTTTTCCGAAATTGCCAGTGTAGGAGAGAGGCTGAGCATATACGTCGAGCGTTTGGAATCGGGGGCCGGTGGTACGTATCTACTTATTCGGACCAGGGTTTTCAAGAGCGACCCGTCGGGTTGAAATTTATGATAAATTCATGAGGGCCTTTATTCGAAAATTTCCCATGGGCAACTAACCTCTCCCCCGCTAGCCCTTTCCCACGTGCCATACCGACTGAACATCTCCAAGCCCTCCGCCCCACCCTACTCGAATGAAATGCTGCCATTTGTCCGGCTTTAATAAGATGGGGTTGGGCTACACCCATATCACTCCCCGTTAAGAGCAGATTTTCTATGAATTTGAATTCTCGTCCCGAATCCGCTTGGAAGTCTTAAGCAGTAAAAAAATATCTATGAGTTATTTCCACTTTTTAAATCGAATTCTTATCGCCCCTTACATGTAGGTGCATGATGGTCTGAATTCACTCCAATCCCCGAAAAAAATTCTCAGTGCAATCAGAAAGAGCCAATCACATTTGGAAATGATAAAATTATTTTGTTTATATGCAGGTATTACCAAGCGAAAGCAAGGATCGTCAGTGTGCTGTCGTGAAAGCATCATTAGAAGTACATAAACTGTACGGTTATGGTTATTAGATAAGGGTTGTGTCAACTCCAACGTTACGAACTCCATGTCCCTTCATGGGCGAGTGAATTTGTTTCATCTACACCCACATAATGCATTAAAAGCCTTCGCAACGGTGTGTGTGGAGGTTGACACTCTACCAGCTGTGACTTTCGACGAGCATATAATTAATTCAATTGTTTTTTAACCATACTACCGGTGTCAATATTTTTACTCGGCTAAATTCTCCAAAGTATCACAGTGCCGTCACTTGCAATATGGCCTTCTACGGTTCCAGGGTGAGCCTTGAAAATGACGCTATAGCCGTCAAAAGCGATCGAATTTCATTGAATCACTTTGGAACCATGCAAGTTGTGTTTTTCATTATGTTGGTACAAGGAGATGTCTAAAAAAATTGCACTTATATTCTGTACATTTCGAGGTTTAAGCAGGCATAATAGATTTGCAGGCAGCCTATAATCTATTATTGTCCCGTGTACTTACCCTTTATTTTTCACGATCTCTTCATGAAGCGGTGTGGGAAGAAAAGTAAAAGAAATGATGACTTAGTATATTCAGCATTGTGTTATTACTTTACTGGGATTTTAATTACTCAACGTTTAGGTACCATCTATTATTGAGTCAGGTTCTGTGTATTTCCCCGAGTGGTCTGAATGTCTTGAATAGCCGTTCCCATTTCTACCTCGAAGTAAACTCGTGTTCTCTGTGAACAAGTGAAAAAAGCAGCGTTGTCAGGTGTCATCGTGACTCGTAAGACTTTTAAATTAGTGCTCATATGACAGTGAAACATCTTCGCGAGGTGCAAAATAACGGAACTTGTGGATCTCATTTGAACTTGTTCTCATTTCGTAATGCAGGCATCAAAGACGAGGACGGAATACGTTTTGAGTGTCTCAAATACGGAATATACTATAAGCTCTGTCAAGTTTCACCCTTCGCACACGAAGTCACCATCCGTCTAATAATTATTAGTTTTTTAATGCGGACTTAAGCAGTACTTATTCTCCCCGGTGATGCTTCATTCCAATATTTTTTATAGTTGATTTACGAAGTACCTATCATTGATACTTGCCAGAGATAAGTATACCACTTGGACTTCGGAAGTATTTGGACATTTTTTATTTGTTATACTCTCAGAATTATAGTCCTCGGGTAATTTGGAAGGGTAAGGTCACTAACAGAAACTATTTTCCGAAAATACCATAACCTCTGATGACGAAGTTTCCAAAAAGAGGGGATCGTCCATGATTTCTCCGTCAAAATTCTCTCGCCCACGTTTTTCTCTGAAAGTATCGGAACCAGAAAAAAATAGTATACCTACCGATTTTTGCCACCGGCGAGCGTAATATTTAATTTCAAACCACCGAGATCGATCACGTTTCTTATCATTTTCTTTGAGTTAAGGTCTTACCTCTCTTCGTGTCTAATATGACGAGATCTCGCGTCTGATCGAAGGATAAGTAGAGAAAGAAAGTCAAGTCGAGTGCTATCTCGAGGAGAGATGCCACCTGTAATGCATGCGACGGTGAATGTCGAGTGCTTTACTGCTCGCTGTCGGTACATTTTGGCCTTATCTGGCAGTCAATGCGTTCACCCTTGTAACCCCCTCTTCACCTGGAGAAAATGTCGTTGACCCCCTCTTGAGTTGGTCATGCTTTATTCTCCCCGTTGTTGGCGAATCCAAGAACACTCTGGATTAAGCTTTTACGTTTTCGTGACCCTTATGAGTTGTGTCGTCTTAATTTCCCACCAGGGTTACTTATCTCGTCTGTTCGAGAGCCTAGTAAATTTTTACGTTCTCTTGTACCACCATCTAGTTCATTCTATGGAATAAGAAGATTGGGTCAGATCTGTGAATAGATCGTTCTTCGAATGCCACTCCAAAGCGCAGAATGAGAGAAAAAGGTCTCTTTAGCATTTTAATCCTGCAGATTGATGTATTTTTGATTACCTAATGGTCAATAGAGCCGGATGATTACACAAATTTAGTCTTAATTGGAAAGCCTGTGACATCCGATAGTTTTTAACGTGGTATCTAACTTCTAAGTCAGCTCTTAGACAAGCTACTATGTCAACTAAGAGTAACAAAACTGTGATTCCCTGTTGTGGCCTCATTCACCCCATTTGATTTGATTGAACGTTTGATACAAGTCTTTTTGATTAATAAACAAGCTACTATAATTTGTTGAAAAAAGCTATTAAATTTATATCCTCTCGGATTATGATTCCATATTCTTGTTTTATTAACCCTGCCTGGGGCGCAACGTTGTACGTGTATCCCGGAATTTTCTAACAATGGCGTCAAAAACCAACGGTAATACAGGAGAAGACATCGCTTCTCCTAGTCGGTAAAAAAAGTTCCGTGAATACTATATCTGTGCGCTAAAAGCTGCTCCTTCCTCAGTCTCCTTGCTTTTCCCCGACTTGTGATAAACTTAGGTTCGTGAATCATCATAAAAGTCTCCGTGAAGTAATAAACACGCTCTCTCCCTCCCCGCCCACACGCGAGGCAGTCCTATTTTTTGCGCCGGGACGTAGGTAGTGGCACGGAACAGGAGTCGTTGACCGATATCGCACGTAATGTTGGCATTCTCCGAATGGTTTAGCGCACGTACGGGGAGCGAGGAATACCTCGGATATCTGAGAGCTCAATGACCGCTACACCCGATCGCAGTATTTATTCTTGGGGTGCGTTGTGAGCAAGTCACGCGAAGGTAGCTCACTGCTGTTATAGAGGAACGCCCACTGATTGGAAAAAGCCTTTGGTCCAGTCCGGGGAGGGCCTTCATTCTCCATCGGCTGGTATCGGCGGAGCGCTGCGTAACCCAAGCAGTACGTCCTTAGTAAAAATGGATGGTCAAATTTAGAGTTGTGGCATTTTTGTTTATTTTTGCATTGCTTCATACCTTGGCTAGATGTGCACTCGAAGTAAAGTCGTCGTTTAATGGACGAAGCATGATATAATATTGAAAGCTAAATTCTTTAATCGTTCTAAAATCATTTCTGGCTAATTGAATACCGTGTTTTGTGAAGTAATTTAGGCTTCGTGTACCATTCTGTTCGGTTTCTAAAATGATTATAAACTACTTATGTAACTCAGCGTAAAGTATGTATCTTTAAGAATGCTTTAATTTTTGTAATTATTTACGGTTTGTGAGTGTAACTCTGAACGAGAAATAGCCTGTTATTAACGCAGACGATACGTTGTAATGAGTCTCCGTTGAAAAAGGCATTCGTTTTAACAATTTGAAATTAATTTTACGACCTTCATTAATTGTAAACGGTTCTAATATTGTTATAGAAAAGGGACAAAACGAAACTGGCTTTAGGAAAGAATATATGAAAAGCACATAGGTTCAGACTGAAGCAATAACGGCACCAACATGATAAGTTTTCATGTAAGCCATTAATTTTCTTTTCTCTCCTACATCCCCGGCACAATCTCGTTCGTCTTTCTTTCCACCCACCTAAATTGTTTTTCCTTCTCCAACGAAACATCTCGAAAGCCAACTGCCTATCTTCATCCCCTCTCCATTGAGTCCACCTTTCCGCGCCCTGCAATGCCAAGGTTCTCTGTGCAACACGCTCCATATTAGAAGATTTAAATGGATTCTTGTTTTATTCATGGCCCCTGCTCATCCATCCGTTCATTTTCGCATCTCGGTGGAGGGTGGCCCCAAAAGTGAAGCTAGAAATCACTTCGCTTTAGTGATTTGACACCCGTATACATCCGCCGCACATCGAACTCTTGACCTTTTCATTTCGGAGAGAGTTGGGCGACCGGCGTCACCGGCGAACTCACGGAAGCGACATTTTATTTTTTTTAACGTAAACTGTCGACGCACCTTTAATGAAAGTCATCACCCCCGGCGGCGCCGGAGGAAGTGGAAGAGAAGCGAGGAGACGCCCCGTCTGCGGGACACAGAGATGAGTTGGATGGATTTCTGCTTACCATTCGAGCGGAGGAGTTGGGTGGGGAGAGTTGTGTGCGAAGGCGGAAGGGGGGAGGCTCGGCGGGTTAGCGAACCCGGAGGAATCGCTGTCGTCGACCGAAGTAAGGCTGAGGGTCCACGTGCCAGAGGATGCCGCTCCTGTGAGGCCCTCTGTCGGAGCGCCCTTTCATCGGGGAAAGTGGGGCATTTGCATCTGCGAAACGAAACGAGACACCTCGAGGGCGTGTGGCAGGGGTGATAACATACCACCAAACAGTCAATAGATGTACCTACACGAATCCAAATTTTTACATCACTGATCGATCGGTGCTCGCGCGTGCTCTAGGAAACCGGTTGATTATTTCATTTGATTAATTTATAGAAACGACTAACAGATTATTATTATCACATTAGTATTACTTTACTTTGTATTAACTAACAATTTATAGCTAACATTTAGCGTGTCTCGTAACTGCATGCTTAATATTTTCCTCGGAGAGGCAGCACTGTGACTCTTTGTTTCATACAAGTAGTGAATTGAGGGAGTAGTACTACTTTTGAATGACTGGTAATGGTTCACCCCCTGCCACATACCCTTGCGACGGCTTGCAGGATATTGTGTAGATGGTCATCTTTCGGTTAGGGTAGGTTTTGATAGAGTTCCACCACTCTTATTCGCATTTGATTCACCTACTGGATTATTTCTGTGTTCAAATAGGTGTATTTCCTACCCCTCTTCGGAAACTGTTTTTATTGACAGTTTATGGGGGTAAGGGGAGGTTTAAAGAAGAGGAACAAATTTAAATCGGAAGGCCAAAATTTAGCCCATGGAAACTGGAAAGAAATCGGAAAGGAATTTTTCGGTGTTTTGTGTTTCGCTAATCCATTGCTCACTCATCCTCGCTGATAGAGGTATTGATGGTGGGGTATTCATTTTCGTCTTGGGCCTGCATTGTTTTTAATTTTCTTTTCCCAATGGCCAATGTTTGCCATCGATGCCTCCCACACCCTCGTTCTCTGCAAGGCCATATTGTCGCGGATTCCGAACTCATCTTCGCGCAAAGTCATCCTGTATTGAATATAGGGTCTTTGTGTTAACCATCGACACTTATCGATCGGAATATTGATAACCAATATTCCCTCGAAGGACGGCTGGCTCATTTCGTTGGCATCCATCTTCCTGTACTTTGCCTAAGTTTTGTCTCTCCGGATAATCATTGTCTCAATATTTCATCGGAAATCCTGTGCTCCTCATGCTAGTGGCACACCTTTTCTTGCTGATTTTGCCAGAGAAAGATTTTTTTGTGAATATTGCATGAATTTCCATGCGAGTACCCGTTTCGGACGATCCTCTCAAATATTTGTGCCCTCTAGAATTGGGTTTTTCTCTGAGTGTCGAAATTTTGCCTGAATCCCTTGAATGGTGAGAGATTTGTTTTCCCCCATTTAAATTTTAGTTTGGAGCAAAAGTTTTCATTATTTCTTAGCAGTTACCACCTTCGCTTTCCATGTAGGTGGCAGCTCATTACTGCGAACTGATCATCCCATTTTTATGGATCTCATGTTTTTATCCATTTCTCATCATTTTCGTGATCTTCATCTCTGGTTGTGAAAATAAGTTTCCGTTTCATTCTTGCCTCTGCTTAGTTTATACCATGGGAAGAGCCCACTGGTCATTTTATTTTTTTCCACTCTAATTAGAGTTTAAATTCAATTTGATGTTTATAAGCCTACTTTATTTTTTAAAAATGGCACGTTCTTCTAAGTAGCTTTTATAGTCGATAACGTCTCCTATAATCAGATGTAGGCAATTAACGAAAGGCCTGGCTAAATTAATAATGCATCATTTACCGTGAGGTTTGTGAATTGTTTATCCTGCCAGTGTAAGCTTTGTATGCTTAACACGTGTTCTAATATCGTTAGTTTTTACATTGGCGGTTGATTTCTACATGATCCTCATCGGAAGTGTGTTGAAAATAAACATGCTTTAGCGGGTTATGAAAACTCCCATAACCCTCGATAATTTCCTACATAGTGCTTCATGCTATATTCACCACCTAATGTCTTCTTTATTTACTGTCTAATTATCCTGATGATTTATGACAATTACCTCAGTTATTGTTTACAAATTGTCCTTAAACTAAATGCCACATATTTAATAAGTGCTTTAGAATTAACTCCCCGTTTCGTATAGGTTTGTCATTTTGGCTTTCACCTTAATCTCACCTGCCAACGTCTTAACTTATGATTTAGTAGGCGCTGTTGATGGGCCTTTTAATATTGGGTGTCCTGAGAACTGTGAACGGTTTTAACTAAATTAGATTTTTCTCGCTCTCGCCGTCTCAGGAGCACAACTCGTCGTGTGCCGCTGACCCCCTTGTAGCGTTGATATCGACAGCGAACTCGCTGTAGTCGCTGGCTGTTGCCCCTCACCCCCGGGGCCCGGGGCGCTCGCCCTCCCGACGAGGGGCAGGTCCATGTCGTCCTCGTCGGCCCGATGCTTTTGTTGTCGTGTGCGGCGGAACACCCATTTGCACTTTGCCACCCAGCGTGGGCCGAGTCGGGTTCTCTGGGGCTGCTGTCGGAGATCCAACCACATCCGTCAGCCCACGTCCCTGTTGGTCGCACTCATATGCTTGCACACCCTCCACGATTTCATCAGGCCTCATTTTCTTTGCTTGTCATCTTACTTTTCGGAGGATAGTGTTTTTTATACAGATGTAACATCAGTGATTAACTATCTTATATATTTCCATACCTCGTTAAAATAACGTAGTAGCCGACGCTCAAGGTGCCGATAAATCGGCTTTCTGTGTTTTCTTTAAATCGCTCAGGGTGCCGTTATATCAGCTCAAGATAAAAATAGTTTCTTCAAACATTGTTTTATCAAAAATAAATATTGAATTCACTCATGGAAAAAAATTAAGTTAAGCTGAAATGTGTTTAAAATATATATGTTTAAGTATTTAAAATTTCAAAATTCTAGGTCGAATGTTAGGATAGTAAAAGTTTTTTAAACAAATAGTTGATATTTTTATGATTTAACCGTGTGAGCTTTGTGGGAGGTAAAAATGTAAATACCGTGAGAGCAAAAGAGTTAAGAACAATATTGTAGCAGGGTCACAACAGTGATAGATATTAATGTTCAGTCCCTTGAAACCTAAATACTTTTTTAAGCACTGAGTGTTTCTGTGCTGAGCCACTCATGTGTGTGAACTATCGATTTGAGAAACGCTTTGCTCAACCTGAAGGTTCATGTGGTGGGATAGGATCCTGCGATTACCAATTCTAACAGTGTGGTAAATTTACTAATCACAGTCTTGGGAGAAGTTTCTTACCATGTGCCGTCTGAGGTTTCCCAGGAGGATCTGGTATCCAGACAACTGCGGAGCTTTGGCCAAGACGGTCGTGTTCAAAGGTCTTTCTCCCATTTTTTAATCCGGATCCTCCGGTCAGAAGTTCTGCGCTCGACCCACTGCAGCGCTCGGTATCCTCATTGATTTCATAATTCCAAAAAAAAAAAAAAATTTAATACAACAGTTTCGTAATAACTGATTCAGCAGCTATCTCGCACATTACAGCATTTTTTTCTCATTCTTTTTTATTTTTACCGCATCAGTGACATGCGTATGTTAATTAATGCATTGAGGTGGCTGAATATTCTACCATTACTGCCCGAGTAGATACTTTGGTTCGGGAAAAGCTAAGTTTGGGTAGGAATAACGAAATTATGGCGAAGGACGTAATTCATTTATGCCAGCGTGTGGAAACTCGTACTTTCATTGTAAATCAAGGACGTGCTACGCATTATGGTCACTGATTTGTTGTCGGGATTTCGTATCATAAATTTTTGCGCTGACTCATCCGGTTTATTTTGCATTTTCGCTGTTCGTAGAGCATTGACGTAATTTATTCCAATCTGATGGGACTCACTTTTACTTGCGCACTAGGGAGTCTTGTGCATTTCGTCCTTCTCCGTCGTTTACCTCTTCGTTAAACGATCCATCCTCTCCTCCCCGTCGTCTACGGGGTTTGAGGGAGAGGTGGAGACTCCCTATGTTGATGTTCCCTATTACTGCGAGTCCCATCTGTCGCCTCGTGTCCGTTAAAACGTTTCGAAGAGGCGGAAAATCTCGCAGCGCCCCTGGCGCCTGTGGTATCCTTCCGTTCTAACCTCGTAAATAACCGTTTTCGTAACCCTTTCTCATTCGAGGCCTCTCTCCGCTCACTTTCGCCCGCACCGCTCCAAAGTGCCCGGAGCTGTAATCGTTGGTCTTTCAGTGTTGTCGACTTTTGTTTTTTTTTACTTCGGGCTATGAAATGTGAGAACCTCACATAATGCCACCCACGTTAAAATAAGGCTACATTCGTGGATCAACCATTTCTTGACCACTGGGTCTTTAAAGTCCCAATCACTTGAAAGCTTTATTTTTCGAAATATATTACTTAATTGAAGAAAGATCTGTTGCTTTCCCGGCGTATCTGCTGCGTGAAGATTTCTCGGGTCCTCCACCGGGTTATTGCGTCCATGTCCGCCAAGGTTTCGATTCCCGACTAGGTCATCGTCTTCAGGGCTTCTGAATTCTGAAGACGATGACCTAGTCGGGAATCGAAACGTTGGCGGACATGGACGCAATAACCCGGAGGAGGACCTGCGAAATCTGCACGCATATTACTTAATTTCCTATTATAATAATATTCCTATTATTATAAATAATAAATTTATTACTGGGAATTTTAAAGTCCCAATCTCTTGAAATCTCTATTTTTTCTAAAATAATTACTTTAGTGAAAAATAGAGATTGATTTTTAAAGTAATTACTTTAGAAAAAATAGATCCTCCAAATGATTCCCAGTGCTCTATAAAAGGTTAAGCCCGTTCATTTTTATGACTGCTATACCGTGATTTATGCATACGCCGGCCTGTAACCCAGAGGTTGCTGGTTCGAACCTTACCGCGATCACAGGTTTCGTATTGGTCCAAGGGTTAATTTGAGGTGCGATAAAACTTTTCTCGTTGGAGCAACTAGGAAGGTATGTATGCACTACCGATATTTTCCTGCTCATTTTAAACTGCAGTTATATATGAAGTTTGTGTATTTTTCTGAGTAATTAATTCATCTGGAAAAAACGTGCTGCAACTGGAACGCATCCCCAGTAATCCCCTCTTCGTCCGTCCTCTTGTTTCGTTCGAATCGTGGCGCGTATTGCTGTGATAATGATGTCAGTTGTGGGAAGTGGGGTAGTGACGCGCACCGCGCTCTGCTTCGCTATCGAGGGTGAAAGTCACCCCGGGCAGGTTTCGGGAAGATCGCAAGGGAAGAAGGTGAGTGTGAGAGAACGGGAGGAAAGAACTCGTCTTCTGCCGTGACGGGTGGCGTGCGAATTTATGAAAAAAAATTCATGAAAAGAGGGAGGGGGGGGGTTGTGTTTATTTCCTGTCCCACCGGTAGGGAGGGTTGCGAGAGACGGAATGGAAGGAGGGGAGAGGAGGAAGAGAGGGAGGATGGTTAGGCAGCCCTCTGCTTCGTCTTCGCCTCGTATGCATGTTATATTTTTAAGTAGCCCTCTAAATAAATGATCAGGTTTATTGCCGTGTAAATGATGCGCATCATTGTTAATCCTATTTGTACACAGGCTTGATCCCCTTGTCAGATATCTTCCCCCGAAATTAATTCGTGAAATTTAAGGAGCGCAAATGAATCAGGGGAAATGCCGTTGATATAGGTCGACGATTTCATGTTTAATTTTCTGTTTTGCTAAGTGTTTATCTCCTAACATTGCCAGCTCAAATTCACTATGAACTATGCCTTGTTTGAACTTCGTTTTAAAAATCCCCGTTTGGAATACAGTAATGTTTAATTAGGCTGCATGCGTATCTACAAGAAGAGTGTAGAAATGCCCTTGGACATAGAAGGTTTCTTGCCTGAATTCGCCGCGAAGGTTATTCTTCGAGCATAGTTAAACGGGGAGTAAATGCGACTCTTGGGGTAGGTACTGCGCGCGGGTTTATGCGTTCGGTGACCGAGGAATATTTCATGCGTCCATGGTCGAGGAGTGCGATTATTGCGAAATGACTGTTGGGAATCAGTGCTCAGCGAACTGTGTCCGGCTCGACTTCCAAACAATTTTGTACGGTCTTTAATTAAAGGAAACGAGGCTTCTGGCGGGTAAGTAGGTCAAGAGATATCAATCGTGTAAGAACGGAGAACGACTGTTGAGGATGTCATTTTTCTGTTGAGCAATGTGCATCAAGGGCCCTTCTTTCGTTAGGAGTAGGTATGCTGTATGGATGCAGGTTAATACTTCTAACTTATCATAGTTAAAGGAGGAAAACGGATTCATAGTGACAATGCCATGCAATTGTGTCTGCGACACTGTACGCTCTGGTTTATTATTACTAACAGATCGCCGGCCATTTCCCCTTCTAATAGTCTGTAAATGAATTCACACTTGTGCCACATTCATACAGTTGTCACCTGTTAGTTAACGTTTTTTTACCCTTTAATATTTCATTAGCATTTTCTTGGTCGCTTAAGCTGTCTGTAATGATTGTTTTATGAAAATATTCTTCTAATTTCTCAAGTATTTGTTTGGTGTATTGTCATTCGTATCCGTTTTAATCCTCCGCTTCTTTCTGGGGTTACAGAAAGAGATGAAAATATATGTTGCTTGGTCACATACCGGTCTTTCCCTGCAAAGTAAGTCCGCAGGTCATCGATTAAAATTTCGTTCTCATTTTTCCAGCAATAATATCCTTCGGAGGCGAGTTTTTGATTTTGGGGCAATGAATGGCCATCTAACTTAATTTATTATGCATCTAACAATAAGTATGAAAAACTGCGCGTCTCGCGTATGACGAAATGTACCTTTTCTGTTGTTATTCACATAACTGGAATGATTTTGACACCAAAGCCGTCAACTCCGATGTATATATTTCTGCCTAAGCATATTTCGTCCATTTGAAGAATTACAGTCTCAAGGCAGAATGTGTGAGCGCCAAGGCGGTGCTGACGTAGCGAAAATTGAGTGGTCAGACTGCTTGGTAATAGTTTTAATGAAAGGAGGTAATCGTGGGAAGTGTTATTAAGGCTATTCTTTGAAATGAGAATGGTCTGTTATGCCTTCAAGTTGCTTCCGACAGATCTCGGGTTTGACTCTCACTAGGAAAATTCAGCTACGGTATTTTTTATATGCCATAACCAAAGACGCAAGGGTAACGGGAAGAAGTACATAGAAGTGGCGAGGGAGTAAGTTATGTATGGATTACAGTACGACAGAATAGAACTGCGTGGATTAAACGCCCCGATAATGGAAATATAAAGAATATAGGTTACTGAGGGAGAAATAGAAGGAATATCAAGGAATGAAATGAGAGAAATTTATTAAATTAGAAGTACCTGGATGTCAATTAGCCGGCGATGAATCTATATCTACTGACTGCCCTGCAAGCCACCTCGAGGGTCTGTGGCAAGGGACGAGGTATCACCAAACTTGCACTATTCACATGCATTAAATCTTACTTATACTACCTAATTACGGGCACTCTGCAAATTCCACTTTTCATCCAATATGCGAGGAAACATCTGAGAAATACCATAAACATGCATGATACCTATTAAGGGCTCATTTACGTGCATAGGTTCTCAAAAATCCACCATCCTTATCTCATCTCTGCCCGTTTGCCCGATCTGTATTAATCTAATGTGTTCAATTGCATGTTCCTGTCAATGGAAATCCATCTCTCCGATGAAGATACCTCTATATGTACAGAGAAGGATAGAGGGCTGCACTTGACCAATCTTGACTATCAATGAGTGAACAGGAGCTGCTTAAGCCTTCAAAACGAGTTACGAATCTCGTTTCATAACTCTATTCCCCCCTCTCTCTCTCTCTCTACGGCTCTGAAACTATTGAATTTATGTTTGACAACCGTTGTCATTTCATCCATCTCAGGTTTTTTTTTATTCTCCGTGATTTTTTGGAGAGAGTAACGTCGACGAGAGTATATTTTGTATCTGTGCTGGAGTGATCCCAACTCCGCGGTCTGTGTTGTGGAGAGGCCTCGCTTCGCGGTTGGTGCGCGGTGCACTCCGACGGCGAAGGGGTGGTTGGCGCTCTGTGCTGTGCTTCCCAGTGGTGCTCTAGTGGTGTTCGCTGAAGCCTGCGCCCACGTGTGCGTTCGCTAACCCAATTGTGAGCTCGCGACAGAGGAAGTGGAACGCGTACTCATCCTACAAAACTAGCCCCGGAGTAAGCTCGAGTGACATCTCGCCGCTAATTGTATCAAGTTCCTCCCCTTTTCCTCTCTCTCTCTCACAATGATGAATCGCTGCGTTTAGAAGAAGAAAAAATATTTCAACCCTCAAAACTCTAGCCATTGTGTCGGGTTTTATTATTGCCGTTGGCCAACCCTTTTTTTTACGTGTCCCGTCCCCTCCCTCCCCCTTTCTCTCCATGTCCCTTCTCCGCTTCTCTAACGCCATACTCCCGCATCCGCAAGGCGCTGATTCATTTTGTTCCCATCCAGGGGTTTCGCTGAGCGTTTTTATTGGTCCCATGGGTAGCAGCAGTCCACGTATTCCGTAAAAAAAACTGAGCTAACTTCTGGCGTGGAACTGTGGTCTCTCGTGTGTTAGATACCCTCGTGTGATTCGCGGCGTGTCGCCGTTACTTTTTATGGGTTTAGCACTCGATATTTTTTTAGCAGGACGTTGAAGTTAAACAATCCGCACGTGCAAGGTTTAATTCAAGAGTATTGCGCTTTATGGCAAAAGAACTCGCATATCGTTGCCAAAACCGATCGGTTGAAGTAGCAAGAGGATTATCGGAAGAGTATTGTTTTTAAAATCTAAAAGTGGCTGTAAAGTGAAAGATCAAACCATAGCCTCTCCCTCTTAATTACCAGGTAGGTATGACCAACCAATCATATTTGTCGTTACCATCAACGCTGTAAGCTATAAAGTTGGATTGTGAGAGCTCTATTAGCTTAGATGATTTAACATTTTACATTCCCTGGGCGGATTTCGATTCTGGGTCGTCAATTCGGTGCATTGCCGAACTAGCTACCGCAGCCGGCATGAACCCTAGTCTGGGAAACAATTGCCGTAAGACGTGCACAGACGAATGAAGGGAAGGTAAGGGAAGTGAATATACGATAGGTGAGTAGTATAAAATAATTTCTCGAAATGAAAGATATTCTATTGGTTTATTTGCAGTTAAATCTCATTTAATGTTCTTTAAGAGCTCAAGCCGCACGAATTTCATGCCGGCGAGAATCGTGAGAGCAAACCTTGTAGTTGGAAGCGATGATGCTAATCAGGTTCAGGCAGGAATTAAACTCTTTCAGTGAAATTTACGACGTAGTAATTTTGTAGCTTATTAGCTAGCCTCTAGGGTATCTTACTCAGCTCTCGTGTCTTTTGGCCATAGCAAGCTTCATGTTTGAAAATAAGTCGCAATGAAGTCGGTGCATTTGGTGGCGGGCACCACAGTTCTTCAGTCAATGTACGCTATCCTGAGTTTTTTTTCTCCTCGATATATTGGATACGTCACGCAGACTGTCACTGTCAGTGCTGATAGGACGGATTTTAAGTAATTCGATAAAATTAAATGATTCCTGATATCGCAGAAAGAAAAACACGAGCCAAATCCACAAAAATAAATAAACTTTACTACGACCCGGGTTTCACTGTATTACAGCATCGTCGGGTGCTGTAATACAGTTAAACCCGGGTCGTAGTAAAGTTTATTAATTTTTGTGGATTTGGCTCGTGTTTTTCTTTCTGTGTTATCATGTTTCGCTTCCACTCCATATCGCCTGAATCTTCAGAATTTGTTAAATGATTCCTGTTTTTCTCGAGAGATGTTTATAATATCTTTCATGAAAAAATTCTGTAATTTTACTCGGCTAAAGACCTCGGAAGGTCTAATCCTCTTCGAGAAGGGTGAAGGGTCAAATGAGGACACAAGAGACGTTGATCCCATTGTACCCTCGGTTTACTATCTCGTATCCTCTACGACGGAGTTAAACCCGCGACTAACTCGCGTTGGAACGGAGTAAGGAATCGCGAGTCGTAAACGGAAGCAATTAAGTGGATGCAAAGGGAAAAGGGGTGGGGGCGTCGAAAATAGAACTGAACCCTCAAAACGTTTTGATAAGCATCCTTATTCTCTTGGAAAAAAAAGCGCGAAGTTGCCTTAGAAATTACCAAGGTACAATTTTCTCCATTGAGTTATTTTTTAAGACCAAAATTGTACGTTAACATTTCCTCAGCAGTTGGCTTTATGTACGCAGTTCAGTAATGTGTATTATTCTGCTTGAGTATTTGGATGTCCCTGCCGAAAATGTCTTAAAAATTACGACTGATTTTTGCCGCGTTGAATACCTACTACGTGGGAAGTTACGTGTATCGGAGGCTTCAAAGATAATACCTATCATTAAGCGGTTGGACATCGTCGATATAGCTGATTGATTAACGTTCTCCTCTTGCTTATCATGTAAATTTCATTGATTCATCGAGTTATCAAATGTAAAAAAATACCAGTAATATTTCTATTGAACGTAAAACTTTTGCAGACGTTGAGGTTTTTTTACATTGATTTTGTATCGTAAGGTCAAAGTTCTTCACGGGTTTATTTAACCACATCTATTTTTTGTTGTAGGTCTATTGAGTTTGCGTGAGGAGCATATATTAAAAAGCTAAAGAAAACCTCTTTCCTCGGCGTCTTGAAACCACTTGAAATACATGTTTTTCTATCTCTAGTCCGTAAATGAGACAGAGTCACAGCCTCGGGAGATTCTGCGACGGAAATGGATTGGGAACGCTCGCATCCTTGTCTACGAATCAAGCGCCAGTGTCATGGCAGATTTTTTTCCCTCGGGATACCCGTCATCTGGCGCAGTGCGGTTCCTTCGTGACGTATCTCTCGTGAGAGCATTTGAGAAAAGTCGTACGGGTAAACGAGAAGGGTTTGCGCTCTTCCTCGGGGTCGCGACGTAGGGTATCTCTTCCGGGTCGAAAACCTGGGCCGGGTCTTTTTCGATCATTACGAAAGTTACAGTTCTTACGTTTCGTCATATTGAACGCTGTTTCACGAAACCGACGTGTGAGGAATGCGCACGAGTCATTTGCCTTGCGACTTGCGAGTGTCAGTTTTATGCAAGACGCTCGAGCCACAGAGGTTACAAGTCGTGCGTAGTATTCTCTCCTAAAAGTAGTTTTTTGAAATGAAAAGTGAATGTTTCTAAAAGGCTATCATTATTACCAAGAGTAATTAAAATTCCCTCATTCTGCCGGCCCCCTGCCAAACACGAGGTCGCGGGTTCGTGTCCCGCCCGGGGAGGATTTTCACTCTCCGGGGCATGGATGTCCGTGTGATTAATTACAGTTATTTGTAAGATAGGACTTTATAGTCCTAAATGCGCTGTATTAATAAAGACTATAATAATAAAGAATAATTTAATTCTTACCAAGAGTGATAAAAGTCCCACCTTCTTCCTTGAGTAATTGTCGACTTGGTATTGTTGTCCTCATTGCGGGGTATCCCCATTCCTAAGGTCTCTTTCCGGTCACTCTATTCAATTCCCTCCCTCAATTATCTTCGCGGAGAATGGCATTGGCAAAAGAAGCCTTTACTCGTTGACGTGAACTAATGACAGGGGCGTTAATTAGGGAAGTAAAGAAAAGAGTAGTGAAGAGTTTCATAAGGAGCGTGGCAATATATGGTACGGAAACGTCCGCTTCACGGAAAGAAGATGAAAATAGACTTAGGGCTTTTGGGAGAGGGAATGAGAAGAACTATAGTTTGGATAGTATGATGGGTGGTAGGAGGTATGCGGAGCATAAGATGGGCATCGTGGGAAGTTTACGTCTACATCTACGCAATACCCTGCAAGCCACCGTGATTGTGTGTGGCAGGGGGTGATAATCACCAAACATGCACTATTGACATGCAACTAGGCTACTACGTGGAAACGTGTTAGATAATGGGGTCACATGCAGCTAGATGGTTGGTATCTACATAAAGAGATAAAGTGTAGGGGTGCGGTAGGAATTAAATGCCCATTTAGACCTACCTTCGCCGGTATAATGCTGCTAATTATAATATTAATGCAGGATTTTTCCTACCAATGGTTTATCTGCTTCGTTAAGCTGGAAACTTCTCGATAGTTGATATGCATATGTGTATTTTGAAAGAAAATGAAGTACCAAACGTGTCATCTATAACAGAGATGCCGCTCTGGAGAACAGTGTTAAAATCTCGATCTTGGAATACATATATATATAGAGATAGAGAGAATTGGAATCCTGAGAGTGGTATTATTTTTCTCTTGACACTCGTCGTCTGCCACGGTAGTCAGGAGTGGGGTTGGTGTGGTGGCTAGAATGGCAAGACGGCTTCCCATCCCGAGGTCTTAGGTTCAGGTCACGGCAAATGACAATTTTTTCAGTGGAATCACACTCCTTACTTGAGTGCGTTGTGGGAAGCACTTCGAGTTCAATAGTCCGTCTGTCGAATTGGACGTAAAACTGCAGACCCCTTGGATGCCTTTGAGAGCATGCTCATAATGCCGGCGCTAGGGTTCTCTTCAGGCTTCCTCGTTTCCCTGAAATATTCTTCATTGTCGGTCGCCTCCCCCGAATCTACTACGCGTTTGCCCAATTGGTAACGCGCCGGATAGCAACGGAATTGTCGTAGGTTTTAATCCCGTCTTGAGTATAACTGCCGTGGTTGTCTTAGTGTCACTTTTATTGACACTAAGTGACTAGTGACACTGGTGACTATCAGATGGCGCGATATAAATAGTCTTATCAGTTTTGGGGCCAAATATCCATAATCTACTGCTACTGGAGATTTTGTCGACCATGGCTGTCACTATTTAGAAATATCCTTTCCTATTTTACCTATTTTGTAGGTTAGCGTAGAGGGTCATTGCTGGGTCATACGCGTTGCATCACTTCCTTATAGGCTCGCCGCTGAATCCACTTCCGAAAGGGAGCGCATTTAGGAAGTGCAATCTCCATCGCCTGGGGAGTAGGAAGTGGGACGGATGGGACAGGAAACTGGTGCGGGCGCGCGGAGATAGGAAGCGCCCATGTCCGGTGTGTGTGTGCAACGAATGCAATGTGGAGGGACTAGACGCACCGAAAGGAAAAGGTCAGCGGAAAAGTCGTTCGTTCGTCGCGTGGACGGAAGATTCGCCTGTCACCTGATCCTCGAATGTTGCGAATAAATGCCAACCTTATTGGTTTTCGAAAAGTTGGCTGCGCGAGCGAGTCGATTTCCTCCCTTTTCCACGGGGTCGCGGTCGCGAAAAAGACAAAGAGATCCGCTCGCTCATCAAGTGCCGTTCAGTGCCCCAAGAATGAGATTCCCCCGCGCTAAATTACGCGCGCGGCTGGGCATTGTGCGCGTTCTCATGTGGGATCACCTGTTGATCTAAACTTGGGCGACTTTCATTGCTCCATTTCTCTGGCCAAGGTTTGATTAAACTATTTTTGCCCGAGGAGTATTGGATGCCGGCGATGGTAGGTCAAGTTCAGTACTCCGTCCGTCGGATGTGACGTTAAAGAGTGGACCCCTTAGTGCCGTTAGTAAAAAGTAGGCTTATGCCACGCCAGGTTTCACTCCACCCTTCTTGCTTCCCCTATAATATACCTACTTTAACCAACTCTTCGCCTATCTTCATTTGTGCTTATGGCATCAGTCGCCTCCCCGGAATAACTACTACCTACTTTTACCTTTTTCTTTAGACACTCTTCGGATTCTAGAATAATAATCGTTTTGTTATGCTTTTGTTCAACCTTATGTAATGAGTATATCACCCGACGTACATGAAATTGCTCCCCGATGTAAATTGAGGATTAGTAACTGCGATGTTCGGTTAAAGTCGCTCTCATGGGGAGGACCGACGGTCAGACCGTCATTAGTAAGGTCCAACCTCTCGAAGCAGCTAATCCAAGACCCTTCCTCGAGTTCGGGGCTCGTATGGACCCAACCCTCACTGCAGGAGGCCCCACCACAGAAGTTGACCATTTGCAGTTAAATATGCAATTTAAAAGTTTATAACTTTAACCCGAAAGTATCATGTTTATCGCATAGCCGGCGAAGATACGACTAAGTAGGTTTTTTGAACGGCATTGTGCGATAAAATTTAATGATTATTGAAAAAAGTACGATGTTCTCTATAGATATTTGGCAACCCTGCAGATCGCCGGAGGAATGGAGAGGGGGGACGAGGATGGCAGCGGACGACCATCGCCGCGGGAAGTCCAACCTCAGAAGTTGACCGTTTGCAGTTCAATATGCAATGAAAAAGTTTAAAACTTTTACCCACATTTATGATGTTTATGGTATAGTACGCGAAGAGACGATTAATTAGGTTTTTTGAACGACGTTGTGCGATAAAATTTAAGGATTGTTGTAAAACCTAAGAAATGTCCTATTGCGATTGCACCCTTACTATGAAAGCCACTGCTGTCTACAACTCTAAGTAAGATTATCTTCTTCTAAACATTTCGTAGACATAAAGGCCGATATGTCTCAAAAACATACGATTAATCAAATATACACTACCCTCCATGCTGGATTGTTAGCTGTAGTAGACTAATAGATACGATGTACTGATGCAGATATAATCGTATGCGCAGAAAGCTGGCTTTCGAAGAACACATCACACATATCACATATGAAATATTCCAGAGGTGTTTTTTCCGAAATTTTCAATTCAATCGTTAGAAAAGCAGTAATATTCCCAGGTAACCCCTTGGAATGTGTTTGGTGTTCATTAAGATGACTTAAATCCAAATCAATACCTGTCTGCGCATTCTATAGGCCCTCAAACACTGATGTTTACACAATATTAGAACTGGGAAAGCAGGTAAATTCTATAACGTCCCGTAACAGTGAGCGTAGTATAATAATAGGTGGAGATTTCAAATCACCATCAATAGACTGGAGAACTTACTGCTTCAAAGCTGGAGGAAGGGACAAGGATATCTGTGAGATCCTATTAGATGTATTCTCCAATAACTCCCTCCAACAATTAGCTACAGCACCTAATAAATGGGGATAACATTCTTGATTTACTGGCAACCAATATCCCATAACAAGTGACAATGATTGACACAGTTGATGGATCAGTGACCACAGAGTTATAACTGCAAAATTCTTACTATCTTAAATATCGGTCTAAATAATGAACTTGAACGTGTGCTGCGAATATCGGCAATATTTGTAAAGGGAAGGTACGATAACCTTATTAGCGTAACCAGTGTATTAAATAAATCAAAGTGGGAATCTTTGTCAGATCGCAGGTTGAAATTTAGACTTAATCTCTTAAACAAATTCCAAGACCATATTTTCAGTGATGACGTTAAAAATATTTTGCGAACCCCAACTTACTATGGTAGACTGGACGATAATCACAAAATTAGAGAAATTGATTGCCGAACTGACAGATTCAAAATGTACTTTTTTCCTCGTACAATCAAGGATATGAATAGCGGTAAATATGTCCAATACGAGTGAATCAATGTTTAGCGTAGGTGTAAGGACTTGAAGGTACCCCAACTTACAGCATGTTTTTGCATGCTTACTTTGCTATTTTAATCTCTTTTAAATAGTGAAGTTTGGCTAGTATATAAATACTAATATTTTTTATGCATTTTAGGTAGTGCATTTTTGGTGAGAAATCAACCCCTGCCACACAACTTTATGGTGGCTAGGATTATGTAGATGTATGTCAGTAGAAGAGATCTTACGCAATATAGAAAGTATTTGGTGTTCCGTTAAAAGCAAAAGTAATAGCACGAAAAGGATATATGTAGGTGCATACTACAGTCCACCGGATTCAGATGTCAATTGCTTAATGGAACTAGAGTCAGAGATAGGAACATTACTTTCTCGGATGAATGATAGACTGGAATACGTGTAGTTTTATAACAGAAGGTAAGGATAAGGAACTCTGCGAATCACTATTGAACACCTTTACGTCACATTCTTTACAACAGCTAGTAACAGAACCGACCAGGGGAAACACATTCTAGACTTATTAGCAACAAATACACCCGAAAAAGTTCTAAATATAGTTACAGTCACAGGAATTAGTGATCATAAAAGAATGCATGTGAAATTTGTTATAGCTGTTGAAAGATATTATAAACCAAGGAGGAAGGTATACTTATTTGGCAAGGCTAATTACGACGGTATGAAAGAGGAATTAAGGGAATCGATTAATATATTTATCAAAGTAAGCAAAGGATTAGATACGAAGGATTCGTGGAGGTAATTTCTGGAGGTCACCCGTAAAGCAGTTAACAAATAAATACCAAGTAAATTGATATGTGATAACATAGAGCCAAGGTGGAATAACGTGGATGTTAGGAAATCACTAAAGCGACAAAGGGTATGCAACACTGGGATGAAGAATGCAGGACAGTGTCTATCGGTAGAGGAAAAAATGAGTTAGTTCAAAACTATAAAAAATCAAGAGCACTGGCAAGGAAATGGTGTAGGCAAATGTTATCACAATTTCCAGAGCAAGATGTTAGGAGAATATCTAGATTATCATGTGTGCTTCTGGGAAATAGGTCCACAGTGCACACACTTAAAAGCGATGCAGGAATTGGAGTCACCAGCAATTTAGAAAAAGCCAATTATTTAAACACCTTCCAAAGCGTATTCAACTCATCGCCACACAACACAGTCGAAACACCGCCGAACACTTTCAGTGAACCTATGCCCGAAATAACAATTTCATGTCGCGGAATAGAGCACCAGTTAAAAAACATTAGTAAAAACAAATCACCAGGTCCCGATCAAATTCCTTCCAGAGAATATAAAACATTACCTTCTGAAATAGCCCCTATCTAGAAATAATATTCAATTAAACACTAACGAACAACATAGTACCCAAGGATTGGAAAGAAGCTAACTTTACACCTATTTTTTAAAACGGTGATGGTATGACGTGGGACATAATCAAAGTAACACCAGAAGTTCTTCAGGGTAGCGTAACATGTCCGTTCTATTTCTTTTATACATAAACGAACTAGGTACCCCCCTGCCACACACCCTTGTGGTGGTTTGCAGGGTATTATGTAGATATACGTACCGTAGTTAATAGTAAGCTTAGAATTTTTGCATAGATGCGGTAGTGTACAGGGGTATATCAAATGAAGAAGACAGGGTATGAAAGAGGAATTAAGGGAAAGGATTAACTAATTAATCAATTAATTAAGGCTTAGCAAGGATTTAGATTTAATTCAAGAGTGGTGCGACAATGGCAGTTAGAACACATAGTATACACGAATTTGGGTGGGAATGAAGATTAAAAGGATCGACCGAGTAAATAACGAGGAAGTCCTAAGAGAGTGGGAGAGAAGTCTGCTAACAACTCTAAAAAGAAGAAGGGACAGCTTAATCGGCCATATCTTAAGACACGACGGTCTGATGAAGACTATCATCGAGGGAAAAGTGAACGGGAAGATTGAAAAAGGCAGGCCTCGCATGAGATACATGGAACAGGTTATGATGGATGTAAAAGAGCAGAATTACGTCACAATGAAAAGGTTGGCCGATGGAAGAATCGAATGTAAATCTGCGTCAAACCAAATTTAGGATTGTTGACCAATGATGATGATGATGAGGGTGAGAATCATTTGAGAGCGTAAGTTAAAGTTCAGATTAAATCTATTACAGAAATTTAAATCGGATAGCTTTATTGAATATGTTAGGCATATATTAAAAACACCAGCTAATTATGCTAGATTCAACCGACTAAATAAGATTAGAGAGATAGATTGTCATACTGATAGATTCAAAATATCTTACTTTCCTCGTACAATTACGCATATGAACACCTTGAATATATCCAATAGTATAAATACAAGTGTATTCATAGGTAGCTGCATATAATGTTGAGCCTGAAAACTTTCATAAAAGTGAATGCTGCATGTGAAGCATACGGGGAACCATGCAGAACAATGGTTCGGTCGCTCAACGGTCATTTTCCCTTCCCCCCTACCCACACATTCCGTTGAATTTCTAACCTGTCTTAATTGCTTCATGACCAAAGGTTAGACTACGAGGGTAGGCGAGGGAGAATTCTAGGAAAAAAGGATTGGAAAAAGATGAGGGAGAATTCTACGAAAATTCTACGCTGTTATCTGGGAAAAAGGACTGGTAAGCGAGGAAATAAGTGATCCTTGTGCGACCAGAACTTGGAAAGAGTACTTGGAAAATGTGATGAGAAGACAAAAGAGCGATGTTACTTTTCTCTAGTTAGGCCCCACCTTGAATATGCAGCCAGTATATGGGATCCGAATGAATTAGGTTTGATCAGAGAACTAGACAGTGTGCAGCGTAGAGCAGCTAGGTTCATCTACATCTACATCTATATCTACATAATACTCTGAAAGCCACCATAAAGGTGGGTGGCAGGGGGTGAACTCTCACCAAACATGCACTACATATCATGCATAAAAAAAAGGATTAGTACTTGTATAGGTACTGTTCAAAACTACGCTATTTAAAAAAAGATAAAAATAGCAAAACATACATGCAAAAACATGCCGTTAGTTGGGTTAGCTATAAGTCCTTATACCAACATGCAGCTGCCAATGTTATCCATTGCTACATTCGTACTGGATATATTTACCGTTATTCATATCCCTAATAGTACGAGGAAAAAAGGACATTTTGAATCTGTCAGTTCGGCAATCTATTTCTCTAATTTTCTGATTATGGTCCAGTCTACCATAGTAAGTTGGGGTCCGCAAAATATTTTTAACATCATCACTGAAAATATGGTCTTGGAATTTCCTTAAGAGATTAAGTCTTTGTTTCAACCTGCGATCTGACAATGATTCCCAATTTAATTCATTTAATAGACTGGTTACGCTAATAAGGTTATCATACCGTCCCTTTACAAATCTTGCCGATCTTCGCTGCACACGTTCAAGTTCGTTATTTAGACCGATTTCGTAGGGTTCGTTAAAATACGGTGAGTAGCATTTCAGAATTATTTAAAGAATTTGGGTGAGAATCATTATCAGAGCTTAGGTTAAAGTACAGATTAAATCTCATACAGAAATTTAAATCGGATAGCTTTACTGAAGATGTTAGGCATATGTTAACACCAGCGTATTATGCCAGATTCGGAGGGTATTTGATGAAGCGGAGGGTTTGCAAGGCAAAATTCGGTCTACTTGTCCACGCCATATTTAGAAGCAACCCTAATTACTAGTAGAGTACTTACTTACTAGTAGAGTACTAACTTACTAGTAGAGTACTTACTAGTAGAGACGCAGAGACATTAGCTCGCATAGTAAGGGTGCATTCGCAATAGGGAGTTTAAATTTTATCGCACAACGTCGTTCAAAAAACCTAATTAATCGTCTCTTCGCGTACTATACCATAAACATCATAAATGTGGGTAAAAGTTTTAAACTTTTTCATTGCATATTGAACTGCAAACGGTCAACTTCTGAGGTTGGACTTCCCGCGGCGATGGTCGTCCGCTGCCATCCCTGTCCCCCCTCTCCATTCCTCCGGCGATCTGCAGGGTTGCCAAATATCTATAGAGAACATCGTACTTTTTTCAATAATCATTAAATTTTATCGCACAATGCCGTTCAAAAAACCTACTTAGTCGTATCTTCGCCGGCTATGCGATAAACATGATACTTTCGGGTTAAAGTTATAAACTTTTAAATTGCATACTTAACTGCAAATGGTCAACTTCTGTGGTGGGGCGTCCTGCAGTGAGGGTTGGGTCCATACGAGCCCCGAACTCGAGGAAGGGTCTTGGATTAGCTGCTTCGAGAGGTAATGAGGGTCTGACCGTCGGTTCTCCCCACGAGAGCGACTTTAACCCGATGTTCTTGCGTTTCTGTCAGTAAATAGGGTGTCGTTTAGGTCGTATGTAATCCCAGAAGCTGCTTTTTTTTATGATTGAGATTGACAGTACGTTGTAGTTTTTAGGAAAATAGGCCACCATTCCGAAAAGTATTAACTTAAAATCGCTCATCCACTGTTATGTGGAGGTGAGTGAGAATTTTTCGCGGAGCTTAATAGTTGGTGATATGTTTTAATTCCCTATAATAAACCAATGAATATTCATGAATTATTCAGCTAATGCCCGGCAGGAAATGAGTCAAGGCTTTACGAAGAGTCCTTAATTTTTAATGTGGAATTAGCGATGAGCCATGTGTATTTTGTTCTATGATTGAAGGGTGGTTAGTATGTCTAAATGGATTGTTTGCCTTGTCCTGAAATCTTTGTGTTTTGATGAGAAATTCCCGCTTTTGTTGTCATGGAGACTCGCTAAGGATACTACTAAGTGGTCCATAATAATGGTCCATTATTAATTTACCGTTGGAATAATTACGTACGAAGGACAAACTGTTAAATCCCCAGTGGGCTAGTGGTCGTTAATGTTTTATGTCTATCTCCCTGTTACCATGATCCGCATTTGAGCTGGCGCCCAGTAGGTGAGGTAATACAGAACCGCGTGTGGGGAAGAATAAAGAGAGATTGCGATGGACGGAAGGTTAAGTGTTGGTGTTGGAGGAAATTGAAGCTGTGGTTGGAAATTAGGAGGCAGAGGAGGTAGATGGAATAGATATTTAGCGACAATTATTACGGAGTGCTGATATTGTAGGTAAAGCGCTGAATATGTGAGAGGTACGTGGGAAAATAGGCATTGTGGATCCTAAGAAGAGAAGCCGGAATATGCTGCTCTGAAGAGGAAAATTGTTTTGGGGAGGAGTCGTTAGGGAAAGTAATCCCAGGAGTCGTGATCTACCGATTCATACAAGTTTAGAGCATTGGTACCCAACCGTTGTGACGCGGCACTTCAGGGTGCCGGGAAAACAACTAGGGGTGCTGCGAGATTATAACAGGAAAACAAAAAATGTTTACCAGGGCCAACTGCTGAATCTGTCACTCTCACTCCCTACTGATGGAGAAAGAAATAGAAGCTCTTCTTCCAACCTAAGGACCAATAACTGTAATGCGCCCATCATCCTTGGTAATGGGGAGGGAACCCATTATGATAACTAAATAAATCTAAGAAGGGTGCCCTAAGATAGTAACCTCAGTCTGAAGAGTGCCGCCAACGTAAAGGTTGAGAATCACTGGTTCTAGATGGACATGACACTCTTACACCGGCCCCTTTATTTCATATTCCCTTCCTATTCTGCCCTTCGTTAGTTCCGTTTACCTCTTGCTCCCCATTATTCTATCCGAACGTCCCGTTCTCATTCTTCTACCTCGCTTACCCTACATTCTTCCCTCCACCTCGTCCCCGCTTTCCATTCAAGCATGCCCTAACCAATAGAAAACTCGCAATCCATGTCTCTTTCTGTTCCGAACACCTTACACACCGTCGGCATCCCGACTCATGGAAGTGATGTCGTACCTACCGCTTCGCTCATTTTCTCCTCTCCAAAGCCCTCGCCCCACACGCATGGAAAGTCGCAGCATGTCGTAACCGAGTCATCCATCTCTCCCTCCAATGTGCAAGCCTCCCTCCCATGTCTGGTTCCCTCTCCCTTTGGAGAACTTATCGGTCAAAAGGAACTCCGTCCGTCGACATAGTGAATCGCTCGTTCCGCTTCGCATTCAGTCATCCTCTCCCTGTGGAAAGGGGCGGCGCTTTGCTTTCCGATGTCTGGGCAGATCCTCTCGCGCTCTGAATCGATTGGTACCTGCTTAGTTATGCTGCCCTACTGGTTCATGAAAAATGTATCCGTCCTTGCGCTATTGTCGTGATTTGATCCCTCAAGGGATTGTGTTCTCCAAGTGCCTCCGCTTTTATTAAGCCTTTTGTCCCCTTGTTATGACGCTATTTTGATCACTTTATTTGATGATTCCGAAGAAAGCGTCTCCTCTACGATTGTGAACCCTCTGGGAATTTTTATGGCACTAATTGAAAAAAAAAAAACGCTGCCACCGTCTGTTAATTGCTATCAATGCGTCATTTTGCGATTCTTTTAATTACCTGAGGGAATATTCGTGATGCTTTGTGTTGAGCTTATCGAAAGAAACTTTCTTAAGCGCCAAGCTTAATTCCGGCGCTGAAGTATGCCTAATTCTAAACTTCCCTTTATGAATAATGCATAACCTCGCTTTGGAAAGGTAGGGAATCGTAAAAAAAATTGAGAAGGGGTCCTTGAGGGGGGCTTGGGCTCATGTTTCGCATACATTTATGAATGAGTGAGAGTAAGGTAAAGGTCAAGCTCTCCCATGCTAGACAGAAACCAGGAGCGATAAAAGGATGCAAGGGTTAGAGGTACTCAGGTGGGGACTACCGACGGTCAAGCCTGCTAATGAGGGTCATACCTCGACTCCGAGCCTAATCCGACCCTTCGCGAGCGACCCGAGACCCTCACCGAGGCCCGTCTCTCCACGGGTGGTCATAAGGCTGAGCTCGTCCGATTGCAGTTAAATTTTAACTTTATAAACTATAATTGTTATAAACAATGAGTTAGTTTTTTAGTGCTCTCCATTTCAAATAGATCACATTCCTTTTTTGATCGATCCTCTACGATTAAAAATAAGATTTTTTGTAAAATTGACGGAAATCATAGTTCGGACTTGGCAACGATGTACGGGAACACGTGGTTTCCAAGAAAGAGGGGAGCGAGGGTAGGTGTGAGGAATGTTACGGGTGTAATGGAGAAGGGAATGAGAAGCGTACTATGTGAGGAATCTAACGTAAGATACTTAGTACACTTAGATAGATACTTAGTAGTAATAAAAGAGCTGACTTTCCTAGCTTTAAAATTTATTTAAGAGATTCCGTATCGGATTTTAAAAACTCTTCCATCAACTTATGTACGGAGGGATCCTGGAAGTCGTTCATTAATATCATGCGCTCTGGGATCAATAGATATATCCCATGTAAATTTATAAAAGAAAATACTGAACCTAGGTGGTACAATGCCGAAGTGAGAAAATCCCTGAGACGGCAGCGAATATGTCATGTTAAAATGAAAAGAATTAGTAAATATATGCCCACTAATGCAATGAGCGTAAACTAGATGTAATGAGCGTAACGTATAAAATTTCAAAATTTGCTGCAAAGACAGCCCTCAGCAATGCATTCGCAGAATTCAAAAGAAAAACACTTGGGGAACAACTGAAGGAAAATCCAAAAGTCTTCTGGTCCTACGTCAGGGAGGTGCAAGGCCATAAGTCTACCGTCCATTCATTAAAAAATGATAAGTGGGAAATGGCCACAAACACTCTTGACAAAGTTAACTTGCTTAATTCCTTCTTCCAAACCGTTTTAACCCACCTTCCGGCGATCCAACTGTCGTGTTACCTGACCTCTTTCAGCGGCTGATGCAACCAATTGACATTTCCTGTAATGGTATTGAAAAGTTACTCAAAGATATAAGCCCCAACAAATCTCCTGGCCCTGATCAAATTCCCTCCCGCGTGTAAAGAGAGTTAGCTTCCGAAATTTCTCCCTACCTTCAAATAGTATTTAATAAATCCCTGATCGAACACGTCGTACCGATGGACTGGAAAGCAGCCGATGTAACACCCATTTTTAAAAGTGGTGATAGGGAGCAGCCATCTAACTACAGACCTATATCCCTCACATCCATTTCATGCAAGGTCCTAGAACATATAATTGTCAGTTCAGTCATGGGACACCTAGATAGCCAGAATTTGTTGTCCAACATTCAGCATGGTTTCCGGAAGAGCAGATCATGTGAAACTCAACTTGCTCTCTTTTCCCACGATATTTTAGTTTCTGGCGAAAATAATATTCCAGTGGATGCTGTTTTTCTAGATTTCAAAAAAGCTTTTGACAAGGTGTCTCATAGCAAACTAATTTTGAAATTAAAGTCTTATGGGCTAGACAGTAAACATTATATCATGGATAAGTGATTTTCTACATGATCGGGTTCAAAGGGTTGTTTTGGACGGTGTTACCTCACCGAAAATTGAAGTCACTTCGGGTGTCCCACAAGGTAGTGTGTTAGGTCCACTCCTGTTCCTTCTGTACATTAATGATATCAGTAAGGTGGTTAAAAGTAAGATTCGTCTATTTGCCGATGACGCAGTTGTGTACAGAGAAATTCTAAGCCCAAACGATAAGCAATATTTAAATGATGACCTACAAGCAATCGAAAATCGGTGTGATACATGGCAGTTAGAATTAAATTTTAAAAAATGTGTAGTGATGAATTTTTGGAAAAAGAATAGTTCTCCTCCTAGCACATACAAAATAAGTAATAATGAAATAACAAACGTGGAATCCATTAAATATCTTGGAATAAGGCTGGCACGTGATCTTTCCTGGGGTAAACATATACGTGAAATAATGGGTCAAGCTAATCGTAAACAGATTCGTCAAAAGAGTATTGGGTAAATGTGACGATCATGTACGAGAAATCAGCTACTTTTCCCTTGCTAGACCTCATTTGGAATATGCTGCCAGTGTATGGGATCCCTACGAAATCGGTCTAAGTAATGAACTTGAACGTGTGCAGCGAAGATCGGCAAGATTTGTAAAGGGACGATACGATAATTATATTAGCGTAACCAGTCTATTAAATGAATTGAAATGGGAATCATTGTCAGATCGCAGGTTGAAATTTAGACTTAATCTCTTAAACAAATTCCAAGGCAATATTTTCAGTGATGATGTTAAAAATATTTTACGAACCCCAACTTACTATGGCAGACTGGACCATAATCATAAAATTAGAGAAATTGATTGCCGAACTGACCGATTCAAAATGTCATTTTTCCCTCGCACAATTAGAGATACGAATAACGGTAAATATGTCCTATCAGAGAGTAGCAATGAATAGTAGCATGTATCACACCAAGTTTCAATTGCTTGTAGCTCAATATTTAAATATTCTCTATCATTTGGGCATAGAATTTCCCTGTATACTACTGCGTCATCTGCAAATAGACGAAGCTTACTTTTTACCACCTTATGGATATCATTAATGTACAAAAGGAATTTGTACAAAAGTTTAGATTGTTTAAAAACGCTCTGAAAAAAATAATCAACAAATTAGTTTTATCTAAATTGGAAGTTTCTATTTCGCCCCTATCATTTTTCAATGAATTAGTCGTTGACTTTTAGTTCCTTTTACTTCCCTAACATATGACCAAAATGCTTTCGGATTTCGCTTGTTCTCCCGAGTAATTTTTTCTTGCATTCACTAAACGCTTTTCTAAGGGCTGTTCATGCAGCTGCTTTACACATTTTAAAATGTTCGATAGTATTTTTCAGATCGCTATTAGCCACATTTTTCTTAGTTTCGCGTGGCTAACTTGTCGGTGTTTTAAACATTTTCTAACCTGCGCGTTGTACCACCTTGGTTCCCTATTCTCACTCTTATACTAATGAGGTATTTATCTGTAAGAAGTGACAAGTGACCGCATAATTTGGAAGAACTGTTTCCATGTATTGTTTGTATCACTATTTTTGCTGATGCTCTCGAATTTTTCAAAAGAACTCTGTAAGTCACGCCTAAATCCGTTAAAATCTGCTTTACTAAAAAGGTAAATCTTTCTTTTCAATTAAAATTTTTTTTCAGTATTGAGGGAAAATTTAGCATGTACTACCTTGTGGTCACTTATTTTATCGACATTTTTAACTTTAATAACTTTTAAGGGATAATTGTGGCAAGTAAATCGAGAACATCCTCCCCTCTATTAGGCAAGGTGACAATCTGATGTAGTGCGTACGATGCGAACATGTTAAGCAATGACTCGCAGATTTCTTTGTCCCTCTCCCCAGACTAATGACTACATGTTTTCCAATCTATCGATGGTGTATTGAAATCTCTACATAAAATAATCTGTCGTTCGTTGCCATGGGAAAAAAATGGACCTGATCTGTTTCTCGAGTTCAAATATTGAGTGAACATCGGAATGGGGTGGTCTATAGAAGGCACAAACGTACAACACTTTCGATTTAGCCACCATTAGCCACCACACCATACACTTTCTTTTATATTATCTGGAATCAATTCTATTTTGCTGACTATTGTGTTCTTAACTGCGATAAATACTCCCCCTCCCGGCCGACCCTCTTGATCTCTCCTGTATACCCTGAAATTTACGGGAAAAATTTCACTATCAGCAATATCGCTTGTTAACAAACTCTCCGTTCCTATATTGCTGGCAGAATTAGTACTCTCTATAAGGTGTCAGAATTCGGATATCTGGCTTATTAAACTACGACATATTTTAATACTATATTTTAATATGGCTGCTTATTGTATTTGTGGGGCTACTGTTTTCTAAATTATTGGGAAAGGTACGGTTTGGAAACGCATGGGTGTTATTTCGATTTATATGTTTTTCTTTTTTCTTTGCTTTCTTCCATCCCGCTAAACCTCTACTGTGTTGCCTGATCAACTCGTTATTCCTTACTTTCCTGGTGAATGGTAAGGCCCCGTTTCCACTACTGACATTTCTACGACGGTAACTCTCTACCCGCGCAATGCTAGTAATGGAAACGCTCGAAAACGCCTACCATGGTAGATAGTCCTACTAGCATTGAGATACCCTTGTTAGATCAGGGAATAGTGGTTACCGTCGCGTCTCTTTTGTAATTGGAACGAAAGTTAGTCAAAATCCTGGTAAGAATTATGGGAAAACGGTTGAATCACGGATAGCGGTGAAGGATCGCGGAGTGTGCATCTAGGAAAACGTAGTTGGTGTGGTGTCTTTGTTTGGCTTAATACTTGATTTTTGTCTATGCTCAATGATGCTCCAGAGTTGTTATTACCTATGGTTTACATAATTTAATTATATTTTCCCAGCAATGACCGAACAAAAGAATTGCAAAAACTTTGCTCACGAGGAGACGGACTTGCTCCTTAGGCGTACGCGATAAGCCCGACGACATTTTATTATAACAATCAATATAGATTCTTGAATAAAACTTCAAGTGCTTACACACTTCAATGTGCTACCATCTTTGCGCATTTCTATAACGATCGTCGATTTTCTTTTGAACTGGAATACTGGTAACCGCTATTCATGTGACGAAAGCAGTGATTACAAGGGTAACATTGTAGCTAACTGGAACGCAGGTAGGTTATGAGGGCTGAAATAACCGTGGTAGAATGTCAGTAGTGGAAACGGGGCCTAAGTTATGTAATGGCCCACTATTTAACCTATCAAACCTAATTCATTAGGATCCCATACACTGGCTGCATACTCAAGGTGGGGCCTAAGTAGTGAAAATCAACATCAAACAATTGCTGAGTTATTTCAAATACTTGTATATGTGTGGTTTCCATCCGAGACAGAGGCCCGTAGCCAGGGAGGGGGGGGGGGCTTCTGGGGCTTCAGCCCTCCCCCCTCTGAAATATTGTCCCAATAATTTTGTTGCTTTGATTTAACTGGACATGGTGATCCGGATTACACTGCATATAATTCAAGTGTTAAGTGTCGTGAAACGTGATCAATAGTTTGATGCATGTGTGTGGTTAATAGGTTATTCTTTTCAATCTTATATGTATGTATGTGATGAACTTCTATTCTGGGGCCGGTCAATTGCTTGTTAGACCTCATTTGGAATATGCTGCCAGTGTATGGGATCCCTACGAAATCGGTCTAAGTAATGAACTTTAACGTGTGCAGCGAAGATCGGCAAGATTTGTAAAGGGACGATACGATAATTATATTAGCGTAACCAGTCTATTAAATGAAATGAAATGGGAATCATTGTCGTTAAAAATATTTTACGAACCCCAACTTACTATGGCAGACTGGACCATAATCATAAAGTTAGAGAAATTGATTGCCGAACTGACCGATTCAAAATGTCCTTTTTCCCCCGCACTATTAGAGATACGAATAACGGTAAATATGTCCTATCGGAGAGTAGCAATGAATATCATTGGTAGCTGCATGTTGGTATGAGTACTTAAAGCTAACCCTACTAACAGAATGTTTTTGCATGTTTTCTTTGCAATTTCTATCTTTTTTAAATAGTGTAGTTCTGACTACTATATTAATACTATTACTTTTTTATGCATGATATGTAGTGCATGTTTGGTGAGCAATCACCCCCTGCCACACACCCTTGTGGTGGCTTGCAGGGTATTATGTAGATGTAGATGTAGATGTTAACCTACTCATTGCCCTACTCTCTATTCTAAAAAAGACCTACAGTGATCTCCTATATGGGATCCTTACGAAATAGGCTTAAATAACTGGGAATCATTATCAGATCGAGGGTTGAAATTTGGACTTATTCCTTTAACTGAACTCCAAGACAATATTTGAACCGATGACTTTAAAAAGTTTTAGTGACTTTCAACCATATCTATAGGAAAAGCTAGGAAAGTCAGCTCTTTTATTACTACTAAGTATCTATCTAAGTGTACTAAGTATCTTACGTTAGATTCCTCACATAGTACGCTTCTCATTCCCTTCTCCATTACACCCGTAACATTCCTCACACCTACCCTCGCTCCCCTCTTTCTTGGAAACCACGTGTTCCCGTACATCGTTGCCAAGTCCGAACTATGATTTCCGTCAATTTTACAAAAAATCTTATTTTTAATCGTAGAGGATCGATCAAAAAAGGAATGTGATCTATTTGAAATGGAGAGCACTAAAAAACTAACACATTGTTTATAACAATTATAGTTTCTAAAGTTAAAATTTAACTGCAATCGGGCGAGCTCAGCCTTATGACCACCCGTGGAGAGACGGGCCTCGGTGAGGGTCTCGGGTCGCTCGCGAAGGGTCGGATTAGGCTCGGAGTCGAGGTATGACCCTCATTAGCAGGCTTGACCGTCGGTAGTCCCCACCTGAGTACCTCTAACCGATGCAAGTAGTCGAAGGTTAGGTTTTAAGGTAAACAAACTACTGGGATTGTGTCGCACGAGTTACGTCACGTTTCAGTCTCTGTGTGATCTTCTTTAGTATGAAATGCTACTTCATAGCAAGCACAATGATCGTGTGAAACCTTCTTGGACGGTTCCAGTTATACTAGATTCCGTCCTCAATATCAAGTAGCAGATACAACATTCGGTATTATGCTGGTTCAAGCATCGTGTGATGCAGGCTTTAGAGTAAACGCGTAATGGAATTGGAGGAACGGATTGAATTGGAAAGCGTACGGATTGGCCCAAGCGGATGACAAAATTTCTATTTATTTAAGATCGAAAGGCTAAGAGTGGATGGATCGCCCAATCAAGTTATAGAGTTAATGAGAGGACCACGATATCCCATTGGTACATTTTTATTTCCCACCATTCCCATCTACAACTCACTATTTGTTTCGGCTCGTGGTACCCAAGTCGATCGTTCGTTATCTTCCGCTTCAATTCCTTCTACGGAATATGGCTGTCTTTGTGGACCTGTGCGGCTGGGAGCAATGTAAAGAAATGCAATTACATTTTATATATTTTTTATACATTTTATATTTGTATATACTTTTAGCTCCGAAGTTTGAATGCTTCCTCACGGAAGTATTAGAAGTGCAGTAGCTGGTTCTCGACTTCTTATTTGCGGAACTTCGGCTTGTTCCCACTTTAGTGGGCCGACGTTTCTCTCCTGAGATCATGTAACCGCTGTGGAACTCAGCGAGCGCCCCTGGAGCTCGTGATCGTGTGCTAGCTGCACGCATCCCCGGTTAATGATATGGAAATCGTTCCCAGGCAGTCGAACCGTCTCTCACTCGTGTCTTCCTCGCGGCGTTGTCTCGTGTATTGCGCGATTAGGCACGGGTTGTGATACCATCGAGATTTCGTTTCTTCGATCCCTGCACCGCGTGTTATTTCACTCTTTTGGACGTCTGAAGTTTAATATTCGCGCAGCTTCGGTTATACGAGAACGAACATGCCTTCGGCTCGGGCTGGAGCCCCGAGGAACGTTGCAAAACCGTCGACGTAATTCATTCTCAATCCGAGATTTCCTGTCTTCGAGCGGAATCCGATCCAAAGGCGAAACGGTCTTTCTTGTAGCTGATTACGAGGGAATGGAAAGCGTGAAGAGAGAGATGTGCAAATGGAGATAACCGTGTTCACATGGTGACGCTCCCATCTTCCTTGAAGAAAATCGCGAGATGGGGAAATCGCGCGTTTGTTTTGTTTTGTTTTTTTCTATCTCGTCGATCGGTCGATGCTTTGTTGCGATGGTTCCATGAAAACAGTATGAGAAAAGGGTTCAATCTTTCCGCGATGAAATCTCAGTACTGCGAGTGGCCGGGATTATGAAATTCCCCGTTTGAGTACAAGTAACACGTTTCGCCCCGAAGGAAGATGCGACCCCATTTCGCTTTGTCGCTGCGATCAAATTGTATGTTTTATATTTTTCCGCTCATCAAGATTTATTTTAATTTCCCTCCGCAGCAGCAGAGCAATCAGATTCCTTATATTCGCTTCCTGAAATAATCAAATAGTTCTTTTTCTCATTCCTTAGCCAGTCAGCGCAAGTACGCGGAAGCCCTGTTGCAATTTAGAATGTCTCTCATTTTTCAAGCGAATGCTCTTTCCCCGACGCATCCTCGCCCGAGATTTTTCTCGTAGCGAGAAGATAATGGAGTTTCAGTGAGTCAGCGGAACGTCCGGTACCCACCCCAACTCCTATCTGTAGAAGGGTAAATGTTTTCTTCGGCAGTTTCTTACTCGTGATTTTTCTGTCTTAAACGATTGCCATTTTAAAATGTTTTCAAGTGGTTTTCCTCTTTATATCGTATCGGTTTTCGGGAGCGTTACTTATCGTGATCCTCGACCCGTGGGATATGCAGCCTAGTCCTTCCAGGCGCCGGCGAAGTGGTGAGAGAAAGGACTGAAGAAGTGGCTATAAATTTAGAGCGGGAAACATCGCTACCACGCGGGGTGACTCACTAATTTTATGCAGCAAATGCCCGTGTAGTTCGTTGATTCGAACGGGCAAGGTATTTTCAAAAAAATATTTAATAATGCTAAAAGAGACATGGGATTGTGGATGAGGAGTGCAGCTTTTCATCTTGCGGAAAGTGCGTATTTATTATTTCCCTCATTAATATTTATCGTTATTATTAGTTTTCTACCGGTTAAGGAAAGTTTTGATTGACTAATAATTCTTCCCGTGAAACCTATCATTCACATTATGTTCTTAGTTGCGCATGCTTCCTACCTCACATCATAAACTGCCTCTCCTTCGCCTCCCTCTATCACGTACTTCAATAAAACCTTGCCTCTGATGCAATCCACTCACTCTTTTCGCCGACTTTCTTCGGCCAGCTTCTTGTCCTCCACTACCATCCTCAACACTACTCGTTTGTCCTCCTCTCTACCCATCCTTCTCTACACCCATATTTCAAAAAACCGAAAGAAAGGTATTTATCCTCTTTCCTTTAATTCCAAGTTTCGGTGCCATATAATACCATTTTGTCCTCTGCTTCCAGTAGTTGTTGCGACTTAAACTGTGACGAGATAAGGCTTCGGAGCACTCCCCCGATGTTGCAATAGATTTGTGAATCCTTCAGAAAATAATTTTGAAGCCATTTGAATTCTTTTAAAATGCCTTTCCATAATTTATTTCGCCTTGTGGCCAGCCTCAAATTTCTGTCTTCTTCATTATCAGTACTCAGTCATGTTCCTAATGACAAACTATTTCTATAAAATATTTGAATCGTAAGTAGAGATTTAAAGCCTTGTGTCCTTTTAAGATAGAGCTACTTTATGGTGTGATAGTCGCATCAACGATTCTGTGAGACGAGCGCGAAGATATTGACGCTATGGCCGTCGAGCGATATTCTCTACGAGTTGAATGACTTGGGCCCAAGGACGGAGTAGCATCCTCACAGACGACTGTGATGTTTCTGAAACAAATTATGTTGCCGGTTAAGCGGGCCGATTAAAGTTAGCTATTAAACCCGTTGTTCAGAGAGTGAGTGATTTATGTCTATCGAAAAATACAAGGCACAGGCACTTACTTCACAAAACATTCATCAGGATAAAATTGATGGTTTCTGGCGTCACTTTATGGAATTTACTAGTATTCATTATGGATGACAAAATAATGAATATTTGTGTGTGGAAAAAGGAAATACAAAGTTTAGTTTGTGATTCATAATGAATTTTCATCAGGAGTAAGTTATTGATTTTAATGACGGTGTTGAAGTGCTCGTTGTCCGCAAGAAAAACGCTCCACGCATGGTTGGTGCTCAATCCCTTCAATCGTGGTATTTGTACGTTTCTTTTCTTTATACAGTAAATCTCTTTTGCATGGTCTCGAGGGTGCGTGGTTTTGTTGGTGAAGTTCTCTTCCAGCTTGAATTAGTGCCTTGTTGTGCCAGTTTCATTTAGTTGAAATTTTAGTGCGCACAACCCACCCACCCTTTTATAGCTACAGTAAAACAGGTAAAGGTAAATAAAAACTCCCCGTCGTTGGAAGAAAAAAGAGGACTGTTATTTAGCAATAACAGTCATTTGAATCGGGCGGCCTGGTATGTTTTTCGTGGAGTGGAATATGCCAACGAAATGAGGAAAATACGTGGATTATACATATGTGCCTAAACTTGGTAAGTGAGCGTAATGTTGGCCGCTCGGTTGCGGGGGCGATTTAACCTACAAAAGTAAAACCTAGGGGCCTCACGACTAGTTTACCGGAAGAATATTCTATCGAATTTCTCATATAGACGCATCATCGTCTGTCATCGAATGAGCCAATATGCAGTTGTCATAGATTCGACCGACCATCGAAAGTGCAGACCAAATCATCGATTAAAATCTGTCATTTAAGTTGCGAAGATACATAGCTAGTTTGCGCCTCAGTTTTTCTTTTTCCATTTAAATTCCACGCATTTAAATCCAATTTTCACGCTCGCTACCGAAAGGCCACGGTCTCTCCAAGTAAAAACAAAATCTTTTCGGGGACTCAAAATGAAGTAGAATCGTCGTGGACTTGCGCGTATCGTGGAATGCCCTGTTCGACACTTTGAAGAAGCGGCAGTGAGGGTTGAGTCGTCTCTCTCAGGGCTCACTCACAGTTTGAGAGGTTTTGGTTCGAACTGGAGGATTTGGGAACTCCGTGCAGAACGTGTCGATAAATCAGTCCGTCGGTGTGTTATGTAAGGAGTGGATGTCTCCGCGAAGGGTCGTTTTCTTTTGTCCGTGTGTGCCAGCTGTGGACGGTCGTTGTCAGGCGCGGTGTTGTTTCGGTGTTGTTGTTCGCTCATCAATGCGAAGTGTCGACGAGAGACGTGAGCGGTTGCCTTTGATGGATATTCTCAGCGGGCCCCAGGGTCCGCGACGCCCCTCCCTCTCGGCGCCTGCCCTCCGTCTCCACATCGCTCATTAATTGGACCTCGCGAATGAGTTCTCCGCTCTCCGACGATCTCAACCCGTGGGTGAGTGATCTCTCCTTGAGGAGGGGTCGGGTTTGTTGTAGTGGTTTGAGTAGAGGAGGGCCCGGGTTCAAATCCCGGCAATGGAAGTGATTGCTCATTGGTAAACCGACGACTACTGGAGTTTTTTTGTGGAGAGCATTCGAGTACAGTACTCCGTCCGTTGGATGGGACATTAAGCCGTGGTCCCCTCGGCGACTTTCGTCATGAGGAGGCTAATGCCGACGCCGGGTCCACCTGCCTTCTTCTTACCATTCAATTCCCATCCTTGTAGGTACTTACTTTTCCTCCCGGTCTGAAGTGCTGTTATGTGCGAAGCATACTTGGAAGTCACTGATGAATGTGAAAACGAGGTCTCGCTCTTGCTTCGCGAGACCGGATAGGAAGAAAAAAAAATGATCCTATTCGACGAATGCAAGCGTACATTCTTCGGGATTTATTATCTTCTCGACTATCATATTCATGTATCTCTTTCGGGTGACGGTTGTAAATATATTTTGAAGGGTCAAGCTATTATTGCTATGTGAAGAATAGGTCACGATTGCCGAAGAAATGGATTTGCGTAATGCATAGGCGTCGTCAGAGCCTCTGCGATCCCTAAAGATGCTAGAGAACTGAAGGATGGCCTTTTATAATAGCCTTTCAGTGCATGACTTTTCTACGAGAATTAATTCGTTGATGGATTGATGCATGAACTTGAGATTTACGCAGATTATTCAACCAATCTCTTAGTGATCGGTTTACCAACTGCTGTATCACATGAACGTGACGTTATTCACGCAGAGGTATCCAAACCCTATTGTTCGTGTTATCGAATAATTAGGAATATTATTTTTCGTATATATCACCGTAGGCCCTACAACCTTTGAACCTCCGCCACAATGTTCAAAGTCGGTATGGCTCGTGGGAGCAGAATTCCATGAGTACCAAGTGCAATGGGATGCGAAATTCACTCATTAATGCAGTTCTTTCTGTTGGTTCTCGTCGTTTTCAGATAATGGAAGAATTAGCTAATTGGCCGATTTTTTTCGCAATAATTTGGGCTCAAATGATAGATACCCATTTCTTTCGCGCTGTAACAAAACATGACAAGTCAGTATCGTGGTGTGCCATAGCTTTGGATTCAAGCTGCAACAAATTTTTAATTGCTGTTAGTGCTCTTATTAGCATGCATGATAATAGCTTATTTTATGCTCTTTGAGAGCTTACTATGTACATTGGGTGTGGCTAAAGCCATTTGTGTTATCTGATTAATGGAGCATGGGTTTCTACCATTCCACTAAATTAAAAGTAATGCCAAATGTCATGGTCATGTTTCACGATCAATCCTTCTCAATGTTCACTCATTTAAGCTTAAATTAGTTTTTTTCCTCCATTTTGATTAATTAATTCTAAAATATTATCAGGAAGGCTCTTTGATTATTTTTGTCTATCCATAAGCCAAATGAAAAAAATATGTCCAGGAATGTTTGCTTTTAAAGTTCAAATATTTGCTCAATTTATTGAAACCCCCCATGAGTTCATAATCCATTTGTTTTGTGCACTCAGTAGTTTTTCCTTTCATTTATTTCGTTTTATTTTTATTTCCCTGCTAATTTTATAATTTGATATTTGATTTAAAATTGTGAAGCCATTTGGTTCCCCCTGAGCTTTAGAGCTGTGAACATAAGAGCTAGGCTGGCCTATAAATGATGCATGTTTGTCATATTGCCAAATTTATATCACAATTGTGGGGTCCTAGAATCACATATCTGCATTAATAAATAAAACACTTGAACCCTAAATATAGGGGTCGTCCACGATATACCTGTTGGAATCAGTGTTATTATCTTCCAAAAAATGCCCATATGATTCTCTTGTGTTTCAGTTAACACATCAACCCAGCATATGGGATATTATCTGCCATAGGGGTGGCATGGGGGTTGAAAAGATTATTTATTGGGAAGTGGAGAAATATTGAAAATTAAAAATTTCACATGCTGGGGCAAAGTCACATTTCATCCCAAACCAGCACCTCTTCAGTTTTTTATGTACAAATCTGAGGACAGTGTGAGCCTCTGGTATGGGTCATACTAGATGAACATATTATGCTCTACCTTCCTGGCTCCATGGCACCATTATACGAAATGAGTTTACCCTTAGACCAAGAACAGATGGGAATCAAATTTACACTGAAGTATGCAGCACATGGCTTAAATTATCCACTGATGAATGAGGAGTGTTAGAAGATGGATAGGTGTCAACTCACGGAGGACTATATTATTAAAGGAGTTTATTACATATACACCACATTACATTTGCACCTAAAACCTGATGAGGCAGGAGCCAATTTAATTTGAATGTTGTCAGAGTAGGCACGGAGGATAGTAACCATAAAGAAACCCCATTATCCATTGGTAACCATTAGAATAATGTTATTGAAGAAATTCCTCTACTTATGTACTTTCTTTTCTATCCGGCAGGAATATGATCTTGAACAGAAGATTGATCTGGAGATCAAGATGCGGGAGGGGACCACGAAGTTGCTGGCAGCGTGCAAGCACCAGACGCAGACCCTCGAGGCAGCGAAAAATTTGCTCACGTCCAACGAGCGCATGTCGGCATATATGGCCGAACTTCAACATCGCCGGAAGAAGGATGGACCCGACAGCATTCCCATCCAGGAGAATGGAAGGTCCAATGGCACCAACCACACTAAAGTGTAAGCAATCAGAGGGTTGAAGAGAAGAAGTAAAAGCGATTCCAGATCAGGGCTGGAGAGTCAATTAATATTAGTGGTAACTGTTCATTAAGAAGTAAGGAACACTTTTTCCCCTTAAGGTTGATTTATTCACCACCCAAATTATTAATTATTATTTCATCATCAGTTGAACCACAGTGTTGCTGTGTGAAATATTTCGCCTGTGCTTCATCTAATCACGACTTAATAGGTTGAATTTTGGCAATGTGTGAATAAATAAAACTTGTGCAAAGAAACTAAATTTTCCTTTCTTCATATTCTGTCAGTAATTTTTCTATCAGATGTCAGTATTATGCAGGAATATGGTGACAAATTTTTCAAAAGTCCTCTAATATATGACATGAGCATCATATAAGGACATTATTGAATAGAATTTGGCCTCAATGACATTAGATCCCTATTGTGTTTTTTCTAATGAGAACTTGAGGCAAAAATTGTTCAGATGAGAAGTGATACTATTATTGAAAGTATTTTGACTTAGTGTCAGGTAATTATGCCATTTGTGGTCTTGATTTCCTGAGTGTTGAGAATTTTCAAGATGATTGGAGAAAGTGCTTGAGATGTTTAGCGCAAATTAGAAGTTCATAAGTTCTGTTCTTTAAACACTACATTTTCAACTAATGATCATGCTGCTAGTGTGTGTGAAATTTGCTTTAAATGGTGTGAAATTCAGCCACCTACTTCTGATTAATAAAATTTGCCTCGCCCCCTTGTCGAAAACAATGTGGGACTTGAGTTAATGTTGATGTTCACAGATAGTTCTCATTGAAGGATTGGACCAGCACATATTCTCATATTTATTCCATTTAAATTCATGTAGTGACTCCAACTTAGGAGTCACTATCTATTCTATGATGCATGAGAAATTCCAGCCACAATTACAGCATTATATTTTCTTATTTTTCAGGCCCAATCATCAAGCATCAACAGCCAGAGTGTCACTCTCCGACCTGCGTATGCCATTGATTTGGAGAGACTCTGACCACTTTAAGAACAAGGGGGACTATCGTCGGTTTGCTGTATTCTGTCTCGCACGAATTGGAACGGAGATATTTGACACAGCCCTGCTTTGTCCCGTCGATAGATCCTTGACTGATCTTACATTCCCGGATGTACTAGTATTGTAAGCTTCCATTTTTTAAAAATCTTTTTCCATTTAGTGGTAAATTCCTCATATAGGTTTGGTCAGTTATGGAAAACCATGCACACCTGTCTTGCATTTAAAGTCCCCATCATTCCTGCTGTTTTGCTATTGTATTATAGAAGAAAACCATTTTTGAAAACTAAATCAATGTATTATTTCATTCTATAGCAGGGAGAGAAAAATCTATCTCATTATTTTCCCCATTAGTCATCAATAAATGGCCCGATGTTTGACTCTTAAAATGTTCTATAAGGCTCTTCATTGAGGTCCTTCATAATTGAACTTGGAGAATGTTTAAAAGTTCTTTGCTCTGCAAAGCTGACATTTTTCATGAAGAATGTCATAATCATTATCATATGTAGTGGTGCCATATTATTAAGGATAATTTATAAATTTTACAGCAACCATGTCCCAGCTGATTTTGAATTCAAGCTGGAAGTGTACAGTCACATTCTTCAGGATGATCTTTCCATGGCAAGTGCACCACGGAAGATCAAGAAGACTATCCATAGCTCCATTAGTCGGACTGTTGGAAAGAAATTAGCGGCATCTCTGAGAGATGAACTCCAAACAGGAAAAATGTAAGTGAAATGTAATGTGGTACCTCTTTACATATTTGTTTGTGTATTGTGTTTTTCCAATTGCATATAATGTATTGCGTTCATGATTCACCATGTTTATGCTTATAATATTAACTAAAGTGAATGCATTTTTTTTCTTCTTCTAGTGGGCCCAATTTTGAATTGATGGCCTCTGCACAATTAAGTCTTGAAGAAGTCCATGACAGCATCCATACTCATGACTTAAACCTTGAAAGCATCTGTAAGTGTTGAATACTTTCTTAATACTATTATGTTTAATTAATCATGAGTAATGATAGGTATATTTTGTAATGCATATATAGTCCATTGGTGGATAACCTTAATCAGGAAGGGGCAAGTGTGTAGTAAACCTTGCCACAGTATCCAGAAACTGAGGAATTTTCAATACTTTTTCTTGGGAAAACTAAAATTTGAAATATGTACTTACATTCAATACACTACTGTGCCTAATTCATCACTGGTGGCATTTTAGTCCTCCCCTAGTGTAATATGGTGATGTTGTGTATGTAGCTGAAAACATTGTTCCTCCTAATGACTACGTTAAAAATTAATCCTTCAATCTTAGTTAAGCTATTCATTCAAATGTTGATACATGATATGTATGGTACAAGTGCTGCCTTTAAGGCATAGGGAGCTATGTGATCCTGGCATTCTTCAACTAATGTTAAAATTTCCAGAAGACATGACTTCAGTGATCACAATTAAATTGATCATTGAATCAATCTGTCATATAAAGTGTTTATGTGTACTCTATTGTACACTTATTTAATGTATAGAGTGCATGAACATGTCACAAATACGTATTTTTGATTCAATATTAAGTTGAAAACAGGAAGTATAATCTGTATTGATCAAGTTTACTATTTTCATGTGATTAGAAAACTGTAAGATATTTGGGTGTGATTAAACTCACATTGCCATGATCTGCGTACTTTTTATCTATAGTCCAAGGTGTTTTTTCATTATTTATTTAAACACTGCTTAAACAGTTGTCAATTATTGTAAAAAGACTGTGCTTTGGATGAAACTTCGTGGGATTTCTTCATGTAGGACAACATTATTTGAAAATGTAATGGGCTCATTTATTCTTGACACTCTCAAACCATTGATTTCTTGGATCAATTTTTTCTTATTGTGACAACATTAGTAAATTTCTTTGATATCATTCAAGCCTCCATAAGGTATTTAAGTTTGAATGTGTATAAAATGACTTGATAGGTTTTTTTATAATGTGATTTACTTCATTTCGATCATTTATGCTTCTTCTGATGGATAGTAATATTGGTTCCCGAGTAAAATTAACTCTTTTTCTATTGCTTGAAAAGTGTACGTGATATGGTTTCCAGCATCTTTGTAGCTGTTAATTTTAAAGCAGATGATGAATTTTTATTTTCCTGTCATTTCACAGCAAATCGTACTCATCAGCTGCCCCTGTTTGGGCACTTTTGCTGTCGACTGGCAGCACAACCAGACTGCATATCACGGGAGGTATTCTCGGGGCCTCTACAACTTCTGCTCACAGCAGAGGATCAGGAGAGGGATGGCCTTGGTCGAGATGAGAAAGGGAAAAAGGGGAGTGAGGATTCAGCTGGAGGAGACAGAGGGCATTGGTGTGGTGTTTGGGGCCAGCTGCAAGCATTTCACCTTGACTTATGGGAAAAGAGGGAAGATTTTGAGCAAGGTCGAGATCCCATCAAGTCGATAATAGTTGATAGGGTAAGTATTGTGACTATGAAGCTGTATTATTTTATTTTATAGAAACTGGGCAAAAGTTATAGTGTGAAGGCTTCTGTGGTGCTCTAACTGAGTACTGCACGTTTTGGGTATATTTGCATGTTGTTTTTTTAGCTGGCAATCAGTCAAATGGTGTCTGGAGATACCTGTAATCGAATTACAATTGTCGACTTCCCTAAAAAACAGTGATTTCTTCCAATATATTTAGTTAATAGACATACTTTGATATATGTAGAATCAATAATGAAAGACTTGTGAAAAAAATATTTCTTAAGTTTCTTTGTTTAATTTTACAATACACGACTGAAAGGCTAGTACGTTTAATGGTCTCCTCCCTCCCTATGCCCACAATATAGTCTTTCAAATGCCACTTTATAATAGTGCTGCAAATGTTCAAGCTATACAACTCTATCTTCATTCTGAAATTTTTAATGCTGATAGCCTGCCATCAAATATGGTGATAATAATGTTTTATGAACAGGGTACTTGTATCATGTTTACAGAATTTTTCTTGACTTATATCCTGTTAAAAATTAGGAAAAGATACCATCAAAATGTATTCACCTTTCTTTTGAATTAAATGTAGCTCCTTAAGTATGCCTGTTCTCGTCACTCTTATATAAAGGAGAGATACTATACTGACCTGCCTGATTGCACATTATTAACACAATTAATTATTGAAGTTGGTATAGAAAAAAATAAATAATTTTTCTAGGATTAACCCTTATACTTAAGGATTGCTATCCTGGGGTTTGAGATCCTGGGATCCTGGAAGAAATGACAATCCCGAATACCCGGGATTTAGTATACATGAATCCTGGGATTCTGGGATTGACGCACATCTTTTCACTAACAGGTAGTGCTAGAAAGTCTGTTTTCTTGGATGTGAAATGCAACATGTTAGACGTCTGACAATGAGTTCATTGGGTAATACATTTTTTTGGGATGAGTAATTTTTTCTCAATTGTAATACATAAGAAGAACGGAAATGAGTTTTAACTATTCTTTTATTTATCAAAAATGTGTCGTTTTATTAAGAAATTGAGATTCATGCGCTAATATATTTTAAGATCGCAAAATCTCGTACAGATTCATGGTAAGTGTGAATGATGAATGTCCTCAAATTAAAATCAAAAGGAAAGAAAGATAAGGCTCACTCGGGTCTCGAGAGATGACAGAGGTTTTCTTTCTCACTAAGTCCGACAACTTCATTTGTGCAGTTCTGGCTAGTACTACTACTCTTGATGGTTTACCATTCAGCGTATTCGGTACGTCTGATGATTTACGTGAGGCTGTGAAATGTTGGGGTTTTTCAGGCATCCCCGAATCTCCTAATGCTGCAAGAGACTTAGTATTAGCTTACAGTGTGCGTGTTAAAGTCATAATGATTGCCAGTGTTTTTAAAGATGGACTATATTCCAGAAAATTTTGACTAACTTTTGATGAATGGACTTTGCCACACAACAGAAGATATATTAATATTTTTAGGCCTGTGGAATATCCCCACTTGTCACACTCAAAGGCTATAAATGTTTTTGCAGGCATTTCCACAGGTTGCGGGAAAAAGAATAAGCACGTACATATTCTGTATTTCAATGTATGAATTTCTTATCAGTATTAAGAGTACTAAGTCTTCAGATTCATGCCACAGTCATCATAAAGGAATTAGGTTGTAAACTATTCAGAAGAAGAGTGAAAATTTCATAATTCCTACCTTTTTTTGTGTTACAACAATTTTAATCATGTAATAAGCAAATGTAATGTTCTATATCTGTTACTTTGACGAAAGCTTCGTTTTATCAGTGACTAGGGTCAAAATTTTCACAGCACATTGAAAAAAATACTATTTTTACTAAGAACACAAGGGTTGAACGTTAACCAAGGTCCAAGTACATATACAGGAGCGCACACAGTATACATTGATTCCTTGTGAACGCTTCTATGATGAGATGTTGAAGATGAGGGTATCTTCCAGGGTGTCTTCTGTATTGGTCCACATTTCTTATGTTTCAGTCCTCAAAATTATTGTCAGAATAGATGTAGACCAACATGGAAGACACCCCAGAAGATATCAAATTTCAGAATTATAATTTGTACAAAAATTTATTGAACATTTTAATGTGGCATTAAAACTTGAACTATTGCCTTATGCCTTTAATGAATGACTTATACTTTTTTATTTTGTTTTTTTAAACTGCATTTGATAGTAATAAAATTTTATTTACCTCACAGGAAACATCAATTCGAGGAGGTAGCTCATCTTCAAGGGAGATTTCCCTTGGCAACATGTGCGAGGGCAAGGAGGATATTTCTTTTGTGAGGACCACTTCATGTGACGACCAACAGAAATGGATTCGCCACTTTGTGCAACATGCCAAAGATCACCAAAGGTGTGTAAAAAAACTGTATAACTGGTAATACTGATATAAAATAAGCGCAAGCTTTTGCCAACTCTTTTTCCTTCTTCTTGAGGCAAAAATGAATGTACAGTTGAGCATCTTTAATCCGGCACATTTGGGACCCAAGTGATGCCGGATTAGGGATTTTGCCGGACTATGGGTCATGCATGGCAACTGGTCTATGTTTTACGTCCGAGGTGTTTTCAATGAAAGGATTAAATTATTTACAACAAAATATATTCGTTTGCCATTTCTTGAACATTATTTTTTTAAAAAGTCAATGAAAATAATCAGAAGTAATAATTTCTTAATTCGCAAAGTTATTACTTAAAAGTTTCGAAGTTGTGCAGAGAGTGAAAATAACGAAATCTAAGCATCGTGTGCATCATTTTGCTGCACATTCAAAAGTATAACATTACCACTGGAAAAGGCTATGTAGAATTTGAAATTTCTTATGTATTGCTTCACGCAACATACTTCCTTCCATGCTTGGTTTGTTATCAGCTGATTCAGCGTGATGTCAACGCGTGGGTGTCGTCTACACGGCCGCCCATCACTACGCCGTGGGCGATCGGACTAGATGATTGTACGAAGACAACCGTCAATAGTAGTCTTCCTTCAACAATTTCATCATCTTCATCCCCACTCAGATTTATTGTTATTAATTACCATTTCAATGATTTCATCATCTGCGAAATGTTGTGTGGTGAGAGTATTGTGGCTGCTGACTATCCTTTCCTCTAAATTTACCAATTTACCAATTGACCAAATAGTTGGTCATGGCAAAATTGCTGGATTATGGGTGTTCCCGGATTAGGGATTCCCAGATTAAGGGTGCTCAACTGTATAAGGTTATTGATGTCAAGCGGTTGCAGCAATAGAGATGGTTAACCATTCCCCTTTGAATATTTTATTTAAATTTTCCGTATGTGTGGAAGCTGGTAGCCACCATCCCTGTTGAGATTCCTCTGCCTTTTAAAAATCTTTTGTGGGTAATGATAGGTACTATTCATTTTGTTCATGTCAATACAGTGGCTGTAATTGATTTTACGTGGTAACAAAGTATCATTTTGTATCTTAATGTTATTGTTTTATGTTAATTATATTGGTATTGAAAGTTAGAAGAAGTGTTAAAATTATGAAGACTCATGTTTGTAAAATTTTAATCCCACAGTTCACCCTTATACTGTGCTAATTGCCACTTTCTTGTATCAGCATACTAAATTGGGAAATTATTTAATAAATACTCTATATTTACTAAACAATTTCCAAGTGAGGCATTGTGCCTTACATTGTGTAATATTTCAAAAGATTCGTGAGATATTTCTCTGTAGATGCAATTGCTACTTCTTTTGTGAGAATATCCATTTAAAACCACATGCTCATTTACAGCATACTCTTATTATCCATTAACTTCATTTCAGGTGGAAACAGGCTGCTGAAAAAATAATGGAAATCCAGTCACCTGGCTCAACAAAGAACTCATTTCTTCGGGAAATCAGGCAGAGGTCCCTCTATGATGAGACCCCATTAATAGGTGAGAAGTTTTCCTTTCATTGGGATTCTTAGATGAAAGGCAATGATAATAATTTTTAGGCTTTTGAAATGGTTTAATGAATATTCATGGGCAATATATGCTGGGTAGAGAGGAAGACATTTGACCAATTTTAGATTACAACTAATTTGTTTGTAGTCCTTACTACCAAACTTATCTTAGTATAAATGAAAATGTCCAGAACAAATGTCTCCACACACTCTAATTTAATTGGATTAAATACCACACTTCCCTGGTTGACAAGTCCCAAACAAAAGTTAAAGGAGTTACCCTTCATCCATAAATTGCCCTACAAACTAGTGAAAACCTCACAAAAGAAAATATGAGAGTGGTTTTCTATAATCCGGTGATTATTGGTAAACTGTTGTGTAGCACCAAAGAGAAGCATCAACAAAATGACAATAGCAGTGTGTACCTACTGCAATGTGATACACCAAACTTAAGTGCTTTCACATTGGACAAACTGGAAGAAAAGTAAAGTGTGAGGTGCAAAGAGCACTCCAAATCCTTCCTTAACCATGGCAACAAGGTATTCTTTTAAAAAAAGTGGCTAGAGTTCTGGCCTCTCATCCCGAGGGCCTGGATTCAATTCCCAGCAGTGGCTGATTTTTCAATGGCAAACTGGTACATCTACATAATACCTTGCAAGCCTCCATAAAGGCGTGTGGCAGGGGATTTAATAAATATTTTACTAGTCTCCTACATCTAATGGAGTCAACGCATGACCTTGAGTCAGGTTTATGGTACATATTTATGCGCCTCCCCTGTAATTAATATTTCATCAGTAATGTTTTGAAAATTTATAACAATAATAAAATAAACATCTAGTGATCTTATACTTAGTATTTATGTGTACCTTTCATATGGTACTAATTCTTTGTAAAATGCATACTGTATTTGACAGCATATAAGAAGCTCCTTTTTTCCAAAATTATGGCTCAAACAAATCACTTGCATCTTAAATGTGAAGGTTTGAACTCCATGGGTTTAAAGTTTTATTAGCATATCCTTTAGCATTGGGGTGCCATGCTTTTGTGTGGACTGTTAAAACTTTTTTCTTGTGTGTGTACCTAAGAGATGAAGGTGCAGTATATATATGCCAATGCATCTTACATGTTGTCAAATGCAGTAACTGGTGTATTAGCTCATATTATAATATTTACCTGTAATGGACTCAACACATAACCTTGAGTCAGTTTTATGGTATTTATGCTTCTCCCTTCTCCTTTAATTTCTTGTCAGTAATGCTTGGAAAAATAATTCTCTAATAAAAATATTTCTCTGGTTTATTTTTGAATGAAAAGATTGAATGCCCTTACTGATTTTACTTCATTTGTTCACATTCAGAAAGTTTGCAGTCTGACTACCGAAATGGTCATCGGCCAACCGTACAGGAGATATTTGGACTCACTCCCTCAACCAGCCTCAGCTCATGTGCTTCATCATCATCATCACCACCCATGCCTCCCTTCCGGGAGCGCTCGCTGAGCATAGGAACCAACGGGAACATCTCAAAGGTCTCGAAAGCTGCCTTTGGGAAGACTCAGTCTTCAGTGGGCATGGCAAATCCACATGCACCTTTGTCGTCTTCGTCAACGTCATCGTCCTCCTCATCCAACTCTTGTTCCTCATCGGCTACACCCATGCGATGGCCCTTTGGTGGCAGGCATGGTCGAAAATAATGAGAGTTTGAGTTGTGGTGTTTCAAAAAGTGGAGGAGTCCACTATCAAATACTATGGGAGTAAGATCCTCCCATTCTTCCCCCGCATAAGCTCAATTATTCCTCCCGTTTCCCCCATAGATCCCCTTCTCTCTCCTCTATTTTAAGAGAGTCTCAAAGAAGAAGGTGATCCTGAGTTGCTGTAGTGGTGATTCATCAATCCCAAGTTGAGGTTTGACCGAGTCATTTTATTTCAGAGTCATGTATTTTGAGTCCCCATCAAAAAGAATGGCACCTACCTCAAAAGTCTGAGGGATGAGCAGTATTGTTGTATTTGTTTATTCTTACTTTCCTGTACAGAGAGGACAATATGCGTTCAGTTTTTTTACATGAGTCTTTTTATGGCAAACTGGCCAATTCACTCATTCCCACTTGGACTGAATGTGACTTTATCATAGAAGAAAGTGTTTTGTTCAGCTGTGGAGAGATTGAAGTATGTGGGACAGAGTAAGTCATGCATCCAACAGGATTTATGTTGTAGTGCTACAGTTTTGAAGTTTTTTTTAGTGCTTCAAACAGTGTTGTGCCATTTGTGTGAAAACTTTATAATACAGCCAAGATACTTCTTTCCATTTATTTTATGAGAATAAAAATATATATCTGTTTATATAAATGGTTTATTTGAAGGAAAAGGCATGTAGTAAATTCTGTATATTTGTTATAAGGAGTTTTATGAAAATTTTAGTTAACCCTTGGTGGCACAAATATTTAGGTTTTTGTCAAGAAGCAATATGTTATTTATCTATACCCAAGGTAAAATAAAAAATAAATCTGTATTAAGAGAATATATTTATTGTGTTTAATTTGAAGGATTTTCACCCATTCCCCAAATATTGAAATAATGAATAATGTAGCCACCCTGACATAATGGTAGAACCAGAAGGTGATGGCCTTGGCTGCCTGGGCTATTTCTTTTGAAATTTTCTGTATTACCTTCTGTATTATTGTACACACAAAGGATCTGACTACCCCATACTTTGAATATGTGTCGTTCCTACGCTACAGGGCTAATGGCAAGGTAGAGTAATACTAGGGACGTAGGATCATATTTCTAAAAATGAGAGGTTCTCAATTATCACATGGATATTTGGGGTAAGTGGGGAAGAGGGAAGAGAAGAATGGATAGTTTGGATAGAATGATGGGAGGTACGAAGAATGAGGGACTGAAGAGGGTCATCGTGTGAAGTATAGGGGTGCGTGAGAATTAAATGTCCATTTAGATGTACCTTCAGTGGTAGAAAACTGATAATAATAATAATCCTTCCCTAGTGAAAACAAAGTGAGCAAAAAATGTGTGCACTTTTTTCACACTTCCACTTTTGGCACACTTCTTTGCACACTTTCTGCACACTCCTCTAACATGTTTTTCCAAATCACAATTCTCTCACACTCTTTCACACTTGAGCCAAATGCGCAAGAGTTATTTCAACAATAGTGCTAGACCATGGTCCATTGCTGTGCCAGAATTGTGGTGGAGTTTTGAAGGTAAGGTGGAGGTGCCTTTTAAAAGACCATGCTTTGCAAGGGGGAGGGTCCCCGTTGGTAAACTCTCCACCCACAAGCGACTTTCCATCAACAAGTGCCTCTGCAAAGGAACAGTATCAGTGCATGAAGTACAGTAAGAAATTGGAATGTATTTATGAGAATTTAGAGGAAAATATATCCAGGATTCCTGGCACTATGTTCACTCTGACTATCAGTGCAAATTTACATACATGCTTACTGTCGCAATTTTTATACCAAACAAAAATCATGGCAACATTCATCATTTCTATTGTTTATAAATATCTACGGCGACGAAGGAAAACTTTTAATGATTATTGAAAGAGGAAAATAGTATTGACTACGATGAATCTCTTTAAAGTATCCTTGTGTATAGGTAACCAACAATACTTACGTGGGGGAAAAAAACTTATACGTACTATCCTTCGACTTCGATTTTCATAGAAATAATACATAGCGCAACCATAAATTAATAATTTGTCAGAAGCGGAGACTTTACTCCTTAAAATAATACCTCATAATCGATATTAGTTTTGTTTGAAGGGACGTATTGACTCAATTTTGAATTTCGGGAATGTAATGAGGGCTTCGAAAATCCCGGCGCTTGTTTCATCGAGAGGGGGCAGTTTTGTAGGAAAGTAAATGCCAAGTTCAGCAATAGATGGCTCTTGCAAGAAAATGAACTCTTGTACAGTTTATATTATTCATAGAGATTATTTATAACGATTTGGTGATCAAGAAAGTGTGAACGCAAAGAACAATAAGTCATTTAATGTACAAAAAGTTTAAAAACCCAAACTGTTCAAAGGATCGGATGTTATAAATTTTTAAAGTGGACTCTCACGATGAGGTTTTGCGTAAATAGTTATGAAGATGGCCAGGCTTCCACTTCGTGATTGACGATAGAGCATGATTGGTTCATTGCCTCAGCACTGTCCTTTACTGGCCCGGTGCGGCCGCCACCATGGCCCACCCTCGTAGCTGGTCGTAATTGACGCCGCGAGGCTTTGCATCCATGAAGCCGATCCTCTTGAGGTGGCGTGGCTCACTCGGCAGAATAGGTGTATGCGGTTCTCCGCTCTGTGGGTTAGCTTGAGAGAGGGGACTTAAGGGAGGGGGAGTCTGTCGTGGAGATGACGGCTCCATTGCAGAGGGATCTGTCGTGGTTGATGGCAGGTCCCTCGTGGGCGGAGGGGGTTTCCCGGAGGGGAGACTCCCCCTTGCCCTGGGGTGGAAATCTTCTCAGAGGGGGGGGCTATGTCGGTCTTTTCTTCACTCTCTAATATTGTCTCAATACCCAAAGAAACGCTACTTTCTTATACCATTTCTTCGAAATGAATTTAAGAATGTAAGGGAAGAAACTTAATTTATGAAAGTACCCACCTTCAAACCCCACCCCCAATCCCCCGGGAACAAGTTCCATCTCTACCATTCCTTCCTTTTTCTTCATAGTGATTACTAATAATGTTTACCCATTTACTTACTTAATTATGGACGCATACATATGGGAATTTCTCCGTTGCAATCCATTTTATTTTCCCCACCATACCATTACATTTATTTTACATTATCATTTGTACTTATTCCCCATTATCATGATTTATCTGCATACTCATCCAAACCTCCATTAATCCACCTTGTGCTGAAGGCGCCACACCTACCACCAACTTCTATCATGCATCGGGAGTGGCCTCCGCTCAATTATTATCCCAAGCATCTTATACAAATTTATGCCTTATTCATATAATTATCATTAATCGCATCATTGTTACACTCCCAGGGCTGAGAAATAAAAGACTTTTGTGGAGGCCATCCATCATTCACCATCCTTCATTTGCACCTTTATCTCAAACTATAACAATCACAAGGTGGGGGAAGAGCATTCAATGTTAACACTAAAAGATTGCAATTTATTTTTTATTTTCATTTCAAAATATTACATCACCTTCCAACTATTATCAAACAATACTAAGGCTTTCACAGTCACCATTGACAATATTTATTTCACAAGCACCTGAATTATGCCAGTAACTATACAAAATTTGCTGCTGCTTTTTGAACCAAATCAGCACTCCAATCTTGCTGCACATCACCTATGCTAAGTAACACCTGAAATGAAAACATCCTTCTATCAGTCTCACCCATGGACATGATTTGCATCCAGAATTCCGTCGGCCTTCATGCATTTCACTCAACTTTATCAACATTCAATTAGTCATCATGTTTCTCCCAAGGTTTTCACCTCAAATGTTATTTCATTTTGAAATCCATTACGCATTGCAACACTTGAAACAAGTTCCCTTGAATTATGTTGAACTGTAACTGCTTGGGAAAGAAGTGAACACTTTTAGCTCCCCAATAAAGCATTTAGCATGAAGCTATGGTAATCTGCATATCCCTCTCTCTACCACTTACATCCCATTTAATATGAATCAGTCCATTAAAAACTGAAATACCTAATCACATATTTCAAGTTGCTCCACTCTTCACTTGAATCAATTTTTTAAAACCACTACATCCGGATTCCCTAATTACATTACCTATATGATCAAAAATACCAATAAATGTGCCAATACACAATAATAGTGGGGATATGTCATTGTGTATTATATGTCATATGCCTTATGTTATTTACTGCAACTACAACACCCATGATCAACTGCATAACAGAATTCATTGCAAAAATCACTCCCAGCCACCTATTCTAATCCATCCGCCAAGAGATGTTCATTTCCCATGACAATCCACAACAAAGTGTGGGCATGCAACACTACTCATTATTGAATACTTAAAAAGTCACTAAATAAAAGGTGATTTTTTTATATTTCCTTAAGGTGTTTCTGCATACTTGTCATTTCAATGCCTCTGCATTTTGTCCTGGAAGAGGTCAAGTAATTTTCCAAGTGGTGACTTGTGAACTCATCTGCTTCACATTTCCATGGAGTTGACTGAAGTGAAATACAAAAATTTTAAGATGCCTACCATAAGTAAAATATTACCATATGGGGGTCTAGGTTTCGATAATTTAGAAGCAAAAAAATATATGGGAACGATATTCAAAATATTGTAAATGAATTGTTACCTATTGTAACTGAAAAATATTTTTGTTTTGTTTATCAAAAAAATTTGTTGTAGATTTTTTACATTATGTTTCTAACTCCCTAACCAAGTCAAAATTTGTATACCAGATTGAAACACTGGATCTAAGCAGCAGATAAAAAAATAAGATAAGTTACTGCATGATGCCTTTATTCATCAAACTTTGTTAAATTGACAAATGCACTGTGATATAGAATTGATATTTTTCAACCCGAGTATAATTAGCAACATACTCATGTATCATAATTCTATGCATGACCTGCATTGAAACGTCTTCCAAAACTTAAATTTAAAGGATTCAAGTTAACACATTGCTAACAATTTAAAAATAAGTATTTAAAATTGTCCTTGTACAGGTAACAGATGCAGGAAGTTCAAAATGGATGGATAGTTGCTGCTGAATTCTCTCAGCAGCCAATCTTCTGTCAGATTTCCTTAGGTAAGGCAGAAACCGGCACTCGTGCACAGACATGAAAATCCAAAATGAGTTATTAGAGAATTGCACTCACTCAATGCAATGATCAACAATATATATGGTAAAAAACCAATTACTTCAATTAAATTCCTAATTAGGAAAATTCTAGGCAGAGATCTGAGACATTTCTTCATAATTTTAATTTTTGTGAGAAACCTCCCCATATGTCACTGCACTCAACAGCTAAGGAATTTGCAATGACTTGTCATTCTGGATTGCTTGTTTGAACATTCAAATGTGAAACTGCTTCACACTTTAGGTTTTGACAAACTGAAGTCATCAAATATAAAACTGCCAAATTAGTTGATGCCAAAGTCAATAGTTTTCAGTTATTTCACTTTGTCATTTTGAAAACAAGTTAATATAAATTATTAAAATATGTATCACATGAATTAAGAAATCATACCAATAATCTCATCACATTTCAAAACGTGCCATTCATTCGAGTGAAATATACACACAATATTCAAGAAACATACAAATTTTACGCAATGCTTCAAGTTGTTATTCATAAGAATACAATGAATCAGCATGAGTCATTTTTCTGCACAATTATCTGACCTTACATGAAGACTCATTTGTTGATGCATAACAAAATTCCTAGAAGCCAAGTTGGGTAATTTACAGGAAGGATTTTTGCTTTAAGGTTTTTGCACCTTCTTTTTATCTCTATCTGTTCCTTTAGGAAAGTGCTGTGTGTGATTCATTTTTTGACTCAACGTTTCATTCCTACTGGGAGCATTATCGACTCAGTCTCTTGATAATTTTCCCAGTAGGAGCAGTTATCGACTCAGTCTCTTGATAACGTTCCCAGTACGAGTAGTGAAACGTTGAGTCAAAAAATGAATCGCATGCAGCATTTCCCGAAAGGAACAGCTACAGGCAGGGTTGGGCACGAATCACCTGGTATTGATTCGAGTCACGAATCATGAATATTGAAGGAAATTAGATTCGAAGCACAAATCACGATTCACTGCTGTAAATTTGATTCAAATCTCGAATCATGAATCATGTGATTTTTCCTTTAAATATGATTCGTGCGGTTCACCCCAGACAGCACACATAGTGGAATCAATATGGATTCTACCTTTATTCCATGGAAATTCCATGATGGAAATACCATGGATCCATGTGGATTCCATATGGATATTCCATGGAAAGTTGGGGCAAATGTCCTCTAAATTCCATGGATCCATGTGGATTCCACATGGAATCCACATGGAAAATTGTCATGGAATCCATGTAGAATCCATGGAAATTTTCCACATGGAATCCACATGGAAAATTGTCATGGAATCCATGTAGAATCCATGGAAAATTTCCACATGGAATCCACATGGAAAATTGACATGGAATCCATGTATAATCCATGGAACATTTCCACATTGAATCCTCATTGAAAATTATCATGGAATCCATGTAGAATCAATTATTAACCATCAATCCTCTCTTCTCACTTGGATTCACTGATAGATGCAGCTGATCACCATGTTTCGTCTCACTGGGAGTACTCTATAAAATGAATACAGCCACATAATGCTAACAACAGCAGTATTTATTGGCTACTACAATATATCAGAAAAATATAAAATATATGAGAATAACATTAAACAGCAATCAGCAAAATAAAAAGTACATTAACAGATTACACTCTCTCGCATTCCAGTGAAATCTCCTTTTCTACCCATGCATGGCATAGCTGATCCATTTTATTATATTCCATGTCTTTAGAAGACACACCTTCACACTTGTAATGCCTAAGAGCATCTGTAAGAATAAAAAATATCCCATTACCATAATATAGAAAGCCCTTTGTAATAGTACTTCATTCCTACGCATTAGGGAAGGGGTCAATCCATGTATAGTTGTCCAGAGGTGGTTGCTGCAACATTTCAATTATTTTTTAAATTTTTACCATAGAAACTACCATTTATTGAGAATACAAAAATGTCAGTATTTTATTATCAAACATTTCAGCTAAAATATCAGCTTCTGCTTGGGTCAGAATGTGTTGTGCAGTGAACAGTTCTTTCAATTTGTAATAACTTGAGTATATTACTACATTAGTCTTCAAACATGGAGTGTGATGTAGGTAAAGTTAAACCAGATATTAAATTAATTGGTGAATACGGTGAAGATGAAAAACTATTATTGCAGCTAAGGATAAGTAGCAGCATTGGAAACATTTGCAAGTACCATGAGATCATATTTTTGCAAAAATATAACCATCTTTATGGTTATATCTTTGTGAAACTTAAAATTTTAAAAAAATTATTTAAAATTTATGTGAACTTTGTCCCAAATGGTGTATTATAGCAGGGGGTTCAGGAACCCATTGTGTTTGTTCGTATCACCGTCATGTTCATCATAATACTGACATTTTTGTATTCTCAATAAATGGTAGTTTCTTTGGTAAAAATTTAAAAAAATATCAAAAAATCATCAAGCAACCAATTAAATTTTTTATGGGCCACTTCCTATGGATTCACCCAAAGATACACCCGACTCATTTTTAGAATTTCAATAGCGAAACATTGTCAATTACAAATGATACACAAATCAAACAATGCGTCAATATATGTCCTATTCCCCAATTCGCAATGCGTACTCCCAAGGTACTTAAAGTGATGAAAGGCAAAGAATCTACAAATACTGTAATTCCTGACTAATCTCATGACTTTCCTTGGTAGAAAAGAATTATAAATCAGTAATCTAGGCCACCCGGTCCAAAAGTATTGTGGATAAAGCATTAAGTACTTACCCACGATGATGTCCGCAATTGCCAATTCTGTAAATATTTCCTTTATCCTCCCACCAAGGAAATATTTAGGCCAGGTTCGTCCTATCCTCTTTAGCACTCTTTCGTATGTTTTCCTTATAGTGACACTAACTTCACTCCGTATATAGAATACTACCGGGTTAAAAAGAAAAAAAGTTATTTTAAAACGTACCTACATGAATGGCCATTCAAGTACATAACAAATGCATACAAATTCCTACTGACTAATATTTAATGCATGACCAAAAAGGTAATGCAATATCAGGCACTGGTTTTTCAAGTGATGCTACGAACTTTGCTGATTGCTTTGAACACGAATGACTGCACATAATGTTACTTTCATTCATTAATTCGAATGACTGTTTTGGCAACCAACTGTTGCTACTTGCTTACAACACGATATAGTCTCGCCGTGTTAAATTCATCAAACATGCAGGCTTCAGGTAGATTTTAATTGTTAAAATAGTTTTTTGTAATGCATAAATGCAACATGATCATTGATTAAGAGAAATGAAACTTACCTTAAGGCACCAAGAATACCCAACCAGTGGTTAGGCCACTAATTAACGATCAGCCGTAGAGCAGATACCTAGGAGTAAAACACTAAAGAGTACGTAGTAGGTATAACTGGTACAACCAACGATATTAGTTCCTTGAGAATTCACATGAACATAATGTATTTTAGTATGTTCAAGACAGTTCATAACAGCGGTTGCCGCACACGCCAATCGATGCTCAGTTGTTTTTTTTGCGGAATCCGCAGCCGGCGCGGAATACCCCGAAGAATACTTTGCACGATTTTAAATGCCACGGTATAATACCATTAATACGACACTGTATTAGTGTTCTTGAATACAACATAACTCCAAAACGTCCAACACCTTCAACACGCTCGCAAACTCATGAAGAGAAGTACGGAGGTGAACGAAATTGTCCGCCATAGCCCAATCGAAAGGGAAAACGACTAGTAAATGAGTTGAAAACCTTTTTTGCTAAACTTGGAACTCAGAAAAATGTTAAATTAAAAATGAAATGCTCTATTATTTACTTAATAACCTACAATTCACAAAGAAATTACCCATCATTAAAATATTTACGAAAATTTCCTATGACTGGATTGCATCATGGATTATGGATGGAATTCAAATGGATTCCATGTCACATTTCCATGGTAGTTATGATGGAAATTTCTAAATGAAATCCATGAATAATCCATGTTGATTCCATCCTTAAATCCATCATGGATACATCCATCACTTTTCCACCTTGGACTTTAGTCATTGAGTTGACAAATTTTTTTGCGCAAAGTGGAGTGTAGGAAAAAGCTCAATTTAAAATGAAATTACCCCATATTTATTTTATAATCTATAATTTACAAAGAAATTTTCCATAATTGAAATGTTTACGAAAATCTCTTATATGACTTTGGTAACATTACTTCATGGATTATGGATGGAATGCATATGGATTCCATGTCACATTTCCATGGTAGTTATGATGGAAATTTCTAAATGAAATCCATGAATAATCCATGTTGATTCCATTCCCTAAATCCATCATGGATACATCCATCACTTTTCCACCATGGATTCCATGAATGAGTGCTGTCTGGGACGAATCACGAATCATACAATTATTGCAGAATAACAATACCACTAAGTAATGGTCACATTCTGAACATTGCTCCCATAATTGGGAACCTATACCAATCTTTTCGCCAGTTAAGCCCGAATCACACGATCATTTTTCTCGTCCCTTTAAAGGGATCATTTAAGCTATAGCTTTCAGGGACCGCGAAAATGATAGCTCAAGCTATCATTTCGCCGCTCACACGATCATTTTTGCCGTCCCTTCTCGTATCATTTCTGTACGGTAAACAACTTCGTAACTATGGATTATTTACACCGTCGTCGACAGCTTTTGGCTGCAGCTAGACGTTTCTTTCAGAACGTGCGCTGTGATTGGCTAAATGACAGGCCGAGGGACGGAAAAAAGGACGTGCTCAAATGACGAAAAAAGGGATAGCAATCCCTATCATTGCCGCTATCCGTGAAGTGATCAAGTCAGACGATCATTTTTAAGCTATCATTTGAGCTATCATTTAAGCTATCCCTGAAAAGGGACGAAAAAAATGATCGTGTGATTCAGGCTTTAATTAACACTTCCCACACAGCACAAGTATAGACATACATAATGTATTTATGACGGAAATTCATGTATATTTTATATGATGTATTTTTTACTACGTTATTGCTGTATTACAGCGATAATAGGTTGGGATTTTACATTATGTAAAATTATGTATCCATATCGCAAATATACATGAAGCTGTGAACTCAAAATAACAACTAATACTTTTAATTAGAACGATGCAGAATAGTAAAACGTTGAGGGAAATTATATTGATGGATTTTAATATTATCTGGAAAATGATAATTTACCGGTGGATGATTGTTGATTTTAATGAATCCACTTATCATTTTGACTGATTCGGTGTTCGTCCGCCATTCCTACGATTCCTTGTTTTGAAGAAAACGCGTCGAGTTGATAAGTCGTGTTTGTGTGAGTTACTCCAGTTTTCAGCAATGCCAAGCAGCCTTGCTACTACTTCTGTTTTTCGGTGGTCATCAACAGATATTATTTAAGGTAAGATAGTGTTTAAGTATTATTTTTTATGATAATGAAAATTGCAATACCAATATCTTTTGAAAATTTTCCATTGCCTGGATAATACTCCAGTACTGCTTAATTATTCCATGCCTATATAGATATTAGGGTGTATTCATCGTTCCGTCACACCAGCCAATTTTATTTTACGAAAACCTACGACGAAGTGACGGAAATGAGTAGAAACGCCTAGCATGCCCACTTTGATGGGCTCTAACTCTTTGAATTTGATGAAAGGAAATTTGTTTTGGATTCTATTTTGATGTATTTTTAATGGAATAACTATTTTTTGTTAGTTTTAAAAACTTTTTAAGTTTTTTGTATAAACAACGCCGTGCTTTATTGGTGTAAAGGGCTGTAATTAAATCCGGGGTTCCTAAAGGATAGTGAAAAGAATACGCATTTTGAAAATATGAAAAATATCTCTTTAGGCCGCTTTACACGATACAATTTTTTGTACAATTTCTTGTACAAACTCTTGCATGAGGAAATTGTACCGTGTAAAGCGGCAAATTGTACGAAAACTTGTGCGGTTGTCTGAATGACTGAACGGGAAATAGAACGTGTTCTAATTCCATTCAGACAAACATACAATTTCGTTCACTCTATACAAGAGTTTGTACAAGAAATTGTGCAAAAAATTGTATCGTGTAAAGCGGCCTTTTGAAGCATGTAGTTTTACTGAAAATAGTTTGATCAATTTTTTCACGATATTTTCGTAAGAATCCGATGCCATATTTGGTGTTTTTTCTGAAGAGCCGGTTGCTGAGTGAAAATGTTTTATTAAATCACATACTTATAGTATGGAAACTGACGTGAATTTGGTAGCAATAGCTTAGAACTGGTTGAAAAAAATTGTTTGAGCTGGTGTGATGAACTGATTCATGTACCGATATTAGTATTTCGTAATTGCTTCATTTTAATTTGAATTTTGTTTTACAGATTTGACTTTGTTAGCTGTGTGCGAGTAATTTAGTGGGCTTTGCGATGTAAGTTTAGATACAACATTGTTTTGTAAGTTATTAGTTAGATTTAGTTTCCATGCCCAATGACATTCTACTCTTAGTTTCGTTATAATTTAAATGTAAGCTTGTTAAAGACTACTTTCTCTGGAGTTTTAGTTGTCTGTAAATTATTGCCTTCATTTTTGCAGTTCTCATCCATTTCATTGTGTTAAATTCGGTCGTTTCTCATTTTTTGAGCTTAAAAATGCCAAAACGTTCCTATAGAAACTTGAGCGAAGTAAGTGCCCGGCACAAACATCGCGTAAGATGTAAATTGTCTTCAATAGAAGCTACAAATACTAATTAAACTGATAACGCGGAAGAGAATGAGTGTAGTAGCACTGCAGAATTTGATACTAATGTAGCTCACAGCACTACAGTGGTAAGCTGTGAGATGAATGCCTCAGAATCCGCTAACATGCATGAAAGAAATCATTAAATTTTATCCATCTCTGTTTGCATGTTCCCTTCATGTACTTAATCAAGAACTGGTTATTGTCTCATTTCAGTTCCAATGGTTTGGTGGGCTCCTTACTTGTCACTTGGGGCAGTTTGTCAGACACAGCTTGTCTAAAGTAATGACAAACAGAGTGGCAGAAGGTTTGAGTTGGGCAGGAAAAAAGGGGAAGAGGTCAATGAAAGATTTCCGCAGCTTAATTGGTGTACTTATAGGTAATAATTTTGGTAAATTTCTGAATATCCTTAGCAGTCCTATATTTATAAATGGTGGTTCAAGTAATCAATGTGTGTTCAATCCTTAATGTTGTCTGTAAATCCTCAATTTTCTGGAACATAATGGGGGGTTATCATGATTTGTGGAAATTATACCATCATTTTGGGGGCCCTTAAAAATGCATATTTCCAATGTAACTCATTTCAGTTCCAAAATTTGACACATATTCAGGGCTAGTTTGTTGGATTGGAACCTCTAAAAAATTGCATTTGCTGGTATGCGAGGGTTGTAACGTCATTTCATGCATCGCTTAAGCCGGGATAGCAACAAAGAATGAAATGACGTCATGAGCAATGAGGAAATTTTTTGTAAGCAGGTCGATTTCTGTTTGTAAAAGGTAAAATTGTTAGCTAAATAGGTTCTAGTTTGGAATATAAGCTGCGAAATCTATATCTTCAATTCCTAATCTCACTGTTCATGAAATAAAATGTGGTATATATTTCACTGGTCTAAGTCATTTAAGAGTTCAAAGGTTTCTCAGTTATTTCTTAATATTTAGTGCATGCTGAATTCAGAAATTTTATTCCGCTTTAAAGCGGAACAATTGTTTAAAGTGCATGTGTTTGGTTTGTTGCTTTACCTTTAAATAGCTGCTTATTAGAGACTTCTGGTCAATATACGTCATGTTCCACCAAATAATAATTGTAAAAGATTTGTTGTCCCGAAAGATGCCTTTCAAGTGATAGGTAGATTGGTTCAGTGAAATTATCGGACATGTAATACATGTGCACACTTATTTAAAAGGTGCAAAACAAGAAAAATAATTAGGGTGCACAAATCAGTCTTATGACACCCGGTATACTTTTCATACGGAAATGTAGATAAATAGTTCAGGATGGTTTCTGCACTTCAGATTCATTTTCAACTTTAATGCATGTGCTGAAATCTCAAGGTTCACTCATCTGCGGCTTCCTACATGCTAGAAGTAAAATCAGCACATTTTTCTACTCCTCCCTCTAACACAATTCCCCACCACCTCCATGTACGCAATTTCCAGCTGTGACGGGTGCTGCTAGCATCAAGTCAAAGGTGTAAGACAAAATAAAAGTTACTTATAAATATCTTTTTTGCATGGTCATGTGATGTGGAAATACCTATAATTTTTGACAACCTTCATTCTACAGTGAAATAAATAATTTACCTATAAGTCCTACATCTTTGCATTGGCATAGCTGAAAAATTCGACCTGACTGGTCAAAGAGAATTACATTTTTGAATTCAGCATGGGCTAATAAATATAAAAGCACCTAAAAAAATCGACTACAGAAAATAAAGGTTTGAAACACAGACCAGTGTTTTTCATAAAAGCACCTAAAAAAATCGACTATAGAAAATAAAGGTTTGAAACACAGACCAGTGTTTTTCATGGGAATCCCCCATTGCTTTAAGTGTATGAAGTAGACTGAAGTGTTATTTTGTTGGTGCTGGTGTACTTAACACTAACAATAAATTTCTTGCAATTATTTGTTTCAGATGCTGCTAAGAATGTTGACGGGAGATATGAGGAGAAGGCGTTTCAAGTGGAGGTATCAAATTGGCTGTGCCAAGCAAGCAGAAGGAAGAGCTTCCCAAATGTGTTAAATACAATTGAATAACATTTTATTTTTCAACATAATTGCTTATTTATTTCATGAAATCGTATGGTGTAATTGCTATTTTTTAATCATTACCAATCTTCATTTTATTCGATATTGGAGTTATTTCAGCAGGCTATTTTTATTGGCACATACTCCATTAAATTTTTGTTTGAAAAGTTGTGATGTAAGATGCAGTTCTTAAATTTCCTGTTAAATTTTCCTTGGGTGTTACAATTGGGTCTACGATTGCTCAAGTGGCATTGATGCTTACTTTATACGAAATATATTGTAAGTTTCTTGCATGCCATGAAATAATACTTTGGATTAAAGCTAATGCAAAAAAACTAGGGGGAAAGTAATACTGGAAAAGTGGACATTTTCATGAATAATACATTATGTAATTTTCATGGAAAAGTACACGATGGTACATAATGTAAATTTCATGGAAAGATACATGAAGGTACACAATGTAAACTTCGTGGAAAAATACACGATGGTACATTATGTATTACACTGTAATATAGATGTACTAGAGGACATTTGAAGCATAAATACAGCCAAAATACACAGAAATTGCAGCTGTATTACAGATGAATACAGCATCTTGTCATGGTGTATTTTGGCTGTATTACAGCTGTTATACATATATACTCCACTAAGTGTGCTGTGTGGGTTGTGTAGATACATTGTGGATTAACTGAATATCATAAATTACCAGTTCTGTGTACAAGCCTTCAAGCCACCATAAAGGTGTGTGGCAGGGAGTAAATTCTCACCAAACATGCACCACATATCATGCATGAAAAAGGAGTAGTAATAGTATACTAGTCTAAACCTCACTATTAAAAAAATAAATATAGTAAAGTAAGCATGCAAAAACATGCTGTTAGTTGGGTTACCTTCAAGTCCTTATACCAACATGCGGCTACCTATGATATACATTGATTCCCTCGTATTGGACATATTTACCGCTATTCATATCCCTAATTTTACGAGGAAAAAAGGACATTTAGAATTGTCATTTCGGCAATCAATTTATATAACTTTGTGATTATGGTCCAGTCTACCATAGTAAGTTGCGGTTCGCAAAATATTTTTAACATCATCACTGAAAATATTATCTTGGAATTTATTTAGGGGAAGAACTCTACATTTCAACCTACGATCAGACAATGATTCCCACTTTAATTCATTTAATAGACTGGTTACGCTAAAATAGTTATCGTACCGTCCCTTTACAAATCTTGCCGATATTCGCTGCACATGTTCAAGTTCATTTTTTAGACCGATTTCGTGATCATCATCATCATCATTGGTCAACAATCCTAGGATTGGTTTGACGCAGCTTTCCACTCCATTCTTCTATCGGCAAACCTATTCATTGTGACGTAATTTTTCTCTTTTACATCCTTCACAACCTGTTCCATGTATCTCATACAAGGCCTGCCTTTTACAATCTTCCCGTTCACTTTTCCCTTGACGATAGTCTTCATCAGGCCATCAAGTCTCACGATATGGCCGATTAAGTTGTCCGTTCTTCTTTTTTGAATTTTCAGCAGACCTCTATTTTCTCCTACTCTTCTTAGGACTTCCTCGTTACTTACTCGGTCGATCCATTTAACCTTCAGCATTCTTCTGTAGCACCACATTTCGAATGCATCCACCCTTTTCTTCTCCGCTGCTCTCATCGTCCATGCCTCACTGCCGTAAAGAAACATGCTCCAGATGTATGTTCTGATGAACTGTTTCCTTACTTCTACGCTTGTATTTCCAGCTGTAAGGAGATTCTTCTTTTGATAGAATGCCCTCTTTGCCTGGGCTATTCTACTAACTATTTCTTTCTTGCTTCGTCCATCGTAGGGTACTCGACTCCCTAGGTAACAAAACTCTTTCACCTCTTCAAGTTTTTGCTTTCCTAGTTTGACATTGGTTTTCGCCTCTTCTTTCTTGCTGCACACCAATTTCTTAGTAGCCTTCTACTTATTTATCTTCAGCTGATATATGGCCACTGTCTTTTCATGATTACAAGAATCTTGTTCAGGTACCTCTCTGTCTCTGCTATGAGTGCCATGTCGTCAGTGAATCACAGCATGCTTATTTTTTCTCCTTGGATAGTCACTCCAGAAGACTTCTCTTTGATTTCATTGATGGCTCTCTCGATGTAAACATTAAAAATGACGGGAGACAGTGCATATCCTTGTCTCACTCCTTTCCTTATTCTTGCCTCTTCATAGCTGAGTCCCGATTTAATCACAGGCACTTGGTTTTTATACAGACTATGGATAATTCTTCGGTCATTGTAGGACACTACATTTCCCTACAGAATTCCAAGCCATAAATCCCAATCCACGTTGTCAAAAGCCTTCTCTAAATATCTAAATCTAAAGCCGACGTTCATTGCAATCAAATGCAATGAACGTCGGCTTGTTCTTCTCCATTCTCTTCTCTATGAGTAGTCTAAGGGCCAATATTGCTTCCCTTGTACCCTTACTTTTTACCCTAGCTTTTGCAGTCCTTCACGTGGTTTCTAAATCTCTGTTTCACTAAAATGTGATCTATTTGACATCTTCTTCTGCCTCCTGGCATTTTCCATGTATATCTTCTTCGGTTGTGATTTTTAAACAATGTGTTGGCTACCACTAACTTATGCTGTGTGCAGAATCCATCAGTCTTTCTCCTCTTTCGTTTCGGATTCCCAATCCGTATTGTCCAGTTATTCTTCCATCTTGACCTTCGCCAATGATATCGTTCCAGTCTCCTAAAATAATTAGGTTTTCTTCTCCTCTTACCTGTTTTATAACTCCCGTGATATCTTCGTAGACGTCTTCCACTTCTTCATCTTCATAGTCCGTCGTATGCATGTAAACCTGCACCACTCCGGTATCTACAGGTTTGGTTTCGATCTTCACCATTATTATCTTTCTTTGTACTGCAGGAAGCCCTTCACACATATTCCACCTTCACTCATGTGAAGAAGAGCTGCTGCCCTCTTCTCTGGGTGATGAGAAGTGTAATTATTAGCGGCTTCTCGTCGCCAAGTCATGGCATCTTCACAGGTTCGGTATTATTTAGAGACCTACCTTACCCAGGGATAGACCAATACCCCCTCAGAATGCCGTCGCTTTTTGTCCACCACTGCTTATTCGACAAGTAAACTCGCTTATTTTGCAGCTAACCTCTATATCTAGAGGTCGACCCACCATCCGCAACCCGGTGGATGCACTCGGTGGCTTTAAGCTCAGCCGTGAAACCGATTACGTAGGGATCCCATACACTGGCAGCATATTCCAAATGAGGTCTAACAAGGGAAAAGTAGCTGATTTCTCGTACATGATCGTCACATTTATCCAGTACTCATTTGATGAATCCCAGTTTATGAATAGCTTGACCCATTATTTCACGTACGTGTTTACCCCAGGAAAGATCATGTGACAGTCTTATTCCAAGATATTTAATGGATTCCACGTTTGCTTATTCATTATTACTTATTTTGAAGTGCTAGAAGGAGAACAATTCTTTTTCCAAAAATTCATTACCACGCACTTTTTTAAAATGTAATTCTAACTACCATGTATCATACCATTTTTCAATTTTTTGTAGGTCATCATCAAGGAGTCTACATGTAATAAATGTAATATTCGTGGTCATCATTTAAATGTAGGTCATTTAATTGCTATTTTTTCAAAACAATTTAAAGTCACATTTGAACAAATCTGTAATATAGTGTAAAATATATTATTGAAGTTTGCATTAGCCATATTGTTCCACTTCTGACGTATACTTACACAGTAACTGTCAGTGAAAGACTGATGTACGTTTCTAGCAGTGAAATCAGTGATATTAATTCATGATTCGTCAGTGAATCGTGAGCTGCATCACAAAAGTTCGGCTCACGAATCACCTCAACTAACAAAAAAAGAGTCCACTCACGGATCACGAATCATTAAAAAAAATGATCCGAAGCACGAATCACAAATCACAGTTTGTGATTCGGGAATAATGATTCGTGATTCATGAAGACGAATCATGCCCATCCCTGGCTACAGGAAGGATCATGGCTTAATCCTAAAGAGAAATCTGTGAAGACAAGAAGAAGAATCTATAGCTCTGCATCATTGTAACAGTGTCAAAAGAAATATACTTTAAAGTGGTAAAAATAAACAGGAGATACTCTATTATTGGATGGATGCTTGGGCTGTTCCTTTAATGAAGCATTGAAATTTTGAGAAAATGATATATTTCAAACTGGATAAATAGATGTGCAATTTTCCACAAAATACAAGTTTTTACTTCGACCTGGGTTTCAATGTTGATACATCATCACCTGACTTTAACGTATCAACACTGAAACCCGGGTCAAAGTAAAAACTTATTCTGTGGAAGATTGCACGTGTATTTCTCCAGTTTGTACAAATTCCACTTGATTTCGTGAGGATCCTCAGATTGCATATCTAACAAAATTATAAACTATAAAGAACCACATGTCACATTACCTTGTAATACTGATTAGCACGTAGACATCCTAGCAAAAAAATTTCAAAAATGAATTATCTCGCCCCATTTGCAGTCATAAGACAGTAGCTGCTATGACACTTTTCTACTAATTAATCACTTCATTAAGTAATTAAATTTTTAAATAATTAGGACCAAAGAGGCAAACCCATGGTTGGAAATAAAACTAGAACTTTACCATCATGTTATGCATTACCACAGATATCTCTTAATTTCTGAGCTCTTTTTTAAGCAATACATATTTTGGCTTTCGAATAGGGATGAACTTGGGGAGTTAAGTACATAATAATTACAAACAATTCTTGAACGTGTAACAAACTTTACATTTCAACTTTAATGAAAAATAGTAAAATATTCTTAAAAATTGGAAGTCTACATAAATTATCATAGAATTAAAAAAAATCTGGTATTATTGTATTTTCTGTAGGTCTTAAACTCACATGCACATAATATTTTGGTTTACAGTTATAAATATTAGTGAGAGTTTACCTCCAATGATTTTTCTTTGAGCATCTCAGGTCTAAAAAGTGACTTCAGAAAAAGTCTTTTAATGACTTCTTGACCACAAGCACATTTGCTTTACCTGTAACTACAGTCATTCACCATATAGGAATCCGTTTATTACCTCTCCATGGTATCTAACAGTATGAAACCTAAAAATAAGCTAAGTGGCCCTATATTATTTTCCACACAAAGGGTTTCACCTAATAGTTAAACTTGTGAAAGAGCTGCTTTTGACTCTTTCCATCCTTTAATCGAATAAAAGAACTAACAAACTCAGACTTTCCATTATATGATTTTTTACGTGGTTTTTATGAACGGCAATTTATTGGTCCCAATATCTTAATTCCACTGTTTTAGATTTTACTGAAACCTTCCTGATTAAAAAAATTGGGGAACAGCAATACCCATGTTCATCAGAGTCTGTCTCCTAAACCTTCTTAGGCAAGAAAGACATTTAGTCTTGAGGTATGCAAAGAGGACTGTCATTATGGGAAACCCTGCCACCCACAAATTTCATCTCTGTTAAGCAACTGAAGGCCACAAAAATGTATGTCCTGGAAGTGAGCTACATGATGCGTGAGCTACACAATTTTGCTGAAAAATACCAACCTGAAGAATGGTATTGGGGAATTTATTTACAGGCTCCTTAACAAATTGGAGCAGAATCTGAAGCATTTCAACAACAAAATTGACAACATGTAAGAGCAATAACTGAACTAAAATTCAGGTGCAGTAAATTAATTTAAAGGGCCTGATGGAAGGGTAAAACTTTTGTTAAATCTATTTATAATATAAATTGTCAAAAATTACTGGCAGGTCAATGAATGCTGCTCCTGGTAGGCTCACCCATGCCAATAGGTCGAAGGATAAGAGGCCTGATGATAGGAAGTCCACGTACCATACTCACAGTGTATGTTCCTCAGTAAGGCAGCTGTGAGACGGCATCTGAAGCCAGTGCCAGCCTTTCAAGTGATGCCGATGTCACGTTCAACACTATTGAAACAGGAAATGGAAAACCACATCACTTAAGCCACTCAACCAAGAACACGAGCTGATGCAATAAAGGTTTGAATCCTGGCAGCAATGGAACCCAGGCCCAAATGAGGATTGACCCAGTCAGGTGTCATGCCCACCCGCAAGGACACAGCGGTCATCATTTCATGAAATTTCATGGCACATGGGGATATACAGCAGCAACATTACTGGCTAATAAAGCACAGCAGGGCTATGATACTATGATTCAAGACATGGAAAGTTAGAACATATTTAGGGCAGGGAAATTAGAAAACATCGAGTATGTAATGGAGAAGGGAAATCTCTAGTTATTGAGATTATGCAACCTAATATCGGAGAACCAGGAAGACTTCTGAAAAGAATGTGAGAACGATATTCAGTGGAGGGGAAGATAATCAGCAGGGTGCTACATCAGCATTGAATGCAATATTAATGGAAAGGGCAGTGAATAGGTAGAATAATGGTAATCGAAATCAAGGCGGTGCCGACAAAACCTAGCTGTCGTTCAGGTTTAAATGCTAACTGGTTGACACAAAAAAAGATGAAAAAGAAGATATGTATTCAGCTGGAAGGAATGATTGCAAAAATTTATAGTAGATAGAATTTGATAGTTATGGGAGATTGGAACCCTGTGGTTGAAGGAAGAGTTGGAAGGGAGGGAGGCATGAGAAGTAGGGGATGTAGGGATAATGTTGGGTGCAAGGAATGACAACAGCGAGAAAGGAGTGGAGTTCTGTAGGAGGAATAACTTAATAATCACAGACGCATAGTTTGAAAATCATCCAAGGCAAAATTCCTGGCAGATATCAACTAGATTACATCATAGTTGTGCAAATATATAGGAAGGGAATGAAATTCTCTCACAGTTTCCCAGGTGCAGATTCTGATTCTGACCATAACTTAATGGTGATGATATATCAGGTGAGAGTAAGAAGGTTGAAAAAAGGAAAATTTAAAGAGGCACCTAAGATATAGGTACTGGATTGGAGTGAAATGGAAGGAATATACCAGAGTGTAAAAGAAGGAGAGAGAGGGAACGTACTTCAAGATGAAGGCAGATAAAGTGATGGGGATGATAACATCCCAGTTGAAATATTGAAAAACCTAGGGAGAGGTTTTATGGACTTGTTTTGTAGGATAGGAGGAGGTAGTTAGGTCGTGCGATTTTGTGAATAGCATACTGTCACCAGTACCGGAATAGAGATTTACAAAGGAATGTGAAGACTACAGAATGATAACTTTGATTTGTTACATGGTAATAGTCTTACTAGAAATATTAAATGCATCACAAAGAATGTAAAACACATGGGGGTCATTCCACGTCAATTTGACCAGAAAATTGGCAAAAATGACCTTAGGGTTACCGATTTTGACCAAATTTGGCAAAACTGCTCCATTTGATAAGAAAATGAAAACCCCAAAGTCATTGTGCAAAAAACATAACAGTTTCCAAAATATTGCAACGTTGCAAAATTTGAATTTTACCAAAGTTACTACACATTTTACGGTATATCTCAGACTATTTAGCTACAGACAAGTTTAAGGGCTTATTTTAAAGACCTTGAATTGGACAAATATAATAAGGGATTATATTGTGAATTATAACAATTTTATAAAGTGTATAACAATTTTAAAGATTCAAAGGATCGCAGCGACTGGTCCAACATTGTCGCAGAGGCCAAGGCCCTACAAGGGCTGTAGTGCCGAGGAGTAAGTAAATAAGACAACTCTCCTCTACAAATTAAAGGGGGGAACGTGGGTGTATGGCAGGGATTTGAGGAACAGACAGATACCTAGTTTTAAAAATGTTACTTAAATTTGGTGGTCTTTTGTATGTAATGCTGGAACAATTGGGAAAAAGTTTTGAAATGGAATTGTGGTCTGCAAGAATAGGGAAAAGATCTTGTAAGACTCATTGTAGGGAATGTGCGCCTGTGAAGTAGGTAGTGAGTAGAGATGGGGAGTTATGTTCTTTGATGTGGGGTTGTTATGGGATGTAAGGTTTTTAATTCCTTTTTCAAGAAGGTTTTCTGGGTACCCAGATGGAGAAGAGAGGTGTGTAAGTTAGAAAGGAAAATGTTCAGGTCGTCGGGATTGTTGCAGATCCTGTGTCCGCGGATGGAAAGAGAATTGGAGATGGAGCATTTGGTGTGGGGTGGGAGGCAGCTGCTATAATGAAGGTAGTTCCTTGTTGGTGGCTTTAATGTGTACAGAGTTTTTGAATTTACGGTCTGAAAGGGAGTTGTTTACGTCTAAGAAAGTGTTGGTGGAGCTGGAAAAGGAAGTGAAGGAGACGAAGACTGAGGAATCAGGGAAGAAACGAAAGTGTTAAGGGAGTTCGTTTCGTGGGTCCAAAGGAGGAAAATATCGTCAATGTATCTAAGCCACAGGAGGGATTTGAGTGGACCCCTCCACCCACATGAATATTAACAATTTTAAAGTTGCAAATCGATTTTTGACGATGTAATAGTGCCTTCCATTTAGCTTATTTTTATATGTTGTAGACACAACCCACCTCTACAAATTAAAAAAGTTTTCCAAAGGTAATATTTCATTTAAGAAAGAAAAATATTTTTGAGTAAAGGCGTGACACCTGCCGGTCACCGCAGCACCCGCTTACCGGCAGAAGTTATGGTACTCTGGTGTCTTCAGATCTCGGTAAGTTTCTCATTCATCTTTTCACCAGTTTTTAACCGTATACCAACTCTTTGCCCATGCATGTCACTATTTGCTTTGCCCAGGTGTGACCACAGCCTTAGAATCTATGAAGACCCTTACAGAAATTTCAGATCAGGTCTGATCTGAGCCTGGTCAGGTCTGTTCTGGGCTTGATGAGGTCTGATCTGAGCCAGATCATGTCCGATCTGAACCACTTCAGGTCTGTTATGAGGATCGGTCACCGGTCAATGAACAATGAACGATCAGACATGTCCTGAGAATCAGGACAGGTAATTTATATAAATCTCAACTTTAGTTTGATCCAAATCAGCATATCAATTTATAAGTAATGGAATTGAGTTCCGATCTGACCTATTATGACACCTTTAATCAAATTACAATATTAAATTCTAAATAGGAGCTATGGTTATTAACTAAATTGTTTAACAGGTGATCTTTAATAGCATACCTGTTCTAAGAAAGCCAATCAAAATATGTACAAGTAGAATCATATTATTTTGAAGATAAAAAATAAATACGCAGTAAAAATCAAGTAACAAATAACACTAAGTTGTATATTAATAAGTTTATTTGTCCAGCAGACACAATGCACAGTATTACAAATGCATATGACATTTCCTGTACATAGTAAAATAAGGGCATATACACAGGAACTTACAAATTCCTTTCATACTCATTGGGTGGCACACATACATATTTTTCAATCTTTATATATTTGTTTTTTACATTAATAGAATGACAGACATCAATTTCTTCAGCTCCCTGAATATGCAGAATATGGCGTAATTTTAGGTTGGATTTGGGGTGTTAAATATCTTTGGTGCAATCTTCAATCTTTTAGTCACCACACATACAGCAGTCATCTTTGACTAAAACAAGAACACTATATAATATAGTGTTCTTGGACTAAAAAAAAGCACTCAATTTCGGCAGGAAATGTGGAATGACTGCCCTGCATTTCAACGGTGAAATTATTTTTTTTCACCTCCTTTCTATGGAGGCGTGATTAATAAATCAAGCCATCCTGTAAGACCGCCCAAGAAAAGATGGCCTCTAAATGTCCAACATATGAATTAATTTTATCCGCAACAATCTTAGGAAGTACCATACCACCTAGTGGTTTTCCTAAGCCTCTCACGAGAATGTTATCTACAAATTTTGATTTTTTTATTGAGCTTTTCAAAAAGAAATGGCAAGATACCATATTTAGACTATTTGATAACTGAATGGCAATGTTTTGTGTCCCATGAATCATATTCAGAAGCCTCCCATTTATGGATTCAAATTCAAATGCTGATGCTGCCCACAAGGGCCCCCAATTTCTTACAGAATCAGCCACATAAGCCACATTGTATGTTGCATATGTCACCATATAATGTAACCATTTTACATGTAAACAATTGCAGAGATTTTTCAGCCAAGTCAATTTCTTCAGCTGAAATGCATTCTTGTAGGAGCAAACAAATAGAACCAACAAGTAGTAACCAGTGGTGGTAAAACTGAATAGGTAAAATATTCTCAACAATTGGAACTGAATAATACAATAACCATGCCCTATACTCAGATGCTTTCCAATGACAACGGTCACTCACACTTCTCGGAGTACGTATGACCTCAAATGGTGGACTTGCTGAAAGTAGGACATTGTCAATTTCTAGGAAATTGCGACCATGCTTCTCTATGGTGAGATGTATCCAACCATAGAGATAGCATGCACCTAACCACACCCAATAACACCCCAAGTAGCATCAAACGTCGGCCCGACATCGGCCCGACATCGTTTTCATGTCGGCAATGTCGGCCGACATATACGACATCGGACGGACATTGGGCCGACATCGGTTTACAGCGTTCCGTACCAACACTACAGCCGACTTATGCCGATGTTGGGCCGACCTAGGGCCGACATCGGAATACAACCTTGGTGAAAGACGTGTATTAGTATTGATTTCCTAGTGTCCTGTAACTAGTTCTATATAAGAATTATCGTAGTACGTTATTCATAACGGTGGAGTATTCAACATTCTGCTGCTAAGGGATCCAATAATATTTATTAGATATGTTACTTTGGCTTAATTTGTGCCCTCTTTATATGTTAATTAAATCTTTTTACCCATACCTCTCCATTCATTTAAAACAAGTTATGCATTCAAGCCAAATACTCTAACTCCCTGTATTAAAGAGGGCCATATCCCTGATCATTATTATTAATTAATCAAATCATAGGATGTTCCCTGATCCATATCTTACATTGTTTTATAAAACCATTTAATCCATATCTTACATTTAAAACCATTTAATCCATATCTTACATTTTATTAATAGAGAGCAAAATATATAATTTATTTTTTGTTGAATTTATTTACTAAATTTGTAAATTCCTATCAATTTTAATAAATTAGATTATTTGTCTTAAAACTAAATTATTTTCCTTAGTATTTATATAACTTTAACTTAAGGTTCCCTGCTAACGTGTAAGTGGACATAGTTATTTGGATTCTGATATGCATGGGTCTCTGACAACTCCCAGGCAACATCAACTATCGGCCCAGTGTTGGCCCAATGTCGGCTTTGTGTCAGCAAAGTCGGCCAACCTAAGCCCACGTTGGGCCGACATCGGCTATGGTTGGCCGACTTTGCCAACATTGGGCCAACACCAGCTTCAAGTAGCATTGCCGACACCACTTGCCGACATCGGTACGATGGTGGCCCGATGTTTCATTTTGAGTTCTTGAAAATCATATCATGGCCACATGAGCGGGGGTGACTTGCCGATGTGCCGAAAGACTAAATTTTCTCCTCCGTGACAATCATTAAAAAAATTCAGTACGGACTGGCAATTCAGTTCTAGTTAAACTTAAAACCATTGCTTACTTAAATATATTAATAGGAGAAGTAAAATTCTAGGATCAAAAGCTCCATGCCAACTCAACAAGTTAACTACCTATTGCGTTTTAATTTCCAATGATGAAATTCAAAGTACATACATTCAAACGCACTACAGTTTATAAAACTTATGTTTTTTAATTAGAGCACTATCATTAACGATAAATTACATCTTTGGTGCACACGAATGACTTTAACCCGAATATTCATTTCATAGTTCGCGGCTGTGAAAGGTATCGACCGTATCGACTATATCGATATAATCGCAATGCTAATCCAATCGAATTCTACATTCAAAATGGCAGTTGTGATTTGCGTTTTCGGTTCGTTGTTGTGAATTATTATTAATTGATCATGTAAAGTCAACTCGGAGGCAAGCAACTGGAATGAAATTGATCTCGAAGCATAGCGTTTTCATGAAGTTCGTCACCAAAGAAGCTTACTTTTAAACTGGAATGGACGAATAATATACGGTGAGCAATTTTGTCTTTACAAAGCGAGACTGCGGAAGAAAATTCACGACTTTGTCATTGATTTGATCTGCCTTTCGTGTAGTCTTGATTGAATTCTTAACACAAGTAGTGACTTTATTTTTACAGGCACGTGTTATACCATTAACGTATTGGGACATTAGGGATGACCTAACGAAGATTCAAATCAACTTTGTAATGAATGTGAAACTTTTGGTGTATTTGTGTCCACGGTGCAGTCATGACTTTCGATGATATTTCAAAGAACTCCCTCTTCAAAATATCTACTTTTAATTTTGAGTGGACCATTATTCTTTTAAAAGACCCCTGGTTACTGAATACCCAGATAAACCTTTTAAAAATTAGTGTTGTGCAAGAAGCAAGCTCGATTGCAGCTGTTGATATCCATGCCATGTGGTGTGACTTATGTAGCGTTGGCATGAATATGAGCGTTGGATAATGCCTGAAATGTGGAATCTTATTTCAAATGTGTGCTACATAGGCAAGTGAATGCAATCATTGAAATTTGAAGTAGTGCCAATAAATATTAAAGTAGGTATGAAGCTGTTTTTGTTTAAAATCGTACACGTTGCTTTCGAGTTGTTCCTGAAAGTTATATTATGACGATTATTGATTGTAGCCGTCACTTTGTGGAAGCCCATTCCGTCATCTGTTCTATACTATCTGAGGTCGTGCTAAAATATCAGTATTCTTTTAAATGAAACCTGATCTTCAGTTATGCTGGCTTAGAGAAAGATGAAGGTAATTAGTACAGGGATTTTCGCATTGGCATATTCCAACCAATGCTATGCCTAATGGCAACACAGGTTAATAGGAATATATGGTTTTATGATTGTTAGTGAATACTTGGGTAAATGTTGGACCATAATGGTTGGAAAAACGGACATGAATACAAGTTGACGTAACTGTTCCCCAACGTTGGCCCTACTGTTGGTGCTACATGGGGTTTGTGCAAGTCTACTTAAGTTGCAACTTCATAATGGTTGAATTTAGCTAACTGCTCTTTATAACACTCATATGATGCCAAGTGATGCTACTTATTTCTTCAACTTATCAGCTTTTGGTTATAATTTGTATTCCCGTTTTAAAGCATGTATAGTCATAAGTAGTTATGTGGAATACATAGTTTTTCAATTTAGGTGATACGGGAGTATATATTCCTCGGATTTCTCTGACTGAAATTGTTTTTAGTATTAATTTGTGTTCCCATTTCTTAGGTTACATACCCTAAATGTAGTCTAGCTTAATTTCTTTTTAACTGAATACGTGTATACATATGTATTTCTCCTGGTCTTCTACATCTGCTATAGATTTCCTTCGTTATTTAGTTCCTAATTTGAATTTAACACTAGCCAACCTTTCAAACACCAATCCTCTGAAATTGTAATTTCACCATTTGATGTTGTCCCAATGCTATCCTGATGTTGGTAACCAATGCTGGGCTGACATTGGAAACTCTTACCACTGGCAAACGTTAGCATTCCATTGGCCAATGTCTACAACCCACATTGGGCCTGTGTCAGCAGCCGACATCAAGCCAGTGTTGACCTACATAACCCCGGCACTGGGCTGACATGACCCCGACACTGGGCCGACATGACCCCGACACTAGCCGACATCATGCCGATGCTGGGCCAACATTGGCAGCCAATGTCGGTTTTCCACCGACAAACGTTATCATTCCAACACTGGGCCAATGTCACCATCCGACATCGGGCCGATGCACAACCGACTTTGGCCGGTGTTGGCCCGGCATTGGGCCAGCATCAAAATGCTGCTTGGGCTGTTTTGGTTTGGATATCGATTTGATTGAAATCACTTCCCTTTGATTTATCCTCTCACCAGCATTTACAATCACTTATTTTCTCAATAGTTACACAGAATTAATTAATTTCATCTAATTCCAAACATATTATCATGCTTCTAGTAATTGGTGATCCGAATACATCTTGCATAACTGAATTATTTCAACGATTGTTTGTTAGTTTGTGGACTTCATATAATTTCTATATGCTGCACCTAGGTTGATTCAATCCTGAGCCTATGTTGACTTAATATTAAATGAATATATCACATATGTTGCTAGATTCGGAATATATCGCCTCAATGCTGGTGCATTGCCTGTGCGTCTGGTTTTGGACCTATGTCAGCTTCACGTTGGGCCTATGTCGGCTTCACGTTGGGCCTATGTCGGCTTCACATTGGACCTATGTCGGCTTCACGTTGGGCCTATGTCGGCTTCACGTTGGACCTATGTCGGCTTCACGTTGGGCCTATGTCGGCTTCATGTCGGGCCTATGTCGGCTTCATGTCGGGCCTATGTCGGCTTCATGTCGGGCCAGTGTAAGTTGGATGTTGGCCCAATGTCGGTTTGATGTCGGGCCGATGTCGGGTGGAATGTCGGCTGTAGCCCGGCAAAACGTTATCATTTCGACGTCGGGCCGATGTCGGCTGCCGATGTCGGGCCGACCTGCAGCCAACATGTGCCACTGTCGGGCCGACATTGGACCGACATCGGAATGCTACCTGGGACAGAATGCATATAATCTGGCACAAATGAGGTTGCCATATTTAAGCCTGGTAATAGAGAGACATAAGCTGGTCCCTTGATGCCAATGACTGATTTTCCAGACTCATGCTAATGCTAATTGTGCTTGTGTTTGTGTTTTGCTTTTAAGATGTGTACGCATAGGGGCATGAGTTTCAGATGGGTATGTACGAGTGTGTCCTCTGCCAGTTTTAACAGTGATACCTGGGTGTTCACAATAAGTGCAACCATATTCACCATTGAATTGGTGAATGTTCTGAATGGATGCTCTTGCAACAGCATCGATGGATATGACAGGGCCTCAAACTCTGGATATTACTTTGGTATTTTTATCAGGATGTGTCCAAATGAGTCCAGATTTACCCAACACACACAGATTTCACAAAAGGCTTCAGAAATGAATTCATATTTGGTTTATCTCTACCGAACCATAATACTGCTACAATCGAATACTGTTTACGAATGCTGGGATGAATTTCACAAATGGTGCAGAGGATAGGATACATCGGCGAATTGGAACTACGAAAAACAGGGATGCCATCAGTATTCCAAAGTAAAGTCAAATTGTACCCTACAGATTGCCCCTTCCAAAGATTGCAGTACATTTTGCTACTAGTGATATCATTAACAGCATTTGACGTTGGCTGTATGCCATGAAATAGGTCGTAAATTTTGTGTTTCTCTAAGTAATACCTTAATACTCCATCTACTGAATGTTTTATAAAGATCCCTGGAGTTAATGATGATGTGCACACAGGGCAGGCCCCTGAATCACAGGTAGTATTGGTTAGTTCACCCAAATAGTTACTGTAAATTGTGCAATACTTATGTTTTTTAGTATTATTCTCTTGTGAAATACTACTTAGAACTTTCATGACCTTATATTTACTACTTGGCAAGAGATTTGGACGTGATAACAATTTATTAATTAATAGCAATAAGTCCTCCAGGGCTGATTCAGACAGTGAATGCCGAACATAAAATTCAAAAATATCAGCTACTGCTTCACCAACAGTGACATTCGTATTACCATGTAGAACCTTCAATAGGCTTGACTCATCAAAAATGCTTGTTGACTCATTGCCTGGAAGCTGAAACTTATCTTCCACTTCCGAATAATCATCTTCACAGGAACCATCGGATAAGTCAGTGGCACTTTCTCCCGAGGCTGAAATGGTAAAATGAAAAAAAAATGATTCCTTGATGAGAACTTAGAAATAATCAAAATCTATAAATATTTTTTGGGCTATTACAGGTCAAATAAGATAAATCAGCCTCGTGGACTAATATACATATATACTCTTGCACACAGAAAGTATATCAATTAAGTAGGGGGTTACTAGTAATTTTATATGAAGTTAATATATTTTTAATGGTGAGTACCAAAGGGTGCTTAACGCTGATTCTGAAGGACAGGGGCGCTGAGTTATTTTTTTAATCAAATTTCCTCTTATTTCAAAGAGGTAAGTAATCAATTTTCGATTAAGTCTCCAGTTAACACGTGCATGGATTTCCAACTTACTTTCACTGTAAATAGTTTCCTCATTGCTTCGGAAGTCATCCACGGTTGGCACATCTTCGGTTCGATCTTGGACTGAAGTGGAAGTGCCTGCATTTTCAGAGTTCTCTCGAGACCTCATTAACTGCGACCTCCAACGTCTCAGGGTTGAACATGGAATCTTACAAAGGAATAATGTTAATGTAAAAATACCTGAGACAAGTACAGCGGTGTAGGTATAATAACCCAAAAACATATTAAGACTTGGTACCGAAATACACAATACTTACCGAAGAATTTTCATCTGATGTATATTTCTGATAACGTTTCCGTGTCGATGGCAGCATCGTAGATGCTCTTCAGTAAGTGAAGAAGTAGGTTTTGATCCTTATTTTATCTACAATATTAGCAAACAGACCTACTTGCACTTTTTTTATTACTTATGCCACGGCAATCAACTACCCATGAACATGGATGCGCGTTCGTACAACTAACTATCAACACTATCAAGCGATCAAGCCTCTCGAGAGGCACCGGACCTCAGAGAACAATTGACAAACCTTGTCCTGTCCTCTGCTTACAGTACTAATCTCCTCACGTACTCTATTAGCATGTTCTCTGAAACCTCTTTCTCAGTTCTTTTTTCAAATGAACAGGTGCACTATTCCGTCGCCCATCATCATCTCCCATTCGAATTTTCCTCTAAGGGAAAACAATGGGGAAGGCAGAGCATTACCCATATCATCTAAATCGATATTTTGTTTCTCTTCCCATATGATAGCCTCCCAGATTAAGGCAACACCCTGACATCCCATAGTTTTGCTCCCGAACCCATTGATTAAATTGGTCACTTTTTTAACTCCTGTTTTAAACATTTTCCCAGCATGACTTCACACATATGAATTTTGTAAGTCTCCGGAATCTGTGAAAAATAAATTATGCTACGTGAGGCAATGGAATTAATTTCACATTTAATGCTTAAATGAGTTTGAAATATTATTTTTATCTCTTCTTATTAAGAAAAATAAAAATTATTCACGTCTTTAAACACCATTCACATTCTAAAGCCTTAAATTCCTTATTTTACCTTTACATACAGTTAATTTGAACAGTAAAAAAATGTTGGCATAAGAAATTTTTGATGGAATCTTTTGCAAACCCTTCATGCACAATTTATATTACAGCCAACCCATCCCTTACATTATGAAAGTTGTAAATTATTACAATAATAATGAGTGCAGTAAAAATGGAAGGGATATTTCTCAATGTCATCTCCGTTTAACCTGATGCCATACTGCTGGGCTGACAGATTGATTTCTGAGTTTGGTTTCCTCCTTACTGCAGAATTAAAAGATGAAAGTAAAATACAATCGTGTAAATTAATGTTTCAACATACAATTTCACATCGGAAATACGCTAACCTTCTTACTTTACCTTCCAAAACCCATGTTCTCCTCCAAACTCTCCCTATCCTATTTGTACCACAAAATTGAAAATTTTGTTTTCGGATAACAGAGAAAGGTACCTCAACAGCAAGTCTTTCTTTGATTATGGATAGCCATACGGTAAGTATTTTAAGTTTTCCTAAGTGTTAAACTCCTTTCACGTTCGATGTGACCCATTTGTAAAGTTCCTCATCAAGAGTCTGAATTTATTTCATATAATTGAGCTTCAGACTGGGATGTGTGATTTGTCTTCAGTGTCCCTTTAAACCCATCACTTGTATCCTTTCCCTGAGATGTGGTACAGAAATGCCATTCAGCATCGACTCCAAAATCTTGGCGATGCAACAATTTCAACATTTTGTAGCGATTCTTATATTGAGTCCCCGCAACGCCGAAAAAGTAAGATTTTGGGTAGGTTTAGTACACTTGTTACACTATAGAGCAGCATCTTTTGAAATATTGCGTTATTCTTCATACAGTCTGAAATAATAACCACACTGAGGGGCCCACACTTGATCGTTCATTTTTCTGTTGTAACTTGTAATCGAATGAACCGTAGCCTTGCAGTTACTCCAGTGCACACATTTCACTGGATCTTGGTACAAAAAAAGAAAATTTCTTGGAAAAATCACCCACAAAGAAAACTTCACATGATTTCAGGTTGTCTCAGACTCCCAAGTAATATACAATTTGCATAGGAGCAATATAGTCATGCCGTCGTACTCATATAATATCCACAGGGAAAACCCCGCAGAACATTTTTAGAAACTTAATCCGAGTTGTTAAGGTACAGATATCTTCCCGAGTTCATTGTTTGAAACATTTTTCATCATGTAAAGTGGGTGTGGAAAAATTCAGCAAGGTGAAAAAGATGGCTTAGGTAACAGGTCAGTAATAGTGTACGAGTTAATAATAGTCAGTGCCTCCGAGGACAACTACCAGAGAACCATATGGCGCAGATGCACCTTCATACGGTGCTACTTTATCAAATACATCTTAAGGGTCTCAGTAATAGGCATGTATTAGTGCCACAAAATAAAGCAGGACTAATGAAATATTGAGAAGAAAACTGAGTCGGTACGTCCAGGAAAAAATTCATTAAGCAGTTTGAACAAGACTTTGAAATCGTTGGATCAAATATCTGCTACCGCTAAAAACTCTTCAGATCAAGTAAATATCAATTGAAGAAAACGTAAAAACAATCATTAGTAATGGAAGCCGAGGACGAGACAAGGTTTGCCTATTGTTCTCCGAGGCCGACCACCAGGGCCGGCGACAGGGGGGGGGGGGGGCAAAGGGGGCAAATGCCCAGGGGCCCAGGCCATCAGAGGCCAAAATATATTAATTGAAAATAAAAATTTAAAGTATGAATAAATTTAAATGCCAAAAGAATACAAAATTTTGTTGTTTAAAAGGTGAAAAAAATGAATGAAGGTAGAGCGTGTGTCAGTGTGCAACATAGGTGTGCAATAGAGAAGTATGACTTAAGCATTGTTGTTGTGGTCATCGAGGGTTTTGGGGCGATGGGGACGATAGAGCGAGAAGCACGGGTGCTGTGACTCACCTTCCCTCCCGTTGCCGCGAACATTCGCTACTCAGTGACATATTGTAACCTGAACGACAAGAAACCCCATCCCTCACACCCCACATAAAGTCTATTGTTTACTTGTTAGTGGACTGTAAATAATAGTTTATTCTACAGTCAAAGAAACAGATTATCAGTAGCAAGCTACACATTCTAGAGTTGTGTCATTGGTTTTCTATACATGAGTGCCCATACACAGGGGTAGGGAGGGACCACGGCCCCCTGACGAAGCCTCCCAGTAAGGATTGCAATCCCAGAGAGATTTCTCACTTACGGGATCATCATCAAACGTTAGACAACATTTTCTGGAATTTAGTCCACCTTGTTTAATGCTGGCGATCACTATGTATTTAACACGCGCACCGTAAGCTCATTTCCATTTTTCTTATGTATTACAAATGATGACAAATTACTTATTACAATAAAATGTATAAGTCAATGGACTCAGACATCTAACATGTTGCATTTCATATTCAAGAAAACTTACTTATTAGCACTGCCTGTTACCGAAAAGGTGTACGTCAATCCCAGAATCCCAGGATTCGTTTATACTAAATCCCGAGATTTCGGGATTGTCATTTCATCCGGGATTGCAATCCTTAACTCCCGGGTAAAATAAAAACGGGAAGCCAAAGAATATTTTATATTTAAAATTTTGTGAATATATACATACATATTTCAGAAAGTTATTAATTCTTAAACATGATGTATAATTTATCCTTCTGAAATTTTTCTAAATTTTTTCCTTGTTTTACTTAAATAAATTCAAGGCCCATGCATTCACTGCCATGATTTTGTGAGGTTTTTGTTAATAGAAAGGAGAGGAAGGAAACCGATGCACAGTAGGCTGAAATAAAAAAAATGGATGAAATTCCAAAATGGCTTTTTTGGAGATAGAATCATGAAACTTGGTACAAATACTCATAATTGATTGGCAACCATGGAATGGCATCTCATTGCCATTCCATGGAGTGGAGCTTTTGGTTGGTCATCAAGAAAATCTACTCAAATCTTTCATTTACCCTGCGTTACAATATGCATATCCCTGATTTATACATCACATTAGACTTTATTCATCTAGGAAAACTTTAATTTCTACTTTACTTGAATTATGCACCCATCAAGGAAACAAACCATCGAAAATAGCTTAATATTGAGGCACAACAAAATACAGTAAAACCCCTTATTTGCACTTTTCTAGGGACCCCAGAAAAAAAGTGCAAATTGCGGGAAAATGCAAATAGTGGGAAATGGAGAATTTTCACTTTTACATGCGTACTATCTTGGGAAATGTCAAAAATATAAAGCAAGCTGATAAACTGAAACAGAGGAATTGTATTATTTATTTCTTTAACTACAGCTCTCTTCATTTACTGTGAATAACATGAATTGATTATTTTAAATTAATAAAATAAAAAGCAAACTATTTTTCTCTTTCTCAAGCATTTGCTCACTGCAGTTTCCACCTAACAAGAAATTCCTTAGTGTGTGAACAGCACATGCTGTGTCATGGTATGAAGGTAAAGGAGTCTCTTCATCCTCTGTGTCCTCCTCATCTGCATCTTCCTCCAGGTGTTTACCCAAAATGTCATCTACACTCTCTACGGCAGTTGTTACAACACAAGAATCTAATTTGACAAACTCCGAGAAAGTATAATTTGTCTTAAGAAGATTCCAGTCATTGTCTATAGTATCATCATCACAAGTAAATTCAACTGGAATTTCTTCGCCACTATCAACATGAAATCCTGCTCTTCTAAAGCAGTTATATATTGTAGAGTCCTTAACCTGTTTCCAGGCCCATGATATATAGTGAAAGGCATCCAGTACACTCAATTTGATTGTCTTTATGTCCCTACCACAATTGCAATGATATCAAGTTTTGTACAAACATTCTTCGATAATGCACCTTAAATGAGTGAATTATGTATTCTTAAATCCAATGGTTGGAGCAAACTGGTACAGTTTGCTGGAAAAAATTTTAAATGTACATTTCTTAAGTGTACATTCCGTGGATGGGGTGGGCACTGATCAATAAACAGCAGAATTTTCCTGTTCTGCGACCCCATTTTTGCATCCAGAGCAAGAAGCTGATCCTCAAATATTGCTGAGGTCTTCCATGCTTTAGTATTTGTGGTGTATCTAGAGGGCAACTGTTTTACGCGCTTGAAACACCTAGGACTTTTTGATTTGCCAATCACTAGTGGCTGAAGTTTCTCGCTTCCATCTGCATTTGTGATTAATAAGACAGTAAGTCTTTGTTTACTAAGGGACCCTCCATGACATTGCTCCCCTCTGAAGCACACTTTTTTTGCTGGCAGCACATTAAAGAATAATCCTTTCTCATCTGCATTGAAAACATCTTTTGGGCTGTAGCCTTCCAGAAGTCTAATCAGTTCAGATACTTTCCACTGAGTTGCAGTCTCAATGTTAACACCTTTACTTTCACCACTCACAGTCTTGTATGCAAGATTGTACCAATTTTTGCTAACCAACCATTGGATGCCGTAAAATCTTCGATTCCCGATCTTGTGGCGATATGAAACGTTTTTTCTCGTAAGATGACGCCATTCACAGGGACATTTTATGGTCTTGCACCTAAAAACCATTTTTTCAGCATTCGTTCTAATTCTTCATACCTATAATTCTTTACATGTTTTCTCTTTTTAGACAAATTTCCACACTGGTTTGCATGTTTTACAATCGCATCATGATTTTTCACTATAGTATTCAATGTCGAGACCGGCAATCTGAGTTGCTTCGCCAGATCAATGTGGGTTCCAATATGGGCATCGATCGAAGTTGATCAACTTGCCCTAAAATTTTCATTTTGTTCTCAATTGAAAATGTCCGTTTTTCACCTCTCCTTTCCATTTTCAAGCAGGATAAATTCTCTTTTCCGTACTAATTGAGGGAAATTACCCTCCATTAGTAAACTTAGCAACACACGAACATACACGAACACACGACAAACTGTCGTGCAACTTCATAATTTTTAAATATTATAAGTATTTGCGATGCAGTGTGGCTTGAATGGGATAATGCAAGTTCCAGTAAGTTTTATATTTAAGTAACCCATCATTGTCATTACTGTTGAATCAAGTCTTCGTAAATGATCCCAGTTGTCGGTCACGTTATATAGTTCCGGCATTTATCACGTTTCGTCACGTCTGGTTCAGAAGTCGCTGTCATTCGTAATCATATCAAATTCTGTACTAAATCAATAATGTCAACATTCCGACAGGAGTTCTTAACATTGTATTTATTATTAGCTGGGTAGTCCTACAATACATTCATTTCATATCACGAATCTTTTCCTCGCGGAAGATAACGAGATGACGTAGTTCAAATTTCCGACACTAGTGGCGTTGTGCCCCGCCACATTCAAATTCTTCCCGAAAATAGTTCTCGTTACTGCTCTCTCTCTCTTGTATTTTTAAGTACATATGTACGAAAGGATGCCACAAGATTGTTTGTAAGGGCTGATATGCACGAGTAACTGTTTTAGTCGGGAAATTATTTTTTTGGTAAGCACATCATATTGCAAATAGCGGGAAAACAGAGAAACACGCGGTGTAAATACAGGGTTCTACATACGTTGCAGAGATAGGAAATTTGATGGGACCCCAAAAAAAAGTTGCAATTTGCGGGAAAACGTAAATTCCGATAACGCAAATACGGGGTTTTACTGTATACTACTCTGTTCGTCAAAACCCTTAACTTACATTATTTTTACCCATTCCCTGCTGTTGTGTTTGATTCAGAGTGTTGTAGTGAAAGCAAAGCTTAGTAGAAGTGATTACTCTGCATTCATTTTAATTTGGTGGTGATATAATTATCTCCGTATCTCTGAAAAGATGGGAGTAATTTTGGACATGCTGGTTTTGAAAAAAAAAGAAAAGTACATTTTATTGCGACTTTTTATAAAATTTTCAAGTTCAAGTAAGTCCTAGTTTTGATTATTGTAAAATGAAAGTTTAAAGTGTGTTACACCATCAAAAATTTTTCATTCTGAAATTGTTTCCCCATTTCATTCCACTGACATGTGTTTAACTAAAAAAAGGGACAATGTATAGTAAATCAAAAGATAATGTATGAAACTGTGCAAGTTTCTTCTGCAGAAAAAGCTGATAATCAGGTTGGTATTAATAGTCTTGGTTATAAAATAACCTGAAAGTTCGCAGATCTGGTTTAAATTGAGTAAGGGGGTTTACCGGGATTTAGGGGACCCGGACCACTCAGTTGCCCAGGGGCCCGAAATTCCTGTCACCGGGCCTGCCGACCACTATAAAGCCAGGTGCCGCTCTTCATAGATTCTAAGACTGTGGTCACACCTGGGCGAAACGAAAGGTGATATGCACGGGCAAAGAGTTGGTATGCTGTTAAAATTAGTGAGAAGAAGATGAATGAGAAAGATACCGAGATCTGAAGACACCAGAGTACCATAACTTTGGCTGGTACGCGGGCACTGTGGTGACCGGCGGGTGTCACGCCTTTACTCAAAATTTTACTCAATATTTTTCTTTCTTAAATGAAATATTACTCCTGACAAACTTTTTTTAATTTGTAGAGGAGGGTTGTGTCTATAACATATAACAAAAGGAGCGAAATCGAAGGTGTAGGCACATAGTTAAAAATCGATTTGAAACTTTAAAATTGTTATAAACTTTATGAAATTGCTTATATCTCACAATATAATCCCTTATCACATTTTCCTAATTCAAGGCCTTTAAAATAAGCCTGCAAACATGTAGGTAGCGCAAAGAGACCGAGATATACCGTAAACATGTAGTAACTTTTGCAAAATTCGAATTTTGCGACGTTGCAATATTTCGGAAAGTTTCGTTTTTTTTACAAAACGACTTTGGGGTTTTAATTTTCTCATCAAATGGAGCCATAATGCCAAATTTGGTCAAAATCGGTGACCCTAAGGGCAATCACCTTGTCGATTTGACATGGAATGACCCATGGAGCTTACCAACTTGCACACACTTGTATAAATATATGCTTGTATGGGTAGTAATGAGGTGGTTCAGCAGCTATTCGTCATGGGAATGTCACACAGCTTTCCAAGTATGTGTATGTGTACACCATTTAACGTAGACAGGGTGTCCACAAAAGTCAAATTATAAAATTCAAGCATAATTCAAGGTTTTCAAGGCTAAATTTATAAAAATTTCCAGGCTGATATATCGTGGTTCTTGTACGAGTCAAAAGTGATGTTTTTCAAGTTCAATGTAGAATATGGATTTTTTGTAGTTCAACCCATAGCATAATATAGATAAAGTAATTAAATAAGAAATAAGAGATAAATTAAAGTAATTAAATATGTAGTTTTATTGGTAGTAAGAGACTCTTTGTTGGTTGGGAAAGATAAACTACTTTTTGATTGAACACCCTCTTTCTAAATTAGCATTTCCTTGAGAAATTACAAATTCTTCCACAAAAGAAACTTAAAGAACCAATTGGCTAAAGTCTTCAGCATTCAACCACTGTTCTTGGAATGATGATTTTCTATGTTAATATTTTTTGCCATGCTTTTCTATTTTAAGTCTCAAAGCCTCAATTTTCTGTTCACTCAATCAGAATGTAACATTTTTGTACCGGTAGACTATATAGAAAAAAGTGAAATCATAACAGTCTTTAGTATCCTACACCATCTTTTTCTAACAAAAAGTAATGTAATAAAAATCCTTATTCAAGTAAGCGCATCCTGAATATATCTAACAAACATCAACAATTAGATTTCTCAAAAAATTATAGAAAAGTTTGTAAAAAATATATTGCAAAGTCTACCAGAAAGCCAACTTAAATTGTACTTACAGTAAAGTATCCAATCACATAAAATGTGCAGTTAAAAGAAACAAGTTCATTTTCATTAATAAAGGAATTATTTTCCAATTATTAATCAAATCCTTGAATGCTTTCAAATTCTTTTTTAGAAACATAAAAATTTAATGCGGCCAAGAGATCCCATTTATGGAATATCCGGGGATTCCATTTTTAAGACGAAAACATTATTATAGAATATTTCAAGCTGCTAAACTGGTAATTTTGCAATGTACACCCGTCCACAATAAAATGTTACCACCTCGGAGGCCGAATTTTTCTAAGTCCCGAGTTGAAGGAGATTTGACAACACTGTCCCTTGGCGCAGAGTTTAAATGCCCAGAGCTCTCGCTGCTCTCGCCATTTATTGGGGGTACCCTTCCCCCGAGAACAATTCCCTTTTCACACTTTTTCAAGTGAACAACCAGGGCAGACCGCCTTGACTCAAGACCACTCTTCTCAGTGGTCATGCTTGTCCAGGATATCTGCTAGAAGACGAGTCGCCCGAGACACATACGTACCCGTGGTCACAGAACGGGAGAAGGGGCACGATATGAGTTCCAATCACTTCTCTCCACATTTCTACTAGAAAAATAATAGAAAATGACACTCGCTTTATAACCTCTTTCGAAAATACCTAACATTTATTCCGAGACCACTTTGGAGTCCTATGACAACCGGACGATTTTCCGAGGGTAATGATTAACGTGCTAAATGGTCGTTGCGCTTCCACGGGTATTATAAGACCGTAATATATGCAATGTTCTGGTTGAAATTTTATGTCCTCTAAACTTAACACTTCAAATGCCTACATTTATTCATCACTAAGTCACCAATTAACTCAGGTTCATCCAACGTTCATGTCGCAAAACGTAGGTGTGAAGAAAGTCTTAGGAAGGTGTAAACAGAAAGTCTTAGGTTTATTATTCCGTAGTTTTTTTCAATTGATCACTACTTCAACTGCTCATGTATTACGTCTATATGAAATTAGATCAGTTGCTAATATGATCTTCAGTATTTTTGTAACGCTTTAACTCCTGGAACTTTATTCAAAAGCCATTAATTTCTGAAAATCAATAGCTATCGGCTTACGTGGGCCGAGATTCTTACAAAGTAGAAGTTTTTCCAGCCTCATTACCTAATTCTCTCTAAAAGACATTTGCATAAAACGGCTTAATCAGAGAAGCCTTTGAGCGCTTAGCCGATATACCCTACCTTCGGAAATAATTCCGATACGTTCAGAAGTCGGTCTATATTTTTTCACCCTCAGAAACATTCCCGGCATGTTTTATGATACCCACAACCCCAAACAGTAAGCAGGTGGTGAAAATAGAATCAAGACAGATCACAACAAAAAAAAACTCATCCGAGAAATGAACTATAGATCTACAAATGTGCTGTTATACGCGCTATTCCAAGCAAGGTTTGAATTTGGACAGGCTCTCCATTTCTTCACATTTCCACCTTCCGCTATTTAAGTAGTGTATTGGAGAAAAAGGGGTATAGCAGCATTGATGACAGAAGGAGGACAGGAGGAGAAAGAAGATTGTATTAGCAAGATAAGCTTTTAGTCGTAGACGTGAGCTGTTGACAGGGGTGTTAAGTAGGGAAGTAGAAAATACTAGCGAAAAGTTTGATATGGAGCGTGGCACTATATGACGCTCGAACATAGGCTTCGTGGAACGAAGATGGAAATATACTCAGAGCTTTTAAGATGTGAGTATGGAGAAGGATGGAGAAATTGAAGTGGGTCAAAAGGAGGACAAATGATGAAGTATTAGAAATGGTAGGAGAGGAAAGAATTTTGATTGATCAATAGAGAAGACGAAAAGGGCTAGGGTGAATTGAAATATGTGATTAAGTGAAGAATATTGGTTAAACGGGGTAGAGTGAGGCGAAGAACGGGTACCTTGGATAAAATGATGGGAGGTATAGGGGGCTGAAGAGGGACAGTGTGTGGAACCAAAAATAATGATAATAATGATTCTCATCACTGCAATCACATCACGTGTTTAATTCCCTTGGAAAATATGAATTGATCCTCACCTAGAATTTCATTGCTCTCTTTTCCATACATCGATTGATGTTTATAAGCACCAACGTAGCAGCATGAGAGATTCAGTAGTCTTCGCATTCCCTTGTTACTCTCATTTTCGTTTTAGATGGCAATACAGTTTCTTCGAATACTCCGACAGTATATTCTCCTTGCATATCCTACAAGCGAGCCCATAAAAATCCTCCGACCTCTCTGCTCAGTAGTTCAGTAATTCCAAGTATTCCTTATAATTACGTTGAATGTGTTCTGATCATATTGCAGAATTACACGCCCTGTCATTTTTTTATATTTCAAGTAGCATATACTGCGATATGAATTGCCGATGAGTATTCATTCTAAGAAATAACCAGGCGAGTATGCGAGGATTGTATGTAATTTGAAAGAAATTCTAAATATATCCGCGATAATTTTTCCTAATATATTACCCAATTAAGCTTGGAACTTAATACTTATATGCCGTAAAGACGTTCAGTACGTCTTATCTATTGTTATCGAAATCTGCCTGTAACAGTTATAGCATTATTATTTTTACCATTTCCTATACAAGCGCATTTTTCAAGCTCTTATCTCGAATATTTTATGATCTCATTATTTCCTATGACGAAATGAAGGCAAAAACGGAGTATTTGTGAATATTTTGGGAACGCTTTTGACTAAGACATATCGACGGTGTTAATGACAACTCTTGCTTCAGCTGCAATCATATTTGGGTCGTCACTCTCTCAGCAGTCGCGAAACCTACACGATCATCTTCGAGGGAGGCCCTCGGAGCAGCAATCGAAAAAAAGGCTGCGTTTCGGGAGGCCTCACTCCTCGGAGCCGATTGTCGCAGGGCACCCTTGCGGTCCACCCCCCACTGCAAAACTCTGTCCACCTTTGTCAGTCCTAAGAGAGGAAAAACCCGCCATGCTTTACCTGCTCCTTAAATACCCATTGTGCTTGGGCCCTGAAAGAGACTTGAACCGGTAGGAAGAAGACCCGAGGTGTCCTGGATGGAGTGGTGGGTGTCATAAAACGTGTCGGAGATGATTCTTAAGGTGAAAAAATCTACGCATCCGTCCCCATACCCGTCTCGGCATTATTTAAGAATAGGGCCTCAGCGAAGCGGTCCGTGGTCACTTATCGCTCATATCTGGGCATTTAGTTTTCTTGGAGAGGGAGAGAGGGGAAGGAGACATTTTTTCTGCAGGTAAATTTATATTTTGTCATCGGAAAGCAATTTTTCAATCAAAATCATTGGAATGAGTGGAAAGGATTAGAATATAATCAGAATATATCTGCGTGTATTGTTAATTTCAAAAATATTTTCGACAGAGTGAAGAGGAAAGGGTTAATGGAACTATTGCGTAAAACAGGAATTAATTGGAAGAACAGAAGACTGAGCCAAAGTTCATGCATTACCGAGAAAGTGCTGGTGAGAGAAGCGGACGGGGAATGAGATGAGGTGGTATGACAGAGATGGGTTGCGTAAGGCTGTGCGTAGGCACCGGCACTTTTTAATTCACATTCGGAGGGTATGGTGGGAGGGCTCGATACAGGTGTATAGGTAGGGGAAAGTTGATAAGGTTTGCGGGTGATCAAGCCCTGGTCAACTAGTCACCCCTTAAATCATAAGAAGACTCAAGTAATGAAATTTTGCATGCATGGAGGGTGATTTTAATTTATTTAGAAGAGAGGGGTTAGATCATGGAGCAGGGAGAGTAATGTAGTAACCCGGTTAGTATTGAAAAGGAGTATTCTGCCAACATTTAAGTCCGAAGGAGAATTACGTTGAGAGACGTTTCGTCACAGAGGGGGATAAATGACAGGCTTGAATGACTCGTCCTCTAGCAGATATCGCGGACAAGGCGGCCTCATTCATTTATTACTCTCTTTTCCATACCTTGGTTGATGATTTTAAGCGTAAGCTTAGCAGTATGAGAGATTCAGTTGCCATCACATTTCCTTGTTACTCTCGTTTCCGTTTTAGATGTCAGTACAGTTTCTACGAAATCCTCCGACAATATATTCTCCTCGCATATCCCACGGGTGAGTCCATAAAAATCTTCTAGGCCTTTTTGCACAGTCGTTCAGTAATTCCACGTATTCCTTCTAATTACGTTGCATGTGTTCCGGTCACATTGTAAAATTATCCGTCCTGTCCTTAATACACATTTCCGTTCAACGATACGAGAAAATGTTATAACCTTTGAGTAGAGGTAGTAGTACTCCAGTACACACAGTACTCAAGTACGGACTGCTGGGTTTCGAACAGGGACCTTCGAATAGGAAAACACTTAAGAGTTTTGACCAATGCATCTAAGAGACGTTCAAGCTGTTCCTAATAATCTCCTTAATACTTTTATTTATTGAGTTTTTTTTTATTTTTGCAATAGCATATACTACGATATGAAAAGCCGATGAGTATTCATTCTAAGAATTAACCAGACGAGTATGCGAGAGCGCGAGGATAGTGTGTAATTTGAAATAAATTCTAATTGTATCCGCGATAATTTTTCCTAATTTATTACGCAATTAAGGTTGGAACTTAACACTTATATTCCGTAAAGACGTCCAATAAGTCTTCTCTTTTCTTGTTGAAATCTGTATGTGCCAGTTGTAGCGTAAGTATTTTTGCCATTTACTATACAAGTGCAGTTTTCGAGCTCATCGCGCAGTCAAATATAATTCACCGATAATTTAAAAATGACACGATCGTTAACAGATATGTAAATGCTGATAACAATATTCATCAATGTTATTCATGTTATGTAATCAAAATTTTCTACGACGAAATAAAGGCAAAAATTGAGTATTTTGGAACGTTGTGGAAATGACATAGACTAAGAAATATCGACGGTGTTAATGATAACTCTTGCTTCGAGCTGAATTTACATTTCGGTAGTCACTCTCTCAAGAGCCGTAGTCGCGGAAACCTAAGCGACCCATCTTCAAGGGAGTAACTCCGAGCAGCAAACTAAAAGAAGGCTTTTTTCGGGAGGCCTCACTCCTTGGGGGGCCGACTAATTGTCACAAGGCACCCTTGCGGCCCTCCCTCTCCAACGCAAAAATCTCTCTCCAGGTCATTGAGGAAGGGTCACACCACAAACCATGGCAAGGGAAGGAGGAGGACCGAGCCTCGGTGCTGGTGCTGCTCGGGGCATTTAAAAGGACAGAGCTGCACTGTTGTCAAATCTCCTTCAACTCCGGACTTTGAAAAATTCGGCCTCCGAGGTGGTAACATTTTTTTGTGGACGGGTGTACATTGCAAAATTACCAGTTTACCATAAGACGTCTTATTTACAATAACCTTTTAAATGAAATTTGAGAATTTTCTACTCCTAAGAAGAGGTTGTGTAACTCTGATCTTGAAATTAAATTAGCCTTTCTTCATGCTACTATAAACAAATGAAAAAAAAGACTGATTTTCTCTCCAAATTGACCTGAGTTTGCAAGAAAAAGTAGAATTACATGTGGGGAGAATGTATTCTCCTAAATCAGGTAAGCCGACACTAGCATAAGTGGTAGTGGACTGCAGGTAATGAAGTTCGATTCTTATCCCTGCTTGAAATTTTTCTTTCAGCCACTGAATCAAAAAGTTATCATCCTTCATTTCCAACCTTTTTGTGTAGATACTGACGTTTTTGTACTTCTATCGTTTAAACTACCTACATTTACAAATGCGTCACTCAAAAATACATTGTAAAGTTAACATAATGATTACACAATTTTATTCTGCAATTAAAAATTTTTCCAATCCATTCACTAACGCCTAATTTTATAATTTTTTTAATTATAAATTCACATGAAATTTCTGATAATCTACTTTTTTTAACTGCCTACTAGCATTTCCGTAGGAATGCAGCATGGCCTGTATTCCTAGGCAGTGTTAAGGATCGAACTCGCGACCTGCAGTAGTACACTAGTCCTCATTTTTAACAACTACGCTATCATAGGTTCACGGGAATGTAGGCGACCCGCATGACATTCGGCTTTTTTTTTCTCGCGCATCCCTATGGAGAAAAAAGTCACGACGAGTATTTTTTTATTTTGTTTTTGTGGCACGGAAAAAATCTTCTCATTTCGTGACCAAGTTACACAACCTCTCCTTGTCAGTATCTAACATACGTACGTACATTCCATTCGCGGGGCGCATCGATCACTAAGCCGAGAAATTTAAAATCTCCGATCCGGATCTGAATTTTTACTGTCTTCGGATATGATTTCAGTAGCGAATGAAATGAAAGACCCGTGGATCCAACCCGACCATCCTTAATTTATCAATGGTACATTTGTAAATCTAATTTAAACAACAAAAGTATAATAAAGTGAGTATTCAGATGTAATGGTTTGAAATTGAAGATGATGAAGAGAAAATACACATCCTCTTCTTGTCAATATCTACCGCACCTACATTCCATTCACGGGGCACTTAGATCGCTAAGCCGCGAAAATTTAAAATCTACGATCCGGATCCGATTTTATACTGTGTCTTTGGATCCGAATCCGGAACCGAGAAAAATGAAAGATCCGTGGATCTTTGGATCCGACGGATCCGATCCGGCCATCACTACACGTTAGGCATATGTTTGCATATCATGGGCTTAGTCCGATGTGCAATGAATGAGAACAAAGGGCACTTGACGTGACGCTGAAGGCATCCGTTCGACAGTGGAACAGTTGAACGTCTCCGATCCACACAGCGCTGACGATACATTGAGCCTAACTACTTTTCCGTCGTTTATTTATTCATTCATACCAACGGCAAATCCATATCTTAAAGTCATCTTTATTTATCCCATTTATAAAATAAGGATTTTTGTCTTGAATTAAGAATTTTTAAAATTCCCGGCTCAGACCAGAAAATCGCGAATAATCCACGAACAATTCCCTGCATTGAAAATTCACGAATAATTCCACATTTTCCAGGTTTTCCCGGTCAGTGGACACCCTGGTAGAATTAAACTGAAAAAATTATCTAATTGAATTCTCTTTCGGTCTTTTGGTTACTTCATAAATACTCTTCAAACTTGAGTGAACATAATATTTTGGTCAACAGTAGTGAGAAAGTTCATCCCCAAAGAAAAAACCTGAAGTGGATGAAATTAAATTATGAAAGCGATGCAAGAATTACCAGTGAAATTGGACAATAATCATATGTCAAGGAATAAAAAATTCCACATTACTGTTCAATATGAATTCAAGATGGGGAACTTTTTTATCTGCAGTTTCTATGAAAATATGACTTATTGAACTACGATATACAGAATAAAATAAATTTTAATTACGAATAATGGAAGTTACGATTATGGTGATGCCTCCCAATTGATAAGTTTCTTCCAGATTTAAAGGGTATCAGAAAACGGCCATCCAGGTAAGAGTAGAAAGATAATTAGTTTGCCTTTGAAAAGAAAATATCCTGCGAGTGATTCTTTACGAGCCAAGGAACTTGCATGTCTGATCTCACCACCTACACGTGTTCAACAAGTGACTGAGAAAGGGGATTGGCATTTACCTGTTATGCAGAAGAGTACATATAGGAAGAGCAATTATGCAATAGGGGATTGGGTTGGAGTGGTGGCTAGAGTTCTGGCCTCCTATCCCGAGGGCCCGGGTTCGATTCCTGGAAGTGGCGGATTTTCTGTGGCTAACCGGTCCCTACTCGAGTGCCTAGCGGAGGGCATTTCAGGTTCATTACTCCGTCCGTCGGATGGGACGTTAATTAAGCCGTGCTCCCTTTAGCGCCTGTCTTTAAGAGTAGGCTTATGCGGACGGCGGGTTTCTCTCCGTTCCCTGAAAACACCTACCATTACCCAATCACCCACCTATCCTAAATGGCACAAATGACCTCAGCAGTGGGTCGCCTCCGCTAAATAACATTACAAAAGCAATTATACATCTGATCATACTACTAGAAGGTTGTAATCGAATTGCCCTGCTAGGATTCACACAATTACGGAATAAATGTCTCGTTTACCGTATAAAACCATTTAGTTCCATCTGGGTTTCAACTGCTAATTTGTCCCAAGTTGAAAGGATGTTACAAACTGTCATCTCTCCAAGAAATGAGAAACTTCTACCGTTCGTATTGTCCTCCTATAACATTTAGATACATATCGAGTCAATTCATGCTTCAGTTGATGAAATGATATTACGAGAACAGTGAAATAAATACTTGCTTTACTTAGCAATAATCGCACTCGAAATAATGCGAACTCCACCTTATCTTCTTAATTCCAAACATCGTCGTTAATAACCCAAACTCTAATTACCCATCTTCCACTATCCTAGCGAGAGAACTGGAGGGACCATATACCCTCGTGGAAAACTATTGAAATGCAAGAGCACGCAAGTAAAACCCTTCCTGCTTATCGCGATCTATACCACTACACCATAACCTAATATGCACATTCCCAAGTTTACTTTCCTAATGAATGTGACAACTCTAAAGACATTATAGGTTTTCCTAACGTCAATTATATCGTATATGCTGCAAAATAGTTTCAAATATAGACAAAAGGTACTCACGGACACGGCGACGAAAGAAGTCCCCAATTCTCAGCCTTCCTCGCGCAAGTCTTCTGGTGCCAATGATCTCGGGTGTGAACGGACTCTGCAACTATCTCCCATCAAACACGATCAACAGCTGACCAGCGTTCACCTGAAAGACCAGAAAGCAAAATACTAGCCTTGGGAAAAAAACATTTCAATGAATTTTCCCCAGCCTTAGCGCTATGATCCGTGAATAACGTCACAAACATTCAACGAAGACAAAAGCAATGTTTTCAACTTACAATTTTTATATTTTAGTTCACGGCATAATTAAAAGAGGTAGAATATTTTTTACGTTCGCACGTGGGTTACACACTACCACGAGAGTGTGCGTACCCTCACGGCCTCCCTCGCATGTTGACTACGACTTGACCCACGCACCAATTAGAAGAGAGCATTAGACCTCGGTCAGTCTTCAACGACGAAGAATAGCGGCTCGGCATTCGCCTGCAATGAGGAATGAAAGAAGAAAATTTTAATCTGAATTACTACGAAAATATTGTACTGCTATTACACTGTGAATATACATAAAGTAAGTTATAAGTATGAATAACGGAGGTTAAGATAATCGGAGATGAAAAGTCTCCCTACGAAAATTGCTTACAGGTTGAAAAAGGTATTACAAAACGGCCATCCAGTTAAAAAGTATAAATGTACTTAGTTTGGCTTTGGGAATAAAAACGCGGACGCAGAATAACTGCGAAAGAAAAAAATCAGAAATAGCTACGGCATTATACCACGTGGAAAAATCTCCGAAGTGATTTTGTATTAGCATTGGACTTACCGGCATGAATTCTCATTTTACACCTCGCACCCGTTCAGCATTTCACTTGGAATCGCTGCTCGACATTTACCTGTAATGCAGAAGGACATATGAGAAAACATTACCTCTGATCATACAATGAGTAATTGGTAATCGAATTGCGCTGCTAAGGCACACAATGTACGAAATAATGAGATCACGGTAATCGCGTTGAAGGCTTCAAGTCGCCATCTCGGCTTCAACTCCTAATTGGTCCCAGGTTGAAAGGATGGTAACAAAACGGCCATCTCCCGAAGAGATAAATGAATTCAACGGGGAAAAATCTACAAGAAAAATAACCCCAGAACACAAATTCAGGTTTTAAAAACAGCTAAGTTAGAATAGGAAAAATCACCACAACAAGGAAGAATCTCGTGATTGCGTATCCACTAATTTGGAGAAAAACCTATCTCAATCTCTTCCAAGGGTCTATCACAGACAGGAATTGGAGAAAATTCACTCTCTCGTCGGATTTGGCACTGGCTCCCAAGACGCTCCGTTCCTCACCGCACTTCTCTACGGCTCGGACAGAACGAAAGAGATTGACAAAGCACTGACTAACAGGAGGGGAAGTTGGAGGGGTAAGTGGTGGTGGGGGGGAGGGGGGGAGGGGTAACGGGTAGGAGCAATGGGACGGTGGTTGCAAGGAAGGAACTTGGAAGGAGAAATGGCGACGGCCGATGTCGAATTGGGCCTGCTACCTCTTCGCAGAGGAGGATTCTACATTCGCCAGTTTCGCTACCGTTCTGCGTGCACCCTCCCCACCTGTCGTAAAGCCCTGGTTACACGATACATTAACACGTACAAGTTAATGTCTAAATGAATGAACGCGAGAATGAACGCGAAAATGCACCGTGTAACTACACCAAAATGTACAAATGAATGAATGCGTGAACAGAAAATAGAACCTGTTCTATTTGGTTCATGCATTCGCACAAGTTGAGCTGAAACCATTCACGCAAATGTACATAAACCCGTACGTGTTAATGTATCGTATAACCAGGCCTTAAGGCACGGATTGCGACGAAAGGAAAATGCGGAGGCACGACTGCTTGTCGAAGAATTGGCCAGGACGCGAGACAGGAAAACGAGAGACGAGAGAAACACTCAAAAAGAGAGACGTAATACACTAACTTTGGATAATTTTTGGGTTTCTTCAAGCCGTCTTCTAGACTGCTGAGATGAGATTGCCCAGCAAGCGTGCCTTGAAGGTACGTTTGCATGGGGGGGATGGGGAAGTGGTGGGAGAAAGGTCTGGAGATGCTAGGGTAATCGGATTATTCTGTCTCCACTATCTTATCGCCCACCACGGATTCTGGGACGGGTGCCGGAGGATCGAGGAGAGAAAGCGTAAGAGAGAGGGGGATGAGGAATAGGAGGAAGGGGGGATCGATAGCGAAAGGAGGGGGCCTCTTTGGAGGAAATGTGCGGAGGTATCGGAGATTATACGGGGGAGTTCAGTTTTTGAATACCCGGGAAAAATGTGGTGTATTGGTTCGCTGTGTTTCGGATTTTTCTATTTTTCGGGGTTAGAATTCGATTGAGATAGGTGGAATGCGTTTTTTGAGGAGCGCATCCGGATATTGTCTTTTGGAGAGAGAGAGAGGGGGGTGGCGATAGATTATATAGCTATCTAGTCACTCTTTAGTGCTGCAGATTAGGTAACTACGAATGGGGAGATAGTAGGGGATGGAAGGCTTGGTTGGGTTGGGTGTCAGCTTCCATAGTGGAGGTTGGGTTGGTTGGCAGCTTTCATAGTGGAGGTAGGGTTGTCTGTCGGTCGGTTTTATATGAATGGAGGTGTCTATTGCATTGCTGCTATTGAGTGATGATCTCTATGTCGAGGAAGGTGATGTACGTGTCAGAAAAGGTTTATGTGTGAAGCGGATGGAGGAGTTGAGGGTCTCGAGGAATATATTAAGTGGATCATTGTCGTGCGTCAAAATAACGAAGATTTCGTCAATGAACCGAGTCCATAGTTTGGGATCTATTGGCTGGGAGGCGAGAAACTCCTGTTCGAGTTTATTCTATGAACAGGTTCGCGTAGGAGGGAGCTATCTGGTTCTCGTGGCTGTGACTTTGGATTGTAGATGAATTTTGTCGTGGAAGGAGAAGGCATTGTGGGTTAAAGTGAAGCGGGTGAGTTTCGGTAGAAATTCGGTGGAAGGTACCTGTGGATGTGGCCGTTTGTGGAGGAAATGAGTGAGGACTTCAATACCTGATTTGTGATGGATGGAAGTGTAAAGTGAGATGACGTCAACTGTTGCCAATAGGATGTTGGAGGTAGGGAGAATTTTGTAGTGTCCTTAAGTTGTGCCTGGAGTCGCGGATGAAAGAGGGGAGTTCCTATGCCAGGGGCTTTAGGTTGGAGTCTATCTACTAGATAGTCAGATATGCGATCCGTAGGGGAGTTGCGGTTGGGGGTGATGGGGAGTCCAGGTATTCTCGATTTGTGGACTTTAGATAGAAGATAACATTTAGGGGTGCAGGGGTCGGGTGAGGAGAGATTGTAAATTTCTCCGTCTGAGAGTCTTTAGTTCTTTGGGTCCGTATTTTTGGAGTAAGATATGTTATTGTTTTTGGTATTTGGTGTTGAGATCCGAGAGTAGTGATTGATAAGATGAGCAACACTGATTTGGCGTAAAATTTCGTTGATGTGGTCTTCTTTCTTCATCACCACAACTGTGGAGCCTCTGTCCGCCTTGGTGATGATGATATTTTGGTTACGGCGAAGGCGGTTCGAAGATGTGATTTTGTGAGGGTTGAGATTGGGGGGCGGTTTTAGTGACGATAGAAAGCTAGGTTCGGATACTTTGTTTAGAGGCAGGTTTGAGAATAATTCTACTGGGTGATTTTGAGACGGTGATTTGAATTCTTTGTCTGATTTCTGGCGGAAATTGTCTATTGTCAGGTTAGTGGTGGGGTGTCTTTCGTTTTATTATGCCAGAAGGCTTTCCTTCTGAGATTGCGGCAGAAACGTATCACGTCAGGAGTCACTAAGAAAAGATTGACCTTGGGGGTGGGAAAAAACGTAAGGACCTTGCTAAGCATACATACGCCGCGTAGTGGATGGAAACAAAAAAGCAGCCTAAAATCCAAAATGTTGACATTTCATCAGCACAAAAATGATACACCCTGGTAGTAGAATATCTATAATGTAGGGAACTTTTGTGCATCCGCTGACCAAGCAGAGGCTGTTAAAATTGAGAAAATATCATCAAAATTCAACTCGGCATTTTCCGCAAAAGTCAAGTTTTCACTTTCGCTCTTGAAGTCTTCAGCTATTTACACGGAGATTTTCAAGCATACTTTCGGAATGATTACATATTGCTTCAGACAATCAGTGGAAATTTTATTTATTTTTATTATTGTTCCTGGTTCTTATTAAACATTTTTAAAAGCTATATTTTTCACCTATTGTTTCATAAAGTGAAGGAAATCCTTATGTGGACAAGACTCAATTGAAGTTTTTATACCATTAGCAAGAGTTAAGTCTCTACCATGGAGTCTATAACCATCGTCTCTAATATAAGCTGTAAAAGAAAAACAGTTGAAACTGAACAACTGCAGAAAAAACTGGATAAGTAGATGAGAAAGGAATCAAGAAACCGTAAGTAGAGGTAGGCAGAGCAATATTTAAGGATATGAACTTAGGAGAGAAACAAAGAGAGTTAAGGAATAGTCGTAGAGATGGAAATGTGAAGAAATGGAGAGCCCGTGGGGTGGAGATATAGTCGCCCTTTGAAGGGCGCGATTGTCGGAATAATGTTGGGTAAGCGGGGAAGAGGGAGGAGAAGAACAAGTAGCTTGTATACAGTGATGGAAGGAGAGAGGTATGAAGGGCTGAAGAGGGTCATCGTGTGGAAAATATTCCTAGATTCCTTTACTAAAAATTTAGAATGATTTTAGGTATTAAGAATCGCAAAATGGTCAACAACAAGGAATGGGGAGACTACTTGGAAGATCTCCTCACATTACCGACTCCACCACTTTTCTCTTGGTCTCTTTGTTTCTCTACCAATTCTGTTGTTAATCTCCTTATTTATCTCCTTTTGCAGGGCTGTTTACATTTTTCCATTTCCTTCTTTCCTCGATCCTTTGCATCATTTCTGCTGCTACCCATGGTTTTCTGATCCTCTTAGCGTCTACTTTTCCAATTGTTTTCTCAGCTGGTCTTTTTATACCCTTCTTTATTCCTCACCCTTCATTTATTGTTCTACTTCCCTCATGCATCTACCCAAGCTCAAGCACTTTTTTATTCTCTTTCCTAATTTCAACCTTTTTAACCTCATCTCATATTTAATCGCCACCAAGTTATGGACAGAATCTGCATCTGCACTGGGAAACTATGCGAATTCTTCACGATGTTTCATAATCTTGCCTAACCATGATGTAATCTAGATGGTATCTTCCCGTATCCCCTGGCATTTTCCATGTGTACTAGCGCCTGGGGTGCTGTTTAAACCAAGTGTGTGTGATCACTAAACTATTCCTCCTATAGAACTCCACTGCTTTCTTGCTGCGGCCATTCCTTACTCCCAGCCCATACTCCCCTACTTCACTTCCATCCCTCCCTTCCCCTACTACAGCGTTCCAGTCTCCCATAACTATGAAGTTCTTCCTGCCCTTAACTTCCTTGATCACTAATTCCAACTGGTCATATAGTTCGACTACTTTCTCTTATTTATGTCCCCCTGTAGGCATTAACCAGTGGTAAGACTTCATTCGTCGGCATCGCTTTGATTTCGACAACCAATATTTTATCGCTTGCCTGTTCCACATTCAATCCTTTTCCCCTCATGTTACATTCAGTACAACTGATACTTCCCGCTGGCTCTCTTCCCCTCTGCTGTAATTGCCCATCTTACTTCGCTTAATCCCAACAAATTGATCTTTCCCGTCTGCACATCACGCCTAATGTTGTCTAGTTTCGCTGCCCTAAGCATCGTCATAACGTTCCATGTCCCGATTCTTAGCATTGTTGCTCCCTTCTCTGGTTTATTCGTTGCTACTGCTGCTGCTGCCGTTGCTGCTGTCTTTCTTTCCGTACAAGGATTTTGTGAGATGGCGACCGCGGAGTCCTTGCTTCCTATGCTGCACGGTAAGAAACCCGCCACTCATTTGGACATGGGCCCCGTAGTTGACAGAATTCAAATCTCTGTTGTTTAAATCCATTGAGTTCTTTGGAGAGTTTAATTGAGATGGTGAAGTCTTCTCGGGATTTCGCTTCCACGGTCACCAACGCTTCCACGGACGACTCGTCCATCGTCTTCAGGGTGAGTGAGTTAATTAAAGCCGTTGAGACGTATCTATAAGCGGTTACAACAATCAGTTTACTCCTGATTGGCCGGAAGGATCTTCGAAATTTGGATAAAAGGAGAGGTTCTATCGTTTATTACCCGAGAAGAGTAAGACTTTCTCGAGAGGACTTTCCCGAGAAGACGTCACCAGAATAATTCGCCAGGAAAGAATTAAATCATATTTTAATTGAGGTTGCCTACCATTGCCTACCTTTTTAGTGATAGCCCGCCCCCCTGGGGTCAAACGCCTTCTCTCAGCCGCCTCACTAACAGAAACTACGAGTACGGTACGTGGACTACCTTTCGTCAGGCTTCTACCCTTCGAGCTATCTGACATGAGTGACCCTACCAAGGGCACCATTAGTTGCTCTCGCCAGTGCAGCTGTAGGAAGGTAGGGTTTTTTGATAAAACGATGGGCCAACACGATAAAAGCCATGAATTGTTCTCCAAATTACTCCATTGTAAACTGGTCAATGTATATCGATAGTCGCTCTACAGATGATCCTTCTTCGCTGGTCCTGGATGTTCCCACAATTAAGTTCTCGCTGTTCTCCGAAGATATGTTTTTAACCGAGCAAAGTCACACGCCAAGAAAAACAGCGATTCGCTGGTTTCCTGGATAGCGCTTATTACCTATTTTCTCTTCTACCAACTTAAAAAAGTTATACTTAAAATCATTCTAATTTCGTACTCAGTAAACAGGTAGCATCTCGGAGGCACATAGAGTAGCGTTTACTCCACAAAAACCTGAGAAAAACTGGAAACTATCGTAAACTGTATAAGTTTGATGGCATGATAAATCAATGATTTCATGAGAGGTGAATTATGCCTTCCTTTGACTCGTCATAAAAGTAACGTGGAAAAGGAAATGCGAAAGTAGATAAGCATGTGATTATTATTAAACTTTGGTAGTAACTGAATAAGTATATGCTGGGCTACGAATCATCAAAGTTATGAATTGTCCAACAGTGTTTGCACAACAACCGTCAAAAACCGGGATATTTTAGGTTATACCCGTTGTAAAAAAATATTAAAATGCGTCTCAAAATTTTAAATTTACCGTCATAGGACGCAGTATTAAATAAGAAAATGACGATGTGATTAGTTTGACACCATTGAAAAATTGGTCATGGAAAATGAAAATAAAAGAACACAGCAATATTAGACAAAATATTCACAAGTAAAGAATGTCTTCACATAAAATACATGGAGTTCATCTGTGGGTGTCTGAAATTATATTCTTCTGCCGAAAACGCGTTATTCAGTAAGGGTTCTGGCGTTTATATTTGATAAAACAGCTACAAAATACAAAAATTTTGCTTTTTCATTTCAATTGCAATCCACTTCGTGAATCCAATCATATATTACGTAACTCTGATTTCTCCAATAACAGCTGTTTTACCTTTACATTCTTTTTAAAAAAAAGCTAATTCTTTAGGATAAATTTTTGAAAAGTGTCATCCTTTGGTTCACATTTACCATTATTATATGTACCAGCATAGTTATTTGCAGAAAAATTAAATTTTTAATCATCTTTCTCCCGACGCAATCATAGGCTGGACACTAGGGTGGGCCGAAAAACGCGAAAGTGTCCGAATCAAATTGCAATAGCGCGGAGAAGTTGCTACTTCTCACCCTGATCACAAAAGAAGAAAAATGTTTGAAATCGGAACATATCTTCCGATCGCACATCTCGTTCGAAGTTTCGAAAAATCGTAAAAAATATGCCTTTTTCGGGATTTAAAAAAATGGGCTACAGTGAATGGATTGCGTTTAAAATCTGTACGTGGCCTCTTCTAAAGGTCTTTTGTCTTAAACAAAATATAATTCCCCTTTCCCCCTTCTTTAAGGGGGGAGAGGAGTCACTCATCGCGTTCAAAATATCGAAAAAGAGTAAAAAACATGAATTTTTTTCGGGATTTTCTCTTTATGAGTTACAGTGATAGGATTGCATTCAAAATCAGCACTTGGCCTCTTCTAAAGGTCCTCTGTCTTTTAAAAAATATATGATTCCCGTGTACTGGCCTCCCATCCCGAGGGACCGGGTTCGATTCCCGGCAATGGCGGATTTTTCAGTGGAAAACCGGTCCCCACTTGAGTGCCTAGTGGAGGGCGTTTCAAGTTCAGTACTCCGTCCGTCGGACGGGACGTTAAGCCGTGGTCCCCTTGGCACCTTTCGTTAAGAGCTAATGCCGACGCCGGGTGTCTCTCCACCCATCCTCCGTTCCCTGAAAACTCCTACCATTACCCAATTATCCACCTATCCTATATGGCACAAATGACCTCAGCTGTCGGTCGCCTCCCCTAAATAACCAACCAATGATTCCCGTTCCCCCCTTCTTTTATGGTGGAGGGGAGGGGCATGTATCGTCAAAATAAGTGACCTGACCGTACGTTTAAAGTAAGTTTTGGAAACTGTCTGTCCGACTCTTACCTTCAAGAGAACGGAGTACCACAGGGCTCCGTTTTGAGCGTAACACTCTCTGCCATTGCAATAAAAGACTTAGCAGAGCGTATCCAAGCACCATTGATGGGGTTCTTCACTGTAAAAAGTAGATCTGATTTTAAGGTACAAAAGCGATCTGAATTTCAGATGCAACAATTTTAAGACAGGGTATGTTGAATTTCAGCAGTAATATCTTGTCTAAAAATAAGGCAGGTGAACGACTGAAAATCAGACCATCCAGAATCCTGCTTCCTGCTTAACTGCTCCTGTACCAACCATCCATGTTCCTGCCTCTTCCGTACCTTGCATCCGTGTTCCTGCCTTAAACCAGACAGCGCGTAAATTCAGATCGCACTGAAAATCAGATCAACTTTTTACTGTGTTGTTTGTAGACGATCTAGCAATTTTTTGCGGATCGACCAAGCTGGTCAGTGCCGTAAAGCAAATACACATAGCCTTGAACAAGCTCAACACCTGGGCCGGGCATAATGGATTTCGCTTTTCGGCAGAGAAGACGAAATGCATGCATTTCTACCGTTTGAGAGGATTACACATATCGCCGCCTTTGCGTGTGGGGTACACGTACCTATCCTACGTCCAAGAAATCAGGTTCCTTGGTATGACTTGACTACCAGTTGAATTGGCGAGGGCATATAAGATTTTAAAAGGACAGATGTATTAATACTTAAAATGTTTTAAGGCTTTAATCAAATACGACGTGAGGAGCCGACCGCTCAACCCATAACGTTACTGTACCACGCCCTAGTACGGTCAATATTGGACTATGGTTCCATAGTATACTCCTCTGCCCGGGAGTCATATTTACGACGTTGTCAAGGATGCATAATGCTGGGATACGGATGGCAATTGGTGCCTTTCGTATGTCTCCAGCATTGAGTATCTATGCAGATTCGGGTGAGCCTCTGTTGAATGTCAGGAGAAATATACTTATGTGCAACTGTGCTGCCAAGGTTTTAGCCTCAAAGGAGCATCCTTGTTTTAATATATTTTTAACCCCCGTTTTATTCATATTTTTAATATACGAACACGATGCAGAACACCACTAAGTGTGCGGCTTAAGTCTTTTGACGAGGACTACGGTATTTCGCTCCCCGAATTAAACCGAGTTGAGAATTGCAGAATATCTCTATGGGGCAAGTAAGTCAACAAGTATTTAACTTCAGCTTACAGAGATACTACAAGTCTTCCGCCATTACTTCCAAGTACCAGCGCTCTTTCCAAGATATTATTAACGCACGCCCCGGTTCGCCGCCACTTACACGGACGGTTCGACGACGGAGGGGGAATGTGCGTGTACGGTGACCTCAGTCCACCACGGAGTCATCAGGGCAAGGTTGAATCCCATGTGTAGCATATACACAGCGGCACTCCTTGCTGTAAGGATGGCTCTGCGATTAGACGCAATGCCTCCTTTCTAGTCTGCAGTGACTCCATGAAAGTACTGCAGGCAATTTCCCGCTCAATGCACCCAATTGTCCAGGATATTCAATGTAGCCTAATGTGCCTCGAGAGAAAGGGAATTTATATCGAATTTTTATGGGTTCTTGGACATGTGGAGAAAGCAGGGAATGAGGGCTTTCTAGGGCGAAGAGCTCCACACTTCACACGAGGAAAACAACGACCGTAAAGTCAAAAAATTCTTGCAAAAATATCTACCGAAGATATTTCTCGCTCTATGGTGAAGTTGGGCTCAGGAAAAGCACCAAATTCCCGCTGCTCAAAATTCCCATCAGTCCATGATACCTCGGCTGCCTTCGACTTGGCCCCTGGATTAAATGTCCGTACAGAGAGATGCTTGGTTTCTTGCCGATCCAGATTAGTATCTGTAGTATGCAGACGAGCCAGATGATCATGAAGAAGACTGGGAAGGGCATCTGTCGCGAAAATCAGTGTCAATCACTTTCTCAAGGTTAACTTGGTGGTATTACATCACAAGAGGAAGAAAAGGCAACTTTTACGATAACACTAGAATTTATTGTAATACTCGACCCGGGTTTCGATATGATTTCACATCATCTTCAGGTGATGATGATGTGAAACCACATCGAAACCCGGTTCGAGTGGTATCGTAAAATTTGCCTTTTCTTCAGACCGTAAAGTCACTCATTTTTACGATATGTGCCCCTCCCCTCCTCCATAAAAGAAGGGGGTAACCATAATAATATCTTTTTTAAAAGACAAAGTACCTTTAGTAGGATCGCTATTGCGATTCGATTCGGACACTTTCGTGTTTTTCGGCCCACCCTACTGGACACTAGGGGTTATCGAATTAAAAAACTTTTTAGTAACAGAAACGTAATAGTTTGGAAAAGTTGCATTTTAGGTTCAATAATAAGTGTGCAAAAGCACGGCTATAACAAAGTTCATCTTGGGCCTGACAAAGTAGCTAAAAATACGAAATTTCAGTGAAAATTGCGTTTAGTTTAGGTAAGTTAATTTTTTGAAGGATCATGCATACATTTGATTAAATGGCTGTTTGAATATGTTTGGATTCATTAACAACTATATCGAGGCATTAAAACCGGTTACGACGAGATATCATACTTTTAAAATTGTTGGAAACACTTTGAAATGTAGCAGTTCTATGGTAGTTTAGTTGCTGTAAATGACTCAGTAGGATGCTTAATTTAGACGACCGACGGCTCGCCTGTCCCGCATGCTACGGCATCTCCGTTGCATTTCCCCCCCTACCCTCTCCTTCCCGTGTCCAGTGGACACCCCACGTCAAACAAGCATCTTAACAATTGTCCTGAACCCTCCCCCTTTTAGAGTAACGTAATTTATGAAGGGCCTCTGACACTCAAAATCCAGGTTTCAAGGATTGGAATCGTAGTGGCGTCTTTAATATTTGACAATGTAATACGTCTGCTAATTGTACCGTTTCCTTGTGAATCTATGAAACAAATGTCGAAACACTAACTACAATACAAGAAGAAATTTAAAAATCTACATCCTCGCATCACTGTGACGGAAGTATATGCCACACATGTGGCGTCACTCTCCCGTCCATCTGAAAGTGATGGACGCATGCATAAAATATCTACATGCATTTCCATTTCGTGTTTTCAGCTTAAGATTTTATCTCGATTTTTTTGGGTTTTTCTGGATGTTTATGTATTTCATTACGTTAAAAAGCAAATGCTTACTTAAGTATGAGACCTAGATTCATTTTCAAATATTTTTCCTTGATAATCTCAAAGTTTCACAAGAAGCGTTGATTGGCATTACACTTTACCCTGAGAGGAATTGGATTCCTGCGCAAGAGAATTCAATCTTCATTTTACACAAAAAAAGCCAGAAAAAGCTGATTGTGAGACAGAGAGGTTAGAAGCTATTTTCACTGATCCTTATGAAATTTTACGAGTTTCAAACAATTTTTTTTCTGGCTAACGTTATGGAAAAATACACAAATAAGTTTTTCGGCATAATCGAAGTGAAATGTCCAATTACCTGCAGGGATTTGTCTCCATCGGAGGCGGCAGGACAGAAGAAACTAAACTTTCTTCAAAAGAGTGGGACTTCAGCGGAGCTGAAGCGGAACTTCAGAAGCTGCCGTAGCTAAATTTATTTTGCCCTCCAGAAGCGGAAAATTACTTTAATATTACGTAATATGACTTTTGACCGACGGCGGTAATATGACTTTTGAACTTGGGAAGAAATACTTGGGCATTTGGAATACATCGAATTCACGATGCTGACAAGTAAATCATTTCCTTTTCAACACAGATTTGATAAAATTTGGAAAATACAGCGTTATCATGATCTTAGCTAGTGCATGATATAATATAACACAAACACTAATATGATGATACAAACCTCGGCGCCATTCGCAGGCTGCGCAACCTCCCACTCACTTGTTATATAACAAGTGCATTACGTAACTTTCGAAGTCGCGGTTGTGTAATGGTTCTTCCGTAGTGTTGGACCTTCCTTCAACAAATCAATTCATAAGTTTTAGGTCTACCGATCAAGTTGAAATTAAATGTATTGAGATTATAGTGATGCCCGATATAAATAATATGCCTGAACAGAATGAACGCTTTAAGAGACCTGCCCATCAGACTGACTCCTTCAAGAACCCTTGTTCAAAGGTGCCTATTTTTACCTTTTATCTTATTATAAACTTCATATATCCTTTACCGTTGAATGTCTTTGATTCATTGAAACAGGAACAAGCAATGTCTTACAAGTGTCTCGACGAGAACAATTTCGATAAAGAGAGGTGCAGCAAATATTTTCAAAATTATAAGAACTGCCAAGATTTTTGGGTAAGAATATACCAATTGATGTGGATATTGGTTGAAAGACGCGACTTATTACATTGCTTCTTTCAACACGTTACAGAGTAAAATACGCAGTGAAAGGCGCAGGCAGGGAATAGAACCTTACATGCCGTATCCTGAGGAGCGAGAGAAGATTAAAGCAGAGTACTTGAAGAATAAAATAAGTTGATGCTGATAAGTAGTTAATTTACTCATATTTAATAACGAATAAAGTGTTACGATTTGTTAGCTTTAAAAAAATGTTTATTGCCTGAAGAATCTGGTGAATAAAATCAAGCTTCGAAAGAAAAACAATTTATTAGCTTCATGTAGTGCAAATAAAATGCATAAGATGCATCTCTCAATTGTTCTGCTTTGCAATGTTTTTCTGTACAATATTTGGACTCATTAACTCGGTCAAAAAGAGGCACTTAGAGCCCACACAACACCATAATTACAGAAAAATAAATAATTCAGAGATTCATTCCTTTTAAATGACTGAATTTTACATGGAGCCAGCGCACTTCTGTGTTAAAAAAATGACCAGTCACACTTGAAACCTTTGGTAACAGATGGTACAGCAGCATCACAAGTATATATCAAAGAAAAGACGATGCTTTCCATTTAAAATGCATGGTTACAATTCCTTAACTCTAGGCATCATGAAATGCTATTGCCCTCTTACATAAGAGGCCTACACATAAATAAAGAATAATGATTTTGTGAAGTTTAAAGGGGAAGCATATGCATAAATGCACACTTGTCTGCATGGCTTAACTGACACTAAGCCAACAATAGCACCCCCACTAATTTTCAGGAAAATATAAAAATAAAGATAGTATACATAAGCACAAGTTCATGTAAATCAAAACAAATAAATTAGAAAAATTGTAACAAGAACTGGAAATCACCATGACCAGCTAAGCTGCAAGTAAAAATGAGTTAACAATTCTAAATAATGAATTTAAGGCTTATACACAATTTAAAAGCACGATTATTCAACACTTAAAACAAATGGAAATATTTTACTACAAAAAGTATGCTCCACTATGGCAAACAATATTAAAAACTATAGACAATTGTTGGTGGCATTTCATATAACAGAAAGAAATGCTTCTCTTTCTCTTACCTGAGTTTAAAAAACTTGGGATAGTATTCCCTAAGGCAAGGAAAAAATCATAGCATCAATTCAACTCGCATTTAGTAAATAACAAAATTCACGATATTTTTTCAAATTGGTAAGTCGTCCGAGGGACAACACATGCTAATCAAGAGAATGCTAGGTTATAATGCAAATACAAAAACCCAAATGGAGGAGAAGTGCAACAACCGAAGTAACATACAACAATAACCACACAGCCCATGCACAATCAAAATCAACATGATAAGACATCAAGGTTTCATAAGTTTGAGATGACACCAATTGAAATGCTCAGCTCTCAAAATTTGAACATAAAAGTGAAGAACATGTGAATTGACACAAAACAAGCCGTGTCACAGCTCAATTTAAAAGGAAAAAGGACAAATAATGAACTTTTACCATGAATGTGTCTGCATATGGCACTCAAAGAGTATTTTCCAGTTATGCCACTGTATTCAATGACCATGATATCCACTGTAACTTCAGTCATTCATTAGTCACTATAAAAATAAGATCACCCACAGTCATCCAAAAACATTCATACAAAAAACTATTACACTGCAATGCTAAGTATTAGTGATTCTGTGAGATATGGCAACAATGTATTCAGGGATAAAGGATGTGTGTGGTTTTGTTAAATTTCTCTGCCACAGTTTTCCAATTCAGCACTCCTAAACTCCTTGCATTTCTCTTGATTAACATGCGTTGTCGGCAAGTAGTCATTCATCATGAGGCTTTATTTTGAAGCAGTAGATCTTGAAATGCTTGCACATCTGGCGAACCTGTAAGGATAATTAAACAACAATTAACATATTTGAAGAAAAATAGAATTAAAAATAACAATGAGCTTAATATCAGATCCTGGATAAGTTAATTTCCTTGGCATTTCTTAGCCAGTTAATATAATTTAATTTTCAGCCAGGCTATTGGTGACTCAACTGAAAATTAAGCACATGAATCATACGTCCAGACATGAGACTCACACAAAATTCACTCAAGTATACTTCACAAATACAGGTCCATCAATGTCAAAAGATGTATCAACGGGTAGTAGATAGAAAATCAAACTTTATTCATCAACTTCGCCAGCATCTCTACTTCTTTTGTTCTAACCGAGCCATCTATAGAGCTTGATTTTAGAGAGACATCTGGTGGGCTTTTTAATATATGTACTACACTAATGCAACTTCTAAATATAACATGGGACTAGGAATAATACATTGTGAGATTGAGAAAATATTGTGTGATATGGAATGAAAGACACATACATGACATTCCAGTGGAATGCTAAAGAGTCACAGGTAAAACTGGAAAACCAATACATAATGGACTAATTTGCAGTATATGTGAAGTAAAAAGGAGGAGGACTTAAAATTTTTAAATCTATATCCTGATACTGAGGAAAACAGACGTCTGCAAGGACTATAGAACAGTTAGCTTGATCTAGCATGGAAAAAAGTAGGTAGTTCATAGAATGCTGGAGAAGGGAGAAAATGAGTTCTAAGGGTTGGTTTCAGAAAAGGCAGAGCAAACCTTGATGCGACAGAATTAATGAGAATATAATAGTGAAATGAAATATTGAGTACAATCAGGATGTTTCTGTGTGTTTCATGGACTTTGATAAGAAGATTGATATAGCAGATTGGGATACTCAAGTGAAATACAGTGGAAGCTTGGTATAACGAGTGCTCCCAATGGCTGGGAAATCACTCACTATAGTGAGCGCTCATTGTATCAGAAGGTGATTAGCCTCTCCATTCCCATAGATGTTCTTACTTTCCATATTTCTTTCGTTACCTGGCTATTAGAAACGGGTAGAACGGGCCATTTTCATGCACAATTGCATATTTATTGAATATTTGCAAATCAAATCCTCCAAATTAATAATTTATACTTTGAATAATGAGAATAACAAACTGTCCACAGAGTTTTTTTACTGGTACAACTAGTTTCAACGCCATGGCATCATTATCAGGTACAACTGTCCGAGGTGTTGAAACTAGTTGTACCAGTAAAATCCTCTGTGGATTAAAACATAGCTTGTTATTCTCATTATTCATAATGGATTTCAACAATGTTACACCTAAAAGGATTGAATTCAATTTACGCTTAAGTCTTCGAGTACTAAGCAGTCCATTGGTTAGGAAATTTGGTGTGATGATTTGCAGAAATACATCATTTTACGGCAGTCGAAAATATTTCTTGCATAATTACCTCTTTCTAGCCATTCCTAAAATTCACATTCAGAAAATATGTTTCAGCGAGTATTTATTTACACAAGCAAATGCCTCTGTCGCTTGTGCTGTGCATCATGTGTTGTACTAGTGTTGCCATCTGGAGGGTCAAGAGTGAACGGAGGTCACTACTGTAAAATACTATTGCTGAGAATTATCGATGCATTCACTCAAAATTGCATGCATCCGTGAAGTCAGGAATCATAAAATAAAAACTTTTTGAATGGGATAAAGTTTAATTATTTATGAAATCATTGAAAAATATGAACAAATTAACAAATGTAGGTACCAGAAAACATAAGTATTCCCATTACTTCTGCTGACAGGAAAAATAATCGAAACCAGGATGAATCGTAAATTTATAAGGATATAAATAATTATTTGGTAACAGAAAACTTTGACGACTTCGTAGAGGATAAAAAGCATAACAAAAAAAGCGTCGAACCTTTAGCATCACACATACACACAATTCACATTAACAGCACAGTACTTTCAATTTCTATTCCCGGCTAAAAAATCATTCATCGGCTGCTTCAGTCTACTGGCAGTTGCCGAAAGCACCAACCCTTCCACTTCACTAAATTTGCTAAAGTCATCGGGGAAGCATCACTGGCCCAGTAAACGGCACTAATTATTCTAAGCGCCGGCTTTGTTTTGGCTCTAGTTGGCATAGGCTCTGTTTCTTCTTCCGAAAGAGAATAATTTCATCTTCAACTTTGTTTCTCACTGCGTTAATCGACTCCTCGTCCATCAATTACTCCTGCACTGGCAGACAAAGACAGGCAGGCTGAACTCCGCCCCTTACCCAAACCACCACTCTCCGCTATCATGTGATTGGCTAGATGCTTTTCCACTTGTCCATCTTCCACCCATTCCACTCCTATGTGAACTTGGCTTAACAAAAGAACAACTAAAAAGTGTGAGCATACGCAAGGTACCCCAGGACCAGCCGTAAATCGTCAGTGCGTGGACTTGATTGGACTTTTAATAATGTAGAGATGGCACAAATATTGTATTCTAAGTTGTAGTGGACAAATAATGCCACTAAAGATAAATACCGTGTGTTAACTTGTACTTAGCAGTGCATAACTCTCAAGAAATATCGCTCGTAATACCGAGCGTATACCGTGGCAGGAGCTTCTTGGCCTCCCTATATCCATTTTCTTTTACATGTTGATCATGGGCCTTTCGATGGAACATTGCCAATCACTCATTACTGTGAGATTCTCACTATATGTCATACTCACTATAACGGGCTTTTACTGTACTCCAGAATCCAGAGAGACATCTTGATGTGATCCTACGATTGGATAAGAGGACTAAGAGGAATGCAAAATTTGGGTGGGCAAGAATAGATTGGTGAGCTAGTCAGGGTAGCACATTGTCCCTAGTACTTTTCAATATACATGCAGAGTAAATTATTAAAGATGGATGGGAACCACTAGATGTAGGCACAGAAGTGGGAGGAGTGGAAAATCAAATCGGTGAGGTTTACCAATTACCAAGTGTAAGTAAGCGGGAGAGCAAATGCAATTGTTGTTAGATTCTTTGTAGGTCCAGTGTAATACATTTGGAATGAACAATAATCATAAGAAAATAATTATGAGATTCTCGAGGAGAATGGTGGCAAAACTTTATGCTACAGTCAGAAGACATGGGCTGGAACTGGTGGAATAATTTTTTTTAACTTAGTAGCATATCAAACAAGGGTGGACATAGTAGCAATGACGTTAGGAGAAGATTTTCTTTGGCTAAGCAGGCTTTTACTACTACCAGGAGAGAACTTATGACGAGAACCTCGAGTAAGGATGTAGAGACTTGACTTTGAGGTTTGATATTCCAAAAAAGGAATATCGAAATTCATGGAGAGAAAATCAGGTTGTAAATAATTTAGCCTTTCGTTCAATGCAGGCAACTGAATTTTTTAATAAACACTTTTGAGGGGTTTTTGCAGCGAGGATGAAAAATGGCAATTTTTTTAGTCACAAAGGTCAGCATCACTTTGGCGGTTGTTATTACAATATGAAAAGCACAAATGAAAGGAAATTTTGATAGAATATGAATTGTACTTTTGCCATTATGTCCTTTAAGTTTCAAATGATATATGTACTTATATTCATTTAAGTTATTCCAGTCAATTTACAAAACAGCGTTTTCTCCATAAGTATGCAACATTGAAGGCATGCGACAAACACCATCTTCATTTTAAAATTTGTAATGCGAATCTAATGATGTCATAACACTTGAATATGCCACAATACTTTATTTGCATTTTACATCTTTTGAAATCAAGCTCGGAATGTAGTAGGAAATGCTGAAAAACTTATGCTTTGAGCAGAACGAACTTGAGTCAATGGCAGAAGTTTAATTTTTGCCACTATTTCAACACGCTTCATACGTGGATTTTTGTCTTCTTTTCGGAGGAGGTTGAGCTTATCAATTGCTATTTATGTTTCCACCTCAGACTTTCCTATGGCCAATTCTAAGCACTTATCTCACTTTTACTGTCATGAAGGTTTGGTGCTTGCGTAGTTTTGATGTCTAGTTGACACTTGCAAAGCAAACGAACATCGCGATGAAATGCAGGTTTTTTTGGGTGCCGTTACTTCCTTATAAACATTTTCTGACCATATTATACATATTTGAATACACAGTCACATGGGTGCATGAGTCATGAAGAATGGGAGGGCAGCAGAGTGCAGCCACATTGCAGCAAAGAAAACAAATACACATCGCGTTGCTAAGTCATTTGAAGAAGGGGGATTTAAAAATTAGATGTTATTTGGATGTTTTTCACAGAACGAATACTTCCGAGTAAAAGTATCTCAAAAAACGAATAGATGAAAGTATCGAAGTACAGTAAAACCCCTCTTTTACACTTTTGAGGGGGATAAGGGAAAAAAGTGTAAATCGCGGGAAAGTGTAAATTGAGGGTAGGCACAATTTAATGAAAATAATCCCTTAAAGCATTGCTAAATGTTCTATTTTTCCATAGAATCATGTCTTAAATGAAAATTAAGTATAAAAAATGTAATTATGACAATAAAAAAATTCTTTATTAATACCAAACTCTCAGTGAGGTAGATTGTACAATATGTCAGTCTTCAGAAAGAGATCATTTTACATAGGTGGTAGCTGATAAATTAATAAAACGGAAGTACATATTCCATAAACTTCATAAAATGAAAAAATCTTCTCAAAGTAAAAATATTTAAGTCTTTGGATAAACTAAACAAAAAATGACTTAATAATCAATATAAAACCGTTAGTTTAAAAAAATATGTACCAACCTTTACTCTCAAAAAGTCTTCTAAAAATTTAAGCCAAATAACTATCTCAGAATTTAAATAAAACATTCTTGGCTGAATTCAGCTATAACAAAAAAATACATCATAAATAAATGTTCATTTAACTCCTTCTGGAAATATTCCATTATCTTTGATTTCTTGCTCCTTTTATTTGTATTAATTGATTCTACTCTCTTTTCTATTCTGTCCAACAGCTCTAATTCGTTCTCACTTCCTGCAACACTTGATAAATATAGTCGTAGTACATTAACAGCAGAAATAGCATTGATTGTGCTTTCTTTTGGTATTTCCATATCATCATCATCCTCCTTGCTTGCTACCTCTTCACTGATATGCAGGTCAATAGCTTCATCAATTGTAAGAGAGTTACTTGTTGATTATTGCTCATCCACTCCGACAAAATCCAAAAAACTTATTTCAGCTCCAAATAATGGCAACTGATCATTGTCTCCCATAGCTCTATTTTGTATCTCCTCCCCCTTCTTCCAGTGGTTCTTCACTATCCTGTTCTAAGTTGCAGTCTTGAGAAAAACGAAATCCTGCTTTTTTAAAACAATTTGAAATGTTTCCCTCATCAACTTCTTTCCATGATCGTGCTATGTAGTGTAGTGCATCGAAAACTGTGACTTTGAAGCTCCTAGGGTCCCTCCCACTGTCTATAAGATTCATAGCTTTTCTCACCAGAATCCTGCGGTAATTTGCATTGAATACATGGATTATCCCTAAATCTAATGGCTGTAACTGGCTGGTACAATTGGGTGGGAAGAATACCAGTTTTCTATTCCTCAAATTAATATTGTTTGGGTGGGCTGGGCATTGGTCTAAAAATACTACAATTTTTCAGTTTTGTCCACCCATCTTTGCATCTAGAGCTTGCATTTGTTCCTGAAAGACATGTGACATCATCCAAGCTTTGGTATTAGCGGCATAGGTAGTGGGAAATGTCTTTATGTTTTTAAAACATCTGGGATTTTTGGACTTTCCAATGACAAATGGCCTCTACCATTAGCATTAGCACCTAACAATACTGTCAGACGAGCTTTACTATGCTTTCCCCCATGGCAAGATTCACCTTTAAAGTCTAAAGTCTTATGAGGAAGCACATTGAAAAAAGGGCTGTCTCATCTAAATTGAAAATGTCTTTTGGTGCATACCCTTCAATATGCTGTCTTAAAGAATATTCCTTCCACTGTGTAACTGTCTGGGGATCAACACTGTTTGACTCACCACAAATTGATTTATACACAACATTGTACCTAGTTTTAAATTGGCTTGACCATCCGTTTGAAGCCTTGAATTCCTAACCTCATTGCCACATGTTGTGTCTTTTCCTAACGAATAACTCCACTGATGGGTATGTTAGATGCTCTGGCGCACTGAAACCATTCCTTCAAAATTTCTTCCAGTTCATCATATTTTGAATACTTATGTATTTTTGCCTCCTTGCACTGGGTCCGCATTCCACTGCACTGGTTTCAATTGGTTTTGCGTGTTTTAACAACAGTGTTCAATTGGAATCCCAAGTTCTCTGGCAAGGAAAACATGTGTACCTACATGCGAGTCAAATCTTCCCGAAATTTTTATCCTGTCTTCTATTGACAATGTTTTCCTCTCTCGTTTGTGGGCCATTTTTTGTTTTGTTCGCGTTACTTGACGCTGTCACGGAATAAGCAGGGAAAACGTGATTACGATTAGAATGATTTTAAAAAATTAATGGCAGAACTTCGTAATGCACGAGAAGAATAAAACTAAGAGCGTGGATCATCATGAAAACACCCACGAATATAAACATATAGTGTCCATATTCGTGGACACGACGCTTATAAGTAAGGTAGAATTATTCGCAGGCATGACAGTTAAAGAGAAGTGCATATCATCCTTTTATTTCACATAACTACAGCCAACTTCTTCCCGGAATACAGTTTTACGATGGAAGATACATATCCTTCATGATTTTACCGCTTAATTGTCACTCGTAACGTAATATAAGGCATTTGGGGAACTAGCAGAATTGTTAAAATTTTACCTGATTTGCCTCTTGAAGAATTAAAACGAGTTTATTACGAAGTATGAGATGAACCCAGAAATAGAAGGAATTAGAAAATTTATTGTAATTCAAAGGTCTTTCGCTTGCAAATGTCCCAAAACTTTTTCCGCCGATTTCCATTTCGTTTCTCCTATGGCTGTGATACGCTATCCACTAGAGGTCTGCACACGGTCGCAAAATACGGGCGAGGGCCGCCCGCCCTTGTGCGAGAGATAAAGAGAGAGGCACAACCCGAAGACATTTGACGGACTTTTCCGATGTGTCACGAATGTGGCCTAACGGAGAACTTGCCGAGAAGAGGCGGTGACCCGTCGGCTGAGCGGGCGCCCGCCTCCAGGCCGGGCGACCGCCCTAAGATCGTCACCGCCGCGTATCTTTCTCAAGGGTCTTAGCCGTTTGCAATAGTTTTCGCTCACTCTTTTACCACCCCTCCCCTCAGTTTGGGCGAGCAACCCGGGCACCCGCCAAGGACCCGGGCACCCGCCTAGGATGCGGGCACCCGGGGCGAACGGGCACGGTCGGGCGTCAACGTCACACGGGCGGAGGCGAACACGGGTGGGGGCGCCCGGCACGGGCGGGCGAGGGTCGCCCGGATTTCGCGACCGTTTGCAGGCCTCTACTATCCACCATGTTCCTTTTGGCGGCCTAGCGCAAATGGCGGACCATTTAAAATTTCGTAAGTGTAAATACGGGGAAGACATAACACTGTGGAGATATATAAATCATCGGGACTTGATGAAAATGTCGTAAATTGAGGGGGTGTAAAAGCAAGGTTTTACTGTATTAGGAAAATGGCCAATACCCTCCTTCGGTATCGGCCCAAGTATAGTTATAACCCCTTGATTGTAAAAGGGAACCAAAAATGTAAAAATATTTGTACAAACAAACAAAACGTCAGCGAAAACAGGAGACAATTAGCAATGGCAGCATCATGTTCAGGAATATCAGATTTGAGAAGGCCAATCAATAATTACGTCGAGCATGAAATGCGGGGAGGGGAGGAGGACTCTTCTTACTGTCTCACGAAGGGGGGTATGGGAATTGAAGATGATCTTATGTAAGATTTTGTTTACACGTGTTATTGTACTTGTATTACCATTTTAATAATCATCGTCTCATAGTTTTAGAACTGCACGTACTTACTACCAGCTAGTGTGTTCCAGCTACCTCTAGATCTGACCCTCAGAAGTTAAAAAAACACAGGGTAAAATCTTCCGAACAACATAGCCCCGGATTCCTTGTGATGAGCAGAGTACATGGTGATCATGAATTTTGGCACTATTAGGCAAATATCTTATTAAGGATAAACAAAAGGGATACATTGTATGGTTGATTCACAACTAAATAACTAAGATTTACAACTGAATGTTCAACGAATTGAAGGGGCTTATTCTATGCACATCAGCAACAGACATTAGTTTTAGTTGGTGAAATGTCTTGGTGAAGTAAACGGAGGGAAAGACTGCCCGATAAATGTAATGGTAGAAAATAACGAGAATTTCCTATCCCAGATTCTCCCCCGACCGTTACGAGAATTCCCTGACTTTTCCAGAAATTCAAAATTCCCTCACAATTCCCGGTTTACCCTAATGATCGCCACTGTTTACCCATTCAACAGTGTGATGGATAGTGTACACCATTGTGGCAAATGTACCTCATGGGGGCAATTCTTTCAGATGCTATCTTACTGCAAATCATGCATTAGTCCAATCAATGAAAACTGAAACCCACAAAGACCAACAGCTACCACAGTGACACAATTTAAGAAAAATTAAAGCACAGAGTTTAACTCAAAGGTCACTTGGGCAGATAAGAAACAAACTCACCAAATACAAAAGCCAACATCAAGTGGAATTCATACATCAGGGTAAAATGTTACATCCTATTTTAGTACCCAGAAAAATTATTTTCCTTGGGTTTAACCTGATATTGTCACTAAGGTCTCCACAGGATTTAAATCTGGGATATTTGGTTATCGGCCCAAATCTCTACCAAATAGGCTATCATACCATCAAATGAAAATCGTGCGTGAAATAACCTATAAAATTGACAACTATGGATGAAACTTACCACACAAGCACCATAGTGGATATGTGCCAGAGTGCAAAATACGGCTAATAGGTACAAGATGACTAGTTCACCATTGAGGGCTGGAGGAAGCACCATTGACATACACATCCCAACAAGAACAGGTAACAGCATCCAGTTCCAAAGTTCACACCTTGTATTGCTCATTTGACTAACTATTAGACGACACTGAAATAAAAAATATAGCACTAAATACATGTGAACAAGTTTATTGCTAAGTGATAAATTTCATACCATGAGTCTCCACACAGCATAAATGAAGGTAACAACATGTAGCTTGGCATATAATTAATATATTTAGCAGTGTCAGAGTTGATATTTCTGCCATTTAATGAATCTACATATATAAGTAGGTACTTCACTTGGTGACTGAGTATCATATTTACTTTAGGGATGTGTGAATAGTGTCTGCGATACCTCATACTCTAATACCTCAAATAGTGGAAAATATTCGATATTCGAGATCTCGAATAGTGGTGCTAAAAAACGACCTCGAATAATTTTGAATATCACTCTGTGATTACGTAGATAACTCTGGATATAACAGAGTCCTCTGGATTGCCAAAAAATAAATATAAAGTGACCTGGTGAGGGAGTAGTGTTGAGCTATGTCATCTAGAGGTTCTGCACCATAAAAGCATGCAGCGCTCTGTTATGCAAGTTGAAGACTACATTAAATTTGCAGTGATGAGGTACTGTTCTGTCTACCATTAGCGAATTGCTTACCGTAGTGTCTAGCTTATTTTTATTGTGTTTATTTTCTTCATTAATGAGATACTGCTTCTACTACATCATCATCATCCACTGAATTCACTCTGCTAAAATAATCCAGTATGCAATAATCGTCTAGCTACTTTGAAGGAAGTTTGTTCCAAGTTAAGTTTCTGTGATGATTATGTGCTAAATTTTGCATAATGATAGGCTTGGCCACATTAATTATGGTTTAAAGACAACAATTTCAACGAATGATATGCCATCAAAATTGTGGGAGTAAGAAAAGTAACTTTTCACCGTAAATAATGCGAGAAAACCTGTCATGATGCAAAGTTGAAGAGCGTTTGTATGCGTTGCCGATGTTTGCCGCTCCATACGAGCTTTGTTAAGAATATCACTCTACTTAATATATTTTCATCATTAATTTTAAAACTGTAACTTTTCTTCCAAATCTGGAGTACTTGCAAAAGTAGTTTTTAAATTTTATGCAAGAGTTTCTGAACTCAACTTGAAAGTCTGCGACACCTGCTGCAATTACTTTAAAAAAAAATAAAATTTGAAAGCATTCAATATACCTACTATAATTAGTAATAAAGTACATTTACACTGTAATTAGTAATAAATACACATTTGCACTGTAAATGTATATTTATTACTAATACATATTTAATTACATAAATAATAAATACACATTTATACACATTTAGATCCTGAATGTGTGAGGATGCTTGTATTATTAAATAAAAATCTGTAGTAGACAATAAGTTACAAATGATGTTATTGATGCATATGATTTTATTGATTTCATTAAATTTTAAATTTTTAAATAAATGAGTTAATTTTTATAATTTTGTTGAGTATATCATTTTACTTATGTAGACATCAAATATATTAGTAGAATATTTAATATGCAATGTGAATTTCTAGTATTCGAGGTACTCGAGCTATGATTTAATATTTGAATTTGATGTTAGAGTTAGAGAAATTTGCTATTCGACCCATCTCCAATCTATTAATTGCATGTAAAAGAATAAAAGCAAATAATATTTCTCCCAAAAATAATTAAATGGACGCTGGTATGTATTTGCAATACACCATCACACAATGTGAGCTTACAAAAAATGTGTATCAGCTGCAGTCTAAATTTCCTACTGGTTACAGTACTGCCAGTACTACAATATGACCAATCGATCAGCAGCAGGAAAAAGGCAACAAAATGGGGATGAACTATCGGTTCCAATTCTCTTTTGTGTTGCTGATAATAAATTTTCTGACTGCTCTGCCATATACATAGTTTATGAACACTTCCTCACTTGGGAAGTGTTCATAAACTACTTGATTAACAAATGAAACTATTGAATAAATTAAAAAGGAAACCACCATCATATTAAGCATTATCATCAAGCAGGCAAGATTAGTGAACACTTTGTTACTCATCCCACACACATTTAAACAAAAAAAACATGAACTGTTTTTAAATCCAGTTTGTTACAGCAATTACACTGGACTTCTTAATCTATATAAGAATGACCCTCTACTACCCACGTAAACCTAGGGGATCAATTGATTTACCCACAGCAGATCACTAGCCAATTGCATTCTCAGAAAACACACACATAAATAAATGGAAAGAATCATTAAATGGGGAAGCTGAGCTGGAAACATAGATACCTGTTGGTGTTGTAACTTTAGACCAATTTGACTGGCTCATCAATTTCTTGAAAACAGCTCTTCTGTTTTGAAAGACTTTTACTGCACCATTTTTTCCCTTGATTTTCTGAGGAATAATATTTGGCTCTAGCAACTTACTGCCTGTTTTTTATTACTTCTACAACCAAAATCTTATTTCCGCACAGCTATCTTTATTCACAGTTTAGTTTTGAACCAATTGTTTCTGGACATAACCCCGAACTCAACAATTTATTACAGTAAGAGAGATAGCCACCATAGCTGCCTTTCTACTCTTTTTATAGCTGACTCTCCAGCCCAAGATGTCAGGTGACAAACTATTTGACTGGGACAAAGTCCAGATACATTTCAAGTCAATTTTATCATGACAGGGCTTAATTTAACTCTCTTAGGCATAGTATACTATGTAAATGAGCCACTACTAATATTTTATAAATATGGTACTTTTAAATGACAGAATTATATAATAATTATATTTAAGAATTATGATGCTATTAATCATTAATACACACCTTGCATATCATAAGTCTATACAATATTTACTAATATTTCAAAACCTAAGAAAAAAATTAAGAAAGAAGCATTTAGAGGATAAAAAAACTGTAGAATCATATGCTCAAAAATTGAAATTGTTATATATGATACATTCATAAGAGATAAAGCAAGTTTTTTTTCCTTCAAGAGAAAACAAAGAGCTTTTAAAAGAGAAATTTCTCTAAAATAATTCCCCCCCCAAAATATGTTTCACCCACTATTAAACAGGTTCTATTTTATAAATGAAGCACACCATATGGATTCCTAAACAGATTAGGATTCAAAGCCAGTTGTCCCACTGAAGTTTTATGATTTAAAAGGAGATAAATATTTACAATGCAAAAACTGAAGAAGGGAAACTCGACAACAAAAAAATAAGGAATAAAATATCTCATAAGTGCATATAAGCTGGATAAACATTGATATAAAATAGTATGAGATGATGCACAAAACAGCCTTGCACATTAAACCACATGAAGAAATGTGGTTCAAGATGTACTAACATTTGAGAAAATCAGAATTGAACATGAGGATAAAGTGAAGGGATTAAAGGGTATTTGGAGCAATTATACTATGGAATTGATTTCAGGGCTAAGTAAATCAAAGAATTACATGAAAGTGAGAAGGATGACAAGGGAGTCTCAAAAATGATATCAGAATTTGATACAGCAGTCAGGCCTGTGAATAATTAAGTCTCCTGAAATGAAATTTTTTTCTGCCAAGTTAATTAAAAAGTGGGAAAGAATATATAAACACAACTGTACACACCCATTAATGGCATGTACTCAACTAGAAGGTTACTGAAAGACTTTTGAAAGAACACCAATATACCTATATGAAGATGATAACATTATTTATGCATAAAAATAGAATAAATGCAATATCATTTCTTTTAATTAGAATTACTGTATGCTAAAGTAAAATTTTCCAAAATCAAATCAAACAAGCAGTGGCATTTGTTTCTGTTGATATTCTTTCATATTATATGTCAATAATATGCCCACCTTACAGCAAAATTTTGCCAATTACATTAAGTTTTCCTTTTGCACTACATTATTTTATTAATCTGATGCACAAGTAGGTCCCATTTTGTAAAACCAACTTATAGGAAAACAGTAATTGAAAATATATTAAACAAGTACTTTAGTTTATGAATAAACTTGTAATTTCCAAAAGAAAAAACTTTTGAGCACTCAAAATTTCAAATTTTAAATCATATTAACAAATTCACTGAAAATCTAACAAGCAAAAGAGAAATGAAATAATAAACAGTCATTTTCTTAGGGGAAACACTGAGAATAAGGGTGCCTTGACCCTGCTAACCCTTAATAGTTTAACTGGTCAAAGCACTTGGACAGAAAGGGAGGGACATGAGGAATCCAGGTTCAACTACTGGTCTATGCTTTTTCTGCATATATGTTGTAAATACTTTCATTAAGTCTTTGAAACGATTCCTATAATAAATTGAACATTTAGAAAATTCTTGGTTTTATGTGCTAAACAATCAGCATAATTGCACAATGGGATGATGGAGCAGTGCTGTCAGTTTCTGCTGAAAACATTTCTATTTTCAGTGCAAAAGGCTTTTCTACAGTAGAAGAAGGTAGGAATATAATGGTGACCACGGTTTTTCCACATTGTTTAAAATAAAAACAACAATCCTACTTTCCTATATTTTTGGGGGTATGGAGTTTTTCCTCTTCTACCTCCTTAAAACTGCCATCAGATACTGTTATAATGTTTACTAAGTGCCAATTTTGTGTACAAAGCAGTCAAAGGCTATTTTCTTTGCAGAGGAAACAATTACAGGCTCAATGTGGGGGAAGTTATCCGTCATGGAATTCACAAGTTCTTTTTCATTTTCCTAACTTCTCTACCTTAAGAAGCACATTCATGAGTAAATATAAATACATATATATATTTAGGATGTTAAATTGCAATGTAAATACATTTTTTTAAACGAAAGAATGCATACTTCATTATGAAGAAAAAAAGGAGCCATAAACTCTTTCCAGGCAGAAGTAGAGCAGCCTGCATTTCAGTTTCTTGAACTACACAAAACTCTTATCTGAAAACCTGCCTATCATAATTTTGCCATGACTTATCTTCCCCTTCTATCCTTTCTGGATACGCTTGGAAGGTAGAGCTGTAACAAAATTTTTAACTTGCAATCAATTTTAAATACACCAGCATATTATTTTTGTCAAAATCAAATTGGAAAATACTGGTGAAACATAGGTCCTCAAGTTTTCAAAAATTGACTGCTGGGAGTTTTATGCAAGTTTTATCTCATGGTAACCAGATCAAATACTGAAGGTGATAGTACTGGTTCTCTAAATGTTGAGGAGGCCAGTACAATATGGCGAGCAGAGCAGACTGTTCCAGAATTCACACACCACATGCAGTAGGGTGGCCCAAATATTTTGACAAATACTCATAACTATGAAATAACTCATGAAAATGTTAAATATACAAACAACCTTAACAACAGTGGCACACAAGGTATCCAAACGAGTAAAATTTACAGCAACAACAAACTTTTAATTCATTCATTGGAAATGTACTTACACATATATTAGAGAAGATACTTCCAGTAAGAAAAAACACACAACGAGGATCAGAATTCATAATATCTGATGGAGAGTATAAGACCCATAGAGCAGATAATGCAAGGAAAGAAATAACAGGTATCAACGGTCTGACTGCTTCATAGAAGGTTCTCATTTTTCCTGTCTTGTCCTTGTATGACCTATGAAATAAAGAGAGCAACATGAATTAAGGATAACACATCCATCAACATCTAAAATAATGGAACCCTGCGGGCAAACAATGGGACCCCAAAATACAGCTGTAACCATACGACTGAATTTCACAATCTAGAGGTGATAGACACTGCATGCAGTCAACAAATAGGTACATAATCTGAAAATTGTTAAGTAGTAATATATTTCCTGTGGCAAAACCTTTCCCATCACAGACAACCTTCCCCATCAACAGTTAAAAATGTCTATGCAACTCTGGTCATAAAATTATAAACTACATTCACCTCAATACATCTAAAAGATTATGCCCATGGAGGTTATTCAGGTACACATTTTACACCCCATGATCACCCCACTGCTTATAAAAGGATAATCAAGAGATCGAGAATTTTATGCTACCAAGGTGGTGGTAAAATATTCAAATTGTTAAAGTCTGTCACTAAAATTCAAGGTTTTTTCAAGATCAAAATGAACAAACTCAGAGAAAGAAGGTAGGTGGAAGCCACTGTGCCCTAAAACTAAGTTTCCCTTGAACGGACGAAAAAGACCAGCAGCCATTCATTGATATTGGTCTTCAGACATGTTCAACCTTCTTATGCTAATTATACAGCAAAATTCAAAGGTGATCACACTAATTCCTATTATGTTTTAATGTTTAAAGACAGAGGTTAAAGATTAAAATGTGTTTTAATATATATCTCAACCCTTTTCCATTTTTTGCATAGAGATAATGATGTTGTTTTGCAAGTCCTTCGCAATTTCTCCAGCTGAATATATGCCACAGACTGTTTCAGTAGTTTCTTCAATGTCTTTTCTCCAGTACTTTTCATAAGTTTGGCAGTAACATCATTGATTTCGGAAGGCTTCCTTATTCATCCACAGGCCCCTATCTTCTGCCTCAAATACCAAATTGAATACTGTATCTTCAATATCATCCTTCTCAATATCATTTTCCCCATTGATTACACATATCCCTCGCTTAGCACAATATTGCCATAGAATGATTCATCCTCAAAGGTTTTTTTCACTTAGCACAACCAATTTTCCTGCTTTAACATGACTGCATATATGTAGACTTATTACTTTCAAACCACCTTTTGCTTGAGATATCAAGTAAGGAACAACGAGAAAATAGATCCGACATCATCTGCCATAAGCATGTTCGTAAATTCATTGACCCTTAAACATCAAACAAACTTCCACATTAATCACCAAATGAGTACGACTAATGGTTTTAGGCTTAACTAAGGAAGTAAGCCACCACTGTAAGGCACAATGGAACAATACGTCTGAGTGCTTTAGCGCCTCCTTGAGAGGAACTCAACCGAAAACACAATCTACACATGCCATCATCGAGTGAGTGATAGTGACTCCTAAATCTGTATAGGGTGAGGGGTAGTACTGGTCTAAGAATTAAAATTCTATTGCCCCCACTCCAAGATAAAAATCTATGTACTATGATACAAAAACCAATTTCATTTCATTCGCTTTTGTGAAGCCCCAAACATGACATCAACCTCTAACCATCATCACGGGTTAAGTTTTGGCCCATACAACATTGGGATAATAAATATCGTCTTGAAAGTGATACATTTTGCAAAATGTTCACAAAATTTTTATTTCACCAACCTAGGTTTCACCATCTCAGTGCCATACATGATATAATGATCACAAGCTTTTATACCATGGCTGGGAAGGGGAGGGGTATTGAGGTGGGGATAAATAAAAGCTGGGGAGGGAAAAAGGTAGGGGAGAGTAAATTTGGGCTGTTTGTGTCAAGGTGACTGGTATGGTGAAATATAGGCATGTCATAATTTATGGGTCAGTGGTTGAACCATGGCGAAGGATAGGGATCAGTGAGTAAAATTTATTATTCCTCATATATATTACCAATGAATTATGTACATGGTTCCTTAGGAATTTTCAATATCCACTTAAAATGAATTTGCTTAACATGGTACTTTTTCAGAACTTATCTCTTGTGTTATGGGATTACCTATATTACCATTTCTCCACTTTTTACCCTTTTGCTGTACCAATGAAATCAACTCTGGTTCCAGAAAAATGTCAATTATCCAGAAAAAAATTCAAATGTGTCCTCTGCACTGTACAGCTGAAATGTAGCATTGTACATGGACATAGTTCATCTTAATTTCTGCAAATAAGGTAGCACACACAAATATGGGCAAGGGCCTAGCCAAGTTGACACATCAGTTCCCGTAAGATCACCGAAGTTAAGCAATGTTGGGCCGGGACGGAGATTGGATGGGCAACACCTCCATACCTCTACCACGGTGTTCTTGTCCCCTGTGGCAGGCAGGTTAAATGTGGGTTGGCACAATGGATCTAATGAGGTCTCAGTGCCTAGGGGGCTCCAGATGGCCCCCACCCACCTCACCAATTTACATACAAATATGAGGAGGCTATAACCAAAATGTAGGAGCTTTTCCACATGTCATGTGCAAGGGAAGTTTTTTTAGGCCATGGAATATATTCCATATAAAACTACTCTCTACTAAATACACTTCAAGGCTATAAATGTTAGTGTGGGCATCCCTATGTGTCACAGCAATATGATTAATGTGGCCATTATCACAGCCAGATATGTGCTTAAAGTTGTAACTAACAATAATATTTCTTTTAAACAATTTTATAAAATATACTTATATTAATGAAGCAAAGGGCAGTAGTTTTAGAGGAATGTAGTAGTTCCTGAAATACTAAAGGACTCAAGTAGAGAACTAAGACATAGGTAAGGAGTTAGGTTAAATATTTATTATAATGAAATCTATCACACTGAAAAAAAAACCTATTTAGATGTAAATAGAAAAAGAGTACGCAACATAGATGGGCATTTGTAGGTTTACCTGTAAATATTCCATAATGCCACAGGTAAGTTTGTTACAACAGCTGAGATATAGAACAGAAGTTCAAACATGTGCCCTGCAGACACATCTCCTGGCATATTGAACTTCCACACTTGATGCCCACATACAGATGTGATTGCAAAAACTAGGATTGTGGCCTGAAAAGCAAAAAAAAATTTCACACATTAGTCCAGTTAGAAAAAGGAAAATTGATAATCACCTCCTCCTGATATTAAAAGGTCATTAACACGAGACAACAACCATAAGAAGATATAAGTGATATGCAATAATTATGAATGTTGTAATATCGGATATATGATGATGACGAACAGCTTATAGTGTATTCCACATAAGACTACTCGCTACTTACTAAAACACAAAATAGTGCAGAACATGATTATGAAGATATAATACGAAAATGGATAAAATATTTTAATACAATCTAAGGATTATCCATTCAAGAATGCACACATACAATGGAAGCCCAATATAATGAGTATGGCACATAATGAGAAGTTTGAAACAGTGAGGGACCATTTACCACCCAATGACTTGCAAGTAAAATAAATTGGCAATAATGAGAGCAACAAGTTACTTTCACAGGGGTTGTTCGATATTATAAGTAACATACAGAATGTTTTGTGTGAAGGTTGTGCTCAGAAGGCCTATCATTTGCATTAAAATGAAAACAAATTTTTCTAATGAATGTTCCATCTAAAGGTCAAGTGAATATTTTAAACATTCCGGGTATACCCCTACATGCACTTGTAGATATCGATAGTTTGTGTGCTTTTCATTACTATTTTGCTTTTCTCCCACTTCTGTTACCAGATCACTCTGAGAGCCAACTTCATGACTGGGAAATGTGTCATTAGATTAGAAATGAAAACTTGTGAATGGAACTGAAATGAACACGTGACCTTGCTTGCAACAATTGCGATTTTGAATAATCCAGAGTATATTCTATGCATAATTATTGCTGTCAATGACTATTAATTACTGTTATGCGTATACATGTACATGCATCCTGGTGATGTTGGACTCAATGATTCCAACTATATACATATATGTTAGTATAAGTAGAACGATTCTGACAACTTGAACCCTTTGAGTGCCACTGATTTTTTGGTGGGCATTCCCAGAAATGCCATGGGCATTTTGCTAATTTTGTAGACCTTTATTAAAAAAATCATTATTTGTTTATCTGTTGCTATTTTTACATGATTTCTTCTGCATTTAAAAGTGAACACTTTCTTCGAAATTAATGTGAAAAAAAATCAGCTGATTTTTTCAATAACGTCCATATTGTTATAGTTTAATTAGGAATTTATAGGATTGAATAATTTTATTTTTCAATTTTGACCAATAAATCGAGAAATAATATCAACATTAAAGAAATAAAATGTTGATAAATATAAAATATTATTACTTTTCTAGGAAATGATTATATAACATCCAAGGGAATTGCATGAATTTTCAATAAATATTCAATTAAATAATACAATACAAATTGCATAAAATTCAGGGGACATTATCAAAATGATTGGAGGTATATGAGGTGAATCTTATGCTTATGCTAGGTGAATATAATGCTATAAGGGGAGGAGGATCAATTCTTTTCCCATGCCAACAGTAGTACCTCAGAGATATCTAGTAACCAGAAAATCACAACAGCTTGGATTTCACTGGACATGTCCAAAAAGATCTCACCTAGATTTGAACCCAGAATCTGCTGTAATTAGCTCAATGTTCTACTCACTAGTCTACCATTCAACAAATGGAAATCAACTAAGTGTTATTCCCGGGCACAAGTATGTGATAATTATCAGAAAATGTCAAATATGTGGATATTGGGCAATAATGTTAGAAAATCTAGCAAATAAACTGCCAATGAATGCAATAATGCAAGATATGTAGGGACATGACATTTTCGCGAAACGTTTTTTGCGACAGGATTCACGAAATAAGCGACTTTTTGGGTTTAATCGCGAAATAACCGTGTCTTCTTTGAAACGCGATTTTTTTAACGAAATTTGAGATATTTTGCAAATGCCGAATTTTTGTAGCATGAAATATTTTCTTTAGTGATGACCGGATCTTTCATTTTTCTCGGTTCCGGATCCAAAGACACGGAGTAAAATCAGATCCGGATCGTAGATTTTAAATTTTCGCGGTTGAGCGATCGAAGTGCCCCGTGAATGGAATGTAGGTGCGGTAGATATTGACAAGAAGAGGATGTGTAACTAAGGTCACGTAATTAGATGAAAACGTTCCCGTGCAACTAGAAGCAAAATAAGTAGGATGCCATGCGGGTAGCCTACATTCGCCGGGATCAGGCGTACAACAAGAGCTAAGGTACTGTGCGAAGTTCAATCCCAATCGCAGTTTAATTTTTTCTTTCACTCACTGCATCGAAAATGTTATCATATTCAATTTCAAACCATTTCATCTGAATACTCACTTTATTAGACTTTGTTGTTTAAATTAGATTTACAAATGAACCACTCATAAATTAAGGATGGTCGGGTCGGATCCAAAGAACCACGGGTCTTTCTTTTCATTTGCTACTGAAATCATATCCAGAGACAGTAAAAATTCAGATCCGGATCGGAGATTTTAACATATCGCGGCCCCGTGATCGATGCGCCCCGCGAATGGAATGCACGTATGGTAGATACCAACAAGGAGAGTTAAGTAACTTGGGTCACGAAATGAGAAGAAGATTTTTTCCGTGCCACAAACGAGGAAAACAAAATAAAAAATTCTCGTATTGACCTTTTTCTCCATAGGCTCGGATGTGTGAGGAAAAAAAATTAAGCTGAATGTCATGCGGGTCGCCTACATTCACCAGATTCCCGTGAACCTATGAGAGCGTAGTTGTTAAAAAAGAGGGCTAGTGTACTGCCAGTCGCGAGTTCGATCCTTAACACTACCTAAGAATACAGCCGTGCTGTATTCCTAGGAAAATACAAGTAGGATGTTAAAAAAAGTAAGTTATCAGAAATTTGATGCCAAATTATAAGTAAAAAAATAATTAAATTAGGCGAAAGGAAATGATTGGAAAAAATTTATATTACAGAATTAAATTGTGGAATCATTACGTTAACTTTACAGTGTATTTTTGAGTGACGCATTTGTAAATGTAGTTTAAACGATAGAAGTACAAAAAAGTCAGTATCCACGCAAAAAGGTTGGAAATGAAGGATGATAAAGTTTTTTATTCAATGGTTGAAAGAAAAATTTTAAACAGCGTAAGAATCGAACTTCATTACCTGCAGTCAATTAGGGGGGCTTTATAGCTCGGCGGCAGAGCTCCAGCGGCAGAAATCAGCCAATGAGAACACGCCTTTGGAAATCATGACGTCAGACCGTTGAGCGTCGCTGACTAGCGCTTAAACGGCTAGCGGCTGCCGCAAATATTCAGCCGTGCTGAATCCCAGCGGCAAGAAGAGGGAGGCCCGGTTAATTTGAATTGCCCAGCATTCTTGGATGTCTTCTATTGGGCACTTTCATAAGCGAATATGAGATGTATTACGAATAGAAAGGTTGTTATGAAGTGTTAAATTTATAATCGAAGAAGAGAAGTCACAGCTATCCCAGAAATAAGAGTTTAGTGAAAATGTAACTATTGCACTGCGCGTACACACATGGAATAGTATCTCATAGTCCTTTAATGTTTCGTTGCAGTATGCATCCCATCTCAAAGTTTTATAAGTAATACACCGCAAATTATTAATATATTGCTGAAGGTCCTGGTTTTTAAATACTGATATGAACTAAACTATTCCCATACTAAATTTAACTATACTATGCCCAACTAAAATATACTACTGCTAACTAAAATGAACTACGCACGAGGAAAAAATAGGAGACGAAACTCAACAAGTTAGATTCAACCGTGATCAGAGGCACAAGGCGACAAGTTCCAGTGTCTTGCAACGCATTGCGATCTTCTTTTTTCACTCCGCGCCGCAGAGCTGTGAAGGGCCACCGATTTCCTTCCGCGGCGAAATCCATCGTAAGCGCCGCTGCCGCCGAGCTATAAAGCCCCCCTTACTCCACTCTGTTATTGTTATCACCATTATCTCATTAATTTGCCTTTAACTTAATTTTGCCTACTGTGTTTTTTATGTTGCGTAGGGTAGCCATAACTTCTGTATTGGATCTCAAATGTATGTAATTAACTGTTTGTTCACATTGGTATGAAGTATTTATTAATAATATTTTAAAAAAACCCTTCCTTTAAGACTCCTTTTTCCCAACATTAAACACAGCTTTCACCTTTTTAAAACGATTTTATTTACCGCATTTTTCATTTTAAACACAGCTTTTGATGATTTTTATTTACCATTTTTCAGTGTCCCTAAAGATACGGGATGAAGACCAATCATAAGAAGACAGAAAAATGAGGTTTCTCAAAGAGAAAAAAGTTACGATACATATTAAGATTGGTGAAAAAATAATACTAGAGAAATGTACATTTACACTGGAAGTATCTTAAATGATAACTGATTTAGCACCAGGGTTGAGTGATTATGCATGTATCAATTAAGAATCTTAAAACAGCAAATATTTTAAGAGAATAACTGCAGGATGACAATGTCAAATAAAAAAATCAGGTGATTTAAATTGAGATTTAAATCACCTGATTTTAAAAATAAAAATCAAGTGATTTAAATTAAAGTCAGATCTAGTTATTAATTCATTTTTAGTGTCAAAAATAGGAAATAATGCATGCATTATTTTGATGTATAATCATTTTTAAAGATATGACCATGTATGTATCATTTAAGAATCCTAAGAAAGCAAATATTTTAAGAGAATGACTGCAGCATGACAATTTCAAATAAAAAATTATGGTTTTCACTTTGAGAATAGAAAATGCATTTATGGTTAAAATATCATCAGTTCAAATTGTGAGATAAATTATTTTAAGGAAAAATTGATTACTTCATACAAAATATGTACCACCAAGAACAATTTATTGGACAAACTGTGTAGAAAATACTGGTAACCAATTCAAATTTTACCTGAAAAAGTTAATAAGAATGCTAATTCAGTAGCTTTATCATTTCCTAATTTATTCCATCGTTTTGAGTGCACTAAATTAAAAGTGGAGAAGACTCTCTGGCTGAAGAAAAGCTGTTCAATTATTTCTATTTCCTTGGCCTTCATTCAAGTTATTCTCCTGATACCTCTACCACGGAACCGTGAAACATGGTAATGCTAGGTCATTTTAGCCATAAAATTAGTAAGTATGACAGGTAGTGATAAGAGGAATGGTCCAATTGGAAATTATTACAGAATGAATAAGCAAATGAATGAATATGCATGAGAGTGCCATACTTATAGGTATCAGTGAGCTACCATTTTGATAGACTCATCCCAGACATGTGCCTGACAAGCTTTAGGCAAACTTACTACCACTGGAGTACATATGTAATTACCACATAAATACTGAAACTTACCAGCATTGATGCATCATAGCCCCATGGGAGGAAAAGGACACCAGTATTGTATTTTTCCCAATGAGATACATAAAAATTGATGAAGACATTCCATATACAGAAGTACATCCTCACTGGCTGTATGCTGAAGTCTTTCGAGGAACGTCCAAAAGCTGAATACATGCACGTTGGAATGAAGAGGGCAGTCCAAGAATCCAAACCATGATCAAAAAGCTCTCCCAATGGCCCACTGGTACCCGTCCGTCGTGCCTGCTTTCCATCAATGCCATCTGTAAGTAAGCCACCACATGAAATACATATATAAAACCATGTTTTCTTCTGGGACATGAACCAGTGTCATAAAGAAGAGACCTAAAATCATTTATGTTCATACATTCGTTTCAGCCTTTATGACAATCTCAAAATTTAAATACACTGATTAAGGATTTTGACACTGATTTTTTATAGAGCCTCACTCATTATGATAGGTATTGATAAAACTTCAAAATGCCTCCTCACAGCCAGGTATACCCATTTCACATTTCCTCATTCAGCTCCTACTTCCTACCTTTCTTTTTCCTCTTTCAGAATCCGTTTCTTCTACAGGAGTTTTATCATTGGACTTCCAGAAGAATACCATTTTACCAATTCCAAAATAGAAGAGAGTAGGGAATGTAAACACTTTAAGACATTAAGCCTGATGACACATGGCACAAACATTTGATATGGATCATCTTCAGAAGAATAGAACGAAAAGCAGAAGAATTCCTGGATAAAGATCAATTTGGATTCAGACAATGGAAGGGTACAAGAGACATAATTTTGGCCCTCAGGCCACTGATAGAAAAAAAGAGGCCGAAAATTTGAATGAAATGCAAAGAGTTGGAACACTCCATCAAAAGCTAGCCTTAACTGTAGAAGAATTTCAATAAATCTTTAATGATCCTGCTGGGATGAGATCTATTCCTGCCACTTTTCTCATTTTCATTTGCAGTAAGCCTTCCCATTCTTGTAATCTAACATTTAAGACCCAGACACATTGTTAGCATCAACTTCACTACCTGTATTCAGCCATGACAGCATGACAAGATACAGCTATCTAGATCATATAGTAACCTCCACATACTCATTCCTCCTAGCCTGATTCTCTTTTGGATCCATCACTACAGTCCCTGACTCTTACTTTGCAGATAGGATTATGTTCCTTTCCTTACTGCCAGATACAGTAAAACCTCTATACAACGAACCCCCATACAGCAAAATTTTAAGGAAACCTCCCTATTTCGAAGTCATTGGCCCGGTCCCGGACCCTTCCAATGGACAATGCATGCAAAAAAACCTCCAGTAACGAACCTCTCTAATTACGAAAACTCCGTACAACGAAGTCTGAGAATGGGCCCAAAACATGAAAAGTGCCCCCTAGAACGAATTATTGAGAACAAACGCAGTATTTTGCATTTACAGTTAGTTTTTTCCATCGATATTTACGTAATAAGCAGGAAGTAGAACCGCAACGGAGTGTATCGCGTCTTAAACATTCTGCTCCGAGCTTCGAAGGGGTTCAAATCTGAGACCTACAGAGCAGATGGCATGAAGGAAACTTGACGCTCTGGCTCGGTGAAGGCCATAGTCAACTCTGATGGTTTCCACCATAAGAAACGTGTAAGTGAAGCCAAAACTCCGCTCCGCGTGGCTCCGTCTATTGCTCCGCTCCGACCTTTGTGCCGCTCCAAGCAGGAGCGCTTGGCAATTTTGCGCTCCTCTCTGAACCGCCTAGGCAGTTTACAAGTCGAACTGGTTTGACAGAAAGTCCGCGGAGCAGCTCTTTTTAAATTAAATTTGATAATATCCTGTTGAGCATCCCTTATCATAATGTCCACTGACCAGGGAAAACCTGGAATTATTCGTGAATTTTCAATGCAGGGAAATGTTCGTGGATTATTCATGATTTTCTGGTCTGAGTCGGGAATTTTTAAAATTCTTAATTCAAGACAAAAAATCCTTATTTTAGAAATAGTATCAACAACGATGTCTTTAAGATACATATATATTATTTGATAACTGTACAAAATGTAATGGATTTGCCGTTGGTGTGAATGAATAAATAAATGAAAAAGTAGTTATGCTCAATGAATCTTCAGCGCTGTATGCATCGGAGATGTCATATCAAAGGCAACTAGTCGAATATCTTCTAAATAGACTAGGAAACACTGAAGACATCAAGTCATTGAAGTGGAACATCCTGCAAGCCATTCAGCGTCTGTGTGTTGCTTGGAATGGAGTAGAGGGAAGCGCGATCTCAAATTGCTTCAGGAGGGCAGGCTTTCCCGGAGAGATGGACGGCCAAGACGACCCACAGCCGGAGGAGAGGGAGGAATGGAGTGAATTTGCTCAATTATTAAACATTGAAGGGGTATCTTTCTAAGAGTATGCGAGTATTGATAATGATATCGCTGTATTTGCCGACAATGAGGATCCCGAAATATTGGCGGAGACGCAGGATGTGAGCGATGAAGAGAGAGAAGAGCCCAGCAATAGCGTAGTGCACCCCGGTTGGAAGGAAGTGGTGGACGCAATAGATGTTTTGGAGCGAGTTTTTTTAATGTCAGAAGATGGAGTAGAGAATATCAAGATTCTGCTGCAGGTTGAGCAAGCAGCCAGCAAAGAAATGAGACAGATGACTTTGGAAAACTATTTTCAATAGAATAATTTTGAATTAATATTACTTAAAAACAGCTACCGCTTCTTATTTATAAATAAAAAATTGCTTCAAACCTATGTAATTTTTCGAAATTTGTTTTAACTTCCTGAAATATACTCATTTTCAAGCAATATGGAATGTTTCGGCTGAGGTAAGTCGCACGAGAGCTGACTGTATGTACGGCGAGGATGGTAGATGGTCCTGTATTAATATTTGTGAGGAGGTAAGTGAAGGAGAGATAAATGGAAAACCGGATTAGTTATTACAGGAATTATTGTACTTCTTCTGTCTGTGTGCCTAACCAGTTGGGCTATTTGAAGAGCGGCATACCACTGGGCCACGATATATTGGAAACACATGAGCTTTCGGTTAAGGGTAAGGGGAGTCATTGAGGAGTGGAATGGGCGAGGGAGGTCTCCCCGAAGGAACGTGGGAAGGGGAGGGTAGATAACAGCAGCATTGTAGAGAGAGGCGAGTAAGGGCGTAGTTATTCTTTCTTTCGGAGGGGAAGGTTATTGAATAATAGGCATTTTGGTATGGAATGTTTGGGAGGGGTTAGTTGGCAATGCAGTCTTTCCTCTTACTCGTTTCAGTGCGTGCGCTAGGTTAGATTTCTTGCTGCGTCCAACTCAAAACGTCTCCATTCCAAATTGTTAGCATGCGATATTACTGCTGCAACTAGAGTTTTCAGAACAGCGATCTTCGCTCGTATACTTGGTTTAGAAAGAGGTCCTTCTAATGTCATAAAAGACGCGAAAAGAGTTGGCTTAGGTTCTTTTACGTGTTTTTACTCCCTTAATTGCTAACATTAGACATATTTAACTCATGTGATTCTGCTTTAGCGACCACTTAATCCAGTTAAATAGTTTTAGCCTGCAAATGGCGCACATTTTAAAATGAGAGACGTTCTGCAAAGGACTGAAAAAGGGCAAACCTGGTTTTAAATTTTCTTCAAGTATGAAGAGGTAATTACTGGATGAACGGCAACAAGGCGTAGATTCAAATATTACCTGGTGTAATCGAGGATGGTACTACGTTTTGGCACCGAAGAACGGGTGTGCCAACAGAATACCGATTGTGTCCAGCTTCTATGAAGGCATCATCAATGCATTATCATCTGAGATTGCCATTGTGATCTCAGGGCATTGCCAACTGCCACGATTTTACTCGTGGTAACTAACTCACCCCACCTAACTTCCATCTTTGTTTATCGATATCTAATATATACCGGTCTCGAACATAGATATTTACCAGTATTTCAATGGGATTTCAATTTCAATTCCAACAATGCATTTTATTTCGTAAGTCTAAATGGCAATATGTGCTCTCTCAAGCAAAATTGCTGCATAAAACTGCCGATTGATATTGACTTAAATTATTGCACTCCAAGAATAATATCGACTAGATACTCAGAAAAATTATGGAGCACTTTAAAAATACATAATCCACAGGTATTAATTTTGGAATTCCTTTAATATCAGAACGTAACTAAAGTAAGCAATGAGGCGTAGAGCAGAATGGACGAGAAAAACAATAATTTCAATTAGAAATATGCAGATTGAAAATCACGAGGTGATAGCCACGGTATTTGATGGTAAATAATAACAACTGTTCATCATCGCTATAGGAAAGGTGAATAAAGCAAGATTAAGAAATTTACACGACTAGCATCGTAAACATCACGGAACACTTGGGTGCCCCTGCGATGACGCAAGCCCGCATATCACATCCGTACACCGAAACCCCCTACAGCGAAGTCATGAATTTTTCGGTCCCAACAAATTCGTTGTATGGAGGTTTTACTGTAATAATTAACTTTCATGAAGTTTGTACCAGTTTCTCCCTGTATGTAACTCTTCCACACCATCACATTGTCCTTTCTCTACTTGTTTTATACCTAAGTTTATTCCACAATTCTTAGCACTTTTCCCAACTCAGCATTTAGATCATTAACTTCTTCACATTTTCTCTTTAACTGTTCCTGTGGTTTTTAATGCTGCTTATATTATCCTAGCAAAATAGTTTAGAAGGACAAGATATCTTCCCATCTTTACTCGTTCTCCAATAAATGTCCCTCACCATCAGGAGATAGGTAAACATCATCTTGATACTGTTCTATTAGTTCCCTATGAATTTTTTCAATAATTTTTTCACTTCCCAAGTGACAAAAGCATAATTTAAAAGAAAGATTGTGCAAACAATAATCGTTAATAAATGAAAATCAATGAGTAAATGTTTTGTCAATACAATATAAAATTTCCAAATCTTTATAGGCCACCATTAAGAACTGCTAATAAAGTGAGACAAAAGTGTAATGTGAGAGGCACTGCATCACATCCCCTGACAATATTCACCACATCACCATAGAAATGGGTGAGTGGTTATAAGGAAAACATTGTGATTATTTGTGATTAATGAGTGGATGTTACAAATAAATTTTATAGAAACTACATTAACACATTTGTTTAACATTAACCAAGTTTGGATGAGTCAAGAGTCCTAAGGTGAGGCAGGTAAGAACAGCTGTTAACAAAAAAATATGTACCAACTTGTAGAAAAACTTTACTAAGTCCCGACATTAACTTGAATACATTCCACTCTCGACCTTAGTCTCCAGTATTTAGGATGAGAAATGAGTCAGTTGCTAACCCTGCATGCGGGCTGAGAGGATTGTTGATGATTTTTTTATTGTTTCAACTGTTTATAACCCTTTATTTTACAAAACAGAACATTTTCAGAGGGTGATGTCATATCTATTTCAATGGCAGATAATAATAATAATGTAACCAATTCTTCCTGATGTTCCACTGATTGTATTTCTAATACTTTTTCCAGATTGCTAAAACATTTTCTGCAATAGCTTAAATTTAATTCCCTCATTTGCAAATTCAACAAAAATTCAAATGCCTTGATGAGTCAAAAATGCATCTGTAAAATATTATAAACATCCTTCTTTGTTTTAAGGATTATGTAGTTATTTGTTAAGTTTTGGACAGAGAAATGTTATTATATTGAGGTATCTATCTTTAAGTGGTAGCACATAAACTTTGCAGATCTTATTTCGCAGCACTTTCTTTCAAAACACTGTAGGAATATACATACACATAATAATGTAATTACAAATTTCTATCCCCTTTTTGAACTTAAAAACTATTGCTAAACATGAAACTGTTTTTTCACCACTCATTGGGATAAAAAAATGTCAAAACAGAAGCCGGATTTGCTCCCGTTCACATCCCAAGGAACTCTTATCTCAAAAATTACCTCATTCTACACAAAATTTCAGGTGATTTGGGACATGTTGGAAGAAGAGGATTCTTCCGAGTGGTACCTTTTGCAAGTGCCAATGAGGGTAGCTACGGGGGACAAAGACCTTGAGGAAGGTAATGGATTAACCCTGAGGGTCTGTCAGCTTCACGCCATCTACTGCTTCCCTCAAACCCTTCAGCACTAGGACAATGACCCTGCCTTAAAACCTGTTGCATGTCAAGTGTGTGAACTGGTGCTTCGTGAGTTGATAGCTAAAATCACTTTTATGTACAGTAGAACTTCACTTATGAAACTTTCAGTGGACAACCAAAAAGTTTCATAAGTGAGGAAGTTTCATAACAGAGGTTTCATAGTAAGGGAACATGAAACCCTTTTCAAATGTCCAATTTAGTCTTTTTTGTTTCATGTTTCCAGCAGGGCCTAGTTTCAATTAATGCTTGGCACATTGCGTAAAGGTATTTATTATCAGTTCATCTTCTACATACAAGCACCAGCTTATGCAGGAGTACTGATTACTAAAAACTCAGCCTTGAAAAATAGGTAATTTTTTTTCCTTTACCAAATATTGTTCTTCTAAAACAATATCACTAAGTATGAACAGAACTCTAACTGAAAATAGCTTTAAGTTTCTATTAAGTATCAGAAAGCAATTGGTATTAGAAGTTAGATATTGTTATTCATTCAGCCATTTTGAAATTATTATTTAATTACTAAGTCAGGATTGTAGGTCCGAACGAATTGATGGTGAAAGAAGATTGTTTTTGAATGAGCATCATTTGTTTTCACCTTGACATGAAAACAAATGATGCTCAATATACGATACCTGACAAGGTTGTTCAAGTTGTGAATATACATGGGCAAATAATTCATTCAAAGTCTAACTTTTATGGTGTATCTCAATTGTTGAGTTGAAGACATATCCATGAATTTTTTCGGAACCGGATTCGGATCCTTGCCTGGGTTTTGGATCTTTATCTTGGTTTTGGATCCTTAGTTTCAGATACTGGATTCTGAATTTCATTCCTTTTCTAATCCTACATTTTAAATATACATATATAGAAAAACAGCAACAACATTATTTCCAAAAAACAAGTTAATTTATTGTAAAAAATCTACTTCCTAACATCTATACGGATAATATTTTCCTGGATCAATATTTACGGATGCAATAACAATATCTTATTACTTCTAATAATTAGTTCACTTTCCTTATCACATACTCATCATACAATACATTTTTGAACCTGTTCAACTATTATTTAGATTTCTGTTAGAAGAAACATTATAAGTCATATTTGAATTATTTTCCAAAACATAAGATCCTAGTGATGCTGAATTGTATCACCATCTATACAGAAATGTTTAAATGCAATTATAGAAAAAAGGCTTCCGAGCATATCACATGCCAAGAATAATATACAATATAGAACATTAAATAATAAACAAAATCAAAAACCTAAAATTAATTCAGCACACAATTGTCATTAATGAGTTTACATTAAGTTGGGTTGCTGTTGTTAATCAAATCCTTGAATTCTTTCACATTCTTCTTTAGAAACAAAAACTTTTTAATGCAGTTAGGAGATTAGAAATATGGAATATCTGGGGATTCAATTTTTAAGACAATAAAATTATTACAGAATATTTAAAGCTGCTAAACTATTAATTTTGCATTGTCTTATTAATAATAACCTATAAAATGATATTTGAGAGTTTTATACTCATAAGGAGAGATAGTGTAACTCGGATCATGAAATGAGATGAGCTTTTTTCCATGCTACTAGAAGCTAAATAAAGAAATACATGTATTAACTTTTTTTCTTCATTACTCACAAGAAAAAAGGTGGAATGACATGCAGGGAGCCTGCATTCTCCAAACTCAGGTGAGCTGACAATAACAGAGTGAGGTAATGTACTGCAGATAATGAAGTTCGATTCTTATTACTGCTTAAAATTTTTCTTCCAGCCGTTGAATCAAAAATTTAATCATCCTTAAATTTTCAACCCTTGTATGTGGATACTACCTTTTTGTACTTTTATTGCTTAAACTAGATTTACAAATGCATCACTCAAAAATACATTGTAAAGTTAACGTAGTGATTCCACAGTTTTAATTCTGTTTTAAAATATTTTTCCAATCACTTTCACTGATGCCAAATTTTATGTTTAAACCTTGAGCGGGCATGTCATATTTTTTCACATGACCAGGTGCATTGTGTGTAATTGTGATGTCATTTTTGGCACAACATAATGCACATGGCGTGCTTTGTCCATGGCAAATTTAAAAAGAGGTAAATGCTGCCGTTGATTGTAGTAGGTTTACTTTTAGCATTTTCACGCTTTCATGCTGATTTGCAAATATATTAGCAATAAATAAATTATATTATATCCATAATTAAATATTTTTCAAAAATATTTTTTCGGAAAAGTTTATTCTTTAACATGCAAAGGGAAGTAATGCATCGCAAAGATTTCCTCCTCTACGTTAATTACTGTCTTTTACATGAAGTTCTTGTCGAATATATTTGGTTTTTACTTGCATATAGCAAAAAATCGATTGACTATTTTACATTTAATTGTGATGTCATTTTTGCACAACATAATGCCAATCGTCAATGTTTATTTCTCATTGGTTTGTAAATTCACATACTATTGGTTCTGGATACATTGAAAGTAATTGGTTCACATCTGATGATAGTGAGTTTCAAATTTGCTCCTGTGAAGGCATGAGGATTTATCAGGGCATATGATAATTCCACCAAAAGCGGTCTCCTACATAGCTGCAGATTACCAGGGTTGGAATGAAAAAAACGTGTTAACATGAAGTTCAGACAGAAGTTACCGGAATGTTTATGTGATAAATTTTGCATCACAATGAGTTTTGACTCGTTTTTCATGGTGAAAAGAAAACTGTTTCTTCGGCATTCAATTTTGTGTCCGCAGGGTCTAACAGGTGCCACGGTTTCAGCCTTATTCCTTCTGGACACGGGTATCATTGTTTTAGTTTTTTTTAAATATGGGACATGAGTCAACAACACGATTTTAGCAAGATTTCCAAAGAATAATCACATTCACCTTGACCAGGCTTCAAACATGGATCTACTAAAATTGCTTTAGGCACTTTTTTTATTAGTTTGGTGTATGACTCTCTTTTTCTGTTTTTCAGAAGACTCCAATGAAAGTACATAATCTTTTGCTCTAATAGAGGATTGACCAGAATATGACTGGTATTCTACTTATCAAGGATAATGAGCCTATTTGTCCCTACAATTTCACAAATCAATCTCATCACATTGTCCTTTGGCTTATTGGACACAAAATATGTCTCTCTCTTTGTTTTCTGCGGCATATTTCTAGATTGCTAGCGGAAGTCATAGAATCGAAATAACAAAATGTTATCTTGTATTTTGCTAGCTAACTGGATATGTGTTTTGGCTATATATACATCAACCACAAAAATGTCTCATTTTTCATCGATAGTTACAAATCACACAACAATGTGTGTTCAATGTACTTCTACATTTCTTTATGAAATATCCAAATAGGGACTCTCAACTGACAATTTCTCAGTTTGTCCTTTGTGAACTTCTATCTGCAATCAACGTGTGGTTTTACTTGCTAGCCTTGACAGTCCACATCAAGAATAACAAAATTCTGCAAGCTCTAATGATTTGCTTTCCTGTCCCATTTGCAGTGCAGACTTTCTCAAAATTGTTATGCTTTCTTACTCACGGAAAAATATTTTTTTGTAAACTAATTTTACACTTACGAGTGAAACAAAAATAACTTACACAATGACAAAAGTTCCAAGTAAGCCAAATATTGCACTATTTTCTGTTAGTTAGCTTTCTGACCTATTCTCGGTCAGAAAGCTAACTGACTATTACAGAGTCAATTAAAAGTGTAAAAAATAATTATTTTTTACTGAAAAATACAGAAACAATTGGGATAGCTTACATTACAATAACTTTCACAAAATATCAATAAAAATCACACCTTCCATGTTCAGCATATTTAATTCCTCGCACCTGCCCAAAGAATTAAGGCAAAGCAAATGAGTCTCACGAACAGTCACACGGCATATTCTGTATGCCACGGATGACAGACCTAACAAAAAATTCCAATAAATTTGCAGCATTTTCTTAAGCAAGGATAACGCAACCAATTGGAAGTCAAAATGACAATAAAGGACTACACAAAGCCTTTTATAATTACCATGAGTACACAAGAGTTGTAAAAACCTATTTCATAAAATTGGCATACTTAATACACCAGCTTGAGCTATAAGGTTAATATATTGACTTATAAACTGACATGCAATGCCTGATAATCTACTTTTATTAAATGCCTGCTTGCATTACCCTAAGGATACAGCATGGACTGTCTTCATAGAAAGTGTTAAGGAATGAATTCGCAACTGGCAGTTCATTAGCTCCCATTTTTAGACTAGCTAAAACTCTAAACTACCTACGCTATCATAGGTGCATGCGAGTCTGGCGAATGTAGGCGACCCGCGTGGCATTCTGCTTAATTTTTAATCCCGCGTCTCCGGGTCTATGGAGAAAAAAGCCAAGACATATTTCTTTATTTTGATCTAGTGCACAGAAGTATGCAAAGAGTGTATAAAATGTGGCCTTTTGAATTACTAGGCACCCTAATTATTGGAAAACAAATTCATTTAATTTATCTTGCTTTGGAACACAAATGTCTTGTGATTGATTCATGTCAATCTTCAAAGCCCCCTTTTGCCTCAAATCCTTATCCTTCAGAATCCTCCCTGGCAGACAGACTTTTTAAAGTAAAACCCCTGAGAAATTCTTTCAACAAGACTATGGACAAAATAGTTCCCCCTCATGTTACCCGAGTTTGGATGAGTCAATGGTCCTACCGAAAGGCAGGTAAGAACAGCCGTCAACAAATATGTACCACCTTAGAGGAAAACTTTTTTAAGCCGCAAGTTGAAGGACATTTGAAAATGCTTTGTCCCTCGGCTAGAAGCATTTAAATGCCCAGACGAAAAGAGAGCTCCAGCCTGTGACATCTATGGGGTATCCTTCCCTCAATATATTATTGCAAAGGGGTGGGATTGCACCCTCTCCCAAGTATGCAGCCAGAGAAAGCCACCTCGTTGGAGATTTCAGCTAGAAGACAAGTCACCTGAGCCGTGTAGGTCCCCATGGCCTCAGGTTAGGAGGAGAGACATGATATCAGTTTCAAAGGCTGCCCACCACATTTATAGTATTTACATCATTGCAAATTACACTTCTTTCCTATCTCCTCAGAAAATACCTAGCATTTACATCTCTGTCACTTTGGAGTTGTATGATATGACATGACTGGACTTTTGACTGACAATTAAGGCTTTAAATTATAATATTATTTCCATGAATTTATAGGCTTGAAATTACACACTCATTAATTCTCCTCTGTGAGGACACACCTCTTTAACCAAGCCAATTCTCATTTGAGCTTCTATGGAGGCAGCAAAATTCCTTCTCCTCCAACATACTACCCAGGTCGCTAAATTGTTCTACTTGCCCTTTCATCTAACCCCCTACTTCTAAATGAAATTACCCCTGTTTTTATGGAAAATTTCATTGAATTAGAGCCATAAGTCATCATGAAAATAACTTAATTTCATAAGGACATTCAATACATCTCCACTCTTATTATGCTTTTTAATAAATACTAAAATAATAATTTTTATAGTTCACCATTCACTATCCTAGAACAAATTTTAAGCTTTTAGACACATCTCCTCACACTTCTCTGTTTTTCACGAAAGACATCACAATAACAAGTTTAAATTCTAATCACACTCACTGTTAACTGCTACATTATACAGAGTTATTTTATACTTTCTTAGACTTTCCTACCATGGGACTGGAAAATAACGATTCATAACTGAGCTCGTTGTTTAAATGAAAAGTTTCATAAGTGAGGTTGGAAATACATGGGGTCTTATTTACAGGACCAAAAAAAACGGTGGATAAATGAAGTCATCGTATAGAAAGGGTCGTATAACCGAGGTTCTACTGTATTACGGAAGTATGACATCAGAACAATATTCAAACCACGGAGGTGAATACGAGACGTAATCAGTAGTGTCAAGGATAAAGAGAAAATTGAGACGGAGGGAGTGTACCAATTAAACTGCCGGACCTGTAACAAGGTGTATGTGGGAGGATCGGGAAGAACCATCTGGACGAGGATAAAGGAGCACAGCACCGCCATCCAACTGGGACATTTTCAAAAATCAGCTCGCAGAACACACTGCCCTAGGCTACGACGTCGAGATGACTAACGCAAAAATCCTAGCAGGGGAGAAGCATTTTAAAACCCGATTTTTTAGGGTAGCGTCGAGATAAAGAAGCACAATTTCAACAGAGACGAAAGAGAAAAGATGAGCTCATCCTGGCTACCAGTACTCTCCAGAAAAGAAAGAGACTCCCAGAAGGCCCCACACCAACCCTCATCGCCTCCCACCCCTATGATGATATATATATCCCATGAACAATGAAGGCATATCATAAGCCATGAGGAGGTCTACAGCAATGGGGACGAAACCTTGGCCTTTTAAACAATTTGATGCGGAAATTAACCCAAAAATAACATCGCTGGACATCCATGAACCGTGAAAGTTTTAACCAACTGACAATATTTGTCTTTCTTAATTACAGATACACATTTTGTATTTTATTGAATAACCATAACCTGGAGTAAAATAAATGCGGATGCAAAAAATAACTATGATATTTTGGAAATTGACTTATAAAACATTTTAAGGTTAGACAAGGTCCAAAACTGTTGACAAGAGGGGAGTAATTAAGATGAAACATTTTCAAGCTTCCATTAACTATGTGTTTAGATGGGGAAGGGTTGATGAAAACATGTTCTAGAGGTCAGTAACCAAAATTTAATAGGCTACTTAAAAACCAAACATAATTTGCAGTACTGAATGCTATAAAATAAAATATGAGTATTAAAATGTCAAAAATTAATTTCTTAAAACTTTCAGTCAATGAGTAAAATTGCTACATTAGCATCAGCATGGTATCTGTTAATGCACTTTGATCATCATGTGTAACAGGAACAAAGTCATCTAGTCATGTATTAGTTCTATCTCCAGGTCTTTCCAATATCTTATTGACACAATTACTGAGCACTTATTTCTTTGATAAGCCACCAAGCAGGATTTTTCTACATCCAGCTCTAATTCACTATCACTGCACTGGATTGCTGATAAGCTGAAGTTATCTAACTCAGCATAGCAATTACAAATAATATTTTCCATGAGAAAAAGTCTAAAAGTGATCTTTGTAAAGCCTCTGATGCCACCATGGTGAACATTTAAGAACACTGGAAATCCTCCCTCAATATAACCCCAGGAGGAAATAGGAGATAAAAATCTGAATAGAACTCTACATTTTTCAGGCTATTGTACCATCAAATTATTGCTATTCCTAATTTAAACATTAGAATGAATCAATGAACAATAAAATTCTACAAAGTGTCCAATAGAAGACACTAATGGTAATCATATTAGGTACTACCCTTAAACTACAAAAAAGTATCAACAGCTCCAAACAAGGATACATAGTTTTTGAAGCAATGTATAAGGAAAACACACACTCCAGTGCATTACCATTTTTATTCACATTTAGGACAACCTAATACTGCAATTAATGAGCTGAAAATGCTCACTAAGATAATTATAAAGGTTATAGCATTAGCATTAACCCAAGACAAAAATATTACCAAAAAATTATGCTTTGACAAGACATTCTTCATGAATTTTCCCCCTCAGCAATCTGATATTATTTAATATTAATTTTGGAGCAGGAAATCAAAAAACAAACCGACTAAAAATAAAATTGACTGAGGCAGGCGAGATGTAGTGGAAAATATATATCTTTATCTATATCTACGACATACCCTGCAAGCCACCTCGAGAGTATGTGGCAGGGCATCCATACCAGGAACAATGACACAACAAACAAAAATGAACACTACAAAACAAACACTATACCTTTAAAAGTAATTGGGGGAGAAAGAGAAGAAAAACTACCACAAACATGTTGATAATAAAACAAGATGGCACTTTTTCCACAAGTTTTATGTCGGTATGATGCGTTTCAACCGTTAGGTCATCATCGGGTACATACCGCATGTAACTGATGATGACCTAATGGCTGAAATGCATCAAACCGACATAAAACTAGTGGAAAAAGTGCCATCTTGTTTTATCATCAACTACTAAAAATAGTTGACAGACAAACTACAGCACAAACTTAAGAGCATTAGTTGCTTTAGAATACAAATATGAATCTGTCCATTGTACAATAGGGTAGTTTCCTTCATCAAAGCAAACAGCATTCATTAATTGAGATTCGTGCCCTATCATGAATTATTCATTTCACACAAAAAATTAGGATTGAGAAATCCCAATTTTGAAGAGAATTAAACGATAATTTTAATTTCATTTGAAAAGGCTCAGGAATGGCTGGATGTGTTGCATTATTGCTAACGTAACAGGTATATAGTTTATGCTGCGAGGCATAGGAAATATTCGTCTCCTGAAATTACCACAGCATTTCAGAACCCCTTCAACTCCAGTGAATATATATTAATAATAGTCTATGAAAACTATCAAAGTTTGAAAAGTCTCCTCCATAAAAAATTGTGTTAATAGTCATTTTATAGGCTCCAGGGCATCCTGCTTGTGGAGTCCTCTACTACTGCAAAGCATGGCGTGAAGTTCCCATGACTATGGGCCAACTTAACCGTGTGCTTGGTAAAATGAATACTATTTTAAAATAAATCAATTGAATACATAATTTTAAATAAATAAATAAAAGTTTCTCTTAATAAATTAACTGAACAATATTACCCCAGATACTACTTAATTGGCTTTAAACTGACGTATGGTCTAGATAAGAAAACCCTCAATAACTTTCAGGAACGAGGTTGCCATGGGAAAAAAACAAAGGAAGGTTGTTGATTTTTGGGATCGGACTGTTGGAAAAGAAAGAAAAAGGCTGTATTCGATTTTGTCTGTATTTCTCCCAAAGAAAAATAAAGCAAGAAACATTGTAAGTAGTGGTCTGTGAATTGACTCAACCGCTGCTGTACGACAAATTGGCGACCGTGACAGGACGTTGCGTAAGGAGTACGCGCTCGAATACGATGAAGATCGCGGACATGAAGATCGCCCAGCTGAGGACGGCGCTCACACAGCGGGGACTTCCGTCGACAGGAGCCAAAGGAGATTTGGAAATGCGGCTCCGGCAGGATCTCATTGAATGCGGAGAAGATCCCGAGAACTTCGAAATCAACGAAGTTGGGGCAGGACAAGAAGTAAGTGCTATGCTTACCACATTAACGGAGAAAATTACGGCCCACTCCGAAAAAAATAAATTGCTACTCGAAGAAATGAAATCTGAATTAAAAGAGGACATTAAATTTCAAGCTGAATTACAATCCGAAAGAATTAAATCCAAGGTTGATGAACTAAGTAACAAATTCAACGCTAGATTTGAAGGGTTGGATGCAAGAATTGCCGATATTAATGAAAGAGTAGCCAAGTTAGAAATTAATGAACTTAACCTATACACCGACATTGATGGAAGAACATCCCAATTGGATGGGCTAATGCAAGAGGTTAATGGCCTAAAACAAGATGTCTCTAAAAGATTGTCACAATTAGAGAATGAATTCTTCAACATGACAATTTCCAATGCGAATGTTCAACCAGCAACTTCGATAGGACTGCCTGTTGACCCTAAAGTAATTAGGGAAAGCTTACCAGAGTATCACGGTAGGTTAGAAGAAGACCCAAAAGTATTTTTGACGAACTCCGTTTCCTTACTTAGAAGGACGAATCTGCCTGAAAATATTTATGTGCATTTGGTGTCACAACAATTGAAGGGACAGGCAGCTGCGTGGTGGAATAATATAAGGGGCCTGGGCCTAAATTGGGACGATTTTGGAAAGGAGTTATGTCTTAGATTTGATTCTGATGGCGTTAAGGCTGCTGTCAATCGAAAATTCTTAACCGAAACGCAGCCTACGGGCATGAGGGCTGGTGCGTTTGTGATCCAGAAATATCAACTTTTTAAAAGATTGAATCCTCATGAGGACAATAGTTCTGCTCTACCCTATATGATTGAGCTACTCAATGATAAAATGAGACCCTTGGTAAGAGTGGCTAATCCGAAGACCTTTGACGAATTAAGGGAAGTCATTAGGCAACTAGAGGAGGAGTATAAGAAGATTAAGACTTCACCAGACGAAAACTTCACTCATCGAGAAACTGGCCTTCAGAGGAAATGCTTTGGGTGTGGAAAAACTGGCCATGTGCGAGACCGTTGCCCGGAAAACTAAAAAGGGGTCATTCTGTCCTGGGGGAGGATGGCCATGGGTACAATACCAGTAAGCCCCAGGTGTCAAGTAAAAGAATAAGTGAACGCTGGAATACCATTGGACAGATTGGGGTTGACCAGGGGGGTCCCCGCCCAGCCATAACGATTAGTGTCAAAAATAAACCTTATAAAGCCATTTTAGATACCCAAGCTAGTAACACATTTATCTCGGATAGAATAATGAACGATTTTGATGATATTAAAATGTCTTCTAGTAACGGAGTTATCGGAGCTGCAAATGGTGTACTTTATATGGTACGAGGCCTAACGTTCCTTAGAGCAAAGTGTTTCAACATAGACATTGACATCCCTGCATTAATTATTAAGGATTTGATCAGCGATGTGATCCTTGGCCATGACTTCTTAACTAAATATGGAGCTGTTTTAGATTATAACACAAATGAAATATTCTTAGGAAAAAGTACCAGGGCTAGACTAGCTTGGAGAAACGGAAATTTTTCTAAAAGCGCAAACGATTGTGGAATCAATCTGGATGAGTTGCAAGTTGGTCCATTAGCAGCAGAACAGAAACAAGCATTGATGAATATTTTCAATCAGTTTCCAGAAGTCATTACAGATAGCATTGGTTACACCTCCACCGTCAAACATAAAATTATTTGCAAAAGTAATGAACCCATTAAACAGAGACCTTATCCTATGAATCCTGACAAGCGAGCATTTGTATATAAGAAAATACAGGAAATGGAGAGCGAAGGGTTAATTGAGCCATCAACTTCAAATTGGGTTTCGCCGGTTGTGCTGCCAAAGAAGAAAAATGGGGAGTACCGGCTTTGTGTTGACTTTAGAAGCTTAATTTTCAGACTGTGAGTGATGCCTATCCCATGCCTGATTTGAAGGAATTGTTGAAGAGAGTTAGCGGTGCTAAGATCTTTAGCACCCTCGACTTAAATTCAGGGTTTTGGCAGGTGGAGATGGAAGAAGGCTCAAGGGAAATGACCGCCTTTGCTACTCCTCGTGGTTTGTACCAATTCCGAGTTATGCCGTTCGGATTGAAAAATGCCCCTGCCACTTTTATGCGGTTAATGGATGAAGTACTCTCTGGATATATAGGTGATTTTTGTCAAGTTTACCTAGATGATATTCTAGTCTATAGTAAAAACGGATTTGAAGAACATTTGATGCATCTATCCAAAATACTAGAAAGACTGAAGATTCATGGACTAACTTGCCAGTTGAAGAAATGCCACTTTGTTACCCCAGAGGTTGAATACCTTGGACATGTTTTGACTCCTGAAGGTCTAGGAAGACAACCAGAAAAGAATAAGGCTATTGAGGAATACAATCGACCAAAAACTAAGAAGCAAGTCCGTCAGTTTTTGGGACTTTGTGGTTGGTACAGTAGTTTTGTACCTCATTTTGAAGTAAAAGCTGTTCCACTGACTGATTTACTAAATAAGACAACTCCCTTCAAATGGACTGAACGCGAACAAAGAGCCTTTGATCAGATCAAGGGAAGCATTTGTAATGCTCCAAGGTTGGCACACCCGGACCCTCATAGGAAATTAAATCTACAGACCGATGCTAGCGATCTTGGACTTGGAGCTGTACTATTCCAAGAGACCGACCGAGGCGAAAGGAGGGTTATAGAGTACGCTAGCCGGAAAATGTCACCAACAGAGAGGAATTACTGTACAGCTGAGAAGGAGGCTTTAGCGGTAGTCTGGGCTGTTGGGAAATTTCGAGGCTACCTTGAAGGGAGGAAATTCCAACTCTACACAGACAACTCATCCCTTAAATGGTTAAATGAAGTGGCTGGAACAAAATCGAAATTGATGCGTTGGTCATTGATACTAGCGGACTTTGACTTTGACATTTGTCATGTCCCTGGATCGAGTAATCAAGCAGCTGATAGCCTGTCGAGAAATCCTGTGAATGAACCAAATTCAGACAGAGAACTATTGGAGAGGGAAGTTCCAGATTTACGGAAAGGGGAAGTAGAATTACCTGTTCTTATGGCTGTTACTGGTGAAAGGAAACCCTTCGATATGGACACGATTAGGAGATGGCAGAATAATGATGGGGCCTGTAAAAAGATGAAATCTTGGATTGGCAAACGCAGCACAGATAGCAGAAGTGTTCCCGCCGCTTTCAAGATGTGTTATAAGAATCTCCGTCTCGAGAACGATGTTCTTTTTTGTGCCTCCCATCTCTCGGATCGGTCACCGGTGCCTGTGGTGCCAAGATCTGAAGCTAGGGCCGTATTAGAGAAGTTCCACGATGGGCCTGAAGCTGGTCACCCTGGCCAGGAGGAAACTTACCTATCGATTCGTCGGCGGTTCTTCTGGGTGCATATGCGCCAAGACGTCAAAAGGTACATACAAGAGTGTCCAGTATGTGCATGCACCAAAGCGAGCAACCAGAAGGCCAATACCAGCTCAAGAGGAAGACGACCACATCGACCCTGGGAAGTTCTGGCTCTAGACCTGATGGGACCTTATCCTCGGACGGCACGTGGGAAGACCGGTATCCTGGTTGTCACTGATTTGTTTACCAGGTGGGTGGAAGCCTTTGCTATACCCGAGGCAACTTCAGGACGAGTACTCCATCTTCTAAAGACTGAGGTATTCAGTCGGTATGGTTATCCCAGATGTCTTCTCACTGACAACGGGTCTCAATTCACTTCAAGGCAGTGGGCTCAAGCATTAGAGGCATGGGGAATTGAACACTGGACTACGCCTGTTTATCGTCCTCAGGCAAACCCCACAGAGAGAAGGAACCAGGAGTTGAAAAAGATGTTGCGGATACACCTCTTGAACGAGAGGCATAACAGATGGGACCAGCACCTACATGAGTCTCTTTTTGCTACTAGGCAACGAGTCAACCGCGTCACTGGCTACTCTCCGGCAGAGCTATTCTTGGGAAGACCGATTCGATGCACTGGCGATTGGGGAATCGAGGCTGTTGAAGAAGAAGAGGATATTCCCTATGTGGCCTGGATCGAGAATCACCAGAAACAGGTTCACCGAATGCACAAAGAAGCGACCAAGCGCTCTGAAAAGGAAGCTGAAGCGGTGGACCAGGTTGCTGAAGAGGATTTGCAGCCTGGGCAGCTGGTTCTGCGGAGGAACCACCAAATCAGCTGCAAGCTTCAGGGATACCATGCTGGTCTTGCTCCAAAATGGGTCGGACCCTTCAAGGTTGACAAGAAGCTGGGAAATGGAATTTATTTCCTGAAGACAGACCCTCCCACTAAGGTTCACCAGTCGGAATTGAAGTTGCTACCTCGACCACTACGGAGGGAAGACGAAGCTCCTGAAGAGGTTCGACAAGGGGCACCTGCGGTTAGAGAGACTGTAGAACCCAGGTATAACTTGAGACCTAGGGTTAGCTGTTAGTTATTGAGGGTTTTGGGGGGGATAGTTGACGTATGGTCTAGATAAGAAAACCCTCAATAACTTTCAGGAACGAGGTTGCCATGGGAAAAAAACAAAGGAAGGTTGTTGATTTTTGGGATCGGACTGTTGGAAAAGAAAGAAAAAGGCTGTATTCGATTTTGTCTGTATTTCTCCCAAAGAAAAATAAAGCAAGAAACATTGTAAGTAGTGGTCTGTGAATTGACTCAACCGCTGCTGTACGACAAAACATAGTGCACCATCTGCTTGGAGGTGTCCACAGCACTACCTTGTGGCAGGTAGAGGAAAGAGTGTCAATCGCACGTACAATTAACCAGCATGCAATAGTTTGCCATCGCGTTTTCGTGCCATTGAATTTTTTCTAGAGATGTGCGAATACTACTGGCGAATACTTGAATACTAGAAAGTGTTTGATATTCGAGATTCCAAATAATAGTGCTAAAAAAATTTGATATTCGAGATCTCGAGAATTATAATTACTGTAAACTGATTACGCTACATTTGGCATTTTGATGAACTACATCATATTAATTCAAAACAGGACAGAATATGGTGTATTAACACTTTCTACACACTTATTAACGCTTATAAAAGTTATTGTATTTAACAGTCCATAATTGGTAGAAATATATTTTATTATATATTTGTCAGTTTAAAACCGGAATTAATTTTTAAAACTTTAATCAACTTGCAGATTTTTACTTAACAGGCACCAAATTAATTTGCAGGATAAGATTTGGCATATCAATTGTAATTCTAGTATTCAAGGTATTCGAAATTCGAGATATTCGAGTCATGATTTAATATTCGAATTTGAAAAATTTGCAATTTATCTGCGACCCCTCTCGAATTTTTTCAATTTTTTAATTTACGAGGAAAATACTTAACATCATTTTAAATTTAATGGAAATAAAAGATGCACTCCAGAATTCATAAACTTTTGATCAAGACGATAAAAAATAATAGGAAACTACCCTATTACCAAGTCAGAAACTTGATTTCAACTCTCCACTTAACCACTCTATCTAATTTAAAAATCTTTCAATGATATTACCTTGAAAGTTATACTGATACATACCTAGAGTGTAGGCCAAGAAAAAGTTTATGGATGCAAATCCCCAGACCCAGTGAGGAATAGTTGGATATTCTGGGTGATCATCACTTGATGCATAAAAATCATAGTCATACCATACAAACAACAAGAAGTTCCCAACAGTGAACAGGAAGCCCACAAAAGTTAAAAGATTGGGAGCAATCCACTTAGGAAAAAGCTGAAAGAAAAAATTCACAGAAATCATAAAACATTCAGGGAAAACATCACAGGACAGATAAACAAATTGAAACCATCTCATTGAATAATATAAATTTCAGAGCCATAGTTAAGTACTTTCACAAGTGTAGGGGATTCCAGAAACAAATAATGCAAAACATAATGGTCCAAAAAACAGATGCAGCATTAACCACTTGACTGGCAAATGCCGTTCTCAAAAAGCAGGTTTTATTTGGGGAATTTTTTTGGGTGATGTTAGGCAACCCCTGCGTACTGATGCAGGGTTTTGCACAGATGTGTCCTTCATACAAAGACTTTCCACCATCAGCTGTATACTTGACGGACTAAGGGAGACGTGGAGGAAACCGTAAGCAAGATATCTAGTCACACCAAAATGCAGAAATGGAAAAATGTGAATGATGAGTCACTAGTCACATCCAAATAAAATGCCATTCCTAATGACGAGATATATTGTCACCCACAGCCAAGTGGTTTAACATGCTAAAAAATGACATAACTAAGTATAACTCCACTTGAGCTTTTATTCTACCAACCAATTTCAATGTCTTAGCACCATTTGCAAAAACCTTGCAGAGCTCCCATATACATACTATGGGAGTGAGGTGGGGAGAGTGTTGTTAAAATTAATGTATCAGGAAGGACTATGAAGGACAATTTTATACAAAATTTTATAATTTTAAAGCCATTTTAAGAAAAAAGGAAGATTAACTTTCATGGGTTACCTATGCATTCTTACCTTCACAACATTGTTCCAGAATGGGTGCATAACATATATACTCAATGGGCTGGTGTCCAGGGAGCTGTACTGTAAGAGTAGAGCAAGATTACATATCAAATGCCACAAAAATTAAGAAACATAAGGACAGGAAATTATAGCAAGATCATGGAGAAGTAACATAAAATCACTAGCATGAAAATATTTATGGGTTAATTCAAAACAAAGTATGATAAAAAGGAGAAGATGCTGACAGGCAATGGTATGACAAAAATGTGATGTTAAGAATGACACTATGAACTCCAGGATAATTTAAAATTATGCATTATGGAACTTCAATGATGAATGTATCAGAATATCAAATTTGAACTTTGTACACATGACAAATACATTATGAAAAAGGTGATAGGTACATGAGTAATTTCTTGTACAAATAACTTGCTAAACCTTCAAAACACATAACCATTAACCTTAAACCAAATATGCTATGCCTTTGGGGAAACTATGAGTACCTATAAATTTTATATACTAAATTTGACTAAACTAAAATTAAATGAATATATATTGAAGGAGGCTTTCGCGGAGTGGTGCAGTAGGCGTAGCTAGTTTTACAGGTTGTCCTCCACGTCGATCATCTTTGAGACGACAGTTTCACTGGCATTGCAGGAGACATCTTCAGGTTTGATTCATTCTAATGAGATTCAAACCTGAAGATGTCTCCTGCAACGCTCGCAAAAACAGTTGTCTCGAACATGAATCGATGCTGAGGACAACCTGAAAAACTAGCTGTGCCATATGAATATATATGTAGTTTTAATTTTAGTCACAGTATTACTATTTCAACAGTGATATTGAAATTACCATTGATGAAATACAAAAAATATTGAGGAAATTGGATGTAGCATAAAGCTTTAGTCCTGTCAGCTTACCATCATTACTTATTAAGAACTGTTGTAATGCCATAGTGTTTCCCCTATACATCATTTTTAACAAATCCTTAGTTCGTGGATTTTTCCTGATTTTTTAAAGCCTCTTAAGTAATGGGTCGTTTACCATATTTTTTATTGCCGAATATGAAAGCGTTTGTAAAATAAAAAGACCCATATTTTTCCGTTTTTTGGTCCGTCAATTATTTCTCGAGATATAAGCGACGAAAAACTGATGTTCTTAACCCTTTTGGAAAAGTGGGTGTGGTGCAACCTCTGACGTATATCGACTTCGTCCAATCACAACTGAGCCCGCGAAGCTACTTTGCCTTATCGCAAAGGGGAGGACACAGCTGGCTCTCCCAATGGGAGTGATTACGACAGGATCTGTGCGAGCAGACCTTCCAAGAATCCCCCTCCGCTTCCCTAAGAGCAGTCAAAGACAGGAGGAAAATGACGTCAATGTTATCACAGCAGCTTTTTCGGTGGGTGTCACCTTTTGCTTATTTAAATTTTTGATTTATGAGTGAATGGTTGTGGTTAGAAGATTAATTTTTTCACTAAAATTCTTTTTCATTTCCATCTAAAAATTTCATGCAAAAAATTGCAATTTCGGTTCCAAGTAAACGCCCCCATTCCTGTGCATAAGAGTGGTAACAATCATGGTGTAAATAACTACAGACCAAAAGTTATACAATCTATCTTAGAAAAGGTGCTTGAAATTTTGATAGCAATAAGACTAACCCCTCTAGTTGAGAATGTTCTAGTATATGAACAACATGGATTTACGAGTGGTAGGTCTGCTGCCACACACCTGTTATCTTTTCAGCATTTTGCCACTACCTTAGCACATGGCCACTATCAAGTTGACACTATTTACTGTGATTTTACCAAAGCATTTGATAAGGTATGCCATGCTATGCCCCAAGCCAAGATATGGTATAAGTGGAAAGTTGCTGTCCTGGCTTAGCAATTACTAGGCTAAAGAAAAACTTATGGTAAATACCCAAGGATGTCCTTCAACTCCCTTTGAAGCTGTATCTGGAGTCCTTCTGGGATCAACTATGTCACTAATTCACTTTTTGATTTTTATCAATAATATAGGAACCTTTATTAAACCAGTTAAGTATTTGACGTATGCTGATGACATCAAATTATTTCATCCTATAGATTCATTTTCAGATGGTAGAGTATTATAAAACTGTTTGACTAACCTTTCTGAATGGTGCAGAATCAATGGTATGCATTTAAACATTAGTAAATGTAATGTTCTAACTCTTAGTAAATCTAAGTTGCCTGTTCTTAATGACTACTATATTTATGGGTTAGATCTCGTTAGAATGAACCAGAAACTTAAGGTGTTCTTTGATTCCCCCTTAACTTTCAATAGACATATTGATTCTACAATCACTAAAGCCTATAAAACTCTTGGCTTCATTTACTGTACTTGTAAAGACTTTACAGAAATACAGTATTTCTTGTTATAGACTTCTTTACGCCACCTTAGTTGGACCAATTCTTGAATACTGTTCAATAATTTTTTTTCATATTATCATAAGTATGACAAAGCCCTCGAGAGGGTCCACATAAAATTTCTTAGATTGGTGTCTTTCAATCTTAAATAGAAAGGGAAAGTGGAGCATATGAAAACATAGTAACAGTACTCAATATAAACACTCTCTGCACGTAGGAAACAAATGGGAATTATACTATATTAAATTATCATATTATGTTCATATCTTCTATCTTCAATTAATACAAGGGTTCCAAATGTATGTACATTCAAGATCTCATTACCTGTTTCACAGTCATCATGTAGGCACAAGTTATTTGTATACTCTGCCTATTTTTAGAATTATGAGAGATTATGATAGTTTTCGTAATGCTACAGACATTTATTATCCCTCACACAACATGTTAAAAAAAAACTTTGTCACTCAAATGTCTAAATATTCCTACTTTATATAATCATCAGGCCTTCTGTAATGTTTGTAAAAGGATAACATTCCGTATAATAAATATTATTATTATATATGAGCCTAAAGATGTTGGTCACTTCCCAACAGCATTTCTCAGGTTTCATGTGAATAACAGGGCAATGACAAACGGCTTTCTTCGAGCAAGTTATTTGAGCATTAAATTGAACTTCGAAAGGAATATCATTAGATAAGCATCAATTTAATTTGTCAGTGAGAATTATACTGAATAGAAGAATAGTAACCAGGACACGGTAAATAAAATAACATACACTCAAGAAAAGGTACTGGGAAACGGATGCGCCTGCGGATGGGACCGTGCATTTGCATGTTCTGCATCTATTTGCATACAATGTCAGTCGGATATTTTACCCAGGTTTTGAGGGCTAAACGCCTTGATCAAGTGGTCAAGGTAGCATCAAGAGGCAGCACTACCTACGAACCGTTCCCTGGAAATGTGAGCTAAGATATCGGTTTATTAATTTCGTCATATCCTTGAAGTCCATAGCATTACCTAATGTACACAGATAATGTATACAGATACCCATATAATCAAGGATAAAAATAAGTTTACCAAGCCATTAGCTTATCAACAAAGATTACGCATTTCGCATACTTAAGAAGAAACTTTTGAATGAAAAATTGCTTTTACGAGGAATTCAATGAAACAACTGTGAAGAAAGTAACGTTTATAAATGTACACAGGCTAAACCGACTGTTTTTAAAAGCACAAGCACAAATCATTATCCAGACGATTCAGTGCAATACAATTCAAATAAAAAGAAACACTAGTGTAGATTAGACGAAGAAGACTGTACAAGACCAATTAGGAGCTAAAGTTTCTTCGATGAGCGACCTTTTAGAAGATATTATTAGTTGATTCCCACATCAAAACTAATTACCGAAGAAAGGGCAGAAGGGGATTAGCGAAATTATGACGATACAACCAAAGCTTCAGTCAATTCACTATAGCGCAAAATGATCGAAACATAGATAATCAACGATTCTTTCACATGAACAGAAAGAGATAGCACAACACATTAAGAGGAGCTTAAATACCTTGTAGTGTTCAAATCCAGCTAGATGCTGCTGAGTTAAATATTGAACATCCATTTTCAACTTCGACTTACAATATATTTACAGTTTTAACCAGACAAGCTCAATTCTTATTTTACAATAACCTATTCCAGTATGTCATGGTTAATTAAAAACTTGCTTATCCATTCCGCTCAACACATCCTGCCCAACAAATGAAACGCCATTAGCGGTTGTTTTCTTTAATATCGCTGCGCGTTTGCGCGAGTGGTACGATTTTAGCGCCGCCTACACTTTCCCTTGTCCAGTATCACACGTGGTGACTAAAGGCGTGGAAATCGCTCGGTTCAGCGCTGGTCAATTTTGCGAAGAAATTGATTATCTCGACCGAGTAAAGATAGTTGGTAATCATGGTACGTATCAGTATGGAATAAATTTGCTTGAGATGAGGGATTTTCCCAAATAATTATCGTTTTGTTCTATAATGACAAATGGAACTAGTCGCCATTTTGAAGTAACTACACTTTCATGGATAAGTCTCAAAATTTAATTTCCTCTTATTTTTAGTCATTCAAGGATCCAGAGAAACCAGGAGTGGAACCGGCGTTTCATCGTATTAGAATTACACTTACTTCTAGAAATGCAAGGAGCCTCGAAAAAGGTAATTTCTTAGCGGCAGAGTAGTAATTTTATGATTTAAGTTATGTTTTCATTTCCTAACGACTTTGTTTATTAGTTTGTGCAGATTTAATTAAGGGCGCCAAAAAGCAAACGCTGCGAGTGAAAGGACCGGTTAGAATGCCAACCAAAATACTGCGCATCACAACGAGGAAGACACCATGTGGTGAAGGTTCTAAGACATGGGATCGTTTCCAGATGAGGATACACAAACGTGTCATCGATCTTCATAGTCCATCAGAGATTGTGAAGCAAATTGTATCCTTATGGTCTGATAAGTGTGGTGTTTGGATGGTGGCGTGCTTCAGTATGTTTATTTGTTGATGAAGGTATTCAAAATTTTATTAGTTTACTAGTTGGAGGCATCACATTTAAGAGGTCCTTAGGAATTATTCTTTGAAGGTAGAAAAGCATTATTTTGTCAGGAGTACAGATGTTCCAACTGTAGAAAAAGACTGGGAGTGGAAAGGGAAGAATTAGTTGGTTCGCAGGGTAACTACTTACCATATAAAACTGCTCTTTGATTGTTTTACCCCCTGTCTCTCAACTGTATGGTGGCATGCCGGGTATTATGTAAATATACACTTCAGTTTTGAAAGCATGGGGCGCTTGGCCAAAAAACACAATGATTAAAAAAGAAAAAGATGTTTTTAACCTAGTCTTAACTTCTATGAGGTAATGTTGTGTTGTAAGAATTTTCTTGGCTAATTTGTTTCAAGCGAATATGACATAGCTGAAGAAAATTGATGTGAATTTGTTCATAATGTTTATTCGGCGTACATCGTGAAGTATTTCCCGCCATCCCCTCTGTATATCTCGCTGTTCGGCAAGATTTGTTAAGGGTCGGTATGATAATTATATTAGCGTTACTAGTCCATTAGATGATCCTTGATGTGAATCTATATCTAGTTTGAAGTTCACTAAATCTTCTAATAAGATTATAATACTACTTTCATTGATGACGTTAAAACAATTTAGCGAACTGACCTAAAATGGTTAACTGGTCCATGATAAAAAATTAGAGAAATTGATTGCCGACCCGAAATCTTTAATATTTCCCTCTCCCCTAGCACAACTGGATATATTAATGGTGTCATGACTTGAAGCGAACCCAACTAACCGCTAGTTTTTTTCCATGTTGTTATCAATTATATATAAAGATATTAGTCATCACTGGCTAATTTTGTGTGTAACTTGAAACTTAATAGCATGCTTGAGAAACTTGTCTTTAGACTTTGGTTGTTATTGAATAAGTTGTTGGGTTACGAATCCTAAAAGTCTGCGCTTTGCTCGTCTACCGCCGAGAAGTTTTTCCCGCCCAATAAAAATTTAAACATTGGCATTGCATTTTGTTGCAAACTTCTAATGTGTGGAAATATCTTAATATTGTCGATCTTTTCTTTGATCGGCAATGAAAGCCATGACTGATTTTTAGTCATCCTGCATTATTTATATTATTTACTATTTTCAAATGTTTGCTGTTTCTTCCTTAATTTCTTTTTCAGACATCTATTAGCATTGAACCTGGTGTGGAGGTCGAGGTTACCATTGCTGATCCTTGAAATGTTTTTATTTTACTTAAAATAAACAAATAATGACCAGTGAGTGCCTTTTCATTTAAAATAACTGCCCTGTGGTAGTCTGGTGACATGTTAGCCTTTTTTAATCCAATGTTAAATTTCGTTATTACTTTGTATGCCATTAATATGGCAATTGTTTACTACAAAGCCTTTGTGATGGTCCAATTTAAGTACTTGAAATGTCAGGTTACATAATGAAGTCTGTATTGTTAATGAACTATGGGTTAAGGTGGGTGGTTCGTGCAGTGGGATTTCATTGGAATATCTAGATATCAACAGCCAAATGATTCAGCATTTTATTCATTGACAGAATGTAAGACCCAATCTGTCCTCTCAGGATCTGAGATTTCATATTGATTCTTGTCAGCTGATCATTTTTCTTATTTTGGTGGAGAGCTAGAAGTGTACACACTTCTAAAGAAAGTGTATTAAGTAGAAGCATTAACTGAAGAATTTAATATTTTAAGGTGTATTAATGTGTCCATGGGTGAAATACTATAGGAAGAGTGACTATTGTCGAGGGATATTGGGGCATCGTTGAATATTGGAGGGCCCCAATGTGCAGCAGCCTTTTATGCTGTTGCAAGATGGTACTGGGAGAGTGGTTTTATATTATAAGAGCGCACTAATTTCTTGGTAGGTCGACAAAAATATTCAATTGGAAAGGATTAGTTGAAAATTTTTCCTGTGGTTAGATTTGTTGTATTACAATTTTATTAATGTGGATTTACTGTTGCTGCCTTGTGTTTTGATGGAATGGTGTGACCAATCGTAGTAATTTACATGGAAAGTAGTACAACAACGTAAACAGGTAAAAATGGTTCCCCTTTTTTTTGAAGCACTTATCGCTAGGATTTATGTTTGAAGAAATATAAGCTGAAGGTTAAATGTAATGGTCATTTGGGATGCCGATGTTAGAACCGTAAGGAAATGGCTTATGTGCAATTTTTTCATCTACGTAAAATTTCATTCAATGGCTCAAAGGTTTTTTTTCGTGTAATACACAAGTTAAATAGGGCAAATTTTAGTTGTTGCTGACTGACGATGCTTGAAATACCCTTCAGATAATTTCAACTGGGTCCTAAGAAAAAAGTGAATTAAAGATTTTGGTCTTAACCCTGTTAGTGCTAACCTTCTTCCTGGGGTAATAGCGAGAAATGTGGAGGGTAATTCAATAAAATGTGGCATCTTAGGAGAAAAAATTGAATAGCTATTGTTATTTATATATATATGCATACACTTTTATAACATTAATTAAGTTGAACTGATAAATGACACTTTTGACATTGACTGAAAAATATTATTTTAGCATCATAAAGTTGAACAATATTTTTATATTGGGCTGATATAATTATACAGTTCCTGAAATTGAAAATCAAAAGTATGCAAAAATGTTGCATTTTGAAGGAGCAATATCTCAAAAACCCCATTCTTAAAAATTCTAAAAGTTTGTTGAAATTTCATGCATCAATTTTCAAGGCCTTAACTCGAAACATTTACTGTCTCCATCGTTACGTTGTTAATCTTATTGAATTTCTTAAGAAATTTGTATTAAGATTCCTGTTCCAAACTTTGTATTATTTCAGTACACTGTTGAACAAAGAAATATAATTTACCTATAGTACTTCAGTGTCATGCTAGTATCTGTTGAGCAAATCTTGTCCTGGATGTCACTGTGTTTCCTGGTATTTGCCGAATATGTATCAGTATTAAAGCTCACAGAAGTGGGCATTGATACAAACTCTTAAAGAAGCACATTCCTGAAGGCTGCTGAACACTCTGCTCTTATCACTCCCCTCTAGCGGATAGATTGTACATATTTGCTGTACGCATGTATGCATGCATGATACTGTTGTATTTGGAAGTTCAGAATTGTTTGTGACACAGCCCCATTCTAATGTTGACATGTATGCTGTTCATTTAATCCGAAAATCTTACCCTGATTATAAATGTACTTCTCACTTAAACTCTGTGGAGCGAATGCTTTAGTGTGCTAGCCACGAACTTGCTCTTCTTTGCACTAGCTAGTAATGCCATGATTGTATTACAAGTATTGGTTTTACATTTGCCCACTCTTTTCGTTTGATTTTTCTTAAGGGATGCGTTTCAGTTTTGGGAGCAGCTGCAGGGACATTCTGTGGGTGTAACACGTAATCGAGTGATATTTGATGAATATTTATAACAGCTAAGGATAAATGTAGCACTATTATAACCATTAAAATTTTTACATATCAGATTTTCTTAAAATTCACAGCGATGATTTAAGGCAAATATCCATCTATCTGGTTTAACTAGCCTCTTGAGTGTTACCAGGAGATTATTTAAACAAACTTACAGAATTTTTAAAGAAAGGGGTTTTGAGATATCGCTCCTTCAAAATGCAACATTTTTGCATACTTTGGTCAATTTCAGGAACTGTATGCATTAAAGGTGGGAGGTAAAATTATTGGGGATAGCAACAGCTACAGAATGGTGCAATTGTTAGCTGAAGGTTCCAGTCCAAATAGTTTCAGAGTAATAGAGATTTGAAAAATGCTGCATCCCTTTCAAAATTAGCAGTGTTTATTTTTGCAGATTTTCAAAATGCTGTAAATGGGTCAAAACATTTTTTCCCCATGAGGTGAGATGATTATTCTGTCATGTAGGAGGAACTAATATAATTTTTTCACATAATTTGAAGAGGGTCACTTGACAAATATTGGAGGCATCTGTCTGAGTTTGGAATCAGTTGCAAGTATATTGAAACACAAGCCTTGGCATTGGACATGAAGTTTTTTTTAAACTCTTGAATTTTACTTTCTTTTATTTTTATATTAAAACCTATGGAATTGCACTGTATCTCCACACAAATATAATACTCCTCATTTAACATCTGGATCAAGAAAGAGGTTAGTGCACAGGCAAACGCCACTGAAGTTTGCCCTTACCTTAAACCACAGGTTTCCGGATTTCGGCTAACTGCGTAAATTTCAGTCGAGAGGTAGGTGTAATTGCTGCACTAATGAAGTATCTATGGTTTTCTTGAAATTGTGGTTACACAATAAAATTTTGCCTGATGCCCTGTTATCCCTTATTCAAATCCTTACATTTTTATGTTTTAACAATAACAGTTTATAATGTTTTTCCTTTCCACTTACTGCTTCTTATCTGTTTTCTAGGTGCAAAGGTAACGATTCATGTTTTGATAATGATGATATTAAATGGTTAAAAAATGAATAATTGTTTCATTCCATAAAGTTATTGAATTTGCAAGAGATGTTTTTCAAAGATTTAATTGATGAAAGATTGATGCAAAATATAAAATTCCTTTATAATTTGATTTTTTGTAGGTACATTACTGCATAGAAAAACCTCCCAGGTGAAAATAAAGTGCCAAAAATGTGTGCACACTTTCTGTTCACTCCTCTCACATTTACTGCCAAATCTCACTTTTGACACACCCCTGTCACCTTTGAAGTGTTCTAAATTACACGTTAGTCACACATATTGTGCTCATTTTTTTCTTGCTATATTGCACACTCTTTTCATCAGGGCTGTCCTAATTCTGAACACCTGAACTGCAGACAATTTTTCTGGTCGCAAACTTGTCCACTATATTGGGTGTTTTTGTTGCAATGTATGTACTTGCAATTACACACATTGCAGTGTATGTACTTTGCAATTAAAATGTAATGTTGGGGGTGGAGGAGAGTGGTGCACCATTTAACTTCATATTAGTGGGTATGGAGTTGACCTAGAGTCCCCAGTCAATTGCATCTTGTCAAGAGGCTTTTTTCCTGCCAGCCTATTTCTACTGATTACAATCAAGCAAACACTTCATAGTCTTCCCCAATGGTGAAACTCCTCCTATGGACTTGAAGATCATGCAATACTTTATCTTTAGTATTGCTCAATGCATCAATCTCATTTTTGTGTATCATTTATTCTTATATGCTATTTTCTTAGCACAATTACAAGTTCATAGTATTCTTCCAGTCAAGTTCCAAAACCAAATAGATAACATGATGTGAGCCGGTTGCTCAAGTAGTAGTATTTAAGTAACTGAGCGGTCAATGCCTGAGGCCTCCCCATTTTCAAAATTCTTTCCTAATGGCTTCAACCGGAGGCCATGCTTCAACCCTACATATTTATATTTCCATGCTGTTCACTTGTAATTCACATAGGTACATTGCACCTTTACATCCTGTGGTGCACTTATCTTCAAAGTACCCCTTCGGCAGTCACTAACTTTACCCGTGGACCTTATTTTGTGACTATTGTTCATTATTGTTTCTGTGCTTTCCCCATGTTTTTTTCTAAAAGTATTGTGTCCTTTCCTTTGCAATGGACTGTTTTCTTTTCTAGTATGCATTTTTTATTTACTTTCTCCATAAACAGCAGTAGTGTTTCTCCCCACATTTATCTCATCAATATTTTTACCTCACTGGACAGAACTACCCAGTCAACACAGGCGTCGTGAAGAGGTCATATAAGAGGTCATACGTGGGACATCTTTTCGACTCGACTGTAGGAGCTCTTCTAGAGGTCTCCGCGACTCTTACTGTATGACCTCTTTTCAACTCGACTGTAGGAGGCCTCCGCGACTCGTGCTGTGTGACCTCTTTACGATTCGCCAGTAGGAGGTCTTAAAGAGGTGTTCGCGACTCGTGCTGTATGACCTATTTTATGATCCACCTAGTGGTAGACCACGGAAACTACACCTTCAGTTGGCAGTTGGCGCGTGTTTCCCGGTGATTCGGTGTGTTTTTTGCGACTCGGCTTCTTTATATTTTTTGACGTCTGCTTCGTTTGGACTTCACTCTCCTGTTTTGACCTCTGCACCTGATTGGATTACCCTGACGGAATTGCTGCCTTCGAGCATACTTTGGACCTCACTCTCCCGTTTTCGACCCTGAGCACCGTTTGGACTATCCGCACAGTTATATTTACATTGACCCTGCCTCCTTCGGACTTTCTTTGGACGCTGATTTATTTGATCCTGCCTGAATTTTATCCATCGAATAACTTACCCAATTTTTCTGGATTTGTTCTAAAATTGGTAGACCAATTGTGGCACGTGTCCGTACGGCGTGTGTGAGTAGTGTTCGTGCACGGACATCGTCCTGAATTTCAAGGTAAATTTTGTTTGTATGCACTCCTTTTGCCTTATTTATAATACCTACTGTTTATTATGTTTAGTTCGCAATGAAATACATTTACGTTACTCATTTTGTTCTCGCCCTGCTTCTGAAATCTTCACAGAATCTGGACATTTATTTGGATCAACCTTCTTTGGTATTCATTCGGATTCCTAAAAAAATTATACCTGCTTTGGTACACTCTACTGATCTGGCTTTGTTTCGACCCGTTTTTCATGGGATTGACTTTTGTTGGACGCGATCGTGTGCATCGCGCACCTTGTCTGGTTCGCAGAAAGTGTACATCGAGCTAAAAACCAAGGTGAGTAACGTTCATACAGTACTTATATCATATGTTAATTGCAGAGGGTGGGATATGTCAAGGCAGTCTCGATTTACAGGCTTGACACTCATTTCTATGGTACGTGTCACGAGAGTGATCCGATGAGAACTCATAGCGCGGAGAAATGCGAGGTTTGCTTTGAATACGCTGACTCATTTAACGTGGTTACTCGATCTGGTTCTAATTCCACTGATAATATTCCATTGCTTATCTGTTATGCACTTATCACCCTCATTCCAATTTTAATTAAACAACCATAATATGATTCTAATTTAGGCACTTACGGCCAACACAACTCTTGCTACCTTTTGTAACATTTTGCCGTTTTATTGCATCACTTTTAATTTTTACATTAATTATTCAAAAGAGTGTTACTCATCGCCCCAATATTTTTCTTATCAGCATTCCTAGTGGCACAAAAGATGCTGAGCACATGCACACGGCATTTTCATTCTGATCAAGGAAACATTTTCGAATCATATTGTGAGCATATGCTAAAAATGTTTTCATGTCATTTTAAGAGCCACTCATTTTATAACATGCAGTCCGCATATTTCTAGCATACGGTAGAAAAAATTTGATGTTATGTGCTCAACATATTTTTAGCATATGTTCATAGTACATGTCTAAAATATTTTGGTGGAAATAGCTCATTGTTTATTGATAGACATGTTTATTTATACGTTTCCATAACTCACAACTTTGCAGTTTTGAGTTGAATTTACCAGTCCACGATCGTGTTCAGTCATGTTACGATAACTGATCATAACCAATATTGCCATCATCGTCGCGCTTAATTTCGTCGGTATGTCGATGGTTTTTGTACCGTACCTAAATTAATGTTAATGATAGTATATAACTGTGTTGTATATTCATAATTGTGTTTATTTAGCTCAACGTTCATCTCATATTTCGCGGCGTTTGGAAAGGGTTTAACAACATCGCAAAGCAGAGCGGCGGCGAATTATGTTGAGAAACGAATGTGGGAGTTCGCCAGAGTAAACTCCTCGCTAAATTGCATTTTAAGCTACTGGTGTTCACGACAGCTTAATTTGATAATGGGATGATCATCCTATCATCGATGATCATGTTCGAGCATTCAGGTACGGCGAGTATAATTATTTACGTAATTGAAAATAGGTGTTGTTGAAGAAAAGTCATCAATTTGTCAATGTTTTTAACTTGGTTTTTAATAACCCTTCCAATGTTTTTCATTGGATTCCTGCCTCGAGTAGTAACGACAATTCTTTTTCTTCTTTCAGACATGTTATATTATTACCGTATTCGGCATTTTAGAATGAGCTAACGAGGACATAATTCAACTATAGAGCATATATGAACGTGAAAACGTCGGAATTGTTGATTGACCTTAGTGCAGCGACGAGTGTTGAAACCATTTAAAAGAACTTCCTCTCGGGAAAATGTAGTTAGGTATGTACATTACTGATTGTGAGACGAGAGTGTATTAAAAATAACGGTAATTTTCTAGATCCTGGCGGCACCCCCTCCCCCTCCCCCCACCTCCAAAAACCCCTAAAATCGCGATTTTTGGGAGGGAAACCCGGTGCTCAAGTGGGGAGAATTGGATGAAATTGTTAAAAAAAATATAGGAACGTACTTACCGAAAAGAACGTGAAATAAATATGTGAGGTGGGAATGCGTAGGAATTCATCCATGGTGAAGTACGGAGGCTGTTCACTACGTGGCAGCACAAGCTGTACGTCAATGAAACTTCGCCATGTTCTAAAGATTCTTTGTGTTTGAAGCGGGTGATTTGAAGACAGATGCTGTCGGCATATATCGGGGTCATTTTGAGGGGGAAAGGGGCATTTCCCCAGGATGAGAGTGATATATTCGTGAATGGTAGAGTGTAGAGAAGATATTTAGGTGGAACAAAACCTGAAAATCCCGTGCCGCCATCAAGTAGAATAGGTGACCTAGGCATATAAAGAGGTCATTTTGAGAGGGAAGGGGTCATTTCCCCAGGATGAGAGTGATATATTCGTGAATGGTAGAGTGTAGAGAAGATATTTACGTGGAAAAAGACCTGAAAATCCAGTGCCGCCATCAAGTAGAATAGGTGACCTAGGCATATAAAGAAGTCATTTTGAGAGGGAAGGGGTCATTTCCCCAGGATTAGGGTGATATATTCGTGAATGGTAGGGTGTAGGGAAGATATTTACGTGGAAAAAAACCTGAAAATCCCGTGCCGCCATCAAGTAGAATAGGTGACCAGTCATATAAAGAGGTCATTTTGAGGGGGAAAGGGTCATTTCCCCAGGATGAGAGTGATATATTCGTGAATGGTAGAGTGTAGAGAAGATATTTATGTGGAAAAAGACCTGAAAATCCCGTGCCGCCATCAAGTAGAATAGGTGACCTAGGCATATAAAGAGGTCATTTTGAGAGGGAAGGGGTCATTTCCCCAGGATGAGAGTGGTATATTCGTGAATGGTAGGGTGTAGGGAAGATATTTACGTGGATGAAGACCTGAAAATCCCGTGCCGCCATCAAGTAGAATAGGTGACCTAGGCATATATCGGGGTCATTTTAAGGGGGAAGGGGTCATTTCCCCAGGATGAGAGTGATATATTCGTGAATGGTAGGGTGTAGAGAAAATATTTACGTGAAAAAAAACCTGAAAAACCCGTGCCACCATCAAGTAGAATAGGTGACCTAGGCATATATCGGGGTCATTTTGAGAGGGAAGGGGTCATTTCCCCAGGATGAGAGTAACATATTTGTGAATGGTAGGGTGTAGGGAAGATATTTACGTGGAAAAAAACCTGAAAATCCCGTGCCGCCATCAAGTAGATTAGGTGACCAGTCATATAAAGAGGTCATTTTGAGGGGGAAGGGGTCATTTCCCCAGGATGAGAGTGATATATTCGTGAATGGTAGAGTGTAGAGAAGATATTTACGTGGAAAAAGACCTGAAAATCCCGTGCCGCCATCAAGTAGAATAGGTGACCTAGGCATATAAAGAGGTCATTTTGAGAGGGAAGGGGTCATTTCCCCAGGATGAGAGTGGTATATTCGTGAATGGTAGGATGTAGGGAAGATATTTACGTGGAAAAAGACCTGAAAATCCCGTGCCGCCATCAAGTAGAATAGGTGACCTAGGCATATATCGGGGTCATTTTAAGGGGGAAGGGGTCATTTCCCCAGGATGAGAGTGATATATTCGTGAATGGTAGGGCGTAGGGAAAATATTTACGTGAAAAAAAACCTGAAAATCCCGTGCCGCCATCAAGTAGAATAGGTGACCAGTCATATAAAGAGGTCATTTTGAGAGGGAAGGGGTCATTTCCCCAGGATGAGAGTGATATATTCGTGAATGGTAGGGTGTAGGGAAGATATTTACGTGGAAAAACACCTGAAAATCCCGTGCCGCCATCAAGTAGAATAGGTGACCTAGGCATTTAAAGAGGTCATTTTGAGAGGGAAGGGGTCATTTCCCCAGGATGAGAGTGATATATTCGTGAATGGTAGGATGTAGGGAAGATATTTACGTGGAAAAAGACCTGAAAATCCCGTGCCGCCATCAAGTAGAATAGGTGACCTAGGCATATATCGGGGTCATTTTAAGGGGGAAGGGGTCATTTCCCCAGGATGAGAGTGATATATTCGTGAATGGTAGGGCGTAGGGAAAATATTTACGTGAAAAAAAACCTGAAAATCCCGTGCCGCCATCAAGTAGAATAGGTGACCAGTCATATAAAGAGGTCATTTTGAGAGGGAAGGGGTCATTTCCCCAGGATGAGAGTGATATATTCGTGAATGGTAGGATGTAGGGAAGATATTTACGTGGAAAAAGACCTGAAAATCCCGTGCCGCCATCAAGTAGAATAGGTGACCTAGGCATATATCGGGGTCATTTTAAGGGGGAAGGGGTCATTTCCCCAGGATGAGAGTGATATATTCGTGAATGGTAGGGCGTAGGGAAAATATTTACGTGAAAAAAAACCTGAAAATCCCGTGCCGCCATCAAGTAGAATAGGTGACCAGTCATATAAAGAGGTCATTTTGAGAGGGAAGGGGTCATTTCCCCAGGATGAGAGTGATATATTCGTGAATGGTAGGGTGTAGGGAAGATATTTACGTGGAAAAACACCTGAAAATCCCGTGCCGCCATCAAGTAGAATAGGTGACCTAGGCATATAAAGAGGTCATTTTGAGAGGGAAGGGGTCATTTCCCCAGGATGAGAGTGATATATTCGTGAATGGTAGCGTGTAGAGAAGATATTTACGTGGAAAAAAACCTGAAAATCCCGTGCCGCCATCAAGTAGAATAGGTGACCTAGGCATATATCGGGGTCATTTTAAGGGGGAAGGGGTCATTTCCCCAGGATGAGAGTGATATATTCGTGAATGGTAGAGTGTAGAGAAGATATTTACGTGGAAAAAGACCTGAAAATCCCGTGCCGCCATCAAGTAGAATAGGTGACCTAGGCATATAAAGAGGTCATTTTGAGAGGGAAGGGGTCATTTCCCCGGGATGAGGGCGACGTATTTGTATGGAAGTTGAGACATCATCGTAAAAGTTTTACGAAGGACATGTATTTTGTACTCGGCGCCGGGTTTCCCTCCTCAATGACTATTTACCATATTAATTAACGTCTGGAGGAAAGTGAATCGCGAGCGCAGCGAGCGAAGTTACAAATCATTTCGGAGTTCGCGCGCGAAGCGAGCGAATTTCGCCACTCTCTGAGATCGCGAGCGCAGCGAGCGAAATTTTTGCCCTTTTCTGCGAGCGCGCGGCGCGCTCGCAGAAAAGGGCAAAAATTTCTATTTATTTTGAGGGAAACCAGTGCAAAAACCACTTAAATCGGAATGTAAATGAGGGAAACCCGGTGCTGGTGGCTTTAAAATCGTCGTTTTAGGCAGTGTCATTCAAGATGTGAAGCTCTTTGTAATGTGGCGCCATCTGTGCGGCAGCGAGTATAACTAAATAATGCCGACAATCTGCGGAAGACGACACGAAAAAGTCCATATAAAGACATCAATTATTTAGGAAATAGGCAATATTTGAGCATTCTTCCATTGATAACATTATTCAGCCCGGTCTCATGTATTTTTCAATAACTACAGTCACTTCCTGTCACTTGTAGATTCCGTGCCGCCAAGATCGAGAATAATACCAAAATAACTTTGGTCATTAAATACGAAGAACAAATAAAATTAAAGTTGTGTTGTGCAAAAGCTATCTCAATTCTATCTATTCTCGTGTCGTGTGCTGTCATACTGGTTTTCTTTGAGAAGACGCGTAGTATGTTGAAACGCATGTTTAATGTGGTACGGATCGTCAAGTGAATGAAATAATTGAATTTAGAAGGAATACTAATAAATGTTTGCATCTACAGCTGCTTCGTTTTAAAATCATTTCCCGAAAGTCGTGAAAATTAAGTGTGAATACATGTGTGTAGTAAGTCAGTGCAGTAGCAATGATGTGGCTACTAAGTACCAAATTATGCAGAAACCTGTGAAGACTGCTGTAGCTGGATTGAGTTCTGTGTATGAAAAAATAAGATTTCAAAATTTTGTTCTCTCCAGCAAGAGTCCAGCAAACAATTGCTGTTATTTCAGAACTAAGGAAATAGTGTATATAAAAGCCATAGGCCTAAACAATGGTACTCCTGTTATTATTGGCAATGTTCTACAGGGCTCAAAAGACATGTTATTTATCCATTAGATTCTCGTTCCATGGATATTCACCTTGGTGGAAAATGGAGCACTGATAAAACCATTAATGTTAGCCAAATTTTATCCAAGGCAGTGCGCCTACCATATAACAGTGCAGAGGACTGCTTTTTCCCTATGCTGCACACTCAATTACATTAATAATTTTTTTAGTGTAGTTGGGTGGGGCATAGCTATACTATTCAGGGAGTGTGAACTAATGCCATCTGGTTAGTAGTTAGTTTAATGATTAATCCATTGATCTGTTTTGCCACGCATTTGTATAATATTACAATATGTCATTTAATTACAGATGTCCTACTTCGTGTTATTGGCAGAAAACTGGTGCGCTGCAATTCCAGGTTCTTGGATTGACGAGGAACAAGGCATCTATAAATGGCCAAGAAATGAAAGGATAAGAGTGGCTATTTGTCGTAACCTAGAGCCTGATGCTTCCTGGGGCGGAATTCTGTACACAACTAACGATACCTATCGGTATCGGTGGCTACCGACGGTCGTCGCTTGTACCGACGGTCGAGCTATTCTGCACCCGCCAGCTACCGACAGTTGTCGGTGCAAGCGACCTAACTCTGACGTCAAGCATTTATCGGTAAGGAAGCAGCACCTGCGCGCGAGGCTATACGTTTTGACCAATGATATAGCATGACACAAACAGGAAAAAGTGCACCATCGATATGCGTAATATTTTATCGGAACTTAGCGTAGTAATGTTATTTGAAATCAACAGTGGACTGGACGTGGATCATTTGTGATTCACATTCATTCAAGGATCATGCGTAAAGTCGAAGAGAAGTTAATACCAAAGGCAGGATGAAAGGTGGGATTAGTTGAAACTGAGGGGATTGCATGTAGGTAATTCGAATGAAATCTTTATTCATACTTTGTTATTGATTTCGTACTGCGAAATTGGGTACGATTTTACGATCGAGAAATAACACACGTCTATATGGTTCTGATGGACTGTATTCAAGTGCCATTAACTAAGACAACAATTACATATCCAAGTTACTATACGTACACAAACAAGATTAAATTAAAAATTAAAACCTACGATGGTCCAAACAATAGTCGAGAAGCTCAAGTCAGGTCGAGAGGGAATTGCTACATGGAGGAGGAATGTAATAATAATATATTTATTTGATTACTTGGTAGAATTGTGTACACATCTTCGTCGAAATTACAAATTATAGAGACATCACAGTAAGTAGTAGGCAGCATTCGGCTAACGTGTAAGTAACGTTTGTTTTTTGGGGAGGCAATCTTAAGAATTAGAAACACTAATTGGTACGGAAGTAAAAGTGACCCTGACAAAGAAACAGTGAAGTGAATAATGACTTGCGTTCGTTTGAAAATGCATTGGAATGAACTGAACACACTGCTCACTCGCAATGGCGATCGACCGCTCCCGCTGCAATATCGGCCGAAGTGTTTCAATAAGAACCAAATCAACATGTGGGTAGAGGCGAAATAAATTGATAAACTCCTCGTTGTCCAGCTCAAACGGGTCGTGGGCTTCTCTTTTACTCTCGTATCCCGGCCCGATCGTCGACGTTCGAGTCTACTTTCCACGTATTATAATACATATGTATACATAAACATTGGATCTAAAGCAAGATATCCCTCTGTCATTCTTTGGGCTGATAATTAAAAAACACCAACCACTCTGATGTAAAATGCATTACTAGTCTAGCGATAAAGTTTCTACCGTCAAACATTTAAATACATCAAACTGCAATTGCATATAAATAGTATAGTAAGTAATTGAAGTAAAAATATAGGTACTTAGTAAATAGAAAATTATAAATAAAACTGTATTTTTATTTAATAAAGCTTAGAAGAACTTAAATCACCTCTCACTCTCCGCACTTTGGACATTTTAAGCAAACTTGTTTTGGATGCGCTAATTTTGCAAATTAAGGACGAATATAACTAGCGCGAATTATACCGTTAAGATTGTAACTTAATAATAATATGGAAATGCAAATAAAGGACGATCTCGGTTCTCAGAAAACCTACCAATTTGCACAAGTCAATTCATCAAAACCAAGCTCGTAGATAATCAAAACATACGTCCGTCGCTATGCGTAGACCGATCTATCACTGTTTTTACCCAGCATGCAGTTGGCGAAGAGACGAAATACATGTCGGTAAGGCCTAGCGTGGGTTTGAAAATCGTCGGTAGGCTCAGTCGTCGTTACCGACAAGTATCGGTAGAATTAACGACAAGTGTCGGTAGAATGCGTCACCGGAATCGCTCTTACCGATATTTGTCGGTCGGGGGAGTTAGCGACACCGATAGGTGTCGGTAGGATGTACAGAATTCCGCCCCTGGCATGCTGACAAGTATGACAGAGTATTAGGACCTTACGGTATATTGGTGTGAATGGTTTTTAATTTGGTGAATATTGAGTTAAGTGGAGTTGTAGTAGCATATGTACTTTTCTGCAGATACCCTAAAGGAGGCTAGAGGAGTTGAGGTCAGAATGGCTGAGTTTAGTACTGAAGATGAAGAGCACATCCAATGGGCTTCACAAGGGAGTAAAGGGAAGAGGCGTGTGAAGCGGAAAATTTTGATGATTATATCTTTGAGCAGGGAACTGAAGGTATGCTTGTGGTCCAATGTGAATAATTTTCTGTAAATACAGCTCAACTTATCCTTTGATATTATTGGAGTACATGTTCTTTAATATTCCTATTTTGGGTAGGAAATGATACATTAGATGAGTTGCCGGCTCCTCCAGCTTCATTCAAAGTCCCACGAATTGCAACTGAGGTAGAGGGCATCAATGATGAAATACCCATAGGTAAAGTGGTCACCAGTAGAGTAATAAAATTATGACAATTTGACTTTATTGAAACTTGCACTTTTTTGTCTCTGTGAAGAGGTGGATGCTTGAATGGTTGAAATAATTTACTTTTCCTTGCAAAAATTAATTTTAAAACTGCATCTGATAAGGGATCAAAAGTAAATGAACATGTAGTGGCAACTGGTATGGACTATTGTAATTAAATTGAAAAGTGCTTGCTTTCTAAGATAATATAATTATTGCCTACAATTCAAAAGGGTTACATAATAGTTTTGCAGATATCAAGTTCACGTGCCAGAGGAGCTCAACCTCTACCAACAGCCGAGGTAAGGTGAACTGGATGTTGTGCTTTAGATTGGAGAAATAATTTCACATATTTATATTAACTATTTTATATTTGTTGTTTCATTAGTATCCTGGCTCAGGCATTGCAACCGACAGGCAGAGAGCAATAGTGCCTTCTTCATCGGAAGCCAGTGGATCTGATGGTATGTATTGATTTTTTCGTTTTTCATCCAACTGTGACAGAAAAATCAAATTTATGCCTGAATTTTCCATTTATCAGAAGGCTAAAGTAAAAATCAACTCTTTCAGAAAATGACATGGCTAACTTGATAAATAAAGAATTTGAGAAATTGCATTCAAGACTGGAGAGGATTGAAAGAAAGCAGGAAGTCATTGAAAATAAATTGGATTTCCTGCTGGCACTTAGAGAAGACCCTGATCTAGGAATTATGAGTTCTACTACAAGGACAAGTCTAGATGAACTTCCAAGTTTACCCTTAACAGCAATGTGGGAGCTAAAAAAATTTGAGGGTAAACTCCAAAATGCAGAGGAAGCCCGGAAGCAATTGGTGAGTGATTCTTCTAATTATTTATAGTAAGAGTACACTATTACTGAAGATTTCCCTTCCTTGATTATCTTTAAGTCATCATATCACCATTGCATTTTTTTCTTAAAATCAGTGATTGATATTTAGGACATTTCCACTGCTAATTCAAAGCACTCAAATTAATTGAGATACTTTTGATACTTTGCAGAAGCTGAAAGTGAAAATGATCGGTGGAGTCAATGGTGAAGCCCATCTGAGGAAAACATTATCATCATTCCTATCAAATAATTTAGCCTATGATTTAACATGGATGGGTCCACAACATGGCTCTAAAAAGGGAGGATGCTCAAAAGAGACTGTGCCTAAGCAGAACTAATTTTTCAGTCATCCTTATAGGTATGGAGAGACTTACTTAGTGCCAGCATTTCATATGATTTGTGTCTTCCTTTTCTTTTTACATCTTAAATCAGATATTGCTAAGAAAAGATTAAGTAGTAATTTCCTACAAAACATTTAAAAAAATACATTTGTGTATTTTCCAGCCACCGTTCTGGAGTCCCACCCAATGACCACAATCGTCAGCCTGGAGAGGGTGGCTAAACAGTGGCTGCAATATGCAGGGGATCGCATTAAATATGCAGAAAAGAAGAGGACTGACAATGAAGAAGTTTAATTTTTGATAGTCTTCCACTCATAATTTAATGATGTTTTTCAAGCCAATTTTCAAGTGCTATGATATAATTTATGTATTATTGTTTCATAAACTCTGTATTGAAGTAAGAGCTAGGTCTCTATTATATGAATGTTTTGATCTTATAAACTGTTCTTACTGAAGTAATTCCCATCATCTTGATCCTCTTCGTATTAGAATTTGAATAATCTAATGGTATGTGCACTTTCGGCTACAGCTCAACCACTATGCAGTTTGTGGAATTTGCTAGTGAAATCAGATTCTCAAAAAATGTTCTAATGTTTATAATTTTCAATCACAGGTTTTCTTCCAGTTATGTTTAAAATATTTGTAGAATTTTGTAAAATTACTGGACTGAATATTTGAATCAGATCATTCGTAATTGTAGGATTGCAAACTAGGTGACACCACTAGTTCATAGTTCTACCATAACCCAATAGGTGGCATACTCGTTCGTAGTTCGTTCAAAATCCACTAGGTGGCACCACAATCGTAGGGAAGTCTTGTACAGGTCATATGAAAATTCATATAGGAGCTCATTAGGGAGCTCTTAAAGGACCTCGTAAAAGACTCCTATAGTGTTGCATCTGACGTCTTAAGTATCTCATCGTGAGGTCTTTAGGAGTGTCTCGTAAGACTCCTACAAATTCCTAAGACCTCTTTATGAGGTCATATAGGACTCCTACGTGTTGATTGGGTACTGATGAGGTCAGTTAGGAGTGGGGTACTTACTGTTTTGCAGCAAAATACGAGCCTTGAAGAGGAATGATGAATGTGTGGTGAATAAAGAGGATTACAGTGATTGTTTGCTGGCGACCATTATGTATAGAAGATTACTGGAGAATAATACCATGGTATGCTGGGCTTATAAAGGCCTGGTTACACGATACATTAACACGTATGGGTTCATGTACATTTGCGTGAATGGTTTCAGCGCAACTTGTGCGGATGCATGAACCAAATAGAACAGGTTCTATTTTCTGTTGACGCATTCATTCATTTAGACATTAACTTGTACGTGTTAATGTATCGTGTAACCAGGCCTTAAGAAACTAAGATGGAAATAACGAAAGAAATATTGATTCCGTTGATAGATAGTAGTATAATGTTTTAAAGAAACCAACCGTGAATGGTAGAACTACTTATCTAATCACGGATTGGTTATCATCAACACATTTTTTATTCAAACCTTCAAAAATTTATTTCTTCTATGACTGGTTGAACTACGCTGCCATCTCAAAATGAAACTCAAATGCAACATTTCACCGATGAATCCTTCACAAAGAACAAATATCGTTACATACAGCAAAGGACTTCCCTTTTCTGTTACAGTGACTGTTTGAAGATAAATCGGTCCAATACGTTCATAATTCTACAATTTTCTTTCCCTATTGTCATATTCGATTTGATCGAAATGATAAAATAAAACCTCAAATGAGTTTCAAGAATTAAAATTTCCCGTTCCCTTACATATTCTTTTGCCCACTATTGTTTATCTCCATGGATATATAACTCGATAGGCATTGTTTACTTCATACCTCCCACGACTTATAACCCATAACAATAAATGTACTGAGATTGTTATTTGCAACGACCGCCTTCCCATACTCTCCTTCAGGGACAACAAAAGACGATGCATGACTTCGTTATCGGACCAATCGAAATGGAATAAAGCGATTGTGCGGGAAAACTGGCTTGACCAGCCGAAAGTGTCATTAATGTTTCTGCAAGAGGCGACATACCTGGCAATTTTTTTCTTTTCTCCTGGATTGCATCTAAAATCTCGGTATGTATGAACGGACATTTAATAATATGTTTCTTTGATGACTGTTTGAATTTATTAGTGAGCTGTAACTATTGGCAGAACTTTTATTTTAACGCTTACGAATGTTGGTTTTCCCATTACTCTCTCTTCACTGAATAGTAAACATTTATTACCCTTGTGGACGAGGTTATTCTGTCATTTTATTAGTGATCGAATTATATGGATCATTTTGCCATTTAGTTAATTATTCTGTTTATATACCTATTTAACGTTTGTTTATATACCTCAGTAATGTATTCTGGAATGTGATGATATTACATCTGTCGCGTAACAACTGCTGTTAAGTCTTCATAATCAAGTTCTTTATTTGTATTAAAAAAATCAGTGATTTGTGACAATCGCCTTCTATTTCTTAATGTTTATTTTTAGTCTAACAAAAATATGGATGTAGAAATGGGCCTCCCTTCTCCGAGAACTCCATCAATGAAAAGAGTTTTTCAAATGGCATCTCCAAGAATTATCGAAGTTCCACGAACTCCCAGATCAGAAGGATTTCTTCGTCGAAAACAAAACTCAACTTCTTTGGGCAGCGTAGACCTCTCTCCCGCTTCAATGTCTATGTTGAATTCAGATACCCCACCTATGTCTGGGTCCTCTAGTGTACCATTGCTGACGGAAGAAATTCGCGACCCGACCTCAAGTGGCAAAGATTCTCAGATAACCATTTCAGAAAGTCGGTTTTATAGTCGCTCGTCGTCGAATAAAAAATGCCTTCTGCCCATTTTAAAAACTGTTGTCGACCCTCCCAGAGGCATTCGTAGTAATAAAAATGCAAAAAGGGATTCTCTAAAGAGGAAGCGGTCGAAATCTCTGGACCACCGGAAGGTTGAGCCAGTAAAGTTGAACAAGAATGTATGCCATAAAATCAAGAGGCCTAAAATAGTGAAGCTCCAGAAACCCCAGAAGTTGTCTGCCGCGGAAACGAGTGAGCCTTTGGATACTGTAGTGCTGCCAAGTACATCAAACAGTCGTGAGGAAATGGAATTAGTCAAGCAGGTCAATTTAAATCCTAAAGATGAAGTAAGATCGAAATTGACTGAAAAGAAAATATCTGTTAATGTCAACAGAATGGTTCGGTAAGTCGAATGGGTATTATCTTTATTTATTACGATTGGTACGTGATACGCATGTTTCAGCTTATAGATCAATAATTATTTTTCAGAGTAAATGTGCAAGGTGGAGTGTTGAGGTTTACAAAGCACATTAGATCCCCCAGAAAAAATCCCAAATCCAGGAATGCAGAGATAATGGATTTAGTGGATGATACTGCAGAGTTGTGTGAAGATTGGATTAATCACAAAGTGGATAGTATTATAGGTACCCTGGACAAGGAGAATAATTTGTCTGAAGTTTCATCATCTTTGAATGAGTCTGACTCTATCTCATCATTGATTGATTCAACTGCTCATTTAAGTGATGCTTTTTGTGAGCTTGAAGTTGGAGATTTGAGGTCTGGTGTTCCTACTGTTGTAAGTGGAATTTTGAATGAGAGAATAAACGTGGAGACCCTGTATGAGAAACAGACTGAAAATTCCCAACTGAAAGCAGATGTAATGGCATCGTTGTCTCAAGAGGGAGATCACACTTTGGATGATTCTACTGATAAGCTTTTTCCAGTGTTCTACAAGACACACCAAGTTAAAACCAGGTGAGCCAATACTGGGCGGTGGATTAAAATGTAGATTAGTGTTATGTCATGATAGCATTCCTTCCTTACATGGAGGTAAACTCGAGTTGTTATTTTTGTTGGAATATTTGGGATCACTGATGCATATTTATGGCTGTCAGATGGTCTAATGATATTGTAAAAAGGCATTGCTACAACAGTACTTACCTATGCACGTGCTAAAGTGTAAAACAACTTTGCTGTGGTGAGACTTGTTAGAGTCGAGAGTAATCACCCTCCTGTTTGCTCTTGGCCCTGGTCTCAACCCACATAGTAGGCTTCTGCATGTTTCTTGCATCATGCTATTTCTATTTAACTTATGAGAGTTATCTTAGAGGCTGTAATAATTCATAGGCTATGCAAGTTGGGCTTCTCTTTGTTATGTTGGAGAAAGTCAGTACAACTTTTTTCCATCTTAAGACATGAAAGGGCTCCTGCCACTGTTCTCTCACAAGATAATTTTGGTGTACCTATTTGGTACGGCTTCTTTCTAGCCCAACAAGCTTATATCCAGTATTATTTTCATAGTGATTCACCAAAAGCAGGATCCTCCAGCTCCAGCTATCCCAAATGCTCGCTTCCCTCTAAGAGTACTGATGGTTTTGAGCAATTAATTATTGATGCTGGACAGAAGAGCCTTGGCCCTTCCAACTGCCCTGAGTGTGGATTTTACTATCAGACTGGAGATCCTGATGAAGAAAGGATGCATTCCAAGTATCATGACTCTACCAAACCAGTCATCAAACACACGGTGATTATATAATTTAATGTTTTGTTATCTGTTGTGAGAAAGTTAACTGACCACTGTCCTGGAATTCAATGAGTTCTTTATTGCCCCTTTTAGTGGGAAATAAATTTTTCCTTTCCTTCCCCATGGTGGGGAACAATGTAGTTTAAATGGAAAATATGTGGATATATCTGTGCTTCCTACCACATAAATGATTGAGGTCCATGGATATATCAGTTCTTCCCATCTAAAAGGTTAATGGTGGCTGTTATTTTGCAATTGATATACAGTAAAACTTGCTTAAAATGAATTTTAGGGTACCAGCTTTTCATTTTGTTATAAATGGGATTTTGTTACTTCCGAGCTAGAGCATTTTTTGCTGTGCATGTCGTAGAATCACAGGTTTTTTTTGTCATTAATCGTCTGTACTAACGGAACATTTCCTTTACAATTTACCATCACCCAACAGCATAACCATTTTTTAATTCTCCTGCTTCCAAATATTTAATTGCTTTTACTGATACTGCATAGTTCATCATTTACAAAACATCGCACTAATCTGTTCCTGAGTGATGTTCTTAATGAAAAACAACTTTAAGTATCATTTACGTCTTTTGGTGTATGAGTGCCTTGGTATGATCCATTTGGTAATAAATATTTACATACACTCCTCTGTTAACTCACACCACCTCTTTAGTGTAATGCCTTTAGCATTTCATGCTTTTTTACTATGACATTGGAAATCCGTATGTGAGGCTTACAGGTTTGTCTAGCTTCAAGAAATGTAAAATGCTGTAATCTAACAATAAGTGAGGATTTATGTTGTACCACTCCTGTTCAATGTTTTCGATGCAAAGTGTGAGAAAGAAATGAAAGAGCATGTTACAAAATTCTATAGATGTTAGGCCATTTTAGTCCATTACATCGCAATGAAATCAGTAGTCATTTTGCATCACGAAAAAGACAGGGGACAAGGAAGAGGGCAATTCTTGGCTCTTGGCGATTCCAAACAATTAGCATTTTTCTTCTCGCTTGACTTAAAAAAAATCTCTGCTTGTGCAGCCCTACTTATCAGACTAGCGAATGCTCTTGAGGACAACAGCCAACAGTTGGTGTCGCATTGTAGGCTTGATGAAAAGGTACATAGGAATAATGACATTTTGGGTCGCCAGTTACGATTATTTTCAGACCATGATCAGAATATCTGTAAAGGTTGATGAATCACACATAAATGATGATGAATCGTAACTAGCTTGTCTTTTCCTCTGGGTGGGATATTAACTGTAATTTAATATGCAAGCATGGTTTTGACAAAATTTAGAAGTAAATTACTTGAAAAAACAAACTGAAAATTTTAAAGAAATGAATGTGGGAGATTTAGCTGTCAGTTTTTGTATTTTGCTCGATGTAGTTAATAGAAAGTTTAGAGATACAATTTGATTGGGAAGTGATGCAAAAATTGAGTGGTGAATTAAATAAGATATTTACTTTGATGAAATGCTTTGACTGATGTGTAAGACTATTTGCATATGTTTCGTTTGGGTCCGGTGCTGAAACTAAAATAGAAGGTCTGCATTTTGTTCAATTCTGTTATATTATGAAATTCATTAGGGAGGTTTGTTTAGACCTAGGACAAAATCTCATTCTCGAGAATGAAAATATGCTTTTCGCATTCATTTTATCTATATCTATGACATACCCTTGGATGCATAACCAGCATGTATGTAAATGCATAACCAGCGATGGACGAAGTAAAAGAGAAGTTGCCAGTAGAATTGCTCAAGCAAAAAGGGCATTTTACCAGAAGAAGTTTGTGCTTACAGCTGCAAATATAAGCGTGGAAGTGAGGAAACATTTCATTAGAACATACATCTGGAGCATTTTGCTATATCTCAACGAAGAATGGACAATAACAGCAGCTAAAAAGTCCAGGCTGGAAGATTTGAAATGTGGTGATACCGAAGAATGATGAATATAAAATGGATCAATCAACGTGACAAACGAAGAAGTCTTAAGAAGAGTGGGAGAAAAGATATGTCTACTGAAAACCATAAAAAGAAGACGGGACAACTTAATACGCCACATCTTAAGACATGACAGATGGCCTGATGAAGGCAATCATCAAGGGAAAAGTGGACGGGAAGAATGGAAAAGGCAGGCCTCGTATGAGGTATATGGGGCAAGTTGTGAAGGATGTTAAAGGGAGAAGCTACATCAATATGAAGAGGTTGGCTGATAAAAGAATCGAGTAGGGGGCTGCTTCCAACCAATCCTATGATTGTTAACCAATGATGATGATGAAGGCAGATACATTATTAACATTCTTGAACCACCTGATGGCCCATTAAGTGGCCTTAGGGCCCCAGGTCCTTTTGAGTATAGTTTTTGTCTTTTCCTGTTCTATTATGTATAAATATGCATAAAGTCAAGTATATATCGCATGATATACCATATGATGAAAATGTAATGTTGTGAAATGGAATAAAAAGCATACTTTTGGACCCCAGGATATTTAATTGGAAAAGTACTGGAATTACATTATTTCTGGTCTGTAGCAACCCTGAATGACTGAAAGGAAAACATTAACTGCAATTAGGATTGACCTTCGTGACCTGCAGTACACTAGCTCTCATTGTCTGCCTGAGCTCTGCAATTGTAGGCTACCCATATGGCCTTCTATTTATTTATTTATTTTCTTCTAGTTGGACAGAAAAATTTTCATCTAATTTTATGGCCCGAGTTACACAACCTCTCCTCATCAATATCTACTGTACCTACATTCCATTCACAGGGCACTTTGATTCGCTAAGCAGTTAAAATTTAAAATCTCTGACCTGGATCCCATTTTATAGTCTTCAGATACGAGTCTAATGGAAGTTATGTGGGTCTTTGGATCCGATCTGACCATCCCTTCTATAATACATTCACTGGATGGGACCAGATATTGACTTACAGGGTCCTCATTGAGGTTGATGTGATTCATCAGTAATTTATCATATTCATGGCCTTGAATATGGAAAGTACTCTGTGATACCATACAATTACTCCTAAATGTTAAGGTTAGATTGTTTCCAATTTCCTTGATTTATTGAACCAGTTAATGGCCAATTTTGTTGACAGGGCTGGAAGTGGGAGAGAGTGGCTGCGTCTTTCCCAGATGGTCGTGTTGTTCATGTGTGCCCCTCTGATCCCAAGCCATGGTGGGCTAAGGTTGAGTCAATCCTCGAGAAGGCTAATGATGACCTTGGGATTTCATTAGGCAGTCAACCATCAAAAAATGCACATGTAAGTTTTATTGTGGAAAAAATGAAATGCCTTGATTCCAAGTGGGACTTTGGAATAGGTTATTAATGTTAGTTTTTGCTTGTACAGGCATACTTCTATGTGGGCAACATGCTCATACTTGGATGTCTTATTGCCGAGCCTATTCGGGTGGCCTATAGAATGCTGGAGAGTGACAGGAAAGAACTTGAGAGACTGAAAGAGCCTGGAGAGGAGAATTCTATGGAAACCCCTTCATTCTGCTCAAACACTCCAGTGAGAGGAAGTCGTTGTGGTATCAACAGGATATGGGTGTGTGCCAGTGAGAGGCGGAAGGGTATTGCTACCAAAATGCTTGATGCAGTGAGGTGGGTATTGCAACTTTTTAACTTTAGGCTGTAGATGGAAATTATTTGACTCAAATTGAAAAGGCATTTCTTTTTACTAAGAGTTGAATTAACCCTTATTGTGCTGCCAAATTTTTGCAAGTGTAATACTAAAGAAAAAAATAATATGGGGGTCAATCAATGTCAATTCATCCATAAAGATGAAGTTTTGACACCCATCATCTCCGATTTGGATTAAACCTATCCTGTTTTATCCTTTCATATAGATATGAAGTCATGCAAAGTCTTTCTTCAACGATTTTTTAAACAGCCATTTTAAGTTTGGGTAAAACAGATGGGTCATTCCACCTCAAATCAACAAACGTTTGTCCCTTAGGGTCTCAGATTTTGATAAAACTTGGTGTATGGGAACAAAATCAACTCAAACTGAATACTCTCAAACAGTTTTGTGAAAAAAATTTTTTTGAGCGAATTATGCATGTTTTAATTTTTTCGCATTTTTAGCTAAAATCCGAGCCTTAAATCATATTATCACTTATATCTCCGCTTGTAATTGTCATACAGCAATGATTAATAGCTCTTTTTAAAGCTAAGTCTTTATTAAATGCAAATATATGAAGAAAAAATTATTTTCTTCTAAACCCTTTTGTTGTTAGTTACTTATGTTTAAAACATTGTTAATAAACATTTCTCAAATACTCCATCTCAGAATCGGCCGAAACTTTTTTTCCGTAATCTAAACATACCCAGCTAACTATTCCAAAAATAAAATTTAGTGGCAATTCATAAATGCGTTTTTTATAAATATTTAAACATTTACAATTTTTTCACGCGCGGCCCGTCGGCACCCGCCTTTGGAATACATGCAGCGGACACGCGATGCAAGCCTAAAAATTTCCTAATTGCTCAAGGTCGTGGCGATATGAGATAAAAATATATTATAAACTATAAATGTTAACAACAATTGTTATTTGTTATGTTAAATGGATGTTTGCAGAGAAATTTACCATTGAGCCCCACTTAAGTTTTGAGGCGGATTAACTTTTATTTGAGCTAAAAATCTGTGACAATTAATATGAAAAAACTTTTTAAGAATCTTCAAATATAATTTCATTGATGAAATGAAATGAAAATAAATTACAGTAATGGAATTTTTGCATCATTGTTCTGGCAGAAAAATTTCTTCGTTTTTGGTATCTCACTCTTTTTATCTCTATAGACAAATTTACTGCAAACTCCGATTTTAGTGTCCAAATATTTTTTATCCATGCAAAAACATTTCATTTTCAATTCGAGTCAAGAGCCTGCAGCTGTGGCTTTTCCTGCATTGAGACGTTTTCCGTAAACGTAGCCCTCTCTAAAAAGAAAAATTTAATGGTACCAACGGATTAAGGCAAGAGGGTAAAAACCTTTCCACTTCCTTTCAGAACCCTATTTTTAAGACTCCGTTGGTGGCCAATTCTGCCCATTGCGGTATGTGCCTTAAAGCTTGAAGGAAGACAATCTAGCTGCACATGTTTTGTTGACAGCCGCGTTTATTCACCGACATAGTCTCAGTTTGTTTTGGTCTGCCACCACGTGTGCATCACCTTATTCAAGAGCTGTCTGCCTTCTCTTTTTTCCCGTACTTAGTTTTTTATACTAATTGTCAAAATTGTGTAAAAATTTGCTCCATCGGCGCAGTGAGAGGAGAAAAGTGTTCGCGAGACAGTGTCTTTAAATGTATCGAAGAGATCTGTAGCTCATCGAGGATAGAAGTGGTGTCAAAGTGGAAACCGTGTGCGTTAACAATGAGAAAATGTTTATTGCTTTCTATCCAAAGCATCAAAAACAGTGTTGCAATCCACTGAAACTGCATGGCATTATCCTTAGTGCTAATTTATATACAATTACTGCCAAATATTACAAATCGAAAATTTTCAGCACTAGAGCGATGTCTTTGGTCGAGGGCAGAAAATTGTGTCGTCAGTGCAGAGTGCTTCTGAATAAGGGAGTCGAGTTTGCAATTTGTGGAGGCTCATGTATCCCTACCTACAAACAACTCCAGCAATGACAGTGACTCACAAGGTGAGAGCGATGGTACACCTTATTCACCTCGTCAATCTGTGCTAGAAAAATTCAACCTGAGTTTATCCGAAATCGGTACTTCACCAGTGAATAGAAAATAATCGAGAAGTAGAAAATTCTCAGAAGAAAAAATTCATAACATTACTTCTGTTTAACGGAGAGCAATCGGGAAAGTATGGAGAAAAGCAAAAACATCCTTCGGCCCATAAGAGTTAGTAGGGTGTGAAATGCTAAGTCGAGTCAAGGAAAAATTTGCTGAAGCTAATTCCTACAGTGAAAAAATTTTAGTCCTGTCTACAGTGCCTAAAAGCTGGAGTGTGGCCAAATTCAAGAGAAATTTGGATCAACTCAATAATTAGCTCGAAAAGTGAAAGAGCAAATAACAATTGCTGTTAACATTTATAGTTTATAATATATTTTTATCTCATATAGCCACGACCTTGAGCAATTAGGAAATTTTTAGGCTTGCATCGCGTGTCCGCTGCATGTATTCCAAGGGGGGGTGCCGACGGGCCGCGCGTGAAAAAATTGTAAATGTTTAAATATTTATAAAAAACGCATTTATGAATTGCCACTAAATTTTATTTTTGGAATAGTTAGCTGGGTATGTTTAGATTACGGAAAAAAGTTTCGGCTGATTCTGAGATGGAGTATTTGAGAAATGTTTATTAACAATGTTTTAAACATAAGTAACTAACAACAAAAGGGTTTAGAAGAAAATAATTTTTTCTTCATATATTTGCATTCAATAAAGACTTAGCTTTAAAAAGAGCTATTAATCATTGCTGTATGACAATTACAAGCGGAGATATAAGTGATAATATAATTTAAGGCTCGGATTTTAGCTAAAAATGCGAAAAAATTAAAACATGCATAATTCGCTCAAAAAAATTTTTTTCACAAAACTGTTTGAGAGTATTCAGTTTGAGTTGATTTTGTTCCCATACACCAATTTTTATCAAAATCTGAGACCCTAAGGGACAAACGTTTGTTGAATTGAGGTGGAATGACCCAGATGTTTTTCCATTCCCAAGGCCTCTGAGGACAGATCTAAATCTATCTACGCAATACCCTGCAAGCCACCATAAGGGTGTGTGGTAGGGGACCCTTGTACCTCCAGAGGAAAACAAAATGTATAAGTCTTATAGGTCATTCAATTCTCATGAAAATTTGCAGTTTATCAAAGAAACCATGAGGATTACAGAAAAAAATTAAGTTCTATCCTCAGAGGCATCATAAATTCTCAAAACACTTTATTTTCATAAGATTTAGGGGAGTTTCTTATGCAAAGGAAGGTTTTATAAAAAATTAATTACCTATCTACCTTACCTACAATTGAGATCCCAAGATCTTGGCTTGTTAAGAGGACCTTGGTCGCACGGAATTGGAACGGGTTATGTCTGACAACCATTAACGCAAGTTAATAATGTTTGAACAATGATTTTTTCATTCATGGATGAATTTGATCAGGTATATGAATCTTGTATTCGGTCCTGTGGATTAAAGTTGTTGATTTCTGAGGAAAAATATTGGGTCAAAAATTTACTATACATAAGCGGTGACTAGGACCTTGGCAATTAATGACATAATTAATAATCCTAAATAGGAAGTAAAAAAAATGGAATAGTAAAACTTGTAAGTTTTATGTGATGTATCATCTGTAAAGCCCTTATTAGGATGCCTACTATCTGTTGCAAAATTTCTATCACACGCAAGTTTGAAGACCAATTACTCAAAGGGGTCATTCCATGTGAATTCAACACACCACTCAACCCGACCATGTCAGATTTTTTTCAAATTTGGTACATTCGATCATCCTGGTAAGAGATGGAAAAATACCAATTTGCAGAAGTAAATGACGATTGTGACAAAAGTTATAGGTTTGCGAAAGTTGGAAATTGGTCGAAATTTCAACATGTCTGTCTCAAGATAAATGACTATAATTCTGGTTCTATTCGCGGTACAAATATGAAACATACATTTTTGGAAAGGTAATATGTAGTGCTTTACAATGATATACAACATGACATGTTTATAAGAATTTCCACACTTGAGGTCATTGACCGTGACCTTTGACCTCGAATATCTCAAAACACCCCCCCTTCAATTTTTTTAATAAAAATATATGTTATTGCTCATAAATTTTACTATATGCATGCCAAATATCAAGATGGCACACGTAAGGCATCATGCCCAAAAAATTATTTGTCTACATCACCACACAACAAAAATGCAATAATTACCACTTAAAAATGAAATGCCAACAATTGACCAGTATTATTCATGAGTATAGTTGGACATAAATATGGCTTTATCACTGCAGTGCTACAGAAAACAATGTGCAGGGTAGCTTCAATGAAAATACAGTAAAACATGGTAACAACTCACCTCATATGTCTCCAATTAAATTGTTAATGTTAACCAGGTCTGATGCAGGGAGACTGTATGTCCTTCCAGTTTGTGTCAATGGATCGAGTCTTGTAAGAATGGCATGTCTTTTGATAATGCGAAGGTCTGGTTTGGTAGGAAACACAAACGATGGAGATGGTCCATGTGGATGCAAGAATCTGGTATGTACTTCATCTGTGTCTTGGTAAGTGTGTTCAACATACGCAACCCACCAGTGATTATTGTTCATACAGGCAACAAATCCATGTATGTCTGATAACAGCATTTCTCTGACTATAACAATCACTGACTCTTCTCTACTCTCTGATGAAGTGGAATATGCCTTTGTGTGCACTATACCTTTTTTAATAGGTTTTACACAATGAAGTTTATGGGTACCTGGAATTGTCCTTGTATTCTCGAAACGTTGTTTCAGCTTGGCAATATCTTCATCATGATGGGAGGTCGATGTATAGTGGAAGACACATGAAGGGATATTTACTTTGCTCCACTGAAATAACTCTCGTGGTGTCAATATATGGTTATCATGAGGTCGCTTGAGGCTTGCAAGTGTGGCTAGTCTTTTTACAGTCCCTGCAACGCCATCACAAGGTCCTTTACCATGAGCTGTAGTAAAAAAATGCCATTCTGCTGTGACATCAAAGTCTTCCTTATGGTAGCTCAAATTGATGAAATTCTTCCTGTTTTTGTATTGGGCAGCACATCCATCAGAAAAATAATAAATGTGCTTTGGAGTTGGAAAGTGGCATTTCAGGAAATTGATGAAATTGTGCTGGAAACAATACACACATACTGTATCATGGTGAAGTCAGTCCGATATTTCTACATATGACACATGGTGTATTGCATTAGTATTTGCATCTCTATAGTAAGCTACAAATGGATGAATTGTAGCCTGTGAGTTATTCCAGTGGAATCCTTGTACTTCATCTTGAATGATGAAGGAGTAAGTCTCTGCAAAATCACAAACAACAAGATATTCATTCACTTTGAGTTCTTCTTTAGTAGTTTTAAAGAATTGTGACTGCTGCTGTGTGATAAATGAGTGTGGTAGGAGCTGTTGTAAACTGGATGAAAATACTTCAATGAAATCATCGGTTGATTTTGTTAAAGTCTCTAAAACTGCCCTGCCTGTAGTTAACCAACACTTATATGTAACCTCTTCTATGCCATTTCTACTAAAGAGTTCAAAGAGATAATTATTTAGTTTTGTCACACTTGGACAATAGGAACATGCAACTAAGAAACATGCTGGAAGAGCAGGATTGCATGTAACAAATGCTAAACAGTGCTTGTACGATGGTGACATATGTTCTTCGAGCTTTGTTAACTCTTTTAATTTACATCCTTCAACCATTAACTTAAAATTCTGGTGGGAGACACAAACAGCATGGGTTCCACTGGCACCGGCAAAAACACAGTGCTTTGGCCGCAACTCACAAAATTTGGAGATTCCAAATTTTATATCTGGATATGTTTCTTTGAAATATGTGTACATTTCCTTAAGATTGTGCAACACTGGCTGCTTCTGCTTATGTTGTCTGACTCCGTTTTCTTTCACAGACACATAGTCCTTTCTTCCTGGCATCATACAACTCATGTTATGATCACAGTAAAAGTCACGTACACATTGAACTGTTTTCTCACACAATGTCTTACCTGGCTTTTGATTTGGTGTCACTAATATACCATGTTCTGCCACTAACTGTTTGGCTCTCCGTACCATGTAATCTGAAGCAGAAAATTCTTTCATGGTTTTCCTTACACTCCAGCTCTTCGGAAGTACAGTCAAAATCTGTATTTTGTCACACATACTGTCTGTACTCTGAAACTTATCTTTGAGCTGGGCTATGATTTCACTTTCTGCATGTTCTACACACTCTTCTTTTTCGGGTTGCACAGCATAAGTATCCTCCAACACAGAGGCATCTTTTTCAATTTTTCCTTTGTGTACTTTTTCTCATTTTGAAGTCTCTTTTTCTTCATAGGAGATTCACCTAAATACTGAAGACTACTATTTAAATAATCCAGTGCAATACCAGGTGCTATTTCATCTTCACTCACATCTTCTGTGGAAGTTTCTGGCACAGCAGAGGCCACTTCAGCATGTTCTGATGGGTTCTGTGATATTTTTTTTCTGCATTTACTGCAAATTTCCCCCCCTAGTAATACATTAGGAGACTTATTTACCATTCACTCCTGAACATCCCTCAAATTCTCCTTTACTCTTGCATGGGCTTCTTCTTTAAATGGGTTGCAACAGTACAATTTTGACTTGAAATCCATTTTGCACAAACAACTAATGCACATACTAGAAATAGTGGTCAAAATCACTTGTAAAATTCACTGTAGTTCAAACAAGCCGCATCCATGAGACAAGCTACAGATGACTAGCTGAAATGACTGTCTGATTCTCACTCTAAATCAAACTCTCCGACTCTAATCAGATTAGGGTCAGAGAGTTTGATTCAATAATGAAAACGTATAATTAGGTTAACTGCAATTGAGATTAGTCTTAATTAGGTTCATCTAATTACAGAGAGTTTGATTCAATAATCAAAGTCTGGGTTTGTGATTATTGTTTTGTATTCAATGTAAGTATTAGGGCTTGTTTACATGAATTACAGTGAAGTATACACATGCCATTCTTACAAGACTCGATCCATTGACACAAACTGGAAGGACATACAGTCTCCCTGCATCAGACCTGGTTAACATTAACAATTTAATTGGAGACATATGAGGTGAGTTGTTACCATGTTTTACTGTATTTTCATTGAAGCTACCCTGCACATTGTTTTCTGTAGCACTGCAGTGATAAAGCCATATTTATGTCCAACTATACTCATGAATAATACTGGTCAATTGTTGGCATTTCATTTTTAAGTGGTAATTATTGCATTTTTGTTGTGTGGTGATGTAGACAAATAATTTTTTGGGCATGATGCCTTACGTGTGCCATCTTGATATTTGGCATGCATATAGTAAAATTTATGAGCAATAACATATATTTTTATTAAAAAAATTGAAGGGGGGGTGTTTTGAGATATTCGAGGTCAAAGGTCACGGTCAATGACCTCAAGTGTGGAAATTCTTATAAACATGTCATGTTGTATATCATTGTAAAGCACTACATATTACCTTTCCAAAAATGTATGTTTCATATTTGTACCGCGAATAGAACCAGAATTATAGTCATTTATCTTGAGACAGACATGTTGAAATTTCGACCAATTTCCAACTTTCGCAAACCTATAACTTTTGTCACAATCGTCATTTACTTCTGCAAATTGGTATTTTTCCATCTCTTACCAGGATGATCGAATGTACCAAATTTGAAAAAAATCTGACATGGTCGGGTTGAAAATGTTTCTTTTCTGTGTTGAATTGACATGGAATTAGCCAAAGACGGCTTATGCAATTTTAAAGTAAAGCATATAAAATTAAAGCTTATTTATTTCTACATTTACTGGTGGTATTAAAATATTTTTACAATATTTATTAACTGTGTTTAAGAATGGATTTTTAGCGATTTTTTTTGGATACCAGATGGATCCATCGAATTTGGGGCATCGTAAGAACAACAGAGATCGAGATATCAAACTTTCCTTTTCACATGTTGTAGCTAAGGGCTTTGTCCATAGCCATATGATGTTTTATAAAATTAAGTTCAGTATTTCTTCTGTACTTGCGTACTTTCTTTGAATTCGAAAACAAATATATTCATTTTTAAGGCCTAATACGAGCATTTGTGTAAAACTTTTCTAGGAAGTGAATCATAACAAAAGATAAAGGTTTTACGTGCTAAATGCTCATTATAAGAGTTGTTTGCTCAATAGTCGATTGTCACCAATAGAAAAATTGTGATTGTTTTTGAGAAAGCATTTACATACCTACAACTATTGCTCGTTAAATATATTAGATAAATAAATAATTGTGAACAATGCATTGTTCTGCATTTGTTTACTTCTTTTTTTAGCATAATATGTAGAGATCCGTGAAATTCGCGAGACGCGATAACGTGAAATCGGAAAATAAAACGAAATTTCGCCTTTTTCGCGAATTTTACGTGAATTAGCGAAAAAATCACAAGTAAAGAGTCATAATCGATTAAAGTCTAAGCCTTCATTGTTTAACGCTGATTACGTTCATTCGCTCTATCTCATTATGATTCAAAGGTCAATTGGCTTGTTTTGTCTCGCGCATATCGCATTCGCGTAATATCGCGCACAATATACTGTGCACGATAGTGCTATAGTGATGTCTCCGCCGGAATTTGCCATTAAATTAATCACCGCCTCTCTCTTCGATTCACATTTATCAATCCTGAAATTATCGGAAATATTTAGAATGATGCGCTTTCTCTCCTGAAGAATTAGATATACTGAATCAATAATGTGCTGAAAGAAAATTAACACGGCCGCGGAAGAGCGGAAATATAAGCTCACGCGCCCGGCACGCGTCAATGCCGAGCAGTAATTCCGGTGACTCACCGCGACGCAGTAGACAGCGTTATTGGATAACTTGTTGCAGGAAAACCTTTAGTGTGGGCCTAATGTAACAATTTTGTAGACTTACACACGGCCGCTGGCTGGGAACGGAAGCGCTAGCAGTTGAGGCAAAGGGGGAAGTAACAGAAAAGATAGGAGGAGAGGGGGTGCTACTTATTAGCGGTTGATCGTCGGATATTCGGCGCTCCACTGAGCTTCAATGAAAAAAAAAGCATTTTAACACACCCCCAGTTCAAGTTTCTTTGTTTCCTATTGTGTTTAGTTGTGCGTGCTTCTTTCACTGCCTTTCTTGTTATGTAAAATGCTTAACAAAAGTATAAGAATTCACAAAATGTGTACCAAAAATAATAATACGCCTAGAAATGCGCAAAAATTGTAACATTATAATAACACCGCCAAGATTTTCTTTAACACCGAAATCACATAGTTTTAAAACGAATTTTAGCAAAAAATAAAACCACTTTCACGGACCTCTAATAATATGCAATGCTTACGTACTTCAGGTGAATTTTTTTGGTCGTTTATGAATTGTGTAAATCGTAATATCTGCATCGTGAAAAGGCTAAACTTCAGTATATAATTATAATTTGTACCTATAGTTGTTTGTTTACACGATTTCCTCAATTTTAAGAGAAAACCATAAGATACATTTGAATATCTACATAGCGGCTATAATAGTGGTATGACAACTACCACGCCCATACAAACATAGAAATTCTTGGATAACCATTGAGATATTTCAGGAATGGGTCGTTGGGGTTGAAGCTCAAATGGGAGGATAAAATAGAAAAATTCAGGTGCTCGTAGATCTCTGCTTAGCCAACAAATCGGAGGCTATAAATGTAAAAAAATGTTATGGTAGTTTTCTTCCCGCCTAACTCCACAAGTCGGCTACAGCCGCTGAACCAGGGAGTCATATCCCTCGTAAAGAGGTCGTACTGACGAAAATTTGTACAGTTTTTACTTGTAAAGATGTAGGGTTGGGATTTTCTTTGTTGGGATACCGTTTCGCCCGCTACAACAAAGAATTACTTCACTAGAGCAGGGTTTAATGAAACAATCTAATTGTGAAGTGAATGCAAGCCAAGGGGATGGAGATAGAGAGGATCTGATGGGCAGGCTAAGCATTCGAGATGATTCATTGATGACTTCGTAAATGTCGACGAAGGTATAGTGATGCGCTCTGCTGAAAGTGAGGTGAGTGAAAAAGAGGATGGAGATCGAAGAGGACAATAATGATCTAGAGTGAGAGTATGTGAAACACAAGTCCCGAGAAGTCATTCCAGCATTGGACACAGTTGAGAAATTCTTGCTCTCTGCTGAGGAATGTAACAGGGATGTTGTTAGAGCCTTCCGGGAAGTGGAGAAGTGCTGTTCTTTGTGAGAGAAGGAATAGTTTAAAGCAGGTGGCCATTGACTCTTTCTTCTAATAATTTATGTGTATAGCAAAACAAATACAAATATCAAGAGATTTTTTCAAGTACAGTCGGATCCGGATTTAAGGTTATCGCATTTAACGTTTATTTTTTGAGGTCCCGATTCATTCCCTATAAAAACAATGTAAAAATTATCCTAATTTAGCGTCTCCGCATTCTGCGTTTTTCCGCATTCTAGGTCGTAAAAATTTTCCCGCACAAGATTTTTTACCCGATTTAAGGTTCATTCATGACGATTCATGCAAATGATTATCCATACATCAGTGATGACTATCACCAGCATTAGTTTTCAATAGGTCGACGGTCCTTAAGGTTTCGCTTTAAGATGCTTGTATACATACAATGAATGAATGTATGATGAACGTACGAACTTTAAGATATTGTATGCTCTTGGTAATACATACGTAAATGTAAAACCACATTTTCCCCTTTAGTAGGTTTAACCCAATGGTGATATGCCATATTAGGCAGTTGAAATCGTCGAAATTTTCGCGGGTGCTGTGTAGAAAAAATGAATGTGGAACTGCGCCCCATGTGAGAAACTTGCATGTGCTACAGCAGCTTAATTTCTCGGAGCTACAAATCAAAATTGATTGCTAAATAAGGCATTCTCATTATGTCGTACCATCAATAATATTCTCATAATCGGAAAGTATCAGTATTTTGCGAAATGAAATGTCTTTCTTTCGCTCGTCTTTAATGATGCTATGATGATGATTTTTCGAGTACATAGCCGCCTACACCTCGCTTTTACAGAATAAAATGGGTGAAAAAATGCATTGAGACCACTGAGAAATGTGTAAAAATGGAATTTTTAACGTTGATAACCGTCCACACTAACATTCCCGGTGGGAATTTTCCTTAACTCCATTTTTCTTAGGAAAATTTCCAACATCTATTAGGTGCCGCAGTGACCACGACAGTAAAATTTAACCCCAGAAAATGCAGAGGTTAGCTTCATGCTAAGTTACGGCTGCACAAAAAAAGGCGGGAGGGTTGAATTACAATGTTTTTTGCCTGAAGGTTCAAATTAGAGCATTTACGAGTTAGGGTTGGATGGTCGGTAGTAAGGGTTTATTTAGTTGCATAACAGATTTAAAAAATACAATTTATTATATAGCCACATTTGAAGCCACGGAGAAGTGGCTCAGAAAAGAGAGTTGGCGACTTCTTTGTAAATCATATGCTCCTCGGCAGTTGAGTCGGCAGTGTTACAAGGAAAAACTTCAACAAGACCACTGATCGACCAGTACCAGTCTCCTGGGTGCTATTGGTTTATAGAGAGCAGAGGCTGCTGGCTTTGATTTTGGGATGGCTTCAAAAAGGAAATCTCTTAGCATCGAAGAGAAGAGAAAAATTATTGAGGAGGTGGATAAAAATCCTCACTTAAAGAGAATTGACTTGGCGAAGAAGCTGCTCATGCCAGTAACAATATTGAACAACATCATAATGAAAAGGGAAGCAATTTTAAGAGAATCCACAGCATTGGGTGTTTTATCTAAGCATCGTAAGCACTCAAAAAAGTCCTCGTTTGAGGAACTGGAGAGCCATTTACATTGCATTGGTGAGAAAGGCAATTGTATCAATAAATTGTGGGCAGCAACAAGCCAAAATAAATTTGTTACAGGCAATCCATTTCGTTGCAAGCGCATGGGAAAGTGTGAATAGTGCAACCATCTAAAATTGTTTTGCCAAAGGGGGGTTCCTGAATACCACTGAAACAGAATGTGATTTGCAAACTTTTGTGGACGATAATGAATGGCAAACTTTGAATTCAGAAATATCGTTCAGTGATTTTGTTGAATGTGATGATGACCTGCAGACCAGTGGCATTTTTTCAATAGGGGAATTGTGTGGTACATCAAATGAAACACATTCTAACTGCAGTGAGAATGAGGAAGTGCCGACAGTGGCTACCTTTTCGGAGGCTGTGGTTGGACTTGAAAAATTGAAATCATACTTTTCATCCATTGAGAACAATCAATCTACTTTACTGACGGTTTCAAAACTGGAAAAGAGCTACTTCTTAGTTACAGTAAAAAAATAAGCAGAGTAAAATTTCAGATTTTTTTAAAAAGTAGCTGTTCAGAAATATAATTAGTCTCTCCTAAAAGTTTTATAATTGATATTGAATTCCTGAGTAGTCAGAAGGCTAAAGCATTGTATTTTTGGTTAAGGCATTTTCATTTTTGGTTCATTTTTCATTTATTTTCCTTTTGTCACTGAATCTTCTTTGGGAAGAGCATATAAAACTGATGAAAACTTTTTATTGTTTTATGTGACCCCTTTTAGTGACTTTTATATTTATTATATTATTATTTATTATATTATAATTATATTTTCTATTCATAGAAAGCTGTTCTAATCATTACAGACCCTAAAACCTGAAAAAAATGGCAAGTCCTCATTTAGTGTTTTTCCGCATTTAGTGTTTTAAATTTTGTCCCCCCTGAAAAACCTTAAATCAGGATTCTACTGTAATTTGTTTGAATTTTCTGACTCTCCTGGGTCTAATTCACCAGAATGCTATGGAAGAAAGCGCCAATTAAAGAAATAGGTGGCAGCTCAAAGTTTCAAGGAAGCATTATGATAACATAAGGAACAATTCGGGGGACCGCAAACTGGCCACGAGAACCTTAACGGTGTTGCCCGCTGAAATTGCACAATTGAAGAAGTTCCACAGAGAAAAAATCATTCGCCTTGAGCAGGACTCAAACGAGCATAAACGAGCAACGAGTTAACGAGCACTGGAAAATTTGGGTCCCTAGAATTTCATTAGCGGGAGGTATTACTGTATATTGGTCAGTCTTGAAAAATTCCCCCCACATTCTTTTGTAACCAAATCTGGCAAAATATCTGAAATACATGTAAAGTAACCTCAGGGAAATGAAACTATTGATTTACTAGATTTCACTGAAAACTACTTGTGATACAAGATGAGGTTCAAGGTTATCACTGTATTCAAGACGGTTGTTCTCTTCATATTGTTTTACTAGATTTCTCTGAAAACTACTTGTGATACAAGATGAGGTTCAAGGTTATCACTGTACTCAAGACAGTTGTTCTCTTCATCCAGTGGTAAGTTACACTCATTGACAGCCACTGGTACTAAGGCTGCTATTCTGAACGAGATAAGGCCGGCCTTATAAGTCATAATAGCGGGAAAAGTCGATATTTTCAAGAGTATTACGACCCAGTCGTTATTTGCTATTCTGAATGCCGAAGAGTCACCGGAAGTCGCTATTCTACAGATATCCCATAGCGCGGTCGAAATTTGGTATTCTGAACGGCAGATAGCGACCGGCCGGGTCGTAATATTATTCCCCGATTCTGAAGACCGGGCAATCTGGATAGCGCGACGTAAATCAGCTCGCTGAATGACTTTCAAATGTTTATAATGTTTACTTCGAGTAGTATCGGGTATATATTCGACGTTTGTTTACTATCTGAAAGGACTGGACGTCTGCATTTCAAGTTTTGGCAATTGTTAATGCATATGTAGAAGCCCGGGGTAGGCTACGATTAGAGAAAGTGATACATATGTGTTTGTTTTTTGTGAAATCAGTGGACTGTGGTGTTTCTATTTACTTTGAAGTCATTGGTGGTGCCTGTTTTAGTTTCTGTGGTTGTTGTATCGGAAAATTTCAAGCATGTTCATTTATCTGGTAAGAATTAAATCTTGTTAAGAATTACTAGAAAGTGTTATTTATAAACTTACCGGAGGACCACAGAGTTTCCATCCCATGCCCCTCTGTAAACTGACCACTGCACGCAAATACCCTCGCAAACCGACCACGATTTATAAACAATAATAATAACAGGATGATAGTATAAATTCATTTGAAGTGATGGAGGAGAGATTTATTAACCATTTCCGTGTGTCGAGTGAAGTGACTACGTTTGTAGTAAACTGACTTGATTAAACCTTGCGGCGAGAGAAATCCTGCAAGCCATGGCTTGATGATGTGTAAATACTCAATAATAGATCATTATAGTAGACGAGGAAAGTGTTATGTGCCATATTATACTTCATTGCAAAGGCAGTTTATTAATGTGAACGTATTTTCAGTTTATAGAACTTTAATTAGTTATTTACCTGCCCGATGAAAAGCAATAAAACTCCTACCGACAATAATCCTTTTCATCTCATTGTGTATTATTTACAACGTCTCCATTGGGTCGTTCTTAATTGTAAATATATTAATAACTATAGTTACCCTTGAGTGTAAACGATTTTTATTTAGCTTGCATTGTAAACAAACAACAGTGATTCCATGAAAATACCGGTACAGAAACGAAATTGCCGAACGTGAGCAGCTGTGTGTCACTTAATAATCCTGAAGGGTACAGAAACCACAATCATTCCCATTCTATTAATTTTCAAATTGTATAATTATGAAACTATTGATCTTTTATGATGATAAGTACGATTTTCGTGCGAGTACCCTAGCCTCCGTAGCAAAACGTATTTAATGTTTATCAACATTGTCTATGAAGATGATAAAGTAATTAATATAATCTACCACTTAATATTTGTGATAATCGGATGAATATAATGAATGTGGTTGCTTACCCCAGAGCGGAGCATTAGGTACCAATTCATCATTAATAAACTCGTATTTATATACCATTAATAACCACCACATTAATATTGATAATGAGTACGTTTTCAACGACGGCCCTTTTCTCTGGCATGCTATTTAACGTAAAATATCCACGGAGAAGTTCATATTTCGTATTAATAGCTAAGGATTTTAATCAACTACAGGCGAAAACAATTTTACGACGAGTTTGGCTGTTTCATATGCAAATGTAAGCAGGAGAGTTACCTCAGTTAATGATGTTTGCTCGAAAGATACATTGATCTGGATGAATACGCGAATTTTCCAAGCAGGATAATAAATCATTCATTTATAATTTTATACATTAATATCAGCTGTTCGCTGGCCATTGTGAGAGGCGTAAAGTTGGCCGTAAATCTATCCCAAATTGTCCCAGAAAATGTAAACATCGCTTGCTATTGGCTGCCGGAATTTTTGTTTTCTGATCTTTACGGTTCTCATACCGGAAGGGGCGGGTACAATTATTCCACCTCAGAACTGGGCAATTTATTCCCCACCTCGATTCAGAATACCAGATCGGGGAATAATGACCCGTGGAATAGCGCGGCCTTATAATAGCGACCCCGATTCAGAATACCAGCCTAAGTATGTTTTTTGTATACTTAGGATATGATGTAGCCTTAGTTTTTGAAACTCATATATAGGCTGGTATTCTGAATCCGGGTCGCTATTATAAGGCCGCGCTATTCCACGGGTCATTATTCCCCGATCTGGTATTCTGAATCGAGGTGGGGAATAAATTGCCCAGTTCTGAGGTGGAATAATTGTACCCGCCCCTTCCGGTATGAGAACCGTAAAGATCAGAAAACAAAAATTCCGGCAGCCAATAGCAAGCGATGTTTACATTTTCTGGGACAATTTGGGATAGATTTACGGCCAACTTTACGCCTCTCACAATGGCCAGCGAACAGCTGATATTAATGTATAAAATTATAAATGAATTATTTATTATCCTGCTTGGAAAATTCGCGTATTCATCCAGATCAATGTATCTTTCGAGCAAACACCATTAACTGAGGTAACTCTCCTGCTTACATTTGCATATGAAACAGCCAAACTCGTCGTAAAATTGTTTTCGCCTGTAGTTGATTAAAACCTTAGCTATAAATACGAAATATGAACTTCTCCGTGGATATTTTACGTTAAAAAGCATGCCAGAGAAAAGGGCCTTCGTTGAAAACGTACTCATTATCAATATTCATGTGGTGGTTATTAATGGTATATAAATACGAGTTTATTAATGATGAATTGGTACCTAACGCTCCGCTCTGGGGTAAGCAACCACATTCATTATATTCATCCGATTATCACAAATCTTAAGTGGTAGAACTTATATTAATTACTTTATCATCTTCATAGACAATGTTGATAAACATTAAATACGTTTTGCTACGGAGGCTAGGGTACTCGCACGAAAATCGTACTTATCATCATAAAAGATCAATAGTTTCATAATTATACAATTTGCAAATTAAGAGAATGGAAATGATTGTGGTTTCTGTACCCTTCAGGATTATTAAGTGACACACAGCTGCTCACGTTCGGCAATTTCGTTTCTGTACCGGTATTTTCATGAAATCACTGTTGTTTGTTTACAATGCAAGCTAAATAAAAATCGTTTACACTCAAGGGTAACTATAGTTATTAATATATTTACAATTAAGAACGACCCAATGGAGACGTTGTAAATACACAATGAGATGAAAAGGATTATTGTCGGTAGGAGTTTTATTGCTTTTCATCGGGCAGGTAAATAACTAATTAAAAGTTCTATAAACTGAAAATACGTTCACATTAATAAACTGCCTTTGCAATGAAGTATAATATGGCACATCACACTTTCCTCGTCTACTATAATGATCTATTAATGAGTATTTACACATCATCAAGCCATGGCTTGCAGGATTTCTCTCGCCGCAAGGTTTAATCAAGTCAGTTTACTACAAACGTAGTCACTTCACTCGACACACGGAAATGGTTAATAAATCTCTCCTCCATCACTTCAAATGAATTTATACTATCATCCTGTTAGTATTATTGTTTATAAATCGTGGTCGGTTTGCGAAGGTATTTGCGTGCAGTGGTCAGTTTACAGAGGGGCATGGGATGGAAACTCTGTGGTCCTCCGGTAAGTTTATAAATAACACTTTCTAGTAATTCTTAACAAGATTTAATTCTTACCAGATAAATGAACATGCTTGAAATTTTCCGATACAACAACCACAGAAACTAAAACAGGCACCACCAATGACTTCAAAGTAAATAGAAACACCACAGTCCACTGATTTCACAAAAAACAAACACATATGTATCACTTTCTCTAATCGTAGCCTACCCCGGGCTTCTACATATGCATTAACAATTGCCAAAACTTGAAATGCAGACGTCCAGTCCTTTCAGATAGTAAACAAACGTCGAATATATACCCGATACTACTCGAAGTAAACATTATAAACATTTGAAAGTCATTCAGCGAGCTGATTTACGTCGCGCTATCCAGATTGCCCGGTCTTCAGAATCGGGGAATAATATTACGACCCGGCCGGTCGCTATCTGCCGTTCAGAATACCAAATTTCGACCGCGCTTTGGGATATCTGTAGAATAGCGACTTCCGGTGACTCTTCGGCATTCAGAATAGCAAATAACGACTGGGTCGTAATACTCTTGAAAATATCGACTTTTTCCGCTATTATGACTTATAAGGCCGGCCTTATCTCGTTCAGAATAGCAGCCATAATCAGTGAATTTAAAGGACAAATTCCCTCCTGTGAAAAGTGTGCACTATTTCAGTGGTGGTTGCACTGGATAGTGATAGAACTGAAAATATTTTCTAAAAACATGCCTCACATATAGACTTTGATTTACAAGTATACATTTGTTTGACTAGCCATGGAAAATCTCCCTTGAAGAATTGGTGTGACAAAGAAATGCAATATTGCAAGAGAAAGTCTTCAATGTGATTCTTGTAATAACATTGGTTTTCTTGAAAAGTTTTTGAAAGTTATCCACGCTCCCCAAAATGTGAATAACCAAGGTCAGTGGGTATAACTAGAGTTGGGTAAATTACTGTAATTTTCAATTGAGGTAAATTACCGTGGTAAATTATGGTAATTTTCGAAAATTACCGTAATTTTCCAGTAATTTTAAGTTTTGAGCTGCAAATCCTTTATCAGAGGACTCCAAACGAAATCAAATAGCATTGAGATATAAATGCTGACGTTTATATCAAACATATCACGACGTTTATCAATAATAACTCATTAAAAATTAAAACTAAGATGGCAGCAGCACGCAATTTGCCTCTATTTTGTCACACTATGAGAAATTTTCATTCCAAAGACATACCTCAGCGCAATGAGCATTTGTTATTTTACTCTGAATTAATTGGAATTAATCATGGACACAACGTAAAAAAATCGTTTTAGCTTCTTACTTTATAATATTACCAATTCCAATGGTTTCTTCATGAGGAAGAAATTTTCTGAAAAATAACTTTTCTGAAAAACACCATTTATAACGGTAATTTTCAGGGGTGTTGGTAATTTACGAAAAATACCACGGTAATTTACAAAAAATACCACGGTAATTTACCAAGTTGCCCATCTCTAGGTATAACTGTTCTCCCCATCTAAGGGTTTAATACAAATTTCAGCAACTTAGCTCACACTCTAGGAATAGAAATTAATTTTTTTATGGAATCCTCATAGTTCCTTTGATAAACTGCAAAGTTTTGTAAGAATGCAGTGATCAATAAGATGGAAACAATCATTTAAATCAAATAATCCTTAAATTTTGATCCTAGTCTGTAAAAAATTAATGAAAATGTAAAAACTTACATTATGCATCAAATAGCCCTGATGAAGCCGCAATAAAGAGGCGAAACGTTGGCGAAAATTGGTGTTTCTCTTAACGACCAAACTACTCCAGACAAATTATCCATTTCTACATGGAAACAATAATTTTTTCTTCTGGAGGCCTTGGAAATGGAAAAACAGTAGCTTCACCTAAATTAAATGGCCTTTAAATGGCTGTTATAAGAAATCAGTCAAGAGAGAAGAAAAACTTTGCATGGCTTCATATCTATTCACTCACTCAGTGATTAAACCCAAAGGTTGGTTGGGATAGGTGATGGTAGAGCTCACCCTGGACAAAGCCAAGGTCTGTAGAGTATACAGGTTGCCTCGATCCTCTACCCCCTCCACCTACGTTTTAGGCCGCTGACGTCACTGGAGGCCAGAACCGACCGGTAGTCGTGCTAATCGCGCATTTACAGTCGCAATTCCACGTACGATCTCATGCCGTTTGAATTTCTTGTTGAATATGTAAATATAACAAAAAAGCTTATTTAATAGTAACAAGTTATGGCTTTTAGTTGAAGAATTACGAATACTATAGCGATTCAAAAATTATATTTATATGCAGAACTTATAATTCTACATCATTACGCTAGTTCATATCACAGTGTAGTAGAATAAGTTCAGATACATGAATGAATGCTTTAAGGCCTGGTTACACGATACATTAACACGTACGGGTTCATGTACATTTGCGTGAATGGTTTCTGCTCAACTTGTGCGAATGCATGAACCAAATAGAACAGGTTCTATTTTCTGTTCACGCATTCATTCATTTGTACATTTTGTTGTGGTTACACGGTGCATTTTCGCGTTCATTCTCGCGTTCATGCATTTACACATTAAGTCAAAAATGACTTATAACTAAATAATCACAATAAATGCACATGAAATTATTTGGTGTAAAAACCTTGTTCCGTTTTACATTTTCAAATGAAATCTTGGTACTTATAAGTGGTAGGCATATATATTTAGGTATTAACCGTATTTATAGTCTGTGTAAGTCGTAGAGTTAAAAATAATGATAATTGAAAAAGCTAAAATTATTAGAGAGATTGAGATAGACGTAACATTTAAACAATGTCAACCATTGGAGGCCAAACCTGTTACTTACAAGGAGACATCGCGAGACAGATCTAAATGATGAAATTGTTTTCTGAAACTATAGAAGGAATGCAGGAAAATTGTTACGGCTTTCTTCCACATAGGCCCGGGTTCGCGAGAAAAACGCAACTATGAAATTGTCATCCGTATAAATTCTTTATCGAGCACGCAGCATGTAATAATAGCCGTGGCCGAGTGGGTTAAGGCACTGGTTATGCAATAATGCAGTAGGTTTCGAATCCGGTACGTGGCAAATTTTTCCTTCTCTATATTTTGATTGAATTAGTATAGTATCGTTGAATGTATTTATTCAAATTATTTTTTAATTTTCAAGCTACTTGCTGGATTTTCAATGAACCCCCGTCAGGGACTTTCATATCAAACTTCGGGATTCTATGCTTTCTCCGGAAATGGGCTTCAACATTTGGGAGCGTGCACACTCCCAAATACAACTTACAATGTTTTCTGCCCTTTTTTAGCAAGCTTCCTACATAAAAATGTGGGATGCTTATTACAGTATCTACAAAAAGGTAATAGCAAATATTTTCCACCTAATCTAGGCAACAGTTACTATCGTTTTTTGCTAATATCATGTTCACTATCGAACGAAAAATTAAGCCTCAAAAGTTTTAAGTGCGGTTCCTATGAAATTTCAATTGCAAACATCACTGTATATTAAAAAAACTAATAATCCGTTGAGAAAGTCGCATGACCAAAACAAGTTCATCCTATTCACGGAAGTATCCTTGTACTTTCAAAATCTAAACATATTAGGTCCGCGAGCATGTGAAGCCCATTTTCAGAGAAAGCATACAATCCCAAAATTTTATATTTAAGTCCCTCACGGGGTTTGATTGAAAATTCAGCAAGTAGTTTGAAAATTAAAAAATATTTTGCCATGAATGTATGAACGTGGGCATTTTATAGTGATGCAGCAAAATATTCAAAAGGAAAAATTCTGCCACGATTGGGAACCGATCTCGGACCATATAATGTGAATGTCTACATAGTGCCTTAGCCCACTCGACAATTTTAAAAATTACGGTGCCCGATTAAGAATTTATTGCTAGGACATTTCTAAAGTTGCGTTTTCTCGTGAACCCGGGCCTATGTGGAAGAAAGCCGTCACACTTGCCTGCATTCTGCATTCCTTCTAAAGTTTCAGAAAATAATTACATCATTTAGATCCCGAACATCAGTCTAGCGATGTCTCCTTGTTAGTAGTAAGATTTTCTTACTCAATCACTTCCCTATACTGCAAACTTCAGCATCTGATTAAATAAACAAATGGTGCTGTGGTGACTGTTATATAAAAAAGTAAATTTATTTACTTTTCACATAAGGTTTATAAAGGTTTATTAGAGAATGCTAATGAAAAATCTGCCATGAGTCCCCGCAAGACAATTCTAAGGTTTTCAGCTAAGTTCAAAATCTCATGGAAAGCCATACATAAATCATTACAGCCGTGATATATAACTTTGTAGGAACAAAATCATATATCATTGCATAAACAATTGCATATGATAATCACGAAGCCGAATTCTATATAGCAAAAGAACAAGGTAATATATATTTATCCACTAATAACGTGAGGACGTGATAGATTTCTGAAGATTAGAAGTCTGAAGATTATTAGTAATAACACATATAATAATAATTTTGGAAATCCAGAGATCATATACATCATATAGAACAGGTCAAAGCATACAAAAATTGTTTTTCATTGTTATTTATAAATGCAGTAGCACTGCTATACATTTTATCAAGTAGAAAGTGCTTATTTTTGTTCGGAACACAGCAGGCAAAACACTGAATATTGGCGAAAAGCAAACAAAATCAATTGCAGCCAATGAAGACTGTGCACAATATTTCAAAGCACAAATTTACGTAGCAGTAAAAGCTCTCTTGAGCCTTGGTAAACGCTGAAATAAATCCGCAAGAACTCAAAAAACTCACTCAAACTGCTCAAACGCATAGCAAATGGCCGAAGCTGGCTTCCAGTGACGTCACGAAGAAGAGGGGATGGGGAACGAGACAACCTGTATACTCTACAGACCTTGGGACAAAGCCACAGGCGTGTGAATTTCACACATTCAGGGTAGGGGGGCCAGTTCCTTTCCCTGGGCCACCTCGCACTCCGGGGATTTTTTCGTTTGGGGGCGTCCAAAGGCTTCACCTGGATTTGAACCCAGGACCCTTCAATCCGTAGCTAAGTGCTTTACCCACTAGGCTACCATGCTCCCTTTCATATCTATGTGAAAGGATAAAACATGCCAATTTACATCAAAATCGAAGATAGTGGGTGTCATGCCTGGATGAACAGGCATGGAATGACCCAGGGAGAAGTTAATTAAATACATAGATATACATTTGAAAATCCAAGCAACTAACAAACCAATGAGCATTACTGTATTTACTCGTGTAAGCCATGCACCTTTCTTCCTGAAACGCCGGTGAAAAAAAATGGGTGTGTGCGGCATACACAAATCCTCCAGATTTTCGTGTAAGCCGGGCACCATTTTTCTCAAATTCCTGTATGTTTTTTCTCCTAAGTTTCGCATTCTGTGAACATATCGACGTAATTGGTAAGTATGGTCTAGCAGTAAATCGTACATCATAAAGTATTCTTAAATTTCGAATTAATTAGTAATAAAAATCAGCATTTAACAAATTCTGAGCATACAACGGTACTTGAAGAAACGCTCGATCGGAAACAGCACTTGACAAAGCAATAGATTTATCGTGTATAGATCGAACATAGGACAACATTGTAGCACTGATATGTGTTTAAATCTACTGTATCCTGTAAGCTGCCACAAGGGGGGTGGTGTCTTTATGTCTATTAAAAATTGTAAGCGGAGTTTGTTTCGGTATCACGTATCTGTAGCAACATTTTTGCGCAATAGATAGCTCCTTTTGCGTGCACATTAATGCCTCATTGCAAAGACACGACGAAGAATTTGTTACACAGTGGCAAGAGTTGTATGCTCAGAGATTATACCTTCTTACTATTCGTGCTATCCGCTCCGAGCGTAGGAGTAGAATACGAGTTTGAATCGATCATTTAGCATTTTAAAATAATTTGCTATTATCACCCTAACATGATTTCTGATGTGAAATTGTGATTGTTTCCTGTGAGTACAAAACTACATATTATAAGCGATGCCGAAAAAATAGGAAATCGAGCTGCAGGAAGGAAAGATGATGTATCTGAATCTAGCAGTGACGATAACTAAAAATGAGAACTGTTACATTATGAATATTTATTAGTGATTTATGATTCTAGTTCCAGGAATGTTTTTCTTTAGTTTTATAAGAATTATAATTTTTGTACATTGTGCTTAGTTTTTTCCGTGTGTTCCTTAGACTTTCCCGTGTTGTTATATCGTCCCAGTCCACAGCTACGACTCAGAGAGCAGACGAGATCACCGGTATCAGGTACGGATGGCATTCTGCTTCTATTTGTTGATATGCCAACAGATTTCCGTAATAATAGAGTAATCACGGATTGAAATTGTATATATTTCTGCAATTATTTCAGTTGGATGTTATTTTGAACAGATGCCATTTTTATAGCTGGATGATGTGATCGTATGTAACTGTGATTACTGTGAGTTGCTACGAGAAATAGATGCACATTAAAAGAGGCTGTGCATCGATGCACGACAGGATGACAATGGTGATGATATTAACTCATAATTCAATCAATTAATGAGAAAGACGTACACGTAATTTAGGTACAGCATGAATATTAAAGAATGTGCATTCATGTTCTGACAAAATGATGCAGACTCAAGGGCAAAAAATTTTTTTTTGATAGAAATAATTTTTTTCCTCACGAGTCTGCCCGAAAATAGGGGTGCAACATGAGGGCGTGGCTTACATGAGTAAATATGGTAACTAATGGTCTCAGACTTGGTGGAACTCAACCATTATATGGAGTATTACCTGATGATGATACTATGAATTGAAACCTAGTCGTCCAGTTAAAAATCATTAATGGAATTAACTTTTTCCAGGGAATGAATATTTGTTAGCATAAAGTTGTTATAGCATAATTGTGGTAAAATGTAATGTTGTTCAGTTATAAATATTTTATCTTTGGCCCACTTGAGAGTCAATGCATTTCTCACCCAGGGAGCAGAAAGTGATATATGTATCAGCCCACTGTTATAAAAGGGCCAATACAGCATGAGTTTATTTGAACTTTTGGGTCTTTGTAAATAAACTAATCCACCTACCAATTAATGTAAAATGGATTAATCATATCCTTGACCCCAGGATATTGTTTAAGGTTTTAAAATAGTTACATTTCTGACCTTAATTGAGCAGAAGAGAGAAATGACAAGACATTTGTTTGTGTGTAGGTGTTTGTTACCCTTTGTTCCACTGTATGTTATAGTTATTTCAAATATCTTATTATCCTTTTTTGTAATGGAGCTACAATTTTTCTTTATTATTACAGGGCCACCTTCGTCTATGGTCATATTCTGAAACTGAATGAGATTGCATTTTCTGACCCAACTCCATTGGGAATGGCATTGGCAGTGAAATACATAAGGTCTCCCAACTTTTTGGTGTACAAATTGACTCAAGACTGAAAAGTGTCCTCTGACAATTTTTAATGTATATTTAAGTTTTATTATTTTATGTTCTCCATGACATATATTTAACAATGTTTACTGACAATAGCTTGTGATACCTGAGAGATATATTTTATTTGTTTAATGGAGTATTACTTTATTTAATTCAATTCTGTTGAGTGACTATTTAAAATGTATCTTTGTAAAAGGACCAATAAAGTGTTACTTAACTAGATTTTATGTGCACTGTCTCCTGTAATTTTTAATGTTTACATCAAGAAACCCATGAATGAAATCAAGGAGAAGTGTTCTGGAATGAATATCCACGGAGAAAAAATAAGCATGCTGCGGTTCGCTGACAACATAGCACTCGTAGCAGAGACAGTGAAGGAGCTGAATAAGATGCTGATAACCATGGAAAGGACAATGGCCAGATATCAGCTGAAGATCAATAAGAAGACTAAGATACTGGAGTGCAGCAAGAGAGAAGAGGCCAAAACCAATGTTAAACTAGGAAAACAAAAGCTGGAAGAGGTGAAAGAGTTCTGTTACCTTGGAAGCCGAGTAACCAACGACGGACAAAGCAAAAAAGAAATAGTCAGCAGAATAGCCCAGGTGAAGAGGGCATTCTATCAAAAGAAGAATCTACTTACAGCTGGAAATACAAGTGTAGAAGTAAGGAAACAATTCATTAGAATGTACATCTGGAGCGTTTTTCTCTATGGCAGTGAGGCATGGACAATGACAGCAGCGGAAACGAGAATGGTAGAAGCATTCGAAATGTGGTGCTACAGAAGAATGATGAAGATTAAATGGATTGACCAAGTAAGTAATGAGGAAGTCCTAAGAAGAGTGGAAGAAAAGAGAAGTCTTCTGAATACCTTGAGAAGAAGACAGAACAAATTAATCGGCCACATCATGAGACATGATGGCCTGATGAAGATGATCGTCGAGGGAGAAGTGGAAGGGAAGAATGGCAAAGGAAGGCCTCGTGTGAGATATATGGAACAAGTGATGAAGGATGTGAAAGAAAAAATAAGTAAATATGAAGAGATTAGCTGATAGGACTCAGTGGAGAGCTGCGTCAAACCAATCTGAGGATTGATGACCAATGATCAATGAAGTTTAGGAAAGAAAATGCATCTATAAAAGCATATAATAATGTTAATTTACTACTGAAGTTACAATTGAATATGACATTCCCTGAATATGCAGATCATTATGTCAGTGGATGCAGTTCTACAGAAAAATGGCTCTTACATATTTATTTTGTTGAAATTTAAAAAAAATTATCATTGAAATTGCCACCCAACTTAAAATATTTGTGAATTTCTGGCAGGAGTAAAATTTATGATGAAATCTAACTTGGTGCATATTTCAGATGCTAATTGTGTGAAATGCATAATGATCCCACCTCATAATAAGGAATGAAATACAGTAGAACCTCTATTTTACGAAGTCGAAGGGACTCAAAAATTTGAGCTTTGTAAACCAGGGTTTGTAAATTGGAGGTTATCTTCCACTGACTCCTCTGTCTCCGGAACTGATGTGTCACCAAAACCAGCTGATCTCCAACAGTAGTAAATAGTTTTTGCGGTGACACTCCCATGCTCTGGCAACACCTCGCACAGCATGGAGCAATGTCCATGCAGGCACATCATGCACATAAGAGGCTTGATCTACGACAAATGTACATCTACTAAAACTCTGCTGACAAGAATGCGAGTATACTTTCAATACAATTAAACACTATGCTGTACTCAGGGTTGGGCACGAATCACCTAATATTGATTCGAATCACGAATCTTTGAAGGAAATTAGATTCGAAGCACAAATCTCGAATCATGAAACGTGATTTTTCCTTTAAATATGATTCGTGCTGTTCACGAATCATAGTGTTATTGCAGAATGACAATAACACTACGTAATGGTCACATTCTGAACATTGCTTCCATAATTGTGAACCTATACCAATATTTTCGCCTGTTAATTAAACTTGTGTAGATACAGTGTGGATTAACTGAATATCATAAATTACCAGTTCTTATGTACATCTAAATAATACCCTGCAAGTCACCATAAAGGTGTGTGGCAGGGGGTGAATTCTCACCAAACATGCACTACAAGCATGCATGAAAGCAAGCTACTACATGCATGCAAGCAAGCTACTTCATGCATGAAAAAGGATTAGTAATAATATGCTAGTCTAAACCTCATTATTAAAACAAATAAATATAACAAAGTAAACATGCTGTTAGTTGGGTTACCTTCAAGTCCTTATACCAACAGATTAACAATAACCACAATATATAACAACAACAATAACCAAACTTTCATGTTACCGAAATGAGTTCTTGCAAAATTTGCAGTAAGTTAGTGCGTAACACAGTATTATTAGAGTGCTCCGATTGTGGGAACAAATTCCATGGAAACTGTTTAGATAATCCTCTTACTAAATAGGACATTGAAGCCATTAAAGCCAGCAAGCAAGTTTGGCGATGCAGTGAGTGCACCGTGGTTCGTAGATCTAGCATGAATAGTGAATCGCACCGTGCGATTCACTATTCATGCTAGATCTACGAACCGCTACGGTGCACCGCTTGTGCACCGATTAAAAGTGCGTCCCATAGTTTTCCATCAGATGCAGTTTTAGATCTCTTTAAAGAAATCAAAGCTGATCTAAAGTCAACAGAGGCTAATCTTGGAGATTCGATTAACAAATTGTATGATCGGTTGGACGATTTATCTTCGGTGCTTGAGGCTCATAATAAGCGATTCGACGAGTGCTTTGCTAGAATGGACTTATTAGAAAGTGAAAACCGATCACTGAAGAAGCAAATTGCGCTTCTTGCAAAACAGTCCGATGACCTTGAGCAACGCAGTTTAGCAAACTCAGTCGAGATTCACGGTTACCCACTTCAAAAAAACGAAGACCTTCTGAGCATAATTAGTAATATTGGGGCCGAGTTGGGGGTTATAGTTAAAGCGGACGACATTGACAGCTGTTACCGCTTAAAACCCAAGTCGGAAAGTGGGCAGTGTGGTATCCACGTTAAGTTCCTCCATCAGCACATCAAGGAAGATCTACTGGCAAAAAGAAGAGTAAAGAGGGACTTCTCAACACGGCACCTGAACCTCGATGTGACACCCACCCCTCTCTACATTAACGAAGCCCTTTGTCCTGGGAGGAGATAAGTGCTGCATGCAGCAAGGGCTGTTAAGAATGAGAAAGGCTATAAATATTTGTGGATACGTGGAGGTAAAGTTTTAATGCGAAAAGCGGAGAAAGAACCAGTGTTTGTTTTGAAGAGTTTGGACGATATAAATTTTTTATAAAATTTAGAATGTCAGATTACACCAATATTAAGTTATTTCATAGCAGTATATTTTGTATTGTTCATCAAAATATCCATAGTCTCAGATCAAACTTTGATTTATTTGAAATGTATCTACATGGCCTTTCTTATTTACTGAGTATAATCATCCTGAGTGAAATATGGATTTGTGAACATGAACTTCACCATTACAAATTGGAAGGTTATAAATATTTTGCCCAATGCAGTAGCGGTAGTCGAGCAAGAGGTGTTATTGTTTATGTGCAAAGTACAATTGATTGCTACTCTAATGTAATTCAAGCTGTCACTGCTGATTTTGTCCCGGTGACCCTCAAACTTGAAAAATTCGAATTACAGTTAATTGCTCTCTATAGAGATCAAAATTTTCCGATAGCACAATTTTTATCTGAATTTGAATCGCTAATGTATAGTTTAAAAGGTAATATAATTGTGATTGGTGATGTCAACATAAATATTATGGTACCTTCTAATGATTCTGATCATTACTTAAACTTAATGAGCTCCTTAGGATTAGCGTGTCTGATTGACTCGCCAATTAGGGTAACAGGACACTCCGCTACCTGTATTGATCACCTGTTCGCTAGGTTATATAAAATGTGCACGCATGACCTTCAAATAAAAGTGCTTCATGAAGCAATAACCGATCACTCTTTGATTCGCTGTTCTATTTGTGTGAAAGAACCATCATGCAAAGAAAAATTAACGACTACTCCTGCCAAAACTAAGATTGACTATGGATATTTTAAAATCAAAATAGCTGAAGTAGATTGGAGTCCAGTTGTAAACGAAGTAGATGCATCGAAGGCTTTTTTGTTATTTCATGACTTACTAATAGGTGCTATATCTGCATCAAGAATCAAAGTCAATAATTACAACACAAGAAAAAAATTAAAGCCATGGATAACTACATAGTCATCTTCTAAACCTTATTGAAAGGAAAAACTATCTGCTCAAAAAACATAGACGCCATCCATTAAACGAAAGTTTAGCAAAGGCATTTATAAACTGTAGAAATAATTTGAAAAATGAACTTAGGATTGCTTCCAATAACTACTATTTGCACAGATTTCAAGGAGCAAACGGAAACTCAAAAATGCAATGGACAATACTCAAGGAAATATCCGGCCGCATACCACTCATTCCCCATGAAATCTGCCTGGAAATAGACGGTAGTATAACATCTGCTCGTTCTAAAATAGCTAGGGCCTTTAATGACTATTTTGTTTCCTCCTACGATAGTAATAATAATAGTAATGACAGTGGCATTGATGAATTCGTCGCTGAGTGTTGTGATTATTCACATAGCTTCGAATCTATGTACTTAGAACCAGTCGATCCTGCTGAAATAACTACATTAGTGAGATCCTTTCCTGCTAGCAAAGCCCCTGGTTACGACAACGTTAGCAGTGAACTTTTGAAACTTGTTATTAATGAATTAGCTCCTATTCTTTCACATGTATTTAATCTAAGTTTTACCAGTGGTGTTTTTCCTGACGAGATGAAAAAGGCGGTGGTCATGCCCTTATATAAGAAAGGTGATCGATCAAGTATACTAAATTATCGTCCAATTTCATTGCTGACAATATTTTCAAAAATTATAGAGAAGCTAGTTAAGTCGAGATTAATTAAATTTCTCAATAAAAACTGCTTCTTCAGCAAAAATCAGTATGTTTTTTTAAGTGGAAAGGGGACAGAAGATGCTCTAGAAAATTATTTTACTCATGTTTACAAGGCTATAAACTCAAATCGACGCACTGGCAGCCTATTTATTGATATTAGAAAGGCTTTTGATACCATTGATCACAAGATTCTGACCTTTAAGCTTCAGAAGGCTGGTATTCGAGGAATACCACTAAAATGGTTTACCAGTTATCTATCATCGAGAATGCAGTGTGTAAAAATTGGTGATGTTTACAGTAATTAAAATATGATAACTTCTGGAGTTCCACAAGGCTCTGGCCGTTTTCCAATTCGCAATTATTCACCCTTCGTGCACTTTTCGATCGTCAACTTCCAATTCGGAGAGGGCACAAGGGAACGAAGGGGAAGTGAACAAGGGAACGTGGATGCTCCCTCTGAACGTGCCCTGGGTAGGAAGTGGACGTGAAAATGGCGGCAATGGAAAATGCGGAATTGTTGAACTGGAGTTGTAAGTAATTTTGTGTTTATTCTATAAGTTTTTTCACATAATATTATATCTGCATTGTAAATTCTCGATTATTACCTACTTAAATATAAGTATAATTACTGACCCTTCTTCTGTCTTGGGTCCAGTCCTATTTCTAGTTTATATAAACGATCTATGTAATTTCAATTTTAGAGGTCATGTGACAGCATTTGCTGATGATGTCGCTTTAAATTATGAAGGTATTAACTGGGGTGATGTAAAATATGATATGCAGTCTGATTTGATCAATTTGCAACGTTGGTTTACCTCCAACAAATTGAAAATGAGTGTAACTAAAACGAAATATATGTGTTATAATTTATGTAACAGGTACAAGTTTGATTGGGTTTTATATTATCATGAAGAAAACTGTCCGATAACTTCATGCAATAGCTGCTTGCCCATTGAACGGGTTTCCAGTTTAAAATACCTGGGAGTAACCATTGATGAATTCTTAAAGTGGCAACAACATATTGATAGTCCAACAAATAAAATGCGACAAACATTGACAAATTTTTACTTCATCAGAAATAAATGTCCTTTACATTTCCTTAGAATAATTTATAATGCGTTAGTACAATCCAGACTAAGTTATAGAATTTTTTGTTGGGGTAGTGCTTATTTGAACTCTTTAAAACCTGCCGTTTTTTTTTTTAAAAGAATTATTATTTTGAAATCTGTTATTTTGAAAAAGAACAGATTTGAAAGATCCTTTCCACTTTTTCTTCATTTGCGTTTGCTTCCATTGAGGCATCTATATATTTATAAGGTTCTACGGTGTTTTTATACAAGAAGTGGTAACTCTGAAATATTTCTGTGCCTGCCTTCTCCATTTACCCTGCGTAAAAAAAGTATACCCTTGCCAAAACCAAATTTGACGTTGTTCAAAAGATGTTTTTTGTATGTAGGACCAAAGGTATACAATCTATTACCCCAGTCATGCACTATTTCTAAGTCTGTGAAAAAATTTTTGGAAAATGTACATTCTTGGCTTCTCACTAAAGAAAGTGTAGTGCAAATATTGCTGTAAATAACTAATGTAATTGAGTTGTAATTAAACTGCTAGTAAGTAGCTTTTAGGATACGCACTTACATTGCTAAGAGATTGTTATGGCATCACTACAAGAGCAATATGTATCTGTAGGCAAAGCATATTGTATGAATTTTTATTTGATGGTAGCCTTAAACAGGTTCTCCTTCATGGCCACCTAAAATTACTCCACTTTTGTTATTGACATGTTATTTGTGTATGGAGTAATAAACTTATTATTATTATTATTAACATGCAGCTACCTATGATATACATTGATTCACTCGTATTGGACATATTTACACTATTCATATCCCTAAATGTACGAGGAAAAAAGGACATTCTGAATCTGTCAGTTTGACAATCAAAGAAATATAATAAGAATATAAAAGAATAATAAGAAAGTAGAAGAATAATAGAAAGTGATAATATACCAGTAGAATTATCTCATTCTCTCAATAGCTTTCTATGCCAGTCTAGTTGAGTGTTTACAATGTCATTTGTAAACTTCGGCACCAGATGGCGAAGCGTCAATTTAAGTGCTTTGTGTAGAAAGGAAGGTGGCTCAACGTTCAGGCTGAGCCAAATATGCTGAGCGCAGGCGGACATGTAGAAGAGGCATAATTTAGTGTAAAATATATTATATAAGTTTGCATTAACCATATTGTTGCACTTCTGACTTATATTTACATGGTATCTGTCGGTTAAAGAATGATGTACGTTTCTAGCAGTGAAATCAGTGATATTAATTCGTGATTCGTCAGTGAATCGTGAGCTGCATCACAAAAATTCGGCTCACGAATCACCTTAACTAAAAAAAAGAGTCGACTCCCGGATCACGAATCATTAAAAAAATATGATCCGAATCACAAATCACAGTTTGTGATTCGCGATTCATGAAGACGAATCATGCCCATCCCTGGCTGTACTTAACTTGTCAAATAGTTATGTTAGGGTTGAAAACAAACTAATTACTATAACAAATAATAGTCATCTGCTCATTCTGGGAAAAAACAACAGATATTACCTGAAATTCGCTGTATAGCATAGGCGTTATTCCTAAGGCTAGGAGACTCACTTTAGTAAAAGGGAATGAAACAGCCATGAATTAAAAAAAAAAGGTGAATATTTTTCTACAAATTTATAATAGCTGCTGCAACTGAATTAAGTTCTTGTAGCTGTTCAGTTGGTAGATCTCAAAATAAGGGGAATAACTCATAAGAGAATTAACAAATCCCGCAGAGTATTTTAAGCATGTGCAGTTATGCATTAATTAACGAAAGTGGTATATTTAGTGGTAGTCGATTTGTGTTTAAAGAAGCCATTTTAACATGGGAAAGCCAGGGATGCATTTTAACCAGGAAATTTCAAAACAAAGTTCCAACTGACCTAGTATATTTCAGTGAAAAGACGAGAAAATTCCTTTTTTGAAGAAAGCGTATCGTTTTAAATTCATTTAATAATATTTCGCAGCTGATGAAAGTCAATCTTAGATATTAACTCAGTTAATTTGAAATTCCCTCTTTTTTAAGATGTGTTCTACAGTGCTGACATCTAGCGGTGATTTACGAGAACTATTTACTCACGGCTACAGAAAGCTGTAAGTCGCGATCGCAAATTCTTACCTAACGACGTAAAACGCTTCTAATTAAAAATTAAATAATCAAATTGCATCAGGATTTGAATATAAGTAATTTATTATTGCAAAATTATTATTTTTTAACGAACCTAAGCACCACGACAGCTGCAGAAAACAACTTCCTACGGGAATGCTAGTTTCAAGTCAAAGGCTGAACAAAGTTCTGAATTGGGGTTGCGGCGGCTACCTTAAAGCTAATTTTTAATAATTCCAGAGAAAATATGGATCTTTTGTGTCGACGAGTTAGGTATTTTCAATACACAAAATGATAGAAAAGGAATACAAATTACCAAGCACTAATCCGATTATTTTATGAACTGGGGCATTGTTTTCGAGAAGTAGGCATCGTGCCATGCGTCTTTGAACACTTTATCATTGGATTATATAATTAGGATTGAATTGCGATTTGGATGATCAGTCTCTGGGAATTTTGTTACAGTTTAAGCAGCAACGTTGGGTTTGATCATCATCATCTATACAGCGATCGTTATTCCATTGTACTGAGTTCAGTGCTACAAAATCATTTCAAAAACTTCGTAAAACAGAGGTCAATCACTCCTAGGGACCGGCCTCTCACTTCGTAAATCAGTAAAATCGAGGTTTCATAAAATAGAGGTCTTTTTACACGGTTTTCCTATATGCAAAGATCGGGACCGGCGAAATGGTTCGTAAATTGGTGTCATTTCTTGAATTAGAGGTTCGTAAAAAAGAGGTTCTACTGTAGGTTTTTAGGGTGTAATAATCAAGTAATCAGTTATCATTATGTCAGTGGATGCAGTTCTACAGAAAAATGGCTCAGACATATTTATTTTGTAGAAATTAAAAAAAAATTATCATTGAAATTGCCACCCAACTTAAAATATTTGTGAATTTCTGGCAGGAGTGAAATTTATGATGAAATCTAACTTGGTGCATATTTCAGATGCTAATTGTGTGAAATGCATAATGATCCCACCTCATAATAAGGAATGAAATAGGTTTTTAGGGTGTAATAATTTCTTGAAACTCTGTTCAATGCAGTTTGTGCACCAAGAAAAAATATTTTAACTGACAAATAGCATTCAATGTAACATAAATAACAATCAATAATTACAAAAGAGTAAAACTATCAATGAATGTATTTGCTATGTAGAAATTTGTTGCTGAAGGGTTAACCTCATTAAGAAAGTGGTATGTATTTAGATGTAAGATAGAACACCAGTCATTATGATTTATCATGAGTTGTAGATGGTAAATATTTCTCTCTATTTTAATTGCATTCAAAAATTTTCCAAATACGTTTATGGGAGGAAAAATATTATTCAATAAGATCAAAACAGGTTAAGTTAATGGGAAAGGGTGCAAAAGTGCTTTCCATGACACTTAAGAGAGAGAATTGCAATTTAGTACTCACAACATTAAATGATTTAGTATTTGTGGGGGTCAGACCTTTAAACTGTGAGTACAATTATTTGAACACCTACAGCCAGTGTGACCGTTGTTTTACCTAATTCTGTTTCTTAATCCTAAAGTGGTGACTTTTTGGGACGAGTTGTGACGTCTGTCTCCTGTATGGACTCCGGGGTTTTTTTGGAAGGTTAAAATGAGTATTCATTGACTTTTCTTTAAATAACGAAATTATATTAATTCCTATATCAAAAGATAAGCGTAAAATAGGAAGTTAGTTACAAGCATGAACTGGAACATATATTTTGCTTGCATCATTGATAAGATTATATCTTCGGTCTGTCAGATTGGGCATCTCCACTCTAGGGTTAAATCAATTGGTGCATGCAATTAATGACCTTAATGGCAGAAAAAAAGCTTTCAGTGCCACTTCTGAAGATCAAATTTTATGCTATTGAAAACTATTTCACCAGGTGGCCTATATCAAATATGAATTTAAGCTACTTTTGATACCTTAAGTTCCTTACATTGGTTTCAATTTACAGGTCTACATAGTGAATTTTTGGTCAAGTGAATAATAAACTAAATGGCAAATGAGATGAATTGTTGAGAGAGAAATGACAGTGATAACTCTACCACTCTTCCACAATAATTTTCATTGGCTGTATTTTAAATGTATGCCTGATCAATTCAAAATGGCTGATGTTGCATTTGAGACGAATGTCTACTCTTGTTTTCCACTTGATTGGTTCGGAAGTTGAGGGATGTTATTAGCACATAATTTAATAACAACAAATGTTCATTCTTTGAATAAAAATTGAAAGTGAAATCCAGAACAGAATTCTGAATTAGGGCATGACTCTATCGTTACTCTACTTTAGTAAACACTACTCAACACAACAATAGGATGTTCCTCAATGAGAGCACTGTTGGTGCTACAATGAATGAATAACAGAGATATCTGGTTTCCAAAAATTAGATCTTTTAATGCACTGAAGAATATAATGGCAAATACAGAGTACTACCATATCACAACAAAATACTGATACCAGCTAGTGACGTGAAACCTTAGAAGATAATCTCAATACAACAAGTATCACATTTATGCACTTTAGATTAGGGGTTGGGCTATTTGGTACCCAACAATAATGGTGGCATCAAAGGCTGGCAGAATAAATTATGCTTAAACTGTCAATGACGATAAAAAAAATATAATCAACTAAGTCATGAGGAATGAGTCATGTACATGGAAGTCATGCATAGAGGAGATTCAAAATCGATCCCTCCTGCCTCTGCTCCAGCTACCACCTCCTCCGCCTCCATAGTCTCCACCTTGTCGTCCTCCGCCTCCATAGTCTCCGCTTTGTCGTCCTCCGCCTCCATAGTCTCCGCCTTGTCGTCCACCGCCTCCTCCACGACCCCTTCCACCTCCTCCGCCTCGCCTAACTCCTCTGTCGAGCTTTTCTATTTCCTTCTCTTCATGCTTCCTCTGCATCATCGCATCATATCGGTCAGCCATTTTGTGCAGCTCATCAGGTATTTCCTAACAATGGGGAAGATAGCACCTTTCATTAAACACAGGTTGAAATTTCAAAAAATCCAGCAACTAGTGAACCTCAGCAATTTTCGATGTTATACCGTATAATCTCAAACATGAGGAATGTTTTTTTCAGCTCATCAGGCATTTCCTAACAATGAGGAAGATAACACCTTTCATTAAACACAGGTTGAAATTTCAAAAAATCCAGCAACTCCTGAGCCTCGGCAATTTTCGATGCTATACCGTATATGTACAAATATGAGGAATGTTTTTTTCCTTATCAGTCACTGAAGAAATGGGAGTTTCTTTCACAAGTATGAGTGAAATCCTTGACTTATATTGGATTGCATTATCCACATGCTTACGTTTATCAATGTATGCAGTGAAAGGCTGTTCAAGCTATAGTTTCATCAACATTATCTTAACTCACACAATGCTCATATAACTGGTTACAATTAACATGAATTGAACTTTAACAGACATCAAATGCTATTTTGTTACAAACAACAACAATTTTGGCATATAGAATTCAAAGGAGGGAACCATCTGAGATTCATGCTTGACCCAGATCCGTACAAGTAAGCTGCCTACATAAAACAGGAAATGACTGACTGTGTAGCCCTAAAAATGAAACAAATGAAATTTTAATGTCCACCAACAAAGCGAAAGTTAAACAGAATTTTAGTTCCACAAATTAGCAGCACTTCAAGAAAAGAGTGGTGTGTCAATTTCAATCAATCAATTCCACGCTGAAAATCCAAAATGTGGCGCTACAGAAGAATGATGAAGATTATATGGATCAACCGAGTATACATATAATGAGGAAGTCCTAAGAAGAGTGGGAGAAAAGAGAAGTCTTATGAAAACCTTAAGAAGAAGGCAGGACAACTTAATCAGCCACATCATGAGACATAATGGCCTGAAGGAGAAGTGGAAGGGAAGAATGGCAAAGGAAGGCTTAGTATGAGATATATAGAACAAGTGATGAATGATGTGAAAGGGAAGAAATCATAAATATGAAGGGATTATTCCTGAATATCTATTCAACATGTTTGCTGCCAAACCTTCCACTACAGATATGTGTACCAGATGCGATCCTGAATTTCTATATTTTCCTGGTCATCACTCAACGAAATTCCAAAATTCCTTTATAGCTACTGCATGTTATCTCTGGAACATCTTACCAAAAGACATACAGATACCTATGCAACCCATCTTCAAATGAGTCACTCCAAGCAGCAATCAAAAAGGCTTTTTTTCGGGAGGCCTCACTCCTTGGAGCCGACTAATTGCCATAGGGCACCCTTTAGGCTCCCTCCCTCTCCAATGCAAAAAATTCCTATCATAACCCCCCCAGGTCATTGAGGAAGGGTCTCACCCCAAACCATGGCAAGGGGCTCTCTTAAGAGGGACGTGCCCCGGTCTAGTGGGTCTTTCGTGGTCAGGGCATTTAAAGGGACAGAGCTGCACTGTTGTCAAATCTCATTCAACTCGGAACTTAGAAAAAAATCGGCCTACGAAGTGGTAACATTTTATTATGGATGGGTGTGCATTGATTAAAACTTCACAATTTTTAAAAACCATAACGTTTGATTTCCACCATTTTCATGTATAATCTGAATATGTAGCTTTAAATCTTATATTAAATTAAACACAATTATAAACATCCATTTCAGATCAGTTACTGACAAGGAAGAATAGAAAATTATACATAATAATGAATATCAATTATACCAACCTATATAATGTATATCCATTCATACCAACCATTCATTGAAAAGGCATGCACACCACAAACTTCATACACCAAAGTAAAAAAGTAGCATTACACTACCTTCTTCACACACTAGTACCATATTTACTCGTGTAAGCCGCGCACCTTTTTTCCCAAAATGCCAGTGAAAAAATGGGGGTGCGCGGCTTACACGAATCCTCCAGATTTTCGTGTAAGCCATGCACTATTTTTCCTCAAATTCCTGTTGTTTTTTTTTCCTTTCCAAAAGTTTCACATTTTGTGAACATATCGACGTTAATTGGTAGGCATCGTCTAGTAGTAAATCGTAATCGTACATTGTAAAGAATTCTGAAATTTCGAAGTAATCAGTAATAAAAATCCACATTTAACAAAGTCTGAGCGTGCAACGTTACTTGAAGAAACGCTATATCAGAAACACCACTTGACAAAGCAATAGATTTATCGTGTATAGATCATAAGTAGGACAACACATTGTAGCACTGATATGTATTTAAATCTACTATATCCTGTAAACAGCGACAAGGGGGGTGGAGTCTTTGCGTCTTCTCAAAATTGTAAGCGGAGTTTGTTTCGGTATCACGTATCTGTAGCAACATTTTTACGCAATAGATAGCTCCTTTTGCGTACACATTAATGCTACATTGCAAAGACACGACGAAGAATTTGTTACACAGTGGCAAGAGTCGTATGCTCAGAGATTATGCCTTCTTACTATCCGTGCTATCCGCTCCGTGCGCGAGAGTAGTAAACGAGTTCTAATCGATCATTTAGCATTTTAAAATAATTTGCAATTATTACCCTGAAAATGAATTATGATGTGAAATTGCGATCATTTCCTGTGAGAACAAAACTGCATATTATAAGTGATGCAGAAAAACTAGGAAATCGAGCAGCAGGAAGGAAAGATGGTGTATCTGAATCTAGCAGTGATGAAAACTAAAAATGAGAACTGTTATGATATGAATATTCATTAGTGATTTATGATTCTATTTCCCCGAATGTCTTTTTCTTTAGTTTTATATGAATTATAATTGTCATTACATTGAGGTTAGTTTTTCCGTGTGTTCCCAAGACTTTCCGGTGTTGTTAAATCGTTCCAGTCTACAGCTACTGCGCAGAGAGCAGACGAGACCACTGCTATTAGGTACGGATGGCATTCTGCTTTTATTTGTTGATATGCCAACAGATTTCCAAAATAACAATCACATGAGGAAATTGTATACATTTCTCCAATTATTTCAGTTGGATTTTATTTTGAACAGATGCCATTTTTATATCTGGATGATGTGATCATATGTAACTGTGATTACCATGAGATACTATGAGAAAAAGATGCACAGTATAACAGTCCGTGCATGGATGCATGACATCATGACGTTCGTGACGATATTAACACTTAATTTAATCAACTAATGAGAAAGATGTACTCATAATTTAGGCACAGCATTTCTATCAAAGAACGTGCATTCATGTTATGACAAATTGATGCAGACTCAAGAGCAAAAAAAAATAATTTTTTGATAGAAATAATTTTTTTGCCTCACGAGGCTGCCCGAAAATAGGGGTGCACAGGATACATGAGGGTGCGGCTTACACGAGTAAATACGGTATCATTTCCCTTGGAGAATAAAATTAATGAAAAACTAAATGTCACCAAAGACATAGAAAACCACATTCTCAAAAAACATCATTCCATGAAACTAATTATGAACTCCATGATCCATAAAAAGAATGAAATCATGAAGTCATGTGAAGCTCTTGTGACATGTAAAGCACTGGACAAATACCTTGAAATGTTACTACCAGATATAAAGAACATGTAGCATCAGCAGCACGGAATGAAACGTCGTTTTCTTCTTGAGAATAGATGTTTATTGGAGAACTCTTCGTACAAGACTGCCACGAATGGCAGGAGAAGCGACGTATATACAGGTGGCGAAGACAAAGGAATCGTCTAGAAGACCACACCAGAACTCTAGAGAACAATCTCAACTGATGATCAATTAATTGATGAACCAAATTTGAAAATTGATCAAAATTGATTGACTAGAAGTGTCCAAGAAAAAATGTAAAAATATTTTCTGGCACCGAAACCCGAACACGGGTTGCCCGCACAGGATATGAGAGCAGATCCCTCAAGCCAACGTGGCAGTAGTGGCGGAGTATCGCCACAAACACATTGCTCATTTCAAATGCAATGTGCTTTGCTGGATTTACGACAGAAATCCAGCATAGCACAACAATTGCAACAACTGATGCAGGACACCACATTACACAAGACCATTTGCATCCCATAAAACAACATACCAACCACTTATTCATTGCATATGAAAGCCTCTATGTATATAAACACAAGAAAAATTTCATGAGCAGCGATATCCCTTTCTCGCCTCAATTTTGACATGTTGATGTTAGTTATTCCATCTGTCTTCTCCTTACCCCCTTCTGCTAACCCCACAATTCCCCATTTCCAAATTAAGTACACCTAAAGGATTATGAACAATACTGATTAAGCTCAGCTGAATAACCTCTAAGTCTAACGAGTCTGAACAAACCCATACCTGTCCAGCTTCTTCCAAAATTGCCATTAGTTCCCGAGCTTGAGCCCAATCCTCACGGGCAAATAAGCTAATGGCCACTCCAGTGCGGCCAGCTCTTCCAGTCCTTCCTACTCTGTGAACGTACTCCTCAATATTTCTGGGAAAGTCGTAATTAAATATGTGCCTGAAAAAAAATTAACTAATGATTTTGTATCTTCACAAATGCAATAATCAAAAGCAACCCAAGAACTCTGAGAAAGGGTTCCCTTACGGATACATGTATATATACATATAAGCAGTGAGCTGAGTGTACACATGTACATACCAGCACTTTTAACTTAAAAAAAGAAAATAAAACCAATAAAACAGTCTTGACAGGCTCAAAACAAAGGGTTTAGGATAGTTAACAAGTCATAAATATGTACATGCATTGACAGAGACATTTAAATAATAAAATATTAAATGAAGGCAATGCCTTATTGTTACTGCGAGTAAATCCTTTGCAAAAAAAAAAACTGTTGCAGATTTCAACAGTATATTGAGCCAACTTGTCGAAATCCAATAGTTTTTTTTTTTTAGCCTGGAGAAAGTACTTTGTGGGTAGAATCAACATAGCTTAAAATTCTGGTATTTATACCGAAAATCCTAAAGTAACACAAATAAGCATCAAGCTTAAATTAACAAATTTTTTCATTTACTTCTTTTCCATTCTTTAAATTTTCCTCATGTTTGATCAATTATTTCAACCTACTCATTTAAAGGGACCTAACATAAGCAGTGCAATTGTGAACAAAATTCCCAGTTTACATTAACTGCAGGGCATGAGGTGGACAGAAATGCACATGTAAACTTTTTCCACAAAAACATCTGTAAATGTAATGATTCAAATTTCTATAAATAGAAAACCCTTTAGAAAACACTCCTGCAAAAAATGAGAGAAAAATCTATTCATAACAGACAAAATGAAATGCAAACTTACGTAACATCTTCAATGTCGATCCCTCTTGATGCAACATCAGTTGCAATTAAAATTTTTACAAATCCTTTCTTCAAATCATCTAGAGCCTTTGAAACAAAAAACAAGAAATAAAAACAAAGAAAAAAAATAATTCTTGAAAATTACAACAATGCAACCAATAGCAATACAGGAAAACTAATAAAAAAAATAAAATAAACGGAGAAAATCAATCATCGCCCTTGATCATATACAATTAATTTAAGAAATTACGATTCGTGATCCACATCCATGGCTAATTTAATTTTTTTACTTTTCAAGTACAGTTGAACCTCTCTAATCCAGAAGCCATGGGACCTGACAAGTACTGGACCACAGAAAATGCAGGTTTATAGAGTATCTCACTTGTGATACACTGAGATGATAAAAGCCAGTTAAATAATACGTAATGCCAAAATGTCAGATTATTCTAAATATTTACAGCTTTGTCATTGGAACAATACCCTGTGCAGAATTACTTAGTGCCAGAAAGAATTTATGAATCTTTTAACCATGTCTTTTATCAATATAAAAAATTCAATACTAACTCAGAAGTTACCTATTAACCATAGAACCTTGCAATGGGAGTCAATATCACAAAATATTCTAAAACATTCTTTCATAGAAAGTAGTAAGTTACATATAAACCAAGTCAGTTTATGTATGCAGAATTTCTTAAAAAATTTTCACCGATTATACATTGCAGAAGTCTAAATATATGTATCACCAGTGCAAGAGAATTTTTACATTCTGGTGATTTTGCCACCACCAGTAGCTGTGACTTTGCATGCGCCAGAAAGCCTGAATCTAATTTTATTTTAATATTGTGCCCACCTCCATTCAGTTACATGGTTATATTGTTGACTTCTGCTGGTGCTGACCATGGCCAGTAAGCAGAAATCTGCTTACTTTGTGCTTGCTGTCTGCTCATTTCTGTGATTTTAATTTTTGGGGAAACCATCAGTGGAAATAATGAATCTACTTGTACAGTTTCGACTAGTATTTTGTCACATATTAACATTGTTGATCCTGGTTGGCACCGTTCAGCAGGGAACTTGCTTTCAAAGTGCACAACCAAAAGAAATCCAAGTAATGGATTATGGCATGAGCCCTTTGTGAGCACCCCCTAAAGAAGTTGCAAGGGACAATTTGTGAACTAAAAACTGCATATTCAAAATGTGCCAGACGAAAAGAGTTACCAGATTATAGGATGCTAGACTAAAGACGTCCAACTGTACCTTTTAGTTTATTTTTTAAGAAAGAGATGATAATGACACATTCTTTTGAAATATAAAATTGATTTATGAACTTATCTGTAAGGGTATAAGATAACACCATTACATTGAAACCACTATTCCAAAATCTCTAACGTAATATCATATATGATGTGCAATACTAGAGAATTTATCATTACATTAGAACAATATTAGTACACTTTATGATGTCAGGTTGCAATATTGGTCAAGGAAGGATTCCTGCCTTCCAAGGCCCAGTCTTTTTGTCTGTCATTAGTATTCTCCTCAGAATGCAGATGGCTCTTGTAATTTAGTGGGAAACATGTGGAAGAATGAAAGGCATCCCAGGAACGTATGCCGTAATTTAAGGCAAGGCAGTCCTGACTCCATTGCTGTTCTTTAACCCATTGGCTTAGTATTTTTTACTCCTTTTTGCCACTTATTTCACTATTTTTTATTGAAATCAATTTTGAATTTATTTTCAATCGATTAACACGTTCACTGCGGAGCTGTTTAAAGCCCTACTCCTCACAGCGCGGCGTGACCCACCGGTGGGTCACACCGCCCATGCAAAAGGCTGAGTGTGACCCACCGGTGGGTCACAGTCCTTCCGAGCTTCTGGCCACTGCCGAGGGATGGTGGTTGAAGCGGCAACACTCAGCTGTTTCCTGAGATTAGAGGAAGGCTGGGGGAGGCTACTCCCAGCTTCGCCCCCAGCCCACCCCTCCACCGGCCACGTGGTGCACGCTATCAGCTAGACCCTGGCGTGGGATGGGGGAAGAGAGGGCCAACAATACAATGCACGTGGTAAAGATTTGCTGACGTTCAGAAAACCCAGGAGACTCCCACCCGTCTGTTTATTGCGCCTGCCCTTGTTTGCGCCCGTCTGTGAGACGTAGACGCCCGTCCGTGCGTACCGATTCCCCAGCCCTGCTCACACTATGAGAAAAGGGAAGGGGGATCCTTTGGAAAGAGTACATAGTGGTTTGTCTCACTCAGAAAAAAGTAGTGTCTGCAATTCGGAAGACGTTCACCCGGCAAGGGCACGGTCACTCATCCACCACTGAGGGATTGGCTCAAGAACGCTACACGACACTTTCCCAATTGCCCTTCCGCAGAGGGGGGGGGGGGGGGGGGGGGGGGTGAAGGGAAGAGAGAGAGTCAATCTCTCACACAGCCGGGCGAGTGCAGTTCGGACTGTTTAGTTTCGAGCAACTGACGGACAGCCAAGAGGTTGAGGAGAAAAAATTGTCCTAAATATTTTCATTATTATTAATAAGTTGATATGTTTTACTATATCGAGTATTGTTCATCCTTATGTATCAAAATCGCATAAACATGAAAAAAACAAAAAGAAAGCAAAAAATAAACGTATTTTGGATATAATACGCTAATATGTAAATTTGTTCGTGACCCACCGGTGGGTCACACCGCTCACACTGAAAAAAGTTTCAGGAGGGGCGGCGTAACCCACCGGTGGGTCTCACTAAGTGACACATAGCAGTATGTTATTTGAACTGTGACTAACCTCTGGGTGAAGTCACTCGAGAAGATCTCGATTCCTACTCTCACAATACTCCTCGCAAGTTGAGACAATTCAAAGAATTTATAGGCCGCGGCGCTAGAAGGATTAGCGTGACCCACCGGTGGGTCACGCCGCAGCGAACGTGTTAAAAAAGATGTAACATCAAAAGCCTTTTAGCCAATCATATACAGATTAGACCCAAAACCAAGTTCAGGCATTTATAAATTAAAATTCAAGGGTTGTTCTACAATGTATGTGGATCAAACGGAAATTTTAGTACCAGAATGAAAGGACAAATTAATGCTGTTCAAACTGGCTAAAATGACAAATCTCACTTTGGGAGGCTATAGACAATGGTCATTTCAATGATTTCATGGTCATTCCTCTCCATACTGCAAACAATAAGTCCCAGGATGGAGAAGTGGAACAATTATTAATTTGAATCTAATACAAGACTTTTACATTGGCAAAGCTCTTCCATCACATATTTTAAATTGCATCAGTGCACCAGATGATGCCATAGTTGGAGAAGATGGTAGTACAATCTTTAATAAATTTTGGAACTTTACAAAGTTAACTGGTATTTATTAGAGATGGGTCATTCCAATCTTTGTGCTATTTTCATCATTCGAATCTTTCGAATCCTAAAATATAAATAAACACCGAATTCTTTATGTAATAACTTAGAACAGATTAGTTTCAACCGATAAAAACGTTCATTACAAATAAGGTTAAACATCGCTTTAACGTCCCCACAATTTACGTTTTCCTGCCATTAACGACTTTTCCTTCAAGTCCTAATAATTTTCATATGTCCGCAAATAACATCTTCCCTTTACTTACGCTAGCAAATTTTTGAACGGTTCGCCATTTGCGTTTTACGAGACGATTTTGCCGTGATTGTCGTCCTGGTTGCATAACTGGTGGATGGACTCAACACTCCGTGAAAGACAAAGTAAAAACTCATGCAGTAAGTTACCACTATGAAAGATAAGTAAAATTTTATCAGATGCACCACCAGTTATCGTGACCTCAGTCATCTGTGGAATTGTAATGCCGCGAGAAATTGCAGTACACGTACGTAATTTTTGTCGCGATTGTTGTCCGGGTTGCATACCTCGTGGATCGGCTGATGCTATCACATAGGTGATGAAATTTTTTTTATTTAAGAAGTGTATGCTTTTCAGCATTTGCGGCCTTCTCTTTATTTTTTGGTTAGGTATCAATGCAGATTTTAAAAAATCCTCCAGCCAAACTTCATCCTCATGCATCCTGCGAACAAACCAGTAAAATCATCACGTTCTTTTCAACCTCAATTCTTAAGTAGCTTTGATAGGATAACATTATAGTCTCTAACACCTTCTTTTCTCATAATGTTTACCCTAACTTACTAGCATGGCTGGACTCCTGGTACCAGTTCATCCTTATCTATATCCTTCTCTTCTATTCCCAAGTTCCCTTGCCTATTGTTAGTGCCATGTAGTTCTTGCCACGTATTCATTACCCCTATGCTGAATCTCTTGTAAGTTCTATCAGCAGCTCTCCTGACTTAACACTAATGCACAATATCGTATTCCACTTCTTGCTGCTGAATAACCTTCTAACTTTTGAGTACAGGGCGCCTATTTCTCCCTCTCTCTGGAACCTCTCAACCTATTTACATTGACCTTTTTGCCACTACTCTCTCACACTCTTCATACCCCTCCTAAGTCTATTGCTTGTTTCCTTAAATTTTATTTCGCCTTGCTGTGTTTAAATCTTTCTATTTCCATCATTCCTCAATTTCCTCCATAGTTTGTGCCAACACCCAATGTGTCTTGACCACTCTAGTGTCTACTGCACCATACTGCTTGCTTTTCTGCATCTTTCCTCATACACCTGTAAACTAATTCCTGATATTCTCTCCGATTTACAACTACAATTTTTTCACACTGTTCCTAATCTTGGCCCAACCATATGTAATCTAGGTAATATATTTCCTCATGTCCCCCTGCATACAATGCAATACAATGTTTAACACACGAGCAATTGTCTCCTGCAAGCAGCTCGTCTATCGCTGTGAATGAGTCTTGAAGACTCGACAATGTTGGAAAAAAGATATCGTTTTTAAACATGCGATTCAGTATCAGTTTAATAACTTTTTGGAAACATATCATCGCTATGCCTCCTAGAACTTTCACATGCTTTCATTTCATGCAAAAAATTTTGTGTATCATGTTTATTACTTATCTATGTTAGCTCTTCAAATCTTATTTGTATTATTGCAATAAAGACCGTATTTTTGAAAACTATTCTTAAATTTGTTTTTCATTAAATGCAGCTGCTAAAGTCTTTTCTTTTCTGTTATTATCAACTTTATATGTAGGATTCGAGAGATTCGAGAACCTCTTAGGATTCGGATTCGAGAAAATTAAGGATTCGTCCCACCTCTAGTATTTATTTTACCCAATGGTGAACAATGTTGATGACTAGAAGCCATATTTTTTGCTGATATCCATTTTATAGGCATTCTTTTAATTCACTAGCTTCAATGATTACGAATTCTTCTGGAAAACCCAAAGCCTTTACTTTTCTTCTCCATCCTAACACTCGTACTGGAAGAGATTATGTAATCAGCACTAAGAGGACAGAGGAGCAGTGTCTAATGACTGCTGGTCACTCTATTCCATTTGAGTCACATCACTGTTCCCAAAAACCATCAGTGGCATAAACACTTCTGCCCCTTCCTAATTGTAGTCTTTTGAGGCATTACAATGTAACAAATGAGCAAGGTGATGAGAACTCACACTACGTCTGAGCAATTTTCATGAATATTTCACACCAAGTTCCCACAGTTATGCAACCAGGATGACAGTTCATGGTAAAATTGACTCATTATATCAATATGATAAATAACCACTCATTATAATTGGTGAAACTCTGAATCTTTTCTCCGAAAAAATCACTTGCAACAACAATGTTGTTGCTATAGTCATATTCATTAATGTGGACATCTACTGTATTAATAACAAAATTGGATAACTAAAATTCATCTTTACATTTCTCAACTTGAAAAAAATTTTGTTACCCTTTAAATGAGTTGTGATACAATACCTAAGACATTGTCCAGAAACAGTATTCCCTTCAACTCAGCCCAACACTTTAAAACCTTGTTTAGACATGGAGAACAATGAGAGTTTTAAGTATAGGATAATTAACTATCCCATGCAATACTTGGCTTGGATTTAAAATCAATATTACTGACTTAACAATAATGAGTATTAAGGGACAGGGGTCAGCAATTTTTTAATGGTGTGAGATTCCAGCTCTATTTTTTCTAATAAAATGGCAAAGTCAACAAACCTGTTCTCGATCAACTTGTTCCCTATCACCATGGATGCACTGGCACGACACACCATGTAAACTTAAATCACTGGATATGTGATCAGCTCTCATTTTTTTCCCCACAAATACTATGACTTTATCATCTTCTGCCATGTTTAACAAGAATTCATACAGCTGGAAAAAAGAAATCAAGATATGAGAAATCAACATCTTATTGCTAAAGCAAAATAAGTACATAATTTGTTTGACATCAGAACATAAGAAAATTTGGCTCCAATAACTCTTCTTGTAATAAAAAATTGAGCAAATGATCATGTAATTCTTCACTCATACTATATGCTGCAATTTCAATAGATGGGCGGAAAATTATCTTCTTAATAGCTAATTGTCTTAAGAAAATTGGACCATTATGCATGAAAATTTCAAATAAGATATAGATTCAATACTGAAGTTTCACTATTCAGTGACTGAATGTTGCTCCTAAGATAAGACAGTAAAAAAACTAAGTTTACCAAATTAGTATTTACAAACAATGATAATGATTAGTTGCTCAAAATATTCCACAAGAGTAATCACTCTTTTCAATGCTATTAATTGATTCCAGGTGATAAGAGTAGGGAAATTGTGTAAAGTATAAGAAGTAGTGTTCATCTAATTGGAAATTCTGCCAGAGCAAATCACTTTCAAAATGGGAATATAATAACTACCCAGTAAGGATAGAATACACATCCAAGTTATGTGAGAAAAATTTCATTTGATACATAAAGACATCCAAGCAAAGAACAACATGCTAAACCAACTTAGTGTGCAAGTTTCATGAATTTTTTTCGGTGATACAGTATAAGATCGTTATAGTGAGTACGGCATAAAGTGATAATCTCATAATAACAAGTGATTGGCAATGTACCATCATTAGGCCCATGATTAACATGTAAAAGAAAACAGATACTGTGAGGCCAAGAAGCTCCTGCCACGGTATACGCTCGGTATTATGAGCGATATTTCTTGAGGGTGATGAACTGCTAAGTACAAATGAACACATGGTATTTATCTTTAGTAGCATTATTTGCCAACTACTACTTAGAATACAATATTTGTGCCATCTATACATTATTTAAAGTCCAACGAAGTCCACACACTGACGATTTACGGCCGGCCCTGGCATACCTTGCACGCGCTCACACTTATTAGTTCTTTTGTTAATCCAAGTTCACATATTTATATTAATATAAATTAACTTATATTAAATAAATACATATAAAGGAAGAAGATATTTACCATAGATTATACAGACTAATTAAGCGTTTCAATCAAGTACCTACCAAGCGATCCTTGTCATCAGAATTTATCATTTCAATTTTTTGGGTCACACTGTGTACTGCTGCTAAATTCAGTGTACCTATGAAAACTTGCATTGGGTTCGCCATGTACGACTGTGCAAGCCGTCGCACACCTTCAGGCCATGTTGCACTGAAAAAGGTAAACGAGGATAAAATTTAAAAGTCAACAACAGTAAAACTATTTTTAACATTAATTTGTCAAACATTGCAAAATTTAAATGGCTGAAAATGGGAAGAATAGTAAGGAAACATGTTAAAGAAACTTCAACTGAAGGAAAAATGAGGGAATAACAGGCTATTTCAAAAATGATAGACAAGAGAAAGAAATGGAGGCGTTATAAGAAAGGTGGGATGATGTATAATCAGGATTTACACCAAGAGCTGAGAAAACAACTCAGTAAAGTACTCATTGAAATAATACACACGGCAAAAGGCAGGAGAATAATGACATTGTAAGTATGAGAAAGATAGAAGACATTAGATACAAGAAACAAGGAATAAATTTGATACCTCAAAGCAAACCATAAAAAGCACTTAAGGCATTAAAGTAATGGGATCAAGTAATGTTCCTTCAAGCTTTTAAAAATGGAAATACATTTTGCACTCATTCTTATGAGGAAGTACATAAGCTAACATGATGGTAAATTTTAACTGTAAGCACAGTAGTAGCCATCTACTAAGGTGAAGTTTACCAAGAGCTACCATAGCAATACCATAAGCAGAAATTATTCTAGCTTATTATAGTGTTGTGGTCTAATTTTCTTGGCATTCAATACATTGGGACATGTCAATAAAAAATGAGAAAGTTATATAGGCTTCAGATATAAGTTATACTTGCGCATGTATGTACAATTGATGTGGATGGTGATTTAAGCCATGGAATGAAACTGCTCGTTTGTTATCACTAGTTTTATACAACATGTACATTGAGAAAACAAAGTGAGACATGGGGAGAAACTGGAAAAAAGACATGAAAGCAAGCTGAGAGAAAAATAAGCCAGTAAGATATTATTAATAAAAAGTAACATAATGCCAGTGAGCCAAAGGATTGCAGTTCTTGAGGGATGATGGGTAGATCTACAAACATGACTAATCACAAGGAGGTGAAGGCTCTACGATTTTCTAGAGGTTGGAAAGCTGGAAGCTTGGCTCTGAAGTGGAATAGCAGGGAGTGAGGTATCATATAATAAATTAATAGGCAGTTTCAATTGATCCTACATGCAGCTCTGATCACACTGGGAGAGGTTTCACTAGCCAAAAAAGGCATCTACCAGGGTCAGAGAGGTTCTGGCTGAGATCCCCAGAGGAAACACTGTGGGGTAACAGGAAGACACATTCATGTGGAACATGGAATATGCACTATGGTACCAAAACCTGGACTTGAGGGAAATAAAATAGGATGAGTATAGAATGAAAGAGACTAAAAAGGAGAGTACATGACACACATGCCACTGATCTGGCTAGGATCTGGCTTTTTTAATTCCTTTTTCAGCGATTGTTTTGATCAAGAAATGACTACAAACCTAAAAACAATATATTTGCACCATTTTCTTCTAAAATTAACGCCCATAGCAATATGAATCCTATACCGTGCAGTGACGTCAGACGGCATTTCAGATCTCGTGACTTTTGTCAGTTTTCTGGAATATTTTAATAGCATTTAATAATCTTTGTGGTTGGCATAGAAAGTTTTGGCTCATATATTTAAATTGGTGAGAAAATTTTGCATCACATTCATCAGCAATACACGAGAAAAAGTCATGCATATTCCATTGTATGTTTATATATGTTATCATTTCTAGTGGATTCACCCTGACTTCCTTCAAGTGCCTTCTTTGTTTCATCAAGTACACATGTGGGAGATACCCTGTGGTCATGTTTGTAACAACAATTTTCACTTCACCTTGGATGTGGATGTAAAAATTGATCGAAAAATGATGCATAAAATCCTCTTCTATGCCTTGCAACATTCATTGATGAAAAATGTGTCACTTGTTTTTGAATTTTAGGTGGAATAGTATTTACAGACTAGTTATGCTTTTGCCACTATGCAGTATTATTAACTAAGCACTGGACACAGATACAGATTCAGCTTATTTATGCCACACAATGTATTTTAATTAACGATGATACTTATATATCTCTGAAAACCTGCCTTCAATACACGATGTCTTTTCAACTAACGTGATGCAGGGTAAGAATGTGATCAAGAGACTCAATGGACTTGATGTGAAGCCGATTCCTTGGAAAACCTTAGAATTTCTTCCTAAAAATTAGCCACATCGGGGACATGCCAGTTATGCACCCCACTGGGAGACGTAAGTAACTGGAAGGATATAAAAATTCAGATGGAGAGAAGAAATGACAAACAGTGGTGCTAATGTGCAGTAGTAGGACTGGAAAAGGTGGTGAAGGATGTTAAGAGACAAAATGAGGTCAGAAAAGAAATTAAAAGGAGTTTTACGTGATAATGGAAGGAGGAACGTTAAGTAAGCATGTAAGGTAGATGTACAGGTTAAGAATTTAAATTGGACTGATGAGATACAGAAAGTCCAACCATCCGAAGAATGACACAGTGAGAGGAAATCAGCAAATGAAAAGGAGCATTTATAAATTAATTCGTAACAATATTTAGATCCAACCTAACTTATGACAAAGTATCAAGCATCATTTAGTGAAAGATGTGTATTTTATTATTAATTTGGGATGAAAATCAAACTGGTTATGCATGCATTTAATGAAAAACTAACTATGGTTTCAGCACCAAGTACTATTTTCAAGGCAAGGTTTTTCATCAAATGAGAGAAGTATAATCAGGGCAATTTTCATTAAAAATGAAAAATACAACAACAAAACTTCCTTATGAAAAGAAGAATACTTAAAATTAGTTCAGACAAAATATTATGAATACACCCTAATAACACTGGAATACTCAATGACTTCCAATGGATTCAAAAAATTGCTAACAAATAACATGAACAAATATATAACTTCTCGATCAAAGTCTTAACTATCCAAATGACAACCTTTTTATCTTAAGCAACCATTTTATCTAAATACCTGTTGTGTGTATTGACAGGGTTGGAATATCAAAGCAGTCCACAAACGAAAATAACATCACTGCTGATAATGCAAGACTTTATTTATATAGGCACTGTATGTCCATGACCTTGCTATAAGAAAACATAAAAAAATTCCCTTAATGGATAGACACCTAAAATGAACCTATCACGGGAGGAGAATGCGCTACATATTTTTAGAAGAAAAATTTTATTTTAAATGGTACCTACATAAATGTATCATATATTCCATAAGATTATTATTGTTCATTAGCATGAAAACGCATATGCATAAGATTTTTAATGACAAAAATAATGTGACATGTTTAACTCCAAAAGTAAAAATATAAATGGCAGTTCAAACTTCTTTATCATAAAAAATACTTAAATTATAACGTAGAATTGGACTGCAGGCAACATTATAGCTTTGCTATTTCATCTATCACTTACAGTTGCAATCATCCCTGCTGGAGCTTAACATCCCCCATTGGTTAACTATTTTAATCCCTGCCTTCCTACATTGAAGACATCAACCTGCTCCCTCATTTAGTTCTTTCTCTATACAGACCCTAATTCCCAGAGATGTACAGCCACACCTCTATGAAGACAATATCGATAAGGGAGAAAAATGAAGTGTGCAAAAAAGTATACCTACTTTTGAATCAGGAGTTGATGTTAGATCAAATCATGGGGAAGTCCAAAACATTGTTAACGTTATGGCATTTTCCTTTTATCAGTGCCTTTTACGAGTTACTGCTAAGAGTAAAACTCAACCAAATCTAATACCTCACAATATTTCTTGTTTATGTAGAATATGCTCCACATTAGGGTGAGCCGAAAAAAGTTTTTTTTTCCGGATCAAATTTGTCCTACGCGGGAAAGTTGTGTACTGAAAAAAGGATCTAGCATGCAAAACTTTTTTTGGAAATCGGATAATATTAACCACTGCTGCCCGAGCTCTAAAGTTTAAATTTTGCGAAAATTCAGGCGGAAATGGGAAGCAAAAGGTTATGGAGAATAATTTGTAGCAAATACTGAAATATTGGTAAAGTTCAAAGATAGATACATGTTTCTAGATTACAACACTGAAATTTAAAGTTTATTTGAAGAAATCTATGGCTTATAGGATGCCTAAGAATAAACAGCAAATTTAGAGTATAGGCAATCCGCACAACATTCTTAGGCATCCTATAAACCATAGATTTCGTTAAATAAACTTTAAATTTCAGTGTTGTAATGTATAAACATGTATTTATCTTTGATCTTTACCAATATTCCAGTATTTTCAACAAAATATTCTCCATAACAGATGGTTTCCCATTTCCGCCTGAATTTTCGCAAAATTTAAACTTTAGAGCTCGGGCAGCAGTGGTTAATATTATCCGATTTCCAAAAAAAGTTTTGCATGCAAGATCCTTATATCAGTACACAACTTTCCCGCATAGGGCAAATTTGATCCAGAAAAAAAAACCTTTTTTCAGCCCATCCTACTCCACATGCTTTCCTCTGAACTTCTTCGAGGTAAACCACCCGATAAGATATTGTGGCATGCATTTGCACAGCTGATATCACTACCAGGAATTCAAAACATGGATTACTACATGTAATCTTGCTAATTTATGTGTGGCACCATTTTAAATGTAACCAACTTTTACAATAGGTAAGTTACGGAGCTAAACCATACACCTGACCAACCTGCCTTGTATCTAACCTTACTTTCACCATCACTTAAATTAACTATCAAGATGAAAAGGAAGCAAAGGACAAGCGATTCTCAGGACAATGATGCCACTACTACAATAAACAAGTTAATAATTTATTCCCAGGAACATACATGCATTATCTGGAAAAATTACGATAAGCCTCTTTCTCTGACCTAAATTGCTCACCAGGGAAAAATCCATAGCAAAACTCACATTGATAGAGGAAAAAGAATTCAGAAGATGGAATTTTCAGCATTGAGTTCATGAGATTTCATGACAAAGGAAAGAACTTAATGTAACAAATATATACATCGAGAATGCATATACCAAATTGAATTCTGCTCTCAAAATCTCTCCTTAGACACATGCAAAGTATGTTACACATTTGAATGGGAAGAGGTAAATCCACCACTTATACTATAAGTAAAAAACTGTTCATTAACAACTTGGATTAAAGCAAATTTGTAAAAATAGATTCAATTTATCAGATGATTTTACTTTCAAGCAAAAACAATTTTCTCCTTGTGATAATGATAATTTATGAGCTAGGCACTCACAGAAATGAGAAAAACCATAAAAAGATTCGTTTCAGGCGTTATATGGTAGAATAACATAATTAAATAAGTATGGCAATTTTCCACAAAGAAATCTTTACTTCGACCGGTTTCGATGTGATACATCATCATCAGGTGCGATGTGATACATCACCTGATGATGATGTATCACATCGAAACTGGTCGAAGTAAAGATTTCTTTGTGGAAAATTGCCAAACTTATTTAATTTAAGAGAAAAACCATGTATATCTACACTGAAAATACATTAAACTTTTCACAGTCAGCACCTAGCACTGAATAACTGAAAACATTTGTCAAATTTTACTTTCAAGATGGTCAATGGATTTTCAGATGGCATGCAAGCATAGTCATCATCATCACCAAGCATCTCACCAGTAAATGGAGATAATATAGGAAGAATTGAACACAGGAAGTTGGGGATGGAAGACCACTGTAAATACAACACAGAAGAAAAATGATACTTTACGGCATGACTGTATGACAGGTCATAAAATTTGATAATGAACTCGAGTAACTTCTGGTCATTAAAGTTATTTCAGAACCAATGTTGAAATACATTAACCTTTACTATTTAAAGAGCACTATTTCTATGGGTTTTAATTTATACATTAACTTATAAAATGCTACCTTATTCATGAACACGAAAAAATTACTCCTCTAAATTTTAGACATAATTTTTTTAATTACACAGAAGGTAGCAGGCAGTTGTAAATTATTTTCTTTTAATTCTTTGAAAAAACTTAGCAGAAAACACTAATATCACCATAATACATAAAAAACCAAGACACTATGGAACTTTTGGTATCATATTCCCCAGCTGACAAGTCATACTGAATTTTTTAGTTTTCAAAAGAAAATAGTAATTATAAACAGCTGTTAATTCTAATTAATTATTAGCAATGAATTAGTGTTGAGTTCCAAAAAATAGCAACTTCATTCGAGTTATTCATCATAGAGTACCAGAAACAAATGAATGATGGAGGGTACACCTTTAATTTAGCTGCCACAATGCATGGACATTTTTCTATTGGCTCACAAGATACAGGCCAATTTCACAATGCATTGTTAAGTTTGCATCACATAGGTCAGGAATTTAGGCATGTAACAGGAGTCTGTTAATTCGCAGGTGATCAAATTTTGTGACAGCAATCCACCTTTTCATGGTCCATGACATTCTCAGCTTTTTAACATATGTTCTTAATGGCAAATATAGCTTTAAAATTTTAAACAAATGAAGGTAAGCAATAAGATTGTTTAAGTCAAGAAAGAGTAAGTCATTAACAGCATGAAATGAATTTTTGTAGATTCAGTCCCCACCAACACACAATCCTGGCCAACAATAAAGTTTATCAGATAGATCCCTCCCTGAAATGAAAACATAAGGTCTTACCTAGTCATAACTGTCTGCCTGTCTGGCCTGATATCGAGTAGAACTTTCCTTATTTGAGGCTCAAATCCCAGATCTAACATCCTGTCAGCCTCATCTAATACTAGGTATGTAATTGATGAGACATTTATCACACCTGAAAGTGAAGGACAAATAACAAATAACACATATGTAAGTTAAAGACAAATGACAAAGGAAACCACCACTCTATAAATAAAAAACAAACAAAGACAAAATATTAATTACCTGCTTGAATTAGGTCATTCAATCGTCCAGGTGTGGCAATGATTATTTCAACTCCCTTGTTTACTATGTTCATTTGCTCCCTTCTATTTCCACCACCATAAACACATACACTGTAAAACATATCAGAAGTAAGAAAAAAAACAACAATGCTGTCATAATACATATACCCCAAGATGTACAATCGGCTACAATGTTCTCAAGAATCAAAACAATGCTAAATATGCTTTAACATTAACAAAAATGTCAGTCCACCCTTTTACTGCCAATCCCATAAGGCAGACTGCAAACACTGTCAGGCCAATTCCGTGAAAATTGTAATATTATGACTTTTAGATATATTTGAAGCACTTAATTTTAATGTATGAATTATGTATTTGTCTCCATGTTGACAAATTATTTCAGTTTCTATGAGGATGAAAAATCATTCATGCTGTCTCTGATTTGAAGGAAATATAATATTACAAATATGTAATAAAAGTTGGCCCGTGGTAGTTTCCGCACAACGTTAGAAGGCAGAGCCATATTTACCTTATGGCGTACCCCGTAGCTGCCAGGGGCCTCGCAATAGAGAAAATGTAAATATAGTTGTAAGTAACCTTGTGCCTATCAGCAGAGTATTAATAGTGATAGATATTTGTACTCATTATGTATTGTCTTAATGTGCAAGGAAAAGTTGATGTCCACCTGCCAGGTTGCTAGAGTATAACATTGGGGGCTCATTCTAGATTCTGCAGGGGCCTCAAGAGGTCATAAATACGTCCCTGTTAGAAGGCCCATATATTGGCCCACTGGCAGTAAAAGGGTTAACTGAGGAATAATTAAGGGATCCAAATACATTGGAACCTCGGTTCACAAACGCCTCTGTTTACTAACATTTAGGTCTACAAACAAATTTGTCCTACAAAATAGTCTCTGTTGACGTACGATGCCTCGAGTTACGAAAACTTAAGTTTATAGCATTATTTGACAGCAAGGTTTAAGTGTCAAAGGTAGAGGTAACCCAATTTGATGATACAAAAATACTTTGTAATTTTACATATTACCCACTATTTGGTGTTTAACGCCTAGTCTCATCAGGTGTAGAATAACATCATAATAATACTTCAGACACCATTCACTAGGTTCTGACCTGAAGGTGAGATGTCAATGTGTTGTTACCCATGTCAGAATACGAAGTATTTTCTAACAGGATGGGGAAAACAGGACGAACATTTCAAGAGTGAATGAAGGAGCACCAAGCCTGCGTGAGAAACCAAATATCAAATTCACATTTCACTACAAATTTATAGGACAATAAACATGTTAGTGACTGTAAATTTAAATCCTACAATTGGAGCACAGATGACAGAAACTAGATGCTTTAGAGCAAATTGAAATTTTAAAGTGTTTGCACTGGGTAAAATATTTTTAATGACTTTTTGTATACCTCCCACTCCTACAAGACCCCCCTTCCCCATTGGCCGTCTAAACCTACATCGTCCGATAATAAAATTATGCGGCAATACAAAGTCAAGTACTTGTATTTAATATTATAAATAGCACTTTATATGGTTGTACATATATCATCTTGAGGTGTCTTACAGGGTGGCTGCTGATATCCAATTTTCAAATTCCCCGACTATTCCCTGATGACCTTACCAATTTCCCTGGCTGATTGCCAAAATGTCTGCTATTATCGGAATATTTGATTTCTGCTGAATTAAATTTTCCTCAAAACTCAGAAAAGCTGAAATCAATACATTAAAAGCTTTAAGAATGAAAAAATACATTAAACCTTCACAAGTTAAGCCCTCACACAAATTATACACACTTTTAATACATTTTTCACGGCCACGGATACGCGGCCTTGAATCATATTTCCGTGGCTGTGTATGTTTCCTTCGGTAAAATTACAAATTGACAATGTCTAATTCTTCAAGGAAGAGAGAGCGTGTTGTGGTAGTTCTGGGAAGTTTAAGATCACTGAAAAGGCATCAAAGAGAAAGTTAATGGCAAATTTACTTGCGGACTCCAGCACAGGTTGCGCAAAAAATACAAACCAAGACAAAGTTGTTAGACTGAATCAAAATCGGATGGCACGATTGACGTTAAGAAGCGAATAACAATTTAATTAACGTGGTTATAACCCCTTGATTGTAAGAGGGAACCAAAAATGTAAAAATATTTGTATAAACAAACAAAATGTAATTGCGCCACTGCGAGTGAAAACAGGAGGCAATTAGCAACGGCAGCATCATATTCAGAAATATCATATTTGAGGTGGTTTGTGACCTGATCAAATTGCTTTGAGAGGGAGCTAAGGGGGCCATTCAATAATTACGTCGAGTGTGAAAAGTGGGCAGGGGAGGAGGACTCTTCTAAATGTCTCGCGAAGGGGGGTATGGGAATGGAATATGATCGTATTTTTAGAACTGCAAGAATGTATTTACTACAAGCTAGTGTGCTGCAACTACCTCTTGACCTGAGTCTCGAGAGTTAAAAAAAACGCGACGTAAAATCTTCCGAACAACATAGCCTCGGATTCCTTGTGATGAGCGGATCATAAATTATAATGCTACTAGGCAAATATCGCATTAAGGATATACAAAAGGGATACATCATACGACTGGTTCACAGCTAAACAACTAAGATTCACAACTGAATGTTCAACGAATTGACGGGGCTTATTCTATGCACTTCGGTGACGGACATTCATTTTAGTTGGTGAAATGTTTTGGTGAAATAAAGGGCAGGAAAGACTGCCCGATAAATGTAATGGTAGAAAAATAACGAGAATTTCCTATCCCAGTTTCTCCCTGACTGTTACGAGAATTCCCTGACTTTTCCAGATTTCCAATTTTCCCTGAAAATTCCAGGTTTTCCCTGATGATTGCCACATGTCTTATATCATATGAAAATGTGATCTTATAAAATATCTTAGAAAATAAATTATTATTATTATGATAAGCTGACATTTCAAGAAGTCTTGAGGATTATTATAACCATAATAGAAGAACTAGCAATCCATAGTATAAATATTTTCAATGACAATGCTATGTTGTACTTCGCAAACAATTTAAAACGTAGTAAAACAGGCCATATTAAATTATTCTTTTGAGAGTGAATCTCAGGCTGAGTCAAGTTGAGCAAAGAGACAACAAGAAGAAGATGAAACCGCAAAAAGGCAGTCACCTGATTTTTTATGGATGAAGTCTGCATTTTGGTGCTATGACTTGTCTCTGTACAGGCACCGTAAAAAATAAGTTAAGTTTCACCAACAGTATTTTACCTCTTTCGTAATTTTCAGTTTGCATGTGACATTTAATACTTTTCTGTGATTTGACCAAGGACACGGTCACAGATTAGTGCTTCAAAAGTTTAAATAAACAAATGAGTCCCAGGAATGTATTATTCTACTTAAAATTGGTTCATGTGGCAAAAAGGTTTCAGTTATTGAATATTTCAGAAGATGAACGGCCTTCAGGAACAAATTAAGTCTGTGACCTGAGATTCCACTGTAGTAAATTGGATATCAACATAAGGAGCATATACATTTCATGATATATAATACAAGGAAATGAATGAAAGGTTATTTTCTATAAAACTTTACTTTATTAACAGCCATGACTTTACTATTAAGGTAAATGAAGAGATAAAATCCCTCCTTAATAATGCTTGAGGCAGGTGAATATTAGAAAGTTATATGAAAATGAAATTGCTAATAAGTTGTTAATTTCCAAAACTATATCAAAATACAACAACCGTATCAAAATTATCCACCGTGGAATCCCAGAAATAAATAAGGATGGGGAGTGCACCATTATTTCACCACCAATGGTTTTTGTCAAATGACAGAGAGACTGGCACTTCTGTCAACAATGCAGAATTGGAAGAAAGAAAAAATTTTACACTTAGCCTGTAAGAAACTATCTAGTTAAAGAATGCATTTTAAAGTAAAAAGTGTCTATTAGTCCAAGAAATTCAGTAAAAACATCAATATCACCTTAAAAAGTACCTCAATCAACATAAAAGGTTAAGTATCTCAAGTACGTTTCAATAGGGAGTTCAATGAATGGTGAACTAACAACTTTGAAACTTTAGACCTGTATCAGAGACCAAACTTTTATAAGAAATGTCCATTTTATGCACCTGAATGGGAAATGAATAATTGAGGAGAAATGCAAACAACATAGGGACTTAAAATAATGCCTTACCAATTAATATCCCTATAGCTGTATTTCTTCACTTCTTTTTCAATTTGAAGAGCGAGTTCTCTTGTGGGTGCCATCACCAACACATTGGGACCTCCCCTCTCACTTCGGGGTACAGGTTGATTGTCGATGTGAATGAGTGCTGGTAAGAGGAAAGCCAAAGTTTTTCCTAGCAGAAAATAAAACATTTCAAATTATATCACTTGTACACCTGTAAATTAAAGACAAATGATGAAGGAAACCATAATCTAAACTAGATTTACAAATGCATCACTCAAAAATACATTGTAAAGTTAACGTAATGATTCCATGAATTTAATTCTGTAATAAAATATTTTTCTGATCACTTTCACTAATGCAAAGTTTTATTTATTTTATGTTTCATACATTGACTTATAAACTGACATCAATTCCTGATAATCTACTTAGAATGCCTGCTTGCATTACCCTAGGAATACGGCATGGACTGTATTTGGAGAAATAAGCCAAGACATTTCTTTATTTTGTTCTAGTGCAGGCAAAAATTTTCATCTCATTTCATGACCAGAGTTACAAATCCTCTCCTTGTCAGTATCTACCATACCTATATTCCATTCATAGCGCGATTCGATCGCTAAGCCGCAAAATTTAAATATCTCCGATCAGGATCCGAATTAACACTGTCTTTGGATTTGATTTCAGTAAAGATCTGTGGATCTTTCCATGTGTTGGTTTTTATTACGTGTAAAATGATTTTTATTATGCAACAGCGAAGTCGCCGCATCGTGCTCAACTGCCTGAAGAGTGCGTGTGTAAAGGTGGCACTAGTGGCCAGAAAATGGCAACCCTGTGAGAGGGGCTATTGAGGTGTGTGTGACCCCTTTGCTCAGACAGAAGTGGCAGTCAGTGACATGCTCCTAGGTCACCGGCCTCAAGCCAAGTTGAACAGAGCTGCGGAGAGCGGTGAGAGAGAGAGGACCTGGCTCCCAAACCTCCTCATCTTCAGGATGCGTGCCGGAGTTGCCGACATAAGCCAACAGCAAAAGAGCTGCGGAGAACCGTGAGAGAGAGGAGGAGTTCTCTGTTCCAGAACCTCCTCACCACCACCACTTCTCCAGTGACCTGCATCAGCAGACGTTGGACGTCTGCCACCAGCCTTTAAGAAGGAAGGTACCGACGACTGGAGACACCCGTCATTGTCTCCCCAACTGCAGTAGGATTCCGAACATTCCCTCCCCTCCCCCCCACCAAGTGACTCCCTGTGGCCACGACATTTCAGCACTCAGAAAAAAGTAAAACTGAAAATAATTCATTGTATTAGGTTAGTTCTTTGATACATTTTGTGTTGTTAGGTTTAAGTTACACCTTATCCAACTAACCCCTATCCCTAAGTGTTTTTTCATTGCCATTGCTTATTACTCGAGTTGAGAAAACAAATGTTCAATCTTGCAAATCCATCTCAGTTTATATTTCCAATACTGAATCGCCTTCCTGACCCTCTGCCATCCCAATCCCCTTTCTGACGTTCGCCCATTAATTTGCCTGTTGTGACATTGCCCTGCCCTGAGACTGACAACTCAATTACTTCTGAGGCTAGGACCTGCACGCGGAGCTCACGCACCCGGGATGGTCAGGTAGGTCTCCGCTGTGCGAGGGATCGGTTTGTTACACAATGTAAGCATAAAAATGTGAGTACTCAGATGTAAGGGTGTGAAATTGAAGATGATAAAGTTTTCGATGCAATGACTGAAAGAAAAAATTAAACTGCGATAGGGATTGAACTTTGCATAGCTCTCGTAGTCCGCCCGATGCCGGCAAATGTAGGCTACCCACATGACATTTACATTTTTTTCTCGCGACACCAGGGTACCAGGGAAAAAGTCATATTTCTTACAAATAATTGAAATGGTGCATAAATGAAAATACAAGACTCATAATAGTCGTTGACAAAAACTCAAATTAGACATCTTTCCGTAGGTCAGTCACTGAAAAGTTGCATAAGTGAGGACTTTCCTACCGAAGGACTGGAAAAAAAAACAGTTGATAATTGAGTTCATCGTATAAATGAAAAGTTTCATAAAGGAGGTTGGAAATACATGGGGACTTCTGGGGTTATTTACCGGGAAAAAAATTGTGTGTAAATGAGGTCGTCGTATAAAAGAGGGTTATCCAAGGTTCTACTGTACATACAATACAACATTAAGGTTAAGACAGAAGAGAATACATATAAAAAAATACCATACCCAGTGAAATGATTATGGAAAGAGAGTTAAGTATGCATGACTGTTTCTCTCACCTGTGCCAGTTTGTGCTATTCCGATCAAATCATGGCCCTTCAACAAAACTGGCCAAGCCTGACACTGTATAGGAGAAGGCTTCTCAAATCCTGCCTTCCGTATTTCCCCAAGAATCTCTGGGAAAGGATGGAAACACTCCTCAAATGTCCTTGCAGGGTTAGGAATCCCCTCAGTGCCACTCTTGAATACATAGGAAACAACTATGTTGTTGTTGTTCTTTCTGAAAAAAAGTTTCATTTTTTCCTTTGGTTTCTCACTTAACATTAGGTAGGTCAACTTCATTTATAAACACTATTATTATTATTATCATCTACTAATTGCATTTAGTTACACGGCCAAATGAAATTGCAAGACTAATTTATGACCATTGCTTCAGTTGCAGATTATTCAGTTCTAACTTATCTTCATTTCCCTAATAGAAATGAGAGGAAGATGACCTTCCATGGTAAATATTTGGCACACCAGTACACTGATCATTAGAGATGGTAAAATGGTGAATAAAATTCCTGAATTTTGGTGAATAAAATAGTGGAATTCTTCACAAAAAAGCAGTAAATAAATGAAATTTCAGTGGAAAAATGTTTATTCGGAAATATTTTAAATCACAATAAAATGTTCACAGTAAGTGATATTCATGCAAATTTTAATTTAATATTAAAGAAAAGGTCATCAAGGCTTGTTAATTAATACAACAATAGAAAGGAAAATTAATTATTGGTTCTTTCCACATTTCTGCAAATAAGTAAAATTGACTTTATTCACAAAAATAGAGTTCCATTAGTGTTTCCATATTCTCTGGATTTATCGATGTCCTTTTGTCAGACATAATGTTACTATATACTGTTACTACTCTCTTACTACTACTATGGGCTAGTGTTGGATCTCAATATGATAAAAATTAAATCTGTATTTCCCGTAAATACTTTGTTCTGGTAAATATGCAGCATTATCCTTTTTGTGCTACTATGGTAGAGTAGGTGTCCTGAAATGGCTTTTTTAAGCATTATAGATAGGCACTCGTAATTCGTATGTAATACAATATTTAGACTTATACCAATATCAGACTGATACCTCGATACTAGTGGCTGATACCAATAGTATTATTTGCCGATACCATGCTTATTTTTCTAAAAAAATTTGATAAGTGCTTTCCTTCTCGCGAAATCAACTCGGTAACCACAAGTGTTATAAAAGAGCACCTAATTATTGAGAGAAATGACATTGTGACAACTCTTTTATTTTGCCATTCTTACAATTATCACTGGAATTAGATTTCAGACTCTTAAGCCCTCTTGCATTTGTAAATACTGAAAATTCAATTCTTATTAAGAAATAAGAGCTGCTGAAGATGCCAAGCAGTTAAGGTGGTTCTTCTATCAGGGCCACAGCACTAGTTTCTGAAAACTTCTGAAATTTGCTCAGGAAACTCTAAACCTGCAGGTACATCCAAATATACTGGACTCTTGTTAGCACGTTTTTGAAAGGACCCCGAAATCCTGAACATGGTAACGAGGAAAACTTGTTGAACAGGTTCGGCCTTCTCGGGTTATGTTGAAGACATATGTGTGGGTTGCATAACTCACAGGGACCAATACACGTGCCATCAAATTAGTTCATTGCTGGCATTAATTTATAGTAACAAAGTTTCGTTTTCAATTATTACGCCTCCCAAAAGAAATATGTATGAAACCTTGCGATGATGCCCATTCAATAATTAATGATGACTGTATGACCAAATAGCATATTTTGTGTATACTATTCACGCAAAAGTAGGTATGTAACAAGACTCAACTTTGAGGTTTGATATCCAAAAAAAGGAAGAAGCAAAATTCATAGAGAGCATATCAGAGTGTATATAATTTAGCCCTTCATTTAATGCAGGTACAAGGCTTTTTTCAATAATTACTAATGAGGCATGTTTTTACAGTGAGGATTAAAAATAGCACATATATTAGAGTCGCTGAGGCCAGCGTCACTTTAGAGATTGTGATAACAATATGAAAAGCACAAATGAAAGGAAATTTTGATAGAATATGAATTGTACTTTTGCCATGACGTCCTTTAAGTATCAAATATTTACTTATATTCTTTTAAGTTTTTCTAGTCAATTTATGAAACCTGGTTTTCTCCGTAAGTATGCAACGTTGAAGGCACGCGTCAAACACCTTCGTCTTCATTTTAAAATTTCTAATGCGAATCCATTAATGTCATAACACTTGACTGTGCCATGATATTTGTATTTTATATTTTTGGAAAACGAGCTTGGAATGTAGGCGGAAATGCTGAACAATGTATGTGTTGAGCAGAACAAACTTGAGTTGATGGCAGAACTTTAATTTTTACCACTATTTCAGCAAACTTTCTTTGTACGTGGATTTTCATCTACTTTTTGGAGGATGTTGCGCTTTTCGCCTCAGGCTTTCCCATAGCCAATTCTAAGCACTGGTATCACTTTTACTGTCACAACGATCGCAACTACGTAAAAAAATATGCGACACATTGGTAAGTCAGCTGAAGAAGGCGCGATTACAAAATTATACATTTGACATGATTTTTTTAGTATTTTTCATTTTTAAGGATTAAAGTATCCGAAACAAAACGAATACTCGAAAGTATTGAAGTATCGGGAAATGGCCGATACCCGATATCGGTCCAAGTCTAATAATATTTTTGCTTTATCGTCCCTTGAATTGTTCTACTTCCTTGAAATAATTTTTCAGGACAATGAGGCAATTTCCCTGAATGTGAGATTAATTTTTTTAGAGGTTTACCCCGGTTAATAATACTTATGGCCTCAGTTTTAACAATGAAAATATATGCTTCAAAATAATTAACATGATAACTGATCATTTTCCCGCACGTTAAAAACTACAAAACATCTATTGCTGATGTGCAACTTCCAAATGTTGCTTTCGATGACATTTCGCGTTAAAACACAATAATTTCACAGCAGATTTAGAGAATTATTTATGATTTCGTGAAATAATATGGATTTCGTGCAAACGAAATGCTTAATATTCAATAATGCATTTAAAAATGACTTTGGAATTTTTTGAACTTCTTTCAGGAATTTCATGATTTTGTCAAAAACTAAAATAGCCTACCTCTACTAATCACTTATTGCCAGGATGTTTTCAAGCTATTTTGACATTTCTTATGATAAAACACACACCTGAATTCTGCTACCTCCTCTGGGGACATATTAGCAACAGCTGGATCCTCCTGATAAAAATCTTTTATCAATGGCGGGCACTTACTCCACTTTTCTTTTTGAGCTTCTTCCTAAAACAATCCAAAAATCATGAAAACATTCCATACTTACAAAATATTCTCGATAAAAATGATAAAACTTGACAAATACAAATAACATGGATAATCCAAACTTACCACATTTAAAACATCTTAATTCAACAAGAATACACCCATTTATTATTTTATGGACAAAACTTGGTTTGTTTCATAGATTAGTTAAAATTTAAGCAATTAACCTTAAATGCCCAACAAAATATTCATCCAAGAACTACAGTACCAAATAAATTTCACTGAGGACCGAGCATGTGAATACCAAAAATTTTACCATAATTTTCTTTCAGAAGTGCTGATAATTGCCTTTTACCAGTGCTTTAATTTAAGCCCAATAATTCATTGTCATGGCCTTGAGCTGGCTGAAGGCTGAAAGTTAATGGGTGGCATAAAATTCATAGAGATTAAAACTTAAATGGCAAACAAGCTATGACAGGACAGTGAAGTCATTAGATGATAGTAATCCCTCATGGAAAATAATGCTGCTTTTGGAGTAAATGTTGGAGTTTTATAAATGAACCTAGGAAACAACTTAGTTAGTCAATTCCCAAAATTAAACAATTGATTACCACTCTCTTATGATTGCATTAATTAAGGGACTTTCTAGCAAGTTCCATAATGATCTTGGCTGTTTGAATTTTTCGATAACTGCAAATTACCTATATTTGATGACAAAGAATTTCTTTCACTTGCAAAATTTACAATAATGTACTCATGTAAGCTGCACACCTTTTTCTGAAACCCCGATGAAAAAAGGAAGTGTGCAGCTTACACGAATCCTCCTCATTTGATTGCCATGCACTTTTTTCTTCTTATTGTCGCATTGTGCAGTTTTTCCTAATTCCTATTTCCAGTTTTTAAAACTATTCCTATTTCTTTAATTATAAATAAAGTGTGTACTTTCAGGCTTTGATGAGAAGCAGCAGCTCAAGGGAAAAAAAAATCAATTTTTTATGCAAACTTTTTTATCACAAACCTGCACAAAAATGGGGGTGCACACAACATTCATGGATGCGGTTCACATGAGTAAATATAGTATTATACTACGCAGATCAAAAATATTACATACAATCCCTACACATCCCACTGAGTCCTCTCCCCCACAACAATAACTTTTCATAATTGTACTCCATGTTATACCATGAACACACATAAATAACAATGTACACAATGCATATCAATATAATATACACTTCCAACTTACATGACTTATATTCAGTTTGTCCCAATCTATTTTGAAACTTCCATCACTGTTTCCAACAACATACTCTGATGCCTTTGAGTCATTGGTACGACCATCATTGTTTCTGAATCCACCTCCACCTCCACCTGAGCCACGATAATAAGTCTTTTCTGTCAATTCTGTGATTAGGGTTTTAGCTTTCTCCGTAGCTTCTTCAGAACCCAGCAATTGAACGTTGGTCGTTTCCCCTTGGTCCTCTGATGACTGTAAAATCTAAATAGAAAATTGAAAAATTGAATTAATTCACTTCAGAATTCTTTTGACCCGTTTCATTAATAGAATCTTGAGGTTAACATCCTCAAATATAAATAAAATGCAGCAAAACGCTGATGATAAAGCAATACTTAAGTACCATAAATAAAAAGTTTTGAGCACATGCAAATTTGAAAATGATGCTTTACATAATTTTCAATGGTGCTTACAAACAATATAATTTTGGAACCGGTTGTGTAAAAAACCTTAAAAAGAGGAATACTGCATATTTCTTCCATAATTCCTCCATACAATGTTCCATAAACAATGTAATTGAGGGAAAACTGATCATCTTTGCTGAAAAACCTTACCCTAGCATGGTAAACTTTCCATGTTTATACCTGTTGTGTAAATTGGAGTACATATTATAATTTGATGATGGGCATAAAGTGAGGATTCAAATAAATGTTCATTTGTGAGAGTAGATTATCTTGAAATGGGGCAGGGAATGACATCCATAGAGCACAGTACTCTCACCCATATTCACCATTCTAAAACCATTGACATTCTATTTTGTCTCAAAACTCACCCCCAAAAACTACCTACATATTAATTTTTTACAAAGTCATCTCTTAGTATTTTATCAATAATTATCGATAATCACTTAGCGATGTTATGATATCAACATTAAAACATTGCTGGAAAAAATTAAATTACAAGACTGGCAAATTGCCATATTTGTAAGCTAATAGGTTAATAACAAAGATCTTACCTTGATTGAGGCTCCACTTTCCTCCTCAAGTTCCCGAATTTTGGCTCCACCCCTGCCGATAATTTTCCCAACATCACTAGACTGCACAGAAAATAGTACAGGCTTCCTGCCATCACTTGAGCCACCTCCTTCATTGTTAGAGTTTCGCCAATTTGGGGTGTCACCACTCGAGTTCCCAAAGCGATTGCCACGCCTTGAGCCTCCTTGGTCAGAGTCCCTTCGGTCTGGGTACCTGGAGTTGTTCTGCCACTGTCCTGACCAGCTACCGGAATCTCTCCCCCCTCGTCTACCCCTGCGACCACCACCTCTACCGCCCCTGCCTTGGTCGTTGGATGAGAAACCCTGACTGTTGAAATTGGACTGACCATCTGTGTTGTTGGCTTGGTAGCTAGTCACAGGTGTTGAATTTGGGTTATCCCAATCTTCTTCCCCGTACATACTCATAATTCCCTGCAGCATAACAAATTGCACTCGGGTGTAATTACAACAACAAATAGGTACATATGGGAAGTAAAGGTGCAAACAAGTCATTGAACAATGTGCAGAAAATTCACTCGCCTTACTATGGAATGATAATTTCTCAGGGAATTAAGTTCCCTTGCAAATACTCCAATGGGTCAATGTCATAAAACCTCTACACCAGCTAAAATCTTTGCAAAAATGTGAAGTAACATTAAGGGAAGGATTTTTAACTTGTGGACCAATAAAATACAAAACCTATCTTAAATTGGATTTTAGAATTGCCAAACTGCCCTACGAAGCAACATGATCAGTAGTTCATCAGGACCCTCAATCAGTAGATCAGCCCTGAATCTGGAAAAAATGATTTCACATTGCTCTCCACTTGATTTATATGCATAACAATGGAATGATTTATATGCATAACAATTGAATTTTGAAATTCGATGAAAAACATGAAGTAATCATCCTTCAATGAAGAGGAATACTAAAATTGATCATTTATATAAAATTCTATATTATGGATCAAAAATAATGTTTTCATGACATAATGCCCACCCACAAATTCACTTCCTCTCATTTATATATCCATTACAATCTTTCCTTTACTTGCATACTCATCACTACCACCACAACCAATTCCCAGGAAAAAAATCAACCCAAACAAAGATACCACACAACTAATCCCTCTTATTTATCACTGTAGAATCACGCTTTTTTACTAGACAATGCCACAATACAGTGAAGGTCATAGAAAATAATTGGCCAATGTGGACACCGCAGTCCATACTCTTATGGTGTTAATAATACACTTTGATAATGACAATTATGTTAGGGTCCAGTTCTGAACTCAAATAATCATTTCGCGTGGTCATTGCGAGTGAAGGCGGAGTTACTTTTACGTGATGCATGGGAGGCGATCGTTGGTTACGAAGACGCATTGGACGCATCACTCACTCAAGGCGAAGTTTGGAAGCGAGCCAAAAACAATACCATCGCATTATCCATTCTGTATAAAACGGTAGGTGATGAATTTTTGGGAGATATTGCGGACTGTACGACCGCAAGCGAGGCATGGGAGATTCTAGACAATTTGTGCAATAGTGAAGGGTTGGTTAATGGCGCAATGGTACTGAAGGAGCTCACCCATTGCACCAAAACTCTGGAGATGCCCATTCAAGAATATTTTGCAAAAATGCACAATTTGCAGAAGAGAGCAGCTAAGGGAGGGTTTGAGATGTCCGATAAGCAAGTCGCGGGAATTATTCTCGGAAATCTACCGGAGGAATACCAAAGCTTTATTCAGTCCTGGGAGACAGATTCTAGCAAGTTGTCCACAACTTTACTGAAGTCAAAGCTTATCACGGCTGAGAAGAAATTGCAGTTGATGGGAGAAATGGGGGAAGACAAACATCATGCATTCCGAACTGTTCAGAAGCCTGAAATGAAAGGGAAACCGAGAATACAATCGATGAGCAAAGAGGGAAGTAAGGTGAAGAATGGAAAGGGAGATGAAACAAACAGATGTAGAAATTACTCTAGTGATAAAAGGTTTTGGTGCTATGCCTGCGGGAAGGAGGGACATATTTCAAAGAATTGCCCTAGGAAGAAGGAATATGAAGGGGAAAGAATCGTAGTAGAACAGAAGAAGCCGTCTACAGCCATCGTATCCAGGGAATTCGTGTCGCTCTGCGCGAAGAGGAAAGTACCTAACGGCCAGGGAGTGTGGTTATTGGACTGTGGTGCACCAGATCCCATGTGCCCACGAAGAGAACTATTTTCCCACCTTGAACCAATGGAAGGGGAAGTAGAGGTTGGCGACGGACGGAGCTCCTTTAAGAATTGAAGGTAGGGGAAGTGTGATGCTGAACATATCGGACGAATGCGGAGGTAAAAATGTGGAACTTAAGGAAGTTCTGTATATACCAACACTACAAGATAACCTGATTTCGCTAGGGCAAATAGAAGAGAAAGGGTGTAGGATAGAGACCTTCCACGGTGTAGCAAACATCTAACTTAGGGAGAACCTAATCCTCAGGGCAGTAAGAGTCGCTCGACTTTACTATGTGTCGACTGTTGGAGGCATTAGTGTAAAGGAGATTAGTGAAGAATTTAACAATAAGGGTAAAAAGGCTTCTAGAGTTTCTTTTCAAACTTGGCACAGTCGTTTAGGGCACCTGAACGAGCAAAGTATGAAAAAGATAGGTTATGAGGAAGGAGTTAAAGGCTATTGTCTTTGGAACATGGAAAAACGGAAGGTAATCATAAGTAAGGATGTGAGATTCAGGGAGCACATATTTCCTTATAAGTCTACCGGTGAACACCAATCAACAAACCCAGCCGTTGAAGTTGACCTGCCATTCTACTGTGGAGCAGAAGAAGAAGACGATGACTTGGAGGAGCTCGAGGTGAGAGGTGGAGAGCCAGAGGTGGTGACACCCATCCAGGGACCAGGGGAGGTAATCATCGCATGTGAAAATGAGCCTGCCTATGAGGGAGGAGAGGAGGGTGGTCTACCACGTAGATCTCAGAGACAGAAGAACCCCAAGACCTGTCCCAGCTGCAACATTGCCTGCTGCAGAGGTCCAGACAGAAACATCCCGGAGGATGCAGAGGAGGCACTGAGTGGACCGGAGGTGAGAGGTGGAGAGCTAGAGGTGGTGACACCCATCCAGGGACGAGGGGAGGTAATCATCGCATGTGAAAATGAGCCTGCCTATGAGGGAGGAGCGGAGGGTGGTCTACCACGTAGATCTCAGAGACAGAAGAACCCCAAGACCTGTCCCAGCTGCAACATTGCCTGCTGCAGAGGTCCAGACAGAAACATCCCAGAGGATGCAGAGGAGGCACTGAGTGGACCGGAGGTGAGAGGTGGAGAGCCAGAGGTGGTGACACCCATCCAGGGACCAGGGGAGGTAATCATCGCATGTGAAAATGAGCCTGCCTATGAGGGAGGAGCGGAGGGTGGTCTACCACGTAGATCTCAGAGACAGAAGAACCCCAAGACCTGTCCCAGCTGCAACATTGCCTGCTGCAGAGGTCCAGACAGCAACATCCCGGAGGATGCAGAGGAGGCACTGAGTGGACCAGATGCTGAGAAGTGGAAGGCTGCGATGGAGGATGAGCTGGCAAACATGCAACGCCAGTGTACATGGGAGGTAGTCAAACGCCCTACTGAGGCCAACGTCGTGGGGAGTAAGTGGGTATTTGCAATCAAAAGGAATCAGGTGGGTACCATTTTAAAATATAAAGCAAGGTTAGTAGCACGAGGTTTTAGTCAAGTGTATGGGGTTGATTACATGGAGACATTTAATCCAGTAATCCATAAGAAATCATTACGCACTCTACTTGCTGTGGCCGTGGAAAATGAATGGGAAATGGAACAGTTAGATGTTGTCGGAGCCTATTTAAATAGTCCACTTGAAATGACAGTGTACATGGAACAAGCTCCCTGCACAAAGGTAATGGGTAAAGACCGTTCCAGATATGTTTACAAGTTACTTAAGAGTGTATATGGGTTGAGGCAGTCGGGGCGGAATTGGAACAACTACCTAAATGAGTGTCTGATTACCTTGGGTTTCCATCAGTGTGAAAGTGATCCTTGTGTGTATGTGGGAGGTGATATTATTTTGGGAGTATATGTGGATGACTTTTTAGTCATTGGTGAGAAAGAAAAGGTCATGAGCTTTAAGGTAAATTTGAAGAAATTTGTGGAGGTGGACCTTGGTGAGCTATCAAATATGTTATCCATACATTTCACCAGACCCAGTAATCAGGAATTAATTATAAGTCAAGAACAATATGTGAAACATGTTCTCAGGTATTCAAAGCGGACCAAGGGTTATTCTTTGCATTTTTGTACGACAGGTAAAGCCATTCAGGTCTGCAGTGGTGCTGACTTTGGTAGTGATGAGCATGACAGTGAGTCATATGCAGAGTGTGTAATCGTGTTGGGTGGAGAACCTATCATGTGGAGAGCTGGAAGGCGGAGTTGTGTTTCTGCTTCCTCTACTCATTCTGAGTGCTTGGCTGTGTATGATTCTGTGACTGAACTTGTGTGGTTGAGAGAGTTTATGCAGGAAATTGGACAGGGTAAATTTGTTGATGTGCCATGTGTTGTCCAATCCGACAATCAAGGGAATTTTGTAATGTGTTGGACCTTAGGGAGTGCTAAGAGATTTATATTTCAAATTATTATTTTTGTGCCAAGGATCCATGTTGGTATGTTCTCTTTTGTTTCTTCTTTCAGGAGTCATAAAATGGCATGTTATGTGTACCGGGACCGTGTGTGTCCGAGAAGGATTGATTCGGGTTGTTTTTGTGTTATGATACTGTGGAACTGGAAGGAGTCTGACAACATTATGAATGACTGTATATGTAATTGGTTGTTGGTGTGCAACAGAGTCATTTTTGTGAATCCCGAGGGGAGGTGTTAGGGTGTACGGTATTAACAGAAATGAGTTTTGTTTTGTATTATGTATAATGTGGTGGCAGCACTGGGCGGAGTTCGCAAGGCGTTGTGCTTTTGTTTTGTTTTAGAGTGTGTGCCCAGTGCATTCTGAACCTAGTTGAATAAAAAGTTTTGACCAGCTAACAAATTACATATACAGAGATGATTGTTGTGACAATCTATGACATGTTGATAACTTGGCAGAGGTGACTGATAGCAAAGGACACCTGGCATCAGCATTAGTCCCATCTTAACACTTTAAGTACCAGCCCAAATCACCTGGTATATGCAAATAATGCCAGGACTTTATTAATGAAAATTATATTTTCTGTTAGAAATTTATATAAAGTCTAACAACAGTAATACAAAGTTAATTTTCTGCATTTAGGTATTATCTACAGTGGTATGTGACATAAAAAATCCAAGTGTTATTTTCACACAAAATATTGCATATTTGAATTAGCATAAATAAAAAATATCAAGGGTTGACAGATAGATCAGCCCACTGGCACTATTAGGACTAATGAAATACACCAAAGGTGTCCATGGGTTAATACCAAATCCAATCCAATAGGACTTGGTGCATTCCACACAGAACTCAAGTAGGGACCTGTATAACAATGAAAAATACCTCCCGCTACTGAGACTTGAACCTGAACCGGAGGGATGGTAGGCCAATACTCTAGCCACCATATGAACTCAATGCTTGATCAATAATAAGACTTCAATTAATTAAACCTGAAAAAATTTCAACTATGCCACATCTTCCAATATTGGAATGAATAAAACCCATTAAATGAAAGCAATAATATAGTTATTGAACTACATAGCACTCTCCCACAAAAATATATTAAACATACAATGTATTTCAGCAAAGGGGAGGATAACCAAATAGCTATGGGAGACTGGAGCACGGTGGTTGGTGAGGACCAAGAAGGAAGTAGAGTGGGTGAGTTTAGTTTGGGAAAAAAGAAAAGCCATGGTAATAGCAAACACCCTCTTTGAGCAACACCGGCAAAGAAAATACACAAGGAGAATGCCAGGGGACAAAGCAAGATAACCAATTGACTACATTATTGTCAGAAAGAGATAAAAGAACCAAGTTAAGCCGTGCAAGAGCTACCATATATGAATAGTGACCATAACCTGGTGATCATGGACAGTTGCCTGTGATACTTGAAGAGAATGACTGAGGAACCAACATGAAACACGAAGACACTGGAGGAAAAAAAGCCAGAGAAAGGTTCACCACAACCTTCAAAGCAAAACTGCAAGTGAAGGAGACTACCATAGGAGGAAGATAATTTGAAGTAAAGATCATTAAAGTAGCATATGAGCCGCTCGCGAGTTTGGTAGTGGAAACCAAGTGGCCATGGATAACAACTCAAATAAGAGACCTCATAGGAAAATATCAGTGTTCAACCTGAAGGTTGGTGTTATGGAAAACTGGACCTCATAGAGGAAAGAAGAAAATACAAGGAACCAAGAAATGAAACTGAGGAAACTTATTAAAAAGTTGCGAAACCAAGTAATACGGGAGTGCAGTGCAGAAAGCTAAGGAAGAATAGATAGAAAACTGCTGCGAAGACAAATGACAACATAATGAAAGGAAATGCCAAAATGGCTTACAAACTGGTGAAGAGAATTCAAAGAAAGAAAACACGGTCCCATAACATAAGAGACTTGAGTGGAAAGATATTTATAGAATAGGAAGACATAGGGAAGAGAATAAAACAGTACATCGAAGAGCTCTATCAAGCACCCAAATCACTTGAAGATGGCCTAACAGATGAAGAAATCAAGGTAGATAAAAATGAACAGAGACCTGAGATACTGAGAAGCAAATTTGACATAGCTGTGTAAAACTTAAAGAACAACAGTCACCAGGAGGGGACAAAATAAACAGAGATAGCATCAAGGTACTCCGGGTCAAAGCATAGGATACCCTCTTTGGAATAATGAAAGATAGCTATGACAGTGGGAGAATACCAGAGGACTTCCAGAAGAGTGAAATGATCACAACTCGGAAAAACAAAGGACAGAGAAATGCGAAGAACACAGAATGTTGAGCCTGGTGTCACACACATGGAATAACTTACCAGAATAATTTCCAGAAGAATGGAAAGACAGATTGAAGGACTCCTTTCAGAGAATCAATTCTGATTCAGGAAAAAACTGAGGATATAGGGAGGTAAGACTCAGCTTAAGGATACTGGCCGAGGAAATGATACACATACACAAGCCATTGTATGTGGTATTCATGGACTTGGAAAAGGCCTTTGAAAATGTCAAATGGAACAAGATGTTCAAGATACTGGAAGTAATTGGAATGGACAACAATTTAAGAAAAGAATAATGTATAGCCTCTAAAAGAACCAGGTGATCACAATACGAATGAAAGATGGAAGGAAGATAGAAGCAAAAATAAATTAAGGAGTCAGGCAAGGATGCAACCTCTCCCCATCATTATTAAATGTATACATGGAAGATGAGACCCAGACCCAGAGAGAGACAGGAGAAATTGGTGTCAAAGGTACCTAGGTGAATGAGGATAAAATTAACATGCTCTGGTTTGCTGAGGACATCACAGTTGTAGCAGAAAGCTGAGAGGACTTTCAAGCATCCCTGAACACTATGGACCTAGTACTTCAAGAATATAATATGAACATTAATAAGAAGAAAACTAGTGTGGAAAAAATCCTAGTGTGTGGAAGAGAAGAGCTAAGAGCAGATATCACAATTTGAGGAGTCAAATTAGAACAATTGGAGAACTTTCACCTACTTCAACTGTAGTGTAACTGGATGGAAGAAGCACAACTAACATCAGATGAAGAAAAGCACAAGCTAAGGAGGCATTCATGAAGAAGATACAACTACTTTGCTCAAAGAATCTATGGCTGCAAGCAAGAAAGCACTTCATCAAAACATTCATACTAAGTGTGGCACTCTATGGATCAGAGACATGGTAATCGGGAAAGCAGACCAGCGAAGAATTGAAGCTATCAAATGTGAAACATGCTGAAGATATCAAATGGACAGATAAAGTGGAACAAAGAGGTATGCAGAAGAAGAAAGGACAATATGGAGAACCCTGCGGCAAAGAAGAACCAGATGGATTGGACATAGGTACCTTGTGACACAATGGATTCATTAAGACATCATCAGGAGATCCGTCAAATAAAGCCATAATCTGTCACCTGGTGATAGCTTTATAGCCAAGTACACTCAGGCAGTATAGGCAGTAGTGGGAGGTATTTTTTAACAGCTGCAACTGCAACCTATTGTACGTTGCACTTAATAATTTTTTTGTTGTGCAGTGCTATAAAGTTGAGTGTTCGAGTATGGTTATCCTTCTACTACATTCAACCGGACACAGTTACCTTCTAAAATATACCTAGTTACTAAAAATGAGAAGCTATACTTCGACTCATCAATGAACAGGAACTCAGTGGTCATACAACTACCCTTAACTGGTTGATATGAAACCATTTTTCCATGGTTGAGAATCAAATTTGAACTGTTTTTGAGGCCTCCGAATAACTTCTGAATCAAACTATAACAGAATAAATGTGGGATTACTATGACACCAATGGTAATATCGTATACTGCAAACAGCCAAAAGAAACCAACATTGATGGGCAGAAAAACTCAGCGGTCATGAACATTGGAAAAAAATGCTGTATAAGAAAGAACTAATGCCGAGTAACAATAACTGGCTTCCTTTTAAGAATTGAATCATCAATGAATTAAAAATATTTTAAGTGGCTGCAAGTGATTGGATGAGTATACTTTACGGCTTCTGCAACTACCAGTCAGCATATATTATGCACATGAGAAAGATCAAAATTCTAGCCGCAGACCATATCGTCTACGGGGTACATAAAACGTAAAAACTTGGTCCATTAGCTGGTAACCGGCACATTTTATTTAGAGTTACGTTTAAATTGTAAGGAACGTTATGTATTAGCTAAAAACTGAAGACCTCTCACATCAACGCAGGGAAAATTTTTCTGTTATAAGTGTGGGTTTTACAAAGTCGACCACGTCGAAAATTATTCATTACTATTCATTCTTGACGCAATAGTAACAAAATTCATAAGATTAGGACATGAACAAAAATTAAAAATGGAGGCTCTTAATACAAGCTAAAAGAGAACATTTCCGAAAACAAACGAATACACGGACTGAAGCTTCCATGACGTTAAGTAAGCTTCAAGCTCATTCTCAGACTTTCAAGACACCATTTAATCCTTGTAAAAATGCCACATTCTAAAATACAGCTCATTACAAATTACCTATACTCGTACTTCCACACTAATACTAATTCACGTGTTCAAGAAATCATCCCGGGCCCCTTTGTTGCACTTAAAAAACGCATTGAATGTTGTGCTACATAAAAACTGAAAGAAAGGCTTACCGGATCTGGTTTTAAATGTTGTGCACAGATCCACGACCAATATCACCACAAACGGTGTCAATGAAGTTTTACCAACTTAGTTCACGAGATTCATAACGAACTCACACATCTTCCTCACTTCCGACGTTCTCTTCACGACTTCTCTCCCAAGATTTCCAGCATTCATTTGTTTACAATCGACCCTTGCCATCCCTTGCCCCATAGAACTAGTAAAAGCGGCCGGTTTGAATTTTTATGTGTACTAACAATAAGCTTAAATTGTTAGCATTGCCAAGATGCAGATCTAATAACCAATTTTCATGATTATGAGCATTTAAAATTAGTTTTAACCGGGAGAAGACTGACACGATATGTTTTATCCCAAATAATGTCTTCACTCATCAAACATTTCGGTTGACTTTTCCTACGTAGTTTATTTTAAGCTCATCTGAGATATACAAAATTAAATGTCACTAATTTAGGATCGTATTGAATTTGATTAAAAATGATCAGGTTAAATATAAAGCGTAAAAATTCACATTTCCTAAGACTCTGAAAAAAAATTTGTTAAGTTGGCAACTTCTTGAATTGCGGTAATTTTGGCAGTATTTGCCTGTTGTTATAAGGCGAAAACTTTCGAAATCTGATGAAAAATGCCTTATTTATGTTGTCCTCATCGATACTTACTAATGAGGGCCGTCTCTAACGATAATTAAAATCCGTGAAAGGGATAACTGCGGGAGGTGTTTCTCTATTTTTTTTAAAAAATTACTGATCCGTTTAAAAAGCAACCATGTCCGAAAACATCTGTGATGTGACTGAAGCAACATACGAATTAATTCTAAAGATTCGATGTAAGGAAATACCTCTGTCCAATATAGTGAAGGACATAAATGAACATATATCAAAATATTGCCCATGTGCAGGAATAGAAGAATTTAATGGAGGTAAAAGTAATTTATTGTACTATGTTGTTAACCATGTGAAATCGTACGTTAATAAAACATTCACCCCTTTTTCAGATCTTGAATGGTTTAATGTAAGTCGACCTCTTACTCTGAAGGATGACCTAAAAGGAAAAGTTGTATTGCTCGACTTCTTTACGTATTGCTGCATTAATTGTTTACATATTCTCCCAGAGCTGAAGGAAATTGAAAGGGAATTCGCTGTTGAAGAGGGCGTTGTCGTGGTATGTAGAAAAATGTTATTATATCATTGATAACGGTCACCGATAAAGAATAAATGGCTTTTGCAAATCGTCCCAGGCTCATTTGTGCTCAAAATGCTGTATACATCTCATCATACTTACTTACTTAACATCTTCGAATTTCTGTACCTATTTCAATGATTGGTTTTGTGAGCGGTGAATTTACTCGAAAACACTTACGAGCTTGGTAATGTCTATGAACGGTGTTTAAAATTTACAATTAGTCCTCTCTCTTCTCCACTTAATGTTTAAGAATAAACATCTCAAGGACGCCTTTTATGCTTGTGTTATACTGTGCTCAAAGAAAAGTTTTCAGTACATGTCTAAATAATAGTACCTATTTGGTATGTGTTTTAACGTTCTTTTTGGGTTTTAGTTTCATTTTACTTTATACATGACAAAGAGTCTTCTGCTCGCCGAATTAATGGCATAGGTACTTTCAAATCCTAAGGTTTTTATTTCAACCTGCCTTCCAACGTAGATATTAGCTGCATGGATAAGGGCACTATTAAACTAAGACACTCGTATGACATTTTTGGGGCATTTTTGACTCTTCCAGAAAATGATGGGGTCTTGTGCCCCTGAGATTGTAAGTCTGAAGATTTATGGCATTGTGGTGTATTAATAATCAATGTTGGGTTTGATATCTATAAACGGGAATTTAGTATTATCTATTCAGTGTTCAGAATTATCTAATCAATGGGAATTCAGAATATACTAGTTCACTGATTACTAATGCATTTTCTTGGGTGTCAAATGCACATTTAGTGTTCATAATTCAGCTTGAATGAAAACTGCTGACGTCATGCATGTGTCCACTTTTCGATTCTCTTGTGGGCTTTCAACAAATAGGTACATCTTCGAAGTTGAGAATTTTGGCAGAGCTAACATTTGTTGTAATAAATTTGCATCTGCATATGCACAGAACATAAGCCCTCTTGTCATTTGTTGGCCCATGGATTTATAGAATTTCATAGCTTTCTACAGGCAATAAATCCATTTCTTTGTATCATATGGGTTTCAAATGCGTAATATATGTTCATGGTAAAAATTTATTCCTATTAACCTGGCATGACTTTAAGAAACTTTTTACCTTTATCGTAGTTTTGTGTTGGAAAGCCTCATACTGTATGCATACACAAGTGAGAGAAGTAGTATAAAATCTGAGATATGTAATACAATTTACTTTACAATTTACAATTTACTTTTTAGTTCACCAGATTGACAAATATTTTTCAAAGAATATTGAGCTGCTATGTGTAAAATGGATTCTGAGGTGATGGCACTCCTTAGCTTGAGATGCATATTGATCAATGATTTATGTTTTCAAAGAAAGCAATTTGTTTAAAAACAATGCTTATATGCTTTTGTAATAGTGACAGTAATTTTGCATGCTATAGATATATCTTCTTAGAGTCATCATTCTTGTGGGTTAGCTCAAATTCAATGAGGTGTGTTAATCATGTTCTGAATTTCAACCAAATGGGAATCCTTTGTGAATGAAAATGCTTAGCGTTCTCTGATTATATTTTGTTTTCAATTGTCAGGTTGGTGTACATTGTGCAAAATTTGATAATGAAAAAGATTCGGCTAATTTATTATCTGCAATTCAGAGATATGAAATTAACCATCCTGTGGTTAATGATTCAAATGCAGTTATGTGGAATCGCCTAGGTATTTCATGCTGGCCGTCGATTGTAATTCTAGGTAAGCAGTTATTTTAGTCCTAATTCTAAGTGGGTCAATAAAATCAGGTGGAGTCAGTTATATTCCCAAACAGCACAATGACATCCCATGGAGGTCTTTGAGATATCATACTAAGACATCGTAATGTCCCTGGTATATCCCACATGTCCATCCGACGACAATGGGACGTCACTGGGATATCCAAATGCCCCCAAAAATGACATCCGGGGGATATCTCAAGGAGATGTCTCAGGGATATCCCAAGATGTCCCAAGGACATCAGGTAGATATCCCTAATACATCCTTCATGTGTCTCATCAGTGCAGGACCCACCTGTCCTCGATTTTAGTGGCCATTATTGTCTGACCATAATAACTATTACACTATGCATAGCTAGGCAGAAAAGCGTTATTCTGTTAATCGTTAATTAACGAAGTTAACATATTGCTTAACGATTTAACTTTTAAGTTAAATCCAAAAACTATTACCGGTCTTATTAACTTCCGTTAACTTTTAATTTCGTTAATTTAAGTCCGTTACTTTTGTTCAGAGCCATCTAGATTGCCATGTAATAACTTGTTGAAGGAGTTGTGTTGAGAATTCAATCTAGAGAACTCAGCGTTTGTACTGCAATCAGAATTTTACGTACAGAAGACATAATTTACACAGTCAACGCTCACGTTTCCACCCAAAACAATAAACAAGACATGAAAAGACGTATGCATCTAAATACGTTCAATTTGAAGAAAAAGTAAAGGCAGGATTAACTTGTGGGAAAACGAAAACCTAAGGTTTCTTCAAGAGCTGTGGGTTCTTCTATGTCAATAGGACTGGCAATAGTTTTTTCACCATCTAATGGCACAAAACTACGCCAGCAAAATATTGGTGAATCTTTTGGTATCGCAGCTACTGGTAGCGGCGCATCCCAAGGTTTCTATTTCCACAATCAAATACAAACAGCGTCAGGTCCAACTTTACTGACAGAAACGGTATATTACTATGAAACTCCATACCTCATGTGTATAAGTGTACATTACCTAAGCTATACTGTTTATTAAGTATTTTTGACCACGAAATTCTTATTACGTTCATTGACATTAAAAATACCTAAATGTTAAGTGGCATATAATTCAAAATTGCCTACAATTTCATATAGATTTTTAACTTTAACGGTTAACTTTAACTCGTGTTAAATTTTCATCAAGATAACGATTTAATGATTAACGAAGTTAACTTTTTGAGTAGCTTTTAATGCATTAACGAAGTTAATTTTTGGATTAACTTTGCCCAGCTATGACAATTTATGTTACATAAGAGTCATTACAACAAATTATGTAAACCTTATGGTTAATAAAGTTCACTTTGTGAAAACAGCAAGATTACCTAACTCAGCATCTGAAACAGGTACAAAAACATAGGTAATGTGACATAAGAAAATAACTTAACTTGAGAAGTTCAGATAAGATCACTTTTATTGTAAAATATAATAGAATTTCACATGTTCTAATCATTTTCATCAGATGCTCCAGCACTGCTTAGAGTTATGTTGGCATTTTAGATTTTGAGTCTGTGGGTTGGATATGGAATGGGCTAACTTTTTATCCGTTACTACATTATGAAACTAAGAAATTACAATGAATATGGTATGGAACTAAGGGATGATGTCCATGTTATTGATATGGCTACTAGGTAGGATTTTGGAATTTTGCTTTCTTTGGTGCAGTAAAACTATTTTTATGAGAAATGGATTAAAGTTCATTAGCCGTAGAACGGCTTTTTAAAAGTGGCCCAACATAGAGCTCTCCTACAAATGTCTTTTTGCCTTCAAGAAATTTTCTTCGGATCCAACAAAACTTCACTTCTAAAAATTAAAGTGCAGTATCTCTGCTGAAAGTGCAAAACACACCCAAGGTCCCTATAAAATGGTCGTCCATCTATCCCTAGGGAGTGTGGCCTGTGACACCTGTGACGACACATGACAACTGATCTAACGGTGGCGCCGCCTCTTGGGGAAATGTGGAACTAATGCAGTGGCGGCTTGAAAACATGTCGGGATGAGAACGAGTCTGAATTGGACGATTTATAAGAGAAACGATTGACTGAACTGAATAATTTCACTATGGAAAGGTGCTATAAATCGCAAGTTTTCTAAAATCGGCGAGTAAATAAGACCTAGTAAAGCTGAAGTAATCAGAAATTCTACTCTCCAATAGGGTTGTTCCTACCTCTTGTAATTTGAAGATTAACACTTTCAAGACCACCTCTTACAGTCATACCTTTCCTCCGGGGCCAACCAAAAAAATTTTAATGTGGCATGCAAATATACTTCTACTATGCCTTAAATGTCAATTATAATGATTTGACGCAAATTTGTATTGATTGGGAAGAAAAAAAGTTTGGCCGCATACGCTGCGTCGTCGGGTAGCGGGGCCTTCCTCTTTTCTGTGACGTCATCACATGTGCCTCATGAATGGAATTTTTCTCAAACATTAACTAGTTTCAATCCTTTTTACAACATTTAATCCAAATGTATGAATAAATACAGGGTTACTCCCTTTTATTTTAATATTTCCACCATGTTTTACCTCTCGACCCCGAATATTTACTATTCTTTGAAATATCTCAGAATTGGTTTTCAAGAATCATGATTGCAAATGTTTTCCAATATTTAGATATAAATTTCTCTTTGTCATAAGGGCCTAATGGAATTACCCTAATCATGTTAAATATGCAGAAACACAGGATTGCATTGGAGGAAAATAATCATCGACCTGAACTGACTTACTTGCAATGCTCCGATTTCCCGGCCAAATAACCTTCCATTATAAGCTTGCCCTCAAAGAAGGGGAATTTTCTCTCCGCCCAACTGGGTGGAGTGCGACCGCGAGCACGGAATGTGAGTGAAATTTGAAAGGGCGAAATATTTCGGGATTTCCACCCTGCGTCGGAGCCCGACGGGGCAGCTTTGTTAGCGAGGGTTAGGAATGGGAGGGGGTGTCCTAGGGTAAGCGACGTTGAGACTGTGAAGCGGTCATTGAACCTTCTTTTATGTGGGTGAGAGTGTAGCAAAAAGAAGATTTGGGGGAGCCGGGGGTTCCGATAGGAGTGGTGACTGCTGATCCCATGGCGCAGTACGTGAATGCATTCATTTCCGAGTGAATATATGCATACTTATACGTATATATGTATGAACACATACATACTTTCATAGAAGAGATTTTTTGCAAATGTATATAAGAACACCAATAGTTATATCATTTCTTGAAAGAAGGGAAAAAAGTTTCCATTGTATACCATAAAGATAAACAAACATTTTTAGGAATAAAGAACAATTTATATTTAAAAAATGTACATACACACATTATAAATATTTACACCGTAAAATGTGGAACCATTCACACACATACAATATATACATACATACCATACTTGAGGAACAATACATAAACATACACGAATGAGATAAAATACTAAATTACAAGAAATGATAACATTACAAAACAACTAATATTTATGATGCTGTCGGAAGCAATCTTCAAGGCAGAGGCCGGGTTGGTTTGCACAGTCCGGGCAATAAAAGTTGGTGTCTTTCCTCAACCCTTTTTCTCTGCAGACAACACATTTTTTCCGGAGTGCCCGATGTGTGTCAGGGTTTCTCTGGACTATGGATGGAAAGTGGGTTTTAGATTTTCGAGCTGGTGGTGGTGGTAGGGGTGTTTGAAGACGGGAGGCCAAGAGAGATTTTATAATTTCTAATCTGAATTCGTAATAACTTGATTTATGTGTACGTTTGTAGAGGTTGTAAGAGTTAAGAAGAATCAAATGGAAAATGTGTATTCCTACCTTTTTATACCACCGCAGAGTTTTTCTTTCGATTGGGTAATAGGCCAACATTTGGTCTTGTTGGTCTATTCCCCCCATCGACTTATTGTACTCAACAATGATTTTTGGTTTCGTTGCTTTTTCACCCCTGTGGTTTTCGACTTCTACCATGGAAGCACCGTGTTCAGAAGATATAACCAAAACTTCCCTTCGATCCTTCCATTTCATAACGCAAATACCTTCTTCAGTATACCTATGCACTTCTTCCCCCTTTTTCAACTTTTTAGTTATAACCTCGGTGGGATTATTCCTTCTGGTTGAACGAAGGGTTCCAGTGCAATAGGTATCCTGGAAAAGAAGGTATTTGGCCAGATCCACCGAGTTGTAGAAGTTGTCCATGTGGACTGAATGGCCTAGTCCCAATTTATTCGTCATCAACTTCTTGACGACATTGGTTACATGACCAGGACCCCCAATATCCTTATCTCCGCTCCCTGCATACACCATGAATTTTAGGACCAACCCATTTGGCTCAGTCAACATATACAGTTTCATGCCATATTTGTGACGTTTGCCTTGGATGTACTGCCTAAAAATCAATCTACCCCGCCATAAAATCATCGACTCGTCGATTGATAATTCTCTAATCGGAGAATAAATTCTTTCCATTGTTTCATTGAAGAAATCAATGATAGGACTTACTCTCCGGAGTCTATCACTCGACTCGTCTTCATTTACTTTGGAGAAATGCAGGGCTCTCAAGATAAGTATAAAGCGGTTACGGGACATGCAATGACTAAAGACAGGTATATTGAAGAGGACATCTTTCCTCCAGTAGTCTTTCAGCCTATTCATTCGGATGGTACCCATATGAAATAGAAGACCGAGAAAAATTAGGATTTCCTCTTCTGTCACGGGATTCCACGGCAAAACTCTTTTCAACTTCCGAGATTCAAAAGCAACGCTACCGTACTCGTTTGTCGAGGACACAACAAGTTTGAAAAACTCTGGGGTGGTGATCATAAAGAGAAAGCTTATTGGACTAGGGGTTTCGGGTGCGTCCTGAAGGCCAGGAGACCCTCGAAAAGGAATTTGTTGTCGGGGTGGGAATGGGGGTTGTTCGGACCAGATGGGTGTGAATGAGGGTGCAGTAGGTGGGTGGGGTGCGCTGGGTTGGGAAGTAACGGGTTGGGAAGGACCTGGTGACATTTCCAGACTAACCGCGCCGGCCTCTGCCTCATCTCCGTCGCTGCCATCCTCTCCGGACTCGCCGTCGCTGCTTTCAGAAAATACCATTTCTTCATACTCCTCATCAGAAGGCCACTCTTCCATGGCTTTCTCAATGGCCTCCGGCAAAGCTTTTCTTGATGGGCCTTCCGTGGCCTCTTTATGCCCGAAGGCCCAGCTCCAGAGTCAGACATATCTCTGAAAAATATTCAAAAAATTAATATGTGTAATCAAAGCATTGGTGACGTACAAAATTTCATGAAATGCATTGCTGAGAAATTATTTTGCTAAAATTTATTATTATTTCGACCAATAAAAATACTTATCTATGCATACAGAGAAGCAGAAGAAAATTACTGAAAGGTTTTGGGTGCTGCACGCATTCATTGTAGGAGGCAATTGAAGAAAGACAAAAAAAGAGAAACTAACGACCCCGAAAGCCTAACAGTTAATTTTTTAAAGTGGGTGTCTATTACATTTTACAGTACATATGTATTGTAGTTCATAAAACAAATATGTTACGGCACTCTCGGACAAGCAAGGGACACTTGAAATTTGCTAGAGTCACTAATACAATTTCACGGCAAAAGTCTCGTAAAAATCTCTATTCATATCTTTTTACGAACAAGTAAGCTGCAAAACAGGAATGCTCCTTTTAAAATAAACCCGTAATATTGCTACATTTTGTCACCGAGTAGATTATACTCTCATTATTGAAAACTAAATATGCCGAAAATAACATTCAATAATGATCAGTGAATTATAAAATTACATGCGGCTTCCCATGTTCACAACAATGATTTAAGAATTTATTATTTAAAAATGTATTTAAAAGTACTTATATAAGGCGCAGTGAAAATTCTTCGGAATGAGGAAAGTAGGACTCCAACGTTGAGAGCTAACTGCAATATAAATAAAATATGTCAACTTACAAGCAAAATTAGCGGACCAAAACAAAAATACGTATTACAAAAGATTAAAATGTTTACACACATTACCTTGTAAATCCAAATTTCTTGGCCGAAAAATCTTTTTAGAATTAAAAAAAAGAAGAAGAACCTAAAATAAAACATGTAGAGTTGATTAATATTCTCCATAAATGCAAAAGAAATCGTCATAAAACAAAGTAATTCAAAGGAATTTACACTTACCGTAAAGTTGCTTCAAGAAAAAAATTACGAAAAAAACAGAGACCAATGCATCCACTAGGAAGGCAGGGCAGCTACTGAGGCCCACTGCAATTTTCAGCACTTTCCTAGCTCACCGCTTGAGCTGGGATACCGTTAGATTCTGAGAGCGCTCGAGCGCACACGCTGCGGCGCATGGCCCTGGTGGGAGCACGCCTGAGCGCAGCGTATGCGGCCTCGGTCCTGAACGTGTTAAATGCTTTCTAGTGACTCCACAATCACAATTAATGAAATCGAAGTCATCAAATCTGTGACAGAAGTCTAATTTGGAACCTACAAGAACCCTTAATTCCCTAATTTTACATGTGGCCAAGAACGTTGTAGACATAATTGTTATAACAAATATTTCTATTCTTCATTTTTGGGACGTATTTAGCATTGGAGGGTATTATTTTATCTTATGGATATTTTAATGAACTGGATTATAATTGATTTGATAGAGAAGAAAAACTTTGGATTCTTTCCTATCTACATGAAAAGATAAATCATGCCAAGTTTCATCAAAATCTGAGTCGGTGTGTGTCATGGCCTGGATGAACTGGTATGGAATGACCCTTGACAGTCTTTGATGGCATTTGATGGAAAACAAAGACATCAAGAAAGACCTTATGGCAAAGGTAATTCTGTAAAGGAATTTTAAGTTGAACGCTAGTAAAAAAAGCAAGTACAAGAGAGGATGCAATAGCAATTAGTTACCACATTTTAATGTAGCCAGGGACTAAAAGAAACACTCAGGATCGAGAAGCTTAAATATTTGAAAGATAAAGTCATTGATAATTCATCTTTATTGGGGCATATCAAGACAAAACCATATGACTTGTAACCCCTTGTCAGTTACATACGAAGTCATTACACATTCTGAATTACAAGTTAAATATGAGAGAAAAGTAACTCATTTACATTATGCATCTCCTCCCTACCTCCAAGCCAGCTCGCACCACCACTCGGTACAAATAAATTACGTTTTGAAGACAATGGTCCACCATTTTTTTATTTTAAGCGATGATGAGCACTGATCAAGTGAACTAAAAACATTAAGAAGGATTTTACATAACAAATGCTACAGAACAAGCAATACTGGCAGGGACATCAGGGAAAAAGAAAAGCAGACGGTACTGAAGTCGCCGCTGAAAGAAACAGAACCAGAGAAAAGGTCCTTCCTACCATACATCCAAGGGCTGATGGACCGGATTGTAAGAATCTTGGCAAAATATAGCAAAGGAAACCTTTGTGCACGACCATGCGAGAAATCTGTTACGCTTTATCTCTTATAGGTACATAAAAGTGAATGTTTGTCTGTTTGAAGTTCATACAAATCTAATTTTAGTTTTTATCCGATCGAGTGAAAATGATGGGGAACAATAGTTATTGATCTTAGGAAAATCAACTTCTACTTATTATTTCTTGAAAAAGTTCCCGGGTCCCTAAAAGACCCAAGTGTCATCCCCAAAAGAAAAGCACAAGAATCAATGCTTTGGTTTTTAAATTGCTCCGTTACTAACGATTGGGACATTCATTTTTAATTTTCACAGGCAGATGGATAAAAGAATAAAGTTTCTTATTCCATAATTTGGTTTTCTATTTACGATAAGTCTCTCCAAGATCATAGTGTTTGTAACTCCAAAATCACCCATTTGTCTCGAATGTCAACAATTCCGTATTTCCTTGGTAAGCACGGCATTGGCTTTACAAATGTGGACTTCACCTATTGTAATAGTCTGATTATGCAGACTTAGAGCAGATATAGGCATTAGTAATTCAATGGTAGTATTCGTAACTGATTTTTAGAGCAACGTATCTCTGTTCAAAAATTATTTCTACTGCATTGCATTCATATCAATATAAACACAATATCCTATCAATACAATGACAAAAATGTTAAAAAAATTAATTATTTGTTGCCAAAAATTTGAGTTAGGGTTGTAAATAATTTAACACGTTCACTGCGGCGTGACCCACCTGTGGGTCACGCAAATGCGACTAGCGCCGCCACCATAAAATTCTTTGAATTGTCGTAACTTGCGACGAGTATTTTGAGAGTGGGAATCGAGAACTTCTCGAGTGACTTCACCCAGAGGTTAGCCACAGTTCAAATAATAGACTACTATGTGACACTTGGTGTGACCCACTGGTGGGTCACGCCACCCCTCCTGAAACTTTTTTCAGTGTGAGCGGTGTGGCCCACCCGTGGGTCCCGAACAAATTTACATATTAGCGTATTATATCCAAAATATATTTATTTTCTGTTTTCTTTTTGTTTTTTTTTCAAGGTTATGCGATTTTTATACATAAGGATGAACAATACTCGATATAGTAAAACGTATATCAACTTATTAAAAATAATGAAAATGTTTAGGTACAAATATAAGATACAGAATCGAGATAACAAATGTACAAAATGAGATAATTGACTAATAATCAGCATAGCTTAAGAAGCTTAAGGACCCTAATATTTAAAGATATAATAAACATTTCAAACGTGTTTTAATAAAACATTTGCCTTTCATCTGAAATCCCAAATCTAATTGTGGGAATTGAAGCAGGGCAGGCACATGGCAGGATTTCCTTCGCAGTCCAAGCAAAACTGGTGCACTTTTGGTGTGGCAGATTGCACTGCTTTCCTTTCTTTGCCTTCCCTGATATAATTCGCATAGCATGGGATGCAGCGCTTACGTTGGTACTAATTAGCTCACTGATGGCTTTGATAATAAGAAGGCACAATGAATTTTTTCTTCCCAACCTCTTGGCTGTCCGTCAGTTGCTCGTAAAGACACTACTTTTTTCTGAGTGAGACAAACCACTATGTACTCTTTCCAAAGGATCCCCCTTCCCTTTTCGCATGGTGTGAGCAGGGCTGAGGAAGCAGTGATGCACGGACGGGCGTCTAGGTCTCACAGACGGGCACAAACAAGGGCAGGGGCAATAAACAGAGATGGATGGGAGTCTCCTGGGTTTTCCGAACGCCAGCAAATCTTTACCACATGCATTGTATTGTTGCCCCTCTCTTCCCCCATCCCATGCCAGGGTCTAGCTGATAGCGTGCCCCACGTGGCCGGTGGAGGGGTGGGCTGGGGGCGAGGCTGGGAGTCGTCTCCCCCAGCCTTCCTCTAATCTCAGGAAACAGCTGAGTGTTGCCACTTTAACCACCATCTCACGGAAGCAGCCAGAAGCTCTGAAGGGCTGTGACCCACTGGTCGCCGCCGTGCTGTGAGGGGTAGGGCTTTAATCAGTCCTGTAGTGAACGTGTCAAATATGATCTATTCAGCAGTTTTAAACACCCAGAAGTATCATAAACCTCTCTTGATTTTCTAGTGCCTTGGTGGGGTCAGGTTTCAGTTTCTGTGAATTTTTTGAGAAATAGTTGATGACAAAGAAGAAATGGCTATCAGTGGTGTTTTCTTTTACCAGTATACAGATTCTCAAAATATTATTGACTACGGTTTGTTTCAAAACCTCATCTTAAATCTTAATTTTTTGAAGTAAATGAAAAAACCCCTATGTGTAATTGAGATGGTTGTGATGGCATATTGAATCCATTTGAGGATTAAATGCTTCATCCATTCATCATTGCTAATGGCATTCTTTCTTTACTAATTATTTCATTCTGATATTTTCTGTAATGTGTATATTTTCTGTCATAAAGGATTTGCTATGTAAGAGTGAAAGAGCATTTTATAACAAGCTTTATATAATTCTTCTGTACAGGTCCAAATGCTCAGCCTTTGTTCTTAGTTGCGGGAGAAGGATTCAAGGAAGAGTTGACTCTGTTAGTTCGAACCACTCTCTCGTACTTCAAGCAAAATGATAAAGCAACTGACTCATGTATATCCGATCATTCCCTCCCTATTGCTCTGGCTCGTCACCTCCTTTCTCCCTCTCTCCTACTGTTTCCTGGGAAAGTGGCATATCACAAGGGCTTACTTGCCATTTCTGACACTGGTCATCACAGGATAGTGATTACTAGTGATGAAGGAGCTCTCAAGGTTAGTCTTAAGAGTATCTAAAAGGTGATTGAACATTTTTGCATGATATGTTTTCACTCTAATCCTTTATGTCCTTACATTTAAATTTTTGGTGGTTGAAAAATTGTTCGCTTTATGGTGACATTCATATGTCAGTTTTGTGAGTCATGTCATGGCTTGTGGACGTGGTCATGTGCAATGTGAGTGGCATGTTACTAATATTGAGATTCACTTCCACCATACTTGTTAGTTTACTGTTATAAGGTTTTTACTCCTAAGTATTGTTTGGTTGTTTCTCAATTAAAGTAATACACGCATTGAAGAATTCACACATTTCTCAAAGCTCTGTCAGTATTTACTAAATGTGTGCCAAATTACCACTTTTGTATGGAGAAAACCACTGTTGGGAGTCCAAATCTGTTGGGCATCAGTTTAGTCACTGAGTTTAGCCATCTATTATTGCCAACCACAAAGAGAGCCGCAAGTGAATCCTTTTGTGATTCCCTGCTGGAATTCATTGCCTCACAATTCATTTAAAGATAAAATTTAGTATAACATCTCACTTCCCTCTCGACCATCCACCCCAAACTTACCTAAAACCCCTCCACTTCCTTCACTTGAGAATGATGAAATAATTTCATTGTACCTGAGGATGGCATAGCTACTGAAACTAGTTGCACTAAAGTTGGTTTTTAAGTACATTATTTCGAAAGTACAAAAACGTTTACATTAATCCAATTCTATTGTACTCGTTGTGCATGTATGTTTTTCAGAATTTTAATAAATCCAATAATAGTGTGCCATTTTTCTGTGTTCTATATATTCCAGTGGATAATTGGTGGGTCTTCACCTGGTTTTTCTGATGGAAATCCTGCTGAAGCAAAGTTCAACAACCCTCAGGGTGTGGCATTCCATGGATCAGACATAGTTTTTGTGGCAGACACTGATAATCATGCTATTAGAAAGGTTAGAAGTTTGATAATAACTTTTGGTCATGACCTTCGTTTTAGGTTTAATAGCATTAATTAAATGTAAGCCTTATAGGATGTTATCTTTTTGGCCCAGATGAATTCATAACGCATGATATATAGGTATGTACCTATAATAGGTTTATTAACACTGACCCTGCAAAATACATTGCCTGGCTTCATCAATATATTCAGAATCATAGAATGAAATATTGTCAAATATATATGAAAGATTTCATGAATGAATTCATTAACATCATAAGAGGCTTCATTTGATGAAAAGTTTTTTAATTTCACCTTGAATAAGGCAGAGGCAAATTTCCAGATAAAAGGGTAATTTACTGAAAATAATGAGGGGAGTGTAATGAGGAGCTTTCAGAGCTAAAGATAAAGTATATTTGTAGAAGTGAATATCATCTTTGATGCAAGTGTGATTGTCATGCCATTCTTCATTTTTTGAGAAATGTTGTGGATGTTCTTTTACAGAAGAAGCACTTCATATTAAAGATGAAAAAGTAAGGGAGAGTTAGTGTTTTTAGGAACAAAAGAAGAGGTTTGTCTGGGGTCCTTGTAGGGACTTGTACAATTGCTTTAATAGCTTGCTTCTGAAGAGAGAATACTTAGTTGTTGTGTGTTTGTTGAGTTTCCCCAGAGTATAATGCCATAAGAAATGTGAGCATGGACATTAACATAGTAAATAAATTAGAGGGTAGCAAGAGGAGGTAGAGGTGGGAGCCTCCTGATTATAAATATGCAAGTACTAGACTGATTCATGATGACCTTGATATGAGGTATCCATTTAAGGTTATCTGAAATAAGAAGACCTAAAAATTTACACAACGCATGAACTTCATGCACATGATATCATTCGCACGATCATTCGCTGTGCAAAATGGCCTTAACACATGCTGAGTGGGTGATAGGTTCAGTATCCAATTTTAGTTGATGACTAAAGAAATCTGTGCCAGCCTTGGGGTGGAAGTCCAGAAATACAGTTTTACTGATATTTATAGACAGTTGGTTGTTATTAGAAGGCAATTAGCTATGCTAAAAGGAAGGCTTATAATGATTTCATATGCAGTTCAGACAACAAAAATAAGGCTGCTTGGAGGGTAATTAATCATGAAGTTAATCTTGCTCATCATAATTTTACTTTTCCCTTTACGTCAGATGAAGTAAATAATTATTTTGTGGTATCTGTAGAAAGCATTCTGACTGCAGTAGCTATTAATCCGGAAAGGATAGAGTCATTACTTAATAACCTTCCCCCTCATAATGTGAGTTTAAAATGGAAATTGATTACACAACCTGACATTATTAAAATGGTTAAGAATATGAAAAAATCCAATTGTAGAGATATCTATGACCTCTTGAATTCCCTAATAAAGGAAGTTATTGAATTTATTGCAGAGCCCAAGAACCCTATAAGAGGACGTTAAACTCCTATTCTGATCGTGTTATCGATGGCCGCGCAAGAAATAAAGTTTCAACTTCGGCCGCTAGAGGAGCTGCAACCGAGGGGTAGGCTCTTAGCAGACGTTACACGGGATATTTTCCAATTGTGTTCCACCTATTTACGGCGAACAATGACGAGTTTTACTGAAAGTTATGACTGAATGCGTCAGATAATAGTCATATCTATATCCGATGTGATGGAGTTGACGCAGATGCCTCCGACAGTATAGCTAAGGGAAATAATATGCACATCGGCGCACTTCGCAAGTAACTGCTGTAACTTTCCAAAAAAATGAACATCCGCCAATTAACCTTCGGTGCACATTAATAATCAGGAAGACAATCGAGAAATGAATGATTATTCAAGACATTTGCAACATTCAACTTTATTTACCATAATTCCTTGCAAGAGTATTTCGAAAACAGATATCAGCTGATGTTCTTGACAGTGTAACACACTTCTTACCCAGGGATGTGACCTGGCAAGAAAATGGCATTTTCGGCAACTTTTCGCTCCAGAAGTACAAAGTTACCTGTCTACTTGGGACCAGAGGCACAAAATGGCCCGATTCCTCATTTTGTCCGAAATACATAATTAATTGTTCCGATAGAACTCTTGATTTTCCTACTATGGATTCACACCCGCACCCACGGTTTGTAATCACACTAACTCGCGTCCACACCCAAGTTACAAATAAATATCCTGATAGGTTAGGTCATGCACATCCCCATAAATGATGAAGGCGCATTCTTCCAAAACTACGATGTGACTATATTGTAATCACTCGCTTAAGGGCTTCAAACAGGACCAGGGTGGCTACTGAGATCCAATTTTTAAGTTCCGTGACGGGCTCACCAATTTCCCTGACCGATCGCCAACAGGGCTCCTATAATGTGAATATTTTATTTCTGCTGAATTAAATTTTCGTTAAAACTAAGAAAATGTTAAAAACTGAAATTAATACATTAAAAGCTAAAAGTATATCCTAATGAAAAAGTATTAAACCTTCATAAGTTAAACCCTCGTGCAAATTATACGCCCTTTTCATACACATTTCGCAATCGCGTATCCGCGGCCGTGTATCGTATTTCCTCGGCCGTATATGTTTCCTTCGGTAAAATTACAATGACGATGTCAAATCCTTCATGAAAGAGGTAGCGTGCCGAGGTAGTCGTGGGAAGTTGTGGATTACTGAAAAGGCATCGAAGGGAAAGTCAATGACCGATTTACTGTTAGACTCCGGCACAGGCTAAGGTGCGCGAAAAATATAAACTAAAGCAAAGTTTTTGGACTGGATCAAAATCGGATGGCACGAGTGACATTCAGAAGCGAATAACAATTTGATTAACGGGGTTATATCTCTTGATTGTATGAGGGAATCAAAAGTGTACAAGTATTTGTATATACAAACAAAACTTAATCGCACCACTGCGAACGAGGCAATTAGCAACGTGTAGCAATTTGGAACATGTATCCCACATATAAGAACAATATTTGAACACCACACCTGCGGGTCAATTAAGTAAATGTCATTGCCATCAAAGGGACCAGCCATCATATGGGAGCCATATAAATCCTATAGTCAATCGCGTCAATCATCAATTGGTTTGACAGATGCGTCAATGTAACAATAGATTTGATGGCTTTGATATTTCCATTATCCTGCTGCAACATAAACCAGGTTCTCCGACCTTCATCTGGCATTTTATAAGCAAATATTCACCATTAATTCCTTACTTTGGCTTCCACAGCTTAATGGATATGAAGACACACGTCTTCAGGGCCTTCCTCCACACTGTACCAACAAAAGATGGACCAATGAGGAGGAAACTGTTTTTTTTGTCTTCGTTTGCCTCGCATCTCTGCCCATATCCACATAAGCCTACCACAAAATAGTATACCTATGCCCTTATCTTGTCAATGTGAAACTTCTTCACCCAGCACTAACATTCCGAGTCTGACATTCACACCATGCAAAAGCATAACCAAACTGAAACCTACACCCATAGCCTTGTGGAATAATAGAACCCCACGTCCTTAACAGCATGCTTCCCTCATCCATGTCTAGCTCCTTAACACACATCGAGCATCCCACACTTGACTCCATAATTGAAATTCTGGCACAATTCAAACCTGCAAAACCTTATTGCATTGTGCTTCACGTTTTGACAGGTCCTCCGTACTGGAAGAACTTATTGCCAAATAATGCCCATGCCATTTTGTTCCAGGCCACATCCTTATTTCTTTGCCTGGATATAACCCATTTGCAATTAGATGAGAGAAATACATATTTCATAACATGTTTCACATAGATTAGAGAAGCAAAGTATATTTCTGACAATATTACTATTAGTAAAAAACTGGAATTGGAGATTATCAAAAGTGAAGTTAATAACTTGTAAAGGCAATAACAAAGAATTGTTGTCCATGTTACTAACGATTTAAGCATATGAGGTGCTTAACTAATGCTCTATTTATGTAATACAAACCACATACAAGGAGCATCACTTAATTAATTATAATGAGAGTTCACATACAAAAATTATTATAAAGTGAATATTTGAGACCACCGTCATCACATTCAAAATGTACCGTAGAATTAACAACCATGTTTATGACGGAAAACTTCCAGTAGCTCAGGGCTCAGAAGTATTAGTAGAGCAACTTGAGTAATGCAAAATGGTAGTCGTACAGATTTTGAAATGTCACTAATTTACTGTGAAATATTAGAATTCATGAAGATTAAGATGATAACTTCCACACCAACGCAAGTCTCCATTCTCTCTGAAAATATAACAAATATATTAAGCCCATAACCATGGAATACATAAAAAAAATAAATCGAAAATCGCATAAAAGGAATAAATATGGTCTACTATCTTGTGCAATAATATTTTAGGACATTATAGCAGTACTAGCAGGATGAACCCTAAGTAAATACAAAAAAGCTATTCTCCAACCATAGAGCATCACAAAAGGAACTGTGGGACTTACAACATCGCCAATATCCTCCACAGTCATACTCACATTGACTACCCATGAATACAAACCAAAATATCGAGTATGGTATCCTTCCATCATTCATCCCATGTACAACAGAGAAACCACCATCATAACTCCATGCAAACAAATCCAAAATGTACAAAAGTTGACATTGAAGCAGGGACTCCATGAATAATTATCCTCTTCCAAACAACTGAAATGAATCGAGTCAACACTATAGTAAGAAAATACACCAACCGATGAACTAAATAGACAATATCCTCCGCAGTCATACTCACATCGACGTTCCATATCAACAGAGTTAAATATCGAGTGCGGTATCCTTCCATCATTCATCCCATGTACAACAGAGAAACCACCATCATAACTCCGTGCAAACAAATCCAAAATGTGTAGATGATGACATTGAAGCAGGGACTCCATGAATAATTATCCTCTTCCAAACAACTGAAATGAATCGAGTCAACACTATAGTACGAAAATACACCAACCGATGAACTAAATAGACAATATCCTCCGCAGTCATACTCACATCGACGTTCCATATCAACAGAGTTAAATATCGAGTGCGGTATCCTTCCATTATTCATCCCATGTACAACAGAGAAACCACCATCATAACTCCATGCAAACAAATCCAAAATGTACAAAAGTTGACATTGAAGCAGGGACTTCATGAATAATTATCCTCTTCCAAACAACTGAAATGAATCGAGTCAACACTATAGTACGAAAATACACCAACCGATGAACTAAATAGACAATATCCTCCGCAGTCATACTCACATCGACGTTCCATATCAACAGAGTTAAATATCGAGTGCGGTATCCTTCCATCATTCATCCCATGTACAACAGAGAAACCACCATCATAACTCCATGCAAACAAATCCAAAATGTGTAGATGATGACATTGAAGCAGGGACTCCATGAATAATTATCCTCTTCCAAACAACTGAAATGAATCGAGTCAACACTATAGTACGAAAATACACCAACCGATGAACTAAATAGACAATATCCTCCGCAGTCATACTCACATCGACGTTCCATATCAACAGAGTTAAATATCGAGTGCGGTATCCTTCCATCATTCATCCCATGTACAACAGAGAAACCACCATCATAACTCCATGCAAACAAATCCAAAATGTACAAAAGTTGACATTGAAGCAGGGACTTCATGAATAATTATCCTCTTCCAAACAACTGAAATGAATCGAGTCAACACTATAGTACGAAAATACACCAACCGATGAACTAAATAGACAATATCCTCCGCAGTCATACTCACATCGACGTTCCATATCAACAGAGTTAAATATCGAGTGCGGTATCCTTCCATCATTCATCCCATGTACAACAGAGAAACCACCATCATAACTCCATGCAAACAAATCCAAAATGTGTAGATGATGACATTGAAGCAGGGACTCCATGAATAATTATCCTCTTCCAAACAACTGAAATGAATCGAGTCATCACTATAGTAAGAAAATACACCAACCGATGAACTAAATAGACAATATCCTCCGCAGTCATACTCACATCGACGTTCCATATCAACAGAGTTAAATATCGAGTGCGGTATCCTTCCATCATTCATCCCATGTACAACAGAGAAACCACCATCATAACTCCATGCAAACAAATCCAAAATGTGTAGATGATGACATTGAAGCAGGGACTCCATGAATAATTATCCTCTTCCAAACAACTGAAATGAATCGAGTCAACACTATAGTACGAAAATACACCAACCGATGAACTAAATAGACAATATCCTCCGCAGTCATACTCACATCGACGTTCCAGATCTACAGACTTAAATATCGAGTGCGGTATCCTTCCATCATTCATCCCAATGTACAACAGAGAAACCACCATCCCAAGCACAGAATGAAGTCTTTCTCTGCAGGTGCACATAGACAACTAATGTCAAAGGCGAAATATCTCAATTTAACTTTGCCATTTTGTGTTGAGCCGTGCCTTCTCCTGATTAATGTTGTCTGCCTTATTGGCAGCTTTGCAAGCAAAGTGCATCCTGCTAAAGATAAAGCGGACTATGGCCCCTGGTAAACATATGGTAATGCTCTTGACAACCTACTAGTGGTAGCATATCAATATCTTCCACCCTCAATCACCCCCTGATACATTACTTCCCTTGGGAGGCTTCACCAGGGAGTAAGTGCTTATCTGTTTAAACATTTGGGCAAACATTGTGGTATCCTTTTAAACATTGTGGCACTCTTCCATCATTCATCCCAATGCACAAAACAGAGAAACCACCATCATAACTCCGTGCAAACATATCCAAAATGTACAAAAGATGACATTGAAGCAGGGACTCCATGAATAATTATCTTCTTCCATACAACCGAAATCAATCAAATCAACACTATAGTACGTAAATGCAACAACCGATGAACAAATAAGACATTATCCTCCGCAGTCATACTCTCATCGACGTTCCTGATCTACAGACTTAAAAACGAGTGCGGTATCCTTCCACCATTCATCGCAATGTACAACATAGAAACCACCATCCCAAGCACAGAATGAAGTCTTTCTCTGCAGGTGCACAAAGACAACTAATGGCAATGGCTAAATAACTTAATTTAACTTTGCCATTTTTCTGTGGAGCCGTGCCTTCTCCTGATTAATGTTGTCTGCCTTATTGGCAGCTTTGCAGGCAAAGTGCATCCTGATAAAGATAAAGAAGCGGACTATGGCCCCGGTAAACATATGGCAATGCTGTTGGCAACCTACTAGTGGTAGCATATCAATATCTTCCACTGCTTCCATGACTTGAAAAAGGGAGTCCACATTTAGGTTACAAGTGGAAAGCACCTGGACAGTCTTTATTTCTAAGACACTTATCAAATCATACAGCCTCTTGGATGAATATGATAAGTGTCCCCTGTTTATAGTATGGATGAAGGCATTGTAATCCTCACCATCCGGAGCACCCTCATAGTGGACACTCTTTACACATGCTTCACAGCTGGTGAAACGTGTAGCTTTCCTTGCTACATACCCGGAAAAGTACCCCAGCACAAAGTCAGAGGAATGGAGCACATGGTAGTTATGGTCGTCCTCCATTACTACTGGTATGTTTTCAGCCAAGGACCCCTTATCTATTATGCTGTCCATGATGCCTCGGAGTTTTTCAAGGCGATCCTGTGGATCAGTGATGTCAGCCGTGGACATCAGGGTCCTCAACATATCACCCCCTGATACATTACTCCCCTTGGGAGGCTTCACCAGGGAGTAAGTGCTAATCAGTTTAAACATTTGGGCAAACAATACAGAGTCAGGGTGATCGTTTGACCCACAGGCGGAGCGCATCATTCCAAAGAATCTCTGCAAAGAAAAGGTTAAAAATGTCTATGTCATTTCGCAAACACAAATTGATATCTCTCCAAAAAATAACTGGAATAGAAAATTCATATGAATATGCAAATATGATCCACCTACTTCCAAAGCATCCTGATTTAATCTGGCTGTCATCAGGTACTCATACCCACATTCTGCCTCCAGAAAGTGGTAAAGCTCCAAAGCTGTGCGAATGCTCACTTTAAGGCCTAGAGCAGTGTTCCCTGACAGAAAATAATAATTATTTTCCAGTGCTGCCTTTTCCCATTCCTCAATGTAGGTGAGGAAATTTTCAAGTGCCTTAGTAACAGAGTAGGAAAGAAATAAAAATTACTCTACATACATACAATATTCATTAAGACTACTAAAATAGCAAGAGCTGCAAATTAGGAAAGAGCGATTTAATGTTTAGCAGTGAAAGAGAATTCCCATGCGTGACAAAAGCAAACGATTCAGAAAGGAATGCAAATTCTGTATACAAGGTTTCAGGTCTGCGTACTTATGAAATCCAATTTAATAAGCAAATACAATTTATGACTTACATTCCATTTTTCCGATCCCTTCCTCAGTGCCTCTAATGGAGTGCGCGAGTTTAAGGACTGAATGAGGTTCTGCACACGCTCAATTACTTTGATGGAAGGGTCACAGTCCTCTAAATCATCGTGCCGACCTTTGTAGAACTGCATTGCCGCTGCAACCTTACCACTGAAGAACTAAGATGAGAGAGAGGTTGCATTACCTATTTATTGAAAGACTTATTGCATGTTCTATACAGCACAAGAAGAACCATTATACCTGAAATGCTCTTCGAACATTCATTTTCTGGTAATGCTTTGGATGTATGTGGTCCATAGTCAAATCAGGGCAAGCCTTTAACTGGAATCCACATGGATTTTCCAGGTTGACAATGGCCTCCCAGTGCCTGAGTTTGACTATTCCATCAGGTGTCTGCAGAAAATTACATAAATAAGAGCCAATATTGAAAATAAAGTAACAGCAATATCACTGTACAGAAGAAAATGACAGCAAACTTTAACAAGGTTTAATGAAACATGACCAAATATGTATCATACTTTCATATTTTGAGATTTTCAACTCAAAAGTATACAAATACCTACCCAAGTCTCTTCATGTTTCACAAAAAAATTCCTCACATTCTTTATCAAATGTGGGAAGTCTGATGTGAACCAGAGCCTCCTCGATGGATTCACAGGATGAATGCAGCTGGCATTTGTGGAATCTATTCCGAAGTGCCTCCACATCGTCCTATTCCACTGGGCACCATCTGTCACAACCAGATCAACGTGGAAATCAGCCTTTTCCAAGAGAATGAGGCACTCCAGGATTAGGTGATGGAGTACAGTGCTTGATGCACAGCCCTTGCTCAAAAAGCAAGATAGAGCTTGCACCCATCTACCCCTGAATGGCTGGTACATCATTACCAGAGCATGATCTCCCCGCTGATTCTTCTGGTGTTTTGGGGTATGGTCTCCCAAATCCGTAAATCCATGTATCTTTAGATCTTTCCGATCAAAAGCCACACACTGGGCAAGCTTCATTTCATCAATGAGGAGAGCACCTAGGGAAACAAATTTAGGAAATAAATTGTATATCTTGCAATTATGCAGCAAATAGAAAACCTCAATCAACCATCATAGTGATACCTCTCCTCTCCACAGATGGAAGAAGTTGGGCCTTTTCCTTCAAGCAGTTGAAGGTTGCCTCCTGGAACCCATATGCCCCTTTCACTTTCTCCAAATATCGGCTGAGGGTCTGTGCACTGGGTAGGGCTAAGATGCCATGAGACCTGAGGTGCTCATATGCTTTTCGACTTTTGATCCTAAGTAGGATGCATTCATATACCCAGTTGTTTGTGTAGCGTCTACCTTTTGAGTTCACTCGCTTAGAGGACTCAAAACAGGCTCTGATAGCCTCTTGTTGAGCCACAGGCAGACTAGCTACTTCAGCCTCCAGGATATTGCCAGGTTTAGCACTGGTCTGTAACCTCAACTCCTCCATGTGCCTTTTTAAGTCTGAGACCTAGAAATTCATAAATAAGTTAGTGAAGTGATTAAATGCACCACTCTGAACCAACTGACAACCATACTATACCTTAGTCAACAGACGTGCAGCCTTGACTCTGCATTTTGTCAAGGCAACCTTCAAGCTTTTCCTCCTGACAGTGGAAAGCTGTTGCCGTCTTTCTCTGTCAGCCAATTGCTTCCTGGCCAGATTGCAGTGGAAGCAACGACTGCTAGGCCCCCTGCCTCTTGGCCTGCTTTGCCTCACATTAACATATCCGGCACACTTTGGATGTGCCCTATAAAAATAATGTGACCACATAGTGGGTATTAGTTATAAATATGTAAAAGCACTAGGTCTTAAATAAGTTGCTGATGTTGTACAGTATGTTACTCAGGCAAAAACAAAACAGTTTAGTATTAAATAACATTATTACAGAAACAAAATAAAAGTTAAAGGGCATAAAACATGCAAATACTTACGCAAGTCCTATAAATGCCCCCTGGCAGCAAGAATTAGACAATAAGAGTGATTGATTTATGTCAAAAGCAATTGGAAGGAGAGGAAAAAGGAAGGGTTCCTTGATCATTAGGTTGGAAGTAAAGTAGGAAAGGAAATGAGTAGAAACATTATAATTCCTCAAATCCTTATGTCCAAAAATTGTAAAAAAGGAAACATCCACACCACTGGAATAAATTTAATACTGCTGAATGAAAAGGATCACAGTATAACAATTAGGGAAATTAATGAACCAGATGAAATCAGAATGGCCATGTTAGAATTGGAGTGGATAAAATAATTAAATTACTTGTACACTTTCAAATTAGAGTTGTGTGAGGCAATTATGTTATTGTTGATTAACACAATAGCATTAGGAGTAGGATAGGAGAAGGTAGCTAATGACATTTTGGTGGAAATGTGCATCATTGCCAACTTCCCAGAAGATGTAGCAGTCTCATGATTACACATAGGTTCAACTGTATTCGGTGAGATGTCGTGGAACAGCATCTTATAATAAATCTTAAAACTGTAGTAATATCCACATTTTCTCTTTTTATTTTGAAATTTATTGCAATAAAAAGGAAACTTAGTGGACAGTACCAGAGTTTTAACATTCATTATATTCACGATTACAATTTCAAAGCTGTTTGGCACCTAGCATAACAGAAACAAGCAAAAACAAATAAGTGACACAATGGAAGTCAACGAAGGAGCAAACTTAAACATTCAAATAGTAATTGGCATACTTCCTTAAACAAAAATATTGTATCAATACGAATGGAAATATATAAATTAAATAAAAAAATAAAAAAGTGGAAAGGAAAAAAAGTAACCTTATACGCATAAACTGAAAATGATGTAATTCTACACGCACAGGCAAAAGATAACAATGATGTAGATTTCTTTGAATAGGGTAGGCATACAAGATAGAGATAGGTTGAAGAAATTATATAAAGGGAAATTGTTTCTGGCTACAGCTATGCATAAATTTACATTAGTAACAGTCATCATCAAAAGAAATTTGAAATTTCCCCAACATTTAACTTAAAAAAACCTACTACCTACGGCAAATAAATGCGTATTTTCTTCAATCAGCCTTGATAGAAACAGCATGAAACACACTCACGTGATTAATTCAATACACACAAAAAAACATGATTAATAATACACGGCCTCAAATAAATTTAGCAACGTTTGATGGATGTACAATAATTCAATATTGGTAATCGAGATAATTACTCAGTTTTATAAAATACCTGTGGTCTTCAAATAAATTTAGCAACGTTTGATGGAAATGTACAATAATTCAATATTGGTAATCGAGATAATTACTTAGTTCTAGAAAATACCTGTGGTCATCACGCACTCCTTGACACAAACGCAGGTTGTCGATGGCACCAATGAGGTCCAGAACATCTTGACTGCTCTTGACTTCCTGTACCGCATTGAGTTTAACCTCCTGACTCTTGAGTATAACCTACGAAAATGCAAAAAAATCGAAGAATAATCAAGGCGAATGACTATTTTATGTTGGTACATTACATTAAACTTCAGATGGGAATAAAAAACAAAGAAACGTACCTTGTAACTCAGATCCTCCGCAATAACAACTGTTTTTTCAGTGAGGAAATCCACCCCCACATGAAGGAAAACAACACTGACTCCCACTCGAGCGGATGTCCAGCTAGGTTTCGGCAGCTTTAGCGTCCCCAGAGACGCAACTAGGGCACTCACACTATACATATTTCCAGATTTGTATCCCAACTCGTCCGCAGGAGTATTAATGTTCACTGCCACGTCCGCCAACAATTGCAGGAAATTCAGATTGCCGTAATCCGCCTCCTCGGTTACATCTGGTGGATTTCTTACCTCATCGGCATTCCCCACCAACACATCAAAATTGTCGTTGCCCGACTCCACCGTTGTCTCTGGTACCTCTTCCAAATGCCTCTGCCCTCCAATCTCCGAGAACTTTCTTTCAGCGGGTGGTTTCCTCGTCTTACTCATCTTCGAAAGGTACTTGGGCAAATTTGGGAAGATCGTTGGGACTGCCTCACATTTAAGGAGGGGGGCTCCCCTTTCCATTTCACAAATGGTCCCATCAGGCATTCGAGTTTCGTACGAACGAATGATGTCTTCAGGGCGAAAGTGTAGCTCACACACTCGATCGGTAAGAGCCAAAACCTTATCCTTCCTTGGAATAGCCTTCCTCCATTTTTCAAGCTGGGACTCGGACTGAAAAATTATTGACATAATATAAAAAATTTCAGTATTTATATAATTAATAAAAATGCTGGGAATTAACTCACAAAATTAGGAGCATAATAACTTCAGATTTGCTTGCGATCGCAATGGCTGCCGCCATGGCGGACGATAATGACCCACATGTACTTACTTTGACTTTAAACAAACTCCTGTTCTTCACACCCTTAAGTTTGTTGTTCCTCTTCGTCCATGCGTTGCCAGTAGAGCACCCTGGCACAAAACAGTTGCGTACACCCATCTTTTCCTAAATATTCTTCTATTTTCCAAGACACGCTCAACTCACCACCATTACAGCTAACGGCAAAATGACCATGTATAGGCCTACTTCGCAACACCAGCGCTAGATATCGGCAAGTTTAGAAACCATATTAACTGGCGACCCGTAATTTGAGCAAATGACGATCGGAAGCGCACCAAGATTTCCGTCCTCATTGTAAGTTCATGGCAGAGCCTTTGACAGCAATAGTTAACTCTTGTCTATTAATGGGTGAGTTCCCACAGGCCTTAAAATACTCCAGGACTGTCCCAATATACAAAAAGGGAGACAAAAATAACCTCATCAATTACCGACCAATTTCAGCTATACAAATATTTGGGAAGATATTAGAAACTGTAATTAAGAACCAAATTTGAGAGTTCTTTGAATCTAATAACCTCTTCTCAAGTGCCCAATTTGGTTTTCGTTCAAGAAAATCCACAATAATGGCTGTTGAATCTGTTGTTAACTATATTACTAATACCTTTGAGGATAGACAATCAGTTACAATGACTCTATGTGACCTCAGTAAAGCTTTTGGCTGTGGAGCATCTCACCCTGCTGAGGAAGCTAGAATGTTATGGAGTTAAAGGAAAGGAGTTAAAACTATTTAGGTCATATTTAACAGATAGACAACAATTGGTGGAAGTGAACGGCACTAGATCTGAGGCCCGTACAATAAAATATGGAGTACCACAGGGCTCAATCCTGGGTCCTATTTTATTTATTATAATGATTAATGACCTTTCTTTTAATATGAAAACTGAGTCTGTTTTATATGCAGATGATACAACCCTAATTCAAAAATGTAATAACATACATGATGCAAAGGCTCAATATGATGATATTAAAAAGCAGGCCCTTGATTGTTTAGCAATAATGGTCTGGTTTTAAATATTAATCCTTCAAGCCCAGAGGAGGTTTAAATGGATTTTAACCCTGTCGCCGGAGGAGATTTAAATGTTTTGATGCTTTATGAAGACCTGTGATCAATGAGTTATACAGTTGAGCACCCTTAATCCGGGAACCCCTAATCCGGGAACCCCTAATCCGGGAACACCCATAATCCAGCAATTTTGCCATGACCTACTGGTACTGGAAACTACCTGGTACTTAGTGGAAAGTGCCGAAACATTTTTAACTGGCTTCATAACCAGCCGAGATATTATAAGAATTCTTATATTAGTACCGAGATACCATTCTTAACGTTAATTTTCCATTTCGAGAATCAGAATAATTTAAACATATTAATTTCTTGTACTTCGTGTACACTGGAATTATTCTGGAACTTGAAGTAAACATATAAATTTGAAGACATCGCCGAGATGGACTACGACTAATTTACAGATCGGCCACTTTCAATGGCACGCGAATATTTGATTGACCACTAGACGTAATTTGATAAAATTATTGGTTATATTCTTATGTTTCACCCAAAACATGTCTCATTCATACAGTTGTGGCAACAGCACAAAACATTAACCATCGCAGAAAAAGTGCAAGTTGTGAAAAAGCTTGACGCCGTTGCATCAGTAAAGCGTTTGACCGAAACATACTGCAAGGGATCTTCAACAATATAGCACATTAAGAAGCTGAAAGAGAAAAATCATCAAAATTTTACTGTTAAAGTGACACGAAGAAGTAGATAACAGAGAGAAAAATTATGAAAGAAGATTTAAGTGCTGATTTAGATATCCTGGTTTCGATTGCGTCGAAGTGAAGGCCTTAGGAAGGAAAGTTAGTATTTCTGGCCAAATGCTAATGGAGCTGGAAAAACTATTTCAGAAATAGACGTAATCAATACAAATGACGTGATTCGGAAAATTTCACCTGCAGGCAATAGCATTTCACCGTCCATTCTAAAACACGCATGGTTTAAATTTTTGCCTGCTCTAAGGTATGATATAGACGCAATAAGTGGGGATTTAAAAAATTTCATGTTTCTGAGGATAAAAATATGATGATGGAGTTTGCAAACATCATCCATAACCCTGAATTAAAGGAAATGGAATTGGTAAATTTAGACGAAAGGATAGTTAGCGGCCACGATATTCTCACCTAACAACATATCATAGATGATGAAATCATTGAAATGGTAGTTACAGTAAAACCTCCTTACAACGAATTTGTTGGGACCGAAAAAGTCATGACTTCACTGTAGGGGGTTTCGGTGTACGGAGGTGATATGCGGGTCGCGTCATCGCCGGGGCACCCAAGTGTTCCGTGATGTTTACGATGCAAGTCGTGTAAATTTCTTAATCTTGCTTTATTCACCTTTCCTATAGCGATGATGAACAGTTGTTATTATTTACCATCAAATACCGTGGCTATCACCTCGTGATTTTCAATCTGCGTATTTCTAATTGAAATTATTGTTTTTCTCGTCCATTCTGCTGTACGCCTCATTGCTTACTTTAGTTACGTTCTGATATTAAAGGAATTCCAAAATTAATGCCTGTGGATTACGTATTTTTAAAGTGCGCCATAATTTTTCTGAGTATCTCGTCGATATTATTCTTGGAGTGCAATAATTTAAGTCAATATCAATTGGCAGTTTTATGCAGCAATTTTGCTTGAGAGAGCACATATTGCCATTTAGACTTACAAAATAAAATGCATCGTTGGATTGAAATTGAAATCCCATTGAAATACTGGTAAATATCTATGTTCGAGACCGGTATATATTAGATATCGATAAACAACGATGGAAATTAGGTGGGGTGAGTTAGTTACCATGAGTAAAAACGTGGCAGTTTGCAATGCCCTGAGGTCACAATGGCAATCTCAGATGATAATGCATTGATGATGCCTTCATAGAAGCTGGACACGATCGGTATTCTGTTGGCACACCCGTTCTTCGGTGCCAAAACGTAGTACCATCCTCGCCTTGAATATTTGAATATTTGAATCCATGCCTTGTTGCCATTCATCCAGTAATTACCTCTTCATACTTGAAGAAAATTTAAAACCAGGTTTGCCCTTTTTCAGTCCTTTGCAGAACGTCTCTCATTTTAAAATGTGCGCCATTTGCAGGCTAAAACTATTTAACTGGATTAAGTGGTCGCTAAAGCAGAATCACATGAGTTAAATATGTCTTATGTTAGCAATTAAGAGAATAAAAACACGTAAAAAAACCTGAGCCCACTCTTTTCGCGTCTTTTATGACATTAAAAGGACCTCTTTCTAAACCAAGTATACGAGCGAAGATCGCTGTTCTGAAAACTCTAGTTGCACCAGTAATATTGCATGCTAACAATTTGGAATGGAGACATTTTGAGCTGGACGCAGCAAGAAATCTAACCTAGCGCACACACTGAAACGAGTAAGAGGAAAAACTGCATTGCCAACTAACCCCTCCCAAACATTCCATACCAAAATGCCTATTATTCAATAACCTTCCCCTCCGAAAGAAAGAATAACTACACCCTTACTCGCCTCTTCCTCTACAATGCTGCTGTTATCTACCCTCCCCTTCCCACGTTCCTTCGGGGAGACCTCCCTCGCCCATTCCACTCCTCAATGACTCCCCTTACCCCTAACCGAAAGCTCATGTGTTTCCAATATATCATGGCCCAGTGGTATGCCGCTCTTCAAATAGCCCAACTGGTAAGGCACACAGACAGAAGAAGTACAATAATTCCTGTAATAACTAATCCGGTCTGCGCATCCGATCGGCGCATCCCGAGAAGTCAGCTGTTGCGGAGCATAGCCTCATCCGGGACCACCGCATCGTATTTGACGACGCAAAGTTACTTTGCAAATCCAGTGGCTATTGGGATCGACTGACCAAGGAGGCCATAGAGATATGTTTGGCGGGCAAAACATTCAACCGCGACTCAGGATTTTCGCTAAGCCAATCGTGGAAACCCGTCCTGGCAAAAATACGCACCAACAGACATAGGAAGGAGACTGCTGTTTCTAGCCAATCAGGTGTGACCTGACGATTTCACCTTTGCTGCCGGCACACGGCAGATGCATAAATACCTGGCCATTTCCTACCCGGCACTCAACGCCCTGAGGACGATGGAAGAGGTATCCATCGAAACGTCGGCAGCAACCGAATACTTGACCTGGTGGAAGACCCGAGAAAACTTCATCCACATCATACGCCAGGAAAACACCAAATTCTTCATATTTCTCCTTCACTTACCTCCTCACAAATATTAATACAGGACCATCTACCATCCTTGCCGTACATACAGTCAGCTCTCGTGCAACTTACCTCAGCTGAAACATTCCATATTGCTTGAAAATGAGTATGTTTCAGGAAGTTTAAACAAATTTCAAAAAATTACATAGGTTTGAAGCAATTTTTTATTTATAAATAAGAAGCAGTAGCTGTTTTTAAGTAATATTAATTCAAAATTATTCTATTGAAAATAATTTTCCAAAGTCGTCTGTCTCATTTCTTTGCTGGCTGCTTGCTCAACCTGCTGCAGAATCTTCAAATTCTCTGCTCCATCTTCTGACATTAAAAAAACTCGCTCCAAAACATCTATTGCGTCCACCACTTCCTTCCAACTAGGGCGCACTGAGCTATTGCTGGGCTTTTCTCTCTCTTCATTGCTCACATCCTGCGTCTCCGCCAATATTTCGGGATCCTCATTGTCGGCAAATACAGCGATATCATTATCAATACTCGCATACTCTTCGAAAGATACCCTTCAATGTTTAATAATTGAGCAAATTCACTCCATTCCTCCCTCTCCTCCGGCTGTGGGTCGTCTTGGCCGTCCATCTCTCCGGGAAAGCCTGCCCTCCTGAAGCAATTTGAGATCGCGCTTCCCTCTACTCCATTCCAAGCAACACACAGACGCTGAATGGCTTGCAGGATGTTCCACTTCAATGACTTGATGTCTTCAGTGTTTCCTAGTCTATTTAGAAGATATTCGACTAGTTGCCTTCGATATGCGCAATGAGTGAAAACAAAGGACACTTGATGTGACGCTGAAGGCATCTGTTCGACGACATTCGATCAGTTGACGTCTCTGATGCATATAGCGCTGGAGATTCAGTGAGCATAACTACTTTTTCGTTTATTTATTCATTCACACCAACGGCAAATCCATTACATTTTGTACAGTTATCAAATAATATATATGTATCTTAAGGGGCCGTGGGAGATGATTATTTTTTCACTTTCGAGTGCTGAGATGATGGAGATAGTTTTTCCGTGGACCGGTAGAGTTACCAGAGTCGGCGCCTACCCAACCAGCCATAGTTTTGTTTAGTGTCTCCTCTATGCTTCAATTCTTTGCGCAGAGGTGATGAGGCAATAACGATCCTTCCCTCTCATCCCCTCCATTTGGGGAGTTTTCGTACCATTGCTGACCACTAGAGGCAATGTTGCCATTTCAACACACGATTGGACCAAACTGTTTGGCAGACTCCACATTATACCATGTGGCAACGTGGAATTCGCGGAAATGCGCTCGCTACAATTTTCTAAGAACCGAGCCAGTCTGGCCAGCCTGGCCCTAGTGGGGTTCGTAGCTGCAGGAGAACTCGTCCGCGGTCCAAGTCATGAATGGGCTTCATTTTTCGGAGTAGCCGCGTTGATTGGTTGTTGTGACAACAGTTTAGCCGTAAGAACTGCAACGAATAGGAGGTGGTCTCAGCTGGTAGCTTGGCTTGCACGTGTTAATGTCTAAATGTGGTAATTTGAAAGTAATATACGATTGTGCCTACTAGAGACCACCCCATTCCGATGTACACTCAGTATTAGAAGTCGAGAAACAGATCAGGTATATTAATTCTCATACCAACGAACGACAGATTATTGAAAGGTGGAGATTTCAATACAACATCGATAGATTGGAAAACATGTAGTCATTAGTCTGTGGGTCTGGGGGTAGGGACAAAGAAATCTGCTCGTCATTGTTTAACCTGTTCGCATAATACGCAGTACATCAGATAGTAAATTTGCATAATAGAAGGGAGAATGTTTTCAATTTACTTGCCTCAAACATCCATGAAAAAGTTATTAAAGTTAAAAATGTCGATGGAATAAGTGACCACAAGGTAGTACACGTTAAATTATCCCTCAATACTGACAAAAATGTAAAATTAAAAAGAAAGAATTGCCTTTTAAGTAAAGCAGATTTTAACGGATTTAGGCGTGACTTACAGACTTCTTTTGAAAAATTCTAAATCAGAATCAATAGTGATACAGACATGGAAAGAGTTCCTCCAAATTACACGGTGAGTGAGTATAAGAGTGAGAATAGGGAACCAAGGTGGTACAACGCGGAGGTTAAAAAAATGTTTAAAACGACAACGAGTTATCCACGTGAAACTAAGAAAAATGTAGCTAAAAGCGATCTAAAAAAATTATCGAACGTTACATGTAAAGCAGCCGCAAAAACATCCCTTAAAAAAGCGTAAAATGATTTCAAGAGAAAAGTACTTGGAGAACAACTAGAGGGGAATCCGAAAGCATTTTGATCATATGTTAGGGAAGTACAGGGAACTAAAATGTCAACGGTTAATTCCTTGAGAAGGTATAGGGGCGAAATATTTAGATAAGGCTAATTTGTTGAATTATTTTTCCAGAGCGTTTTTAATCAATCTAAGCGTAGTTTGCTCGAAACCATTCCAGACCGATTTCAGCAAACAATGCCCCCGATCGATAAATGTATCTTGTAGCGGAAACGTATCCTTACTAAAAAACGTTAGCCCGAACAAGTCCTCAGGTCCTGATGAAATTCCTGCTCGTGTGTATAAAGAAATAGCTCTCGAAATGGCACCGTATCTTAAAGTAATATTTAGCAAATCCCTCGAAGAACACGCGGTTCCCAAAGACTGGAAGATAGCAAACGTGACCCCAATTTTTAAAAGTGGCAATAGGGAACATCCATCGAATTATAAACCAATATCAATAACGTCACTGTCGTGCAAAATTATACAGCATATGATAGTTACATCAATAATGGGACACCTCGATAGCCAGGATTTATTGATAACAAATAAGCATGGGTCCAGAAAGGGACTATCTTGCGAAAATCAAATAGGTCTTTTTGTTCATGATATTTTAGTTTCCGGAGAAGGTAACGTACAGGTAGACGCAGCGTTTTTAAATTTAGAAAAGCGTTTGACAAGGTTCCCCACTGTAATTTACTCGCGAAGTTAGCATCATATGGGAGACAGTAATATGGTAGGCCGAATAGGAGACTTCTTAACATGAACGCGTTCAAAGGGTGGTATTAGATGGTGTCACCTCAGGCGAAGTAAAAGTTACATCGGGTGTTCCCCAGCGTGATAGGCCCAATTTTATTTCTTCTCTCCATAAATGACTTGAATACAGTAGCTAAAAATAGCAAGCTCCGTCTTTTTGCCGATGATGCAGCAGTCATCGTTGGTCATCAATCCTCAGATCGGTTTGACGCAGCTCTCCACTGAGTCCTGTCGGCTAATCTCTTCATATTTACGTATTTCTTCTGATGCAGTAGTGTATAAGGAAATAAGAAATTAAGAGGATAGTCAGTCTTTAGCTAAGGATTTAGATGCGATTGATGATTGGTGTGATAGTTGGCAGCTGGAATTAAATTTGAAGAAATGAGCGATAAAGAACTTTGGGAAAAAGAATAACTTTCCCCGGAAACATTATTGCATCAAAGGAAAGAAAATATCTAACGTAGAATTTATTAAATACTTAGGCGTCACCAACATTGAAGACATGCCGTGGGGGAAACACATCAGGGAAATAACTAGTGTAGCAAACCATAAATTAGGATTCGTAAAAAGAGTTCTAGGCAAATGCGATGAGAGAGTACTAGAAGCTATTATACACTTGTCAGGCCTCATTTAGAATATGCCGCTAGTATATGGGATCCGTACGAGGAAGGCATGATAAAATAATTAGAGCATGTGCAAAGGAGATCCACTAGATTTGTTAATGGCCGCTATGATAATTGTATAAGTGTTACGAGTTTAATAGAAGAACTAGGCTGGGAATTACTATCAGAACGCAGGTTGAAATTTAGGTTAAACCTTTTCAGTAAATTCGAAACCGATTTGTCGAATATTTTAAGTCGATAATTCTTCTTCCCGTTACTCCACCGGATATGCCTTCGTTTTTCCATTCTTCGGCAATTGCCATATCGTCAAATGAATCATGCAAAGTTTCATCAGTTACTGAATCGTCAATATTGGACGGGATTTCTTCAATAGCGCAAGAAGTTCCTCCTACGTGCGACTCTGTTCCCATTATTTTGAGACACCTGTTTCGGATAATAGTAATTTTCATACTTACACATGAATATATCATTACATTAAGATAGTGTTTTCACAGAAAAAGACAATATTTACCTTTTTTCTTCCCTCCACTTGGCCAAAAATTCACCCTTTCTTTTTTTCCTCGCCATCGAAAATGTCAAGCGACTGCCTACTTTAATTTTCCAATATCGGTACGCTTCCGATGACATTTCGAGACTTGACAATTAGTCAGTTTGACTATTACTAGACACCCCGAGAGCGACAACCTAAACAGAGACTCAAGAAACAACCCGTCAGTAAATCAGACACTCCGTCTCACTCGCCTCTGCTTCTCGCCCGCCTTCACTTTCCCTTCCCCCAAGCTCCAACACCTCAAGGTTACCGTTTTAGGATATAGGGTAGAGGGACCGTGCCACTTTTTGAGTAGCGCAGTAGGCGGAGAATGTGTGAACTGTTTAGTGATTTGCACGATGCTCGAGGCGTATCCTTGGGCTGGAGTTGGAGAAAAACATAAATTACTTTCAGAATATCTCAACAGTGTGTCTTTTAATTAAAATCAATAATTTTCAAGGATCCAACAGACTAAGCTTGAATCTTGTACTCTATAATAACAAAAGTTAAAAAAATAGCCCCTCTGTCTCCCAATATTGGCAACAAAAAGGTCTATTTTTACATCGAGATATATTTTTAACTAGGCTTATTAATTAAAATCTAGCATTATAGAGTAATAGTTTGATACTTTCTCTTTTAATTACTGAAAACCGCATTCCGATATCTAGCTTCCTGTTGGAGCAATCTTCCTTGAAAAATAGGTCTGAAAAACAGCTATGTCCCATGGCCCCTTAAAGACATTGTTGTTGATCCTATTTCTAAAATAAGGATTTTTTGTCTTGAATTAAGAATTTTAAAAATTCCCGACTCAGACCAGAAAATCATGAATAATCCACAAACATTTCCCTCCATTGAAAATTCGCGAATAATTCCCGATTTTCCAGGTTTTCCCGGTCAGTGGACACCGTGGTAAGGGATGCTCAATGGGATATTATCGAATTTAATTTAAAAAGAGCTGCTCCGTGGACTTTCTGTCAAACCAGTTCGACTTGTAAACTGCCTAGGCGGTTCAGAGAGGAGCGCAAAATTGCCAAGCGCTCCTGCTTGGAGCGGCACAAAGGTCGGAGCGGAGCAATAGACGGAGCCACGCGGAGCGGAGCTTTGGCTTCACTTACACATTTCTTATGGTGGAAACCATCAGAGTTGACTATGGCCTTCACTGAGCCAGAGCGTCAAGTTTCCTTCATGCCATCCACTCTGTTGGTCTCAGATTTGAACCCCTTCGAAGCTCGGAGCAGAACGTTTAAGACGCGATACACACTGTTGCGGTTCTACTTCCTGCTTATTACGTAAATATCGATGGAAAAAACTACCTGTAAATGCAAAATACTGCGTTTTTTCTCAATAATTCGTTCTAGAGGGGCACTTTTCATGTTTTGGGCCCATTCTTAGACTTCGTTGTAGGGAGTTTTCGTAATTAGAGAGGTTCGTTACGGGAGGTTTTTTTGCGTGCATTGTCCATTGGAAGGGTCCGGGACCGGGCCAATGACTTTGAAATAGGGAGGTTTCCTTAACATTTCGCTGTATGGGGGTTCGTTGTTGAGAGGTTTTACTGTAATAACAATAAACTCGAGTGGGGATGAAGATGATCAGCCTGGAATTGTTGAAGGAAGACTACTATTGATGATGGTCTTTAAAGAATAATCCAGTCGGGTCGCTCGCGGCAACGTAGTGATGGGCAACCGTACACACGACACCCACGTGTTGGCATCGTGGTGAATCAGCTGATAAATCAAGCGTGGTAGGAAATTATGTTACGCAAAGCACAGCGTAAGAAATATCATTTTATGCCCTTTTCCAACAATAAGAAACTTTTACGTATGCAGCAATATGCACAATGCTTAGATTTCGTTATTTTCACTCATTGCGCAACTTTGATAATTTTAAATAATAACTTTGTGTATTAAGAAACCATTTCTTTCTGTGTGCAAGATATTCCACAGAGAAAAAATTATTCGCCTTGACCGGGACTCGAACCCGGACCTCCTGATTTCCGGCCAAGTGCTCTACCAGTTGAGCTACCAAGGCGTCCTCTTTCTCTGTGGAAATTCTAGAGGCTTTAAAGGAGCTAGAGGTTGCCGGACTGCTGGACATATTATGCCACAAGCAGCCGAAGTGGTGCGCATTGCGCCACCATCCACGACGTTAAAGCCGACTTTAACACTAAGGTGCTTACTTTTTTAACAATTCAAAGCTCGCGAGCTAGCCACGGAAACTTTAACGGAGTCACCCGCTGAGGTGCACGAGTGCAAGATATTCCACAGAGAAAAAATCATTCGCCTTGACTGGGACTCGAACCTGGACTCCCTGATTTCTGGCCAAGTGCTCTACCAGTTGATATGGTCTAATGGTTTGAGCCATTTCCAAGGCCACCTGAAGAGCTGGGTAGCCAAGCTCATATAGCGGTCGTCGTTTTATGTAAAATACTGATCAGAATTCGAAATCTTTTGAAAGTCTTTTTTATAATATGCCCATTTTAAAAGTTACTCAGAACGAAAAATTAGTGTTGAAAATCTTTTGAGTGATAAAAAATACAGTAAAAGTACATCACCTTGCAAATTCTGCTTGGTGTGGTTCAAAGCAATCGATGCATAGTCCGGTGTCACAAGGCTTGCGCTAGCAAACAGTCTCTTTCCTATTCCCGTGTTTGTTACAGGCTTCTCAGTGTCTTTGAGGTCTGGCCTTATTACCTTTAGGAGGTATTCTTTTTATGAAATGCCTTTCAGTTAGTCTTGGAAGCTTATTGTCTGGTCTATGGAGGCATGGCACTTATTGTTGTACAGCAGAAAATGTCCTATTGTTTGTTTTACTAATTTGATCTGCATAACAATTAGTTTCCTCTACAATCATTCCTACTAACTCGTTATCAAAGAAAATTTCAAAAACATCTTCAATGCTTTCCAAATTTTATGCTTTGCCCTGTGGACTGGTATTACCAATGAAAATTTCTCATTTTCCTTTATAATTGGAAATGTCATTCCAAGCATAATATGAAGTTTCGTCCTCTACCTCATCCAAATCACAATATAACAACGTGTCAACTTCGGAGTGATCGTTTATGTTATTCTCACTGTTACCATCAGAACTCAATCTTTCATCGCTTGCCTTTCAAGCAAGACGTCCTCAGCCTGTTCATCACTCAACTCCTCTAACCTTTTCTCTCCTGCACACACCATAATTGATGGTAGATGAGTAACAACCCTGATAAACACAAACACTCACAATTATTCTGCAATTTGAAGTGTACAGATCGCGGAACGAATCACTTACGGAGGAAGAAATATAAAGTGAAAGACTAAAATGTTCGTAAGAACAAAATAACACTCCTAATATATTCCTTCTAGAAAAGCGACTTAGGTTCGACTGACTCTGACTTTGGTAGGTTTACTGAGCTGCACGTCTTGAAAGATATCTTGAGTCTCTTCACTCCAATTTGCTCTCCCATGCTCCCTTTCCACACCGATATTTCGATGCCCTAATCTTTCGTCATGAGCGCTTGGGTCTGAATGAGTTCCCATGTCCCGCGGTCATGTCTAAGCTATGGAAATGGTGCACATGGCCCCCCAGATACTATGCTAGGCTAAACGAAAGAGATGAAAATATCGTCACTCTTACTGCCCTTATCCATATCGCTTGTTGTCTTTCCAAGCCGAAATGAAGCTCGTCCCAAAGGAGCCTTGGAGAAACCAGGCATCAGTGACTGGATATGTTTAAGTTGACAGTAAGGTTATCACATACTCTCCCTTATCCTCCCAAGTGGATGGAAAATTTCTCTCCTTATAATTTCAAGAGTCTGAGATGAAAGTCAATAGCTTATTTCGCGAAAAAGTGTAGAATAAGTGCATCAAATGAAGACGCAATATCTTTTCAAAAAATTATCTAAAGCATTAGTAGATATGCTAAAAATAAACAATAAGGTTTAAAATATCTGTACGCAAAATATGAATGCACTAGAAAAATGTTCATTCCTCAAAAAGCATATCAAAACATAGCGTGACACAACCGTGCATTAGGGTGCGACTTATTTTTCGAAAATCGGAAAAGCTAAAATTTCCACCTGTCAAAACATTCATTTTCACGAGAAAACACGTGCATGAAATTTTTGTTGAGCTGCGATATTGTTAACACCTGCCGCATGGGGTCTGAAATACCCCACTCAAAAAATGGAAATATCGCATCACAATAACTGCTTCTAGAGTAAATATGTATATGATTTTACGACCCTCTAGGGCTGAAATTTCATTAGTTTTTACCTATCATTAGCCATTTAGGAGATGCAGGAGGGCAAAGCGAGCTCGAAATGCTAATTAGGGGGCGCCGGCGCTAATTAGGGGGCCCCCCTGTAAGCGGCCCACGACAACACTGCAACTGCTACGTTGTCTCATGGTAATTGCATAGTTCTGGAGTACTAATTCACTGTTCATGGCGAAGGGCATGGTGTTTTAGTAATTATTTCAATTTATTATTAACTTGGTCATAAAAATTTGCCAAATCTGTCAAGTTTATTTAAAAGAAGTCTGTATAGCACAAAATTAAATAGGCAATCTGAAGGACCGTGCACTAATAAAAAAGAAAAATACAAGGAGTTTCAGATATCAATACTTACATCTGGCACCCTTCTTCTATGTTATTGAACAAAAAGTAACAATTTCTGGTATTTATTCTCGTCTTTGGTCAAAGTTCTGCAAAATCTATCAACAATTTAACTCCTCTTTTGGCATGGTCATTAACTACTTGCAAAGACTTGACTACTCTCTCACCATGGAGGCAACTTGAATTTCTCGCCCAACTGCTGACTAGTAGATCAGAAAAATGCAGTTAATATTCGAAATTTGAAAAAAATTAGCAGTTTTTTTCGTGGCTAAATTGGCGATACTCATTTCTGGTACATCATCTAAAGGGATTTGTCTCCTCCTGGACTATTCTTCTTGTGCTCCACGAGAGCCCAAGATACCTTTGATACCTTCCACTAACCTCGCTCTTTCTTCATCGCTAAGACCGGAATCGAATACTGAGAGACCCACCAGCTCCTCACTCAGGTACCAAAGGTGTCCCATGAATTTTTTCTGAGCAATTTTGGCGACAGTAATATTAGTGCTCTCACATTCAATGAGCTTCTTTAAAAAAAGTAAGTCATTTCTAGGTGCTGATGTGGCTAATGGGGAAAAAAACAGGCATGGATATAAACTTTTACAATAAATGCAAACATCAAATAGCCCCTTGGCACCAACATCGGTAATTAGCACTTGCTCACGAAAAACCCAAATTTTCAGTGCGTAAATTGCTTTGCACATCCACCTCGCTCAATGCTTTGGATCTGGCTGTAAAAACTTTACACCTTTGGCAGGTTCACCCCCAAGAAATATAATTGAGAACTCTAAAAGCTCCAAGTAATCATATCTAGGATGGCCGATCTTAAAAGGCAAATTGGTTTAGCCACAAAAAAACGGCTAATTTTTTTCAAATTTTGGAAATTAACTGCATTTTTCTGATCTAACACTCAGCATTTGGGCGAGGGATTTAAGTTACCTCCATGGTGAGAGAGTAGTCAAGTCATTGCAAGTAGTTAATGACCATGCCGAGAGAGGAGTTAAATTGCTGAAAGATTTTGCAGAACTTCGACCAAAGACGAGAATAAATACCAGGAATTGTTACTTTTTGTTCAAGAGCATAGAAGAAGGGTGCCAGATGTAAGTATTGATATCTGAAAATCCTTGTATTTTTCTTTTTTATTAGTGCACGGTCCTTCAGATTGCCTATATATGTTGTGCTATACAGATTTCTTTTAAATAAACTTGGCAAATTTTTATGACCAAGTTAATAATAAATTGAAATAATTACTAAAACACCATGCCCTTCGCCATAAACAGTGAATTAGTGCTCCAGAACTATGCAATTACCATGAGACAATGTAGCAGTTGCGGTGTCGTCGTGGGCCTCTTACAGGGGGGGTCTACGGACAGGAGAAACTCGTCCGCGCCGGCACCCCCTAATTAGCATTTCAAGCTCGCTTCGCCCTCCTGCATCTCCTAAACGGCTAATGATAGGTAAAAACTAATGAAATTTCAGCCCTAGAGGGTCGTAAAATCATATACATATTTCCTCTAGAAGCAGTTATTGTGATGCGATATTTCCATTTTTTGATTGGGGTATTTCAGACCCCATGCGGCAGGTGTTGACAATATCACAGCTCAACAAAAATTTCATGTACGTGTTTTCTCATCAAAATGAATGTTTTGACGGGTGGAACTTTTAGCTTTTCTGATTTTTGAAAAACGAGCCGCACCCTACCGTACATAGCACGTAGGAGGGCACCATGGATAGTTTAAAGGGGTCAGTGCCCAGCACGTAGGATGGTGTTGAAGGGTTAATAAAACCGAAATGATAACATGCAGTCTCAATACTACTAATACAGAAACAGTTAAATTATTAGGAATTGAAATAGATTCCAAATTAAAATGGGACAGTCACTGTTGCGTATTATGTAATAAATTGAGCAAAGTAATATTTAGTTCAGAAAACTAAGGTCTTTAATTCCTAATCAGTTCATTAGGTCATTTTATTATGCAACATTCCATAGTCACATCAGCAATGGAGTGGAACTATGGGGACATGCCTCATCCACTAAACAAATTTTATTGCTTCATAAAAGAGCGGTTAGAATCCTAGCAAATGCCCATCCCCTTGACCATCGTAAACCCCTTTTTACACAATGTGGTATTATGACAGTGTATAGTTTATATATTTTTAGGGCCCTTCTCTCTGTAAAAGAAAATTTACAAATGTACACATGTGCATAATTACTCCACCAAAGGTAGAGATGACTTGAATGTTGTATTTTGCAGATTGGCAAGGAGTTATAAGTCCTTCCACTACATTTAAGTGAGATTGTATAATATGTTGCCTGCCCAGCTGAGAGCTGAAGACACTTCCCAATTTAGGAGAAGACTAAGCACTTATTTGATGCAGTGTCCTCTATATTCTATTGAGGAATTTTATGAGTGTGATATAAATTTGATATGTGACGACATCTAATATGATTTGTATCATTTTTTAGATGAATGAAATGTATTATTATTATTTCACTGTTTGACCATCCTTGCAGTAGAGGAACTAGCTAAATTTAAGTGAGTCAGATATATTCTTGGATTTGAAAAGGCATGTAGTGTTGTCAGCATGTATCACAACTTCAATTTGAGGTAACTTGTTGGGCAAGTCATTCACAAAGTTAATGAACAGAATGGGTAAAGGTAGTAGTTTCAGGCTTAATTTGGTGGAATATCATAGCGAAAGAAAAACTGGCAATTTTCCACTGACCTGAAGATGGTGTTGTACACCGAAACCGGTCAAATTAAAAATCCTTATTCTTGTGGAAAATTACCAGTTTTTCTTTCGAACAGAATGGGGCCTAGGATGGAACCTTGGGGAACCATTAGTTGTATATCCAGAGGGGTAGAAAATTAGGTAACATTACTGTACTCTGGCAGATTCAAGAATTTAACAATTTGATGTCTTCCAGTTAGATATGACTAAATCCAATCAAGGACTATCCCTTGATTCCAATTGAATTCCAATGTTGGCCAGCTTAATGAAGAGGATATCATAATTGACTTTGTCAAATGCTTTGCGCAAGTCATTGTAATACAGTCAAGCCCACTTTATCAAGTCTATTTATAACAAAGTGAAGGCTATTCCCTGCTTAAGAGAGGCTCGGAAAAACTGGTCCACATACAACGAAGATCGGTTATTACGAAGTAATAACCAAACTCGAACCGAATTTGGCCCCCTTAACTTCGTTATAAACAGGCTTGACTGTACTCCTTGGGAGAGTTCACTATGATCATGGGCATTATAGAAGAGTTCAACGATTGGAAAGTTTGTCTTTTTTATCGATATGGCTTTCCTAAAATTATGCTGAGAGTTATGCAAGATATTATTGGACTCTAGAGAAGAGATATATAATTTTTTTTCAATTATTGAGAAAGCATTTAGGCCTATAATTTTTGGGGCCAGAAAGAGGGCCAAGAAATGTTGTACAGTGCAACCTCCTTAAAACGAGACCTCACGGTGCCCAAGAAAACCCTCGCTATAGTGAAGTATCGTCTTACCGAAGTTGGTGTGGTGGCGGAAGTATTTCCATCTGAAGAGTCTGAGCATAAATCCCGAAGGAAGGGGAAAGTTTTTGCAGTAATTCATATCCCTGCTTGATTTACCACCTAACCATTGGATCAAAAGCAAAACCTGGACCTGGACCTGGAAAACCTGGAAAAGCATAACCTGGTCCAAAAAATGTAAAAAGCCTCAAATTGCCAACCATTTTCCCAAATGCACAACTGACCAAGCTACTCTTTTCTAATGCTCGTTCCATTTTCTAATGCTCGTTCCATTTTCTAATGTTCATTCCATAATTTTGATTAGTTTCACCAAAAATTTAAACTTTTACTGATATATCAAAATTGTATCACATTTATCACTAGCCTTTACGCTTTCCCTATGTTGGTCTTAATTTTTATGATCAGTATATTCACATTCTTAACGACATTTTGCGGAAGCCATTTGGAATAACGTATCACATTTGTTTCAGCAGACGAAAAGGTACTGTGGAAGTGGTGGAAGCGATCCTGCCTTCGAGGGCATTTTCTTTCATCTGATGTAATGTCCACACTGAAAAACAATCTGCTTTATCATATATAACAATTTTATTGGATTAGCGGTTGTATCACAATAAGTTCATTTTAAAGATTTCGTTAGGCCCTCCACGTACATACTTACAGAAATTTTGTTGGGTGTTATGCGCAATGGTATGATACAAAGGACTGAAAAAATGGGTCTATTGAAGAGCCCTCATATACCAACAAATGTGTTGAGTATTAATTCATATAATTGTTCAATACTGGCAGCATAACATAAAAAAGAATATAGACGTATTGAAAGGTGATAAACTAAGAGCGCCACTCCTATGGCACCGCGTTCATCACATATACATTAAGCAGTTACAAGTATAGGTAACAAATAATAATTTTCCAACTTCAATAATCTCTATAATAAGAATGAATAAACTTAATTTTTCCACAAATTTTATTACTTTCCACTACCCAGGTTTCGACAGTTAAGTCATCATCAGGTGAATGACAAAGAAAGTTTTTCCACCAATTATATATACAAAAAGTGAAGAGGGGCGGATTTAGGTTTGTTAGGAAGGGTGGTGGGGGTAAGAAGGGTCAAAGGGGTGGGGAAAGTGGGGGTGGTAGGTGAGGGAAAGGGTTTAGTGTTGAGTGACATATTGGGTCGTTATGGTGGGTCGGTGTCCCTAAACAGTGAGAGGTCTAGGAGGGGTGAACGGGAGGCATACATCAAATCATTAAGGATTTCACACTTCAAACCAACGGTTTTCATAATCCCTAGCTCTTCTAGAGCATCCAGGCGGAGGCCTTTCTTTTCCACATGCAGAATTATGATTATGTTTTTTATTAGAGTTATGATATTAAACCTAACGAGGTGGAACTACTAGAAAAAGGTTTGAAATATGTCCCAAACACCCCAATCACCATCAGCGACGTAAAAAATTTGGTAGTGGACCTTGAAGTGGCTCTCAGCAAAGAGAAAATCTGTGAAAAACTACTTGTGGCCCGTGAAATTGGAAAAAAGTTACCATCTAGCCCTAACTCCTGGCAAAACATCAACTTCTCTTTGATGAAGCATGCCGCAGTGAAATCCATCAAATCCACTTTATCGGCGGAAAATCTTGTAATTCAAAAAGCAGACAAGGGCAATTCAGTGGTGATCATGAAAAAACAGTGCTATATGTCCAAGTGCGAAACTTTCATCAAAGAGAACAGCGTAGAGCGGTTAGACAACGACCCAACTGTGATATTTCAAAGTGCTTGCAAAATGTTTATAAAATCCTGCTCAACCCTGTTTACTCTGGGTGAAAAAGTAAAACTGGTGGAAATGAATCCCTCAGCTCCCCTGTTTTATGGTCTCCCAAAAGTGCACAAGCCCAGCATTCATATTAGACCTATTATATCAATGTAACGGCCCCTAACCACCTCTTAGCTAGGAGAGTGAACGAAATATTCAGGCAACATTCTCAGTTCTCCCCCAAATATGGTGTAAAAAATTCCTCAGAACTAGCCAGTGAACTCACTAAGTTAGTTCTCCCCCAAATGTGCATCCTGGTCTCTTTCGACGTTTGTAACCTATTCCCTTGTGTCCCCACGGATCAAGCGCTGCAGTTGGATGAGAATATCTTGATACAGAAGGCAATCCCCACCCCCATCACTAGTGAACTACACTAGTGAGCAGCCATGGAAATGTGTGTCTCCCAGAACTATTTTAAATTCAACGAGACATATTTTAAACAACCAGAGGGCTTAGCCATGGCCTCTCCTTTGTCTCCATTGCTAGTGGGCATTTTTATGAACTCTGTGGAAAGTGATCTATTTGCCTCTTCAAATGCTTTGGTTAAAAATATTTTCTGCTGGCATCAATATGTCGATGACATTTTTTGTGTGTGGTCCGGCTTTGAGAGACAACTAGACAGATTTTTGAACTTTTTGAACTCAATTAGTAAAACTATTAATTTCACTTTGGAAAAAGAAAAGGAAGCCTCAATCAACTTTTTAGACATCACTTCCATTTCCAAAAACAATCGTAAACTTGAATTTTCGATTTTCAGGAAGGACACATACACTGACCAAATAATTCACGCCAAATCAAGACACCACATTTCCCTAAAACATGCTGCCTTTCATTCCATGATTAACCACCTGGTAACTATACCCATGTCACATAACAGCACCCAAAAAGAACTTACAACTATTAAACACATAGCTATTAATAACGGATATCCCCCACAGCTAATCGAGAAATTGTACCAAAAAAACTCAACAATATAGCCATAAACTCCATCTATGGTAGCTCGTCCCCAACAAGGATATGGATGCTAAGTGGAAGAGAATACTTTATCTCGGCCAGTTATCCCATAAAGCCACGAAAGTCCTGCCTAAACACAAAATAAAACTAGCGTTCTCCAACAAAGCTAACTTGCAGAATCTTCTTTCCAAAACTAAGGATAAAATCCCTTTATTAGAAAAGAGCCGAGTGTACCAGCTTGAATGCGAATGCTCGGCCGTATATATCAGTCAAACAGGACGGCAAATCAAACTGAGATTAAAGGAACATGAGGCTTGTTTCAAAAATTTAAATGACACTTCCCATTTCGCGAAACACCTCTTGGAAAAAAGATGTGTGAGTGACTTCACCCCTAAAATTCTGTGTGTGGAAAAGAAAGGCCTCCACCTGGATGCTCTGGAACAGCCAGAGATTATGAAAACCGTTGGTTCGAATTGTGAAATCCTTAATGATTTGTTATATGCCTCCCGTTCACCCATCCTAGACCTCTCACTGTTCAGGGACACCGACCCACCATAACGATGTATCACTCAACAGTAAACCTTTTCCCTCCCTCACCTACTCACTTTCCCCGTCCCTTTGACTTTCCTTACCCCCGCCCTCTTTCCCCGCCCCTTTGACCCTTCTTACCCCCACCACCCTTCCTAACAAACCTAAACCTACCCCTCTTCACTTTTTGTTTATATACTTGGTGGAAAAACTGTTTCTTTGTTATTCACCTAATGATGACTTAACCGTCGAAACCTGGGTAGTGGAAAGCAATAAAATTTGTGGAAAAATCAAGTTTATTCATTCTTATTATAATGAATCGTTTCCACCATATCACGGCCGATAACACCATCTACTTCAATAATCTCGTAAATTATAACATTAATTCATGAAAATGTTCAGCATTGATAAATATAGAGGGAAAGAAAATATGGAAACAAATTTAGGAGAGACAAATGAGTAGCTTGCCGTTTTTCCCTTCTGACACTTAAGTGTTTTGCATTTTTGGGCCATGGTGTCTATGTTCGAAATGCTCTCAACTCACAGACGTGCGATTGTGCTCTTGACTGTCTGGGAAATAGAAGAAGAGCAAATATGTATATTGTAACTGCTAATGCTGCAGTATTTCCACCAATATTAACAAAAAATAATCGGACGGTGATTTATAACGTGCAGTTGATACGTAACACTTTATATTTATTGCATTGCTAACAGATCGCAAGCTGATGCAGATGTTGGCCACTTTTGGTGTTTGTTTGCCGGTGACAGATACTATTTCAATGGCGGGGGCCAACACCAAAAGGATCTCATAAAAACCATATTTTTTTTACATGGCAATCATAGGGTCAATTGATGGTGCCTCTGCAACCTCTCATAATGGCGGGGGTCTCACAATAACCCATACTCGTACTACCGCAGTTTCCCTGTACTTAATTGTTAGTCATGTTAGATAAATGGACTACTAACATGTGCCCTAGTATTGGGTACATATTTTTGATGTGTAAATGATCCATATATGTATCACTGAAGTGTTGATTGACAGAGATTTGATCTCCTGGAGAATACCAGTGAAGCTTATGAAATGAAATGGGAAAGTATTTATTGTAAATTTGATGTGTGTGATTCTCAGAAAGTCCTGCAGTAGAAGTTTTCTACTTGTATTTTTGTACTTGATTGGCAAACTCAAGTTTATTTGTTCCAGTGTGTGATACTTGATTAGTCAAATATCACTTTTAATTTTCATGAGCAAGGATGTGGTTAAGCTGTTAATTAATGTTTCATGAGAGGAATATGCTTCATGCTCCTTAGCCAACCAGTAGTAATTTGGTTAGGTGGGCTAAAAGTGATCATTTTTATGATATTGGTGTTCTGGTAGTTTCATTACTATTTTACTTTTTCATGCGAAAACCTGGTTAATTTCTCTGTTAATGTATTATGCTCATATATTATCTACTAATACTTAAGTATTTGAGGAACAAATGCCATAGATATACAATGTTAAACTATTAGGATGGGAAAAGATTTTCTTGAAGAATGGCTGATATAAAGATTGGGTTTCATCTATATCTCTTTATTGTCTGTAAGTCAACATAAGGGGTGAGTCCACATCAACTTGTATTGCAAATTGCTATTCTGAAAATAATTTTCTCAAGATTTCTGAATTCAAATGAGATAAATCTGGAGATTTAGACCATACTGCTAACAACAATTTGAAAATGATGTTGCACCTGATTTTCCAAACAATTAGGTAACTGAGTTGATAATGGCCATCATCAGTATAATAGCTGTCAGTATGTAATCCTAAGGCTATGGCTATGTAATATGACTTAGTGTTAATAGGATTTGCTGTAATTGATAACTGTTTGACATGTAGAAACCATCGTATACTGCTTTAGTTTTGGTGGCACCAAAAATTTCCTTGCTAATTATTTCTGTTCTTTTTCTTTACAGATAGACCTGAGTAAGGGAGGCATGGTTTGCACAGTTGCTGGAATTGGTGTTCAGGGCAACGATAAAGAGGGGGGGAGGATGGGTCATGAGCAGCCACTGAACTCACCTTGGGATTTGTGTATATGCCAAGTGCCTAATTCATCTTGTGACGACGGGGACAATGAGGTAGTCAGTAAAACAGATGTCCTGGTGATAGCCATGGCAGGAGGTCATCAGATCTGGGCTTACTTCCTAGAAGACACAGTGTGGTGGAGGGACAAGTTAGTGATACAATATTAGAGAGCTTATTACTGATGAGAGAGCTTTTTCTTAGTGTTTTCCAGCCCTTGTGAACTCTTTTCCAGCTTTCCTTGCTCCATTTGCTTCTAGGGACTTTTCATATTAATTTTTTTCAATTTCAATTAAAGTTTTTACATATTAATTGTCACAGATTTTTAGCTCAAATAAAAGTTAATCCACCTCGAAACTTAAGAGGGGCTCAATGGTAAATTTCTCTGCAAACATCCATTCAACACAACAAATAACTATTGTTGTTAACATTTATAGTTTATAATATATTTTTATCTCATATAATCACGACCTTGATCAATTAGGAAATTTTTAGGCTTGCATCGCGTGTCCGCTGCATGTATTCCAAGGGGGGGAGCCGACGGGCCGCGCGAGAGAAGATTGTAAATGTTTAAATATTTATAAAAAACGCATTTATGAATTGCCACTACATTTTATTTTTGGAATAGTTAGCTGGGTATGTTTAGATTACGGAAAAAAAGGTTCGGCCGATTCTGAGACGGAGTATTTGAGAAAAGTTTACTAACAATTTTTTGAACATTAGTAATTAACAACAATAGGGTTTAGAAGAAAATAATTTTTTCTTGATATATTTGTATTTAATAAAAATTTAGCTTTAAAAAGAGCTATTAATCATTGCTGTATGACAATTACAAGCAGAGATATATGTGATAATATGATTTAAGGCTCGGATTTTTGCTAAAAATGCAATAAAATTAAAACATGCATAATTCGCTCAAAAAATTTTTTTTCATGAAACTGTTTGAGGGTATTCAGTTTGAGTTGATTTTGTTCCCATACACCAAATTTTATCAAAATCTGAGACCCTAAGGGACAAACGTTTGTTGAATTGAGGTGGAATGACCCAGGTAGATTTTGGAATCATCTCTATTCACACTGCCTCGAAATGTGAAAATATGTAATAGGGAATGTCTCTTTCCATGAGCATTAATGTCCAAGTAATCTTAGCCTTTTTGCTGCGGCACAACCGGTGGCAGTGCGGTCCCCCCTCTGCTGAATCATGTCCGGGATTTTCTTGTCTGTGTTGCTGAATGGTTTATCAGGGCATTTTTAATATTTTTATGTTTTTTCAACAGTCTATTTTTTCTATTTGGGATTTAGAATGGCACTGGTGGAGTTAAAAGTTATTGTTTTCATTTTTCAGTTGTTTAAACTTTCTTATTTATGTTTAATTTTAAGAAAAATTGATTTACCGTATTTGCTCGAGTAAGCCGCACACCTTTTTTTCCAAAACGCCGGTGAAAAAATGGGAGTGCGCGGCTTACACGAATCCTCCAGATTTTCGTGTAAGCCACGCATCATTTTTCCTCAAAATCCTGTTGTTTTTTTCTCCTAAGTTTCGCATTTTGTGAACATATCGACGTTAATTAGTATATATGGTCTAGTAGTAAATCGTACATTGTTAAGTGTTCTGAAATTTAGAAGTAATTAGTAATAAAAATCGGTGTTTGACAAAGTCTGAGCATACAACGGTACTTGAAGAAATGCTAGATCAGAAACACCACTTGACAAAGCAATAGATTTATCGCATATAGATGGTGTGTATGGCAACACATTGTAGCACTGATATGTATTTAAATCTACATTGTATCCTGTAAGCTGCCGCAAGGGGGCATATTATAAGTGATGCCGAAAAAATAGGAAATCAAGCTTCAGGAAGGAAATATGGTGTCTAAATCTAGCAGTGACGAAAACTAAAAATGAGAAGTCACGATATGAAAATTCATTAGTGATTTATTATCCTATTTCCGCAAAAGTCTTTGTCTTTTCAAACTCATAAGCGGAATTTGTTTCGGTATCACGTATCTGTAGCAACATTTTTACGCAATAGATAGCTCCTTTTGTGTACACATTAAAGCTAAATAACAAAGACACAACAGAATTATATCATAGTGAATCGTATGTATGTAGTGAATTCTTCGTTCCTGAATCTTTGCCTAATCATGATGTAGTCTAGTTGGTACCTTCCAGTATCCCCCGGCATTTTCCACGCGTACTTACGCCTTGGGTGGTGTTTAAACCACGTGTTTGTAGTCACTAAATTATTCCTCCTACAGAACTCCACTGCTTTCTAACCCGGTCATTCCTTACACCCAGACCATACTCCCCTACTTCACTTCCGTCCCTTCCTTCCCCTACTACAGCATTCCAATCTCCCATAACTATTAGGTTCTTCCTGCTCTTTTCTTTCCCGATTAATTCTTCTAACTGTTCATATACTTCGTCTACTTCCTCTTCTCTATGTCCCCCTGTCGGCATGTAGACCTGTACTACGACGACATTTTCCAGCTTAGCTTTGATTTCGATAGCTAGTATTCTATCGCTTACCTATTCCACATTCAATACCCTTTTTCCTAATGTTGCATTCAATGCAACTGCTACTCCCTGCTGGCTCTCTTCCCCTCCACTGTATGTAACCCTGTACTTTTCACTCCAGAAGTCCCCCTGTTCTCTCCATCTTACTTCGCTTAATCCCAACAAATCGATCTCTCCCCTCTCCATTTCACCCTTAATGTTTTCTAGTTTTCCTACCCTAAACATTGTCCTAACGTTCCATGTCCCGATCCTTAGCATTGTAGCTCTTTTCTCTGGTTTATTCTTCGCCGCTGCTGCTGCTGTCTTTCTTTTAGGATTTTGTGAGATGACGACCGCAGAGTCCTTGCTTACCCTGCTGCCAGGCACGACACCTATTCCACTAATTTGGTCCCGGGCCCCGTAGTTGCCAGGATTCAGTTCTGTATTGTGCAAGTCCATTGTGTTCTTGGGAGAGTTTAATTGAGGTGGTTTTCTGTTACCTGCCTCAATAGTGATTGTAACGTGACACCATCACTTGATAGGCCGCCCCACTGGGGTCAGACGCCTTCTCACAGCCGCCTCACTGAGGAACAGACGCTGCGAGTACAGTATGTGGACTACCTTTCGTTAGGCTCCTACCCTTCGACCTATCTGGCATGGGTGACCCTAACAGGAGCAAAATTAGTTGCTCCCGCAAGTGCAGCTCTAGGGGTTACGGGAACACGCAAGCCCCAATTCCACCACGACAAGGCGTAGTCCATGGATAGCATAGTTGTTAAAAATGAGGACTAGTGTACTGCCGGTTGTGAATTCAATCCATAACACTGCCTAGGAATACAGGCCATGCTGTATTCCTAGGGTAATGCAAGTAGGAAGTTAAAAAAAAGTAGATTATCAGAAATTTCATCTCAATTTATAAGTCAAAAAATAATAAAATTTGGCGTTAGTGGAATGGTTAGAAAAATTTTTTATTACAGAATTAAATCGTGGAATCATTACGTTAACATTACCATGTATTTTTGAGTGACACATTTCTAAATCTAGTTTAAGCGATAGAAGTAATAAAAAGACAGTATCCACACACAAAGGTTGGAAATGAAGAATGATAAAGTTTAATTCAATGGCTGAAAGAAAAATTATAAACAGCGATAAGAATCGAATTTCATTACCTGCAGTCCACTACCCCACTCTGCTATTGTCGGCTTACCTGAGTTGGAGAATGCAGGCTCCCCACATGTCATTCTACTTTTTTTCTTGCAAACCCAATGGAGAAAAAAATCATGAGACATTTTTTAAATGTTGCTTCTAGTAGCATGAAAAAAGGCTAATCTCATTTCAAGATCAGAGTTACACAACCTCTCCTTAGGAGTATAAAATTCTCAAATTTCATTTTAAAAGTTATTATTGATAAGAGATTGCAAAATTACTAGTTTAGCAGCTTGAAATATTCTATAATAATTTTTTCGTCTTAAAAATGGAATCCCCAGATATGTTATAAATGGGATCTCTTGGCCGCATTAAATTTTTTTTTGTTTCTAAAAAGGAATTTAAAAGCGTTCAAGGAATTGATTAATAATAGGAAAATAATTCCTTTATCAATGAAAATGAACTTATAATGTTTCTTTTAACTGCACTCTAAAGAATAGTTGTACAGGGTTTCAAAAACGTATTGCTTGATGAGTATGTGAAAAGGAAAGTGATCTTTATATTAGAAGTAATAAGATATAGTTATTGCATCCGTAAATCTTGATCCAGGAAAATATTATCCACATGGATGATAGGAAGTTGATTTTTTCTACAATAAATTTACTTGTTTTTTGGTGATTCTAATGTTGCTGTATTTACATACTTATTAAAAATCTAGGATTAGAAAAGGAATGAAATTCAGAATCAAGTATCTGAAACTAAGGATCCGAAACCCAGGCAAGGATCCGGATCCGGATTGACAAAAAACCTGGATCCATCCATCTCTAGAAGAAACCAAAACTCTTATTAAGATGCGTGGATGACACTTTTATCCTTTGGCTCCACAGACGAAAGGAACTAAGTTCCAAGATTGTTTTAACAAACAGAACGAATCCATCAAGTTACCATGGAGATAGAAGAAAACAAGCATCTACCCTTCTTGGATGTGTTGGTGGAAAGAAAGAACAGCGGCAAATTAGGCCATGCAGTTTTCCGAAATAAGAGTCATAGCGACTGGTATCTGCATGTGTGTTCAGACCACTACCCCCAGCAGAAGACATTCATAATCAGGAACTTCTTCCACCGAGCTTTATCAATCTCCAGTAGAGACTCAGAGACTCAGAAGCAATGCCTTCTTAGAGCATTTCAAGAAAATGTCTTTCATTGAGAGAAGATCTACAAGATTGCTCGTCAAGAAGAATGAAAACTTAACATGCCCCCCCCTTAAAAAGATTGTCTACATACCAACAGAAGACAGAGAAAAACCTGCTGCCTTTGCCATGATCCCTTACATGGTAGGGACAGCAGAAAAGATAGCCAGGACTCTTGCCAAACACAATGTAATTACTAGGTTCAGCTGTGTGCCAAGACAGCAGACCTTCTCAGCAAAACAAAGGACCGAATACCAGTGGATACCCAGAGTGGAGTATATGAGGTGAAGTGCAGCTGCGGAAGATCCTACATTAGGAACATAATAAAGCGAGAAAGAATGGACACTATGTGCTTCCGCCAACACTGAATTTACCTGGTCTGGTCCAACTCACGACAAACTTCGAAGAGGTGAAAGTAATCATGAAAGAAGACCACTATTTTCCAGGACTTATCTGAGAAGTGATTGAAATCCACAAGAAACCAATGAATTTCAAGAAAGAGGATGACTATACACTTTCCAGCACTTGGGAACGTGTACTCATTAAGAATACTCTACTGATTAGTCAGACCGCATCCCGCTTGACCGAAAAATCTATTGACCAATGAGAATGCACTGGGTTGAACAAAGGTACATAAGATGGACAAAAATGAAGCATTGAACACTCTTGACCTGGAGATGCCGACTGCAATGCCAGTAAAACCGTTGTTCAAGAAAGATGGATCTACACGGTAGAAATCCCAGAAGACTAGCATCTTCAACAAAGACACATCACGAAAGCCTACATAAGGAATTCATTTAGTTTCCATTGACAAAGTGGCATAAATATATATGCAAGAGATTTTAACTTACAGTGGTCAAATCCCTGCTCTGCATATTCTTCTTTACCTTTTTCAGGGACACCTTACCCTACTTCCTGTTCTCCTTATATTTAGCACAAGATCTGTCCACTACTTTGTAACATACCCTTCTAAGGTCATAGTTTTCTTTTAGTGTTTGAATTCAGTTGAAAAAGTTAGCGGGGTGAATAACAATTTTTTTTTCTCCTGGCCTCTGGTCTTTTCATCCATCTGCCCAAAGTTGAGCATGTTTTTGTAAGGCCTATCATTTGCTTAAGATTGGCATAGTTTGTGCTGAGAACATGTCTGATATTTGTATTTTTGTGCTTGAGTTTGAATTTTTTTTTTGTAAAATTGATTTGAAAACTGGTGTGTGCATATGAAAATACTAAAAATTCTTGAAAGTGGTGGTGATGAAGCAAATGTGTATTTAAGAAACATGATGATGATTTGTCAAGCAGTATAAATTACAGGTCTGAATATTTCTATTATTCTGAAGGAATCAATGATAAAACTTGCGCATGAATGGGTGATAGTGCCATGTATTGAAGGGTATTATTTTTCAAAACATCTGCTGGTAGTTAATGCTCACAGTGAATGTGGTCAGGAAAATTTCAGATATGTATATGATATTTTTTTCCATTTCCTGAGCACTAATTATATTTTAGTATTTTGTCTTACACCAATCCAAAAATTTGTGTTTGTGCAGCATAGTTTTCAGTGGAGATGGTTGAATACTCTCCATGAATACTTGAATACAGAAAAGTGTTTGATATTCGAGATCTTGAATAATATTACTGAAGGAAGAAATTTGAATAGCTTGAATATCGTGACATACACTATCCCATAACAGCCACATCTACGTGCGTACAGAGCTATTCTTGGTGCATTGATGAAGTACATCATATTCACAGTGAGGGGACTCCATTATCTTTCGTTTCTGCTTGTTTTAGTATATTTTTGATTTTTTCTGTTAACCCCCCCAGCAGGTGCACCTGGGAGTTGACACTAGTGGGTTTGTGCCGCATCCATTGCAGCATAACTGATGCAGTCAATTTGACCTGAATATAATATTTTTTGATATTAGAGGAACCTGTTTTCAAATAAGGAATTGAGGTGTCAATGAAAATAATAACATTATAACTTCAACTCGATAGACAATGTCTGGCGACAACAGGACCAGACGTGGGTGGGCTCCCACTGCCCTGAACACACTAACACCTGACACCCGTTAATTTTGAATGCTCAAACAAAACATGATGAGATGTGAAGCACACAATACTGCTGTATTGTGCACAAATAGGATGTAATACACTTAGCTAGACTTACAGTAATTTCACCTTAGTGGTCTTTTTGATAATCAGAAAATACTAAGGATGCATTGGAGTGTGCTTATGTGCTCACTGAAGGATTAACACATTGAGTGCATACGAAACATTGACGTACCTTCCCAGTCTCTGGTTTCTATTTATCTGATTTTTAAACTTGTATAGTGTCACTCATGTGAGACACATGCCAGTCACTTACACCTACTTTGTCACTCATGATTGACACCCGAACTCAATGTGTTAAAGAATAAATGTCTACTAAATTCTATGATACTACTATTACAAGGCAAGCTCATAATTGTGTATAAACAGTCCAGTCTGTGCTAGACATCAAGTTAAGGTGAAGAAAGTTTGTTCAAACGTAAGTTTTTCATGGTTTTGATATGCTAAATTTGGCATCAGTACGACACTTAATGTGTTATACATATGTGGTGAAAATACCTCAGTTTTGAGAAATTGAACAAAACTGAATGGAATTCCTCTGAAACTGATGTATTTCCGCCATGTATAATACAGCAAAGTTATCCACAATGCAAAATTAATGAAAGTTGGTAAACATCTTTGGCAGATGCCGCACGATATAAGCTTCATTAAGAATGAAGAAAAGCTTTTTAAGTTACATATTTTCATTATTAATTTATAAGAAGTGATAAAATGTCTTTTCTTCCAAATCTGGAGTACTTTAGCAAATAGCTTTTGAAAGAGCTCTTGTTGGGCAGTCTACTCTTCGATTATAGTAATTACTACTTATGAGCCATTATCTCTAAGATGTATCTTATAGAATATTCATTTCTATATTTATTTATGTAAATCAAAAATTTTTTGTCACATCAGGTAAACTTATGCTAGTTTTTATTTTAAAAAAATGTTTATAGTCCTTAAAATCCAATGACTTTGCATGCTTGCTATTCTGTTGGCTGCTATCGTATTAAATTTAAATTTAAACAAAATAAAGCCAATGATTCTTTCAAAAGTTCTATAAACCAATATTTATTTTTATCAAGAATGTATAAGTTGTTATGAAATCTGTAAAGCCCTACGAACTTTGAAACAGGTGTCTCAACTTAAACTTGAGTGGAACTATTGCAGCTGAAAGGTAGTCTTCATTAAGAGGATACTGAAGTAGAGATATAACAGTTACCAGTTATGCCTAACTGCGTTAAAAGTGGTTTCATCTGTTGGAAGATATAGCTTCCTAAACTTAGGTGACTCAACACATTTTACAGAGTGTAGCTCCTTACTAAAGTATGCATCATTTACGTGCAGCATATTAATCTTTTAATGGTGATACCATGCTTCAGTTAAGTCTTGCAATTATTCAATTACATGTTTGAAATTTTAAAATCAGTGTAAAACATTTAATTTAATACAGTTGTTGCTAAAAGGACAATGAATAAATTATCAGAACAATTTTGTATACATAAATTGCAATTCTATTATTTGAGGTATTCAAATATTCGACTAATGATTTATATTTGAATTCAAGAAATCTGCTATTCATCCCATTTTACTTTTTTAAGTATCTGTGAAATGATATGGAAAAGCTGCCAGCTGAAGTAAAGGCTTTTTTTTTTTTTTTTTTGCTAATAATGGTTGCTGGGTTGCAAAATGTGGTCAGCAATATGTTTTGACCTACATAGTAAAATTAGATGGCTTGGGGACTAAATATTATAGAATTGCAATAGAGTAAATAGGTTTAAGTTTTAGCTATGATTGCTATGATTGCCATGATGCTATGATGCTCTTGGATAGCATTTACAGCAGAAATGAAATTAGGAAAGTGCTTAAATTTTACCTTCTGAGGAACATCTTCAGTGCATTTATGAATGACTGCATCAGAAATTATATGAGTGAATTCTTCACAGCAAATGCGTAGAAACATTTATGCTTAACAAGCCCATTACATAGAGGTATACAGTCAAGCCCGTTTATAATGAAGTTGAAGGGGCTGAATATTTACTTCATAATAACCGAACTTCATTATATGTGGACCAGTTTTTCCCAGCCTCTCATTGACAGGGAATAGCATTCACTTCATCATAACCGGGACTGTGTTATAAACGGGTTTGATGTAATTGGGCTTGACCTTAATGGATTAATAATTGGAGCTATTGAGTTAAATATTTGATTTCCTCTTTTCTTTCTTTCTCTCCTATTTTCATGCACTCAGGCATTATTGCAAAGGGCAGTGCGTTGCAATAGCTGGGTCTGGCTTGGAGGAGAACCGGAACAATTCCTACCCTCATGCTGCTGGTTTTGCACAACCTTCTGGAATAGCATCATCTCCTGAGTGCATTTTTGTAGCAGACAGTGAAAGCTCTTCCATACGTCGTGTTTGGTTGTCAGATGGCAGAGTCACTGCGGTTGTTGGGGGAAATGTAGACCCTCAGGTGAGCATTAAAACATAAATTACGAGTTACTTTTACAATTTACCTTTCGAGTGACATACTTTTTGAGTTACTAGTCATGTTTGCCCACACCACCTATATAGTAAATAAGTTGTGTTCTACCTGGAGGTTGGTCTGGTTGGTGAGGGTAGAGCTCACCAAATACTGGCAAAGCTAAATGGTGAGTGAAATTCATACATCAGGGTAACAGCATTGAAGAAATTCCAGTTCCTTTCCCTATACCGCTCATGTATTTGTTGTAATTGCTTGTAAGGCCCGGTTGTGGTACGTATCCTTTTGATCTTTTTTCCTTCCATCTCAGTAGTTGAACATTAGGTTCTGAAGTATCAAAAAATTATAATAATAATGATTATACATTTTATATATTTTCTGTGGCAAAGCCACCTTAGAAAAACAATACAAATTAAACTTGTACACCAGTCTGCATTTAACAAGACAATAAGCGATTACATAAAGAATTATACATAAAAGTGAAAATGTTCACTATGACCACCTCCCAGTTTTAGACAGAATTGTGCTGTAAATCTTTATTGAAATTGGCTAAGTCTCTGTAGAGATTTAAAAAAATCAAGTGTTTGCAGTCGTCTGTGTAAATTTAATTAAATAAATGCTGTAAGGAAATGCCTAGTTTCACTTCATCGTGTAAAATGAACTTTGCCTAAGCAGACTTCAGTTTTAATTCATGAGAAATGTTCTTTAAGAAGGCAAATGCAATGAAACTCAGTCATATAACACCATTGAGATGATTACTGTCAGATTTATAAAATTGCATGACAAATTGCAAACAGACATGCATTATTAAACTATGTTAAACTCAATACGGACTGCAAGAAAAATGAAGTGTCATATCCAAATAGCAATCAATCATTCGATATAGAAGTCGTTGAGTTATAAATTGCAATACCCTATTACTTACCTCACTGCTGCGAAATATGCCGAGCACCCAAAGAAAATTTAGTTTTTATCAGGATGAGCTTGAAATTAACATGAACACCTTTTAAAACAAGTACAATTTTATTTCAGTTACTTTTCGGTAAAATAGGACAATAAAGTAGTTTGCATTGACCACCCTCTCATTTCCATAATTATAGCTATTTCAACCTTTCGAAAAGAAGTGATAACTTCCTGGCACCCTCCCGAACATAAAATATATTTCTCTATAGTGTCCAGTGCTGCACTCACCGAGACGGAGTTGGGACACTCCATCTCTTCCTCTTCCTCCACAGCAGAAGAGGAAGGCACTTCATCCTCTGACACACAGTCTTCATTGGAAACTGTTTCTAGGTTATTGTCCACTTCAACGTACTCATCAAATGATGTTTTAAATCCTATCGTCTCCTGCAAACCTGCCCAGAACTTGCATGCACCCTGTGCCACATGGTCGCCAACAGTAAGAAATTTAAATCCGGCCCTACAAAAACAATTGGAAATTGTAAGTGGCCTAACATTTTTCCAGGCCTCACACAGGCACTGCATTGCCTGAAGCAAATTCCATTTCAGGAGCTTTGTGTTCATGCAACTCTCCACCCTGCGCACAAGAAACTCCACCATCATCCTGCAATACTGCCTCTTAGCCACAGAAATCACACCTCGGTCAAGAGGCTGTAGCCTGCTAGTGCAGTTAGGAGGAAAGAAGATAACTTTCACATTTCTAAGGACTAATCCTGTGTGCACATTGTTTGCAGAGCACTTGTCGAGGAAAATCACAATTTTTGTATTTTTCCCTCCCATGCGGGCGTCCATTCCCGCTAACCACTGCCAGAAGAGAGAGGTAGTCATCCACGCTTTCTTGCTGTTTGCATAGGGGCAAGGCATATGCTTCACATTCTTGAAACACCGCGGTTTGGCATATTTACCCACTACCAAGGGGGACAACTTCTCGGAGCCATCACAGTTGGCACAATATAGCACCGTAAAGTGCTCCTTACTCATCTTCCCCCCATGGCTGGCCTCTCCTTTCACATTTAATGTCCGGTCTGGCATCAGATTATAGAAAAAACCGCCTTCGTCAGCATTAAAAATGTCTTTTGGACTGTAGCCCTCCCCAATCAAAAATGGTAGCTTCTCTGTCCAGCTCTCCACCACATCAGGATTAACCGCAGCCTCCTCCCCCGAGATTTTTAATGTTGTGAGATTCCAGCGTTTTTTGAACTTTTGGAGCCATCCGTTGTAAGCCGCAAAGTTCTCCAGTCCTAACTTCAGGGCTTCCGTTCTTGCCTGCTCCTGAAGGATAGGACCTGAAATGGGTATCAACACTTCCCATGAACGAGAGAGCCAGTTGAATACGGCCTGATCTAGGTCCTCATTACCGTAAGTGTGTATCCTTTTTCTGTCGGGTGGAACTTTCACTGCCATGTTCATATTCCGGCTGTAAGCCATACTGACTACAGCAAACTTCTTTGCCTTTGAAGAATATGCACTATGTTTGCAAAAATAACTATGCATTGTTCCTAGTAAAGAAATGACAAAAAAATTATAGAATGAATGTAAAAAATTTCAAGTTTGAGCATAAATAATGCCTTTCAGTAATTTTACCATGAGTTTTAGAGTTCATATATAAGTCACTTATGGGCTGGATAAATGAAAAGCAATTTTCCCCTTGGATTGTAGCACATGTATTGATGACTAGTTTCGACTGTCGACTAGCTGTCAAAACTAGTCCAAGTGGAAAATTGCTTTTCAATTATCCAATAATGGAACAGTTCCACCATATCGACCGTGAGACATTGCTTTATATGTAAGTCACGCTACTGTCATTCTTAAGGTTTCACGTCATCAACTGATCGTAAACAATTCAATAATTTTATGATTCAACTTGATTTATTTGTCATGTGGTGTAGCGTTTATAAATACCAACTGTAATGAGCCTTAAACATTCAACTCGATTCCTAGAAAAAGGATCGAAAATTTTCATCGTAGGATCTGGGGAGTCCACGAAAAAATCCAATTTCTTCAGGCGTGAAAACCAGGAGGGAAACTGTGTATATTCAAGTGTACATAGTACTTATTTCATAATTTGATGCATATCAAAAAGTTATCAAATAATTTCAAGTCTTGTTTTCTTCCCTCTTCGAATCATTATCTCCTCAAAGCCAAGTGAAAGCCAAACCAGTCTGGCTGCCAGTTTAGAATTTTATATGTTATAATAGCAAGATTTCCATTGAGGAAAATTCATCTTGACCAGGATGTTTTTCATGGTTAGTTGGGGATCCTTGAATTTATTTTTATACATTTAGTATTCTTATTTAAAGAATTTTAGTCCTGAAATTCCAAGAATGGTTGGTCAGTCACTAGTCCTCAATCCTTAGATTGGTTTTACACAGCATTCCACTTGATACTTCTATGGACCTTCTCTTCATATTTCTATAATTCTCATCTTTCACCACTTGATCCACATATATCATGCAAAGCCTTCCTATATGCCATTCTCTGTATTCATTTACCCATTGGTAACTCTCCTCATTTAAGATTTTCATCATGCTGTCTTTTCGCCCCTTCTTAGAACCTATTCATTTGTTACTCAGTACATATGTATATATAATCTATCATCATTATTCTTCTGTAACATTACATTAACAAATGCTTCCAATCTGGACCTTTCTGGAGCTTTTGCTGTCTATACCTATAAAGGCACACGCTCAATATGTGAAGTGTTTTCATACTTCCTGAATGTATTTTCATCTGAAAGTAGATTCTTCTTTTGGGAGGATGCCCACTTTGCTGGGGCTGTTCTTCTGATTAATTATAAGACTTGTGAATAGTTTGAGGGTCGTGGTGGTCTACCGAGTTAAGTGCTGTGCTATGGACTGGAGGGTTCTGGGTTAAAATCCTTGGCAGAATCCTTTCTAGACACCCCTACCTTAACACTTTGCTGTGATTTTCTGATTGTTAGAGCTAATGGGAAATCACAGGAGGCTCAGGGAAGGGGACTGGCCTACCCTGAATGTGTGAATTTAACAACTCAGTGTCATAGTATAGGGTGAGCCTACCCTCACACATCAAACCAACCTTTGGGTTGAACAGAGTGAGTGTGAGTCCATTACTGCTCACTGACTCCCTCATATCTATCTTAAAAGCTTTGTGACATATGGGAGCAGACTCAGTAGTATCAAGTGTAAAAACTAGGCATATCTGTATTTCTATTGTGGTGATAATTCCTGTTTATACTTGAGAGCATTTAAGAATTGCAGTGTGCTAACTTTTTCCAGATGTTGTTTACCTTTGGGGACGTTGATGGCAAAGGCAGATCAGTCCGTTTGCAGCATCCTTTGGGAGTGGCGTTCTACCAAGGAAATCTCTATGTGGCTGACTCATATAATCATAAAATAAAAGTTGTTAATGTGGCTCCTGATGGTGGAGTAATAGAAGTCTCCACTAAATCATTATTGGGAGCACCCAAAGAAGAGTGTGCTACCATAATGGGCACTGGTCACCCAGGGGAGCTTTGTGGTGATTTGAACTTGGCTCAGGTAAATATGTAATAATGCTTTATTTGAAATTTATTCTTAATCATTATTTTGCATACATGGAAATGAGTATCTTTTCTACTCTTGACTTACTTCACAGTCACATTGAGGGTGTCATCATATACCATTAGAACAATTTATAAAATTGTAGTATAAATTATGTACTAATTGTTGAATACTGTTTGGCGTATGGACATATTTCTTGCTTCCTATAAGGAATATCTTCTCCATATATGGAACAGGTCACAAAGTATCCATCCATTTAAACCTTATTACATTAAATTCAAATCCCAATTAGCCTACCACATTGGTCTAACATTACCACATTGGCCAAATATCGGACCAATTGGAAAATGGAATTGCATTAAAATCAATATTAAAAATACAAATAATGTTAATAGTAATAATATAATAATTTTATTTCTTCTGTACCTATTTTTATACAGTTATTATTGCCGTTCTGGGAAGTGAGTTAGCCTATAAGGCAATAAGCCTGTGACTAGGCTAACTTCAGAATAAGCAACTGGAAAAGAACAACATAGAACCAATTGATTCATTACATAATCAAAACGAGAAAAAGGATTGTATTGTTTAAAAAGATAAGAAAAAAAATTGATACCATAGGAGCCAGAAATTCAGACCAAAATACAACATAAGATTACAACAAATATGACTTACAGCATAAATCACACACCCTTTACAATAACATTTCAATGTTATCAATAGTTAATATCCATTTATGAATCAATTTTCAATATTTATTAAAACAAGTAGTTTCTTTGATCATATTAGGCGGGATGTTATACAATTTTGGTCCCATATACACAAAACTCCTTTTATACAGCGTTAAATTCGGTTTAGGCATAGGAACCCTGAAACCCCTTCGATTATTAAGCATCTTATTACTCCCAAATAATTTTGGACTATATTCACTTCGCAGATAAAACATTTTTAACACTTTGAAGCGGTACATATATCTCAGCGGGAGTATGTTTAGCTCAATAAACAAAGGACGGGAGTGCTCATAGCATTTTTTAAGTGATATAAGTCTTACTATTCTTTTCTGCTTGAAATAGGCTGTCTTGATAGAACTAAAATAAGCTCCGCCCCAACAAGTAAGCCCATATCCAACTTGGAATGTACCAAAGCATAGTAAATCATTTTTCGGACAGAAAGAGGACATTTATTATGAAGGAAATAAAAATTTCGGAGACTGCGTTTTAACGTGGCATTTACGTTTGAAATTTGCATATTCCATTTCAAGCGATAGTCTAAAGTTACTCCCAGATATTTCACTTCTTTTGCCATTTTAATGACAGGGCAGTTACAAGGTTGCATAGAGCAGTCTAAGGAATGATACAGTAAATTGACATCAAGTTTATAATAGTCACAAATGTCGTAACATGTAATGTCATAAAAATGTCGTAATTGTGTTTTTCTTTCATTTAATTTCAAGCCTATGTAATAAAACCAGTGTCGAATGCCACCTACAGGAACACTAGAAGGCCATATAGAATCAGCATCAGCATCTCTCCACCTTTGCCAAGCATTTCTGGACAGGATTGGTGCATAAAATCAATTGATGAGGCCAAATGAATCACAAAAGAAAGTTTCTACTTCCAATGTGTCATCAAGGAAACAATAGAAATCATTAAAAATTCAGAAAATGTCAGTAGGGATGACAGTTCCATGCTTTTCAGCAGGGTTGGGTCAGTAGAATATTCTGTGTAGAAAATGCGTATTCTACGTGTATATTCTACCGTAGAATATGTAATGTAGAATATTGCTAATAGTTACATTTTCTACGTGTAGAAAATTAATTTTACATATACTGCTAAAGAAGTGATTATGATTATTGTAAAATTTTATTTTAACATTATACCAACAAATTTTAATAATTAAACCTATATTTAGTGCAGTTTCAACTTAAATAGCCTATTACAAGCCTACCATTGCTAGGCCTGCCAGGAAATCAATAATTATCCAAGACTGAACTGTCTAAATGCTAAATTATCCACGAGTCAAAGCAATATTTTCTAGATTGATTGGTGTAGGCCTGAGTCATTTGTAACCACTTCATATCATTTTTAAAATTTTCTATGGCAAGTACTTGCATTTAGTTATATATGCAGTAGGCTAGATTAAGGATTATATTAACTTGTATTTTAATTGAAGTGACATTATGTCCATTGCCACTAAGTGAAACATTATAGGAAGTATATTATTGCACCTCTATCAAGGTCAAGAGAAAGTTATCATCAAAAAACAACTTAAGAGCTCTATGTTTACTTGTTGTTCCAGGGCTTACTGCTCTCTTTATTGCTTGTCATTTCTCTTTCAGACAGAGGGAATAGCTCTATTGTTTTAAAACGACAATTATGATGTATTTTTGGAAGTTCTATGGAATGATTACAACATGGCACAGTTAGAAAATATCAAGAATAAGACTACAATAAAGCCACATGGAGAAAAGAGTAGTCTCTAAGTTATAAGATTAAAAACAATAAAACTATAATTTTTGGTTGCGTTAAGTCTCATCTTTGACAAGTTGGCATTTATTATTTTTTTATAGTATAAAATTTGGAATGTTGTATAGGAGAGTGTAGGCCTACTTAGTTTTTAATGCCTATCTTGAGTAATGTGGGATAGATAGATATTCAGCTGGAAACACTAGGGCCATGCATATATATGTTCCTTGAGTAGGCTTAAATGTTTTCATTTCTAATTGTATGAACATAAATGATTGACACTCACCCCCTTTAGAGGTGTAGGCCTACCTATCTAAAATCTCATCTAAATTCACAAAGTAAAAGATGTTTTTGAGCATATTGTTAAATACCAGCTACTGTTAGTAGAATAATAATGAAAAATACTGGTAAGTAGGGATAAGATATACTCCCATAATCAATTAAAAGAATTTACTGTTTATTAATGTTTTTATTTTCCAGTGGCTAATATTTATCAGATTTGACATCTTTGAGTTTAAGTGTATTGTAGAGATGTAGTAACCTTTTAGATCTTTCAAATGTAAGCCTGTTCCTAAATGGGCAGTGTAAGAATGACCAATTACTAAACACTCTTTCAAGTTGTGCAGAAGATGCAGGGACATTAAGTAATTTATTTGCAAGATTGCATAAACCTGGATGCTTGCATTTAGCAAGCTCCCAAAAGATTGATGGACTTTTGATGCCCTGATTTCTCAGCACACGAAAAACATTGTCTTTGCTATCTCTGATGAATTTCGCTAGGTCTTCCAACCCATCTCCATCGCCCGGGACCCTCCGGTCAGTAGCTCAGGACTGTACCCACTAGGCCACCACAACACCTTATCCATGTAATACTGTACTTTATTTTTTAATTGTAATTTTCTACATTTTATTAAACGTAAAACATTATTTTATGGACACAAAAATAATCAACATAATATTCTACATAATCTACATTATCTACTCTATTTTCTACGTGTATGTAGAAAAATAATATTCTACGCGTAATGAACCAACCCTGCTTTTCAGGACCTGTAATTGTGCTCAGCAAGAAAAATAATGCGGGCGTTTACTCGGAACCGAAATCGTAATTTTGTACACGAAATTGTTAGATGGAAACGAAAAATGAATTTTAGTGAAAAAATTAATCTTCTAACTACAACCATTCACTCATAAATCAAAAATTTAAATAAGCAAAAGGTGACGCCCACCAAATATGCTGCTGTGATAACATTGACGTCATTTTCCTGCCATCCTTGACTGCTTTCAGGGGAGGGGAAGGGAGTGAAGGGGGATTCTTGGAAGGTCTGCTCCCACAGATGCTGGAGCAATGGTTCCCATTGGCCAAGTGGCTGTGTCCCCCCCATTGCAATAATGGAGAGTAGCTTTGCAGGCTCAGTTGTGATTCGACGAAGCTGATATACATCAGAGGTTGCACCACGCCCACTTTTCCAAACGGGTTAAAAAGATCAGTTTTTCGCTGCTTTATAACTCGGGAAATAATGGTTGGATCAAAAAATGGAAAAATACGGGTCTTTTTATTTTACAAACTAGATCAGATTCGACAATAAAAAAATATGGTAAACAACCCCATTGGACCAATCAGTGTACATCACACTGACGGATGAATGTATAAGTCAGTTGGAAAAGGAGCATGGTCTCTTCACTGACATGAAGACACCTCTGCAATACAGGTGAAACTATTGTCTAGAAACATGGAAAAAAATAGTAGGACACTTAGAAGATCAGCATCTTCAAGCTGCCAGCACTATGAAAGGTTACATATGGATTTCTGTGCATCACTTGTTCAAAGATATTGGACAGAATGGGAATGGGTGTATGTTCATATCATGCATGTCACAAATTATAAAAATGTCATTCATGTCAATGCTCAAGGGCTAGTGGTTCAAATATTGTGGCAGTTGTAGTATGGAAGTGTGGGCTAGAGCAACATAAGCTTAATGAAAGTGGATGATTTTTATTTAATTGTTTGGAAACTAATTATGTCCTTAGAAGTATAATTCCAAGATTTAATCAATTGTTTCCAATTTCCTCTTGCTGTTTCTTTTAGCTCAATGAGCCAGGAGGCCTCTGTGGGACAGATGAGGCTAATGTTATTTATGTTGCTGATACAAACAATCATTGCATTAAAAAAGTAAATTTTGCCCAGAATATAGTAAGGAAAGTAAGTGCAAATGTTTTCTATCTCTTAATCTATCTTATGATATGGCAATTTTTTTTCTTAAAAAGGAGAAATGTAATACTATATGCTGTTATATTTTTTAAAATGTGTTGCTATGTAGTACATAGTAAGATGTAATGAACTTTGCATACTGATGGTTAATTTTTTGTCTTTTACAAATTCATTGCATTTTTTCTAGGTGATAATAGCATCTACAGTAACTGATTCTGCCCCAAAAGAAAATTTTGATTCTGAGGTTAGAGAAATCATAAATTTTAATCCAAATGGAGGTATCTTGACCATCTTGCCAAAACTTAAGCTTGGTGAAGGCATGAGTTTCACAGAAGGAGCCCCGGTGAGGATGGATGTAATTTATCCCAAAACTGAAACAGGTTAGTAAATTTCACTGTACATTCTGCCTGGATGGACTGGATTCACTGGTTGGAAAACCAAGCTGTAATGATTTAGCATTGAGTATGATTGCACTATTAATTAATTTACCTCTATAAATGGTCCTGAGCTATCATGAACTTTGAAAATGGTGCTGAATTCACAGTGCGGTATTCAAGTAGCTCAGTAAGTATTCATGACCATTCTTATAGCTACAGATGATGAATGAATCTACTTTTGAAATTTTATTTTATTGAATCTTATTGCGCATTCAGTGTATGGTGTTTATAAAATCATTAGTGATACTGGAAAAAGGAGTGGGCAAGGGTTTGGTCTTACAACAGGAGGCTACGTAACTTGACCTCCCGATTTGAATGCCGTAAATTTTAACGAATTCAAAGCTCGCGAGCTAGCCGCGAAAACTTTAACGGAGTTACCCGCTGAGATGCACAAATGCAAGATATTCCACAGAGAAAAAAATCATTCGCCTTGACCGGGACTCGAACCCGGACCCCCTGATTTCCGGCGGATATCTTGCATTCGTGCATCTCAGTGGGTAACTCCGTTAAAGTTTTTGTGGCTAGCTCGCGATTTTTGAATTTGTTGAAAAGTAAGCACTCAGTGTTTGAAGTCGGCTTTAAGCTCGTGGACGGTGGCGCCATGAGCACGACTTCGGCTGCTCTGTGACATTACATGTCTAGCAGTCCGGCACATCTAGCTCCTTTAAAGCCTCTAGCATTTCCACAGAGAAAGAGGATGCCTTGGTAGCACAACTGGTAGAGCACCTGGCCGGAAATCAGGGGGTCTGGGTTCGAGTCCCAGTCAAGGCGAATGATTTTTTTCTCTGTGAAATATCTTGCAGCCGTAAATTTTATTTGGTGCAGGAGGTAAACAGCAATGGTAATTTCATAACAGTTCTGGCCAACTTGCTATTGTTTTATAGTAAAAAATTATTCTTTAATCGTGAAATAGGCATTCTAAATAGGCATCCACAGATGCTTGGTCTGGTGGGTAGAGCATGGGATTCCCATACCAAAGGTTGCAGGTTCAAGACCCTCCAGGGTAACATTTTTTCCCCTCAGAATATATGGATTTTTTTCAAGTTTTTTAACAATTATTTTTGTTAAGAGCGTTGGACTCGATTCACATTTTTTTTCTCATACCGCCGACCTCTAAAACCATACTCTTACTGTGAAACCTCAAGTGAAACTCTCAATGATGGAGAGCTTCACTTGCCATATTATTGAGTGCTTGCTTTGTAATCCATCTATTCTTTTTCATCCCCCAATCTAACACAGTGATTCCGGTTGTTTTTGTAGATCTACATACTACCGTGCGCATTGCCGCATTGGTGTGTGGCAGGGGTTGTTTGGTTACAAGTGGTGTAATTCTGATACTTACATGCATACATGCATTCCCACAAATGCATATCTGTTACTGCTAATATTAGATTAGTGGGAGTCAAACAAATGTAGCTGTTCGTGGCAAAATATTCGGTATGCCATTGATTGTTAGCAGATTTACAGAATTCTATTGCAAAATTTTTATGTGTCACTCATTTATTTCACTGACATTTTGGGGATGCCACCATGAGGTTTTTCCATCTCTCCTCCAACTCCTTTACACCTCCCACCGATTTTGGTCCCAAGACGGTCGAAGAGTATACCTGCAGGACCTGCTCATATTTAATCCAAAATAACCACGAGATTATTTACGAGATTAGAGATTAAGGACAATACAATGATTTTGATACCAAGAAAATTTATGTGTAAAACAGAGTGATTTCACATTTTACTGCTATGCTAAGGTGTCCACATCACTAGCTCTACTAGAATTGTATAGCACATAAACAGTACTTTTTTAAAAATAATTATGTAATTTTTTAAGTTTTTTGGCAGCAAGGTATAAACTTTTTGGGTGCTAGGCACAATTCAGAACCCGCCAAAAGTATGCTTTGGCTTTTCCAGTGGCAACCTAGGAATTTGAAAAATGTGGCTTATAGTCCAAGCAGTATCGACCATGATTCATTAACCTCACCTTATCTCCCCATATCTCTCCTCTCTTCTATCAAACATTAAGATCTTAAAATTTTATTTTGTAATTAAGTCAATCCCAAACTCTAGCATGTAGTTTCTGTCAGAATTGATTTGTGGCTGTGCTTCATTGTTTACCATTAAGCTTACTTTACCCACTTATGGAATGGTGGATATGAATTTCTATTTTCTTCTTAACTCATCGTGAAACATTTGAAGCTGTGAAATTAATGATAAACTTTTTCATTTTAGATATCAAATGGCCTAGCAATAGTGGTGGCACTTTGACAAGAGGACCTGATGACGAATTTCTTCCAGTAAAAATAATTATACCTCCTGGTAATGTCAATAGAGGGGGAACAGTTAGTTTAAAACTGAAAATTTTTGTTTGTTCAAAGAATGGTACGTGCTCAGTCAAAATAGTTGTCACTAGGTTGACAGTTATGTATGCAGAAAATACCTCCAGTGAGCAATCTATTGATGCAAAGCATGCCATATTATGAAGTGTTTTATTTTTATGTTTTATTTAGTATTTGAATTGACTGTTTTTGTACTCAGAAGTATATTGAAGTTTTTAATTACCTTTTAAATGATAAAGAAAGGTTTGAAAATGTTCATGCAAGTTTATATTTATCCAAATATTTATAAATGCACTCTTGTTATAGATGGTATTGTTGAGTACCATGTGGCTGTAGCATATTTTTGTAATATCATTCATATTTAATATGGGAAATGCTTAAGCCCGTTTCGCACAATACTTGATCCAGCACAAGACCTAGTGTGCTAGCCGCTACTTGATATTGAGGACGAAATCTAGTATGATTGGAACCCTCCTGGGAGGTTTCACACGATCACCGACCTTGTGCTTGCTATGAAGCGGTTATTCCATATGATTCCATACTAATTAAAAAAATAGAAGTTCGTAAAGCGTCTGTAACATGACTTAATTGGTCGATGGCTACTGGGCTACTAGTTCCTACTAGAAATCTAGTACCGCATCAAGTATGAAATCCAGTAGCTCAGCGAGTATACTAGCTAGCATGCTTGCCAGCCAGTATACTGGGTCTGTTCATGCGATACTCGAAAGCTAGCATACTAGCGAGTATATTAGACCTTGTACTGGATCAAGTATCGTGTGAAACGGGCTTTAGTTAAATTTGAATCACTGTGAAGCATTTACATTAATGCTGCATTTGTTCGTGTAATGGTAGATTTGCTGCCACTTATTATTTTAGAACTGTTCGCCATGATGTCCTGTATACCATCTATATGAAGATGGGACAGAAGGGAGCCCTGTGACTGAGCTTTTATCTATTTCATTGGGAATAACCTAAGTAAGTGTGTGACTCGCCTTATTACCACCCCATTGCTGATGGTTGATTTCAACAAGTGTTGACTCAGCAGGAGTGACTGATGAGCTGAAAAGTAGCCCTTTAAATCCTTCATAATTGATTGTAATAATCATGGCATGCTAACAAAGCAGCTATGCAGGGATGGTGAATTGATATTTTTAAGGACATTGTCTTCCTTGTATCGGAAAAATAATCAGAAGTCGAATATCATTTTATTACCACAACTTTATGCCATTGTCATAAAAATCATATTTTTATTACTTATTATGAGAAAAAGAACTCCGGGGACTTTTTTATCCTCAAATGTCAATCTCTGCAACAGAGACACTACACCTTAATCATAGTATTAATTTTCATTAACCAGTGAGATGGCAAAAATAGTTTTCCAGTGAATGGAGTCATGCATTCAAAATGGTTGCACAAAGTGTTTCAAATGTAATAAGTGGTGCTGTTATTGCATTGTGCATCAGATTGTCTTTGAGTGGACATGTTGACATTTTTCTCGGGTGTTGGGGACTTAGTATGGATGATTTATGTGCTGTGATTTAACTTTTTAAAGTCTGCAATGGATATATGTAATGCACTTATGGATATATATATTTGAAGCAAATCTGATGTGTACCACAGAGATGAATACCTTGTAAAAGGAGACAAATTGGCCTATTTCCCATGTTTATATCATGTTGTTCCAACATTGTGAAATCAGGCTAAATCTTAACCTGTGTTGATTTTGCTGCTGTTGAATACAGTAAGTAAGTTAAGAAAAGATTAATTATTATTGTAATCTGTAATTTTTGTTTTAAATATGCAATATGTTTTTATTGATATTTTTATTAGTGCTGTGTATATTAAATTCATATGGCCAAAATAAACTGCTACGTATTGAAGATTGACATTTAGGAGTTTTAATACACATTTAAGTTAGAATGTATAAGTTTGGAATTTTTTATTCTGCCTTTCATCAGTAAAATATTTTAGTAATATATGACAATATGTATAATGACAATAACAACTATGTATCACTCCACAGAGTTTTTACTGGTACTAGTAGTTTCAACACCACAGTATCATTATTTTAATTATTCAGAATGGGCTCTCACAAGGTTACGCCTGAAAGGATTGAATTCAAATGGCAAGATATTTGCAACTCAATTTTCTATGGCTGTTTTTTTATTCCATTTCCTGTTGATTTTTGGATTGAGGACTGGGAAAATATGATTGATTCTATATTTTTTCTCTTCCTCCTTCATTGATTTGTCTAATTGTAAGTTGACAGCAGTTTTGCTAAAATTTGTGAGAACAGGATGGCATTTCGCTACAGTAGGCATCCTCAGGTTCAAGATTCCTTCTTTTAAAACAATGCAGTTTTTGTCTCCTGAGATACATCAATGAAGAGAAAGCTAATAACCCTGGGGTCTTCAGAAAATCACCCGAATATATATACAATTATTCGCACAAAAATACACTTAACACAACATTGATACATGAAAAAAGGAGACACAAAGTAGACTAGGAGACGTTTCGACGCTCATGGCGCCATTCTCGATCCGGAGAGAGTGATGTTCTCCGCAGAGAGTGAGGGGGTGGAAAGGGAAAAGGGTGAGGGGAAGAGGGGATGTTGGTGGGGAGGAATTGATGACCAATAGGGACTCAATGTTGCTGATTGAGGCCTGGATGTGCCCATGCATTAGAAACGAATATGTGGGTGGATTCTCTGGTTCTCACCTCTATGCTGCCGGCAGATTCAGGGAGGACTTCAATAATATTAACGGAAAAGCAATGGTCGAAAGGGTGACCGTGGTAAGCGGTGTGCTTCGGAATGGGATCGAGGAAAGGGGAGGACTTGGTGGAATTACGATGCCCATTCATACGGATCGACAGTGGGGTGGTGGTCTCACCAATGTAAAATGATGGACAAAAATTACAGGAGAGGCGATAGATGGTGTTGATGGAGGTGCAGGTTGCCATAATAGAAGACCGATTGATGGGACGTGTGGGACGTGTCACTCTCTCTGGATCGAGAATGGCGCCATGAGCGTCGAAACGTCTCCTAGTCTACTTTTTCAGTGTCTCCTTTTTTCATGTATCAATGTTTTGTGTTGAGTGTCTTTTTGTGCGAATTTTGTATCCACCTAGTGCGTCCTCTCTGTGAACATATATATATATGAATATAGCACACAAAAAATATAGACACAAAAACATAAAAAGCGCGACACTCAAATTTAACACACTTGAAGCTTTCGGCTGCGGAGGAGAACTGAAGTGTGTGGTGAGGATGTGAAGGAAGTTGGAGGGTAGGGAGAGGGTGTGAAGGAGGTTGGAGGGGAGGGAGTGGGGTGATGAATGAGGTGGGGTGATGAATGAGAGGGGTTGATTAATGCTGTACATTCAATCCTGGCTTTTCGAATGCATAGAGAGCCCAAATAAAAGCCATCTCACGAGTCCTGACCTATATTTTGCTAGCATGGTCCGGTAGGGATTCGAGTATTGAGAGGGAAAAGCACTTATCGAAAGGGAGGCTGTGGGAATTAGGGTGTGTAGGGATTGGAAATGATGAAAATGTGGCGGATTTTGTGGAAGATCGATGATAATTCATCCGGATTGCCAAGGGTGTAGTGCATTCGCCAACGTAAAATGCGGGACAAGAATTACAGGTCAGAAGGTACACAATATTTTTGGACTGGCAAGTAGCTTGGGAGGAGGGGAAAGAAGTGATGATGGGGTGTGGAGTTGTAGGTGCGGACCACATTAAAGGACAGATTTTACATCTGGGACGATTGCAGGAAGAAGGTCGTGGGGGAGGAGAATCAGAAGTGCGATAGAGAGGGTTCGTGGACTTGAGAATATTTTTTAAGTTCAGTGGCCGTCTGTAGGAAATGGAGGGGCAACGATTATTTTGTCATTAGATACTGTAATAGGTATATACTACAGTAGAATGCTAATCAATGAAGTGGCATCTTTTAGAGCAGGTGTAATGAATGTTGTGTACATTCATTGAGGTGAAGCTGCATATATAATGTAATACCATTGAGTGAACCCTCCCACCTTTCGATGATAAGATTCGACTGCACAAATACTGAAATAATTAAAACTTGAAAAGCATTTCCTTGGGAATAAAAGAATCTCATCTTGATGCCAAGATTCCATCCTAAAAGTGAGTTTCAGCAGGCATTACAAACACTCAAAGAATAGAGGCTGGGAATCGATGATATTCCAATAGGTCTGATCAAAGCCGATGGTGAAGATCTCCTATGGTCCATCTATGAGATGATCTGTCAGATGTGCGAGTCAGGAGAGATAATTCTGTCTCATGTAGCTAAAATATTAACTCATGTTTTACTATGGCGAGTTGAGGGTATAAATAGTTGAAGGAGTGTTATCAGATGACCAGTCTGGTTTCAGGAATGGGAGAGGTAAATGAGTTATTGTGGCATTGAGGTTGATTGTGGAAAAAAATCTCTTAGGCCCCGTTTCCACTACTGACATTTCTACGACGGTAACTCTATACCTGCGCAATGCTAGTAATGGAAACGCTCGAAAACGCCTACCATGGTAGATAGGTAACACAATATATACGGCCTTTGTTGATGTGGAGAAAGCCTTTGATAATATGGAATTGAATTGGCTGTTTGAAGAAATAAGGAAATTGGTATGAAGTTTAAACGTTACCAACTTAATTATCATTTTGTATTACATCTTAATTATTACTCTTCATTGTATATTTACAGAGAGCGATGGATGGAAACGTTGGACAGATTCAAGGGGGAATAGTAGTGCAAGGAAGAAGGATCCCATTTATTCAATTTGCTGATGATATCATGATTGTAACAGAAAGTGAAGAGCTGACACATATCCTTGGAGAAATGCAACATATTTTAAATAGCCAATACAATCTCGGGCTTTACCACAAAAGATGTATCTACTTTGGACAGAAAAAGTAGGCATTTGGGCACAATGTAGAGTCAGGGAGAAATAAATAAAGGGATGAAATGAACAAGTCATGCATTAATTTATGATCATTTCTAACCAATCACTTTGAACTGACACTTTAAATATGTAATGAAAACTTTCACCCAAAAAAAAAGTAAATTGCAAGTGGTTATCGTTTGTACCTTTATCCTCGTTCTGAATACCTCATATTTATTACCTGATGAATCAATTATATTATTATATTTACTGCGTACACTCAAAGAGCACTAAAAATCAAATGAGAGACGACACAAAGGAAAAGTTGAAAGTAAAACAAATTTGCGTCATCGAGTAACTACTATTTTTTGTTAGTTTCGTCATATTATTCATCGTATTAGTAACTGCTATTTTTAGCAATAGTAACCGCTATTTTTTCTATTAATACTTGCTTTGTGAAATCGTCAACCATTGAAATGATTATCTTTTTATTATATTTTATGGTTAAATTTAAATGAGCCGGTATGAAGTCAGGTGACAAATCTAACGCTTCTGATTGGATAAAATGAAAGAACATATTTTTCGTAAGTGAATTGTTTTTCGCACATGCCGCTGATGGCTGGTGTGTTGACATGTGAAGTGTAATCTGTATCATTTGAAACAGAACACCAATTTTATTCGAAATGCCTATCGATACGAAACGAATTCAAGGCCCAGAAAGTTCAACGCCTTATGATCTTTTCTGCGATAAAGAGGAGGGAGAAGTTCTTTCGAGCCAGAGAAATGACGGCCGAAAAAATGACCAACTGCGCGAAATTTGTAATTTGGAAATTACTTTAGGCTCTTTTTCTCGCTCGTTTACTTCAGTTCTTACACTGTCTTTACTTGCCTTACAGTCTTGAAGACCGCAGTAATTAGCCAAGCCAAAGGTTCTGCATATTTGGAAATGAACAAAACTAAAGTGATCTGTTCAGTTTTTGACCCTCGAGAAATTCCTCGTAAGTCGGAATTCAGTGTAAACGGAGAGATTTATTGTGAATTCAAGTATGCACCTTTCTCAAGTCGAAGAAGACGTGGTCATCAACAAGATGCAGAGGAGAAACAGATGAGTGTGCACTTGAAAAGAGCCCTGGAACCAGCTGTGTGCAGGGTAGGATATCCAATATGTAGCAGATGATGTAATGGTATTGCGCTGTGCGTATAGTATGTCATTACTCATTGTTTTCGGAATAACTTAATTTTCTTGCTTTTTTCAGCACGAATTTCCCAACCTTCAAGTAGATGTGTACGTTTTGGTTTTGGAAAATGATGGATCAGCCCTCGCCGCAGCAATATCATGCGCTGGTCTTGCTTTAGCTGATGCCAGTGTTCCAATGTTTGACCTCGTAGTTGGCGTATCAATGGTACTAGATAGTTACATAATTCCTGCTTTACTCAATATTTTTTTACATTATGTTGATAAATTCTCATGGATCGTTATTATTAACACACTTTTATTTTCTCTTTCCTTGATTAGCCCATAAAGAATTTCATTTTTCTTTAATCTTCTATCGTCATCTCAAGTCACTTGGAAATAATTTTATTTCATTTTCATATTTACGATAAAATTTTCCATTGGGTGGCAAATTTATGGCTGACATTTTTCATTGTATTGCTATATTCTCTTGCATATAGTCGTTAAGAAGTTCGTTTGTCGGGAGAAATTTACGAATAATTATTTCAATTCCAGTCTAATTCATAAACATCGATGAATAGAATGTGAACTTTGAACTCAAGATAGCTTAATATTGCTTCAATATTACACTTTAGGTGCAAATGTTCACTTAATTTCTCTTTCATCTCAGAAGGATTCCCTAATGCACCAACTTGGATAGTGCCAACAATGCCCACTCGTGATGAAATTCTTTTCTTTGTTGAAATATAGGTGTTACTTAAGGAATTGAAACACTCATCAATCTGTTCTTGTCTGGTGTTAATTATGAAGGTTCCTCTGAAGTTAATGCACGTGTCTCCTTGCACAAAGTAATCTGGTTGTTCAAAATACACGGCATCTTCCTACATATATTGCGGAATTGTCATCAAAATGTTCTATTAGCCAATTTTCTGTACAACTGCAACCATCGCAATTATAACAACTTTTTTTTTTACAGATTGCGGGACTACATATCACTGTAGTCTACCTCAGCAACCTGTTCAAATCCTTACGCCATTGACCTTCCTTTAATTTTTCAATGTCAGCGAGCTGATTTTATTTCAAGGGTGAAACATACCTACAATCTATCACATTTCCAACTTCTTGTCTCTTAAATACCCAAGCATCTTGATCCATTAGATACTGAATCTCTAATTAAATAGCTTTCTCCCATTCATTGGAGTACTCACGTGACAATGCTTTAGAAATATTTGTAGTAGATTTCTCACTGTGAAGGAAATTACAGCATTTCCATGGAGGCCTAGGGACTCGATCTCTAGCACATCTTGGGCCACTTTCAACATTATCCACACATACTACTTATGTTTACTTTAATATTGGATTTCTACTTCATATTTATAGGCACTCTTAGCCTTAACCTTACCGATTTCCTCCCCTGTTCCATGAGTCACTTTGTGACATTTACAACTTAAAATGAAGGGTACCAATACACTTTTTCCAACCCTTAACTTAAATGGCAGCATGTTAGTCTCCTCTTAGAAGAAAGTCTTCTTGGGTTCTACACCTGGACAGGATGTCCATATTTTCATATTTCATATTTATAATTCTGGTCAGCACAGATTAGGCATAGAATTGACTGCCAACATGGACATCCTAACCTGATGTAGAACGCAAAAGACCTTTTTTCAAATATTTACCCTGGAAAGTACTCAATCAAGACAATTAATTGAACTAAAATTGTTTACACAATACTACTAACAAGTCAATTTTTAGCTGAAAAAAGTGAGTTCAGCCAGTCAGTCAACACGGAATGAATATGTCAGAGCATAAAATATATTTAGCTATTTCTGTGGGTTGTTAATGGAAATGTTAACAGTATTTTGTGATGTCATATACATGGAGGCACAATACATGGATGTCTAAAGCATTAGGTAATAGATGTAGGCATAAAATATTTCCTATCAGTCCCTTGTAATATACCCAATGGAGAGCAAATTTGGCATACAAATGATAGAATGAATGATGGTAGAATCAAGTAATATAATTTTTCTTGGAATACTGTGTGAAAACGAATTTCGTGTACCTCTATTTCTAGAGGCACATTAAAAAAATGTAGGCAGGAGTCATTTTGAATTACTGTCATTTAAATTCTCTTATAACAATATTAATGAGGCAAATTCAGTGGTATTGGGCATAATTTTGTGGAAACTCTGCATAAAGAAATAATGAGTTGACTTCATTTTTCTACATGGTTTTATTGAACACGACCTAGGTTTTGTTGCTGAGCAAAATCATCAGGTGAAGAAGTACAAAAACAAAAGTCCATATAGGTATAGGTACAGAAGTAGGGGGAGTTAGTCTGTGGTAGGAGAGGAAGATGCCACATAATCACTGCAGTTTTGTAAGAAAAGAGGGAAGGGGGGGTCCATTGCCTCGGTCACAAAGCTGTGGCTTAACACTTTCACTGCAGGCTCCAAGCATGAAATATTTGCCGTGAGCAGCAGTAATTTTCTTTCATGAATAGATACTAATGATTTCTTTGATGCATAGACTGTTTTACCTAGAAAAACAGCCTGCACATTGACAAAGTTAATTGCAACAGAGGAGCGGGAAGTAAATTGGAAGGCCATAGCTGGAAACAAAAACTGCAGTGCATTTGAAAAATAGGAGACACAGGATGCACAGGTGCATCCTTCCCTTATGGGGCTAGATTTAGGTGGGTGCATCCTCCACAGTGAAAGTGTTAAACAGTTGGCAAGTCCAAGGAGGTGGAGACATACAGTGTCATTGACCAACAGGGCATTTTTCCCCTTGTTTTTAAGGATTTCCCATTGTTGCAGCAGGTCAATTCTGGGACCCTTAACTTCAAAATCTTAGGAGAGAAATTGCTTCTGTGATCCTTCTTCTAAAGGTGTTTGGCAGAAAGGGAAGCAGAATTATTATTAAGGAAGGATGCTTTATGTTCCTTCACCCTTTACCTTAATTTCCTCCCTGTGTGACCAATGCATGTCACTGAACCTTCATTGCATTCCACATATAAATCCCACACTTGCCCTCGTTAGTTCTGTCTTTGAAAATATCTGGGCAAGCTCTCCCTCAGACTCTGAAAATTTACTCCAGAGTTTGACTTTGCCTTCTATCAGTGTGCAACCGGAAGGTTGGCTTTTTGATTGGTGATAGTAGAGCTTACCCCGTACTAAGCCATTGACATCTGGAATTCACACATTCTGGGAAGGGGGCCAGTTCCTTTCCCTGGGCCACCTGCAGTTTCCTATGAGATTCTGACACACACAACATAGAATCACCAGGCTTTTTAGGTGGCGGTGTCCAGAAAGCTTCTGTCCAGGACCCTCCAGTCTGTAGCCCAGCACTACCCAATTACCTTTTATGATAAATCCAACATACATCCTTTGTATGTCATAAATATCATAATGATGTATCATAAATACACCCTTTGTAATAACTAAGAATTGAAGATGAGGACAAGTGTGGGGTTTACATGCTGGAGTTAACTGGTTATGTTAACTTTGATGATGTGGGCGGTGGTGGATGTGAATGCTTGGCAGACAAAACTCCACATGCAGTGGCTCCCCAAAGGGGAAACTGGAAATTTTCCATGCTGCAAAAATGTACGCACTACAGATTTACTGAAAATAAAACTTTTACAAATCCAAATGATTCAGTTTATGGTCCATGGTGTAGGCAGCAAAATATGTAATTCTATTGTGTAACATCCATAAAGAAAGTTGTGATTCCATGTCTGATACCAATGGTGTAATTAAACCATTGGGGAAAGAGGTTTGGGATGCTTAATCCCTTCTGGTTTGTCAATAGTATTATGTGAAAAATGTTTCACCCAAATAGAATTTGCCCACATGGATAAAAGCACAAATTAAAGAAACCAGATTATTTTTGAAGAACTTAGACCATTATGATTCCTGAGACAGGAAATGTTGTTCATAATGAATTTTGCATGTCTGGCCTGCAACTTGGAAATATGCTTAATCCTATCTAACAATGAGTTACATTTACAACTTTCTATTTGTGCTGAGCTGTCATGAAGTTTGAGCAACATAGTTATTTGGAAATACTTTCAACTTTCTCTATTTGCAGGGAATTACATCCGATGGTGTCAAGTTTATAGATCCTACATTAGAAGAAGAAGGTGAATGCTCAGTCCCTCCAGAAAATGGACAGGGCTCATTTGGAAGAGTTACTGCTGGTTTTCTTCCTTCATTGGGTCAAATGTCTCAAGTTGTTCAAGACGGATCAATGGACTTGCACACTTTCAGTGAAATGATTAAAGACCTTACTGACCTTTCGCGTGAAGCACATAAACTCTCACAAGAATGTTTAGTGAAGGCCATTCGACAGGCAAAGGAGAGGAAAAACCAGGAAGTTAGGAATTAAGTGTTATTAGAAAATAAAGGCAATAAATTTATTTTAACTAAAAATGTCTCTTGAACCTTCACAATGAACATCACATCACATTAAACGTCTCTGAAATACAGTTCACTTCACAGCACTCCTTACACGGCATCACAACTAATCTTCAGGTTTCTCTGGAGGGGGACCACACGGCTGCAACATTTTCTCCATCAAATTGAAGCGAACTCTGGCCTTTGATTCATTCTCACTCGCTGCAAAAAAATTGAGGAGGTCAAAGTGTCCCATATATGAAGCGTATGAGTCTCTGTGCTGGTTAACCATCCACTCAAACTTAGTTGTATCTGCGTGTCCCGTGCCAATATATTTGGACTGCAAATGCTCCAACTGGCTGTGAATGTTATACCTGTCGCCCATTTTTCCTGTAAATAAAACGGGAATAATTTGAGTAATAGTACCAAGGAAAACATGGTATTAAATAACGCCTAAAGGTACGAGGTAAAATAAATTAACTTCGGCAGAAATGGATTCTGTTACATTTCCCGAATCCTTAAACTAGGCTAATCCTACGTTTAAGTTAAATGTCGGGGTAGGGAAACACGAGAAATGCCCCAGGTCAATGGAAGGGTACCATTATCACCCGATATTTACGATAACATTCGCCTTAATGTGCGGATGGTAATATGCAAGCCCTTTTTAAGATATAATTAGTAGTAGTTCCGGCCAGTTGGTCTTATAAACAACGGAAATTATGTACACGTCGTAGCACAATTCATCTCAAGTGGCAACTAGAAAGGTTAAGAAAAAAATAACTAATTACCTAGTAATTATTAAGCAGCAATGAAGTAATAAAAAACTGAAATTCAATAATGTACTCCCGAGCGCAAAGCAACAAATTTTGTTTGCTTGTCGACTACAGCGGGCGGCGTTCTTCGTCCCAGTAGCTAGTCAAGTATAAAACTTACAGGTCGTTAAAACTTTGAAAATACCAAATTTATCCCTTCTACTTTAAAAAAATTTAAAATTGTTTTGCTTTCAAATATAAACGAAGATTTTAACGCTACTTCTTAATATGTAAGCACTCATATGATCACGATTCTAATGGCCGCGTCGGTTTGAAACTGGTCAGAGAGATCCATGCTTTTGCAGTTCTATTCTAACGAATTTGTATATAATCAGAAGTTATCAATTTACTTACCAGTGATATCAATATATTTAGTTACTTTCTATGCTTATCAGAATACTTCTACATTCCCGAGCCTGTATGCCAAGTTTTAGGTCATTTTGCGTCGATGTTTCAAGACATTATTTGGCATTCTGGCTATAAAAGTAACACTGGTGAGTGAATTTTTTTTCATATATTTGGAGAACTTTCCCTTAAAAATCTTCGTATCTAATTTATCTTTCAATTATATTGCTCACTGATGAAGATATTGCTGATTGCATAATGCCTGGCAGCTCAATGATAGTTTGTATTTAGTTTATTTGATGCCAATCTACGACTTTTCTGCCTCATTGATTGGGTACTAAGTGAGAATGACAGGTTAGTACTGTTCTTTCTTACCAAATTTTCCAAGTATTGCAAAAATCTCTGTAATTGTCCATTTCCACCCTTGTGAAAATATCCTGTGACCCAGACAGTGACATCTCAGTCTCAAACAGTACTCTCCCAGTGAAATGATACAATAACCAAATGTTAATGGAATAAATTAGAATAAATCGACAAAGTATCACCTATAATTCATAGTGAAGATTTTAAACATTCCTATGGGAACACATGGTAAGGAATGGTAGGTACATATAATGTACCATTATAAGTCCTTAAAAAGTTTATTGAATATTAGTTTAACAATTATCAGTCTCGTTATTGAAAGCCACTTTATTCAGTGGACCTAACCAAGTGAGTCAGATGTATAAATATTACGGCACTGGGTATCTAGTTATTTACCCAGTGATCACATGTAATAGATGATGTGGTTGTTACAAATCTCAAATTAAAAGGTATGTACCTACTTTTAATCAAAAGTAGACTCTCGAGTGTCTTACTTTGCTACTTGGATTGAAATCAAACGTAACTATCATAATTTTTTAAAAATTTAGTGGACTGTGAGTTTCCAGTGACATACCCAGTGATTTAGTCTGAAAATCCATTATCACTGGCTATATCACCATCTGGGTTACTGGATATTTTCACCAGGGCAATGGAAAAGGCAGGCCTCGTATGAGGTATATGGAGCAAGTTGTGAAGGATATAAAAGAGAGGAGCTACGTCAATATGAAGAGGTTGGCCGATTGAAGAATCGAGTGAAGGGCTGCATCAAACCAATTCTAGGATTGTTGACCGATGATAATGATGAATCCTAATGATATCCCTGGTAGCATCAAATATAGTGCTATAGTAGCAGCCCAATGTCAGCTGTGTGTTGGTAAAGTCGGTTAACCTAAAACAACTGCGAGCTGACATTGGCTTAGTAGCATTGCCAGCATCACTCGCCAATATTGGTACAATGCTGGACCGATGTCTGATTTTGGAGCTCCATAAATGTATGAACTGAGGGCCACATAAATACCTGTGAGTGTGTTGGATTAATATATTTCCATTAGAATTTCATACTTAGCATAACAGAGAGCTGTAGAAAAAATTGTCCATGCATATATAGGTATTATGAAAGTAGAAGTTCTATAGTGGGAGATAATGCTGTATGAAGATGCTGCAAAGTAGATCAAGCTTGATTTAAATCGTGGAATCCCTATAGGGATGTTCATATCCACATGAGTTGCGTCACTGAAAATTGCTTTTACATGTAGTTGGTACCAATGAGTGTGCCTATTGAATGAATCGAGGAGGAATTGTGATTACTGGCAGGACTCAGTTCCAGCTTACTTGAGTGGATGTTGGGCCTGGCAGCAGGTTAGCGAGGCATCTGTGGCATTACAAAGTGCTTGCAAAGCATCATTGACAAGAGCTCCAGAAAAAAAACACAGGGAAGAGGACTGAAATAGTTACACTAGGGACATGAACTGTCAGAAAAATGCTGAGAATAGGGAAGTTAGAAAACATCAAACAGGAAAAGATTAGGGGAGATCTAAATGCATTAGGTGTATGAGAGGATGGAAGGATATAGGAGATATCAGGGGTGAAATACATGAGTTAGAGAGTAGTAGCCCACCGAGGAGTTGGGTGTTATTATTAGCATCATCATCATTGGTCAACAATCCAAGGATTGGTTTGATGCAGTTTTCCACTCGATTATTCTATCGGCCAACCTTTTAATTGTGACGTAAGTCTTCTCTTTTGCATCCTTCACAACCAGTTCCATGTATCATTATTAGTATGTATGTTATTCAATTGGCGTAAATAGTGTTTTCTACAATGGCATCTGGTAAAATTTGGCCAAAAACATTATGTTACTCCAGGGGATCCCTGCTTTTCCATCATATTTGGGTCCTCAAAACCACAACGCAAAGTGGAATGACGGAAAGCGATCACTATCATCGCTGTTCTATTTTAGGCATCCAGTTTTGGCTATAATCCTTGTTAAGAATTAACAATCGGTTTAGTATAAATTAGCTCTCTTCCGTGCTTCCGTACCGCTTGTTTTAACTATTTTATGTTGTTTTCATTTAAAGAAAGCTTGAAATGTATGGGATACAGTTTTACCGGCTAGATTGGAAATCTCCCGCAATGGACCGCTCACAAGGTGGCAACCCTAAGTGCAAGGATGTCAATTTGGTGTCCTTCCCGGGGCCGTTCCCATTTTCCACCCGCAGGGGATCCCCGCCTTGGTGCAGTCCGCGAGGGCGCTGGGCAGTGGCCGTTGACACATTACGCTGACCTCCAGCGTCCTCTTCGTTTCCAATCGCCAACGCGACTACCGCTACTTGCACCGCCCTCCACTGCGGATCGTTCCCCTCCCTCCGTTAACAGGCAGAGAGGAGCCGCGGGGAGGATGTTGAATATCATTTCGTCGCGGCGGTGCCGTTGAAACGGTTCGTCCTCGGCTTTCCCGAAACGAGACGTCCCGTCTGGTTGAGGAGCGTGTTTTTTTCGATCGGGTCGACTCGGATCGCCTGCAGCTGGCGCATGTGACTCGCTCGCTCGGGTGACGCGGCAGGGACTTCGGACCGCTCTTCCCATCTCGACAGTTGTCGCGGAAACGTGCGATACGATGAGGTGTAACTTTGGCGTGGAGAACAGATGTTCCGATAAGTTCGGACCTCTTGCACAAAAAGATTGATCGCAAGGTTATTCGCCGAGTGAAACAATGCTTTAGGATGTAAGAGTTTGACTCGGAGTCTGCTTAATTCATGGCGATCGACGGAGAAGATTTGGAAGACTTATAGTGTTACCAAGGAAAGTCATAAACCGCTCACCAAAATGATCGTGCATTGAACGGTGGTGAATCTAGCTGTTAATCTTTAGTGTGATCGGTATCGGTTGGTATGGTAGTTAAAGTACTGAATTGCCACCCAGTTAGTCCGGGTGGAAATTCCAGCCGTGGGTGGGATTTCTCATCTATTTACCGGTTCCTACTTGAGTGTTTTGTGGAGAGCACATCAAGTAAAGTCAGGCCCGGTGACAGGATACTCGGTCCCCTGGGCAACTGAGTGGTCCGGGCCCCTAAATACCGGTACACCATTATCTACCCCCCCCTTACTAATTTTAACCATAGCTGCGAACTTGCAGGTTGTTTTATAACCAAGACTTACCTGAATGTCAGCTTTTTCTGCTGGAGAAATGTGTGCACTGTCAAGCATTATATTTTGATCTATCATAAATTGTACTTCTAAATTTTTTTGTGCTAAATAAACACATGTCAGTAGAAAGGGATGGAGAAACATTTTCGAAATTAAAACTTTTTGTCGGTTTAACAGATTTACAGTTTTTAATTATACAGTACTCAAAACTAAGACTAGCTTGAACTTGAATATTTTATAAAAAGTCATAATAAAACGTACTTTTTCTTTTTTTAGTTCATGAAAATACCACTCTTCTAGTCCTTAATATCATTATATTTCAAGCTTCATGCAAAACCAAGTTCCTTCACTAAGATGCTAGGATCGTTCATCCTGTCCAACTTTATCTTCCTTGGTGCGTTCAAAAGTTGTGAAGCTTGTAATGACATTTCTCCTAAGTTGGTCTTACGTATTGACGTCAGGTGTTTAATTTCACTGGGAATGTCAGTGTCTATGTCTTCTTTGTACGTTTGACACAAAGTCAAACACTGCTTTTCAATTTCCATGTTAATCATGATATGTCCAAAGGCATTGAAAAAGTTGACTAACCTTTTCGGAAAATTGAAATCTTTGAGTAAGGCCCCCAATGATAGAATCAATAAGTTTGTAGATTTCTCATCCATTTCCCATCACACCTTGATGAAGTTTCACAATCTCTGGTCTCGTCATGGAAGATTTTTCTTTTCTTGAGTCTTTTCTCCTTGAAGTCCTTTTCACATTCTATACCTTCTGTCATGTTCGCTGCAACTAGTTTTGCTTCAACATAAAGATTGCACAATTTACTTCGCAGATCTTTCAGTTCCTAAATTAGATCACCAATTTTTTTAGTCACAAGGTCGATAGTTGCAGATCATGTTTGAAAATCAATAGTGACAAGCACTTTTAGCCATATTGTGGTCATGATAATACATTCAAAAGATCTTAAGTACTTAAAACTCCTTTTAGCTCTATTTTACACTCTGCGGTTAGAGTAAGCTCTTTACAGTCATTTAGGGCATGACTTATGAGTGGCAAGTGGTTGACAAAAGGTCGAACGCTATCTACTCGGGCCGACCATCTAGTTTTAGAAAGGCTATGCAGGGAGCATCCAATCCGTTTTTGTAATCATTCCCATCTCCGTGGGCTTCTGAAAAAAAAGTTGTATGTTTTTTGTAACATCCCAAAAAATGTTATCACTTCTTCGAAGCACTCTGTGGCATTAACCCCACACGGGTTCAGGCTCTGTGCGGCACAATTAGAGTAAAAGGTAAGATTGTTATGTTTACTTATAACAGCCTGAGCACCGCTATAAACTCCGGCTATATTTGCACCGTTGTCATAACCTTGCCCCCTACATTCCTTCAAAGGAATTCAGTTCTTTCATGTGCATTCATTCATAATCAAGTTATCAACTTCCTGTCCTGTTTTTTGGTTGCAATCAACAAAACTTAAGAACCTTTCAGTAACCTTAAATTCCAATTCGCAATCTAATATGTATCTTAACACCAATGTTGTTTGCTCCGTGTGGGAGACATCTGGGGTAGAGTCAGCAATAATAGAAAAATATTTGGATTTTTTCCTCTCTTCTAGCACCTTTTGCCGAACTCTAGCACCACAAATTTTAATAAATTCATTTAGGGTATCTTTAGACAAGTAGTGCGCTTGAAGCCGTTTTCCCTCTTCTTGAACTTTTTTTAATTTTAAGATATGTTCTCTTAGTAATGGGTCAAATTCAGATAACAACTCTATCAGTCCCAAAAAGTTGCCATTGTTGGGATCACCTACCCTTTCGGAGGTTCCTCTGAAAGCTATGCCTCGCTCTCCAAGAAACATAACTACAGATAACAATTTTTGAAATATTTCTTTCCGGTATTTCGTTCTTGAGGCCCATTCAAGCTGCGAATGAATGTCTGAAGTTTCATTCAGCCGTCTTTCTAACTCTCTCCATTGGATGTAACTATTCTTGTGAGAGGTGCTCCTTTCACGCGTTGGTAGTATGTCATACAGCTTCCGCCAACCGTATTCCTTCTTCCATCAATCGTTACTCAGTAAAACAGACTTGTTTGAATCTCGCTCGACTTGTTTGATTTCTCGCTCCCACAACTGCTATCAAAAAGCCTACACGGAAAACTAAACAATAACTATGAGGTATCACTCCATACTAGCCAATCTCTCCTAACACTCTCTCCGTTCGGTCTTTTTGAAAAAAAAACCGTTTGTGGAAATGCCCTTTTCAGATCAATATCAGATATTTTTTCGTTTCCCTTTTTTATTTTACCCGGGAGGCTAGGTGGGGGGGCCGCGGTCCCTCCCTGCCATCGTGTATGGGCGCCCATATATACAACACCAATGACACAACACTAGAATGTGTAGCTTGCTACTGCTAATCTGTAACTTTGACTGTAGAATAAACGATTATTTACGGCCTACTGACAAGTAAACAATGAACTTTAGGCGGGGGATGGGGTTTCTTGACGTTACAACTTGACGCTGAGTGGTGAATGTTCGCGTCAAAGGGAGGGGAGGTGGGTGTCTTAGCGCCCGCGCTTCTCGCTCTTTCGTCCCCATCACCCTACAACCCTCGATGACTACAACAACAACGCTAACCTCATACTTTTCTGTTGCACACTGACACACGCTCTACCTTGATTTGTTTTTTCACTTTTTAAACAGCAAAATTTGCATTTAAATTTATTTATACTTTACATTTTTATTTTCAATTAAAGGTTTGGGCCCGGGCCCCCTGTGGTCCGGGCCCCTGGGTATTTGCTCCCTTTGTCCCCCCTTATCGCCGGCCCTGAGTAAAGTACTCCGTTGGTTGGATGGCAAGTAAAACCATGGTCCCCTTGGCGACGCGTTAAAAGCAGGCTAATGCCGACACCGTTTCTCTTCACCCTTCTTATATTCCTTGAAGAATTTCTCCCCTCATTCAATTACCCACCTACCTATCCAAAGTGTCGCAAATGACCAAAATTGCCGGTCGTCTACCCCGAAAGACTAATTCGTTCGTGCGAATTGATTTAAAGTGTCTAAATTCACGAGGAAGTTAACGGTAAATCGTTCTATTTGGGGATATTAGAACACATGGAAAATGTATTTACGTGGACAGCTTTTTGAACAAAAACGAATACGTCGCTATAGGTATTAGGAGGATAAGCAGGAGGGAACTGACGATAGGAGGTCTTAAACGTAAAGATGTCGAGGAAAGGTTCGCGAACAGTTTGAAATGGAGTGTAAATTCATTTAGGATTGATACGTGTTTATTGACAAATGAGAATGAAAATGGAGGATTTTAGAAATGAGTATGGAAAAGTCAGGCAAAAACGCGATGGACATAAAGAAACACTAATAAGGGTGTGGTAGGAAAGAAAAAAAAACGGCCAGAGAAATTTGGGGGAGGCAGAATAGGTAGATGGTACGGATTATCACATACTGATGGCCGTGATGAAGGAGGAACATTTGGTATGCGGAAAAGAGAAAGGAAAAGGAAGCTACTATATGTGGGATGAAGAGAAGCATTAAGTATGCGAACCATGACGGGATCGTGTGAGAATGGCACTCTCCATTGTCTGTCCACACATTGGAGCTATCTTGGTCAGTTGGTATTATATAAAAAAGAATCTATTTGGTAAGTTAACTATCTATTCGTCAATCACTACGTCCTAGACATAGGGCATTTTTATGGACGAGTACAATGCGCTATGATAAAATGAGATGTAAATCGATGTTGTGAACGAAAAATGTGATGAATGAGATACGTTACAGTAGTGGAAGAAGGGAATGAAAATAAATGAATATCAAAATGAACTTTCGGGTGTGCAGAGCCGTAGTTACTGCAGACTCTGGAGGGTAACTGTTGAGTAGCGATCCTATCAGACTACAGTTTCGGTCCATTAGTGATGGATGATGGAGAAATAATGGAGGAAACGGAGGGTATTGAAATATTCCTACTATGTACATACCTGTTACTTAGGTAGGGCTTCTTGACATGAATCTTTGTTACCCGTTTTAGGGTTATTTAACCCAAAGAAGCGTTCGGACGAATTTTAGTAGCTTGTTGTATTAATAATGATCACTATGAGGCTAAGCTTAATCACGTACCCGAAAAACGCGGAGAAAACATTTAATATTCCTTGATGGTTTTTTCAGTTATAATTCTGATTAGGGGAAACGATAATGCATTTTTTCTAATCGTTTCAGCCACCAATGGGCTACGTTATTGCATATCCATTATTTCCCTTTCTTTTCTCTTTCACCAATATTTTTTCATTCGTTTACTCACGAAGTTTTTTTCAATTTTGCCCGTTCTTATGGAAGTTCTCGTTTCAGTTCTCGTGTTCTCTTCATTTAAATGTTTCACTGCCACACACCCTTCGTTCTCGTTCTACACACCCTTATTTCTCCTCTGTCGTCTTCCCTGCATTAAATACCAAAATTAAATTAATAATTTTAATTTTCAATGTTTGCTATCCTCCAGAAGTGAGAAAATACTTTGTCATAGCCACTCTCCATATTCTCTCCTATGTAGTCGGCAGAAATAGCACATTTTCTCTTGAAATTCATGTCTCATTGACTTCACGTTTGCGATAACGTACGCACTAGACTGATTTCCCATCCAAGAACAAATTATGGCAGTTGCAGATATTTCAGTGTGTTCCCGTTTTTTGCTTGAGTACTGAACAAAGGACACTTAAAGGTCAGTATTCCTTCAGTCGGATGGAACACTAAATTGTGGGATCCGTGGTACCTTCCGTTGAAAATACACCGACGCCGGGTTTTTCTTCCCACTCCCGCATACCAATAAATCATCTAAAATACTTCCATATATCCTTGGGTTATTTGTCGCCTCTATAAACAAATTAACGTTTATAATAGCAGCATTTCTACAAAGAGAAAATCATTCACCTCATCTGGGATCCCGCTAAGGGGGAATGACTTTTTATCTCTAGAAATTCTGCTATTGTTCATATCAGCGGGTTACGTAACTCTGTAAATGTTTTTCGCGACTGGATCGCTATCCCTGAATACACCATTTGTATGTGTAAAGCCTGGCTTACGGATCTAATGTTTACCTTATGTTATTATTTGTTATACAACTCGCGAAACAGTAAAACATGAGCGTAATCTAATAAAAAGTTTTTGTGAAATTATCTATTTATCTACAAAGGTTTTTTCCTCGATGGTTGCGTTTCGGTGGCGGGGTATCGCTAAGGGCGGGAGTTTCTGCTTCGGAGAGAGGGACTTCGGGTGCGGGTGAAGCCTCATCGAAAACTACCACCTGAAAATAAGTCAAGATCAAGATCTGACCTTTTTGTGAGCATCCTGAAATTCTTAATTCCACTCGGATTTGTTTCAAGTATTTGGCACTGAATATCCTTAGACATGAAATTAATATTCGAGTGAATCAAGGAATGAATTGATGATTGGGGCATTAGCAGAATCGTTAGCATTAGCAGAGTTAATTGATTTTTGGGACTTACTGTAAGAGTTTTACTTTTTTACCAGAACCATTATTTAGGTATTTTTTCATAATAAACCCTTGTTTTTATTGCATTAATCCGCTTAAGGCGTGGAAGTTTTCTTAGTTCTCTCCCGGTGCTCACTACAGCAGAAGTTTCCAATCCCAAACCTCTGAGGTGTCCATCTGTTTCCGTATTAACCTAAAGTCTCAAAAAGTGACAGATATTTCTATTCTTTATACGCGATTCCTCCTATGCTGCTACATACACTATTCCATTATTCGCATCTGTGAATTAGCTATCTCTATATCTGTGGAATTAACAGACTACATTAGATTTTGAAGTGTCTTCCCATTTTTAGAATTGTGTTTGTTGTGGCAGCTATTCAACATTGATTTACTAAGGGAATCTAAGCGTAGATAATTATCTCTCTTATTCTGTAATGCCTAATGCCTCTCTGATGGTCTTGGTATGTTAAACCAAAGCTAAAATGTACTGAAACTTGCTTGAAGGAGGATTACCTGGTGCTGCTTTCCGCTTTACCTATTTCGGATTTATTGGTATTAAATAAAAGATCTACCAGTCTTGACGTATGACGATTAATTACCACTTTCCATTCGTATTTACATTGAATGTGTATTTATTTTATGGCCCAATGTTAAGCCAAAGGTGATTTTATTTTTGATTTCCACTTCTTTGCTCATTCTTCGGCGGCTAATGCTAGCGATGTGAAGAATTGGAGCAGTGTACCAGCCTTAGGGGATTGGTAATAGCTCATTAGCAAGAAGGTTTGCATTTTTCGCTGGTAATGGAATCAGATCATTATTTATCTATTTTTTTAAATTCTAATAGAGTAAACTGTAATGTTTAGACCCCTAAATGAACTTAAGGTGACCAGTTTTGAATTACTTGGTAATCAAATGAAGAATATGATATGTGTGCCCACTTTGTATTTTTAATTCTTTTGATCTTTAATTGGCATCTGCAGGTGTTGACTGACGGTCTAATGATTTTCTACACTTTTTGCTTTGGAAATATTGTAGGCACAGCGATAATTAGCCCAGTATCTGGAAAAACTAATAATGAATTGGGTGACAACATGCCATTTCAGTGATAAGCTAGCTTAGGTACGTAATTTCCAAAAATTCAAATATTAATAAAATAAAGACTACTTTTATGAGTAGTTGGTGAATTACTGTAATAATTTTCTGCTAAAGACGCTATGTAATTGCAATGACGCTTTTTCCTGTTTTGGTAATATCCTCGGGTTGTGAAAGTAATCACCTACCATGTTTTAACTTGTCGATTATAGTAATTAACTAATAACTTTAAAGAGCTTAGACACCGTAAATTTAATATTCGATATGGTCGTGGATTTAGCTTCAAGTGGTGTTATATAACACCGAGAGGTGATTTATGACACTTATTTCCCATTAATTTAAATTTCATTGCGTAAGAGGTTCGATTCCGATTGATTTTGCTGTGGGCTACATTGATCCTTTTAAAATGCATAGCAGCGATTTTTTCCTAGAATCATGCAACCTATAATTTATTTTTAGTTTTATTTTATTCTCTTCTATTATGGTATTTGGACCTGACTATTTTGTATTTTTTTTACATTTTTGTGTTTTTTACAGTTTTCAAAGGTATGCACTCTTTTGACCTGAGGCGTCGTAAGGTCAGTGGTAGAGTGGTCAAATGAGACATTCGCTCGCCTGTTCTTTAGATTTTTATGAATAAAAAAATAGTGATTGAGTAGCAGAACGAAAGAAAAATGTGAACATGTGCAATTTATACTTATAGTTACCCTGTTATGAACGTTTTAGAGAGAAAGGACGAGGTTTCTTGGGCACGTTACCTTTGAGAACGCTTAAGGCTTTCATTGCCCACCCCCCTCCGGCCGCAAGAAACACGTGCGATCCAACAGAAGCTTGAATTAACGCCACTAGTTTGACCTGATTTCAATTTGAGCATTCACATTCTTCTTATGCTTTCCTCTCTGACTTTTTTCTTCTCTATCCTTCGAGTGGGGATGTGCGGGACGCATTGCGGTGCCCTCATTATTGGTCTCATTTGCGCCCTGCGTGTTTGCTCATCGAAATGCCTCGCGTCTCTCGCCGGCGATGTAAGGGCAGAGTAGAGAGAGAGAGAGGGAAAGAGGAGGAGATAGCTCTCTAATCAAGCGGCGGGGTGTGTCTGCTCGGTGTGTGTTAGTGCGTGCGGTCTCATCGTCCGGCTAAATTTCCCGACGCCTCTCCCGGGCGGCTACCACGCCCCTCGCGCTGTGCCGTCCTCGCCCGGGGCGGGCAGATTGGAATGGCGAGGGCTCGAGTCAGGAGGGTCGGAAGGGAAGAGGCGGACACTGGCCTCAGCTGCATCATCTTCCTCCTTTGCGGGAGGTGGGGGAGCTGGAGAAAAAAGCGCACGCATCCCGCTCCGGAATCGTAATGGGTGCTCGCCCTCATTAAACACTCTTGAATGAGCATGAGGGGGCGCCTTGGCCGGCTGATCAAGTAGGCTCTCGTTGCCGCCGCAGCCAGCGCTTCTCTCCCTCTCAACCCTTCTCGTCGCTTCCAGCAACGTTCCTCCTCAGCGTCTGAGCCTCGGGGTCGCATCACGAACCGGAGTGGCTGTAGCCATATGTAAGCATGCGTGTGCGTATCCACATCACATCCTTAGGGTTCAAATTTAGATACTGATCCAGAGATGGACGGGGCAATAATCGTTCTAGCATTACGTTTTAACGAGAACTACTAATACAGCTTGAGTTAAATGGTAAATTAAGTCACAAAAGTAAATTTTACATCAATCTGTTTTCCGACGACATGATATATGCATTGAGATATTGCCGTTCTGCAGTAGAAGGCGAAGATGAGATAGTTAGCCTGCCGGACCCGATTGTCAAATATATATATTTTTTTCTTGCACAAGGAATCAGAGCAGTTGTAAACACTGAATAGGTTTTTATTATACGGTGGTATTTGCTGCAGAATATATGCAATTGTATTTTTCTGTGCAAACCAATGCTAACAGTATGCCTGCTGTACTTTCCAGAACTTCAGTAAAGCATGAGATACTACTTCATAGGTAAAAGTTCGTGGCTACCAAGTTCCAATTTGAGCTTGGTACCTCTCCTCCTGTCTCGAAGTAGCGCCACTCACTCCTTTTCCTCCATTTGTCGCTGGCATATGGCTTTCTCCATAAATTGGCTTAGATAGTTAAACCCAGATCTGAATTTAGAACTCCTCCCTCGAAATGTGATTCACGTTGGGTTTGTTTTATACAGAGCCCCACCCTTGCGTTCATTCTTTATTGTTTCAACGTGCATTGAAGCTCTCCTATTCTCGTTTAGACATCTTCATCTCCCACTTTGTCTGTCTAGAATGCCTACCACCTACCGTGGTAACGCAATAACTTCAAGTCCTCAATTATTTTACGATGATAAACTAATTTCAAGTGATAGTCCTGACAGTAAAACTCGCTCCGCTGGTTCCTTAGAAGTGGGCGTTTACCGCAGCATTCAATACACGGTGCTATTTCGTAAACCTTCATTTTTCATCCTATCCTAGCACTCGAAGAGAAATTTACCGAGTTCGCGAAAAATCATCGCATTTATATGACATCAATGCCTATCCCAGCGCATCCAGAGTACTCTTTACGTTAGGGGCCTTCCATAAATGAAGTAACGTTAAGGCGGAGGGTCGGGCCAACCGTTACGGCACACTGTGGACAAGGGAGGAGAGGGGAATCCAGCCTTCCGTTACGTTGGAGGAAAGGCACAAAAATTCATTTCTTGTTAAACAAGTAATGACGATACATATTGTAATTGGTAGATAAATAACTGCACTGATAAATAAATAAGGCAATTTTTTAAAGAATGTCGGTTTTATCATTTACAAAAAGAGGGATCATAGTCAAGCTTGCGAAAAGCACGGGTGGTTTCTTGAGAATGTTGCGGAGCTTTATAGTGGGGAAGATGAATGAAAAAGTGGAAAATCAGCGTTACGCAATGCATGGATGGTCCCTTAAGGTAGGAAAGAATTCACTGCTGCATGTAAGTGCAAAAATATTTTCACATCCTTTTGAAAACAATTGTTTTTTTAATTGCACGACGCACCATAGTCAACCTAGTTTTTCCATAATTCACACTTATTCAGTCTCTTTATCTCACCATATTTCGCAAAAGTTAGGCCTGGAAACGCTTGTATTTACGCCCGTTTAGTTATATATTTCACCAACATCCTCATAATGAAGACATTCTTTCCTCATCCGAAGTACGTAACTACTTCAGTTTTCCGCATATTTGCGCTCGATTCTGCCCTCCTTCATGACTGAAAGAAGTTACGCAGGTGTGGGTAACGGAGAGAATGGAATTGAGGGCAATTGCATCTCAAAACAACCCACATACAATTGAGCTAGATAAAGAGATAAGAAATCAAGAGGCTCAAATACGGAGCGAACTCTCCTTAAAGGGAAGTCAGTAAAATTAATAAAAATCTGAGTCCTAATCCATTGTAAGAATAAGTGAGTGAGGTAAGAAAAAAAGTTCATGATTTGAATAGGGGCACAATTAAATGAATAATTAACAGTACAAAAAGTGAGCTCATACGAGCTGAGAATTGGAGAGAAGGAATGGATCGGGGAAGCGGTTGCATTGTTTTATAATTTTGATGACGTTTTCTCTTCTTGCATGCTATAGAAGCAAGTCTTTGAATTTAGCATTGTACGGAGAGCCAATAGTGCTTATTTTGACCTATACATAATCAACATGCATGTAATGCTGTGTTCAAGCATACCGAATAAACGATTTGAATTCGTTACCTACAGAGTTCAGTTTCGTTTGGATCAGTCGCTGTCCATCTAGCTGAGAAGAGACCATGCGGTTTTTACAAAACTCTGAAAATGTCGCGTTATAAACAAGTAAAACGCTAGTGAAAGGGAAAACGAAAGGCAATGCGAGGAGGTTACCCGATAGAATAATTGAGTGGATTGTTGCGTTAAACCTAACAGGAGTGATAAGCAGAGGTGCTGATCAAAGAAATTGAATTGTGAAAGATTTCACAGAGAGAAGAGAAATGGAGATATTTGCAAGACCTAAGAAATTTTCGATGATGAGCGCGTGAGCGTACCTATGACGGATTAAGGAATAGTGTGAGGGGAACTGCTGATTTTTTACCGAGACACCTGTTAATCATCATTTATTTCCAGTCAGTAAAGTGGCAACTGTGATGGGTCAGCTCGTGCTCAGGGAAACTTTGCTGTAAGGCGTCCCCACAAGAACCTGTGGGGGGGTTTTTAGTGTTTCATTGCCCACTTTAGGTTCTTACTCGGCGGTGGGAACGTGTCTTCATCATTCACCGCGTAATTATACGTCATTGGGCCGGTTTTAGGAAACCCAAGTGCGCGAGGGGCCTTATTTTGGATGAAATTTTTCACGGAACATCGCATTCAAGGTGCTCGCCACTACTCCCAGGCATGCAGTTCCTGTGTGCTTTTTTCACGCGCGGGATCGCGGATTGCTTTAGGCGTTTGCCGTCGAAGGAGAGCGGAAGCAGCGTTATTTGGGACGCAGTCATTTTGTTTCGCTGGGCTCCATGACGGTGGCAGCCAGTGCGGCACTCAGCTAGAGGTTGAAGGGAGGGGACGCGAGAGAAAAGTGCGAGTTCATCCGATCTTCGTTTTTTTTAACAATTTTGAATATATTTTTCAAGGTGAAGGATGCGTAAAATATTATAGATTTTTCGAAAGTTAATTGTTAATCATTAAATGAAATTAGTTGTGAACAAAAAAAACATCTTTATTATAATCAACGCCATCTTCATTAGTCATCGGTCCTAAGATTGGTTTGGCGCAGCTCTCCATTTGATTCTTCTATCGGCTGACCCCTTCATATTGACATAATTCTTTCCTTTGATATCAATACGTACTTACTCCATTTATACCAGGCCTTCCTTTGTCCTTTCCGTTCGTATCCCAAGGACTGTCTCCGTCAGGTCATCATGTCACTCCAATGATTAATACTAATAAACTGTGGAAATATAATAATTTTTTTACCATATTCAGCTCATCGCTTCCCGTATTCATCATCACTGATTCGTCTGTCGTAGCTTTCAACTCGATTCTCCCATCGGTCAGCCACTGTAAGGAACAATTCCTCCCCTTTTATATCCTTAACCATTAGATAATACTTGGTCTGCACATCTCATCAATGATCCTCCTTTCTTACAATATTTGACATTAGATTTTCCCTCAGTGACCAAATTCACGGTAGCAACATGTATCAACATCTATCTGCTGATGTTTTCCCTTTTTTCTCCATATTTATTTTTCCTGTCCAATTCTGCGAACTTCTTCATTAGTTATTCCGTTTATTTATTTCTTCCTCGTTCAAACTTTCAATCGATATTCTTATTGTTAAACACAGAGCAAAGTTTGTGAACGTAAAGTTTTATTCTAACCCTAAGTGTGAATCAGAGCGAACATTATGATAGAGTACTTTGAAGGCCAGACAAAAGTCATTTTTCTGCGAGAAGCATGTTGACTGAAGATAAATACAGTATCAATAAAGATCAGTATGTTACATCTTGTTTGCACATTTTATAGCATGAGGACTACCTTTAAAATACCGCTCCTAACCCTAACTTGGACCTATTTCTTGATCTCCCTACGGTTATTTGAGTTGACTGAAGATAAATACAGTATCAATAAAGATCAGTATGTTACATCTTGTTATTCAGCCCGTCGAATAGTTTTCAGCCCGGTGATCACGGGTGGTATTGATTCAAATTGCCGTAGGGAGATCAAGAAATAGCTCCAAGTTAGGATTAGGAGCGGTATTTTAAAGGTAGTCCTCATGCTATAAAATTTGTAAACAGGGAGTGGGGTCTGAGAAAAGAAGATGCCTGTGAGATAGTTATTATGCGCATCACTTTAGCTTTCTGTAGAAATGAAACTGGACCGTGAAATGCGACCCAAACCGTTGGGTTTTGCGAACTCCTACTGTGATTTCCTTTTGTATTTCCCGGCCCAATCTCTTTTGAAAACGTGATGAGGACCCTTTTCTCTGCCAGTTCATGCATCGCGATGTTGAAATAACTTCGCTTTACAATAAACGGCCCCAATTTCAAAAGAAGAGCGTAAAACTAAAAAAAAAATTCCGAGTCCGTGGCATCCTCGTAACATATAATCTTTTACAGTCGATTTTAAATCTCAGTGTTCTTTTCAGAAAATTAAATTTAGATAATTTTTGGTACGCTTTTAAGAAAGTCGTGCAAAAGTTATCATTATTTTAATTTTTAAATTAAAATATCTTATGTAACTGAAATAGGTAGACTGGTGATTAATAGGCAATTTAAAAACCAGTTAGCTAGCAAAATCATGCCTTAATTTTCTTGGAATTGGTCTGAAAGAATCCATCAGGTAACTAATATGAATATTGTATCGGAAGTGGCCTGATGGGAACCTTAAATTTTGATTCCACGAAATCACTTCTTTCATCCTCGTCTGTTGCTGATCTGTGCTAATTGGCTTCTGGGAGACCCAGTTCACTCTTGTTTCTGGCTAGGTCACCATCTGAACCATAAAAATTCGATTGCAGCTTTATTACGTTCTGATCTCAGAATTTGATTTTGTTTTTCGCATGTAACTGAAACCGACTGTGCAGTAAATTAGGATCTATATTACCGAGCCTAGTGCAAATTCTCTGCTCATAGGCTAACTATGTTAGTAATAATTGATTTGTTGTGTATTTTACGTTGTATTTCTATTATAAAATCGGTGGATATCACGTCGTATTTTGATTTTAATCATCAATCGATGACTTCTTTAGTTCTCACCATTCCATCGTATCATCTAGTAGGGTGATCAAATGTCCCAGTTTTCCCAAAGTTGTTCCGGTTCTCAGAGCTTTATCTTGGTGTCCCAAATAGTTTTTTCGGAACATATTGACGCGTTCGATTTTTTTCTTGTTTCGTTCCTTGATGCAGTAGTTTGTCCCGATTAATGGCTTCTGATTAAGGAAATCATACCACTCAAGTAATCCATTGCTCCGCGATGTAGTGCGTTGCAGAACTCCGAAGAATATGATCGATTAATGGCTGTCACAATACTCGATTTCTGATCCACAATAAGGGTAATAATTGATATGAATAAGTATTAGATATTGTGTGACAGTGTAATACTAATCGATCGATTGATCTCATTTCTCATCATTTTTTCGTCGGAACGCTATGACGTTCGGGAAAAAATGCTATTCAATCAGTTGATCCAGGCTGACCGAATTAATTTCAATGCATTGAAAGAGTATAGGAGGACCTCTAGCACCATAATTCTTGCAGTCCACCGATGTAGATGTCCCTGTTCTCATTGTATCATTCGAATATTTTGTAGACTTTCGTAAATTCTCTTGACTACTTATTGTCTTTAAAAATTCTCTAATCCTTTCCTCCTTGGAGGAAGCCGAAAGATTTTGTTTGCATAGGGGATATGTGTTTTTGGCGTATATTGCAATGGTTTCTCTCATAAAGGACCCATTTTCGAACCGGACAGTAAATTTTATGTCACCAATGACAGTAATTCCTTATGAGTATCCTTCAAGCGCATATTACACCGGCCTGATTTTAGGCCATAATTTCGGTAGGCATAGGCCTGCGGGCTTCTTTCGTGTCATTCGTTCAATTCGAAGTAATTTAATCCATTCGCATGCATCGTGTACGAATAATAATATTATCAAATATTAGCTTTAGCAAAAGCTTGTAGTAATGATAAAAATCTCAGGCAAATAATAGTTTAAGATATGTAATTTCGGCGAATCTGCTGCATGGAATATATTTACATTTACTATGTGTGTCTAAGTACAGCCATAGTAACTTGGAAAGACTATGTAAGAATTTCAAATTAGAATAAATAGATCGGGTAGAAGGAAAAGAGAAATTAGATACTTCACAAACACCTGAAGAAGGGAGTCTCTAATCGTAGAGTGAAAGGAGAGGAGATTACTTCGGTCAGCCTTCCAGTGTTAAGACAAGTGGAGCTGTTGAGTGGAGAGTCATGTATCTTGTGTTGTACGTACTTGCCCATATTATAGAAAGATATATGGAAATGAATCTAATTGTAAGACTTGAAAGTTAGTGATAAGCTGCACTCTGATACTGTATTAGAAGGAAGAGCATTGGAGGGAAGTGACTAATCGTGCTGTCGAAATCAAATGCCTCCTGGGAAGCAATTAATCTGGTGAACCAAGAGTGATGGGAATACTTAGTAGGTACCAAGACCTCTTGGAGGCAAGGCGCAAATCCTGAGATAAGGGGCCGTCTCATTTGAAAACTCGGAAGGCCCGGAGGCGTTCGACCGTGAAAAAATCACTCGCCTTCTCGAGTTAGTAGTCTTGAAGTTAATGAACGGGTGGTCTGATTATAGAGTGGATTCGAATACGTGGTCATATTTCAATTGGTGCTTATTTTGTTTCAATAATGAGGTGTACATGTTCGTTGGAATACACTGACCTTATTATTCGCTGAAGCTGTGTGTTGTTTTTGTGAATGGACGGTGGGGCTAATTTCTTGAGGTGAATAATTCTCCACCATCAGCGAATGAGAATTGTAAATTTGAACTCTCCGTGTTGGGTTTAGAAGGAGGAATCTTATGTTCAACTGTTATACCACAACATAGTTCCATTTCATGTTCATTGTTCCTTACACTTTCTACAATATCTTATTTCTGCAAAGTAATTAGGAAAAATCACTCCGGGTACTTGATATCAGTGAGTGTGAGTGAGCAAGGATGCGAATGTGTCAGCTGAAAAGATTCATAGCAAGTGTGAGTATTGAAGAAAATAAGTCGACTAATTTGAATCCTGAAATTCGGAGAATTAGCTGAGTTGTCGAATCCCGTTACTTCGAGGTGGTCATTTCTGAAGAAAGCACTCTGGGGATTGGTGGCGAAAATAGTCCTCATGCCTCTAAATACATTGTTGGCTCTTGATATTATTGTTTCGAACTATTCTTCTCTCTACGATCATTTTTTCGCAATTATGGCTATTTTAGTACCATCACAATTATTGAAAATGACTATAATAATAATATTTTGCCGTGTGAAGATGCCGTGACTTGACGACGGGAGGCCGCCAACAATTATGCTTCCTTGCACACGGAGGAGAGGGCAGCAGCTCTTCTTCACATGAGTGAAGGTGGAGACCACAGTGGTTGGTACAGCGACAGTCATTTCACTATTGGCGTGGTAACATTTACTTTAATGGCTGTAGTACTGCGATGTGGAAGGAAAGGGGAAACCACCACATCATATCCCGAGGAGGCAAACACATTTTTAAAAAACACCAACGGAGAAGATATACCTGGAAAATGCCTGGAGACAGAAGAAGATTTCAAATTGACTACATTTTAGTGAAGCAGAGGTTCAGAAACCAGGTGAAGAGCTGTAAAAGTTACCCGGGTGTAGATATCGACAGCGACCACAACTTAGTGATGATGAAATGCCACTTAAAACTCAAGAAATTGAAGAAATCAATGAAGAGCGTATTGCAAGTGAAAAACTAAAGGAACCTCAACTACGCCTGGCCTTCCAGAAGGCAGTGGAAAACAAAATAGAAGAGGATTTAACTGCGAAATCAGTAGAAAAGAAATGGGAGAAAATCAAAATTGGCCTGCAGGAAGCAGTAAAATAAGTTCTTGGGAGAAGAAAAGTTATCAAGAAGAAGCCATGGATTACAGAAGAAGTCATAGAATTGATAGAAGAGAGAAGAATGTTTTTAAAATTTGGAAACCATAGAAGGGCAACTTCGGTACAAAAGAATCAGGAATGAACTAAACCGTAAAGCGAGAAAATCAAGGGAAATGTGGATGAAGGGTCTACGCAAAGATGTACAAAGCAACCTTGCAAAAGGAAATGTGGAAGTTGCCCACAGAACGGAGAGAAATCACTTCAAGGAACGGGCTGCAAGATGTAACATCATCAGGGACGAGAATGGAGAACTCTTAATTGAACATGAAGATAAAGTGAAGAGATGGAAGGAATACTTGGAAGAGTTGTACAATGGAAGCTACCTTAGAGTGGAAGTAATAAAAGAGGAAAATGAAGTCGATAAGGATGATTTGGGAGCCCTAATCTTAAGATCAGAATTTGACGCAGCTGTGAGGGATCCGAGGATAAATAAGGCTTCGGGAATAGAATATATTCCTGCCGAACTAATTAAAAATGCCGGAAAGAAGACTCATCTGTACAAAACCATCTGCGAAATGCACTCTACGGGAGAGATACCCACGGACTTTGAGAAGAACATCATCGTCCGTATTGCCAAAAAGAAGAGAGCTGAGAACTGTGAACATTTTAGGACCATAAGCCTGACGAAACATGCCTCTAAGATATTGACGAGAATCATCTATAGAAGAATAGAGCGAAAAGCGGCGGAGTTCCTGGATGAGGACCAATTCGGGTTCAGAAGAAGCAAGGGCACAAGAGAAGCGATTATGGCCCTCAGGCTACTTAAAGAGAAGAGAATAGAGAAGAATATGCCAATGTTTGTTGCATTTGTAGATTTGGAGAAGGAATTTGACTACGTGGATTGGAATATGATGCTAAAGCTTCTGAAAGAAATTGGAGTAACATTCAATGACTGAAGAGTTATCCACAGCTTGTATAAAAACCAGGTGGCAATAATCAAATCAGGACCCAGCAGTACAGAATCAAGTATAAATAAAGGAGTGAGGCAAGGATGTGCACTGTCTACCGTATTTTTCAATGTCTACATCGAGAAAGCCATCCAAGAAGTCAAAGAAAAGTCTCCGGGAGTGAATATCGACGGGGATAAAATCAGCATGTTACGATTCGCCGATGACATAGCAGTCATGGCAAAAACAGAAGGAGATTCAAAGAAGACACTAGGAAATATGGAAAGAACAATTACCAGATATCATCTGCTTATCAATAAAAATAAAACTAAGGTATTGGTATGCAGTAGAAGAAAGGAAGCCAGGACCAAGGAAACTCGGAAAGGAACTAGGAAAACAAAAAAATCGAGGAGGTAGAGGAGTTCTGCTACTTGGGAAGCCGAGTAACCAGCGATGGACGAAGTAAAACAGAAGTTAACAGTAGAATTGCCCAAGCAAAAAGGGCATTTTACTAGAAAAAGATTCTGCGTGCAGCTGCGAACACAAGCGTAGAACTGAGGAAACATTTCATTAGAACAAACTATGGAGCATTCTACTATATCGCAGTGAAGCATGGACAATAACAGAAGCAGAGAAGTCCAGGCTAGAAGCATTTGAAATGTGGTGCTACCGAAGAATGATGAAGATAAAATGGATCGATTGAGCGACAAACGAAGAAGTCTTAAGAAGAGTGGGAGAGAAGAGATGTCTGCTGAAAACATTCAAAAGAAGACGAGACAACCAATTGGGCCACATCTTAAGACACAATGGCGATGAAGACAATCGTCGAGGGAAAAGTGAACGGGAAGAATGGAAAAGGCAGGCCTCGTATGAGGCATATGGAGCAATTTGTGAATGATGTAAAAGAGAGAGGAGCTACGTCAATATGTAGAGGTTGACCGATAGAAGATTCGAGTGGAGGGCTGCGTCAAACCAGTCCAGGATTGTTGACCGATGATGATGCAATTTTTACATTTGAGCGCAACTTGGAAATTTTCTGTCGAGAAACGAACGACATATGACACGTGACAGCCTTAAACACTATGTTGGAGCCCTCTTTAAAAAAATGCAACCTTCTCTTTATACAGGAAGACCTCTTTGGAATAAAAATGAATCTTTAATTTTTCTCTTGTAAGGGAAGTATAGTTTCATTATCTAAATCAAATACCAATTAGGATCTAATTTTTTAGAGTGAGACGACAGGATATACCGCTTTCCTTTAGACGTGAATGTCTTTTGTTCTATTTATGATATATTATCATGCTACAGTTATGATACCTATGTAGTTAATGAGGCAAATACTCAGACCTCGGATATCTGATTTTTCCATCGACCGTCAGGAGTTGGCTGAGACCTGTTGTTGTCATTAGTGGATGTGACCGACAACTAAAGACATTTTCCCTATAAAGAATAGGTGGGTTTTTGGGAAGAGGTAGGAATTTAAGAAGTGGAGAAAGAGTGGAGAGAAACCCGGCATCGGCATTAACCTACTCTTAAGAAAAGGCACACATATTCCTTTCTTAATGTAAAACATTTTGGAACCGTATTATCATGCATTGAGTGAATAGAAACAAACGAAGCTGACGCGAATTTGTAATTTTTCAATGGGTCCTAAGCATGTAACGTTAAAAATCTTTTATGGGTTATTTGGGCTAAAAAAATAAGAATTCGGTGATGCCATCAAGAATTATCATCAAAAAAATGTACGAAAATGAAGATAGAGCGTTTTATATCACGTGTATTCGAAAAAAACCAAAGTACATGGCCGACCAGGTAGTGCAAAGATAAACTTCTATGTAATAGGTATGCAAATACCTCAGTTTATCCTTGTTTTTTTTTCTCAGTGAATGACAGTTCCAGTGGTGCTTCCAAATGGGTCTTTTGTGGTGAGATATTGTATCAGCCCTCCGAGTTTTGACTATTGGTGTGATTGCTATTGAAAATTGTTGTACCAACTCAAAGCATTGTAACTACTACGACAAATACCAGGATTTTGTTAATCTTCTTGCCCAGACGAAATGATTGGTGCCTAATAACTTTTCCTATTGCTATTAGATTGCAACGTGTCTCGTCTATCGTATGTCACTTTTTCCTTTTGTAATTAAACTCACTAGCGAAATATAAGTACAAAACGACAGTAAAATTAAGAACCTTGCTAAAACGTTTTACACGAAGGGCATTTATAGACATTTGTTTGACGCAAAATATTACTTGTGGATAGTGTTTCCGATTGCATAATGTTATAATCAGATTTTGAAGGGCATTCTAGCCGATTTTTCTAAACACTGAAATGTCAATTACGTTCTGCAATGAAAGGCATCAGTAGTCAACTGTGGTAAAATTCGCATTCTCTCATCTAAAGGTTGACTTCGTTGGTAAGGGAGGTCACATAGTGGGATACTTATTCTTAGGATTATCACCGCAAATTTATTTTTACTGCGGTGTATAGACATTATCTTTTATTAACTATTAGAGCGTGTATTTCCTGCATTACCCGTAGTTTTCTTAGACATTTGTTTCTAAAAAAAACGTAAGGCGTGGTTTTATCCAAGGGTTATCAGATCACGCATATTTGAAACAAGAAGCCTCCTATTAGGCAGCGGACTCACTCCCCCTTTATGATACTTTGCCGTTGCAGAACAGATTTTTTATGCTAGAGTAAGGCGTCACCAACATTTAGGATCCTTGGGTCAACATCCAAAGGCTATAGCCCTTGGGCATTTATACCTCTCGTGGAAGGTAAATGAAATTTAATGTTTTTATGTATTACATCATCTGAAGATGATTGTATTTTATATTCTGAGTTGATTTAGCGGTCGTGAAAAATTGATACAGACTTCTTGAATGTAAAAAGCAGCATTTTCACAAATAACCTTGCATAACTTCACTGTATTACTTTCTATCCGCGGCATAGCCCAGCTAGGTAACTGGAAGATAGTTCTCCTGAATGTTTTCTTTCCAGTTGGCGTCTTCTCACACATTAGTTTTAGGTGCTATCGGCGCGCGAACTTTACTCCAGAAGAGGTGGGCGAGTACTTTCTTTAGTGAGCGCTTCCCCCGGTGTTAAAGCCGGGATAACCTGCTGGCATCGTCCCCGTCGTCAGCATTTGCTGACTTCTGTGTCTCATCCGAATTGGGACAGAAATTGAGGTATATTCCTCACGCGTCTATCAGTTGGATTACGGGCGTTCTTGGTTCGGGAGTTGGCCAAATCTTCGGGGAAAGGATGAAATTCCTCTTCGAAGTTCACTGGCCTGGATTGCGGGAGATTTGGCGCTCACCCCTCTGTCACCAGGTTGAGTTTGGAGTTCGAGAATTTTCATTCCATCAAATCCGTTTCGTGAGGTAAATGTGCTTGGGAATGCCCACGACAACTCCCACTGCGAGATAAGAAACAGAATGTAATCATCTTCATTCGAAAAACATGATCAATCTCAGTTTTGAATAAAAGAAGAGCAATGATTTAAATTATAAAATATGACAACAAATACAACCAATTAGGGCCGCCGTGGCCAGTTCATTAACATGCCGACCTGGAAACCCAAAGGTCACGGGTTCGGATCCCTCCTATGGCATGTGTGTTGTGCTTGTCTTAGGATTAATATATTAATTCACAGAGAGGACGCACTAGGCGGATGCACAAAAGTCACACAAAAAAAGAGACTGAACACTAAACAAAGACACATGGAAAAAGGAGACACACAATTATCTGGGAGACGTTTCGACGCTCATGGCGATCCAGAGAGAGTGACGTTCTCCACGGAGAGTGGGGTAGATAAGGGAAAAGGGTGGGGGGAAGAGGGGCGGGTGGTGCGGTGGAAAAGGTGACCAATAGGGACTCTCAGTGTTGCTGGTTGAGGCCTGGATACTCCCAGGCCTTTGGAACGATTATATGGGCGGATTTTCTGGTTCTCACCTCTATGCTTCCGGCAGATTCAGGGAGGACTTCAATGATATTGAGGGAAAAGCAATGGTCGAAAGGGTGACTGTGGGAAGCAGTGTGCTTTGGAATGGGATCGAGGAAGGGACACTTATTCCACAGATTTAATGGTGCTACTACGCGTTACAGCCGTTAAACCATCATCAGGTACAAATATGTCCATTCTCCGGCCTTTCCTCTCAACATGGAGTAGGTATCTCTGGGTCAAACAGGCAGTGGTGTGCTGTGTCCAAGAGATGTTTGGCCACGAGGGAAGATGAGTCCTCTTTCTCCCAGCATTTCCGGTGCTCAGTCATACGGATGGCAAAGTTCCTACCCGTCTGCCCATCACAACACATCACAAAACGACTGTTGTGGGTAATTGGGTGGTGGGACTGAGACATGGCGGATGATTGGAGGCATTTTTCGTATAGATGATGAAAAAGTAGGGTAAAGGGGGGTGAATCGGACCAGCGGGTGAATAGGAACGCTTTTCAAAAAGTGCGCTCAGACCCGAAACGGTATCACTTGAGACTGACTACGTTTTAGGAATTGCTTCTTTGTAATCTTGTCCTTCTAGTAGAGTGAAAACGAGAACTCGACGACTGAATTTAAGCAAATGATACTCTGTCGAATGGAAGCCTACCATACGAGAGAGGTGTGAAATTGGGTATTTAGAAAACCTCGTATAGGTTCAAAGTAAGGTGACATTGTAGCGCTTACTCAGATTTCAAGTTTTTCTTTCCTGAAAGGAAATCTAATACCATAGCTGCCACATTAGGTTACTTTTTTGAGCCTTGTATGAATATCGGAGTTACCAAACATGATACAAAATCATATTACTTAGTCGGGTGAAAAGGACCAGCACGCGCAGGAGTTCAGTTCCAAGCCGCTGGTCGAGGGTGAAGCATTGAACCAGTTATACTCAACTGACACTTGGAAAAATTCCTTCTGCTACTGAAAAGTAAGTAGATATACAACTAATATTGATAAATTGCTTACTTACACTTAATGTTTTACATTAAAAACATCAAATGTTTATAAGAATGTTTGAGCGAAAGTGGCTAAAAATTTGTTTTTAGGCCATACTCTTTTATTTAAGTATTATAAGAAGTTTAATGGAATAAACCTATTTTAATGCTATTCTATATCACGTTATAGATATTTACTACGTATAACGAGGAGGAGGAAAGAGATTTTCCCCGTCATAGAGGTGAATTATTACGGCGACGAGCACGATTTACAGGCTGAGCGAGAGGTAAGCTACCTTCGTTTGATGTAACATATGTTGTGTACTGTTTCATATATATTAACCAATTATTCGCTGAAACAATATCATAAAACATACGCATTTCGTGATGGAAATTTATTGTTAATAATTCACATTGAGTTCCATACCTATACATTCTACATTACTCAGTGGTCTATATTTTCCAATCTGAAAGAAAAGGAGGTGATATAATGTACGTGATAGAGGGATTGCCGGAGTATTAAATATTATATATGGCAACAGAATTAGTTGTGGAACGCCTTACAACCTCCTTTTGATAGCGTAACATTAGCAAAATTTCATTTAAAACGTATTTATGAAAGTGATAATTTTCGCTTACCGTTAATGTTTTTCCTTTTGGATTAAGATGGGGAAGTACCGGCGAAAAACGGAACAGACATGGACAGAGGAGGATATGAGAATGGCGCTGAAAGCTTTCAGAGAGGGAAGAAGCATGAGGCATTCTGCCGAACTTTTCAATGTTCCCCGTACTTGCCTCTATCATAGGATAGTAGCGGATACGGAAAAATTGAAGACAAGAGGGGGGCAAAATGTCTTCTCAGTGGAAGAAGAGGAAGCATTAATTAGAATAATTCTTAGGTTATGTGAAATTGGGTTCGGATTGACAAGAGATGATGTCATGAAGGTGGCATATGAATTTTCCATTGAAAACAACATAAAAAACAATTTCTGTGCGTTAAAAAAACGAGCAGGCAAGGATTGGTTCTTGAATTTTATATCTAGACATCCTTTAAGTCTTCGAAAACCCGAAGGTTTGTCAGTGGCTCGAGCTGAGGGTTTAAATAAGGAAGATGTAGACGATTTTTTTTCAAAGTTAACTATTTCGATGGCTGAGGCTGGAGTTATGGATAGGCCCCACCTTATATACAACGTTGACGAAACGGGATGTGTATTAAATAATCGCCAAACCCAAAAGAATGTTGCAAGAACAGGATCTAAGGTAGTCATAAAACAGACGTCAGTGGAAAAGGGGGAATTGGTGACAGTTGTTGCGTGCTGCAATGCAAGTGGACATTACATACCACCTTTTGTAATTTTTAAGGGGAGAAAGTTCCATAAGGAATGGGAGGATGGATTTCCGTTGGGATCTAAAATTTTTATGTCCGATTCAGGGTGGATAAATGAGGATCTTTTTTTGGAGTGGCTAAAGCACTTTCAAGCAAACAGGATTCCTGGCCGATGCATTTTAGTCCTCGATGGCCACGCATCACACAAGACTCTTCGTGTTCTACTGTTCTGTGAAAGGAATGAGATCACTCTCTTATCACTGCCCAGCCACACTACACAAAGGTTGCAACCTCTGGACAGGTCTTTTTATAAACCATTAAAGACATACTACGATATTGAAACAAATGCGTATATGACAGTTTGTAAGGGGGATAGAAAGATGACTAAATTTAATTTTGGTCGGCTTTTTCGAAATGCATGGAGCAAAGCCGCAACAATCGGCAACGCTGAAAATGGATTCCGATCAACAGGAATATTCCCTCTGAATCCGGGTATCCTGACGGAGTTAGATCTTCATCCTTCTAATCTCGGAAGCTCACACGCCCCAGAAGAAGCATCAACTCCTTTTTCGACAAATTCATCTTCCGATCAAAAATTAACTGCCAGTCCCTATGAAGAAAGCCAATCCTCGACATCAACATCTGAGGAATCGTCAAATACTTTGGGTAGGTCTTTCCATAATTTACTACCTACACCAGAAAAAAGAATGAAAGTCAATGTGAAAAGGTCAAGAAAGCAAATTGCTCAAATACTTACTTCTCCAGCTGTAATAGAAGAAACAAAGCAACGACTGAAGAAACAAAATATTAGGAACGCGAAGGGAACTTGCAGAAACTTATATGAATCATCTTCAGATAGGGACGGCAATACTGAGAATGGGGAAAACTCAGCTGATGATACGCTTTGTGGCTTCTGCTCCAAGTCTTATAATTGTGCGAATTCGTCAAAGTTTAGAGACTGGATTAAGTGCATGAAGTGTAATTGTTGGTACCATGAGCTGTGTGTAGGTGCTAAGGGGCGAGATAAATTTACTTGTGGTAAATGTGCTTAATTGTTTTGGTAAATTTGTTCTATTTTGTTCTATATGTTCAGATTTGGTGATGTATGTCTATTTGTAAAGTTATGTTTGACTCTAAGAAGGTGTCGTCGAAATATCTCCAGACTGCACTACATTGTTAATAGCAATGATGCAAAATTTCAAAATTTTATGGAATAAAACTTAAGAAAACTAAAATTTATAACGTTATTTTACTGGTCCGATTCAGCCTCTAATCTGGTCCGATTCGCCCTCCAAGTCGTCGGGCGAATAGGACCATGCAGTCTCTTGAAGAAATTGCTCCAGGACCGTTCTATTCAGAGCAACCACGCTGAAAATTGCGTTTTAAAATGGAAAAACATCAAGTCCTTTGCTGATAATGCTTTCAGAATGTAACTGTTTACACAAACGAGGAAATCGACGATTTTCCTTTTTGTGGCCCGATTCACCCCCCTTTACCCTACAGAATTAAAACTCTCATTAGGTCAAAAACGTATACTTTTTTCTAGTTATAATTACTGCAAAAATATAAGTTCTTTTACTGTTAGTTCAAAGAACCTAGGTACATCGTTCAGAAAAAACTTCCAACAGCTTCACATAGATCCACGTCGTTTAATGGTTACGTATTTAATTTCCCATTTATGAATGTAGAATTGGAAGCATGAGAGGGATAAGATTAGGTTTTTTTGTTCCATATATCTTCTGTTTGAGTCTGTTGGAAGAGAAGCAAAGAGCTTTAGGAAGAGCAAGTCTTCCTAGACCACTAAAAACCACTAGAACACCTATGAAGGACTTTCTTTCTTCTCTATTAACTTCCAAACATCTCTCCGCGGGATGAATGAGCTCTGCAGAGAAGTTCGGAATGAGGGCCTAACTGTGACTGTATCTCTGCTTTGGGAAGCGTCACCCAAATACGTGGAATATCATCTTCAAATAAGGAACAATCTCCGATCGTGAGACTTGCCGCCTTCAAGAAGAGACTTTCCGACGTGGAGACTCTCGAGTTCGGCTCCTTTGAAGTGGCCATCTGATGGTTTCCCTCTCGGAAGAAACCGTTTCATTTCCCCAAAGGTGCTCTTTTTCTTCCTTCCAACATTTACGACAAAGATATTTAGATATGGTTTCGTGGTGCGAGTAATTTGACCTTGTTCTGGAAATACAAAAAAAAAATGAGCAGGCTGAAGAAAGAATAATGGCACTTACTGTTGATATTTTCACCCTCTCCGGGAAAACTCGTAATTCATTCATTTGAAAGCATTAAATATAAATTTCATTTCTTGCTCTCTCCATGTATCAACACATACTAATTACCCTGCGATCCGCTGTAAGGTGAGTGGCGTGGGGTGTTGGATCCCTTGCATTTTAAAGGAGGGGGGGAGATGAGACTGGATTGAAATGAGGTGAAAGATAAAATATTTGACCTGTGCATTGTGTCTCGCTTTTTTATTTTGCTTGCAAATGGTCCGAGGCAAAAATAAACTTCTCTTTTCGAGAATCAATTTCTATAATTTTAGCCCTATTGTCAAATCTGCCGATGTAGTAAGTGGATAGGATTGTCTTCTGTGTAAACATTGAACTCATTCAGTATGTGATTTTCTAGTAGCTTTAACCAAGTGTTTACTCTCCGAGACTTCAGTGATTCCTATCCAAACCACTGAAAAAGTCACATGACACTCAGTAATTTCGGAGGAATTTTCAATGAAGCTTGCTGCTTCGTAGGTTCATATGCACGGCGCATGTCAAATCTTACTTAGCTGGATCCCAATACTGTTTCTTGAAGTATTTTCCTACGGTTCTTTTGACAAATGCAAGTCTCATTACATTGATGCCACAAATATTTCGAATATAATTTCCCCGCTACATATCTGAGTGACTCTAAAATCATTGACCGCGGTCTAAATATTTTACCTCATATTTTGCCAATTACTACTAAAACCTTCATATATCTCTATGTTAACCTCGAGTTGGAAGCAGGACTAGACATTATTTCACTTATAGTTTCCAGACGGAAGCAGTTTCCAGCTCGCCCATTTTTGCGCTACATTTAATTCGTTGGTGCTCGTTTTTTTCTGGGTCCGATAATATTTTTTCGTACCATTTGCCTGCTCAAAAGCACGTCTTGTGTCGTCATATGCCGACCACATTATTGTGACCATTTACTGTCATTGGCTTCCACTCGATTCAGCTTTCGGGAAAAAGAATAAAATAAAGAAATACGATCCTAAAGATTCCTACCCATCAGTAGCGAGAAGCCGTTTTTAAATCTGTCGTTATTTATCTGCCTGGATGAAACAGGAAGTGGCAATGTAACGTAAAAAATAAACATTCAGTATAAGTTTAACAGCTGGTCTTGGCGGATGGCCCCGCCCCCAGAGAGAAAATTGGGAATATTTGGGCTTTTGGTGGCCAAGCGATTTCCTAATCAGTTTAATTTTAAATGTAACTGTTCTTGTTGTTTTTTTTTGGAGGTGATTGACAAGTGAGGTCATTTTCGCCATTTTAGGATCGGTGGGTTTGGTACGGGAAGGGTTATTCAGGGAACGGAGGAAGGGTGGATAGAAACCCGTCGTCAGAATTAGCCTGCTCTCAATGAAATGCGCCGAGGGGATTACGGTCTATCGTCCCATCCGACAGACGGAGTACCTACTGTACGCGAAGTGCTATCCACAAGGCCCTCAAATAGGGACCGGTATACCAATGAAAAAGCTGCCACTGCCGGTATTAAAACCCGGGCTGTCTGGGTAGAGGGCCAGTACTCTAATCACCACTCCAAATCAATCCTCTTTAAATCTTATTTCCAATGAAGTCAAGAGCATGGGAATAGAAACTTGTGTGGAACAAAACTACTCTGTGAAATAAATATTATTCATTTGCGTAGAACTTTGTATTTTATCTTACTTCTGACCTTATGTGCATGTAATAATTTTAATGCATCTGTAAGAGTCTTTCGCTTCATAAGATTCCGAATACCCAGATTTTGAGAAATGATATTTGAACAGTAGTCATGCAAATTGGAAAACTTGGAAATTTACATCACTTTTATGTGGTATAGTTGTCATAAAGGAATTAATGCAAAAATGGAAGAGATAAGCTATGGAGAAGTTCCTGAAGTGGAATACCTAATAGAATATTATTATCATACTCACTAGGTATTTCTTCACGGTGTCACGGAGCCCTCTACTCCATTCTTCCATCGGCTAAACTACGTTTTTACTTTATTCTTCTCTTTAACTTTATGATCTACTTGCTTCATAAACCTCATCCTTCCCTTTCTATTTTTCCCATTCACTTTTCCCTCATCGACTGTCTTCACGAGACCATCATGTTTCAAGATGCGTCCGATAAGGTTGTCCCATCTTCTTCTTACAATTTTCTTCTCTCCCACTCTTCTGAGAACTTATTCGCTTGTTAGTCGGTCCATCCGTTTTATCTTCATCAAAACACTGTAACGCCACATTTAAAATGCTTCCCATCTTTCATTTTCTGCGGCAGTTACCGTCCATACTTCACAGCCACAAAAAAGCATGCTTCAGATGAAAATTCTATTGAAGTGTTTTCTTTCTTCCAAGATTGTAAGTAGATATCCTGCTGTGAATGAATTTTTATTCGGATAGAATGTCTTCCACGCCTGGGCTATTTCCGTCTTGCTTCGTCCATCGCTGGATATTTTTTGTTCAAAATAGCATTTCTCTACCACCACTCCAGGCTTGTCTTTATAAATTTAAAATATTTGTGTGACGTTGTAAACTAAACATTTAATCGTTTATTAAATTTTAATTCTATTTTTTCGAGGGTTATCTATTAGAGAACATAAGAAAACTGGATCAAATCAGTTTAAAAATGGTTACTGTCATTGGTAAATTGAAATAACTGTAGTTTTTAATTCTTTCAGGATCTCTTTTACGTGACCGGGCGTTGCCCATGGTTTCTTTTCTACTACACATTCTTCTTATGTAATTTTAGAGTAATACATTGTGAGGTTTACTAAGGTCGTAACTTTTTTGTTTTCACGTTTTTGGCATAATTTACCATTCAATGATGTTATCTTCTTTGCGGTTTCAAATAAATGCCACATTTACCTATTTTTTGTGCTTTTCACGAGGAAATTGTTTTACCTAACCTTGTGTTGTTGCTAATGAAAGTCCTAATCGAGCTCCAATTCAATAATGAGGCAGCTCAAACCTAACTAACATTCCAGTATTGCGATGATTTTAGATGATTCATACGGTCCCTATGGTTTCTCAGTGAATATAAGATCGGCTATGGAGAGTGAACTAGAACTTCGTAGAAGGCTTATGATGTGGTTTGAAGATAGATGAATGGGGTGGAGATTTGCGTAAAACCCATCTTAGGATTGATAGGCAATGGTGATGAGTGATGGCGGTGATGAGTTTTTATTTTCAAGAAACAAATTATAACAATTTCTCTCCATGAAAGTAATGGAAGAAAGAAGAAACTTTTCCTTGTCCACTGCGGCTGTTATGCTAAAAGATTAGCTGTAAACGGCCGTCCTTCGCACGGCGCATTAAGTGTTAATAGCATCTTATTTTAGTAAGTGATCGTGAATGATAAAAGTTATGCTATTGTCACACTTTCATCACGGTGAAATGTCACGCGAATTCTTTAATTAGTTAATATGCGTTGTTCATAATATTAGGGTAATTAGCATTCGAAGTTTTCTCAGTGTGATATAGTGTCTCCAAGCTTTGCAATGCTGAAACGGAAAGATCTTAGACAATCAGTTCTGGCTATAATTCTTGTTAGGAGTATACAATCAGTGTAATATTAATTAGTACTCTTTTAAATGGTGCCACTTTTTTTGACTATTTTATATCGTTTTCCTTTAAAGACAGTTTGAAATGTGAGGGATAAATATAATGGAGAAGATTTAGCTAGAGAGTTTCAACAACATTAGAGTCAACCTCTGTCCCACCTTGACCATTGACCCAAGATGACTCTTCAACCACCCTATTTTTTAATCTAATTCAACTATACCACGCTCCCGTTCGATCGTCTGTTCCTCTTTCCGTACCTCGGATTTATATTTTATTAGCCTTCAGAACATGACTGCTGCATGATTGCTTTACGCTTCACCCTGGGGCATGATCTCTCCTGTTTATTACTTTCCCGTCCATTTCCTGTTTGATCGCTCAGCCCTGGAGCTTTAAGCCTTGCCGAATCAGGTTTAAGTGTCTTTCTTTCTCTCCTCTGTTCTCTTATACATATGAATCCTATTTCTCTCCCTTAAGTCCTTTTTCTCACGTTCCACTTCGCTAGATCATTATGGTGGCTAATTGCATCGACATCATCTGCCAGGTCATGATTTATCCTCGTCTACGACTCCTCGAAACGAAGTTGAGATAATCTTCTTTAAGTCCTTCGGCTATGCCTTAGAATGTTGTCGGCATAACATATTTGCACCTGGACCTTCCGCGAGTATACAGCTGAGCGGGCGTGCTAGACTTTGTAAAGTATTTACTTCGACTTGGGTATTTTTTTTGCTGCCTGACAAAAAGGAAGAACCATACATTTAATGTGCATGGGATTAATAATAAATTTTATGATAAACAAGCTTTACTTATTGATTGAATTTGTGGAATTTGGATATTATAAATGGATAAGAAGTAAACAGATAATGGGCAATTTTCAATTATAAATATCTCTATTTCTTCCCGGTGCTCACTGCGCGCGTTAACTCTTCCAGACAACAGTTTCGCTTACACTCGAGTCAGAAAGACTGTTGTCCTGTTGTGCCAACACACGCACGCGATAATCACCCGAAATAAATGGAGTAATCTAAGAACCAACGAACCAAAGCCGCGGAAATCGGAGAACTAATAAAAAAATCTCTCTTGATGAAGTAATAAATTAAGATTAATTAAATAAAGATTAATTTGGTGAGAGATAACGGAAATTAAATTAAATTTCATTTTTAAGGACGAAGGGATTATTTTTTTGGGGTATTTGCTCTCTTTATCATCAGAGGGACTCACGTTAATGAGTGTTCTTAATGACAAAATGTCTAATCACTGTTAAATCGGTCAGACCAAAAATAGTTAACATTTTCATTTTTTGTTTTCAAGGTACAGCATGCGAAGTTTGCCATTAAATGCCAAACTTTGGTGCGGACGTATGATTTGGTTTCTTCTCCCGTTGACAGAGTGGTGCTGATTTAATTAGTAGAAGTAGTAGTTATTTCGGGGTGGTGACAGGCTTCTGAAGTTGTATGCCCCAGTTTCAGGATAGGTGGGTAATTGGATAAAGGCAAGAAGTTTTCAGATAATAGAGGAAGCGCGGTGAGAAACCCGGTGTCAGCATTTGCCTGCTCTTAACGAAAGGCGCCAATGGGTTCCACGGTTTTACGTCCCATCCGACGGGGACGAGTACTGCACTCAAGAAGATGGCACTCAAGAAGGGACTATTATACCACTGTCAAATACCTACTATTACTGGGTTTCGAACCCGGGCCATCGGAATGGAAAGCCAGTAATCTAGCCTCCACACCAATCCGATCCCTGATTTAATTAGTGACGATATAAGATATCAAATATATTCTTATCAGTCTGTATACTAGGAACTCACAAAAAGAGGTACATACTAATGGACAAGTAATACATGCGTTCTTAAAATGAACGCAAAGAAATATCCAAACGCAGAATGATTTTATCCAAAATATACGAAGGTTTCTGAATTAATCGAGTTTGTCACATGCGCTTCCCTTCACTCATAATTTCCCCACTGTGGTTGTTATCATGTACAGAAGAAATATTCGACCAGATAAATATGTAATCCTGACGAATTTAATGTAAAATTTATTCTGAAATCTAACTGGTCATCATCATCATAAGTCTTCAATCCTCAGATTGGTTTGACGCAGCTCTCCACTGAGTTCTTCTATCTGCTAGTCTCTTCATATTTACGCATTTCTTCTCTTTCACATCCTTCATCAAATGCTCCAAATATCTCACTCGAGGCCTTTTGCCATTCTTCATCCACTTGCTCTTCAACGATTGTCTTCATCAGGCCATCGTGTCTTAAGATATGGCCGATTAAGTTATCCCGTCTTCTCTAACTGGTATTCAACCATATTGATAATACCGTTAATTAACATTTTAAGTGTTTTATCGTAAGTATCCATAAGCGTTCCTGCCTGATCTACCCTGTCTTGCCTCCACTGTCGGGATATCCGTAGTCATTAATGTCACCTAACTACGTTTCCATAGCCACGTCCTTCATAAACTCATATTTTATATCTTTCCCCATCCTGTCCTAAACCCCAACTTTTTTCTATTCTATTCACTTCTTACTCTACGTTCTCAATCTATCTAACATTCTTTTACCATGCAGTAGGTACCTCATAAAATTTCCTCTGCTTCATTGAAACCTCCCCCAACAACTTTATTCTCTCACCCCCTATATTCAGAACTTATTTGTTCGACTTCCAGTGCATTTAGCATACCGTCCTTTTTCCCCTTCAAAGCCACATCTCCTCTAAGGTCATTTATCCTTCTCTGAGGCCAAGTTTTGCATCCTCAAATTACTATAATCCGCATCAAGCTTTAAACTAACCTTACCTACTGGTAATCAAATAAAATATTTTCCACTAGACCGGTGGAATTCACCAACTACGCTGCCGAGTGAGGCCAAGTATGTGAGTAGCTCGAAAGGCAGGCTTAAGTTCACATCGTGAGGAGTCATTAATATGCCAGAACTGTCTCCACGTTTTACTTTTCTCAACCCATCACATGTCCAGATTTTCACCTCCTGTCCTCAAGACGTGCACAAAGGCACCGACGTTCTTCAGATTCCTTTTAATTGCACTGAGCATCGGGCAGGAACTGTATCCCTGGCGCGCAGCCCATTGGAGCGCCCATCAATAACGCCACCAGCGACCGAGAACTTGAAGAGACTCGAAACTTGCCCGGTCAGACTGGTCACCAGTGCCTCCTCCCACACTTCGTAAAAAGCGTGGGTAAATAGGTGCTGATTTTTTTTACGGGTAAGCTTTCATTAAAACCAATGTATGTAGACCAATTCTACTGGAAATTGCTCTCAAATGATCACTGTCATCGGGATGCATAGAGTGTATTAAATATACATGCCCCAACGCTCGTAGCAACTTTAATCTCCTGACTAGCGATCAAGATCATCATCCTCTAAAGGCCATTCCTACTCGCTGCAAGCACCCTACTCTTTTTTCCGCTATTCTCTTCATCTGTTCATAATTCTGACACCCTGTGGCCATTAGACTAGTGATAGTAGTAGTAATATAACAATTTGAAGGGAACACCTTTCGGCCGAGAGTATCCTTACGCATACCAGGGAAAGAATTCCCATAAAAAGTATACCATATAGATTTGGTTATGTTGTGGAATGGGTGATTCGAATGATCTAATAAAGGTGCTGAAAGTAGAGTGAATATAGCGAGAGAAAGGGGTACACCAGGGACAAGGGTACACAAGGGACAAGGTTATAAAGTTTTGTTCTTATTCCCAACTGCACCAGAGAGGTTAATGGAAAATGTAGTCGAAAAGGTTCCCTAGGTGAGGGACAGATATTAGAGAGTCTCAGGAACAAGTGAATTAGCATAATGTCGTGTGAAAATTCGATAGAAGTGGAAGATGCGAGGAAAAAAATCTCCAAATCATTTCAGCATATCTCGCCATACAGTGTTAATTACATACTTTTTTGATTCCTTCCTTCGCGATTCCAACAAATACATTCGCTGCACCGAAATGTGGCTAGCAACTCCATCATCGTCACTGAGAATCCATACTGAAATCGATTTGATGCAGGTCTCCACTCGTGTCTTCTGTCAGCTAACGTCTTCATATCAACACTATTTTTCTCTATTGTATCTTTCACTAGAAGTTCCGCGCATCTCATCCGTTGTCTTCCAGTTTTTCCCATTAATCTTTCCTTTAACGACTGCCTTCAAGTGATCATCGTATCTCAAGAAGTGTCCGATAAGGGCGTCCCATCTTCGTTTCAGAATTTTGATTATAATCCTTTTTATCCCCTCTTCTTATAATTTCCTTGATGGTAACTCGATAATGCTATTTATCATCATCATTTTTCCGTAACACCTCATTTCAAACGCTTTTGGTCTTGCCTTTCCAGCGATGGTTAATTTCCGCCCCTTGCTGTTATAAAGGAACGTGCTCTGTACATACGCATGTATGGTCAAGTCATCTCTTCCCATGGGCAACACATTGGTTGAAGGGCGTTTGTTCTGATAGACCCGAGTTCCAACCAGTCTGTCTAGAGCTATTCCCTTTGAACTATAATAAACTAAAGTATACAGTTGGTGATAGGTGCAAGAAGTAAACTTCTTGATATTATAAAAAAAGGGCGGATCCATGTGCAAAACCCCGAAGTGAATATTAATACTACCGTCGTTGAACCCATGAATACAATTTATAATTATCTGTCATGGCGACGTTGAACAATTTAAGACATTGATTCCTCCACGAGTGTTTGGAAAATAGTGGGATGCCATTAGCGTGTCACAAATTTTCAAAATAAAATTATGAAACACTATAGGAATTGGAAAATTTCAAATTTGAAAGACGGAAAATCAGCTTGATATGTATTTAGAAGAAGAGTTAAATGTGTGTTGTCACAAGAAAAACTAATGCACTTAATCTGTCTCCAAATGGCTAAAAAATCACGCTTTCAGGTCAGGAGTCTGATGACAACAACGATTTTTCCGCTGATTCGGTCCATGCCTACTATTATTCTTTAGCTGGGCGCTGAAGTTGGAGAAGAGAAAAGTTGTACACTTGATCAGGAAGTATTGCAGACGTTCATCAAGGAACGAAGAGTCAATACGTTATGGGTTAATGTGAGGCATGCAGAGAAAAGCAATGGGACCTTTACTGCAAAGATTCAAAGTATGAGTGATATTTCTGATGCAAAATGTATAAACTATGCGGCCAATTCACTTTACTATTCATAGCGGTGTTGGGGGCGTACGCGATCCTAAGGTTGCTTCTCAGGCTCTCGCCATGGATGAAAAATAGAATAAGGAAATGTGACAAATTAAAATTATCTTATGTATAATATGTTACCTAACATTTATCTCTATATGTAATAGACGAAGTTTCATTTTTAAACCAAGCATGGCAGGGCGATTTTCACATAATATTATTCATAAGACAGGTAGAGAGGGTTGTCTCTCGTTGTCTTTACCAGCATTACTATAGTTTATCATCCTACTATAGATACTAATACAAAACATGACTCGTTCAAAATGTCAATATTAGCAGGAATAAAAAAGTCAGTCGGAATTTTCTCTTGCCAGTGCAATCTTATCACCCGGCATCACTATCCGGAGTGACTGGAAGAAACACTTAAAATGCCGGGCCATAAAGACACATTCCCAACCTTGTTGACCAAGCATTAAGGAGCTGAGTGCCCTTTCCCGTCTCAGCCTTTTTTTTAAGATTTCAGTCCGACAGAGACCCTGCAGTTTGAATGAGACTATAGATCATTCGTGCCCAGCAAAGGAAATACACCTCTCTCTTCCAGATGAGTTTTGGCATTAAAGATACAGAGATTCTCAGAGAACATTACTACTTGCATACATTAGAAGAAATGCTTGCCGTTGCCAAAAAATGAGAAAAGCTTTCATTTTTACATAAAACAGTACACAGTATCCGGAATCCGCCTCTATTAACCGCTTTTATCACAGGTAAATGAATAGGGATGTATCGTGTTATAGGTTCATGGTAGAGGATTCGAAATATTTCTCTGAATTTATTCTTCCTTGCTGTGTAGGGCAATAGTTACAGACTTATAAATCTGTTTGCTTCTCATTCACGTGCCACACGGGCTGGCTTTGTAGCTAACACACACATCTACAATCCTGAGGACGCGGGTTCAAATTCCAGCGCGGTCGTGGATGTTTGTAATTTTTTGGTCGTTCAAGGCATAGTAAGCTGGACGGAACATCTTAACTGGACAGCATGCTTGCCGGCTGACCCAAATACCATGATTTCGAAGGTACTCAGAGCGGAATTTTATTGGCTGGTGACCTGCGCTAATTTGACTTTGCAATGCGAAATGGAATCGATATTCCATTTACCATTGCAAAGTCCATCCAGACCTCCCGTCCTCCCGAAATCCAGACCTCCCGTAATATCCTTTATTTTCGCATAAGATTGGTCGTTTGTGATAAATTACCTTTTAGGGTTTATTTTTGCTCCACCTTTCTGGAAACGATGGTCGGAGTCCATGTTTTCAGCCCCCATGTTCTTGTTGTGCCCCCATGTGGTGTATTCATTGAAGTAAAAATATTATCGCTGAGTGAATTCAATCGTGCTTAGTAATTAAAATCGCTTTGGCTTTTATTGTGCAAATTTAATAGTTCAACTCAATACATCTCTAGAGCAGGACATGACAGAAGGTCAAATTGTGATTATTTTCATGAAGGTAATAATGGAGTACCGTGAATTCTCGTGGTTTTGGTATTTGGTAGGAATTTAGTGAAAAGAAAGCAAGTTATGGGGTTACCTATATTTTCATGCTTTTTCTTTCTTAATGTGCATTTCTAGTAGCAACAAAATAAATCAAACGCTTTAATACCTCATTGCCTAATTTTATCAACACAACTCACCGATATAGTATAGACTCCTAACAATGTTCTCCTTAATATTATAACTTTTCTATTTCGCCAGTAAAATATTTGAGCACATAGGGTTAGAGTCCCTCAAAGTATGCATATTTTGGAACTGTATGAGCTTCGATAGGGAAGCGGACTGCTGCGAATTTCACACGATACATAGGCAATGCCAATTTTACCGAATGCTAAAAAATAAATTTTGACTTCAAATAATTTATAATCCTTGAGAAAGGCTTCATTTGGTTCACCGATATGCTTAACATGTAGTTCAGGACTATGGAGGCTATTGGAATGATAGTGAAGTGCCAAATATTGCACAAGTAGTGAGGAACTTGACGAAAAAACTATAGGAAGCGGAGTCTTTTGGCGGAGAGTGTATCACGGTTATTGGAGTCTGTGGTGGAAGTAAAAATTTGTTGGAAGACGAGAAGAAGTAGGAAATGCATATGTATTAATATTTTTTTGTGGATAGTTTTGAGATATGGTTTTGGAGGAGAATGAAGAGGGTGAGCTGGGTAGAAAAAGGCATATAAAGAAGCGTTCAGACATGTTGAGGTAGAAGAAGAAGTTGGACGAAATTTGAAGGAGAGAGAAGAAGAGGATGTACGAAGTATCGAAAGGCATTGAACTCTCGATTGAGAAGAGAATGATAATTAAGTTAGGGAGATGGAGGAAACGAAAAGGGATTCTGAACAGCATGATGGACGTTAGAAGGTGTAAGGATTTTAAGAGAAGGAAATTATAGGATATTATTGCTGTCAGGTGACAAGAATGGTTATGGTATGAGGATGGGTTAGAACTGGCAGCGACTGTCCAAGAATCTACAAATTGTGGAACCACTGGTGATTATGATGGTATGAAAAGAAAAGATACTGCTTCTCTCCGCCCTGTTTAAAGCTCTGCCTGACGGAGGTTGACCGTGAACTCACCCGCTTTATAGTCGGTGAAATGCCTTGGAGAGTACAGTACTTTTCTTTGAGAGAGTTGAAATTTGCAAGAGGAAATAGATCTTGAACCACGAACCTTTGACTCACTGAACCTTTCTTATGGACCGTGACGGCACCAAGAGAACTAGTTCCTAAACGTCTACCTAAAAATTACGAATATAATAAGAAGTCATTTCAGGCGTGACTTTGTGGAAGTTAGTGATATTCATGATAGTGTAGTCTAGGTGTACACGAGTAGCTAGAAAATGGCACTGAGTTGCTGAAACCCGGGTCGGTTATTATTAAAAATTAAGTGTGGAGTATTACTATTGTATTTTATCATGAATACCTAAAACTTACCTTTGGAATCGGGAGTCCTTGGTAGTTAAGGGGTCTGCGCATTGGCGACTGGGGGAATGCTCGACAGTACTTGATTGGTGGTAATGGCGCATGAGAACTTGATCCTCCCGAAATTGCCTTTGGAATCGGGGATCTTGATAGGGTAGTAGCCTGCGGATAGGACTTGCTAGCCTGAGGTTTATAGTTCGATTCCCGTTTCATTTGATTATCAACCCTTTTGATGATGACTGAAGTGAGCACTTGTTTACAATTTGATTGGATTGTCGAGAAGGGCTGCTTCCATCCCCGCATCCTCACGATTTCCGCTCCCCCACCACCTCTCCGAGAACGGCAACGCCAACCGCCCTCCTTCAGTCCAGGCCCGCCTCCTCCTCCCTTCCCAATTTCATCCTCAACATCCCCCTCCCGCCCTCGTTTTCCCTAACCCCCCTTCCTCCCTCACCTCACCTTCCCCTCTCCATCACCCCCTACTCACTCTATGCCCCTCTCTCACCCCCTCTCCCCTCCTTCCCCCTTGCGATCCCCTATAACACCGACGGACGGCACCTCTCCGCGGTCATTCTGCTTCCGTCCAACATCCCGGCTGCTCTCACCCGCAGGGAAAACGACTGACGCTCCAGGGATCCGTCGACGCTCTCTCCGGGAACCTTCCTCCCGGCGATCCGATACCCTTCCGCTCCGGCCACCGGAGTTGTGAACGCGGAGAGTTCTTCGCGACGTTTCTTCAGCGAGTCTCATCCGTGTCTGCGAGAAAGGAACGCTCCGTGAAAAAAGAGTAGTCGACCTTAGCTCCAGGGAAGAGGAGGACCTCTCAAATTGTCGCCATGGGGACCAGCGGCTCAAGCCGGAACCTCGCCCGCTTCATCGCATTCTTGGCTCTTCCAATCCTCCTGCTCATCGCATCTGCAGGTGAGTTAACATTTCCGTCATTAATTCTCATTACTCCGGCGTACTTCTGTCGTTCCCGTAAATACTCTCCCTTCGGGGGCTGTCATTCTGAAGGGTATTTCTTTAAAGTTCTCTTCAGTGATATTTGTTTTCATATCTTTGTTTTTCTGCCAGAATTCAGTAAAACATCTTCCCTTTGCCTGCCTAGAATTGGCCTAGGTTTTCTTCCTTGTTTTTCTTCGTCCCAGCTGAGCATGATCTGTAGTATGGAAGAATTTTTATGCGTATTCGTGATAGCTTTCTCAACGGGGGATGAAACGTTTGCGAAATACTTGTTACCGGTTAGATACTCAGACTGTAAAATGCAATGCGATGTGATGTTAAAAGCTCTGAGCCAATTCGCTGTGCCTTTTCATGTTAGTTGTAATAGAGGTGCTGCGAAGATAAGAGGTATATTAGCAGTGGAGTCGCAAATGTTCAGGGGAAATATAATGTTCGCTAAAAATGCACGAGGTTAAAAAAACTGCGAAATGACGCTCCTTCGCTGTACAACCGATAGGCTCTTAAATATCTCCGCTTCCGTTTACTGCCTCTAGGAAAGCTACCACCAACTTTTAATTCGACCTGCAAATCAGGCTTTTTTATGTAGGATATCTTACAGATGCGGAAGTATCAATTTATTAACATTGGTGTTGGACGTCACAAAGTTTCGGCAGATCGACGATAGCTCGAGTCTGCTGAGCAGTTTGAACGTTATTTGCTTAAGCGTCAGGCGTGTCGGTTATTTCTCAGTTTCAGTTGAGATTTGGCCTCTTTTGTTCCCGCTCAGTGTCCAGCCGTATTGATAGGCTCATGTTTGAACGTCATTGTCAATATAAAGTGATGTTCACCTTCTGCTTTCATGAATGATATTTGAGGAACGCTTCTACTCGTATCTCCTTCATTTTCCGGAGTGATTGTAAGAAGATCATTATCAGAAGCAGCATCAGTAAGGCTGGAAAGACCACGAACAATACAATGCATAAAATAGCCCTTTCCGCTGGACTAGGGTAATCGACTAGGTAGTGTGAATGATGCCGAATCGTTAGGCCAGTATTAAAGGGATCGATAAGCGTGTTGGTGGTATGTCGATTATTGTGTGGCTGAGGGTATAGAGAGGACAATAATGCTGCCGCGACGTTTGTATGCTGTCAGTGCAATTCAATTTGAAATTCTCTCTCTCAATGGATCAGATGCAGCGTACACGTAACCTTGATTGTATTCCTCGCCAATCGTCGTATCCGCAGTGCCTTGGCACTTTTATGTTAGAGATGATGTGAATTTTTTCAGTAAATTAAGTTTATTTTATCGCAGTAGCTTTGTAAATCCATATTAATTATCTGTGTCGCATGATTTGAGTCGGGATATATTTTCATAACAATGGCTTCATAATAAGGTTCTTAAGGACCTTTGCTTTAAGCAATTAGATAAAAAAACATCGGATTACTATCGGAAATTCCTATTATTCGCCTAAGTTGAGCTCAGACCCTCTGTTCAAGGAGATGTTACTCAAGACATATTCCGATCTATATTCACTCCAAATTTCAATTCCCTCATAAATAAAAAAAATATTCATGAGCTTTGAGTGCTAATATATGTCCACTCAATACGAGTCTAAGTAAAAATCCCTACATTCCACGAGCATTATCTCGATCTCCCATAAATCGCCCCTTTTCAATTTGATTGAACGACAGCAAGCCGACCGAAGAAACATTGTTATAGGTCTAGTCGAGCGTTGAGACATGCCTTAGAGATGAAGATAGTTGGAAATACGATCACGATCAGCAGCTAATCATTTTCATTTTGTCACTCCTTCCTGGAGGTCTGAATATAATTTCAGAGCGAAAACATAACACTTATGTTTTTTAAAAAATATTGTCTGCTAATTGATTAGTGGCTACCAGTATGTATACTGGAAGAATAGTATAAGTATGGTAAGACTAGTAAGTGGAATCATTTCTAAATTTTGTAACTTATTCTCGAGAATGAGTGTCTTGTTGAACGAGGCTAATATAAAGAGGTTGGTACGTATGGTATATTTATCATGTTTACTCATAGTAGGCGAGAAAAACTGACCTATCGTTGCTCCGTTACCGTTACTTATGCTCCAAATATTAAATGATCCGGATTGATCCCCCGACATCGCATGGACGCTTCAATGCTCATCGTATGTTGTCTGGATATATATTGACTTTTATATTTAACTGTTACAGGGTTAAAGCTTCCAGCCCCAGTGAATTTTAGATTATTATGCCATTTATAAACCCGTTTTTTTCTTCTGTTATTATATTGATCGTTTAACAACGCACCTTGATGCACTCGAGTTCCTATGCGTCCTATGAACTGCGAGGAAGAGAATGAATGTTTCTCGTCCTGAAGATCTGTGGCAAATAGCACCCTTAGTCATAAATAAATCAATTTTGACTAGTTAAAGGAAACACAATATGTGCGAAAAGGGACTATTCCGGGTCTTAAGTGACAAATAATAGATAAAATGTGAGAATTTATTATATATTTAGTGGGTAGATTAGTTACAAGGTGTGACTCTTTTTGATTATTCCTTTTGAGTATCTTATTGAATGAGAGTATTGGGATATTTTTTGCCTCACAGTTGATGTCTAATATCGATCTGATCTTTAAATATCTAGTTATATGTTCTTAATATAGAACTCAACCACATTTGGTAATAGGAAAACCACTGTGGTTGGTAGTGAGAAAACCACCCTCGGATTGAGCAAGGAGCGATGCGAAAATACCGTGTCGGATTTTCTTTTCGAAAATTTTGCTCACACTCAACATTATCGCTAATATTTCTCGATCATTATGGTCTATGCAAATTGCCCTTTGATAAACGGGCTAAAATGAAAATTTTTTATTATTCTCTGCTTGTTGCTATATTTCGAAGTGATCAAGGGTGATTTTCATGCATGCACTCAAATTATAAATCACAGTTCTCGATCATATCCCAATTACCCGCTATTCCATGAGTTTAAATGAGAATTGATATCATTTTTCGAATGATATTATGCCTCGGATTGACCGAGGGTAATACTAAATGCCACTAATTTCCCCTCCTCCCTTACATTTACGTCGAAAAACACTACTGAATTAATTTTGTGCCGCGACAATTTCCAATGCAGTTTTGTTTATCTTTCGAAAGTGATGCCCACGGACAATGGAAAAGAGACAGATACTTTCATTGCTATTTGAGGACGACTGACGTATTTTAAATGCATAATCTTCTCCAATTTATTTGACTTTTCAATACAAATAATGAGGCGCCATTCGATAATTTTGGCCCTCAGGAAGCAAACCGAATATCTTTGCGAATAAGAGATTTCCTCTTATTCGCACAACCCGTCCTTGATACTGAGGGTCAAGGTCAATGGTAACTTATAACTTAGCTTTCCATTTTGATTCCATTTTAAACGAGGGAAATGTAAAAAAATATAAATAAAATAAATTTTCATAAAATTCAAATGTCAAAAAATGAGTTGACTCCAGCTTGATCGCACTAACAGGGCAAACGCTGAGTAGGTACTTTCCAACTTATCCGGGGCATCGATTCACTCCTACACGAACAGGGTTGGCACTATATTTTATGGTAGCCTTGACAGAATATTTCGTGCTCGTCTACCCTCACTCAGGGACGGTGTTGGCTTTCCTGTACCCTGTATAAAATTTTATTCCTCTTTTGTTGATACCTGTTCTCAGTTTTCACCAAACATTAGACGGCCTAGCAGCTTAGTGGCTAGGATTTTGTGCTACTGAACTCAGGTCTCAGGTTGATTTTCGGAAGCGGTTCTTTTGGATTATCATCACTGTTTATCAGCCAGTGCTTTGACACAGCAGTCCACTTCACCATTTTCTATAGGCTAAGCTCGCTATGCCGACGTAGTTTTGCAACTTGCTCCACGCCAAGACAAGAGTAGTGTTCTGTATTTCTGATCTTCCTGGTAAACCACTGCAAAGGGACTTGCCTCCCTAATTCGACATTTGGATATAATTCGCCGTTAAGCGTAGTGCATGGTGAACGCTACCTTCGCTAACCAATCGAAAGTCAAGAGTACAACGCTGAGGATTTTGGTATCTTGTGCTCCGGATGACAACTATGACCAATGTGCCAAAAGAGGGAAAAGTTATAATTGTCGGTATTTTACAGATTAAGGTTAGTTTCGGGCAATCCTACTCCGCTTGCATCTTCCTCTCGTTTATTGTAGGTATTCCATCTTTCCTACTCTATTTCACTCTTAATAATTCGACCCTCCGCACTTTTCAAGTATAGTAAGGAAGGACTTAAAAATTTTTTTCATGTTCTTGCTCGTGATTATTACCCGAAATACAACCTTCTCCACCCGTAGTGGAGGGAGGGGGGTTGTCGGTACATAAGGAGATTTTATAAATTAAAGAAGGTCAAATTGAACGTGGATTTGAGGGACGAGGATGGAATAAGTTATCGGATTTTGAGAGTTAATCGTGGAGAAGGCGCAGTTAAAGACATTGATTTGAAAGGCAAAAGTGCCACTGGGAGTATTTAAAGGTATCTAGAGGCTAACGTGACCACCTAAGCCTAACTTACTGCTAGATCACTAATTATAGTAAATGCAGACGTTGGTTCCGGCCACTCTTGCACTTCTCCCCGATTGACATCCGTTCCCCACCTTTCTCTGCTGCACAGTCGATCCCGAATGCAAATTTCCGCCCCTGATTGATTTGCCGTGCCGGGTTTACATGTCCGCCTAAACCCAACTTACTGGTAGATCACTAATTATAGTACATCCAGACGCTCCGGCCGCTCTTGTGCTTCTCCCCGACTTACTTCCCTTTCCCCCTTTCTCTGCTGCACAGTCGATCCCGAATGCAAATTTCCGCCCCTGATTGATTTGCCGTGCCGGAAGATCCCGCAACTTCCCCGCAGGTCACTCAACCGAATATAATTGCCGGGTTTGCAGTCGCATCCGGCGAAACGTGTGCAGGCGTCCCTCGGTCATTTATCTGCCGCGCGCGTCGCACGCGAGGGGCCAATTTGTATTCTCGCGGCGAGCGTGGGCAGAGCGGCTCTGCGGACTCGCGGGCGGAGCGGATCAAAACGCGGGCGATCCGATCTCCCGAGGGGGAGAGAGAGAGGGAATAAAAAGGAATGCCTCGGATTAATGGCGCTTCGGTCGCTTATCTGGCGTCGGGGCGCGCGGTAGGAAGCTCTCTGTTGTCGTATCTCCGAGGGCTTCCTACGCGACCCTGTTTTCCGTACGCGGGTATTCGCTCTCAAACCCTCCCGCCCCCCTTGACCATTTCCCGCTGGTTGGTGAGACGTCTCTCTTGAATGAAGGATATTTTTCCTTAAGGCTAAGGTCCCCGTTATATGCTGATATTTACGAAGTGTTGAACCAGTCTTGCGAATAAGGAAAGTTAGTTTTTTTTCTTCTGAAAATCGGTTGCTTTTGTGTGTAATGTAACCCAAGTGAAGAAAGTAACGAAAAGAAAGAGCAATACCGTGGTGATATCTTGTCTCATTTTTTTATTTTCCGTGAGAAAATTACGCATATTCATCATAAAATAGAAAATTAATGATTTAAACATATTTCACCAAGTTAAAAAACTTTGCGTTCCCTTATTTTGAGTAATTTTCTTCTTATTTGTGCTGGATGTTCGCGTTTGTAAAAACGATGCAGGGAAGGTGAAGTGAAACTTGCCTACTAGTAATGAATGGCATGCTGTAAATGGTTTGACGTCCCATCCGATGGACGAAGTACTGCTTTTGAAATGCTCTCCACGTAGAACTCAACCTGGGGAGGTATTCCGGTGAATTACCTCAAGAGTCAGGATTTAAATCCGGAAGAGAGGCCACTCATGTACCCACCACTGTATTACGACTACGTGCAACTCTTCTTCATAGTTTCTAAGATTGCTTAGTCCTCACTCTATGTTTTTTTTTGCGCTAGGTCTCCAGACAGTTGAGGCAATGCTTTCTTTTCCGGCCAATGTTTCGTACTGTTATAATCATTGATCATCAGCCCTTAGATTGGTTTGATATAGGTAGCTATTTCGTTCATTCTTCTTTCAGCAAACCAAGTCTTAATAGCAAAGTTCTTCTCTTTTACATTCGTCACTAATTGCTCCATATTTCTTGTAACTGGCAATACCCTAAGCATTTTTCCTATGTGACAGTCATCTTGATACTATCTAGTCTCTTTAATTGTTCCTATGTTTTTTTTCTTTGAAGATTTTAAATTAGATATCTAGAGAAAATTTCTGGCAACTAGGCCCTTACCGTCCGCACTCCATTCCATTACGGATATGGTAATGTAATAACCCAGAGTTGCAGTACAAAACAGTGATTACAGTGCAGTATAAGCCGCTTCACGTCAGCTAAGATATAATACAATATGTAATTCGAAAATTAATTGTAAGAAACATTTTATCAAATGCTAACTACTTGCGGAGCTAGTTGGAGTGATAATTAAGACGCACAATTTCCTTTCCCATTACTAGTACCTAGGGGTTCAAAGGCCTGTGGTATTGCCATAAGAAACGAAAAATGGATGGTAATCTGATGGAGAAAAACACAGAAGAATTATTCTACTTTTGGATTAAAGAACCCATAAGCCTTTACTTCAGCGAAGCACTGTGGATATACAGATGTTTTCAGTTCATAAAATCTTAGTGATGAAAAAGATTGTGAGCATAGGAAGGGAATTCTAGAGGAAAATTATGTCATGGGCCACGAAGATATTTTCTTTCATATGTACGGAATTTTTATAAAATAACAAAAAAATGGAAGAATATATGCCATTCGCCCTTATGACACCATACGCCGAAGATATGGGCAACCGAACGTTGATGCTGTCGCAAATAATCTGAGGGTAGTATTTGAATCTTGCTCTAGGTCTTCAGAAATTAGACATTTATGACTCAATGAACGATTTTTGGGTAAGAATTTCAGCAATAAAAATGCCCCTAAATGTTGCTTCATACCTATTTGCTCGTATGTTTGCAAATGCTAAGTGTGAGGAATCGGAATTGAAATTGATGTTTGGCTGCATGTTGCACCATCTTATAGAATCATCATTCATATATTATTTAACAAATTTAGAAATATTGTGCATTGATCATTGAGAGAAGAAAGTACATACCTTACAAGTATTTTATTTTCGAGGCTTTGAACTTCGAGGAGCCTCGAAGAGAGATTTCGTACGCGGAGAGAAATAAATCTTTTCCTTTAAGTTCGTTTAGTAATACCTGTTTTTAACGTTTTACTTTCTTAAATAGCATATGTATATTAAGAAACTTTATCTAATAAATAGTGAAAAATGTAAAATCCGAGAATTCTTGCGAAATGGAGTGGAATTTGTCCATATTGGAATAATGCATAAACGATTTTTTGCAAAACGGAATGGTTAGTGCGAAAATAGAAGTGAAAAATCATCCGCTCAGCTTTTCCGGCCGACTTTTTAAAGTAATGATATGCGTCATTGCCCTTGTGATTCTCTATCCCTTTTTCTTCTATCCCTGTCTCTGCTATTTGCACTCTGCCGAACATTGCCCATTGGACTATCGCTCTTTGTGCTCTGACATGGGTCGGGCTTCTGTGATTTTGAATTACATACTTAAGCATGCAAAAACGGTTGTCATTATGGAAATAGTCCCTCCTCTCCAAGCTATCCTATTTTTGTTTCGCCTTGTCCCGGTCTAATGGCGTCAACTGTCCATAAATGATGTCGCGCTAATTTTCTCCGTTTAATCTATCGACCGATTCCCCTCATTCAACGAAGCACTTCGTAATGCTAAATCTAGCCCATTGCCTAAAACTTCGCCGCATTGCTCGTGCTTTTCCATTTCTTTTATACTTCCAAATGTCTTATATTCGAAATCTCCACAGACCATTGCGTGGCAAGTTATTAACTTATATACTGCTACTGCTTGAAGATATAATTACATATAATTACGGGACGGAAATTGATGGTAGGTATATGGGCATAGATAGGACATGTTCAGGAAGGGTAAGATTGGTAGGAAGAAAGACGGTCTCAATTTTAGACTTATCTCAGCCAAAGTCCCAAATTGGTTTGTTCGTAAACGTCCCAAGCAATTGACGGATTACTGACGCTGAAGTTCTTCTCAAAGAGTTTTGACGGAAGACTGGGATAGCGCCAGAAAATCAGATTCTGGGGGATTCTTACCTAGTTCACCCTGGATGCTAGGCAAGCACTCAGGCCCCTTCAACAACCCCCTTGGAGGATCATGTCGAAGACAGCAATCCTCTCTTGTTTGTATATGTATTCCAGCATAAGTTAGATGAGCGGGAAGCACTTTTAAATTATTCCATTTAGCCGGATACATTTATCGCTCACGTGCTGCACTTAACTAATCTGTATTAATCACGGAAATGATCAACGCCTGCATATCTATGGTTATGATGTGAAATATTAAAGCTTGAATATGCCTTAGCGATATCAAGAGTATTGAGTTTTGTTCAGACTTGGCGTTCAAAATTGACCTCACTGCATTTCTGATCACAATATCGCTTGATATCGCATGCATATAACTTAATATCAAATCGCGATATTACGATAATATCGATCGCATATGTACTGCAATGGGAAAGCCGCAATTATGCCGAACCCAATTGGAAATGTCGAATCTTTCCCCGCCCGTATAAAGATAGCCGTCTTTGTGTTTTCGGGCGGCTGATCTGTTCGCTGTCGTGCTAAACCACGAACGGTCGCAAGCATGTTTCTCGGTAGCTGTTGCGTATTATGCGGATCTCGTGATGGTCAGCGGACACGGTAGTGACGGACGTGATCCATATCCGATGAAGCCTCCTTCTCAGCCTTCCAAGGTTGGCTCGTCAACGCCACGCTCTCCCTCTCTCTGCTCCCCCTCTATTTTAACCCGTCCCATAATGCACCTTGAGGTCCGTTACTGGGACCGTATTAAGTGCGAGTCGCTGGGAGATTACGAACGTTCGCGTGTTACGCGGAAAGTAAACATCTTCCTTGAGCTTGGGTGGGACGGCGAGGCATTCATAGATTGCCTGACGGAAGCTAGCCGAGGAAACGGATGAATTAGGACTGATCAACTTTTCACAGATAAATAAATATAGTAATCATCGTCCGTGAATTTTACTACGAGAGTATTGAAATTATAGTTGTGAATATGTTGACACGCAATCCTTGTTTCAATTGTATCAAACAGTTTTAAGGATGGAATTCTTCAATGCATGTTGCTATCTTAAATGGATGTATCCGAGTAGATAAAGAAACCTCATAGTTTGTTACCTATCGTTGTCATCAATCAGATTGCAACGAAAGAATCCCTATGTATAAGTATTTTTTGCTTGAATATCGTAATTAATAACAATAAAGTTAACGTAGTGTCAAAAGACGAGACTGGTTTTAATATTACATTATTTCGATATTTTTGCGAAATTAATTCTCTTTATTAAGATATAATAAGATATTTTTTCATTGTTAACTCCTATTTGAATGATAACAGTTAGAAAATTATTAAGATAATTAATTCTAATTCAGAAAACGAACCTAGAGGTTTGAAAAAACTGATTCTTAATATGCTTTAATTATATCGGAAGTATATAATTATTAGTAAAGTAAATATATTATCACAATAAAATATAATTATTTTTAAGGCTAATTTTAAAAATGATGCTTATGTGTATTCGGAACTGGCAGTTTTCCATAGCTAGTTTGAAAAACTTGTTCCCACCTCAGCACGTCATTTTTTGTGTCGGCGTAGTACCCCATGGTTTGTTTTGAGTTCAGGTCGGACCGGAAGGTTTTTGGATGGACACTGGAAGTATTTGGCGTTCGAGACGATTAGCTCAGTACTATCGTGAACTTTAATAATATAGTTTCAAAAAATATCCTTGATTTTTTTCTATTTTCTTGAATTTTTCTATTTGATATCACTTCATGCTCGCGTAGGTTCGATTGTTTTAAATCAGGCAATGAAAACATATTTTTGAGAGCAGATGAGCTCAATAGCCATTATACGTTTACGTAAATATTATCCTGGACCCATCTGCAGTTCAAGTTAATGTTTATATCTGCGAGAGCCATTCAGGTCGTGGTGCCAAGGTCGTTAATTCACCAGCCTGGCAACCCATATCTCGAGGTTTCGAATCCCGCCTGGGCCGTGGACGTTGTGTTTGTTTTATGATGAATTTTAGCATTATCGTTTCTAAGTAGACTGCTAAAGTAAAACACAGCCAAGGTTTAATATTATAATACTTATAAAATGTAATGGAGAATAATATAATAACATTTAAAATATAATCAATAATATTATTTTCATAAATGTTACAATGATATTAAATAAATGTTACAATAAATATTAGTATTATATTGATACTTGGATAGCCATCACTGTCAAATGATTACATGCCTGTTAAATTCCGATCAATCCAGTTAAAATATAGATTCATTCCCTGTTTACAAATTTAAAAAAATTCCAACATTGGTAAGGAGAGCCCCGGGATCGTACAGGTTTCTAATTTTTTCACTTAAAATATTTCGCTCTTGTTTATTTATCTTCAATTTTCTGAAAGATGGTAAAGGTGATGTTACTATCAGCTAGTTATTTCAATCCCTTTTGCTTTGCTGCTTGTAAAAATAGGCGCTATGAATGGGAAAAACTTTGGCCTCTGGCCGTCCCACCGCTTAAGGTGAGGCAAGCGGCGGTTAGAGGGCTAATGGACGGTACATTCGCTTCCGCGTTGTGTCGCATCCGAGCCGTGATGAGAGAGGGAAGACAACACCCTAACAAGTGCGATAGTCCCTCTTTCCTACGGGCATTTTGCTCTAAGCAGTTTGCAACGTATATGGTAGGTTGCTGAAACTCGTTACTCATAGCGAGAAATGGAAACGGGGTGCGAAGAGAGTGCGTCTTCACCGACTAGAGGATTAGACTTCTCTGTGTACCTAGACTTTGATCCTGCTACTAGATATCACTTTATGCTTGTAAACCGGTTGAGTTGGGTGTGGATCAAGTTCTTTTTTTCAAGTTCATAAATAATTCGATTCCCCCGCTAGCTCCCTTCGTATGCCTTTTAAAGTTACGGTCCTTTGAATCGTCAGCACTGTTCTTGGGGTTGCATGTTGAAGTTACTTATCATAATGTGGATCAATGGGAACAAAACCAGAGCTCGCGGGCTGCATGCGATTATATGCAGTGCTTAACTTCCAACGATCGCTGATGCCGATCTTGAGCTTAATGTTTCGACAATGCATACATATTTTCTAAAATAAGTCGTCACTTTTGAGTGCTATTGGAGAGTGAAATTATGAGCTCAATGCCATCAGCAAACTCTAAAATGGGCGTCGGTGGATGAAGACTAATTTACTGCTGATTTAAAAGTGGTAGATTATTAATTGTTCAGGTTCTGTTTTCAAGGCAAAAATATGACAGATTGAGAACGAGAGATCTTTTAAGAAATGTTTCCTTGCTAGGGAAGTCACCGTATTTTTCTGAACATAAGACGCCTAGCTAAGCTTTAAACAACAAAATTCGAGAATTTCCTTATTTTAATGTATAATAGGCACCTTGTCTTGAGCGATTGAAACTTTACGATATTATCATGTGATGGTCATCTGCCGTTCAGCACTCGAAAAAAATCGCGCTTGCAGTGAGACTGCTACATATGGATAAGATTGTGTTCATCCTCTTAGTTTCGTGGCGTGGCGTTCTATCAGTGGCATGTCTATGATGGAACAAATGAAAACGCAATAATCTCAAATACGTATTTGCACACATATATGATACGCACCCGGCTTTTTCGATTTATTTCTCGGAGAAAATGTGTACTATGCACGAAAAATTATGGTAATTTTAATTTGTCATTGATATATTTGTAGGAAAAAAATTGATGTGACGACGCTGGAAAAGATTTTTGACTGCAATGTAAGACGCATTTTGTTGGAACTAAAAGCCTTTGACTCAGTTGCTCCAGCGTGCTTAGGAAATCAAAATCGGTGATATTAACGCTGAAAATAATGAATGCACAACCCTCTGATATTCTGTGAATACACTACGATGAACGCTCCTGTTTGCTGACTTTTATCTGTCATACGAGGTTGTAATCCGGAGTTAGCAGACCGTTCGGGAAAACGCAAGTTTACCGCGGAAGGACATAGCGAAGATATTCGGTTGAAAATCCTCTTGTTGTCCAGCCATTACCCATCCTGAGTACTTCTACATGTCGTGCAAATCTTCGACGACGCACAGAGGGCGATGCGGCCCCCGGGAAGAATGACCCACATTGAAACAGCCATTCCGCCCAAGATGTGCAAGTTACCTACCTGGGTAACTGTGGGGATAAATTGCACCTGATGCTAGATTTCTTCATTCCATATTGAGATATGGGCACTGTTATAAAAAGAATAGCGGTTTGCGCGGATTGCTTAGAACTGATTTTACAAGGGTGCGTGTTGTCAGTGTTCCGGCGTTATAAAACGTCTCCACAAGGTCCAGGGATCACGTTGAGGCGAGTGAGCGCTGCCAAAGATGTGCTGGGAGGCGGGGTCAGCGGGTGGGAGCGGTGGAATTGTTGCATTAAGTATTGCGCTGGCCTTCCAAGGAGGCCAAGGTGTCACGGAGGGGTCAGCACCTGAAGGTTGGGGGTGCCCCAGGGGAGCGCGCACCGCGGAGGGTGAATGTGGTGCTTCCTCAAGTGGTATACACCCGGAGGAAGGGAAGGAGAAGTCACAGACATGAATCGTAACTCGGATGGGATTCAAGACGATCGGTATTTACTCTCATGTGATTCCATTCCGCGTACAGAATCTGTTAGAATAGCGGTGACCGACGCCACTGGGATGCTCTCGAAGTCTTCGTCACGGTCCGCGAGTTTAGTATACTTGGCAACAAACAAGATATCTAATATGGATGAGGGATCGCTGAAAGAGGGATCGGGTCATAGGTGGTAGGTTCTTTCCAATCCAACTAAGGTTGCATCGAGTTGCAGGAAATTAAGAGCAAAGAGAGATTGGGTGAATGTGGGAATCGCTCACTCAAAAACGGATGAGGGTCCAACTCAAAAGGGCAGAGTGGATTCTGATTTAATCAGCGTTGTTTATTGCTCCCCGAGAGAATGCTTAGCCAGAGGAATTTTTAGCTGTATCTGATAATTTATTGAAGTCTTTCCATCTGCGTATTCAATTTCATTAATGAGTTAATTTCCCTTAAGTGAAATTAGAAGTTATACCTCGGTTAAACCATATGACAGATAAAGTGATGTGTTTTAAATTTCCATGGCATGATGCACAGTTAGGGAATACAATTCTGTTGAAAAATTCCTTGACGAGGTAGTCGTATCCTGTGCTCTTGGCTTAAGTCACTTGAGCGGTAAACAATACGTTAATCTTAGCACTCAAAAGTTGAATTGATGGTGGGATTATGCGGAACCTAAACGGGAAAAATATCAACAGAGATATTTGGCCTACGTGACCTCGGTAGAAGCGTCGCCTAAACTGGTTATTAAAAGGTGAGTCTTCTGTCGGACGTGAGATAGCATTTGAATTAACAACTAGGCACATACATCAAGTAGCTTCTGCATGAAGAGCTTAAAAATCACCACGAAACTCTTATTTCCTTAGAATTACTTTATTGGGCAGAGATATGAGGCAAAGGGAAGACGAAATAATGAATAATAGTTAATTCGATTCCAAGACCGCAATAAACTGTCATAAAGTTATGTGTAGGGAGTTTTATTTGCCACGATCCACTTTTAAATAATTTATAATCATCGCTGCTTAAGAGAAATAGCGGAAGAATTTCTTTTCGGCAATTAATGGGGCTGATGCCCTAGCTAACCCTTCCATATTTACGTAATTCTTCTCTTTAACATTGCTCACCACTTGTTCTTATACCTCACACGAAGGAAAAAATATATGCTGTAACTCGGCGACGGAAGTTCGTCAACAATTATGCATCCCATCACCTGGAGAAGAGGGCAGAAGCTCGTCTTCACATGAATGAAGGTGGAGACCACAGTAGCTGGTACAGTGAAACTAATTTTACTACAGGCATGGTAGCAACTACTAAGGCTTTTGTACTGCGATGTGGAAGGCAAGAGGAAACGACCGCATTATTAGAGGTCACAGCAACTCCACTATTATCCTTACCAAGACGTGATGGAGCCCTCTCGAGTAAAAAAACTAAATAAAATTACATAACACTTTAGGCAAGAGAAGTAAAATATTTTCCATCAAATGCTCTTCCCTTATGTTCAATTAATAGCGTCAATTTAACCTGTTATGTTAATTACATATTAGAAATAGTTTTTTGACTAAATGAATACCTACTCTTATTCTTTATTAAAATGTATTCCTTTCCTCGGATGTGTCTTGCGTCCCGTTTTCCTACATACCTAAAGAAACTACGAATATAGGGTCATGTGACATCGATTTAGAGCTGAAAAGTAAATCATTAAAGGCGCTCTGCTCTCATAAATGAGCGCAAGGTTATTTCCACGCTATTATAATGAATAAGAAGGTGCCTTTAGTTAGTTTAAAGGTAGGTAGGTTTAAAGTTTATTTTTAGCTGGGGAGGAGACGATCAAAAAGGCAAACAAAGAAATTAGTCTTCTGGTGATGCACGAACGCTTGAATCTCGAGTAGTCCAAGTGTTCACTGTGGTAGAAAATTTTCACACTTATCCAAAGTTTGGCTTATGAGGTCGGCGGCTTTTTGGCAGATCACCTTAGATATACTTCCGAGAATTTTTCATGCGAATTTACTCCAAAAAAGTAGCTTGTCATCGACCGTCAATTTTCTAGCTAGTGTATCTACGTTTAAGGCGTCCGGAGATGACTCATTCAGAATTCGAGCGATGCTCAGTTTTTTTCTGGCAGAAATGAAGAGAGAGAATTAGTATTTTCATCTGGGTCATTGAACTTATTTAATGTTACTTTTCTCCTCAGGGTCATCTCATCATCTTAGAGAGCCTGTCGAAGTATTCCACGAATCATGCTTTCAATGGAATAAAGTGGAGCCGGCAATTCAATTAGAGAATTCTGCGAACGCTTTCAGCTGTTTTTGTCAGGTTTACTGCACGCCCGACCGACTAATCGAGTCGCTAAAATCATTTTATCCAACGAAAAGATTGGTTTGATAGGTAATATGACGGCCCACGCTTTACCGGACACAAAATTAGTAATAGACTTGGCTTTCATGTGCTCAAAACCTCTAAGCCTATATCGCATCGTCTAACCAAAGCTATGATCTAAGAGATACATGTAAAATACAACATCCATGCCCGAGGTGCTTTTATCTAGCGGGTTATGCGATTATTTATGGGGCTTTCCGGGGAAGAAATAATCCATTGTTTAGAAAGGTGACTATATTCTCTTGATTTGATTAACTCCCAGTCACTATCTCAAATTCTTCTTTGGATATTCAACAATCAATCCAAAAGCTCTCATTTTGCCTTGGGTAGCATTTTGCGCTCTTTGTTACCTTCTCAGGCTTTCTGAAGTTCGATTTTCATACAAATTCCGTGGTGTGCATTATGGGATTACCAACTAATGAACACTTCATGCTTTTGTTTTATTGCATTCATCTCATGTCTCAATCAGTTTCGTTGGCGATTTTCTCCTCGGAGTGTTCACTTAAACTTTCAGTGTCGGCACTATGAAAATATTTTTCTCAATTTGTTTGAATACATCGATGTGTATATGAAATAAATTTGTCCAGCCTCATCAGGTTGAAGCGAATTTGGCCTAAAGTTGATGTATTTGGTAATATATATATAATATTAAATCATTCTTAGCCTGATTTGACTTTTTGAACTCCATCGTAGTGTTGGACTAGGCTTTAAGATGTTATAACGACTAAGGTTATACCACACCATCTAACCTAAGTTCTTTAAACTATATCCATCTCAACATCATGCCCGAAGCCGCTTCCGACTCAAACCTAAGCCCAACGGCCAACCTGGCTATCTCGGCCGAGACTGTGGAAGCTCAGGAGGCAGCATTATGGGTAACTGATCAGAGGATGTCACGTTCGAGTCCGGACGAAGACTCTGAACAGATACAGACTGCTGCGTGAAAGCAATATGTGTAATATTCTACGGAAGGTAAGACGTTCCTGGAAAACTAACATCTGCCACCAGTTTCATGAATTTCTCAGTGTTTTGCAATTGGTCCGACCGCGGTAGCTAGGTCCAGAACATCCAGAACAAACCATCGTGGCAATCCGGAGGTCTTGGGTTTTAATCCCACCTCGGGCATGGATGTTGTATTTTACATGTATCTGTTAGATCATAGCTTTGGTTAGACGGTGTGATATAGCCTTAGAGGTTTTGAGCACATGAAAGCCAGGTCTATTACTAATTTTGTGTCCGGTAAAGTGTGGGCCGTCATATCAAACCAATCTTTTTGTTGGATAAAATGATTTTAGCGACTCGATTAGTCGATCGGGCGTGCTGCGAAACTTAAGCGAGTGTTGGGATGCGCCCCGGTTAGTGAAGGTTGACTGGCGAAGTGCTAAGGCGACGGGCTGGATTCTTCTTCGTCTGGGCGTGAAGCGAAAGAGGAACATTTCTGGCGTCCGGCTTGACCGTGGCCCCCACACTTCCAAAATGGCCCCGATAGTTTTCGTGGATGTCGTGACATCGCCGAAGCCCGCCTGTATTTTTTTTCGCGGATGGCATGGAGCTATCGGAATGTCCCGGGTCGGCGATGGGGACTCTCAAGTGTAGGCCTGTGAAAAAGACCCACACATTGTGCCTCTCTCTTTCTCTCTATCGCGTGTACCTTTTCCTCCCAGTGACCCAGTGATCATTTCCCCCCTCCTCCCATTCTTCGTTTCTCCTTCGCCTGACCTCTTGACTCCTCTTCTCCCCAGTTCTCTCCCCTTTCCCACCCACCCCTTCGGATCGCTTGCTCTCTTATGACCGCTCGTTTGCCCAATCGGGCAGTCGGGAACGTTATCGCCAGGGAATGAACCGTTCCGACGATCCTCCTCTTTCTTCGCCTCTTTCTCTCTCTCTCTCTCTCTCCTCCGCCATCTCCTCCTGCCTCTTTGGTGGAGGCGACAAACCCACTCGCTTTGCAGGCCTTACGGCGCTTTTACCCTCCGTGGGTCATGACTCAATTCCTGGACGCAGCCTGAGCAATAAGTGACGACGAAGCTCTTGTTTATTCGCCAATTAGTCGTTTTTTCTCTCGACTCCACCATTTAGAAGGGCTCCGTAATGAGAAAGTGGTATCCCAAGTGAGGGGGCTTTAATATACGACTTTGAGAGTAGAGATAAAATGATCTGTGAAACTGAGAATTTCTAATAAGAAAAAAAGGATTTCTCATTAAGTTTTTGAAACTATTTCGAGTGGGAAAAATCACGATTGATTCAATGGAATCGGTTTGCAGGAACTTTCATGAAAATGTAAGCGTCACATTCCGTGCTTTTTTAAAAGAAAAAAGTTTTTTCTTGGTTACCTAGGTTTAAATGTAGGTCGAGACTTTTAAGATAGAAGATATCACGGTTTATTATGTTCTATTACAGAAAGAGAAAATGTTTTCACTCTGGGTCAGTTGTGTCCACTCTAAACTTTCATGTGTGGTTAATTAACAAGACAGCAGTTTTGATTGCCACCACCCTTCAATTATGGCAATACTTAAATATAAAATGAGAAAGTATGCTAGTCACCGCGCTACTTCATAGATAATAGTATCTACTCTAAATCTTTCCTTTTTCTTAGAATATATAGCTTTCATACTCATCTAAAGCCTTGTTCCAGTTAAATTTGAACTTAAAAGGTCTATGTGGGGTAAAAGTTTGAGTTGAACCCATTGATTAAAAGTATCATGTCCCCACCAGTCTGCCAGCAGGTCAGGCTGTATTGATGTGGCCCACCGAAAACGGATATGTGTTCGAGCTACTTTCATACATCCTAAATTCATAATTGCAAATGAAAATATGTTCCTGCAAAGATTACTACCCGAAGGCCTTGAGAAAATTCGCATTTGTGTTCCACCATGCAGCGCAGACACTCATTCGGAGCAGATAAGGAAATTGGAGATTCCGTCATGGCATATTACGGAGCATGGATGTGATGCCGGCGATTCCCATCTCCGCAAATTGAAACGTTTTATGCTCCGTAATTGACTGGCCCACTTTTCACGAGTGGCGATTTCGATGGAATCAAGACTGCAGTAAAATTCGGTCGATTATTAATTTTTTGGGCATGGGGGCAGGGCTGGTCAATAAATAACCCTGCCAGAGAGCGAATGCTCGCCCCAATATTCACCCTCACAAAGGGCCTACGGCGATACCGGCTTCATCCCTCGCTCTGTCCACCTTGGCAGCCACCTTAAACGTCATTCACGCGCTGGGAAATCAAGGGCTTCTCCCGCGACTTCTTTTGGGTTTCGAACTGCCGTTTCCCATCGGCTTGGAAATTGTTCGCAGCTTCCTTCTCGGACTGAATTGGATCTTTAATTCAAACCCGTAAACTTTAGGCATTTGAAGAGGTCACTCCAGATGAGTCGTGCCAAGAGCTTTAATACTAAAAAACGACGGATATGCTAAGGGCATTGGCATCAATCTTTTTAAAATTGATTCCGCATGAAAATAAAATAGTGATATTATTAAGTAGTTTATTAGATGAAAAATAGTTTGTTTAGCATAATAATAACAATAATAAATAATTAAAAATAAACTTAAATGGTTATGCGGAGATGCTAATTATTTCACTACCCTCGGGTGTTAATATTCAGCCAAGAGAAATGTTAAATCTAGGAATAATCTCAATGAGTGAATACATCATAAACTCAACCTAAAAGACATATTTTTAATCAATTAAGAACTCAGCGTATTATGACAGGTGATGCCATCGGAGTATAGGACTAATTCACTCCCGCATCTGCGATGCATAAGTCATACAATCAGTTGATTTTCTTCCATCCAAAGGATCAAACCCTTGATTAACCGGAACTTACTTTAAATCAATAAAGAATTCAGCGTAATATGACAGTAGATGTTATCATTATAGAGCCTGTGAATCATAGTAGTATGGGTGCATTCGTCTCTTAATAGGCTTGAGAAGTAATTTTTAACAAATTATCCTTATTTTTCCTGTCATTTTCATTGTTTTAGCTTTTTTAATTGAGGGAAGAAAAAATCAATGAGGCTTAGTTTCCCAGCTTATTATTTTCTCCTTTGGATGGGAGAAAATAAATGGTTGCATGAAATATGCATCGTAGATGTGGGAGTGATTAGTTCGTTTCTCGTGAGAATAGCATCCGTAATACTTGCTCTGCTATGCAATCATACGTTTAAACAACTTCAAAGTATGGTTTTCAACTTAATATTTATATTCATGGAGAAAAATGTGAAAAAACGATTTCTTCACTCGAAGTAGGTTTCGCCAAACTAATGAGTCTATTTGTTACGAAACTTTAAAATATGCCTATGTTTCAGGATTCGCACGATTCCTGTCCTCAGCAGTTTAAATTCTTTAAAGTCCTCTGCAATACCTAGGATAACTCCTCGTGATCATTTTTAGTATAGTTTGCTAGTCGTTAATTTCCCTCAAATAATAAGTGGGAAATAAAACGCACATTTTTATGTTAGAGGCATCTTACAAATATAAAGCCTGTTAGAGGATTGAATAGATATTTTAAATCTGTTTAAGATTAATTTAAAATTAAAATTTTCGTTTTTCTCTGCTAAAACTTATGACTTAAATAAGTTTTTTTTATATAGATCGATCAAAAAACGTAATAGTGAGCAAATGAAGCAGCAGATTATTGACTCTGTGACTGGTATAAGTCTTAATTATCAGAGTAAATTTAAATTTAACGCAATATTTTGTAGCTAAATGGCGTGCATTCACCGTTAATTAAACAGCGGTGCTGCATCAAAATATTGTCTTTTATATTATTGAAAAAAATTTGTTTCTCTCATTAATTTCTCGTTAGTTGATTGAAAAATTATGGAAAGAAATTTTTATTATTGTATTCTTAGGTCTAATAAATATTTTATGCTATTTCATTCCAAGCACCCGCTTGTGAAGCATGCATTCACTATTTTCCGGTAATATAAATTATTGGTTTTACTTCGCGCCGTGATTAGTACTCCATTTTGCCGGTGGATGAGTGCAGTACGTCGTACGATCGTTTAGGAATTTTTCTTCGTCGTAAACGTCGTCACGATGCTATTTCAGTGCGGTGTAAGAAGAGTGACTCGTAAAATGACCGCGTTGATGTGAGGCTTCAACTTTTATTTTTTTCCATCGCGTGGATTTCGTTCTCAATAGAATTCGACGAATCCCTTCCATCAAATCCGTACTGAAAATGAAGGCTCTAGCGACCGATGATTCAATGAACGATTAAAAAAAAAGACACTGATGGGAGCACGCACGTACCCATTGGAATGTAATAATTATATGCTGCTTAATTGCGAGTTATGTGGTTCAGCGAAACGATACCTGATGGGAGGAGGGTATGAGAGTAAAAAAATCCCGTGAACCGCTTCAATTATCGTCGGAGGGGGGCGTGTGAGGTTCACGAGTGTGAGGGGATGGGATTACGTGGGGTGTAGGGCAGGGGGTGGTTTGGGGGGAAGGGGTAGATATCCGGGATCGAGGCTCGCTGAACTCGGACGATTTCTCCCCCGCCTCCCTCCACCGTAACACCATCCTACTCCTCGCGTACCAACTCACACATAAGCGAACGCACATTGTACATATATACATGCACACACACACTTTCCACCTGCGTTTCATGTTCAGCGCTTACCTAATAATGGCAGTTTCACATTTTTCCTTTTCACGCGAAGTCATCACTGGATTTTAAATTTTTTTTACGTAACCAGGCCATCTGTCCGGAGGTTGCATTTCTCTCACGCGCCTACAGTAGAGAGAAAAAGATAAGTAAGGGGGGTAAGAGGTAAGAGAGTAAGGGGGGGCGACGCCGTGGTATGGCGGCTGGAAATGGAAATGCGTTCATTTTTATTTTCCATCCGTGACTTCCTTGATCGCTAGCCGTCCTCCCTTAACTAGTTCCATTCCCGAGCTATACGAAGCCGACTGCTTTTCTTACCCCATACAGTGCCCGTGAAAATGACATGTTTGTGTCCTAAAGAAATGATACCGTACGTCTGCGTCCTGGTAAGTTTGTTCGTACTTTCATTTAAATCAGAAGTGAATTGAGCTGGTCTTTTTTGCCAGTAAGGTGCGTAGCAAATGGAAGGCTACCTTGAATAATTTAAAGCATGAAATATTGCGTGATTTTCTATCTTGCTGTTTAAATGGGGGAAATTTTAATAAAAAGTACGTGAACAATAGGATGGAAACGCTTAGGCAATAACATAAATTAATCATTTTCAGCCTTTCGGCATCTGTTTAATATTTTTCACCCACAATTATAAAAAAATATCAGTGAAAATTATAATTTACGGGTATCAATGAACATTTATTGTTCAAGGTACTATTTAGCACATTAATTGTAAGTCCTCATCTGCTGCGCGTTGTCATTATCTATCTATCGTATCTCCTGGAAGAGGTAATGGGTGTAAAACCTGATGAATAAAAATACTGTTATCCATTGAAAAAAAAAAGATTTTCTGAATCGCTTCCCTTCAACTCAATGCTTCCCACTTGTTGGTACAGTATTTATAGCATTAGCGTGAATGATAGTGGGATCGGAAGAAAATTTGATGGAAAAGGCTGGGGAATAAAGCAATATTCCTGATAGTTGAAATGCGCTAGAGTTATTGGTGATTAGAGCGTGTAATGATGTCCTCGGTAATGGCTGTTGCATTTGTCTTAGGATTGAGTTTAGGCTAGACAGTGAAATATAACCTCAACGTTAGAAGCACCTGAACATAAAATCTACATTGTTGTGCAAAGAATTTCTCTAATCCCATACGCGTATGACTGATCTCTTGACACTCGCGTTCTTGACTTGGGAAGGGTACCAGATTGTTTAAATTGATAATCAAATTTCACCAAATTGGTGACCAAATACAATTCAATTTGTTGAAATCATGATCTCAACCGGGGTTATTAGGGGATCGGGTTGGTGTGGTGGCTAGAGTACTGGCCTCCCATCCCGAGAGCCCGGGTTCGATTCCCGGCTTTGGCGGATTTTTCAGTGGAAAACCGTTCCCACTTGAGTGCCTAGTGGAGGGCATTTCAAGTTCATTACTCCGTCCGTCGGATGGGACTTTAAGCCGTGGGCCCCTTGGCGCCTTTCGTTAAGAGTAGGCTAATGCCCACGCCGAGTTTCTCTCCACCCTTCCTCCATTACCTGAAATGTTCCTACCATTACCGAATTACCCACTTATCCTAAATGGCGCAAATGACCCCAGCTGTCGGTCGCCTCCCCTGAATAACCAACCAACCGGGGTTATTACGAAGGACTTGGGCACTTCTTAAAGCCAATCTCTGTAGAGTTCTCTTTCCTATTCACTAATGCTCCGTAAACCATGATATATTCAGAAAAAATGCCTTGTCTCTTCCTAAGTTTTCTAATGCAACGTAGGTTAGATAAGATAGGAGGCGAGGGGAAACATAAAAGTGGAGTTACAGGAGATACAGGTATGGTATGTTGGTGGAATGCTTATGATGATCAGCTCCTAATGATTTAAATTTCGGATAAATTTTCACGCAATGAAATGCCAAAGATATTGGTAATGGTACTAAGACTGTGCGCATACATTCAACTTACAATCCTATAAACCACCGAATGCGGTAGTGAAGTTTGCGATGTAGCTAACTTAGCCGACCGGGGTAGTCAGATAGGAAATACGGGCAGCCTAGAAATACGAGGGTTGTGGGTTTGAATCCCTCCTCAGGCATACGTGTAGTGTAAGTTTTATGAGTATCCTTAGGATTAAAAACTTAGGTTAGATGGTGCGATAAAATCTCAGCAATAGGAGTACCTTGGTACCTAATTATAATGTTATTGCTTACCCTGAGGTCGTGGGTTCGAATCAGATCGTGGCATAGGAGTTGGTTTGATGTACGCTGTCGGGTACTCCATTGGGCAAAGTTTTGAAAAATAGCCATCGTTTCAACTGGCGACTAGTCCATCGTCATCAGGGATAAAATAGCTCTATCATCAAATTTGAAATTTATGCAACGTTTCAAAGTTCAGCCTGGTAGAGCACCCTAAAACCTAACCAGTTGGAGAGCCTAAAAACCGTAATCTACTACTACTGTATAAATGCAGTACACAACCACGCAACATTTTCACCTGGACGAGATTCCGACCCACAATCATACGTGTGCCCGACGAATGGTACCTTAACAGCCACATTATTCCATGCAGCAATCAATGGGAATAGATTTAACTAAAATGAAATGTTTTGACTGCGTGAGCTAATGAGAACGAGGCTAAGAATACACTGATATCGTAATAAGATGTTAATGGCCGATGCGAAAACAGTTGCCTTCATTACATCACTCCATTGCTATCCTCTCGCTTCAATTCAAGGTTACAGCAGCGATATCAAAATAATTCAGCTTAATTTGCCCACTTGATGGGCAAAAGCGGAAGATTCTAGTTTCCGGGTGACAGGATTCAATTGAACGGCAAGTGTGGGAAGGAAGTTGATGACTCGTTAAGAGAGAGCTGCACTGGAAAGGTAACCATTTCCCGAGTCAACATAAAAGGCTAAAAAGAAACTGGAAACGTACTTTAAGAACGTGTACTCTTTCATCTGCCTTGCGCTCGCATTGATATTGCCTGTTCTGGCAGTCACTTGCCAGACCAAAGCAAGGGAATGTGAAAAACAATTTCCTACGGTCGAACTCATTGTTCTTCAGATTATAAAAAACGCGCGCAACAATTACAAACTTCTTTAGTAGATATTCAAACATTGTTTGAGTGGTGACATGCAGCGCTAATTTCTTCAATTTATTTTAAATCTACGGATGTTGGCCGATCGTGTTTTCTTGATCGCGAGTTTGCTGTTTTTTCTGAGCTTAGCTACAGATTAGTAGCACATCCGTAGTTCTAAGGGACGCCTTTGTAATTGAATTCCTCAACAAAGTATTCTTCCGTTGACATTTTGTTTTGCCTGGGACTTTTTAGGTAACTGCCCAAAATAGTTCGAATCGAGAAGTTTGGTAAATGCATGAAAAGCAAGAAGATAATGAGGGTGGCAGTGATTCGCTGACTTTTGATAGTACGTCGTGCCCATCATATATACAATTCTATAACCAGTGTAAATATTATTATATGCTTTTTGTATATGACATATAAAAAGTTGTATCACGTATTCAAACTTTCTTGTACATATTTAGTTTTGTGACTAAGCCATGTCATTTTTAAAATATAGAGTCTAATACTGAACGGCGAACTTTTGGAATGTTTTCCTAATTACATGTACTTTGTTTTCTTTTATAGGTAAGTTGCTGCCTCTATCTATTGCGCCTTCCATTGTCATCCAGGGATGTCCACTGACGTGTTTCACTAACCGTGAGTTTATTCTGCTAAAATTGTGAGTAATACCTATACTTTTCCCTCTATCTTATCTAACCTGTAAAAATCATATCTTAGCCACTCCCCTGGGTTAATGTTACCATAAACCCCAACGATTTAATGTTTAACAATGTTTCGACACTGGTGTGTTAGCCTGGTACGCTGAAAATCTGCTTTTCGAATGTCAGTACGTTAATTCGAATCCAATTTGAAGATTTTACCTCACTTATTTAATAAGCAACGTTTAAACGAAATAAGCTGCCTTTATAGACCTCCATCGTTACCTCTCCACTCGGAGTAAAGACCGTCATAGAATAATATTTTTTATCGCTGTCATAGCTGAGCTAAAGAACACGTAATTAAGGGCACGAGGGGATGCTGAAGGATGGAATGCTGAAGGTCGTTATTGAGTAAGGAATGCCGGACGATTCGATAAGATGGAGGGAAAGAAATAGAATTTCAAATGGAATGAAGAGGGGTAGAAAATACGCCGATTCGAGGGAAGTAATAATGCAGAAAAATTGATCCGAAGAAAGGCATCCTGCGAGGGATTTCTGAAAGTTACATAAACTAAATGCTAAAATTAAAATGTATGTTGTGAGTTTCTCAAGCCAATAATTTGCCTACATTTTTTTCACTAATATACGTTTTCTCATAAATTCTCTTCGAGATGGAGCTTACATTATACTGCTGGTAATTGCTAAACATTAGGTATTGCTGAATCAAAATATCATTGATCGTAAGAAATACGATATTCGTAGCCTTTATTGTAAATGGATCTTTGTAGTATAAGCTATTTTTCATATTAGTATAGTTAAACCAATCCGTGCTCATAGGATGCTTAGCAGAGTAGGGATATTCCTAGAAAACTGGTCCTAGAAGGTAGAAAACTCACGTCGGTTGGATGCATTTTTGAGCAAAGTACCTATGGTTTCACTACATTCGGTTGACTTCGGCTAAGCCTCTCGTCCGCCTCTATCTTCATCCGGCTCAATCCCCGCTCGTGCTGAACACTGCCATGGGATCCTCAGACCCCCAACACCCTTCAAACCCTTCGGCAAATCCCCTTCCATCTTCCCTTCCGCTCGCCAATCTGGGCTCACTCTTCGCAGATCGGCCCCGTTCCCATCAGCCGGCTCCACCGGTTGAGGGCGGGTGGGTGGTCTCATCCGCCGCAGTCATTTGTCACGGCTGCCTTATTTGCCTGCCACCCCCTGCCAACAGCCCTCGGGACAAGTGATATTCCTCCTCCTCTCTATCTCCTTCCGTCACTCCGAAGACGGCGGCGCCTCGTTCCTTCCCCCTCATCACCCGGACGAGGCGACTTCATTTTTCAGCCCCCCTCGGGCTTTTGCCGGTGATGAGGTACGTGGAGTGAGGGTTTTGATGGGTTAAGGTGCCGAGTTTAAGGGCAGGAAAAAGAAAACGGAGAGTAATATCCGCTGGGAGAGGAATGCATTTACGCCTGGATTTGAGCACGCTGGATGTTTTCTGGTGCTAAAAACTCTCTGGGGAGATGTATGAGGGGATGGTAAATGACGACGTCTACTTTGTTGGCAAAGTTTTAGAAGATTCCTTCTTAGGTATAACTAATTTATCATAATAACGACGTCACTCATAAAAGTCATGGCATTCTTAAAGGAACGATATAATATTCTCACGTTTTAGCCTTTGATGTGCTGCATTAACATCAGTTATCCAAAAGGTAAAAAGATTTTTTAAATTTTTTATTACAAAAAATATCCGACGTCCATGTCATAACGCCTGAGTCAATGCTTTTTTTAAAATTTGAACATACTTTCTCGATACCTTGTAGCTGGAGGGACCATCAAAGTTACTGGTCACCAGGTGGAAGTACCTGTCTTTCAGTAACATTTTTATCGAAACACTAATATTTTTTCATTTAACAGTTTTCTTTTGAGAAATTGCATAGTTATGTTACATACAATTTTAATTTTTTATGCTTTTCATAGAATATCCCTTAGCCAGAAATTATGGCGTCCTTTTTCATTCAGCAATGTCTTTCCCGGCATCACGCGGAGAGAGCTTTGCACTTATAGCTACAGAAAAACGGGCATGAAATAAGAAAGATGTAGAGATCGTTTGAACTGTGGAAGTGAGAGTATATTGGAAATTTTGGGCCTCATTGTTTGCAATCGCAATGTTGCTGAAAATTCATGACTTTGTTTTTACTTTTCCTTCTCAAATCTCTTAAGATCGACAGGATTTCACATAAATCCCTTTCGGCACAGAACTCGATGACTTCATTCAAGTTTTTGGTGTGAAATTGTGTACTTCAGAAAACTTGTGAAATTCAGAAAAAAATCTGCATTTAAAATTGATGCTTGTTTAAATTGACTTATCTTAAGACTATCAAATTTGTATTCAACTCCCCTACCAATCAGGATTAGACTAATGTACATTTTCGAATTCCAAAGGAACATACCAAGTTTTTACTTTGTGGCACTATGTAAATACATTTGGGTAATCGTACCTGATCTGAGTGTGAATATTGTGTATACTTATTGTCCATAGGGTCAATGATTTGTTCAAGAATAGATACATAGAACTGTCGGAAACGAAATAGGTATTCAGGTTAGGATTGGGCAGTGAAGAAGAAATTAGTAAGGCACCAGTAGTTTCCTAGATATGACATTCATCACCTTTTTTTGACTGTCTAATTCGCAACGAGATGGCGTGAACATATATACCAAAAGGCGCGCTTATTTGGAGCAGGCGATACTCATCTCAGGGGAGAGAAAACTTTCTCAAGCCCTTGACCTTCGTTAAAGCGGTGGGGCTCGTTGTTCACCGCGCTATCTCGGGCGTCTATCTTGGATGAGGAATGAGGAGGGAAAGGTAGCGAAGAGTGGATTTGAGATGGAGAAGATCACGGAAGAATCGCGGGAATGCATTCTGCCCCCTCCGCTCAACAAGGCGACTTGCGGATGCCTCGTCTCGCTTTGCAGCCTATCCGGAATGCTCAATTATTTTCGAGTGGAATCTCGACAGTTATGCGTCCGCTCACTTTCCGCCTCAAAACCACGGCCGACGATTTCTTCCCGTGCACTTTTTTTCCTTGCACGCGTCATAATGCCATCTCCTCTCTCTCCCTCTCTCATTTTTCTTTCCCCCAAGTCTTCAATCTGCAGATCATGGAAAGGTATTCGGTTCACCAGAGAGTTCATGACGTTTTCTATCGTAGTCAAAGGAGCAAGAAACCTCCTCTGATCTGCTTAGGCGTTTGTGAAACGCATACGCATATATGGAACATTTCTTAATTGAGATTACTTCAATAAGACACGGAAAAAGTATACAAACTTGTATGCCGTTTACGATCGATTCATTCAATCGAACTATACGAATATGAAACTGAGCTCATACCAAAGTGATCCATTTACGAGAAAGGTGGCAAATATCGTATTTCCAACGGTCAATGATATTTTAATTCAACTATGTCTAAGGTTTAGCAATTACTAAGGTAAAATAAAAAGGTGAGCTCACATTCAAATAGATTTTGTATCCGAACACATATTTGTGTGAAGTTTTGACTGAGTATTAGCTTGAGAGGCTCACAACATACGTTTTAATTGTAGCATCATGGCGTTTACGTAACTGTCAGAAACTTCCTGCGGAAAAATTACACGGTAATTGCCAAGACATAACTCATCGAGTTCAGTAGAAAACTCCGTAAATATTCACCCGCTCTATAGTTTGGTCTTTAGATCGGAGGGGATACTTATTGCTTCCAAAAATGTACGCTGACTGATCCAAACTAGTAGAAGTTTCTCTTTACCTGATCCCCTCTATGCTACATCGACTCGAATATTTTATTAGCAACACCTATTTATTCTCAAATTTCGTATTCCTATCAGTTTAATGCCGATACAAGGAACCATATTTTTAGCTCTAAGAAACCAAAGAGACATTGGAAGGGTTAAAAAAAATTCCCCGTAGATTGTCTCTCATAGTCACCAACGAGGCTCATGGAAAAAAATGACCTACAAAAATCCAGAAATCGTCACTTTTTTCGCCAAATACAAAACCGACTCATCTTTTCTGTGGGTGCAACCGTGCCGCTCAATCATCCGCTGCCATGAAATACTCATTAGCGCCTTTTCCCGCAGAATCTCTCCGCTCGTCTCTCTCTCTGGCCCAACTCACAATTTTCATCTCCCTCCGACCATTTCGCCAATTTCGACTCCTCTCGGGTTCGTGCCTTTGTGATTCGAAATCATGGTTGCCGAGGGATTTAAACTCTGTGGAAGTGGCCGAGTTCTCACCTGCCTCTGTATCTCATGGTATTTTCCGCCTAATGACTCTCTCGTTCAAGCTGTGTTCCTTGGATCGTGGATGAAGGAAGGAACTGTGTTCCACGCGGGGTTACCAGGTCGAAACTCTGAACGTTTCGACCTGGAACGTTTCGAAAAGGGTGGACTGCGTAATGTTTTTGATTCGGTACGGTGTGAGTAGTCTGGATGTCAGCCTCGTGCTTTTTTTTTCACGGAATGCATCATCTGATTTTGAAAGCTCTTAATTCTCTGTGATCTAGATTTTCAATCGTTCTTTTTTGATCCGTTTTGTGTCATAATATGATCATAATTTGTGTCGTGATGGTTTATTTTGCTTTCTACTGGTTGCAATCTCACCAAGTGTAAATTATAATGATCTACGTGGATAATTGTTTGAAAAATATTTTTTCCATTGAATTGATATTTTATTTTAATTGCATGTAATTTGGATGCAAAACGTCTGCCATATGTGACCCTTACATTTTTCCTCGCAAAAAGTTCAATCTCAGATAAATGAAGTCTTTTTAACCATGCTCATTTATGATTCATCTACGTAACAACTACGTAGTACCCTGCGACCCACCTCGATTGTGTGTGGCAGGCAGGCAGTATATTCCATCATATGTAGGTAAAATAGGGTTTCATAATATGCAACACGATGAGGAAGGATGACGGACACATAAAAATTAGCTTGTTAAGTTCCTACGTAGGCATGTTCCTACGTAGGCATGCACCTTCGTTTTCTTCCCAAAATTTACCATTCAGAGATACCTATTTACTTTACTACAAGGATTCCACCGTCTCTGAAATTTTGTAGTCGAAAGCGTCGAAACCCCGGAATGCCTTTCAAGCATTTGCCTTCGTCAACATTGGCCGCTCCGGTAGAGAAGCGAAAATGTTCGGCTTATTATCGTGTCATTTTTCGATGACAGTAGGAGATCAGAGTTCCACACTTGCTGCTTCACGGGCAGCGTGAAAAAACATGAAGCTTGAATGAATATATGATCCTCAGGTAAACAGCTGCATTCAGTGTTTGTAACTTATAGCGCACCATGCCCTTGATTCTTTTGTTCCTCCCGCATTGCGAAACTGAACCCTTGTTATTGACTAGGGTGTCATTAGTCCCCTTGATTGCTTGGAAATGTCTTTGGACTGTAAAAGACTGAACAGTTTTAAATCTCGCTCTTGCCTGGAAAACGTAATATTAAAAAGTGAACTCCATTCTGGGGCAGAATAAAATCATGTGGCGTATCAATTCGGATGTTCTTTTGTGTTCTTTCTCAATTTTACCGGCTTTGAAAAGTCTGAACACGTATTTTCTTCCCATTACGTATTTGTGATCGCACTCTCTGCACCATCATTAATTTGATTCTCCGATAGCCGATCTAACTCCGAGAATTGTTGGGGGCTGACATACCGACGGGTAAGTTGAAAATTCCGGGAACACTCACCGGCTAGTGGGATCCCTTTGAAGTAGATTCTTATGCCTCTATTGAATGCTCGGACCTTTGTTGCCTTTCCCTTGTGTCAGACGCCGTAGAAAATCTTTGCAGTGGATATGGTATTTAGATGAATCCTAAGAAACTTCAGAGAGAAATAAAAAATATTCAATTCAGTAACGTTTCAGGAGAGGGTAGGGAAGAGATTATGGAACAATTACGTTTTATGTTCAATATTTTGGACGAAGATGTACTCAGTACTGAAGAGATGAGGAGAAGAATAGTATTAAGAGTCGTTTACTTGCAATTACCTAATTCAAAACGTGCACTCTCAGGAGAAATGATTGATATAATATGGGATAACGTTGAGAGAAATTATTTTAGAGGGATGTATAAAGTGCTGCGGGCAGAAAGAAAAAAGGAAGAGGAAAAACTCTGCATGGTGGGTAACTGGAATCTGCTTTCTTTTGAAGGTCATTAGAGAGAGTAGAAAATCCTGGTAAGTGAAGAATTCAAAGGGAGAGTGTAACTAAGTACTCTGACCGAAGTAAGAAACAGTGTAATGAAGGATGGGTTCTAAAATACTAATCAAAGTTGGAGTATTCTATCTTCAACAGATACTCTATTGAATACAAAACTAAATTATAAAGTGAATGGGCATGTGGCAGCACGAAGGAATGTCGTTCGATCGTCGGTACTTAAATGGGGTGCTTTTGAGTTATGAGGATGTCCTGCGCTACTTGACACCGCTAATTCGCGCAATGAATCAGAAAGGTGACACATTGCGCGAGAGAGAAGAAGGAGACCAAAAGCTTAGGTCATTTGCGCCATTAGGATAGGTGGGTTACTTGGTGAAGTTAGGAACTTTTTAGAGCAAATGAAGGGTGGAGCGAAACCCTGCGTCGGCATTAACCTACCATTAACGACATGCGACAAGGGATCCTCTCCATAACGTCCCATACGATGGATGGAGTGATATAGGATGACCCTCTGACCAATAATTAAGTAGAGACCAGAAACTACCCTGAAAGAAACCTCTCCTCTGTCGAGATTTGAACCCGTGCATTCAGTTGGAGAACTCAGCACCAGCAAACTAAATGCGCTTGCCCTCGAATCACATTCGAGAACACGCCCTCAAGATCTCGTTAGTCGTTTTATTCTTCCTTCCTCGAAGATTCCTCTTTCTTTCCTTACAGGTTCCACGAAACTGGTCTCGTGGGCGCACCTGGGCATCCTTCCCCATCCACCCGCTCCCCAACTCGGTTCGCTCCCCTTGCATCGCTTCGACCTCCTTCCTCCCCCCCCATCCTCCTCTCTCTCTCACACACCAACTTGAGAACAGTCTACTCTTATCGACCATTTGGTCCACCCCCTCCCCCCCTTGTCCGCCCCATCTACTCAGTCCTCCCGCCCCGGAAGTCCCATTCCAGACTCTTCCCCGTAACTCTCACTAATTGCTTGTTGCACATATTTTGATTGGTCGAGCCTGGGACACTTCTTTTCGAACGTCTGGGATGTCCCATGTTAGTGAGTTTCTGAAGTACACGTCTCTCTTTCTTTTCTCGATTTGGCCTTTTGACACGTAGGGAATATGACTTTCTTCCCAGTCTTTTTCTCAAGTTTTTCCAGATTCTCTTCATTCTGTCACTTCTTATCTATTAATCGTCTTCTTTGAGCATTATTATTTTGGCCTTCATTTATTGTTTCTCTCTGGAATGACGTGTGGTGGATTTGACCTCATGAACTTATTTATGTTTGGGTTCAACTCGCCGTCATTCTAATCTCCTGTACCTTCCTTTTACGCCTCACCTAAGAGAGTCTTCATGGTCACCTTAAGTCTTGTGAAGAATCTTTATACTTTTCTTAAATATCCTCCCTAGCCATTGATTGAGTCAAGATTGAACAGCCAAGCGCTTAAATCGAGCTTGTTAAAAAGTTACGATGAATCTTTTATGGATGAATTGATGTAAGATTTTATTAAATTTCACTTTAGTGTAGAGAAGTCTTAATGTCCACGCGGGCAAAAAAACGCAAGTTTTTGCCCACTACGTTTAGAATTAATTTTCTTCATGAGCAACTACGAAAGCCATCGATGACTACGATTCGGGACTACGATCATTCCGCTTTTAGATGTGTTCTAATGGGTAGAATGATCTTACGGTTTAATGGACTTATTGATTATATAAGTTTGGTGCGTAAGGGACATGGAAAATTATTTACATTGAAGTAGTAAGATTTTTTTGGAGTAATGTATGAGTCAGTACGATGGCGTGAGTGTATACGTAATTGAGTGACAGAAGAACTGGTTGATTTCGGAACGGATGAGCAAAATGTAAAAGAAAAGGCGTGAAAAGAATGAAAAAAGTTGCTTGTGACTGAGCTATCCAGCTTTTAAACTGAAAAACTAAAACATATGCGCTAAAATACTTACAAAAATGCTATTTTTATATTTTGACATAAATTTCCATGAATTGCGTGCAACTTTTTTTTCATTTGGTAACTTTTGAAATCAGTCTTGCTCTTTTATAGCACAACATTTAATCTTTTTAATAACCTACGTTTTTAATTTGTTGAAATTCATTCTTTTCAACTTAGCAAACTATTCAATAATATTGCCTATTCAGTACCTGTGAATGCCCCAGAGTTGTATCAGATTGAAAATAAAGCTTCATTTTTAAAAGTAGTGACTTCCTATTGGTGATAACTGGCAACGAGTAATACGAAAAATTGATGTTCACAACCATTTACTTAGGAAATGTCGCTTCTCTCCCACACTGAAGCCTATATATGGGACATATATGGGAAATATATGTAACATATATGGGACATATATTTCCCATATATGTGCCATATGTGGGCTATTCTTCCCATCGACAGAGTTAGCTGTCTCCGGGGTTATGGCGTCCTCGCCTACTTACCCGATTCCTTCTGTGTCGCTCGCATTTGGTTCAGCTCCGTCATCGTGCACGTGTGCGAGCGAGCCTATGTTAGTACGTCGAGATGCCAATAAATCTGATTATAAAGACCTTTTCGGCGAGATAAAAAATGTCTCTCAGGATGGAACGACGTGGTTCCCGACCGGAAAGATGGAGAAGGACGGTCGAAACCAGAGTGTGTGCGATGCGGAAAACAGGTTCAAGTCGTGGAACGAAACCAAAATGGCAAACTATTTTTTCCTCTCTCTCTCTCTAAAGATTTATCCCATCCGGTCACTATCTAATCTTCCGGTATTCCGCCGTCGATCAAGCGCAGGATGTGCGTGAGAGAAATGGGGACTCATATATGCTTTTTTTTCTTTCGCGCGCCGTGATGTGCTACCGTTCCTATTTTTTTGCATAGCCTCGAAAGATGAAGGCTATAAGTAAATGAAGCGGTGTCCGGCAAAAGAGTTTTAGGTCAGAAGGCCACCGGTGAAATACGGACTCCGTCGAGGAGATGAGAGATCGATAACACAAAGGCTGTGATTTTTGCCTTTTTATTCTCTCGAGAAGTTTCCGGGATCCGGGGGTAGTGACGCCGTGGAAGGGAGGGTGAAGTCGAACTTGCTTGATAAGAATTGAAGTCTTTGAAGTTAAAATGGAAAAAAAATTCGATTCCATTTCCGGAAACACTTGTGGGAATTGTGGGATTTTGCGTTAGTGTTGGTTATAACGTAGAGACTAATCAATAACCGTGTTTCGGCCGATTCTTTTTTCTTAATTAAGGAGGAACGGAGTCGATACTGAAAATAGCCATCCATATCTTGATGATAATTCATGGCTTGCGTCTTGTATCTCCTGAATACTGAAAAGTCACCAACAATGAGCCCCTATCAGCCTTTTTCTCACTTGATTCTAAATTGAACGTTAAGTGTCGTTTCATAAAGTTACATATTGAACGGAGGAAACTGTCGCATTATCTCACAATGAGAGAGTAAACTACCCCAAAACTTTTTTCTTGTAATATTTACTTAATTCAATAAGTATATCGAGATTTGGAGAAGTTGCATGAGGTAGGAAACCAAGTGCATGGAAACCGTCGCGAACGATTCCGAATCTTGTGTCCAGAAATAGATATTGGACTTTTTTTGCGATCGCGTGTTTTGAGATACGAAAACTTGGCATGCCATGTTTTTCTGGATGCGATGATGTTTTCGCCCTTTTGACAACAAATTGCTGTATTTGGTAGGCTTTTTTATGCATTGAGTTTATATTTGACTCAATTTCTATTTGTACGATATTCCTCGGCAAAAAAATGGAGAGAGTGAATCGAGGTACTATTAAAAGTTATTTTTAATAGAAGACTTTTTCGTCTCTAATTCTCTACTTCGGCTAAAACTTGTTATGAAATAGAGCGTCAACTATCTTGAAGCATCCACGTTCCAATGATTTTTCATAAAGATTAAATTGACGGCGGGATTAAACTTAATGGGTATATCACGGTCACAGCCCAATTACTTGAAAACGGTAAATTGCACTCGATGCAACTTAAATGATGGCTTGATTTATCCTAGCATCGGATGCCCTAATTCCTCAACGGTTCTTTCCACAGGTACTTGGGCGGCCAGGCACGTAATTACTGTCCTTTGTTGAATTATTATTTTCAACATGTATACCACAACGATCAATGACGAAATATTCTCGAATACGGTAAGAATCCTGCGGTTAGATTATAGCCAACATTGTACATACACATAGGGTTTATTTGAGAACTGAATTTTATAGGATTCAGTGACTACGTATAAATGCGTTTGATGTTATTCAGAACTGAAGGGGCATAATATTGTTAGTAATTTTCGGCATGTATATTTAACATTAAAAGATTCTTTAAATTGAATCTCTTTTGTGCCGAAAAACTGAAACATTGGAAGGTCGGAGAGTTGTCGATTATTTTCCCTCAGTGCCCCTTTGATTTATATTTGTTACTATTTATCTCCTTAGTGATTAATACTTGAAGAAATTATAGTGGGATCACCGCTTGTTAAAGATGCCTAGGCGATAGATCGCATAGTCTTGTTTTCCCTGGTGGGTCAGCCCACTCCGTTATTGGGTAACTTCCTCTCGAGAAGAAAATTAATACCTTAGGAATGTCATTTTTTATTAATTTTTTCATGGTATATAAACACTCCATGCTACTACATGCATATCAATGCCATATTTTTGTCTGAAAAACCTTGACGAAAGCTAAAAATAACCGCATTTAAACCACAACTAAATCATTTTTTCTGTGTTTCAAGAGTGTTTTGCTGTAAATGGATCTTATGCTGATGAGCTTTAAAGGTTATCCTGTTTTTGCTGTTTTGGGAGGCAACCGATAGCCGAGAAGAGGAATGACATAATGAGAAAGACGTATGGATGTGTAGGAAAGGTAGAAAAAACCTGAGCCTCGGCATTAGTCTACTCTTAACGAAATGCTCCAAGGGGTGCACCGTATTACTTGCAATCCGACTGCCCTGAGCCACCCGTGCGCCACTGAGAAGCTTCCATTTCCGTAATCCGAATCCGGACCCTTGGATTGGAAATCAAAATAATCCGTATTTTCGGACTTTGGAGAATATCAATGATCTCCGTTGATTCCCATCGACGATACCCTCATCTCCGCCGATGCTGGATTGGAATGAGCGCTCCGATGCATTTATTTCCCTCTGCGAGGTAGATTAACGGCTAGTGTTGGCAGAGAGAGCCTGGAGGGACGAATATCATGGAAGATCTTGACTGGGACACGCTCCGTAATTGGTGCTGGGAAATGCATGAAAGAAATAGGAGGACGCAAAGAAAGCTCCAAGGGGTGCACCGTATTACTTGCAATCCGACTGCCCTGAGGCACCTTGCGTCCTTTCAGCGGTGTCTTCCCTCGTTAACGCCATCCGGAGTCGACCTGTCGCGCATCGTGGGATTCTCTGAGGAGCAAAAAAAAGACCCCTCCTTGTTTCGCAGAAGTGTGAAAAACGGTGCTTTTCGAGGATGTCGATTCCCAGGCATTTTCTTACCTAATTGGGAGGGGTTGGAAATTATTCGTTCCATTTCTCTTGGCTGCCCCCGTAATGCCTCGAGTCGAGTGAGGAAAGGGCAATCTGTGCCCTTCTTGCGCGATTGCCCTCGTTGAGAACGGGCGAGAGGGAATAAATTGACCGCATTTGCCCTTCAAAGAGATTCAGGGGCACCCTCCTACGGTCTTACCGCCGGTGATTTGAAACAATTGAAAAATGTCCAACGTGCTCGAAATTGAACCCGCTACGGGTCATGTGCTGGAACCGCTTGTGTTTTCGTTATACTTTTCTTGTATAGTGTATAAACTTTTGATTTAAAGCACGGCGATACATCCATACATGCGATCAAATTTAAATACCTACTGATTGGAATTTTATTAATAAAATTGCTCTATTTCTCGTAGTACGAAGAATATAACTTTAACATTTTATGACTGGTTTTAAAGATCTATCGCCAGAGCGCTTCAATCAGCAGTAGTCATACATTTGGGTAATTCGATATGAGAGGAAAAAAAATAATTATAATTCAAGTTTCCACAGAGTAACACACGTGTATGCTCAATAGTTCCTAAATTGAATAATAATTGAGACCAATCACATGCCAAGTTCCCATACCACTAGGGAACAACTGATGCCCATGGTACGGTCAGACTTGCATAGGACGTTGGTATGACCATGTGAGTGAGAAAGTCAATTAGCTAAGAAAAAAAATTAGCAAAGTATTTAATATTTATCTGAGTAAAGTGCATCTAGAGAATACTGTTGGTAAATCGCGATGTTTAAAAAGTTTTTCCAAAGTGAATGTCCTAGGTAATATGAAATCGTCCGAGTACATAATCCAGGGATAAACATAACTTCCATGCCGCAGTTGGCAGTCGAAACCTTTCTCTAGGTATTGCCAAAAGGGTGCTTGTCCACCTGACTTTCACTTCCGGAAAATAGTTATTTTTACTTCTTTTCATTAGTGTGCGATATTTACTTCAACAGAAAGTTGATCAACGAAATGAAGATGGCATTAAAAATCTTTGAGCTCTTCAATAAGATCGAGATACATGTTTCATAATCTTTCTGCGCATGACTGTTACTCTTTATATTGCTATTAAAGGTTCAGGTCTACCTTGGCAATACATTTTCACGACGTCTTTATTACTTCAGGAAACAGTCCTAAATGCAATTTCCGGAACCGGAAAATAGCTTGTGTAAAATTTAGTTTTATTTTGTCAATGGTCTGACGGCATTGATTTAAGTGCAAAACAAGAGAATGTAAGTGGAGGTCAGTTTACGTGTGTAAGGGAGCTGGGAGAAAATAAAAACGGGCTGTTTTGCATAAAGATGATGGCTATACAAGCGGATGTATTGCCAGGCTGAAGAAACGAGGATTGCTACATCAATTTTTCCGAACTTTTCCTTATAATTTTTCGCGAAGACCCTTCAGAACTCATGATAGCATTTCTGATGCATAGTTTGAAAGTCACATCACACTTTCACGTGTTATCTGGCTATTACAAGTCAATCAATACGCAGTAGAGACCTCTAATCCTCATGATTACCTTCGGTTGACTTAGAAGGTTTTCCACTTCTCGGATCATTTACAAGGAGTCCCGAACGCCTTTGAAGCGTGAATACCACACAAAACACCTACCCGAGTCATTTTGTCCTCCCCAAAAAACATTATCAACATTTCAGAAGTTTCCTTAGCCATTTTGGGAATGTTAAAACAAGACTCGCAGAAATGCGATTTTGTTAGACCGTCCATGACGACTGTTCGCCGCGGACGAAACAACATTTCACTACAAATTCTGTAGCTCAAAAATAATAAATGACAAGGAAAGGAAAATTACTTGTATGTTAAGCCGCAAAGTGCATTTTTGGGAGGTTTTAAGTTTTAAAGTGTCGGTGTCTCTCAGTGAAATAAATTGGCACCGCGTATTTCAAATTGTATTGATCAGACACATTTCTGCGATTCGGGAGGCTAAATTACTCACACGGCCAAAGATGTATAAGTTATGAATAATTAATTCGTTTAATCTAATTTTAATTAGCAATGAGGAAAATGGTATAATCTCAGAGCTTAAATCCACATTCACTAAACATGCATTCTTTTCAGCTCCGAGGAAGAGTATAAAATTTGAGTTTCATGAATTGAATTAAATTCAATTGATGATGTAATGAATTTCCAGTTTTTCACATATACATTTTTGAACTTTGCACATGGGATGGCTCTCGAAATCGCGCCGTAATTTTTTGTTACTCTAGGTACTAAGTACAAATCTTCTGCAGGTAAATTCTGAATCTACGTGTCTCTCATTTCTAGTGCGGAGAAACATTTTTGTACATGTATAGCTGGCGCGTGTTGAGGTGACGCTCTCATTGCCTTCTCCGGAGCTGTCCTAAGTCATTTCCTTGAACCGTTACTGCCAATAGGTCACCGCTTCAGCAAGCATGACCCAGAAGAAATTACTGCGGATTGAGGATATCTCTCGTCATGGAGCCTCCTGTGGTTGGAGTGAAGGAAGTTGAGAAGATAAGCTCGTATTGTGAGAAAGAATGGTCGACACATATACCTACCTCTCCGGGATGTGAAACAATGCACGGAGATGCGGTTGTGAGAAATCTCCAGTTAGAGCACCAAATCATTAAAACACCCTCTGTCTCATACAGTAAGTTAATATCCTAGTTTCTCACGATTTATTAAGGTCTCTCAAACGCCCCACAAGAGAATTAAATTCATTAAGAGGGTCTTTATTACAGGTGTTGCGGTTCATTCCCAGGATTTTAAATGATTGTTTGTCTCTCATGCAACGTCGTCGTTTATTTTACCTTTTTCAAAATGACTTTAAAAAAATGACTGAAATATTTCGTTGAAAAAATATATTACTTTGAGCTCAACACTCACAAAATATAAATTTTTTAATCGTCATTTGAGTTGCGGATGAGTCTGCTACTGCCATTTATTCGCAGAAATTATTCATATTTCAGTAAGAAACACAAAATAATTTGAAATATTTGATTAAGATCAACCTCTGAGAACTGCCAAGTTGAGCTTTGTTATTTGTTTCCAAGAAGTTTAATGCTGCATAGGAATCAAACCTCCAACGCTACTAAAAGCCCTGCCTTAGGCAGATTTGAAGTTGATGGTCTTACGCCTTTCAGTCGTAGACGTTATGATTTTATCCAATATTAATTTTGAAATATTAAAATTATGAGACTGACGGTGAAAAAATCTTAGACTATAACTGTGTAGAATTGGCTGGTAAAAATGTGTTGTAGATGAAGCAAGGGCGTTCTCTCTAAGAATCAAAGGAGCTTCCGGAGCAATGGCGCCGGGTAAAATATGGCGTGAATCTTTTAAAAGCAAGTTCTTGCTCCTCTAGGGCTGTAAACGTTATATGTAATTTTCACTCTCGTCTGTCTCCTGTTGTTCTTACTCCGACATCTCATATTTGCCGCGTCAAGGTAATTTGTTGCCTTTTGTGCGCAACGGAGCTCGAAACGGTCATTTGCCTTTCCTCGTTACATTCGCCCCTTGCAAAGAGGTTTTCGCATATGCTCACGCCTCGAACGTAAAACCGCCTGCCGGCAACAGATAGTTAAAACCGCCTGGGTGACTTTGCTGAACCGGAGGGGATTTAACGATGCCATTAGCTTTAACGGAAGACGACTTTAGTCTTATGTGTGAAATCTCTTTGGAAGAAAATGACGCTTCAAAAAGGAGTCGGAGCATGTCTCTTGGCTTGCGACCTTTAAGTACACTAATATCAATTCGGTTCGGATAGAGCTCTGCTAAATGAAGAATTAAAGCCAACGCTTTAACGCCTACGCTTCCTACTCGTCATTAGAAACACTAAAAAATATATATAATAATAAGGAAACGGTGGTAGACTTGACCAAAGATGACAGAATGTGTTAAAACCAGGGTCATTTCAATAACTTTTTTAGTGAAATAAACAAAGTGATTTCAGCTAATACTTCCACCTTTGTATGATAATGCACCCCGTAATGAGAATGAGCTCGGGGTTTTGGGCTTATATAATACTGCAAATGTGTGATTACATACATTACATTATATACTCGGAATCTATTACACCTGTATTTGAACCATAATATGTAAATCAGCCATCGTTGTCATCGCTTTCTTATTTCAGATAGTCCAAGAAATGTAGGGTATATAATCTCGTTAAAACTATACGAAAATTGCAGATATTCGTTAAAGGAAAGAATTATTCTGCTATCGGATTATGGACTAAATTTAATAGTGGTCACCCGATAGCACACCGAGTAAGCTGTCGGACTAATTTTATCCACCACATTCCCCGTCCTCTCTTTTCTTCTTTATTCATTATGTTCTTCTACCCTTTATCATTCTCTCTCATTGGACCGGATATTAATATCGGTGCAATTTTTTTGGAAACCATCTCACAGGTGTTTTGGCAATAGCTCCCCAGTTCGTTTACTTCAGTTAATCGGTAATAGTTTTGTTAAAGTCTTTTTCTTCGTTTAGCTTTTCCTCTTTCCTGCGTGCAAGATCATCTAGGCCACATTTCTTCGGCCAGTGATAACGGAAGAGTGGCACGCGTCCCAGTGGGGCGGCGTTTATTTTCTGGCGTGCACACTTGGGTGCCGCAAGCCGCCCCAAAGTGTATCGCGTTACGATTTCCTCTTCTCCATTCATTTTCTTCACGCGAGAGATCTCAACCGGAAATATTTCATCCTACTGGTGACGGTAGGCGAGAATTGAGTGCTACCGACCGTCGTGGACACGTAACATGGGTGTCCTCTGAAAAAACAATGACCATACAGCAGAAAAGGATTAAAAATGTCGAGCTAATAATATAAATTTCAGGATTTGATCCTCTTCTGTGAAGTATCTAATGGAATATTATTTGAAAAAATCCTAGCATTATTACTTATGTGAGTTTCAATGAATACACTACCTACGAGCGATCTGTGTTACTACGTGGGTCAAATAAATAAGAATTATTAAATAGGGAGTAGTATTAATTTAATTTAAATTAAATACTTAATATAATAAATCATAAACAGGTTTAAGCCGGGCCCTTGGGATGTGAATCCCGAGAGCCCGGGTTCAAATCCCAGCACTTACGATTTTTACAATGGTATATTGGCATATTTTACATTGATAACTGCAGTTAGCTACCTTATAGTATAACAAAATAATTCTTATTATCTTTCCTTGTGTGTTTCTTGGAAAATTTGTATTATCGATAAACTTCCTCATTCAGATACAGAACATTCAACATCCTCTTTATCCCAGGTAGAATTCTTTGCTTGTGTATTCTCTGGCGATGTTTATCAAGCAATATACCTATCTTCGAATCCGGAGACAAAATTGACGCTGAATTCTAACTCCTTCTCGCTGCTAATCAATTTCCTTTCCTTCCTGGGTTTCTCTCTTTCCTCGTCTTTGCCCTCTCCAATAACAGTACTTTTTGTCGAAGCTCCAACATTTCGGTGACAGACATAAGTTTATATTCTTCAATGTCGAATCGTGAAACGTAGTTTAATATCCTCGTAGGAATGCGAACGGACGATTCATCCCCCACGCCCGGTCACTCTGGATCGAGGATGCCAATTGGCCGGGAGTAAACGCCCGTCCGTTCCATTTGCACATTCCGAGCGGTTTATTTTTCACAATGAAGAGGGTGTGGGCGACGGGACTGAACTCAGGCCGATGTGTTTTCCCCGGCGCCGTTCTTTCTTGGTTCTTTGCACATACCGCCGCGTTGCTTCAATCAATCAGCTCGATGCTGGAGCTCCAAAAAGGTGATCTCTTCACCGTCGGAGAAATCTCGAAACCTTTTCGAAGTCTTCCCGGGGTTTCGGATTGAATACCTGCTCCCTGGGTCGATCAGTTTCGTCAATATCCCTTCGCCACCGGCGATCGTCAAATGGCGGGTTGGGAGAGGTAGGGGGGACTCTAATCATCCACACCGAGAAATGTATTTCTCATTGTTCCCAGCGATTGATTTCTCGCTTGCAATTAGTCACGGGGTTGGATCGCCTCCTCGATCGAGAATCGCTCTCCCGGCGAGGAGGGCCGTCATTAAAAAAAAGAGGAAAAAATAATCGACTCTTCAAGAGGGAAGCACTCTGCTCCCATCTTGGTCCCCACGCTCATTACGTCTTTCTCTGTGCCCCTTCTCTAAGGCGTTGTCTTTTGTAAGAAGCACAATGGGAGCCGACGAATCTTGGGCGGAGAGGGTTTGGAAGGAGGAGTGAGGATCCATTGTGAGAAGAGATCGCGGTCCCTTCCTTTCCCTCCTCCTCCCGAACATCTCAGCTGTTGCGGCGTCGCCTTTTTTAATTAAATATACTCGTTCTCCGACAGACTACTAGTGAAGATTCTGACATGGAGCGTGGCATTGTACATTCGGTTTTGAAACGTGAACTTTGAGGAAAGAGAATGAAAATAGACTGGCAGGATTTTGAGATGTGGGCGTGGAGAAGGATGGAGAAGGTAAGGTGTACGGAAATGAATGTAAAGAAGTAAGTGTTGTGGATGATAAGGGATGAAAGGTAGTTGAATGAAGATAATAGAAGACAGAATGAGATGATGGAACTATTAATTAGGGGAGAGGGCGTTTAAAAAATTACATGATAAAAGAGAAAAATTGGCTTTTGTGGTGGATGGAGTACTGGTCTTCCATCTTAATTTTGTACATTCAAAAATCTATAAAAATTATTAGTATTTTGGCCAGTGTTTATTTGCATATAGAATCAAATGCTGGATACATCTGGGCAAAAAAACGTCTAACGTACGTAGTTTATAGGGAGGATATGCTGCATATGATGCAGCTAGGACGATGTTAATATGAAAATTCCTGAAGCAGTGCTGTAGAGTTTGTTGTGGCAAATTGGAGATGGACCTAAAAAGACATCGGCCTCGTGAAGGAAGTTAGTTAGGATAATATGACCAATTTGGGGAAGTTTGACGCAGCTTTCCACTCAATTCTTCTAAAGGTTGGGCGATTGAAGAATTGAGTGGAAAGCTGCGTCAAACCAATCCTAGGATTGTTGACCAATGATGATGATTGGAGAAGTCCAGACCTCGGATTGAATGATATATGACTTTGTTGCTAACATCTATCTAATATCATATTTCACTCTATTAGCCTAGTAAAAAATAATTTTTGTAGCATTACGAATTTTCAGTTTAATTTAAATCATTTCAACGTTATTCCCTTATTGTGTTAATTAAATATATTGCTTTTGCATAATAATTTACCATTTAAAGCTAATATTCCTTGTTCCAAATTCGAATTCTGACCAGCTCGTTTTATTTTATTGTATTCCAATTAATTAAGCTGAAATCATCACCATCAAACTAATAATAAGTACATAATTGCTTTTATTTAGAGCTTTCTTATATCCAAATCATATTACTGCCCCCTCTGGTTTATCGCTCAATACCTACTTCAGATATATTCCATTTTATTTTTTGTCCGTTCGAGAGACTGATTCATACAGAATCCTATTCAACGAGACGTATTCTCCTATATTTTTCAATTAACTGCCCTCATATTACGGGTCACTTGCTGGTTGCAGCTGTCCATCCAGATGTATTGATGACGGAAGGCCAACACAACCCCGCCCAACCCAATCACCTCGTTGTGGCGGAGCAGCCTTCAACGAACGTTCGTTGAAAGAGATCTGCCTCAATTATCGTCTTGCTTTCTAACTCAATCACCTATTCATTGCATCAAATCAAAGAAGGCGAAATTATTTCCTTTTTTTATCCTTGTCTCTCTTGTCCATGCCTGGCTCCATGTGATTCAGTGGGAATACAAGACGTCGTGGTTTCTGCGTTTGTAATCAATCTTCTAAAGCATGATGTTTTAAAACTGAGGAGTTGAATTATATGCATGATTGTAAATGCAGACAGTCATCAACTCAAAGAGAGTTGAGGAAAATCTTATTCACCATGGAACAAATGTCCTCACCGGCACCGGCGTTTATGTTTGCATTGTTATATCATATCCATCATCACTTCTAGGATTATTATATTTATGAACATCGCAAACTTTTTTCGTTCTGTTCTGTCTACCCATCAGGATTTGTTACTTCTGAGTATTTCCTCTGATTCCACATGCGAACTTTCAGTTTTAAATCTTTTAATATTCAAATGCCGTGCTCTTGCGTCTAAAAATTTCCCTTTTCTTTTGAAGGTGTTAAAGCTACTGCTGTTGGACTTGATATGGTAAAGTGGTCTCACCAAGGCTGCTTTTGTGAAGTCGTCTCATGTAGAGGCTTTCTAAATCGTGCCTAACCAGCACCGATCTCTAACGATAGAACGTGATCTATAGAAAGTTAGTTTGATTCCCGAATTTGTTATTACCCTTGATGCTTTAATCGATGTCATATAAAATCGTCATTTCCGATATTACATCGTTAGCAAAAACATATAGGCTGAGATTTTCGTGAATTTTCTTTAATTACTACCCAAACTAAGGTGTGTCAATTTATGATTGCTTAATGATGATTATATTTTAAGCAGAACCACTCTTAAAAGTCAGAAACATTCGGCAATATACTGGCTTTTCACTCTTAAACTGCTCCTGAAGGTGGTTGTTATAACAAGTGTTTAGAGCTTTTAGAAATTCTTATCATGGATTTAAGCCAACAAATCCTCTCAGCATGAAAATAATGATGACGACCAATGGTCCAAAAGGATGCTGTTTAAATGATAATCATATACCATTGCTTACCTAAAAGATAAAGTTCAAAGGTAAAGCGCATAGTGAATTTTAATTGAAATATTCAAATGGAACTTTTTAGTTGCTTCCGGCATTTCTTTTTGGGAATGGGGATTGTGGAAAATATTTAAAACTGAAAAGTGATATATTGTATGTTAGAAATAAAAGCATTGATCCTATCAAAATTTTAGTTTAGAAAAATCATTGAAAGAAAGGAATGAAATTGGAGGCATTTTTAACGCATGAAAATTTAATGTATGTACATAAAATTTTCATGCCACACACCCTAGGAGAGGTATGCAAGACTCTGTCTTCTATTTCTATCAAAAACATTTCTTCTTCCCACCCTTGTTCAGTAAAATTTTTTCACCTTCTTTAAATGATAATGATATTTTTTCCACTTTAATTACATTTTTCCAATCTCCTTCACACCCAAATTTATATTGCTCCCAATATTTTCTTGTCATTTTTCCCTCGAGTCTTATGTCTCAAATCCATACAAAGCTGCCGTCCATATCAAACTCTTCACCCCACCCTCTCATTTTATCCCTGCTCGATTTTTTAGGACGTTTTCTTTTGTTGGTGACCTCGCTGGTTATTAATATTATTATTGGTATTCTACCAATAAAGGTGGATTTAAATTCATACGAAATCCTAAATAAATGCAAAATGCTCCCGTGAAACCCTCTTTGGAGTCGAACCGAAATCTCAAGGACACATTTTCCGAAGCGAATCACTTCGGCAATACCCGGAAGCGTCCGACGGTCTGAAGGCACGCACACATGGGAGAGTGTGGGAGCTCCTGCGGACCCCGGGGGCAGAATGGTTTCGCCGTGACGCGAATCTTGTTCTTGGGAAGAGAGAAAAACCAACATCCCATCTCCTCCTATTCTTTTTTTCTTCTCTCTCTCTCTTCTGAGCCGTGGTGGTCGTGCGGTCAGGACTGGACGATACGTGAGGGATTAGGATGATTTTCGGGGCGTGTGCGCTGGGGAGTGAGTTCGGGGGAGCGGAGAGGGAGGGAGGAAGAAGGGGGAGATGCGGGGGAGGAAGAGGTGAGTGAGGGCCGACACAATGGCAGGGAGTGGATGGTGGGAGAGGCGGGGGCGAAGTGGGTGCCTTCCGTAGGGAGCGGCTCGTGTACTTGTGGGTGTGCGGCAGAAACACTTTATGCGAGCGTCCGCGGTCGAAAATCGTGCATTCACGAGGACCCTTTGGTTGAGCTCCTTCACCTGCCCAGACCGAATTGCCCCCTCACCATCGAAGATCCATGAGTGACTCATACATACGAAGTCTGGACTTCGGCACCGTAGCGATTGAAATTCAGGAATCGAAAACACGCGGTAGAAACTCATAATCATATTTCAACAGCGTTGGAATTGAAATGGCTTATTACAGAATACAGGCGTAGTGGTACAATGGGTAGATCGTTGGGCTACTGCTTGGAGAAGTAGTAGTAGTAGAATTGGTTTTTAGGTGCTCCAACTGCGAAGGTTTTATAGCACCGCGTAATCTAAATTGCTGAAATTAAGACAAACACATCGCACATGACCGAGGTGGGATTCGAACCCGCGACCCATGGGTTGCCAGGCCGGCACGTTACCGAACTGGCTACCCTGGCCGGTCACTGCCTGGAGGTCCTGGTTTTGAATACGGAAGAAGCTGTGGGGTGCGTCAAGTGAAACCCAAGTTGGGTGAACTCCTTGGTAGGACACGTCTCTCGGAAACAACAAGGTGTGACAGCTGTGCTCGTCATTGGATTACGATATTAGACGGTGCGAACAATGCAAGCAGTAGCAGTCTTGAAACCATACTCTGCTGCTACTGCTACGAATACACAGTTGCTACAAGGAAAAGAACTGCTCCCTCCAAATGTAATGTATGAATTTCGCCCGCTACTGGGCTGCTCATATATGAAATATATAAGACAATTTACCCTGGAAGTTCGACATTTTTTAATGCTAGGCATAGCGATGAGAGGATGATGACTAAAGCTTTTTATCATGCCCTTATACCGTTATTAATAGTCATTAGTAGTACCTATACGAGTAATAAGTTATTGGTTGAAATGCGACGAGACGCTATAGTTAACATTTAAAAAAATGGAATATTTGTTGTTTTTTCACATATAAATTGACACACCTTAGTGGTATAGAAGAGAATACTTAACGATTTGTGGACGAACCGGACCATCGTGTCTTATGGTGCTGGCGGATTTATGGGTGTATCCAAGGGAGGGGATGACTGGTAAGTTCGCGGGGACGATTTACGTGGCAAGACCCGTTGCGCGGGATGAGATATCCATACATGCGAGCGGCAGCGAAAAATACGCGTGACGCGCCCGGTGGTTGATTGTCCCACTGGCTCGTAATTCGTCCGCCCCCGTTCGAATCGTCACACCCGCCGCGCATGTAGTCGAGGGCGCGTCCCTGCCTCCCTTGTCCCGGTGCGTGAGGCGAGAAGAATGGTCCGACGCAGAGGAAATGGAGCCGGTCAATGGAGCAACGGGGGGAAGGGGTATTGGTGGAAGGCAACGCGCAATGATTTCCGGGATCGAGGTGGTTATTTTTCGATGCGTCTCTATTAAGAGGAGCACTTCACCACCACCGTAGAGTTCTATTCGGTCTGTCGCGTGAGAGTAAAGCTCGCCAAGTACTAAGCTCAACGAAGTGTGAAATTCATACGTCAGGGTGGCAGAGTCATATCCTTTCCCTGTACCGCCTACAGTTACTCAGAGAGACTTAGAAACCAGAAAATCACGCAGGGACAGTATTAATAGTAAAAGTTGAATTATGTTGTTCCAAGTTGCTTCAGCCGCTAATCATCACTAATTTTCACTGCTAATATTGGATTGACGTAGCTCAGTGCTCTGTTCTCTTAACAGCTAACTTCTTCATTTATGTATATAATGCTCCTGTTTCACATGTTTTACTACTTGCTCTAAATATCTATTACCTTATCTTCCTTTGCCGTTCTTCCCATTCATTATTTCCTCGATGACTCATCATTAGACCATATCTCTAGACATGGCCGATTAGGTTTTACCGCCTTCTTTTTATAGTTTACAGCAGAATTCTCTATCCTCACTTTTCTTAGGAGTATTTAGCTTGTTGCTAATTGGTAATAGCCTCTTCTCTTCTGCTGAATGCCATTACCTTAGTTTTTTAAAAATTAACCTTCTTGCAATATCTGATCAATGTATTTTCAGTGTTTCATAGCGGTTAGCATATATATCGCAACTTTTAATGTAAATTAATTCCAATCTTAATTCTATGTCCAACATGTCGTCTATGATCCAGGCGTGATCCGAACCTCTTAACCTTTGGGTTACCAGACCACGTAATACCGATCTGACTCTCGCGGCTGGCCTCAGCTTATTGTTAGGTTTTAGCAGGGCGTCTCCAAAGGCTTCTCCCTGGGTCAGACTCGGAACCTTCGGTTAGCCTCCCAGCGCTCTACCTATTGAGTAACCACGTCGTATTGATGGATATTACGGCAGTGGAGTTATGGGCCCCGATTACTTGAATTTTAAATCTAGTGGTATTAAGCGCATTGAAGTCCACTGATGTATTAATGTCTACATGGAATCCGAAGATTTAGGCCTATTGATTTTGGAGAGGAAAAGTCGTTGCTGAAACTTGTTTATTTGATATAAAGGAAAGGACCAAAAAAAGGATGGAATCAGAACGCCGTTTCTTTTTACTTTCACTACGTGGAGATACGATCTGATTTGAAAGTATTGAATGATAAAATTAGATCATAATTATGTATTTTTTCGGGATAACTTAGGCAATTTAGCGCGGGAATAGAGAAACTATGGAGTGTAATCGAAGTTAAAACATGTATTGAACGAACATCTATCTATTCAAACCATAAACAAACCTGTTGTATGTATTAGTATGTTCCAAACCAATGTTATATGTAGTACATACCGATTTTAGTGCAAAATATTTACTTCGATCCATATAGCACTGTAACCAGTAGAGTTTGCAAATTTTCTACTCGGCCCACTGCACCTGTGCCATGTTTAAGTGAAGCTGAAATGAGTGTTCTGTCTGAGACTTAAATCAATTAAGAGTCTGGAAGCCATTCAGTTAGTATTTTTTCATTCTATTTCTTCATTATTTAGGTGATATCAGCTATCTGTGTGGGTTCATCGAGGAGGGAATGCGTTGCATGCCTGATTAATCTGAATTTATTCCTCCTCCACTATTTCTTTTCCTCTGTCACTCTCTGAGTAAAAATTACTCGCGCGAACCCTCCAGCGCTTAACGGAGAGTACATGTACCGCATGCTAAACGACACGTTACGTGCGCAATGCATGTCAAAGCATTATCGACTATGTGAGTCATCGCATTCGGGGAACTAGCATAACTCCTACGGGAAGGCGGGAACATGTCGACAACCGCTTGCCGCTTTCGTTCTCCCTTGCCCCGCATTACTTCCACGAATCCCTGACCCAAAGTACCGCTACGATTGGGGTCCCCTGTGCATTCCTGTGGTCCCCTTCCCAACGTGTGCAAATCATGACGCTAGGCGTCCCTCTCCGCGTTATCTGGGACTTTGTTATAAATCTCCGAAGGTGTCGGGCCTCCTTTGGCGTGACGTTCCCCTGCGTTAACGTGATCGATTCTGTTCAGCCTCGGGACTATCGGCGTTCTTTGTGACTTAACGATTTCATATATTTTTTATGAGAAAGTGAGATCCCATCATCGATGGGATCTAAGGCACGAAAATTATGGCGTGCGGTGTTGTGAGAAAAGTTGCATGCAGGCCTCCTGATGGTAAAAGCTTCCCCCAGAAGAAAATCGCATGATCAAAAAAACATCCATTTACATCTCCATGATACGCAAGCCTTAGTTTCATGGATTTAAGTGTGAGGCTAGAAATAACCAGTGGGGTATACCAATGACATTCATTTCAATGAGTCACTTAGTGATTTAACCCGAAGGTTGGTTTTGATAGGTGAGGGTAGAGCTCACCTCGGATTAAGCCACAGGCATGTGAATTTCACACATTCAGGGTAGGGGGGCCAGTTCCTTTCCCTTTACCTCGCACTCCGAGGATTTTTTCGTTCGGGGGTGTCCAAAAGCTTCACCCGGATTTGAGCCTGGGGCCCTTGATCAGTAGCCACGCGCTCTACCCACTAGGCCACCACGCTCCTCCTCAATGAGTATAGCCTCATATATAATAACTCTCATGAAAAAGTGCAGTTATTTATAGATGCTGGTGTACTGAGAAAACTCCGCTAAGCTGAGTGCGCCTTTCGCACAGTACCTTTCGCTGTTACTACAAAATAATAATTTTGTTCAAATTTCCCGAGCTGACCCGAGTTTCCGTTTGAGCGACAATCATGAAATAATAGAAAATGTGGATCGAGGACATGCTGGCACGGTAAGATGCTGTCGATGCTGAAATATAAACGAACATGTTTGTTTAATGTGAAGAGGAAGGAAAAGATAAGAGGTTGGAGGCAGTGAGAGTGTATAACAGTGAATGATGAATGAATGAGACGGTTCCTACTTGATTTCTGGTGGAGTTTATTTCAAGTTCATTACCCCGTCCGTCAGCTGGGATATAAACAGTGGATCTCTTGGCGTCTTTTATTAAGTGCAGCCTAATTCCAACACTAGGATTTTATCCACTCTCCCTTCATTGCCCTCACTCCTGTATCTCCTCAAATACCCACTTATACTTAATTCTACAAATGGCTTTAGTTGACTTAGTTGGACATTGGACTCACCTTTCCTATTAACGACACATATGGGAATGACCACGGAGTCTCCATGAACAAGCTTCATCCTCACCGGATGAAATAATGTGTTAAAGAAAAGCATTGAGGCACAGAATACTGGCGATTCCAGATCATAAACCAGAAGCTCAATAGGTCTTTTCGGAAGTAAAAGACGTGGAGTGCAACATTGGCGAAACCGTCGCACCAGCGACATGGACGTGCTGGGTAGCTATTCCGGAAGAAACGAATTTTCAGTTACTATCTCCATCTCCGTCCAAGCCACTACATCATATCTTACAATCTACGCCCATCTGTTTCTCCGAGAGGTGAACACCTCATAGGTGCTATTTTCGTCGCCCTTCCTTGCTCGGATGAAGCTCGAAGGGTTATCATCAAGCGCCGCTCCGAGCCGTCGAAGCCTTAACTTCTCTTCCCTTTGCACCAATCATTCCCTTCATCCAGAGGGCGCGTGTCCTCTCTACTCTCGCCCTTACAATCCTCATCATTAGCTGCCATCTCTCATCTGCCGAATACTCGACCCTGCGGATTCTGGTTGTCGGAAATAGTGCGGGGGTGGAGGGATACGAATTTCACGTGCCGGACTACGGAAGGTCCTCGAGCTGTCATAACGTCCTATTCAGAAGATATCAAGAACATTCCGCTTTCACCCACAAAACTCTCCCTAGAGCTCTGTTCATGCAATGGCTCTTCCCCATACCTTGTGCCCTACGAATCACCGCCAGATGGTCATTTCGCACGAGGCACTTAGGCCCGCGGTATGTGGAACTCTTATCATCGTATGTAAACAATCGCCTCTTCTGGGGCATTATTTTTATTAGACTTGGAAATATCGAACCCCGTCTTTGATAAAGTTGTGGCGTCAAAACCCCCACAAATTTAAGTGTTCGCATGGCAAACATCGAAGCCTATATAGGCTGAGGTCGAGGCAGAAATTTTTCCGGGAAAAGAGGAAGTGTGGAAAGAAACAGGGGGTCAGCATTTACGTATTATTCAAGAAAAACGCCAAAGCTCCAACGGTTCAACGTCCCATTCGCCGGATGGACTGCTGCACGCAAAGCACTCTCTATACAGTGTTGTAGAAGGGAGCTGTACACCTCTGAAAAGCATTTATTACTGTCGGAATCCGAACCCGGACCGTTGAGTTGCTAGGATGGTACTCTAACCTTCACGCCCAATCTATCCCCCTTCGATTCCCCGTGGGACAATCGTGTTAGCGCCGTGGCTAGATTTGTTTTTATTGTTGGGGGTGCCGAAGTTCTTCTGATGTCATTTGCGCCTTTAAGGATAAGTTGGCATTTGGGAAGAGGTAGGAATTTATGGAGTGGAGGAAGGTTAGAGAGAAATCCGAATTTTGGCTTGTTCTTATCGAAAAGCGCCAGGGGGTCCATAATACGTCTCAGCCGACGGATGGAGCGTTGACGTTGGAGTGCTTTCCACATAGTACTCAAGTGTGGACTGGTTTACTACTGAAAAATTTCTGCCATAGCCGTGATTCGAACCCGGCCCTCGGTATGAGAGACCAGTATTCTAGTCACCGCACCAACCCGACCCTTGGGATGCACGGTCGTCACGCGATGAAGCGCGACCGAAGGGGAAGGGGTTGATACTCCCTCTCTCTGAGACCTACCCCACCCTCCGATGCACTCACAGCCTCCTCTCACGCTTGGGAGAACATCGTTGCCGCGACGCGTCCCCTCCTAATCCCCATCCTACCACCAGTGGTAAAAATCTCTGGCAAATGATCAACCTGGCAAGTCGATCCGTGCCTTCAATTCTTCGCACCTCATTTCCCGCGGGCGGATTTCATAAAGGCGGGCGTCAACGACTCTCACTCGCCGTTCTCGAAGGGGGTTTATGGCCACCTCCCGTTGTTCCCCACCCCCCTACCTCTCCTTCCCCACCCCCACCTCCTCAACCGTCTCTGTCACGGTGTCTCGCGGAAAAGTTATCCCCGGCTCGCTTTATAGACGATTCCGCAAATGTGGTCGCTTTCGCTCGTTCGTCTTGACGGGAGGAAAGGGTGTGCAGCAAACCACGGTGCGGGCTGCCAGAAGGGATTAATAAACGTCTTCTCATCCACTCTCAGCTTTGCCAGGGAGGAAACAGGCCGAGAGGATAAAGGAATTCGAAGACGAGTTGATCTTGTCGGAGATCCTTGAATATTTCCTTCTGTGTTGTTATCTCTCGCTAAAATGTCGTGGTGATTGTGACGACTGTTTGAAGACGATTGAGTGCACTACGGTTGCTCTAGAGGAACCGAAGTGCATATGTTATTAGATGGCATGAGAAATGCAAAGAAAGAGATTATTATGGTTCATACCGTCAAAATAGTCCGAGAGAGAAATAGGGAAGTTGATATTAAATAAATTTTACCGTATCAGTCTTTACATATTGGAACAGATTTTTAAGGATTAAATTAAAATGCTCAAGTTCTGAGAATTGATTAAGCTGCTGTGATAATTTTACTGTTTGGAAACCTAAGGCGATATATTCTTTCAGTGGAAAAACGCGAGATAAATTAATGCGTAGCCACTACTAATAAAAATGGCTATGTGAAATAATTCTCCATTCCTAAAATTTCCGACGTATTCTTTAAATATACTTAGTTCATTTAGGTAAACATCGTATTTCTAATCAAAGTATAGTCTACTTAATTTTGAGTGCATTAACTTAATATTTAATTAACTTAATAGTTCCTAAGATGGAACTATTGACAATCAAGGTCTTTACAATGATTGGATTTCCATTTGTTCATATTCCTGCCATACACTCTGAAGATTGTAATATGAGACTAGGACCATGGATTGAAATCTAAAGAAAAGGTGCCGAGTATTGCCTTAATTTATTTGATAGTATATCCTTCCTGATAATGAATGCATTTTGTGCTTCACGATTGAATTCACGCTGTAACGAATTGGCACATCTTCTCGTGATACGAACGTAAGACTCGGATGTCTTTTTAGAAGAGTGGCTCAAATATAGCTCGAAGAACAGAGAACAATAGTCCATGAGGAAAACTGTGGAAGCATGCTCGTGAGTAAGGAAGGAACTGCCTGATGCTTAGTACTAGGGTCGAACCCGGGAGCCCTCTTTGATAGTTGTTGCAAAACATTAAACGTAAAAAGGTCCTGCGACGACTTTTCATGTTCTGACAAAATTGTATTTCCTCTGCCATTAATCTGACATGGAAAGATCTTAAATGCATTCTTTTGAACTTAGGATGTGAAGGTGCAATTAGGCTTCATCTTCACTTGTTTTGCACGATTTTTCATTCGCATGCACGTACAAATATGTTGTTGAGTTAAACAGTTATCTCCCTAGTCTCGTCTCATGAACTCCAATTATACCAATTTCTCTTTTTACCGAATATAATCTTCAGTAAAATGTGCGCTATCTGATGCTAGAGTGATAACGTTCTCACACTTCCCACACGTTATTACTAGGGATGGGTCGGTTCCACTTTTTTTCGGTTCCGGTTCGGTTCTTAACTTCGGTTCTCGGTTCCGATTCTCGGTTCCGGTTCTTAATTTACCACTTACTTTGCATTGCTCAATGGTAAGATAAGGTAATCAATAATCATTTTCAGAGACCGAATTCGAATAATTCGCGACTTTGAAGCATCTAAGTACACTATTTCACCCGGTTTTAATGTGAAGCCTCCACTTTCGGAGTGTGAGTAGGTTTCAAACTGGTTTTCGCGCCAATTATTTCGGTACCGATTATTTTTGGCCTCGGTTCCGGTTATAAGCTCAAGAACCGGTGGAACCGAGAACCGAAGAACCGAACCGACCCATTCCTAGTTATTACCCTTGATTTCCCATTATATTTAACGTTGATAATTAATGCACAGCGAGATTATGTATGAATATATAATCTCACTGTGCATAGTCTCGTCGCGCAATAGTTTTTATCAAAATCCTTTTGCGCTGACTGTTGAGATGCAGCTGAAGTGAAAAAGTTGGAAAAATGCAAAGAGAATTACCACTGAAAGACTGTAGTGAGTAAAAGTCCAACAAATTCGAACCCAATGGAAAAGCCCGGCGCGACTGGATTGCAAAACTCATCCTGATGCTCGGTGTGGGTAGCAGATGTTGGAACACATGGAGCCAGTGAAGGAAGACCCGCGGAGATCCCCTAGATATTGATAGGATTGGAGACAGCTTGCCATTCCGCCCGATCACTGGCCGCTAACGGTGGTGGTGAAAAATTACATTTTGGCAACAGGGACGTGCTCAAGATTTCCCGGTAGCGGAACTGCCAATCACGGCCACTTCTTAATGATTGAAATTCACCACAGACTTGGGAAATGCGGAAAATGGGAAAAAACCAAGATGCGATCCCAATATTAGAACGTGAGTTTTGGGGAGTACGTCATATCCACCCTAAATTAGAATACTCTTCCTGTTCGCAGAGGGAGGACATTCGTAATCCTTTGCTGAATATACCGTGATTCTTACATGCTTCTAGGCAGATGGTAATGTACTACATGATTTATTTTAGAGGAAGCAAAAATATAGTAACCTCATGTCACGGTAAAAAAGTGTTGATGTTACTAGATGAGGCGTGGAACGTATAAGATTAAAACTGTTCTTATTTCATCGTTTTCATTCGTTTCCAAATGTTTTCAAGAAGTGATTTCATATTTATGTGGGTTCATAAGTGGGGAACGATGTTCCCAGGAGTCATCAACCGGAAGACTGATTTGCTAGGTTGGCGCTACCTTCGCTCCTCGCCGGGTTGATGGCCGTGGGAATATCTCATGGAAATTTGCCGGTCTGGTTGACAGGCAAATAGCTCGCCCGTTCCTCACCTTAAGATTACAAGACTCTTGAGGCTCAGGTATGGTTAAACCCTGAAATGACTCTTGACAGAAATTGAATAATAAACGGGACCCCAGGTTCAATCGAGCCGTTTACATATTTCCACTGTTAAAAAACCTCTACGGTTCTAAAAATAAATGCGTGAGAATAGTACGCACTAAAGTTAATTTGGAAATATAATTCGGTTTCTGTTTCTGACGGCTAAGATCATGTACCTTAAGGGCTGCGCTGCGTATAGTGGATAAAGTGGAATAAATTTAGTATTGTAAAGTTTGCAGGAAGGAAAGCAATGAGAATGATTGAGATAGTTCTGGTAGAAGAGGAAAGAAATTTATAATTAAGTGATGTTTTATCGTTTAGGATAAGTTATGATGCAGCATTTCCCCTCTGTTTTACTTCTCTCACAATTATCTTGTATTCGCCTTTCGATCGCCTTCGCCATTCACCTTTGTCCTCTTTCACATTCTTCACAACTTGTTCTATATATTTCAACCGAGATCTGCCTTTCCCATTCTTCCCGTTCACTTTTCCCTCGACGATTGTCTTCATCAGGCCATCGTGTCTTAAGATGTGGCCCATTAAGTTATTCTGTCTTCTTTTTAAGGTTATCAGTAGACATCTATTTTCTCCCACTCTTCTTAAGACTTCTTCGTTTGTCACTCGATCGATCCATTTTATCTTCATCATTCTTCGATAGCAACACATTTCAAATGCTTCCAGCCTAGACTTCTCTGCTGCTGTCACTGTCCATGATTCGCTGCCATAAAGTAGAATGCTCCAGATGTATGTTCTAATGAAATGTTTCGTCACTTCCACGCTTGTGTTTGCAGCTGTAAGCAGAATCTTCTTTTGGTGAAATGCCCTTTTCGCTTGGGAAATTCTACTGGCAATTTCTCTTTTACTTCGTCCATCGCTGGTTTCTCTGAAGAAAGAGAAAATACCATTAATATGAGTTACCTTCCATGCATTTTATTTTGATTTGATTCAATGGCAAAAGTTTTCCCAAAGCGCAAAAAAAGAATCAGTACAAATTTATTGTGCTTACCTACCCCCATATGGAGGCTTGTTGGACCTCCGATTGGTGAGACCTGGTCTGCTTTTTCCGTTATAAATTTCGAGGCCTCGCGAAAGGGAATGCGAATGTTGGCTGGGACGGAGGGGCTCGTTATGTATCCCCTGAGGGCCGCTTTGGCCGGGAGTGATTTCAAACTTATCTGCGGTTAAGGAGCGTCTACTCTCTATTTCCAGTCGATTTATTCCCCGGTCAGTTACCCTCTGGTTTCGCTTATATGGGCACCTCAAGGCGTGAGGGAAAACGAATTTTTCGCGAATTCAATCACGGAAAATATGGTCACATTCCACTTTTACTGTTATCCGTTATAAATGCGTATTTACGGTGAATCTGCAAAGAATTTAGATGTTCCTTCGTGAAATCACTGTATTAAGAATTTCCTATCTATTGAAACTGATTTTCATCATTACATTATTGCCCTTAAGCACAATTTATGGCACCAAGCGAAAGATAGCTATGCGCATATAACGGTAACTTCATTTTATATGGGATGAACGAACATCTTCGCTGTACTAGGGTGGTCGATGTTTTGTTGTGAATCAAATATAAGTTTCATTTCACTGGAAGCCACTCTCCTTGATTGGCCCTCCTACTAACTTTTTACGAAAAGGTAATGTAGAAGGCCTTCATCTCAAATAAACCAATTGAGCCTCTGTATATCTACCCAAGAGTTTCAATAAGTTTGCGTAGCATTATCCTAATCATTGATGTTCCTTTCATGCCTATTAGTCTTCGTATCAGTTTTATTTTCCGTTAAAATATAACTAATAAACTAAAGAACGCTTGCTGATTTTATAAAACTAACATTTATCATATTATAATTATTCGCATTCACAGTCACCACACATTGCTCTATGCCTGTAGAAAATCTACCATCTTTTTCTCATGCCATTTGAATTATTCTTAAAAAAGACTGGAGTTCATGTATTGGTATCCAATGTTAAATATCTTATCTTACACTTTGTACGCTTTCATAATTGCCCATTTTACTGTTATGCCGCAAATATTTTCAGTAATTGTAACTACTTGAGCGCTGAGTCGGTTGAAAATATGTGATCGATAATATTTGTTTATTTTTTTGCACTCGCATTAATACCATATGGCTCATCGCTTAATCGATGCAATGATACGGAAAAAAATTGGGTGGAGTTGACCACCAGTATCAGTCAAGATACGCTGATCTAGAAAGTGAGTGAGGGTAAGATCTATAACACGATAAAAGCCACCAGTCTTAGTTGCAAAGATCGGCCTGATAGATGAGGGTAGTGCTCAACTATTACCGGGCCCAGCGGCGTGTAAAATTCAGACAGCGGAGAAGGGGGGTGGGCGGCAATTCCTTTCCTTGTGCCGCCTGTGGTTTCCCATGGAGATCTGGTACCCAGAAAACCGCACGGCTTGCGTTAAGCCTTGCGTGTCCGAAGAGGCTTCAAGAGGATTTGAATCCGTGACCCTTTGCTCTCCCCCCTTTATCCCCTGTTGAAAAGCTAACTAATAGAAGTATTGAATAAGTGTCCAAGAAATTACTCCATAATAACTAAATACTACGTTTCGAAATAAACTCCAAAATAACTACCGTTTATCGGAAAATTCTTTAGACTGGAGCTTTCACTGAATAAACAAAAGTTTTGTTGAAAATTTTAATCAATGAATGTTACCACCCTGTGTTTTTTTTCCATTCTAGTTTTCCTTTCTGTATCATTTTCTTTAAAAGCACTATCCGATATTTTCTCAAACATAATTTCCGTGACACCATTTGCTATGGTAACTTAGAATTAATAACTGCGGACGTGGATATTAAGCTTACAACAAGATAAATGTTTTGATATTGACAAACGCAAGGTGATTTTCTTCCTTCGTGGCGGGAAATTGCAGATATTTTTTTCGTGATCCTTCAGTATGTGTTCGTTTCATCGCTCGCATTCATTCAAGTTACAATTCCTTGTTGCTCTGTACTCTCAACTTATCATGATAATACATTATTGAGCTCTTATCACGCTTGAATTTTGTCCGCATTTGCGATATAATTAGCTTGATTATTGTCGCATTTTCAATTGGCTTTAGATGATTGCATATTAACTTTTAGCTTTGATTCCCGCGCCACAGGCCTTGAAATGCTACGAGACCTCTTGCTACAACGGGAGGGCTATTGCCTCATTGATTCGTGATTTTCACGTTGACATAGAGCTTAGAACTGTTCTCGCTGTGTCCTCACCTATTCAACCAACCCTTAGGAAAACACGTGGCTCTGGGTTAAGCGACTGAAACCCGGAACGGCGACGAATCTGCATGCGCTATGCACGTGCGTCCGGATGTCTCGACGGGGTTCATCTGTCTTCTTCCCCTCGGATGTGGGTGGACGCCGAGTCGTTTTTACTCCACTCCCCCCTTTGATCCTCCTACCCCTCCCCTCAAATCGGAGAACCTTAGGTGAACAACCAAGGCGTTTTCTCCATCGCGGAACGGAAGACGCCTTCACGGCCTCCCGACTTTGATGGGATCCGAGGAAAGTCCACTCGTGCCAAACACGTTTCAGGCTGGCTGGGCGGGGATCTTCCCTCCGCAGCCCTTGTTTGTGGTTTTCCTCTCCGAAATTCGGTGCCGACAGGCGGAGGCTCTTCGCCGTGATTGCGAGAGGATGATGGCGATCGTGGTGGGATATCATAGTCCCCGTCATTTCTTTGCGGGAAGGAAACCGTGGATTAAAGCGAAACCGGACGGGTTGTTTGTCATTGGAGATTGCACGTGTGCGTGCGTGAAAACCAGTCCCTCCTTGGTCGTTTCCGGGTTCCCCCCGCGTGGTTTATTATATGGGAAAAGACGGATGATTTTATTAGAGCGAGATTTCAAAGCGTCCGGGGGCTTGCTTGTTTACGATCTTGACGCTCAAGTAGCAGTAAGAATTTCTGCGTTGAAAGTGAAGAAAAGAATCCGAGCGCGCCGCCGGAAAGCGTGCTCGTGTTGATGAAGTAACGAGCGGAAATGAGAAATCTTTTTGCGTGGCTGCATCACCGGACATGATTATTATGATGGAGATCCGGTTTAAGCCGTCGCCTTTTGGCTGTCTCACCGATCCGGTGTACTCGAAAAATTTAGCCCGAACGGCATGTCGTGAATTTAGGGAGTTCAGGAATGATTACTCTTTTGTCATAACGCGTCACTAAATTTCATCGCGTGAAGAAATTCGGAAGATTTGAATCTCATCGCGTGGAAATCTTCATCAAATTGGTGCTACGTGGTAGAGGTGGTGAAATGTTTTGTAGAATGTGCGAAAGAGGTACTGTGAGGGTCAAAAGTACGGGTCATCAATCAGGAGAGATCATCAATCAAGTTTCAGATGGACTTAGGCCGGATGCAGTGGCTGGTATTTGAGCGTCCATCATTATATCTCCCGTTGTACGTTCCCCCATGCTTCATCAGCGGCGTAACTCATGTTTCCTTATTGCGGTCATGAAAAATGTATCGTTTAAAGAAAACTCACACCGTGCCAATCGCCGGGAGGGGCTATTAGCGGGGTGAGTATTTTTAGTCTTACGATTACCGCAGACATCCTCTGGCTTCTCGCTTTCCTCTTTCTGACCTCTCTTTCTTCTTTCCTCTATAAAATACTTGCCTGATGATGTGAGAAAAGTCTTGGGTTGTCTTCTTTTTCAATTATTGTATAACACTTGATTTTGGATGCTGCTTAAAATTTTCAGGATACTATTTGAGATGGCTTTATACCCACAGGAAGTACTTTGTCTTTACGGTAAAATTAGTCAATAGTTGGACTGGATTTCTTCCTTCTATGGGTGTGGAATTCTGTTAGCATGAATTCGTGAAGTAGCAGACCCGAAGGTAAAATGCCCAAGTTGCTGTTCACGGGGTGTGGAATAATGATATCAATGAAATATTTAGGCCTACCAATATCCCAATTCTTCCCGTGCGGAATTGCTTAAGTAGGAGAGTTCGGCGGTGAATTGCTTCTTTCCCTCCAGGAAGGTCACCGAGGCAGGCTTCTCCTCACCCCATTGGGCTCCACCCTCGCCTTCCATCCCGTGACTCACTCCCATTCTTCCGAGTCTCTTCACCTTTTCGAAAGGCTCGTGCGACGTTTATAAAACTGCCGCGACTCAGGAAGTCTGGAGATGACCCGTCTCCGATTCGCCCTCTCCACCACGGACCTCGGCACGCCCGTGTCACTCCACAGTCGCTCACCCCACCCCGCAACCTGGTGGTGCTCGTCCCGCGCACCTTTTCGTCACGCTCCCGCCCTCCGCACGCCTCCTCGCACCGCAGAGAAGACCGACCCACCTCCCCCGCAAGCCGTTCGTATTCGGCCGCTCTCTCTCTCTCTCTCTCCCTCTTTCGCATAAACTCCTTCCCATCGGTCTCGGACGAGTGAGGAGACCTTGAAGATTGCCCACCAGCAGGTCCTCAACTCCTCCTCCCTCACTCTCTCCGCTGGTTTCTCCTTCCTTTCTTCTCCGTCTCCCGTTTCGCGAAGCCACGCCCTGAGGCTCGGGGTTGAACTGGCTGGAATTATTGCTGCGGGTAGTCCTGCCTCGCGGCAAGTGGGTAGGTATCGTCTCACCCCTGTTTTTGCAGGACCTCATATTGCACTTCGGCATCCCCGTTGAGTTTTCCTCTCCGGAGAATAGCTTTGTAAAGATTGCTCAATTATGGGTAGAGAACAGAATTTGCCAATTCATTTCGTTCATGCTATGTGATTTCACACGTAAGAGTTATGCTTCACGAAACATCTTTAAATGCGGCCGGTATTTGTGCATTTGTTTCTTAATTAAAAAGTAAATCTTAAGACTTTCAATTGTACAGGAGAAGAAATTTATGTTTTGAAATTTTCTGATCCCAACCCAAGGGGATTAATTACTTGGTTTGCTTAATTAATGTGATGGAATAATTAATGTTGCTCCATCTCATGTTTCATCTTTCATCGTCGTCATTACTTTTCAATCCTAGCATTATTATGACACACCTTTATTTGATCATTTCATTAACTAATCTCTTCGTATTGACATGATTTTTAATTAAATGCATATGTATTTAGCTTCTAATATGCCTTCTTACTCGTCCTTCTGTATGAGGATAGCTTGTCTTAAGATGCGTTAGCCATTTGAACCATTTCGACGAAAAGCCACCCGGGTCGCTCCTGCCGTTCTCAGTCCCTAATTGTGATGAAGCTGACGACTTCCATTGCTTTAACGTTTCAGTGCTTTTTTTCTGCGCTTCACTTCCCTAGGAGTTCCTTATCTGCCTAAACTTCCAGTGGTCAATTCCCTATTTGCTTGTTCTCTATCATATCATTTTTCCATCATAAAATCTAAAATAGTTCTCTCTATATGATGTTCGCAGTGCTAATATGATGTCTTCCAATTTTAAATGAACGTACTTTTGGGAAAATACGGTGACATGTTTATTTTCAGCTTTGTATTATTCACGAAAACTTGGCTAAGCAATAAAAAAAATATTAATTTTAATGATGCTTCTCATAAAATTGAGGTATTTTGCGAAGATTTTTAATCAAATGTGGTGCTACGTTATCGTACTCCGAAGTAATGGGACCTTTTCCACTTTCCACTGAACCTTTCCAAATAAATCCGCGATACAACTTTTTTTAAATCATCGTCCTCGCAATGGCCTTAACAAACAGTTTGTGGCTCCGAGGCCGTAGTGTATGCAGCAGGTAGGTATTCATACCACTCGGTCGTCAAATCCTTCCTCTACAAGCCGGAAGTTATCCCTCTGGTGGATTACGCATGCGGGGGAGTATCTGAACCACAGGAATGCTGTAGTGCCTCCTCTCTCTCTCACTATCTGGGTTCATTATAATGGATGGAAATGCGGAGGGAGTTCTGTTCCGCCCCGAGGAATATTGACACCGTAATGGGGGTGGGGTGAGCGGAACAGGTCACGGGAAAAACTAGCGCTCTCGTGCGTGTGTGTTCAAGTCCGAGAGGATTCGGTGAGAAAGTGAAGGCTGCGATGCGGAGGGGTGGAAATTTGTGAGCCTGGAGATGCACCCCGCGATTGTACCCCGGGGTCAGAAGGGGTTAATTCCGAAGGTAATCAATGCGGGAGATGTTTGAGACGATAGTCTTGGCCGTACATCATCCCGTGGATTAAGTTAACCCCCTGCTGCACGCTGCAGGACTAAACAATTGCGCTCCCTGAATAGCACACATGATGAAGTTTTTATTTCATTATCCTAGAAAATGCATCAAAGTCCTAAAAGTCATTGAAGTTACGGTAATCGGGAAAACATAATCATTACCTGTTAAGTTATCCGTATGGGTTTGTAAACCGTTGGTCAATTGATGAAAACACAATTTTATGAGATTAATTTCTATAAATATTCACGGCTAGATCGCGCCAATCTAAATACACACTTCTATTTCTCCCCTCAGGAAAATGTTTTCATAGGGTGAGGGCTTATTGAATGACTATGCTAGATATAAAATCCTTAACTTGTACTTAAAATTTATTATAATGCTCGCTTTTCTCGGGCAGTTTGCGAAATGTCCCTTATTTTGATATTATTTTAGTTTCATCCTCTTGGGACATGATGCATGGATGCTTACTTATCATAAACGATCATATCTCAAGTGCTCTTCCAGTTACTCTACCACCAATTAGTCGAAAGAGATCAAAACCAATGAAGAATCCTAAAAAAATATGGTAAGGACAGGTATAATTCTAACATCACTCATGTATATAAGGGAAAAAATCCCATTTAATGATGAACTCATATTTTTTCTTCAAACGCGACAAGTTAAAAATTATAGTAGTTTCTTGCAGACCTTTTTCGCCTTAGTATTGATTTATATTTTGTCGGAGCGGGAAAGCATTCCTCTCTTTGAAATCTCAACACTTTAATGAAATGGTTTGGTTCACTCCAGTCGTTGCTCTTCAGCAATGACACATGGTCATACGTCAATTATCACTTCATGATACGATTGCAACGTCGGCAACCAATAACATATTTGTGCCATCTGAGATAGGTGAACAATGGCGAAGTATTTTTAGGGGAATAGGAAGTATTTTTTTTTGGGGAAAGAAGGAAGGGTGTAGGAAAACCCGGCGTCAGCGCTAGTCTGCTCTGAGGGAATTCTTAATGTCTCATTGGGGAATGACTAATGTTGGAAAGCAAACTTTCAGCATCCAATTATAGCCATTTTCTTGTGGATGGCCGTTCTCTTATCTTTCCCCGTCTCATGTCGTAAACCTGTGTGGTCGCATGTAATTTGAAAATGTAGATGGACGTTGCTGTAACATACGACGACGTAAGGACGAATAATTAGCGGAGGCAAATTAACCTGACTCCTGGAATAATGAGAGGAAGTCCGAGAAAAATCAGAGGCAGCGTCGATGGTAAAAGCTGGCAAAAGAATGTATTTAATACTGGAAGGGCGAAAGTATGACGGTGAATGCTGATGGTACATGTAAGGTGGTGTTCAGTCCTTGACGGGATTGATGAGGACAGCAAGCGGAACGAGGGAAGGGAAATTAATTCTGGGCCAGGCCTTCAGCGATTCTCACCGAGAGGGAAACCGGAAAGGGGCCTCATTTCTCCCTCTAATTACAAAATTGATGTTTTGGAGTCTGCTACTCATTTCTCAGCGTCAGTTTGAAAATTGTCCATATTTTTATTTCCCATACCTACTTTGGAGCATTTGATTCGAGATCTTGTGAGGTTAACACTCCTCATATAACCCGCATTCCACTGAATGTGATGTGGTAGCCTAGTGAGCACTAGCGTCGGCTGATATTCAGAGGGAACGAGTTCTTATCCAATGGAATGAAGCGAACGTCCAGATGAAATCAATTTGAACAAGTTTCTGGGCAGTTCATATTTCAGAGAAATCAGAGACGACGCAGGGGAAAGACACTGTCCCCTCCAATCGTGGTGTTTGAATTTCAGATTCCTTTGTGATTAATATCCCTCGGTGAGCTCTACCATTTAGGATTTTACCCTTGGTGAGTTTTACCCTAACCGTTGAAAGAGATTTTTCAGTTTTAAGATCATGGCAGTGATGGTTTAAGTACTGTTTTATTTTGAGCGGTTCCATCTAAATCACATCTGAATTTAACTTGTTTTGTTAAATATTTTTCAGCAATTTAAAGTTTTTAATAGAATTGATATATCAGTTTTGGTTTTCAGTTATAGGTTTGGTTAATGGCAGCTGGCCCCATACAATGGCCATTTAGAGTAGCCTGCTTAGCATTTATTCCCATGCTCCAAAAATTATCAAATTCCTCTGAGTAAGAGTTTACTTTAAAGATTTATAATTGGTTTATAATCTTACGAAACAGTTATAATTCATTTTCGCAAAAATATCAAATATTTGCATAAATCTCTCAATTTATTTTAATTGTTGAGTGTAGTATCCTAAATATGGCACAGTTACACAATCGTAGTCGTAATAGTCGTAAGTATTACTAGAGTGTTCGCATATTATTCATAAGTGTAGTTTGTCAATTTAAAGGAATAAAATACGTTCGATAACACGTTAGTTAAATGGAAAGAATAAAGTTTTAAGGCTATTCTTTGGGAAAATGTATTGGTAAAATAGGTACTACATGTGGCCGTTCGTATATTTTTAAATCAACAGTTTGAGAGGCCTCTAGGAAACCTTCCGTCCATCGGCAAATTCGGGCAGCAACCGAGGAAGATGATCTGGAAATCGTCAGTAATTTTGCTTTCTCGTATTCCCATGTTGCATGAAAATGGATGTAATTTATGTACGATTGCATAAATTTGTTTAATGAAATGTTCATAATCATCATCACTCCTGAGATTGATCCGACGTAGCTCTCCACTTGATTTTCCTATCAGCGAATCTCTTCTTATTCATGTACTTCTTCTCTTTCACATACTTAATTACTTGTTCTATACATCTCATACGAGGCCTTCCCTTGCCATTCTCTCCGTTCACTTGCCTTTCGACGACTGTCATGAAAAGATAATCAACATTTTTAGTGTCTAACTAAAAATTGTAGGTTCTTGGTCAGTTCTTGTTTATTCTACCTCCTCCTTACCGCACAGCTATTATTCTGACCAGTCTCTAATAATGGCCAATACTATAACCACTTCAATTAACCTTTTCATACTCACTGCCCTCTCTCGTTAGGACTCTGCTCTGCTGTTTAGGACACCATTAGTTTCCTTCCTTTCTCTGTCTCTCATCCATCTTTCTCCCATCATTATCAATTTTCTGTGGTGCAATGGCTTTTAGTCCATGCTCCACATTTTCTTCGAATTTCCCTTTTTTCGAATTTATCCCGAAACTTCTTTTCCTTGCCCAGCTATAACACCTATACCAATGTCCTTCTGTCTAAGTGACTGAGCGGCTCCATTCTCCTTTGAACTACCGTCTCTAAAGTCACCATCATTCGTTTGCCTCCTTCTGAAAGAGGTGCATGAGGCAATGTTGTGGATGGTAAATTGTTCTATCATACTGAAATTTCAGATAGATTTGGAATGTATTCTAGGATTCCGTTGAAGAAAAAAGAGGTGGAATACTTCTCCAACGAGCACCTCTAGTGTAAAAAATTAATGAAGGTTTTTTTTTGACGGCGCAACCTCTTTGAAGTCCCCCTGTGCTCTGTATACTGCTCGAAGGAACGAGCGAGAGTGAAGACCGCACCGAGTGGGTGTAATAACAGAATGAAACGCTCGCGAAAAAGATAACTGAACGGTCCAGGGTAGAGAGGAGGATGTTCAACGAAAGGAAAAAAAAAGATTGAGCGAGGGAGACGCAAGGTTTTTGGGATAGGGGTGTGGGGGCGAAGGCGAGGAGGAGGAAGATGAAATAAGATGAGGGGAGGAGTGAAGGAAGGTTGAGGCTAGAAACGAGAGGGGGAATCGCACACTCTTATTACGGGCAATGACCCTTGGTCTAACTCGAGACCAGACTCTCACACTCCTTCGCTCTTTTCCTCACTCACTCTTGTCTTACGCTGGCGAGGCTTGTATCTCCCTCCCTCATCTTCTCCACACCGCTACTACTTCTTCCTTCGTTGTAGCCTACGTCTATGGTAATGCGTACATATTTATATTTTTACGTGCGTAATAATATTAGTGTAACGTTGAATAATTATGTATAGATCTAATTTATTATCTACCCTCTTACAAGATCTAAGATGGTAATGCTCGTAAGCTCGTATTGGTTTGGTCTTAAAGACCGACGAACTTAAGTATTTACTTCAATCTTATTCTTTGCCCAAGTGATATAAGATCAATTATGTCTTCGAATACTCAATGATAGCATAATAATTTTGGGTCACCTGATTTTTGCTACTTATAACAAACTTTCCAAGCCCGTATTTATGGTGAGGAAACAGAATTCTCATCCCTATCTTTGATTTCACAGCCATTGCTTCACATTCCAGCTATTAATCTCTGCTTTTCTTCCATATTTCTTATGCATTAGAGCTCTAGGGTAATGCTTATAAATGTGCGGCTGGTCCAAACTCTCCGTTTAGCCTCACTGATTATTATCTATAGGTTTAAATTAACCTAGACATACCAACAGCATTTGTGTGCATAAAAAGCTAAGGTCAGGAATGCCAAGGAAAAGCTACGCAAATATTCATCTAAATCTGATATTATCTAGAAGCTAAGGGGTGAAAGGACGAATTGATAATTGGCTCATGTTTGGTTTTATGACTATTGCAGGCATAGCTAGTCTTTATCCTGAAAGCATAGTTCAAAGAATGTTTCACATACTACCTCCTAAATCCAGTTTTAACTCAATTGAAAAATTCAGCATAGTTCGCGAATCAATACCAAGACCAGAATTTTCGGAGCACCATGCGAGCGAAAATATTTATTTACTGTCGTATAATGTGTAGTTTTTTTGTGAGTTTGTTCCCTCCTTTACGAATGTGATAAGAGAAACAGTTTGATGCCCGAATATTGGAATTCATATATCTTGAAGACTCCGAGTGTATCTGTGGAATTCAGTATAAGTTTTATTTAATGGACCAGAACATGTTTTCACTGTAACACAGAATCATCTGTGGAGATAATGGGAATATGATACAGTATAGTATCGTGTCCAACACAAGAAATTAATGTGTAACATGGACCGTATTTGCACCGTATTTAGTAACTCTCTGTGAATTCAATACGTCTGCGATATTTTAAACTCTGATTCGATGAATAATAGCATCTATCCTACCTTCTCTCTCTCTCGCGATCCAGGGCTTGATCAATGAAGCAACGAGGAGACGTCTCATGTCCCTAGGCAACTGCTGTGCCCTTCGAGGAAACGTGAGGGTGGCAGGAGGAACGAGGAGTTGGAGTGTTAAAATATGGCAGTCATTGGTAGAAATTACATCAAATGGGATGGATTGTCCCACCATCCCTCCACCCACCCATGTTATTCGAACTCGCGCCTCCGTCCTCTCCCACCGCGTGAAGTTCCGTCGTCGTAAAATGATTGAACGTGGTTATTACGCTCAGTTTGACGGGAAGGTGTGGAGTTTGGGCTACGGGGCGGTAACCGAGAGAGAGGTGTGCCGAACTTGCATTGATCTTGAGTGCTCACTTCAACCTCCTCGGTGCCTCTTCTTCGATAAAGGGTGTCGAACGACTCATGAAAAATACCTGGCGGATATTAGAGTGGAAGGATTTGAGATTGGCTGAAGCATGTTCCGTTGGAGACGAAGCCCCCACACCGCATGGGTTTAATGGGCGTTTAGCAGAGATTAAAAATGGAGGAAACCCTCGATGGTGTCGGCATGCATTTCGTCATACGGAGGTCTTCTCCACCACATCTACACCTCGCTGGGCACAGACAAAAGATATCTCTGCCCCTAGCCTTCACTCGTCGCAGCAAAACCTAAATTGGTGGCGGGGTTACTTAGGCTTACCCTATCATTGAATATCCAAACTAGCAAAAATCATATTGGAACCAAAAATTGGATCGATACACTACGAATTGTGGCTTCTCAGAAATTGTACAGTGAAAAAATACATTCTTTATTTCAGAACAGCGAATCTTATTTTTAAAGTTGGGGAAGTTTAATAGGGGCCGATTAGGAAATACATGCATCCTAACTACTTTCCACTTGTGAGGAGGACATTTTCAATGAATTGGAGTAATTGAGGACAACCTATAAAATGTGTAATTCAGTTTAAGATTACCTTGTATTTTTGCAAAATTTATAGGCTGCAACTCTTTCTCGAAAAATGTCTTTTTCCTATAGGGTTTGTCTGTCCCTTTTTTTCAACTGCACCTCTTTCGGTGAGAAGACATTCAGCTGCTGGCTGATAAGAATAATTTAAGTACCAAGTGTTACAAACAATTTAAGTACAAAAAGGCTTAGCACGGACATAGAACAACAAGCAGATGGACTCAAACCTAATCATCAGTTTTAAAGCGTCATAAGGCATTGAAAGAAACATTTCTTTTGTTCCTAAAGTGATAAGCTTCGGTCCGGTGGCTTCCAGCTCATATATTTTACTGCCGCTTATTAGGTAAGTCGTTAGTCCTTCCGTAGCACTTCATTTTGAACCCATGATTCTGAGGCATGGGTTCCTATTTGTGTTCATGGCCCCAGGTGTCGATGCACTCTGCCCAGGATGGCTACCACTGCGAACGGCGCTGACCTGTCTACAATTTATCGTCTCATCTAACGAACGTTGCCCTGAACTTGCTTAGATTTAGCATTTGGAGCTCAGTTGGGTAGTTGAATAACTCTGAGTAATGCCGTTGTCTCCGAAAATGGAAACCGGTATCTCAGCCTGAGAAGACGTTCATTTACTCTCCGCAGAGTTCAACCCTGGATTGCCTTCAGTATTCTTCGCAGAGCAGTAAATATGCATCATGATGCCCTTATTTGCCTCACATTTTTACCACCTAAAGGTTAAAAACCAAGGCTTTTGGTTTATTTAAAAAAATGCAAATACCCTTGGTGCTAGTGCACACGTCCGTCCGTATGTTTTCGGTCGCCCATTTCTGGTTAGTTTCTTTGGAGATGACAATGAGATAAATCATTAGACCTACTAATTTTCCTCTTGATCCATGCATGTGCTTAGTACGTCTACTAACTTGATAGCTATGTCTTTAACGCCTAGACCAGCTGAGATTTCCCTATTCTTTGAGTGTTTCTTATCAAAACTAATGACTTTATGTCCAGTCATGGTTAATTTGTTTGTATAGGGAGTAAGAGAAGGACTATACAAGTGACTTAAGTATGAATATTCTGATACTTACGTAGAGGCCTTACTGTACGTACGATACAAAAATTTTAAACACATCAGTTTAGGTGAAGAAATTGAAGTACATACCACTGTCTAACGTCACAAATTTGGGCTTCGAGTTGCAGAATATTACGAGATACGTGTCAAATGACGTTTAGGCATCAGCACATTATAGGCCAGCAATTTGGCATCTAATTTTTAGGGAGATACGTGATGATGACGCCCATCCGTTGAAAACAATTTTAATACCAATAGATTATTTAGTAAAATTAAAAAGTGTTCCAATCTTTTGCATAACATGAACTTCCATAAAGTTGAAATCCATAAAACTGAGCTAAATTTTGGGCCACTTCTGAATTCGGTCTATTTTTTTCCTGCTCCACTTCGGGAAGGAACTAGTGTCCTACCAAAGTAACTAATTTAGCTCTTCATTTAATAATAATTTAATTTAATAATGCTTGCACTATATTGCTGTTATGTTGAAATTATACTTAATTGAGCGAAAGTGACGCAATGTTTTAAGGGATTCGTTCCCTAGAGCTTGCTCACGCACGCACTCTAGAAGGTATGTACTTGGGGTGCAGATATAGGTGAAGTTTGGGAAATAATTAAGCTTGACTTGAGTAAGCTGCAGTAAGAATTTGGCATAATCATACAGAATTTGGCATAATCATACAGTGGATGTATTGACTTTGGGAGGGAATTAATGTGTTTCGAGCGAATTAATGTGTTTGGGTAAGGGTTATTAATCAAACCTCATCGTAAAAATTACCCCAATCAGTTTTGTAGGGCTATATTAATTTTAAGAAGTCAGAGTTTTTAGTTTGCTAAATTAGAGTTCAACCGCAAGTGTCACGATAAAAATTAAATGTGAAATTTTATCCGTTTTTCCTATTTTGGCCTAAGCAACGTGGCTGTGTAAGACATAAATTACTTTACCCAGCTCTAAACATATGTCATTGCCCGACTTGAATTCTGAGTATGATATGTTTTTTCATCCTTAAAAATATATTAGCCCATAAATTACAGATGTGACATTTCATAAAGAGAGTTATATAATATTTCTACACATCTTTATAATCGATGAACTCTAGCTGAAGATAAATCTAATCAAAAGATTACCCTAATTTCAATGAACGCAAATACTACCAAGAAACTTTAAATATTTTACATTAATGCGATATTCATAAAATATTTCCTTTAGAACTTTCTGAGAACAAAATTACAATACCAGAACGTTGTTGGGAATATATGCGTATTATAATTTAAAAAATGCATAGAATATTTGACAACTTACCATAGACGTCAGTAATCTAAAATATTTCTTCTTTTCTTGCAGGTAAGCAACTTGGAAAGTAATGCAGCAACTTGAAGTATTAGGAAACACGGTGGTGAGTAAATCAGTTTGCAACAGCTCTATGTAATCTATTGATTAATGAGTAACTTCAAGTAGTGTTTAAAATTGGTGGGATTTCATCTATTGGAGAAGAAAATATTTTCTATCGTTTATAGAAAATATTCTGGAGAAGAAATAAGTTTTTCTTCCGGTTCAAATCAAACACAGTCCGTAATTTTCTATATTAAAAACCATGTCATGGATTCATGAAAACCCGAAGGTTTCGTAATTAATGTTGAGCAATTTCATCCTGACACTAGTCATTAACAAGTAATCACCATTTGCTTCAATCAGCACGCTCATACCACTCTTACTTTTTAAGCGTCTATATAATGGTATATTGAGCGGACCGCGGCATTTTATCACCATCTTCACCACCGAGTACTTGATTGCGTGGATTTTCACGGCAGGTGTTCATGACCACTTGTCTCCCACGCCAGGAATGCGTGGGGCTCCACAGCATTCCGGCGACCGGTGTAAACCGGTGCCTACCCACGGAGGGAGGCTTTAGGTCGCATTCGTTCGCGAAATGCTTTTCCTGCAGGCGTTATCTTGCGAAGATATTTGCAAAATACAGTTAGGGTAATTTTTCCCCTACTCCCATACCATCTCCGGCGTCTTTGCATGACCAATCTTTACAATCGAAGTCGGCATTGCGGTGGCGCAAGTGACAATTCTGTTTTTTCTACTAGTTGTGTTTCAAAGAGAATTCTGGCTTTGAATAACGTTTGTATTCACTGTTTGATGTTATCGAAGTTCTTCTATAGTTTTGTAACGAGGTGAAAATGAAATCCTCCTTCCGCGTCATGGACGGTAACGTTACGGTCGGGCAACACAAAGGTCGTGGGTTGAATCCCGTCTTTGGTGTAGGTGTGGTGCTTGTGTTCAGATTAATATCAGTTTTAAATTAGGTTAGACGGCGTGATGTAATCTAAGCATTTGGAGCAGCAATAAACCTAATTATTATTTTTCGTCGAAAGATGTGAGCACCCGAGTAATTTCAGTCTGAGTCAGGGGCTAAGACTCATTCAGGCTTGGAATACAGTGATTCCTAGACTCGAGTCACCTCAGATTTCCCTTTCCATCTCCCCCTTCCAGGAAACCTCAGAGATATTAGGGACAACCTGATGTGGATTACTCTTTATACTGCTCAAGTAACCTCCGATGTTGAAAAGGAACGGCATCGGAAGGGGGAGTTGCACTTTGGAAGCCAATGGGCCAATAAAATCCTGTTACCCACAAATACATTGTCAAAAAGTAATCTTTTTAGCAAGTGTGCAAATATTACATCAGATACGTAATAGTTCCCGCACACACATTATTGAAAGAATCTGGGCTGGGGAATTATAGGGCTGACTTGATAGGACTCAAATTTCCTCTACTTTCATCTTTTTAATACATTTAATTTTCCTGTCCACTGCTTGAGTTCTATCGTGACCGGGGTCTTTGAAAGGAATGCATAAGAAGTGTGCATCAAAAGACCGATGTGGGAGGTGAGTTACTTAGAAGCTGCAAAAAAGTGTTTCGGGTTACTTCCTCTTTAGCACAGAATAAATAACATTTTTTTGTGTTACGGAACGAAACGGTAATCTTGAGCGTCCGTATCGCTGTGAAGGTGAGGATGACGGTTTGAAAAAAAGGATTATGCGTGGGAGGAGGAATGGGAAGATGAATGAACAACTCAGAGATCCAAGTAAAAAACTGAGTGAGAACCGTTTCCATGAAAGCAATCGCGATTGATGTGATGAATCTCGCCCTAGGGTGGCTACTGTGTTCTTATTATTTAACGTTATGGTGGGAAGTATGGGAAGCTAAAGTAGTTGTTAAATAAGGTTTAAGGGTACCCCAATTGCTTAAGTTAAAAACCATCGTATAGCCCACACTTAAATCTGAGACAACACAATATCCATACCTGAGGCGGTATTCAAACCCGCGACCATTAAGTTTCCAGGCCGACGTGATTCCGACTTGGCACCTTGATCGGCACTGGTGCTAACGAAGGACATTAAGTGAAAAATAGGATGATCTTGCAACGTGCTAATGTTTTTAAGTTCTTAGAAACCTTCATACTCATGCAATCCTGCCTTAATCGGTAGACTTGCTGTAGGAACTGTCACTTATACTATTACACTCAAACATGTATACATAGTTTTTTCTATAACTTTAATGTTGTTATTGGGCTGAATGAAGTTGTTTAGCTTATCAGTGTGCAATTACAACGAAACATTAAAACTGCACGTAAATTTTCCCTTGTTGGAGGATAAGAACGGATACTTTGAAAAGAATCTGCATCTACGCGATACCCTGCAAGCCACCGCGAGGGTGTGTGGCAGGGGGACTAGAATAATGGCTGGCAGGAAGTATGTGTAACTAAATTAGGACGTCATTTGTATTCCTGCGAAGAATTTATTTTCTATCAAAACCTGCTTCAACCGATAGTACACAAATAATAATATTTTTTTCTGCTCATCAATTTGTGGTTTTAAAGTAGTATTCAATTTTCATCTGTATCCAATTTCGTTATCATTGTACCATAAGATCGAACGTAAGATCTTGAATAATAGTGTTATTATTTTACTCACGAAATCCTGGAGAAAAAACCAAAACCAAATGTGGATAGAGTCAGATCCGAATCGCGTTCCGCCATTGACGCTGGGTGAAGGGCTTCTCTTCCGATTGGGGTAAACGCTTCCGGCGCCTGAGCTGTAGCCATCCCGTCGTAAGGGGAACAATCCGTAGCGTTCCTTCCCTCACGAAGAAAAGCTGTCGCAAAAATTAACCTGTTTACTGCGCGGCATTACCGGCATACACTTGGCCTGTGAGCCGAGCACGATGTTTAGAGCCGTTTCGATCACTAAAAATTTTCTCCAGAGCGGTAGAGGAGAAAAAAGAGGGGATTGGTAGGTACCTCTCCAACGGACAATTATTACGAGAAGCACAGGCGCGTGTAATTCAGGGTTAACAAGCTGCGACGGCGGCAAAGGCATTGCGAAGGGCGGTGCCTTTGAAAAGGGACCGAGTTAATGAGTTGAAGGGATAGGAGAGGGTGGAGGTAGTGCAGGAAGGTGAGGGAGGACGAGGCACAGGGTGGAAGAAGCTCGGGGGAGATTTTTCTCGCCTTTTCCCCCGCGGTCCAGCGGACTCGGCTCTTTTTTTCCTCCCATCTCCCCGCCCAGCCACTCTCGCATCCTTAGCAACTTACTTGCTATCTCCGTATTCATCTTTCATTCCTCTCTTTCCTTCACGCCTATTATTCTTCTAGAGGCTCTTATCTCTCTTTTTCTCCCCCTCTCTCGACAACTAATGCATCAGCGCACTGAATCCCCGGTTTTTTATATCTACTGAGACTGTGGCTCATTGTAGTTTCCAAGTTGTGGAAGACGGAATGTATTATTCTATAGTCTCGAGCGTCCCTACGTGGTATTTCTTTAAGATTTTAGATTATGTACGTGTTTCTTTAAGGTCTAGATCATTTTCTGTACTTCGCCTCATTAATAGGGAAAATGAAATATATAAATCAAAGTGAGGTAGGCTCATTTGTTCGCCTTTCTCAAAAGAGTCAGTCCTCGTCTTTCACTCATTTGACCATCATGAAAATACCAACCACCGTGCATGGAAGTGGAAGCAATATATATTTAGATTTAAGGTGCTCCAGGTGCGGAGGGATTATATCGTTGCATATAACCTATACCTTATACTTTAGATCCTTAAATAACTCGAAGATCATGCCCAAGGCGGGAGTCTAACCCGCAACCTCTAGATTGTCAGGGCGGCCCGTTATCGACCTGGCTACGTCGACCTGCTTACGGTGAGGATGTGCAAAGTTGAATTTTTCATTATGAGCGCTCTTCTTCTTTGTCATCTGGGAGCCATTAATATATGTTCTTTGAACTTCATAATAGTTAAATGTTCTTTCCTAGCAAATATTTCTCAGACTGAGACTTAGAACTATTTTAATCACATTTTTTTAAGGTTATTAGAGTAATTCAAAATAAAATGTCCAGCTGGCAGATATTTTCTGCCGTGAAACTAATAATCTCTGGGTAGACTTCGCGAATCGTAGACTTTTTTTGTTTCGGTATCGTGCGCGAGTAAAGCATATTAGAAAAACTTCTCGTGCATGGAAGGGGAGTGAAAAATCTTAAGACAACCTATCCCCTTATTGATGTAAAAGATGTCATCCTCTCTTTATGGAAATATGAAAAAAGCTTACTTTCAAATAAATTTACTTGCTTTCAATCTTCACTCGTAAGAAGGGTGCCTACGAGGATTGCTAAGAGAGCGACTCGGTGGCTTGTGAACTCTTCGTCTAATCCTGGCTTCCAGAGGTGAAATCCACTCGTAATGAGGTATTCCTTTCAACTGCCTTCTGTGCTGGCCAGTGAAGGAGGCTATACGGATTGAAATAGCTTTGCGTCTCTTTATACGGTAATTGCAGCAATTTTTCCGAGCATCACATCCAACGAGTTGTACCTGAAATACGTACATTTTTATTACCTCTATATAAGGCCGACTGACTTATTGGACATTTGGTGCAAGATTTACCGTATTTCGTACTATGGGATGCATCGTAGAAAGTCAATTTTGAGCCCTCGAGCCGCGCTCTCCTAATTTTTATTTCAGAATGTATGAGCTTGGTCTGAATGAATTAAATACTCAAGAATATCAGTAAGCCTACAGTAAGCATACATAATCTTAGATCTTGCCTTTTTAAAATTGAGAGATTGTAATGTATTCAGAAATTCAATTTCGAAAAAATGCATAAGAAAGCCGTCTCCATGTCATCGATTAGACTTTAATCGGGGGATATGTTGCGTGTTGTCTTGAACCTCGTCATTTTATTTTCCTTTTCAAGATTTATTCCAAACATCACCTTTCATTGGAATATTCTCTTTTCTCGTTAATAAGCTTTAATCGAAGAAATGATAAAATTTTCTGAATAATGATTGACTTGGTAGAAGTTGTGGGCATTTATTAATGATACAAAAGATTTGGCAATCTTCCACAGATTTGTTGGGGGATAACCGAAGAAAAAATATTATTAATTTCTCACCCATAAATTTCAGCCACCTAAATTCCCTCGTCATAAAAACGAGTATTGTTCAATTTCTGGGGATTCGGTTGATTGCGAACGGAATATATTTGAGTGAAAATCGCGATCCTTTTGACTGTCTTAAGAGGGGTAAAGTTTAATTCCAGTAATGGTGTGACATTTCGTCTTTAATACTTGTGTATGATAATGCGCCTACCATTAAGGAAAAAATGCACCATCCAAATCAGCACGGCATCAATAGAGTAGATCAGTCAAGCGTAGATCAAATGAATAGAGCAGATGATAGGGCTGTATAGAAAAGAGAGCCGAGATCTCTTACACGTCATAATGATAGGGAGGTGTCGCCAAACTGCAAACTCCAGGGGATGTTCTCTCTACAAAAATATTCATTACTAGGCTTTAAATTCTTTGCACGTTTCTGAACTCTTATCTGTTGCCAACTTAAGCCAAACAGAGTTCAGATGGCGATATTTTCCAAGGACAATGCGTGCTCAGGTTATGGGATGGCTTAAGTCCTGCATTGGTTGGAAAGGATATGCCCTGTATCTCCTCGTATTGATGCACATTTTGAAAATACTTTTAACATGTCTTCATCACTGAACCATTTACTTAACTCATTTCTCAACACTCGATCGTATTCCTTCATACTTCAGTTCTGCGAAGTACTTCAAAGCTATTGCGCTCACATCAGCAACGAACCAACCTGGTTTTAACAGATATAAAATAAATGACCTCGTAAATTCGATATCCGCCTTGGGCACGGATGCCAGGGTATCTAAAGATTATCTACAGGGTTCATATCTTAAGATTTTGGGTTAAACGGCTCAAAGGAGTTGGAGCACCTAAAAGCCGGAATGCACTGCTACTATAATCTTGAGATTCAGTACTTTCGCGTATAAATACTCTAACTTTAATCCAAAATAATTCATTCGAGATCTCACCGAGCCATTAATTTTTATCAATGGTTTTTTTTTTATTTTCATCGTGTTCTTCATAGTATTGATATGTTTTTACCAATAGTTAAGTTAAATGGTCATCCAAGCTGAAATCATCGGAAGAGTTATTCTTAGATCTCACTGCGCTGCTCTTTTCATCGCTATACTTATGTTATTTTTTTACAACTTATGTAAGACATTTAACGACTACAGCATGTCATGAAGATGGGAAAGATTTTCTCGCTCGAAACGTTTATTTGTGTTCGGGAAAAAGCAGCGCTCTTTTTCTAAATGATTTCCGAGAAATTCTCTTCACGCTACCTGAAAACGTGCAGTTTTGCTCATCCTCCTTCCGTAGCGCGCAGGAGGCTACCGCGTAAAAGAAAGCCTCCATCGCGAAGTCAATTAATTTTCCTTCGCGGGAGAGAGATTAAGGGAGTCAGCGGAGAATAATAAATGAGGTGGGAGGCATCCCTTTCGTTTCGCGGAAAGGGAAAAAAAAGATCGCTAAGGGAAGGAAGGGAAGGGGGATGGAAGAGGGAGGCGCGTTTTGTATTTATATGTGTATGCATAAGTTTGCGCGTGTTGTGTCTTCTTGCATCTCTCGCTCGGGGGCATGCCTGAACGCACGTCTGGAGACATGCATCCATCCTCTCCCCCTTCCTTTCCTTCGGTCGGGAAATGCGTGGACGGCTCTCAGCACGCGGTGTGCACCGGTCGCCGTCTCTCTCTCTCTCTCTTGACATCCGACGGACGATGTCGCCGCATTCCTTCCGTCTTTTCCCTCTCTTGGGGGAGGAAGGAGAGAAAGCGAGAGGGCGAGAGAGAGAGAGGATTGCAAGAGGGAATAGGAAGGTTGTGGACGTCTTTGCGTGGCGACGTAGTCGTTGATTTTACGCGCGCGAGTTCTCCTCTTTCCACCCTGCGTTCTCGGTGTTGGATGGAGATGGTTGCCCGGTCGCGACGTTCGTCTCTTCTATTTCTTTTCAATTTCTCTCTCTCTCCACCCTTCTGCTGCGTTTTACGGATGGGCGGTTCCATTTTCAGTTGTCTTGTCCGTTGAGATCGACCGCTTGAAGTGAATGAGCTCGCTATTGGCTCGTGATTGCGATGACTCGTGCCGCTTATCGTTGTGCGGAAAAATTAAAAGATTATTCGTTCGCGCTCGACCATCCAAATACCTGCCTCTCCTCCAGTAGGCTGGAGGAGGGCTGAACTGAGGGCATTACGGAGGGGCTGAACTGAAAATATATTCGTTTAATTTTATTAATTTATCTCTCAATCTCCTAAGAACAGCAGTTTATCCTAGTTTCCTACGACCTGTAACATAGTTGAAAGCGATACGTGCATGCATCCACAACCCGTGTAATGATGAACCAACCCGGTCCGGATTCAAACTTGCAATCTTAGGATTGACAGCCGAGGGCTTTAACCTGCCTCTACCGAGACCAGGTACGGAATCACGGATACATCTTTCGCTTTATCGCAATCTTTATCGTTAACGCTTACCCCTATAGTAGCGCAGGGTTAACATTAAAATCTATAAAATTCGCTCCACAGATTGTGATAACCGATTTGAAGTGCTGCGAGCAAAATAAAGAATGGAGATTACGTTCTCTCTGACATAAGTTGAATAAAAAAATAACGGTAACGCTAGCGCAAGCCATATGAAGATCCATAAGCGAGGCCCAGGAAACAATAGTAACACATACCTTAAATTTTAACGTTCACTGATAAGCAATTGCATAACTGTATCTTGATTTCCATTAACCTTAGTGTACCTACTAATTTACTTCAAGTTTAAATTAATTTTGGTTTCATAATAATTAATCATGGCGTTCAAGGAAATGGTAATTGTTGTAGGTGAGGACCTTCATGGTATCTTGCTGCACATGAAATTTCCGTTACAGTAGTGGTGGTCCCGTACCAATCGAAAAGTGGCACAACGATGAGAACATCCTTCTGTTTCTTGTGGGATAGGCACTACTGAAGTTTCCCAAAAATGAGCTGGTTAGTATTATGCATATGATAATTATTTATTGTAAAGTTAAAAAGATGGTGAATAACCATTTGGGTGTGTGGTTGACTGGCATTCGTGCGATATACTATTTCATATATTTTAATAAGTACAGTACTTCTGTAGGCCACCCTTTCATTTTTTATTTTGCTACGTAATTAAAAGCCAAGTTGATAGTTATCTGCTAAAACTTCATTAGAAGTCTACCAGTTCCTTATCTTATATCGTGTTGCTTTCTCAGTTGGTTGATTTTGAAAGAAATCAATTGTTATTCGAGAAATATGCGAAGAAATAGCCCAGAAGATAGATCCAAGTAATGTTTGTTGCAAAGGCAAATTAACGTTTGCTCATTTATTTCTTAGTCCTTTGGGTTCTGTTATTCAATAGTGGAATGTTGTGGAAAAATATGTGTTATTATTATTATTTGTCCTCCGCAAGCATAGAGTTAGCATATCCGTACGCCCTTTTCCAGGGGATAGATGTTTCGTGAAAGTTTTCAAATGGGGCATAAAATAAAACCTAGTTGACTGATGAGAATAAGCAATAGTTTTAAGCTTTTTAAGGTGCTTGTAGCATTAAAATTTAAATGAGATATTGCGACATGTGAGTGACATCAAATTCAAGTAAGCCCAGTAATTGTGTCCGGGCTATCAGTTTAGATAATTTTGTTCGCAATTCAAGATTTCGCGAGCAGTTCTCCGGTTGATATTCATAAAACATGCATGAGTTGTAACACAGTTGTTATTTGTATCTCTTATTCTTTTGTTTTAAAAGAGCCTAATTGCCATACCTCTCGTCCTTTCCGACTAGATTAAATTATGGCTCAATATGAATAGTGCGCTTGCATCCCTTATGCTTAAGGAACAGGCCGCCATCGTCTCTCCTTGAACCCCTCCTCATAGTTCACAATTTCTATCCACATCTGGTGTTTAAATTGCCATTAATTACGATTATTGGTGTTTGATCGAATAATCTACGGGCGTAGAAAATTCATTGCAAACAATATTGTTTTTACTCTGGGGTCATCGTGATTCTAATTCCAGTTTAAGCTGCTAACTTCTTTGGAATTTATTGCTCTCCTATGCTGCTCGATTGCCCAATTGCCATAGGAGTTATGGTCGTGATATTTTTCTTATTAGTTCTATTTGAAGTCCTCAGTATCGAGAAAGTTGAAATAAACTCATGAAAATTGAATGTTCTATCGGATACAGTATATTTTGGTGTGTAAAAATACTTCTTACACTTACACTTTGGAAACTTTTAAATCATATGTTTCATCGCCATAAAATGTCGAAACGTTAGCAGATTTTCCTCCTAAATATGGAATCAGCATTTTCATTATATAAAACAACTCTTGATCTAGAGCTCGTGTCAACTTCCAGCTCTTACTTTAAAGTAGAATTATTTTTTTAAGCGCTTCAGTGGATAAAGTTTTAATTTACTGTATAGTTCAAGTTATATCTCAAAACGAACACAAAATCCCTCCTTAAAATACGATTGGGTACAGTTTTGATCGCACAAACTGACTCATTACCGACCGGGCTACGTAGTTTTAAAATTACACATTTTGGGTGTGGGGGGGGGGGGAATTTCCTCTCGGCTCCCAAGATTTCCAGTCCAGAAAAACAAACGGGGCGAGGACAAATTCGTACGAGAGGCCACCCGAGCAGTGCCCGAGTGCTCGCGGAGCAGTTGGGCATTGCGATTTTCCGGCAGTCCATTTTCGCGAAACCGTTTACCTCTCATGTCTTAAGATGCGCGGGTGTGGGTGAGAGAGATTTTTATACGCGAGGCTGAATCATGGAGGTTAGCGGCCGGCCTCCCCTTTCAAGACGGGTGATATTGCGGGAGGCGTGTGCGTGGGAGGGGGGAGGGTGGAGGAGATTTCAAAGAGTTTAAGTGAGGTGGGAGGAGGTTGTCCGCACGAGACGTGGGCTCAACGTCAAATATGCTCGCTTCCTCCTTCGCCGGCACCCCTTCCCTACTCCGCGCGTCAATTAGGAGTCGGTGATGTTGGGTCGGTGTCGGGAGCTGAGGTCATTCGCATCACTGTTTGAAAAGGATATTCGTGTTACTCCGTTGCGCGGTACGCCCTCCATTTTTATGTTGATTTTTGCGCCGTAGCGGTAAAGAATTATTTACGATTCATTGCCCGAAAATTTTAATGCCTCGCTGTCTCCTCTGCGGTGAGCGAACCAGTTCCCGTTACCTCCCATTTCATTTCACCCTTTTCCATTCTCCGCATCACTGAATTATTATGGTGAATTCATTTTTCGCCGATGATCTTAGTAAAATCAATGGCATTTTTGTGCCACGGTTGATTAAATTCATGGATACGTTTATTCCGGGTTCATTGTACCCACAATCGATATTCCAGCCCTATTTTTTTGGAAGGAAAATTACGCAGACGATGCAGAGATATTCACCAAATAGAATTACTGGATCACGGTGCATGAGCTAGGACGAACGAAGAGAATGACATTTTAAGACGCATTTTTTCCTGCTCTTAACTTAGCGTGGTTGCCAAAGAGGGCACAACAGCATAGTGCCTTATTTACCGGCTGTACATTGTTCTTAGAAGTGCTCGCATACCTACGACGCAATTGTAAACGGTCGTCGAGATTAGCATCTCGGAATCATAAACAGAGTATTTTAATAGCAGCAGCAGATATAGGTTTTATGATGCTCTAGCTGCTGAGGTAATATTATATCATTAATAATATATGAAGTTACTGACGAATCAGGGGGAAAACTCGCTCGCAGCGAAATATAAAAAGTCTTAGATTTGATTTAATTAGTTTTCAAGTGTCTGTTGTTGAACATGCTACATCAAAATTATAAACCAAGAAAAGAATCATTAAAGCTCGTGAATTCTCAAGATTTGCCTTATGTTTTCTCATGCTTGTTTAAATTAACACCCGAGCAATGTGGAGCTTGTTACAATAGTTTTTGTCCCAGCAATTTCAACATAATTTTGTTGTACTTTGTGATGTAATTTAAATATTTTTCATTAAAATGAATAGGGTTTGACTAAAAATCTATATCAATGAACTTGGAGCTTGTTACAATAGTTTTTGTCCCAGCAATTTCAACATAATTTTGTTGTACTTTGTGATGTAATTTAAATATTTTTCATTAAAATGAATAGGGTTTGACTAAAAATCTATATCAATGAACCGATTAATAGTGGAATTGAAGAATATAGCTCCTAGAGATCAACGGAGAATGAAATCATCTTAAAACCGCATATAAAGTTGAACAAATATATTAAACCCCATAAATTTCTCTTCCTAGTCCTTTGGAGTTGAAAATCGTCATGGTGTGGTGTTAGATGTAGATGATTCCTCTCCCACGTGGGAAGTTAATGATAATAATTTTCGCCGCGTTGTCCTCTCAGTATTTCTTAAAGAATTCATATTTGTAGGACTTGGGCGAAAAAGCCCTCAAGAAGCTCTAAAGCTGTTTTGTATTCGAGTCATAAAATTCTGTTCTCACGAGCCCAAGGATTTGCATGACAACTGAGGTAGGAATGTAAGGACCCAGGGAAGTTATGAAGGTTCAATTATAGGACATCATTCTTTCAATAGATCCCTCTCTTTCAACTTTCTTTGAATTCCTCTCCGGAATGGACGAATTTTGTCTCACTTACGAATGTAGTATATAGCTTCGCTGGTGAACAGAGCACTGATTCGTATTGCATGGTTGTTTCCATTCCGTCGGGTTTCATTACATCAAAAGAGTAGAAAAGAAGAAATAATGTACGGTACCCTGTAGATGTTTGAATAATCGGGTGCAGGAAAATTGTGCCAGGAAAGAGATCGAATTCAAATTTCCTTAGTATTGATTTAGGAATTTCATATATTTTTTTGTATTGAGGGATGAACTGACGGAAGTCCGATGGAATCCGTTAGCGGAGCGTTTCTCCTGAAAATCTCTCCACACAGATCTGACTCTAGAGAGCGAGAGGGCGTCCCCATAACCTCCCCTACCCCACCGCCTTGCTGCCGCGAAAGTTCAGCCAGGGGTGGGAGGAGTGTCAAAAACGGCCGCCGAGAGTGCTTTGTTTTTGTTCCATTCCGACAAGTTCCCTCTTCCATTATATTAAGGACAGGTGCGTGATGGGTGTGTTGGGATCCTTTTTGCATTCTCATTCCTCCACTTCATACCTTCTCCCTCGTTCTCTAAGCCGCCTGTTAAGACTTTTTTGCAATGTCAGTGCAATTCCAGAGCGAAGAATGTAGAGGTACAGCGTACAGTAGAGGGTGTAAACTAGTTCTGAGTATGAAAAATAATTTGGTAATATCATGGGTAATAAGAATAATATAAGAAATGGTTTCAGGCGTAACTTTGTGGAAATTACGAATATTCATGGCAGGTACCTCTGTATATTCTGCTGACATTGAAGATCTTGAGGGATTTCACGTGAAGCTTTAACTAAAGGCGTTCTTAGTTTATTAGGGGCAAACTGGATTCAAAGTCTTCATCGAGGGTTATGCAATAAAGAATGCCTCCCTATTGCTTGCGGACATATTTTTAAGACCCAATCTTTTAGCATTTTTAGATATTAGTTATTTATATGGCATAACTAGGGTCTTGTTATCCAAGAAAATCGATGGGAATAATTAGTCGTTGAATTTAATTTGTGAAATTTATTTTTATTTGGACACATTAATCTTGAAGATCATTACTCAGAAGAAATGTGCTTGGCTGTCACTAAAAAAGCATCTGGGAAAATATGTCATTATAGATGCATCACGATGTTAATTATTTGCGCAAAATTAAGCCACACAAGTGGACTGCTAACTCAAAACGAGCCTGGCATCAGAATTCATAATGAATAAATGACATTTCTTGTAATTAACTAAGGCCTATTGCTTGAATTCCACACGGTTGCTTTTAATTGTCGTCTTCAATTTTTTTATCGCGATTAGTGGTGACTATTTCTTATTTCAAGGCGTGTAAGCCAAGTGAAATTTAATTTTCTCTCGACATGCGTACATAAAATAACGCGTGAAAACGAAATTTCAAATGAATGCAGACAAACTTTCGTTGGGTGAGAGGAGACGTACTGAACGAAGAGAGCCGATGAACCACGACGACGCTCTAGCCTCAAGCTCAGCGTGTTTCCGCAACCATCGCGCTCTTACGTCGTCGCAAGATCTCTCGGGGTCACCTAAAAAAAACGAATTATTACGAGGGAGATGATGTATTAGTTTTTCGTCCTCCCGATCGCGAGAGAAATGGGATGGGACGCACCGCATTCTCCGTCTTCCCATTTTTTTCGTATTTTTTTTTTACCGTCGCGAGTCACCATCGACTCTAGAAATGTTTTCCACATTCCTCCAAGGCAGCTCGTGGAATGAGGAGAAGGGAGGAGTGTTTTTTCCTCCATCAAAGTCCCACCACTCTCTCAATGGACACTCAGCACCCACGTTTATCCTCCATTCCGCGCGGGAACACAGCGTTCTATCAACTGATCAAAACAACGTAGACCTCGTTAGTGCTCTCCACGACTCAAAAAGAAAAAGATGCCCCACCTATCACGCAGGAATCGATATTGTCGGTGATTCACTGGCAAAGTTGTGAATTCAAAACTTTCAATACTTGTTCCATTCCAAGACATTCGTGGATTTACTTATCGTGAATCCATGTATAATAATGGAGTTAAAATCCAAAATCAGAGATAAGATGTACTCATTTTATGGAGGTGAAATTTACGTTGAATTCATGCTGATGCTACATGGGTGGATACTATAGGGGAGGAGCTATGAAGTATCATCCCTTCATGAGCTGTAAACGGCTGTAAACATTTGAATTCTGATCCCACCTCAGGTTCGCCAAGGTATAGGGTTTTAATCTTAGTAGTCAATAATTATCTATTATGGGAGAGCTGACCGACTGCTTAGGTCATTTGAGTCATTTAGGATTGCAGGGTTGCTGGGTAGAGGTAGAATTTTTAAGAACTGAGGAATGTTGGAGAGAAAGCCAGCGTCAGCCTTACCCTGCTCTCAATGAAAGGAGCCAAAGGGTCCACGATTTAACGTCCTATCCGGCGGACGAAGTACTGAACTTGAAGTGATTCTCACTCGGCAATCTTAATTTAAAGCACCATGGGAGGTTGGAATTAGCAAATGATAAGTGATACATTTATTTAATCGTGGCATTATATGCTTTAACAAATAATACTTCGATGGTTTTATTTCCATTTTTGATTTTCGTCTGAACCACATATGCCCACCCAAAAAGCTCGCGAGCTGTAGTTTGCCCGCCGCTGACTTATTATTAGCCAAACAAGAAGATTAGCACGATAAATACTTCACGTGCAGGAAATATATTTTTCCTCAATATGCCATTGTTGGTACCTGCGTCAGCGCAAGTCGAGCACATATTCTCTGTCCATCCGTATTTTTACAACATATTTTTCCATACAAATTTTACAACAATAATAATTTTCTAAAATTTTATAGGCATGCATGTAATTCAGATTGCCCTTGCGTATCGGCTGACTGATCTCTTGGCGTTTTGTCTTTTCCCTGAGCAGGTAAGCGAAAAGCAGGATACGTACATACTTCAGGACCGGGATCACTTAAACCGTCACCCATCTAGGATATAGTAAGGCATTTTCATCTAAGAACACTAGTTTACATCCTACTCCCCGACATATTTCTTCTACGTACTTTTTTATCCTTGCGTTAACGGCTATTTAACGCTTTTTTCTCCCTGTCCGCCAGGAAGTTTTCGCGATAACAACATTTCCTGCTTCGAGTTCTACGTCTCCAACATAATTTATGCTCTTACATTTCTGGAAACAAGTTCCTCGGGAAGTGCGTGGGTTCGATGTAAATCTTTAATATTCACCATTGTTGGTCTTCAAAGAGATGTGAGCAATAGCAGCAAGAGCTAGAAACTCTACGATCGAGAGGAGTGCGAAAAATAAATATTACGCGACAGAACCCGAAAAACGGAGTGGATGTGATCGTTAATAGGTGGACTCAAATTTTAGACCAGAATTAGATGTCTTTGACAAGGATTTAGCAGTAAAAGACCCAGAATTCTGCTTCTCAACTCAGTTATCAACTCATTTTGACCGATTCGGCGCTGCAGGCGGGCATCTTTTTTCGTTTCGAGGATTAAGGCGGAAAATAAATCGGGAGAATTTGGTAGACTAGATTTAGAAAAAAATGGCTTCGAGAATGAGAGGCAACAGCTACAACGCAAAACTGACGTGGTTGAGGAATTTCAAAAAAAATTAATGCTAAATGGGAACAAATTCTGGGATATGTAGAATGTGTGCATGCTCTCATACACGAATGACCGGTCATCAAGGTCGCGGGAAGAAAAACCTGTGGCATCAACATTTGGGCAAATAATAGTGCTACATTTGCGATCATCCGTGAGTCGAAATCACTGGGAAGCACGGATGTATTATGCCTAATTTTGCGGTGGTGCACCAATTGGAGCGAATGCAAAAAATTCCCTCTGTGGCACTCACTTTAGGAAAATGCTGTTTCTTTTTGTACTTTTGAGAAATACTTCAAAAGACCTGGGCGTGGAGACGTTTACATTTTTTTATTCTGAAGCGTGGATTTCCGTAGCAAGAATATTTTTCCCCCTTTAAAATTGTGGGTAAATCACCATTACTACTAGAAGTGAGATCTTATTAAACGTAATTTAGTGTAATATTTGGTAGTCTCAGTTCGTTGATTCGCAAAGCGAAGTTTGCGGTGTGTGCAGAGACATCACTGAACTTTGCTTCTGAATAATGACAGTGTGGTAGGTTTATGAACCCATATTATCCTCTGTTTGCTTTCCCATATCTGTTTCTGTTTGTGCACTCTTGCGATTTATTGAAGATTATTCGGAGTGTTTTGCCTAGATGTTTATGAAAGGTCTGCAGATAAGGGTAGGCTTAGGTGGAATTCTTAAACTCCTCTCTGTATTACATTGTCCGAACGGCTTCTTTTTATTCTCCTACACTATTACTCTATTAAGATCACCATATCTCTTACCTCACTTCATACAATCCAAAATTCCTTTCTTTTCCTGTTTCTTCCTTCTTTACTTAGCATTCTGCCTTCGATAACGACCTTCATTATGTCATCCAACCCAATGGTTTACTCCATCGGTTACTTTGCCTCCTAGTTTATGCCTACAACTTTATTTCTTCTTCCACAACCCTAAAAACATTTTCTCAATCGTCCATTGATATTTTTTCATTCCCTCTCCATATCCAATTATCAAAATCTTTCAATCTACTCCCGTTATCTTCTCAGAGTCTATCGCTTTTGATTAGCGAAATTAATTGATAGTTATTTTGACAATATGAAATGATATCAAACAGTGAGCTTAAATAAAAAAAGATGTCTGCGTTTAATCTATGCTATTGCTTTTAATCTATGCTCTAGCGTGGTTTAATTGAAAAGTATCCAAAAAAGTAGCGAAGTATGTAGCCACTCCGGAAGTAAATGCCTATGATGTTCAGAAGATTGCGTAGTGTGTTAAATAATAGGGATGAAAATTACTCTTTTACTTAAGTATAATGTCGCCTTTTGCTCTCCCAGCCCTATCACTTTAGTTCATTATTACTAGCCATCTGGAATTACTAAGATCGTTTTGACACAGTTTTTCACTCCTATATAGTTGAATTCTTCATATTCACTTTTGCTTTCTTCTTTTACTCTCCATACATCTCATCCGTTGCCTTTCCTTACTGTTCCTCCCCATTCACTTTACTCTAATAACTTTTTCTTTCTTCACGACATAATCGCACTTCAAATTGTATCCGATGACGTTGCCTCTGATAAAAATTAATCGAAAAGCTTTTTCCTTCTTACAAACATTTCATTAGTTGTTTGGTCCGTGGGCCCTCCATCATTCTTTTGTGTCACCACTTTTTCATTTGCCTTTTCCTTCTTGGTCATCGTCCATGCATCACTTCCACGTGATTTTGTCAGAAAATTCTATTTAACCTTTACGATTCCGAGAAAGCCAGCATTAAATTTTTGAAAACGCTTCACTACAAGCCCGAAGAAAATAGTGCCGTTAACGTGCTCCACGTTCTCAGGTCACTTCTCTGTCGGTGCTGCAACCACTTTAACACGAAGAGGGGTAATTTATTTTCTACTTGCGAATCCTCTCGCACGTCCACGCAGGTTTATCGTCTCCCAAAAAATGAGTTCGCACCCGGAGCGAAAATCTGAACTGACAACCCGAAAATCCGAAGCACCATATTTCCTGACATTATCTTCGCATTTTTCCTTCTAGCCCTGAGAATATCCCGTTAAGTGCGATAAAATCGACGAAAGTTATGATGGGAGTGTAGTGATTCGAGCGGTTTTGGACTTACACCGTGATCCCTGAACAAGAGTAAGACGTCGCCTCTGTCATAAAACCAGGATCGTGCTGACTGGATTGTGATTATTTCCATTGAAAAACCACCTTGAATAATAAATCAAATATTGTGTGATCGACTGTATGAAATAGGTTTTTATTCAAGTTTTATTTCATCCTCTTAAGGGTTTTAGAGTGATCTCTCTTATCATAAACGAAAATTTTGTTTTCACTCCGTTGAAACTACAGCTGAATGCTATACATTTCATTCTGCGTTCTTAGACCTTTGTTTCACCTGTAGTACAATGACGAATGCTTACTTGGGATGAATATTCAGCTTTTCCCTAAGTACTAAATACGCCGTGCTGTTGAAAGAATATTCTAATTTGGAGTGTATATACATTCTTTTATCGTATTACTAATGAGGGTGTATGATGGATGAGGGTGGTAAAATTTTAGTCCACCGCTCTTCCGCGTCAGTTTTACTCGTAACAAATTATTAACCACATTATTCATTATTCAAGCATAACAATGCTGACATGGCTGCAGGTTTTATGAGCGTAAAATGCCAATACTCGGTCGTGATGTTATGAGAAAATCAAAGCTAAACCCCAAGCAGGCAAAATAGTCGCCGCGCTTAAACATCCCGAGTGTTTTGGTAGCAGCAATTTCTTGATTTCTCGTGAGGTGGTACCTTCTTCTCAGGAATCTACGCATTTTTATTTTTAAGAGTTTTTCCTATCGTTATCTTAAGCTTAGATTCCGTAAACCATGATTCAACTTTGAGTACCAGAAATGTTCGTTCCTTTTGTTTCTTCTTTTTGATTTCATTCTTTCGTTTTGATTTTTTTTTCTCCCTTAAAATTTCTTTCCGATTTTCCACATGAGCTGTGAAAACTATTACTTAACCTTGAGCATTATTTTATGGCATCTTGCCGGAAAATAACGCTCAAGGTTGGTCCATTAAATTATACCCAGGATCCAAATGTATTTGGCAAGATTCTTTGTTTTTGAGTTAGGAGTGGCTGGCGAACTGTAAATCGAGTTTCGTTCGAGTTTGTAAACCGTTTCAATTCCTGCTCGATTTCGTTTCTGACTGATTGCCGATTTGTGATCTTCGTTTTACTTTCATTATTTTAGATGAGTAAATAGTAATGAATAGGTACATGAGATTCATTTTTACAGCATAGAAAATTTTGTACCTCATGTAGAAAGACCATGTCACTGCGACTATATCGCTTCGAAGATACTGATTGAAACTATTCGTGCATCAGTCGAGTAAAAGAATCGGTGTCTCCTCTAGAGGATAGTACAGTGTATCCTGTTCTACCAATACTACAAGTAGACAGGGATATTTTTCAATGAAAATGTTAGTTTTCATGATTTTCCCCATATATTCACTTACTTAACTTGAGGGAGTTGTCGTAACCATGACAACATTTTGCGTAATTCCTGTACTTATTGAAGGTGATTTTCTCAGTGTACTGAATAGTTTTTTACGCGTGAATTCTCATATTTCGTGTATCTTTAATGAGCGATTGAAAAAGTATATGCGAAACAATTATAAAACATACAAACGTATACTTATGCCCATTATATCATAATCTAAGTTAAAGAGGGTGTTTGTATCACGTTCTGGAAATCAGTTTCCCGTTTTGCTGCTTTCCCATTGCTATTATTTAAATATTTTTTTACATATTTATCTTGCACCAAATTTCTAAGCCTCTTTAGGTTATTCTTCCATTCACATTGAAAAATACTTATATCTCTTCCCGCGGCTGAAATTGAGTAACTTTCATTAATTTTCTTGGAAAATTTGGGGTGGAGATACGCGTCCTTAGCTTCATAATATCATTGAGAAATCCGTTCCAGTAGGAATTCCTCCCCACATCGGCGGAAATATGTTAACCAACCGATCCCATGCTCGATTTACGAGTTAACGAGGCGTGTTTAGATGAAAATCTGCGGGACGGAATAAATGCTCCTCCAAGAAGGAAGAGAAGCTCAAGTCAAGACAACCCCGAAACTTGAGGACGTCCTCACGGACCCGAGCGGTATAAAAAAAAATACAAGCTGTTTCACGAACTGTAACGTTATCCCATAACCCTTAGTCGCATGTGACCATCGGATCGCCGAAACCAAATATGGTTCCCTGGACCCACCTAAAGCTCTCCTTCTCTCTCACCGTCGAGTCCTCCTACGCCCTCGCAGCGATCTCTTCTCGACTTTTGGCCGTTGCCCTCATCGTCCTCCGCCCATTCCTCTCTCCTTCCACCCTGCTGACTGCTCTCCAACCGCACGCATCCTTCGCCTCCGTTGGCTGACCAAAAAAAAAGCATCCGAAAAACTCTTCTCCGACCGACCGGAAGGCGAAAACTTCAGTAATCAGTGAGAGGCTCTTAGACGAAGACGAATGAGATGGGAAGTTGGGAGACTTGAGATTTGGGAGGGAGTTAAGGCATTGCCCGAAAGGTTTAAGGTACCATTCCCTCGTTTCCTGACGCTGTTTGTCAGGGAATAACGCCAGACAGCTCCGGCTCATTTTCTTCACATGTCTTAGAGCCCGTAAGACGTCATGTAGTCGCGGCATTGTTTAAAATGTAGCCTCTGCTCTCGCTGTTTTGGACGGAAACATTTTGGTGTAGTGCAGAGTTAATGTTTATGCGTCATAATGTGTACCGGGAATTCTACAATTCCATTTCTGTTTCCCATCCGTGCCAATTCCTATTCGGGCAGGTTGTCGATGAAACATCAGAACCGAGATGGGGCCTGAAATAGTAATCATTGGAACTATTATTTTATCTTTCGATCTAATCTGTGCCATTTTTACGATCAATATTTACGTTGAACGAAATAACATGACTCATTGTCTGATTCAATTGTCTCATTATACGCAATCGCATTTTATTTAATTCTGTGAGCCCTCGTTCTTTCAAGAAGTTTTTTTCAAGAACTATTATTTTATCTTTCGATCTAATCTGTGCCATTTTTACGATCAATATTTCCGTTGAACGAAATAAAATGACTCATTGTCTGATTCAATTGTCTCATTATACGCAATCGAATTTTATTTAATTCTGTGAGCCCTCGTTCTTTCAAGAAGTTTTTTTCAAGAACTATTATTTTATCTTTCGATCTAATCTGTGCCATTTTTACGATCAATATTTACGTTGAACGAAATAAAATGACTCATTGTCTGATTCAATTGTCTCATTATACGCAATCACATTTTATTTGATTCTGTGAGCCCTCGTTCTTTCAAGAAGTGAGCAATTCAGTAACATATTTTTCAATTTTAGAGAGTTGACATTTTTGGCGAGGAAAAAAAAAATCATTGCCCCTATTTTCTCACCATAGTGATACGCGTACACGATTAGTACGATGTAACTGTTCAATGATAGAGAACCTTGAATGAAAATTTCCCATCTAACAAATGATCCTGTTTATGCTCCAGTGATCAATTCAAAGAGTGGTGATTCTTTGTCTTCGAAGATATCCAAAATGCGAAGGGTCTTTACGTGCTTGAGGTAGGGATTTAAATAGCACTTGCTAGTATTATTATACTTTGCCAGTGATAATATCAGGGATTGAAATAATAGTGGAAAATTGAATGTACAAAAACACATTCGGCAATGAAAAACAGTCAATGCAGCAGAATCCGGTAAAACATATCGATTTTAACATTCTACAACGTACTTACTGGGGGATCGGGTTGGTGTGGTGGCTAGAGTACTGGCCTCCCATCCCGAGGGCCCGGGTTCGATTCCCGGCAGTGGCGGATTTTTCAGTGGAAAACCGGTCCCCACTTGAGTGCCTAGTGGAAGGCATTTCAAGTTCAGTACTCCGTCCGTCGGATGGGACGTTAAGCTGTGGTCCCCGTGGCGCCTTTCGTTAAGAGTAGGCTAATGCCGACGTCGGGTTTCTATCCACCCTTCCTCTGTTCCCTGAAAACTCCTACCATTATCCAATTATCCACCTTTCCTATATGGTGCAAATGACCTCAGCTGTCGGTCGCCTCCCCTAAATAACCAACCAACGTATGTACCTACTGCCGAACTCCAATTTTATATCGAATTTGATAAGACGATTAAAACAGCCACGGAAGAATTAGCCAGTCGAGTTTACTACTTCGTGGAATTAAGTGATTATGGCTGACGAAGGAAGACAACGCCTCTTGAAATATTGAATGACCCGTCTGTAAATCTCAATCCTGAGTTCAACGAAACTGTAAATGTATAAAATACCGAGAGAGAACCCGCAGCAGGTGGGGATATAGTAAATCAGTTGCCTACATAAAAAAATGAACTTTTTGGCTTCGGGCTTGGTTGGATATCAGCGCCTAAGCACCGTCGTGAAGATTTACTGATGGCCGCACGTGACAACATGTGTGGTAAGCCGGAACGGGTTGTGACCAGGATGGCAACCCACGATATATTGTCGTCCGTGTCATCACGTACGAAAGTTCTTCCGCTCTGGAAAACTCCCTTGGAGTGATGCATTAGTTCCCCACGTAGTTATTTGCGATGCGAATGTGGTCGCTCATGCTTACCTCTGTCATTTTGTTGATGCTTCGTTGAGAGAGCAGGATCTTCACCATATTACCTTTAGCAATCATTCCTTAGTCACTACCGCATCCCAAAATACTATTTATTATATACTAGTCTTTTTTCTCGATTATTTTGCTAAGCTTCTCTTTTACTTGTTTAGTTACATTCTAGATTCGGTAAATGAAGTCTACAGTAACAATATCAGGGTGCTACAATGCTGTATGCGTGGTTCGGGTCCACAAAACTCTGTCTTTGTTGAAAGATAACTTCCTACTCGCAAGGTAGTGGATGTCGGAAATGGCCTTACTGGCTGGATTTCTTTTTCCCTTCAGACAGGAGTAATGCCCTCTGACTTAACGATGATTATATAGTTTATATTGATTACTGTTCAGGAATGCTTTCATTTCCCTCTTAGATACTCATGGTCATTACATTACATGATTTTATTTCAACTAATGCACCTACAAAGTGATGAAAAAGAGTTTGAATGCAAAAGTTAAAGACAACTCCTTATCTTTTCGTCTACGTAATAACTTGGATTCCATCACGCATAATGTGGCCGAGAGCGTTGATAGGAAATATGATGAAGATATAACATGCTTTAATATGAGGAAAGATTTTCATCCAACTTATACTGCGGTTGAGATTTTGGTTAAGTCTAAACAAATCCTCCATTCTCTTTGACCGTCAGCCATTCTTAACTCGTCTCTATATTTGGACTTGATGAGCAGCGAGGTTCTCTTACAAAGTCCTAGCGTTTGCCTAAATTATCACCCAATGTTTTCCAAATGCAACTGCAGTGAATTATGCGTTTACGTAGGTATATTTTAACTTCGTTTCGTTGATGGCAATTTAAACCAACGCCACAATATTTATAATACGATTGTTTTTTATCTTCTTTCCTCGTGACAGCGCCTTTCGCGACACCTGAGCAAGATTTAAAACCGTTCTTTCGGGATTTTATGTTCCCTATTAGTGCCAGTTTTAGCGCCAATATATTGACGTCTGGGGAATCGAAGTTGATAACGTGCTGACTTGCCAGCCCAGATGTTGCGGGTTCAAAACCCACCTCAGGGTTGGATTATGGTGGTTTTCTTTTGATAATGCTGAGGTCACACGGCACGATGTAACCTCAGCATTTGGAGCACCTGATTATGCCGGGAGTCTTGCTATGGCTGTGTTTACGGTTTGATTTCTCGTGCTGGGCTCTCAAGTTCGAATTTTAGAGGAAGTAGTGATTTTTATGAGGTTTCAGCATTCAGTTAATTTCTTACATAAGTGGAGCTCACTTAAAATCCAATCTACGGCTTTGTCGGATGGGAAATTAAACTGTCTCCTGGTGACTTGAAATCAGCCTATTCCGTTAGGAATGTTGTAATCCTGTCACTCTTTCCTTACCAAAATATCTCACTCAAGCCAAAACTATGTTTCCATACTTATTGTTGATTTATAGATATTATATCTACATATTACAATAGTGACAACGCGAAATCCGGTTGTAGCAGCTTAATTTATTATTATACTACTACTTCAGCGAAGAAAAAAGGTCCACAGAGCCCCTATACATAATTCCCAGACAGTAATATTTTTGCACGAATGAAGAGACGGGGGGTCGCGTCCCTTTCTTCGGTTGCACCCCCCTCCCCACCTACCCATCCCCTGAGGGGTTGGGAGGGGTCGGCTGGTAAAGGGGGTGAGCTTTTTCTGCGCCTCTCCGCCTTTCTCGTCGATCGCAAGCTCGGGGAAGGGAGGGATGGGAACGAGCCGGGAGGGACTCCTCCGCAATTTCCTCCCATCGCTAACCGTTGTTTAACCTAATTTGCGCCAAAGCGAGAGCGGCAAAGAACTGGGAATCGCTCCACATTCGAACCATTTGACCGGCTATCCTTTCCACTTATTTACGGTCCCGGCGGACTGGGGAAGGAATATTCTCTCCTCCCGACCCCTGAAGCTCCTTTTCTCTCCTTGCTCCTTTTTGGCCAGAGTACCGTCTCGGAGAGCGGCTAGTTTTCCGTGGTATCTGCATCGCTCGTTGCCTGTGCCTATGCTGCTGCAGTCCATAACCTTTTGACCTCCAAGTGCCCGTTTTTTTAATGATGCCTGGTTAAAGTTAACGTGGATGTGGACGTTGATATATAGTCAATGCAGCGGTTACTGGTGCATCTTTTCCTGAAAAGTACAATGACATGCTATAAGTTGGCAAGAACGCTAGCTCAAGAATTTCGTATCCAAAACCATTTTCCGGCGTCGATAATATTAAAATAAACATGATAAAACCAAAACTAGGGGATGAAAATTTTGTGGGTTATTTTTTATGAGTGTTTTCCGAAGCACATCATTTTATGAGTGACGAAAGTAAGATAACAGTTCTCAAAAGAATTCTTAGCTATTTCAAGAAAAATTGCCAGTAAACCAGTAAAATCCTTACCCGTTTTTGAACTGAATTGAACTCATTGAATTGAGTTTTTGAAAATATATTGAACTCACCGGCGAGAAAATTTGAACCTCATATACGTCAATCATTCAATCCTCTATGCTATTGTCATTAAAATTAAGTGGGAATAATGTAAAAAGTGGCATAATTCCATTTTTTTGGTAATTCAATAATCATACATTTCATACATTACAATTATGAATCCCCCCATATAATTTTTTTTTAAATTTTCGGGGCTGATTGGGACTCTTCATACTAATTACTCTGTATATGTCAAATCATGAAGTTAAAATGAATTAGATGCCTCATTATTTCCCCATGGGACGCGTTTTAATTATTCAGAATAAAGGAGGTACTAAGAATGGTATTTCTAGACACAAAAAATTCTTATTATTCTTATCTGTAAGCTACCTACGAACATTAAGCCAATTATCTAATTCTCTTTAATATCATACAATCCGCTGTGAGGGGGTGTGGAATGGGGCGAAAGCCGTGAAAGTGAGGGATAAGACCGTTAAACGGAACTTCATTATGTCATTGTCTCCTAGTTTCTTATTTTCGTGCTGGTCGTGAAGCGTTGTATTAAAAAAGGCATAGGTATCTTTAAATGTGTTGGAATATTTATCTCGCCTATTTTTCCTCGTTATCAGTTCTGCTAGTGTAGTTTTGTCTAAAATTTATTCTTCTAAAGCTAGCTTTGCGTGTTAATCAAGTTTTATTTATATGGCCCGGTTTTTATACACCTTCGTAGTGTACCGGTAACACACCAGTAGGCTTCTTACATCCACCGACGTAAATCTTAGGCAGTAAATCTTACATCCACCGCCCCTCTTGCCGATATTGGCGCTTTGTGTTTTATATGTTGATGCGTATCTCTTGCACGCTGTTTTATGTCACTTGGCCATTATTTCTCGAGGGCAGTCCTATTGACTCTTGTAATAGCTTGGTTACGTCCATACTTTTATTGAATGCTATGTGGAGCTAAGGTAAAGATGCGATAGAAAAGTAGCGTGAACATTTTTCGAAGACTTGTTTTTATCTCATGAATAGTCGGAAAGTTTTAACAGTAATTGGAAAGCTTTGATGTTACTTGATGAGTGCATTACATAAGTTTTTTTTAAAGCTGATGGGAAATAAGTGGAATGGGCATGTGGTGAGGTGTGATGATGTGCGGAATCTTAGACAAAGGAATAAAACTATAGAAGGGTCAGTGTGATGCAAGGGTTGAGGAAGGGAAATAGTTGCACCATTTGGAAGCCCTGAAGAGATCAAAAATTCCAATGAAGTGGAGAGTGAGTTAATACAGCACTGAGGCGTTGTATAAAAAGAAATTCTCGGAATTCTCTATCATTTGTCGTTCGGGAAAGACCATCCAAAGATGGACTTGTAGATTTTTATGCTGGTATGGCACATAGCATAGATTTTGCTTAAAGTGTGTCTTACTTAAGTTAATAATGATAACATATTTTTTCAAACAGTCTTCTGTGGGGGGGAGGATGATATTTAGTAGCAAAGAAGGCGACGTGAGCATTATAGAGCTAAACGCAAATTCAGAATGCACTCAGGTCCTAAAGACCATCCGCCATGATATGGGCGATCGTTGTTCACCAGACATAGGTTGATGTTTTTCACGCTTCAACCGAATTCTCGCCAATCATACAAAGCTATAATTATTGTGCACGTTCGTATGCTAATCGTTCGAGAGTTTACACTCTTATGATTTCCTCCCCGCTTTCCCTTGTCCTCTCGCTCCATACCTGTTTTCATGTTTCGTCGCGCGTTCGCCGCGTCATGCGCCTTGCTTTTTTTTTAAACATGAGGCAGGTGCTCTTCTTTTTGAAGTGCCGAACGTAATACTAGTGCGAGAAAAAGCTGTGGAGTTGCTCATTGTTCACTCACTCGCATTCCTCCGATCTTTTTGTTCCGCTTTATAACTCCTTCACTCCCAAGGAATCATTCGCCGGCGGACGTCTGCCCTTCTTTCATCAGTGCACCTCTCTCATGTTTCTTTTTTGTGATCCATCCTCCTCCTTTCTTCTCCCTCCTACCTTCTTAGTTGACCACACATGAAGCCCATGTTTAAGGCCTATTACGCACTCACGAACTTGCGATTAGAGGCGACCGAGAGGGAAGTTGGTTTTTCCGTGCCTGCAATTTGACGACTTCTTCCCTTTGTAGTTATTCGTCCTCCTCCCTGGTTACGTCGGACCGGAAGGTTATTTTCTTTTATACTTTTTCATCATTCTAAGCACGGAAGAGATGCAATGGGCCAAAAGAATCCTTCCTCATCTAACTCTCAAATGGAACTGAGCAAAAACACGTTATTTCCTTCACTTCGGTTTCGCTGTGCTCCCGCATGCCTATTCCAGAGTGGAACCCTACTCGAAGAAAGTGGTTATGAAGGAACTTTTACGATGAAAAACACACCTAGAGAGAAAAATATAGGTTTAGTCCATATGATTTCCAAGGTTGTTTAATTTAGAGTGAAAAAATTGCTATTCTTTTCAATTATTTACTATCAGCTAGCGCTTGAAAATTTGTACTCAGTTACCTTCATTCTCCCAAACAAACTGGTTATAATGTCTTGATTGACTGCGCGTGACACAATGATACCACAACCATATGACTGTACGATATTAAATCAGAATCTAGCCATGGCATCGCTTGCTTGTAATCAAGGTTGGAGATCACAGAATCCTGATGTTTTTAATTTTTCAAAGTGACAGTTATGAGTGAATAAAATCGTGAAAACAATTTACCCATGCCCCATCGTATTTTGGAAATTATTAGAAAATAGCAGGGAATGGAGCTAGGGTTAGAAAACGCTCTGCAGAAACATAAAAAAATCCTTTTTAGTGCTTGAATTTCCTACTTCTGATACATTCCTTACGCTTGTAGCCCCTGTAATCTGCATAGTTGGAAATTGATAGGAAAAACTACGTAAGAAGCTATTAGTTTTGGAGCCAGAACAAATGCACAAGCTAATGGAAGTGGCATACGTTTGGGATGAATTTCCGTGAACGGACGTATTTTTTCGGTTTTCAGTGAAATTCTACATGTTTGGCGTGATAAGTATCTCTACATGCTCCTCCCTATTCATCACATCATTTGCTTATTCAGCTGTTCCTACTTTCTTCCCCACCAAATGCAGCTCAAAATGTTTTTTTCCTACTTATTGCGTATCACTCGATTCACATTCATCATAATTCAATTACTCTTTAATATAGTAGTCCCCTTAGTCATACTTTTTTACTAGCTTATTTTATTATTTATTATTTCATAAGGCTTACATTTATAAGGGCGCCAATATATACTTGAATACCATTTAAGGCAGCATGTTACTCAGTTCTCCATAACGAATTTACAAGTAATATTTCCTTTGCATGTTTACTTAGAGTCCTCTTAGTAAATAATAAGGATATAAACTAACCTTTACGTAAGGTTTCTTCCTCACTTATCAGTAATCACTACCTAGCCACGATTATCAGAGACACAGTCGTTAGTAAAATTGTCATTTTTTAATCCAACAAAGATGTTTAAGGCCCATGTGCTGCAAGTATGGGGGCAATCCGGAGGGATTTCGGTGATCTCAACTGGGACCTGCATTTCGAGGAAATGCTCAAAAATTCATATTTTAATAAGAGGTATAATCATTTACAAGTACACAAAGGACTGTTGGCTTAACGACACCCATTACTTTCAACCTTGCGTCATCACGTAGGGTATTTATTAGATAACTATGTATAGTAATAGCTAGGTTACTGGTAGCAAACCAGCTACTTCTACGAATTATTTTAACTTTTATCCAAGTTCTTCGGGAATTAGTCACTTTGCTATACTTCTTTTGCGTTGCACTCTCGCGGGAATTCTAGAATTCTTTGCGTGCCCGCTCTCCCAAACTCCATGGGGAATAAATCAATCCTCCGAGTGAGTATAAAACAACTCGCATCTGTTTAACCGCTGCCTTCTTTCGTGATGTGTCATCACTCCTTGACTGTCGAACAAGAGAGGTGGAGACGGAGAGAGTTTTATCGTAGCGAGATGGATTGCAGCCAGAGAAGTTGGTCCCTTGAGTCATTGCGCCAATGTCCGGTCAACCCTTTGTGATCGGGTTTATTTGTCTCTGATCCTCCGGTCCACAACCTCGTATTGCGTGGAAACGCCAAGTCATAGTAGCTGACTCGGGGAAACATCCTGTTATTCCGCATCCACTTTCCTTTTGACTTCGAGAAAGATGAATACATTTGATAAGATATGCATACGTTTTTTTGTCACCTTCGCCCATGGAGATATAAATGTGTGGAAAAAAATAACGAGTTTCTCTCTCGCTTCGAAGAATTTTTTGCTTCAGTGTGAACGTGATTGTTCTCATAATCCATATTTAATATATTTACTGAAGACCATTTTTAATTAGGGGCACCCAATGGTGAGGTGAGGCAATTCCGGAGGCGATCGTGTTTTGTCATCTTGAGTTATATATTCCTCACTTGAGCATATTTATTTTCAGTCGATAGGGATAAAAAAGTTAGAAAAAACTCTGTCAATTTGCTGATACTTAATGAAATTGCTTCTATTTTAAAGCATTCTTCTAAAAAAAATCTTCTCAACCATCTTGAATATTTTTATGACAGCTATACACATGTGATCCTAGGAGCCTCTAATACCGTTAAATAACTATAAACTATAGCTAACGCTAGTTCACTTTCAATATTGCCATGCTCTATTTTATACCTGATATTTCAAATGCACAATGCTCGCAGACTGCCTTAGATGATTTCTTCTACCACATCTGTCTACACTTTTTCACTTGCTGAGAAGAATTTGGTGTACCCTGCGTAAAGTCAGTTTTTATGTTTGGCTGACTGCTTCTATAATAGAATGACTACATACATAGACTACATGGTGGAACAATTCCATGGCTGTAGTCCAGGGGCTATCATGCAACATTTATTCGCCCCGTAAAGGATTTGAAGGAAAGTTAGTAGTAGCAGTGGAGGCGGGCAACAGCCAAGGACGTCCGTGCTATTTAGAATATGTGGATAATTAGGTATATTTCAATGAATGGAGAAAGGGTTGAAAGAATCTCGGCACTAGCATAAAAGTAAAGAAAGGTGCCGAGAGGTCCTCGGTTTAACGTTTCATCCGATGAACGGAGTACTAAACTTCTAAAAACGTACTCAAGTTGTGAGCCACTAAAAAACCTATAACTGCCGGAACTCAAACCTGGGCCTCTTGGATAGGAACTCAGTACTCTAGCCACCACACCAACTCATCGCCTTTAAGGAAGGGGGTACATACTCTAATGAAAGGAGTACGCACTTCAGAAAAGAATGCAAACCCCGTCTCGGTCCCCATTCTGCAAACCCCGTCTTGGTCCCCATTCTGCGTATGCAAAGTAATTCTCTTTCCCACACTTGCCTTCTCTTTCCATCCCTCCTCTTCCTTCTTCATCCCCTTTCTGGCCGAAAACTCCGTGCCTCTCTCTCTCCCTTTCCTCCCCTTCTTCGCCCCATGGCGTGGGATTCCTGCACGGATTGAGGTCACCCTCGCTTTTTCTTCTCTCCTTTTTCTCCGCAAGTCGGATTCCGCAAGTTCGACGCGAGAGGAATGTCTTCCATCTCGGTAAATCCTGCAAGTTTCTCCATATCGCGTTATCTCTTTCTTTTACCTGAGCTCTCCATGCCTGAATTTTCGCTTTCTTCGGAGTAAATCAGCCTCCGACGTCTCTTCCCGCTCCTGGTGTCAGCTGTATATCAAAAGTCTTGGATATGGCCCGCGAAAATAAGGTGTGATGGCCAACTCGCGCTCCCACATGATATCATCATCATCATTCAACAATCGTAAGATAGGTTTGATGCCATTCCGCATGGTTCTCCTATCGGCTAACCTCTGCATATTCGCATAGGTCTTCTCTTTTACATCCTTCACTACTTGCATGGTGTATCTCATGCGAGGCCTTCCTTTGTGAGTCTTCCCGTTCACTTTTCCCTCAACTATTGTCTTCATCAGACCAAGGTATCTCAAAATAAGTTGTCTCGTTTCCTTTTCGAAGTTTCCAGCTGATTTCTCTGTATCCCACTCTTCTCAGAACCCTTCATATTTTGCGATATCTCCTCGTACATTTTCGCCGTGTGCAACTATAATTGTTAATTTTGATTCAAAGTATCAGAGGTTTCAATGCTTGTTAGATGAATAATGTTATTTAAACGATTCTATTTGGGGAATATTATCAATAACCCATGGTAATGGAATTAATATCTAAAATTATCATGTTTGTATCTTTTTATGTCAGCTTCTAAAAGTATTTTATGATACTTCATATTTTATCTAGTATGATGAAATTAAAATATATATTTAAACTTAATTTAATATTTTCAGTTTTACAAACGAAAGGAAAAAAAATGAATTATACTATCCGAATTCATACGGCGTCCAGATTAACTCCTCATACTCCTATGTATTGTACCAATATTGTTAGGTTTGTTTGCGGTCAGTGTCTGCCTTAATCTCCTGCCGTGTATTATCCAAAACCAATCCGCATTCCCTACAGTGAATCTCTGTTTAAATCCTGTTTGCCAATTCTTAAAAAGTAAGATGAAAGTAAAAGTAAATCCTTCCAAGTTTTTTGCCGAGCGTATTAATGCGATCATATCTACTCGTTTCCATTTCTTTACCTCATTTGTGTGCGTAAATCCAAACAAGATCTGAAACGTAGAGAAGTCAGAATTCTCGGTTTTTCAGAGGCGTCATCCAGTTCTGAACCCGGAACCCTCGATCTCTGAAGTTCGCCAGGTTATTTTCTTCATGTTCCGTTTGTATCGCTCTAAAAGACTAAAAAAAAGCGGGCTTTGCTCAGCGATGTCGCGTGAGTCGCTATGGGGGATGTGATTTCGTGCAGCGGCAACCAGGAACGTCGGAGGACAGGGAAGGGAGGTGCCCTCGGTTTCCCTTTTCATTGCGTCCCCTCGAAGTGACCTCAAAGGGGTCACCACCGCCTCACCCTTCACGTTTTCATTCACCCTCCGTCCGCCTCTTTGATGCACGCACTGATGTGTTTGATGCGGCGTCTGTCTTTTGTGTTCCCAAGACTCGTTTCGCATCCCGCTGCATTTTTTAGAGAAGGATTACGTGTACGCCAGAGGGCGTTGGGGGCGAAAGGGTTGGTGTTGCACGCAAACGAGCAGAATGTGCCCAACACATTCCGCATTTCTTATGAGAAAATCCGCGTCTGAGGACCCCAGACTATTGACCTGCGCCAGTTTGACGTTTCTCCACCTTTTTAACTGTCGCAAAACGATTAGCTCTCCCGGCGTCTGACAGTGAATTTATTAGCATGTTGCATATTTGTCCCTCCAAGGAAGCTGAATTATGAAAATGTTTAGCATGGTCCTCTGCGATAGCATTACGATTAGCAGATGGGAATCGGGTTGTTATGGTGGTTCGAGTTGGGCCTACCACCCCGAGGACCCAGGGTTTGAGTCACGGAGAGGCAGACCATTTTCACTAGTACATTTTTAACTATAGAACAGCTATAGAACATCATGCATAATATATATAAGGTATTAATAGCATCGATTGGAGGCAAAATATTCATGACGTTAATTTTTCCTCTCTCCCCCGGTCACTTGAAGCTCAGTAGATTGTCCGCCGGATTGGATGTTAAATCATTGGTCTCCTAACTAGCGACGCTGGTTTTTTTCCAACCCTCCTCCTCTACATAAATTCCTACCTCTTCCCAAATACCCATTTATCCTCAGTGGTGCGAATGATCCTAGTTGTCAGTCAACTTCCCTAATAATAAAAACCAGTGCACCTGTGCGAAAATTTCGTGCATTAAAAATCATTTACTCTTTTGTTGGGTCATTGAAATAGCAACGACAGTTTATTAATGTAAATTTATTTACCATACCTCTTATTAGTCATTGATTTTCACAATGAAAATATACTAATTTTTTCTATACTTACAATTAGAATAAACTTCTACGTTGTTTGTTTACGACTTCCCCATGGGAGCGTCATTGTTTCTTTATGGTACAATATTTTTCTACTAACTTAAATTACAAAAAATGTGTTTTAACGTAAACTTATTATGCGACGTCAGATGTTGACAAGCATTCTATCCCCTGGTAGCTTATTCATCGCTATAGGATTTATATTAATTGAGAGAAAGAGATGGTGAAAACAAAAATAATATATGGGATAATAACAGCATCATTGGATTATAATAACTGTATTGATAATAACAGAAACTATTCATGACATTAGTTTTTCCTTTCTGCCCCAAAATTTGGTCCAAATCCGCGAGAATCAAATCTAGGCACAGGCATCACCTAACTTTTAATCCTCCGCTTTGCTATAACAAACTTCTGAGTTCCCGAGGATGGCTTCCCCGCTGCGATTCTAAAGTTTTCCTAAAATCCTCGGGGGTTACTTCGTTTAAGTTTCATGTGATGATGAATAGTCGCGTGAACGAAAGAGATGTGGACGTGGATGAGATCAAAGGTTAGATGGATGGTAAGAAAGACAAACGAGGAAGTACTGGGTATGGTAGATGAGGAAAGGAAGATATTGCAAGCAATCAGGGCGAGATAAAAATAAGTGAATGGAGCTAGTGGTAGGGGGGCTGTGATATTTTGAATCGTCTGGTAGTAGGAAGAGTATTTAGTTAGAGAGAAGAGGGAGTGTTTTAACCTTTCGGAATGAAGCCTGCCGTTCGGGCGAAGAGAAAAACGAACTTTTTTTTATCAGATTCTGAAAGGTTATTTGCATTGAATGATAGATATCATCACGGGAAATAAGAGTTCGTATCCAGCTACATGGAAATGTTTAGCAGTATATTTATCGTGGTCATTCAAACCTATATTAAACAGTTAAGAGAAACTAATATTGCTATACCCTTGATTCATGAGTTTTGGACGTCAAAGGCGACGGTCGTCTGATGTCGGAAAATTCCTACCTATATACGCCGATAAATCCAAAGGTATCAAGTGGTATTGAGGAGGTGGAAAAAAAACTATATGGGGTAAAGCGACGCTTGAATTATTATTGCCTGTTCACGATTTTTATGTGTATAGTAATCACGCGATCGCGCGCCAGTTATTACGTCTCGCCGTGCCGTTAACCGCTCTCCTCGGTGAATGCTGGCCAATTAGTGGGAGTTATTGCAGGTGACAAGACTTCTGCCGTTTCCTAGGTCGTGGGCGAGAATACCGTTTACAAAACGGATTCATTATTGGCCATTGTCTTCGACGCTTTTGATTTGCTGCGGGGCCGTAACGTCCCACTCACGAGCTCGTGACGTGTTTTAACCTATCGGAATGAAGCTACCGTTCGGACGAGTAGGAAGACGAAGTTTTTTTTATTCGATTCGTAAAGGGTTAACGAAACCTCTGGGTGTAGAGTTGCTTTTGACTGGAAAGGTTTTTTGTTTTCGTTTGCCGCGGCTTGGTAGTGTGCAGTGACTGTTTTAAGGATTTTGTTGGGAAAATAGATTGAAATTCAGTATTTTATTTTTTAATCGGGTATATTTATTCATTATTTAAAATCAATTCTCTCTGCATATCATCGATCGAAGAAACGCTTTCAATTGAAGTAGAATTTAGATGAAATGAAATTTAAAAAAATATCAAATCTCACTTTTTCGTTTGAGTTGGTTTACTGAGAATATTGTATTTTCTTTATTTATAAAAATATACGAAAAATATATAACAAATTGAAAAGGAACGGTAGCATTATGTTTTGAAACATTTCAATCCGTAACTATTGGTTCAATATCTCTTTTAACTATTCCAATGTTAAATTATTTTCTTATTGCTAAATATTAGGCTGGAGAATGCAGATATGAAAATTTGACTATAATATTGTTTCTCGCATTGACACTAAGCCCATCGTTGACAAATATATGTGGTTCAATATGAGGAAATATTTGACGTTATTGATTTTTAAGCGTAGTTTTTCGCAGTGTGTAGAATTTCCAGTTGTCTCTTTCGGGATCCGCTGCGTGTGGAGCTTTGTCATCCAAGGATGACAAATTTCCACACGCAGCGGCTCCCGAAAAAGAAAACTGACATAGTTACATTTATTTTTAGTAAATTTCATTGGTATATAGACTTTACAGCCCATTATATATATGAAATTAAGAAGTAGATAGTTAAGGTATTTTCCAATTACTATGCCATGTTCATGTTTGGTAAGCAATAGAAGTTGAATACACGTAGGAGGTCATTGCTTCGTTATTTTCCAGCTGGATACGTATTAATGATGTGTCTAAATAGCATCAATTTGTTAACCAATTTGTTTCGGCTAGCACAAATTAATGAAAACGAGTTTATTTTGCTAAAACTGAGTGAAAGTTTTCAAGTAGAATTTTTGCTTTTCCGTCATTAGCCCGGAACTTAACCATGCTTTTCTAAAAGGCGTAATTCTCTATGCATTTTTTCTTGATTAACTGAATCCATCCTCTATGTTTAATCTCTGGTATCAGGTGAAGAAAAGATCGTAGCAGCTCCATAGGGTATTACTTTTTCTAATATGTAAATTATTTGTTGAGATGGACAGAGTTTTAAGGAATATTCGCTTACTTTAAACGTTCATTGACATAATCACATGTCGCTAAATGCGAAGCGGTTATATTTTATAGTTTCCTTTGAAAGGAAGCAATAAAAACAGCACTGCGGTATCGGGTAATATTTCTAAGATTTATAAGGGACGTACTAATGCATTTGATTATCCTGGAAGTACTTTTTTTTAATTAAAGTTGGTATTTAACTTATCGAAACTGAAAATTTAGGGTTTGCTTGCTTGTTTGCTCACGTTCCTCTATTCCTTTGGTGAAGTTAAAAATACTTTCCATTATTCATCCTATTTCTCAAAATTTTACGGCTTACAAAAATAACTTCATCAGTACGAGAATTGCGAGTAGCAAGCCCACATGTCGTGCCTACCAAGATGGTCGCTGGTACCTCAAAGCAGCTGCGATATCTCCTCCAGCACATTTTAATCTCTTTGAGTATGTATGCCCGTGATGTAAGTTAGGCGATGCGATATAAGTAAGTAGTTGGAGCATCTAAAAACCCATAATATCCTATTCCGCCAATACCTATTCTGTGCACCGTACCTAACCGATCCCCAAGCAAGGTGGTTCAAAATCACTTCTAAGCTGTTAATTAAACTGGTTTACTCGACCTTGGAGTGCATCAGTTACCCGTCAATTCAGGCTGTATATTCGTGTAGGCTCAATGTATAGTCGTGCTCAGGCGTTGAGACGGCTGCAAGTTTTCAAAGAGGTGGCGTCGATGCGAGTGGGCAGTCAATTCAAACCTTCCTTGGGGGAGGGAGTTGTACACCTGTCCCCCCAAATCACAGATTTTCTCCGCTCTTCAGAAAGTACACCAAATTGAAACTTATCACGAGCGAGAAATGGGCTATAATTCCGCCGTCAAACGACCGACGAAGGGAACTCCAAAGGGCCTCTTTTCCATTTTTAGGTTTAGATGATAAGGGAAGGAGGACCATATTGAGGGGAAGCATCGGCACTTTCACGCAGTCTCCTTGAAAATGCTTTAATACCCTCCCACCCCCAATTCCTCTTCCTTTCCAATACCTTGCATTCCGGTACCCCATTATATTGAGAGCGCTAAGATAATAGTTTACGCTCTTAAATTTATTAATTTTGCCCAACCTATGATCGCGACGCCACAGGAAGCAAGGGAAAAATCTGACAGCTACAATACATAATTGAAAGTCAAAACACTGGATTTCTAAAAATTGAGTTTTATTCTTTTCCGAGTGATACTCAGCCGGATCGATTGGTGATGAATTATGAATATCTATCTTTGACTAATGTTTTCAATTGGTGATGTAATCTAGTGGTTTTATTCTAGCTGCTTGTCGCATTAAGTGAATGATAATAAAGACTATTTTCTTCAACGTTTACTTTTTCTTCCTAAGACATTTAAGTGAGGTAGGCGCTCCGAGATATAAATGAGAAGTCCAAGGAGACTCTGCTATAGTGAGAAAAACCATTCAGTCGTGTGCAGTAGGTTTTTATCTATAAAGGAAGGGATGGAAAAGTTTGTTTTACGCTTTTATACTATTTAATACCTTTACTCTGGTGTCTGCCTCATTATATTGATCAGTAACGTTTTCACCGTCTGGCATGATGGTCATGAATCCAAAGTACACTGTCCTGGTGTTTGGTAGGCATGGTATTATTATGGCGTTGCGTGCAATCAAAGTTCCCTGATTCAGCTCGTGTCGTGTTTTGACCTCAAACGAGGGACTCAACGCAAAAGCAATTGTTATTGCTAATATTAACTTCTATTTCTGATAAACGACCGTTAAACTTTCGTCAACTTTGCATTGCTCTTGTATTTTCGCTAAATTGCACTGCTGTGGCTTTTTGCAAGAGTAAAAAGCTACAGGTGTTCGAAGGACGTGATAGAGAAAAGGATTTCTGGTTGGTGGGGTAAGGGGAAGAGAACGAGTAGTTTGGTAGATTAGTGGGAGGTAGGAAGTATGCGGGACTGGGGAGAGAAGTTTTATGAAATTTAGGTGTCGTGGGAAATTTTTGATGCTCATTTAGACCTACTTTCACGGGTAAAAAACAAAAAATAACAAAATCATTCCTTGCAAGTTGTAAATATCCTGAATACAGTACTAATACCAGGAGATTATTATACGTTATACGTTATCCTATTAATCCACCTTTTTGCCGTTCCAATTAAACCGAAGGGATGGAGTGGAGGTAGGGAACGGATTACTCACTATGTCAAAGAAAGAACTGAACAGAGTTATCGGAATCAGGGCATGCGGTCGGTAATTCATGCTCAAGGCTGTGGGCCTTACAATCAGACTTACGATAGTGATCGAGTTTAGGGGTTAATTTTGTGTGTCATTTCACTTTTTACAAGAGCAATGCACTTTGACAAATATGAATCAATAAATTTATGTGTTTCATCTTTCATGAGGTGTTTCCGGGAATGCAATTCTCCTATTTTATTCGAGTTAATGCCGCAGAAAACTCATACAATGTAGTACTAAAGAGGAAAGAGAAGGAATGAAAGGGCATTCGTCTTTGCTGGTGTGCCCTGCAGACTCAAAAACGGTGAGGGGATTGGGTTGTTGAGGTAGTTCGAGTGCCGAACTCTCATCGCGAGGCCTCAGATTCGAATCCCGGCCCTTGCGGAGATTTTTCATCGGTTTACCGGTTCCTATTTAAGTAGAGAGTACTTCGAGTTCAATACTCCGTTCACTGGGGGGTGGAAAAGGGGTAGAAAGAGGAGAAGGCAAGTGTGGGAAGGAGTATACGTAACAGTCGTAACATCCAATTGTTGGGAGATTGATTCTATTTTTTTGATTGATTTCTATTTGATGGGTGCATATTATTTTCCTCAAAGTATGTATTCCTATCTTTAAAGTCGATCGGCTCGTTTCTGCATCTAGAAGCTAGAGTACTAACTTTGGCTGTGGGTAATTTTTGAGTTGATTACTGGCCCCTACCAGAGTTTTTTGTGAAAAGCATTCAAGCACAGTCTCCGTTCGTCGGGTCGGACCTAAAGCAGTGCCCCCATAGCGCACTGGGTCTCTCCCCCATAGCGCCTTTCTTTAAGATTAGGCTAATGTTGGCGCCGGGTTTCTCTCCACAATTCTCCATTCCCTCAAGAATTCCGATTCCAAAATTACCCACCTATTATAAATGACGGAAGTGGCTTTGTCTGTCGGTATCCTCATCCAAATAACAGCAGCAATCGTAATAATAAGGGCGACCCATCGTAAACCTCCTCTTAATATTTCACGAATCAAGGTTTCTAGGAGAGTCCCTGTTTCTGCCGTTTCTCTCGCCTCGACTGACCGTCTTCTGCATATTCCTCACCCCGCCGCCTGATCCTCTCCCATCATAGTCTCGATCGCTCCGCCGGATATGGGGGAGAGGGTTTCCCGTTCGCAGCTCCCTCAGGGGTTTACGAACGTGACTCTCGCGGGCAGCCTTTCTCCCTGTTTCTCTTTCTCCTCTAGCTAATCGCGGGTCGCGACCCGTCCTCAATGGGTCTCGCCTCCCTTCGGATGTGTCACTCGGCGGGAAGGTCACGCGAGCCCTCATTCGGGACGATCCTCTGAGGGCAGAGAATGGGGATTTGTGGCACCGCTTCTCGTGCCGCAGTCTCTTTTCCATCCGCGCCTCCCCGACAACGGGGCGGGTCGATTACTCCCTTGCTCTTTTCACGAGACTCATTCATTCGCATCATCCAAGACGCGGCATAAGGCTTTCGATGCCTTAGGGTGCATCAGGGCCCGTTCAGCAGTGAAGGGCTAAGTTAACTCAGTATGGGGGTTCGTTCGTGGAGTTGATTAACCTCAATACGGCTTAACCGAATTAAAAGCCACAGCAGCGTATTGCTGATGAAATTCTCATTGAAAGATATTCTGTTGCATAAAATGGAGATACAGAGAGCGTGCTAGAAAATATTCCACGTTTTCATTTTAAGATTTATATTCCTTTGCCTTTAAGCCTTTGGATTGCATGTGGGGCTTCGAAAGGTGGACCGGAAATCATGTCATGTACCATTTGGTTTTTCTATTCGTTCATTTATCACGGAATACTCCGATAAATAAATCAGAAAAGCAACTGCAACCCAAATAGATAGATATTCATATATACTTCAAGAAAGCTGCAAATTTGCACTGAAAAAATTCTACGATGATTTTGGTTCGTTTTATGTCCATGTATTTGGTTGGCAAAAAAGTTTTTTAGGATGATAATACAAACAGATTTTCATGATTTCTCTCAATAGCTTTGTGCTCGGATTTTTCTGTTTAAATTTAGCAATATCATTAAGGAGACTATGGGGTCTGTTCTCGATGAACTGCACTGGATGAGTTGCGAAACATAGATTTTCAATTAGAACACATAGGCGAATGAGGTGAATTAGTTTAATTACGGAATCCGATTATCTTTATCTTTACTTAATCATTTGAGAATATATGTTAATTAGCATCGCTCTGGATCTAAGCAATACTAGTTTTAGAATTAAAATAAAGTAGTTGTTTACTAATTACCGTTATCATTCAATTTTGAGTTGTCGAGAAGTTTGTTGAGGATAACGGATTTTAAAATAAGTTTCCCTCAGTGTAAAATTCAAGTTGAACTTTTTACTCTCTCCCTTAGTGCGTCCCATACTCATGTATTCCTTGCATTGTTATTTGCAAACAGAAAGCGTCAAAATTTAGCCACGTAGCATTTAATTCTGGCATTGGGAACGAATGTTCAACGGGCGTTTCCCCACAGGTTACACTATTCATACCATGAATTCATTTGCATAAATCTCATGAATGGTTGATTATCGAGTATGTTGTTTCTCAGTCAAATTTATACCCCACCATCTGATTCGTTCCGTTTAAATTTTTTGCCGTGGAGCTATTCAGTCTCAAATCGTTTTCCCATCGAGATATTTCGTCGTAACTCCCCCGCTGTAATTGCTACAAACAATCCTTAAAAGTGGCTTATTTTTTCATTCGCTATCCCATTATTAATAGCTCCTGATGAGGAAAAGTGAAGAGATGGTAGCACGTTGTCTTAAAAAAGTGATAAAAGTGAAAAAAATATAATAATTTCAAGAGATTTAGTGTTTCCGGCCACTGTAATCCTCAGGCAACAGCCACTCCAAGAAGACGGCGTCGGGCTTTCGGCTCGATTGTATTTTCGACTTATTTTTTTGCTTTCAATGAGGAATTTCCACGGACAATGACCGGCTAGGGTTATCTGACCAAAGCCTAAGTAGAATATAACTGGGGATATTGCTTGACATTTTAATCCTTATCGTCAGTGGCTGGCTGTAATGACTTGATTTACTCTCCACTTTACTCTAGAAATGCTTTTGTTGGGGTATAGGTGCACTTTTAATGGTTTAAAGACAACCAACGCTTTAAAAAAAACTACTTCGCGTTGTAAAATAGTTGTGCAGATTTTTTCTTGGATTTCAATTAGACGAAAGTGAAAATTGAAAATGAGTGAACTTGTATTCCCACTTTCTTCTGACAGCAGCCATAAGAAGTAAAAGAATTCGCTACCTTGGAGTAGAATATTGTGTGTTCTAGAGGTTTATGAACTCCTCTTCTCTAAAGATTTTCATTGGAAGAGCAAACGGAATTTCAATACCAGAAATATTTGCCTCCATGACATTGCAATATTCGCATAAAAAATCACCAAAGAATTCCTGCAATTTCAGAAGCTCCAGGAGTTATGTTTTTCCTAAGCCAGACGAACATAAGAGAGGAGGCAAATATATCACTTCAGGTTAACTTAGAGCTGATCTATTTCCTCCTCACTCTTAGTCAATATGTTGGCAATGTATCTGAGATCAACCCTATTAGAATTTTTTAGTTCCGGCCGAACTAATTTGACTCAATTCGATTTTTTCCGCTGCTTTACAACTAATACTATATTACTATTATTATTAATTTTTATTTCTCACTGGGTGTATATTATTCATTGGGATTATATATATTCTAACACGAAAACAATTTTTATTTATGAGGAACATATATATCCCAGAGTAAACGAAGGGTCCTGAGTTGGGGTTACCGACTCTCACAACATAGTGCAACTTTGGTAACATACAGTGACATATACAACATAAAATTTTCCGTCTGCACAGTTCTTTCAAGACATTGCTACATGCATACTTATGTAACATTATAACAATATGAAAAAGAACAATAGATCTGCAACTGAGAAACGTTTCCCTTTTTTATATGTTTTTCCATTTTTTTATTAATTCAACTGAGAATTTTTCTTGCTTTCTTATTTAAAAAAATGAGATAACAATCTAGAGATTGAAATGAATTCAATCACATGATGTCTTAAAGTTCTTACGCGAATTTCTGCCCATACTTGTCGGAGAAGTGCAAGATCATAAGAAATATCTTTCCTTACGTCCACCCTAATGATGCCATTGAGTATGAGGGAAGCGAACGAGTTCTTTAAATTGCATTTCAGAGCACACTCCATTGATCAGTCTCTTTTCGATGATGGAAATTCCCCTCTTGTAATGAGCTCGGAGTGCCGAGGACCATAGTTAGAATTCCCCAATACGGATGCCAAGTCACGCAGAGTGGCGGTACAGGAGTTAATGCGAATTAGGTTGATTCAGGCGCCGACGAAATATTTCTAAGCGTTAACTCGACATTAGTGCAGTCCGTCCTGAAGATTATTGCGTTTTCGCACAGGCTTCCTACCTTTTCATTAAAATACCGGCCGCTGCCGTTTTCTCCGCTCGGATGATGTGCGAGACCTCGGCTCACTATCCGAGTGAGCGAACGTTGCTCTTAAGTGTCACTGGAGGGGTCGAGGGTGGTGAGACGAAGTGGAAGCATCGCTTCCACTTCATCTCGAGGAGATTAAATTGTTCCAACCTCCCGTTTACTCTTAAACCTCTCCCTTCACTCTCCGACTTTCCTTCCGGCTGTACGCCGAACAGTTATCGGAAAAAATAAATTGTTACATGTTATAACTTGGCGAATCGCTTGAGTCTTCGCTTAATCTGTCCTTATTGATGCATTGCTCTCCGAGTAACTGTGATAGTAAAGTTTCTGCTTAGTTTCATTTTTCTTGCCGCGATGGCAGGCTACCAGTACAATGCAGGGCTGAATTATTTTAGTTGCTAAATCTAGCCTTAAAAGTTGCCAGAATGTTGCTCAAATATATGAAAAAGTTGATAACATTCTAATCGTGCCAGTTTGGCTGAGCGATTTTTTTTTCAAATTTAGTTTGGATGACTATATCAATGCAAGGAAGTAAATATGTTTCTACATAACGTTTAATCACTCGTATACTAATTCAATAAAACATACTTAAGATATACATATGCTGTCAGTTTTATAGATATTTTACGATAATTTTTAAAATTTCTATTTATAATAAACTGCTTTATCCTATTAGGCCATTAAAAAGAGAGGATTTTGTCATCCTCTACAAATGTTTAAATTGTTTGGAAGATTTTACGAAGATATTTAATGCAATTTCTGTTTATAAAGGTTCTGTTAGTAAGGTCTCTAAATTGAGAAAGTAACCCAACATGTTATTATAACTTAAAACATTTTTCTAACTGTAACTAAAAGTTGTTAAATTTAGTTGCGGTGCGAAAGGTGCGAACATGGCCACTCTAGAGAGGTAGTTTTTCTTCTTAATATTGTATCTCTCTATTTGTGCTCATCTCACTCACTCACGAATTCAGTTATCATCACCCAGAATGTGTCCGTCCTCAACCAAGAGCCCTAGAAAATATTTATAACCACTGTGCTGTGCTGCAATTGTTTGCTCTCGGATTTCTCTTCTTGGGGAATGTGCATTAAGCGGGGAAAAAGTCAGAAGCTGTATTTAAATGTGTAATGAAAGAGAGGAAGTTTTTAATGCTGTGTAATCGTCTGTTTTATAATTCTGGCATATGAACAGAAGAGGGTACAGTCTTCGTCCGAGTTCGTTCTAGATATCATTTAAGTCACCGAGTTTGGTCAGCGGAGCTCCTGTATTATATAATCCACTACTGCCGTCATTGAAAGTGAAAGTAAGCACATCAAATTATACACTCATGTTTTTATGAATAAAGATGCAACGTATCTACACTAAAGAATTAATGCACCCTTTTACCACTCGGATTTCTAATTGAAAATAACCTTATAATTATTCTTTTTTTAGAATGGCCTCACTGCCGGCATTATGGCGGTAGGTTTTAAGAACTAGCGTGGTACGAAAAAGTAGGAAACCTTGCATGACGTGATTTGCAGTGGCCAAATGTGGGCTCCTTTATTCGTTCTGAATGGAACTAAGAATTAATCGCTATAGTTTTGCAGTCATCGAGAATTATACCATTCGCTTATAGAAGAGCATTTTTTGTGAATAGTATTTGTAGAATTCATAGAATTTATGTAGGTCGTATCGCACTACCCTTCATTGTATAATATTCATTAATCGTAATTTTAAGACAAGCACAAGGGAAGTAATATTACCCTCACCATTTCCGGGATCATTGCCTACAATTCATGGACTTTCGTTGGCTGGGTTCATGGGCTGGTCTCGATAAACATAAATGATATCACATATGGTCTCTCACCTGATGATATACAAATGCTTTTGATGATTCCTCAGAGAGTAAAAACATCAATTCTCAGAACACGAACCCGGATCCCTCACAATCGTGCCGAATGTTCTAAGCCAGTTAGGCTACGACCCTGCTCATAGTTTAGTCGTACTGACACATAAATAAATAAATTTTCTTCACGATTAAAATTAGCAGTGAAAGCCGATGGTTTTTGCTGTTACAAATACTTAGGTGATATCGCACCCAATAATCTAATACCAGCAAATTAATATTTTCAAATCGTAACAAAGAGGACTAGAGAATGTCCAAGGCGAGATTCAAAAACGTGGCCTCTGGGTTGGCTCTGGTATATCCAATGGTTATGTTCGCAAATATATTCACAAACGAAAGAATGTGGTTATCAACGAGTAAGGCTTACATTCAAAATGAAAAGTATTCCTAACCTGATGCTAACCAGGAACGAATACGAGCGACACTCATTTACACTCTTCCTGCTCCATCGTCCATGAGGGTCATGGACTTTATAAGGGATTGAATGAAGAGGTCGAGTTGTCAGCTCATGTTCAACGATCAAACATCGTAACCCGGCTCGAAGAATCCCCTAAGGGTTTGACTCAAGTCCCATTGTGCGGTTGCTACTGTGAGGAGTGCTCACTCAGACAAGCACAAATGGACGCCGTTTCTGCCTTACGAGGCAGGCTTAAAGTCATCGCGGAGAAATGTTTTTTTTTATCCACCCGTTGCTGCTGGATACCATCTTGCTATGACTACGATACCCGAATGCGGAGAACATAGCGGTATTACGGCTCCAACGCAAACAATAACTTGGGAGGCCGAGTCACATGATTCATGCCGTCGGGAAAAGACCCAAAGCAGGGCGTTCAAATCACACGATGCGTGAACTTTTGAACAGTCTTTGTTGAAGCAGCGTTGTGAATTTTAAAAAATGAGCCGTGGAAAAATTGTGGTTTCTCTCCGACAGTGTGTATTAAAAACACCACGATTTTATTTCCGTTCTCCTCGGATAGAGAATGCGAGATGTGTTCCGTTAAATCTCGGGGTTTTCATAACGGGCTGTTGTTTCCATTTTGTGCAAATTGCTTTCTTAATTTGATATCCTGTGAAGAGAGAAGGGGTTCCGTAATAGATTTTGCCAATTTTTTTTCATCGCCCTGTGGTCGGAGGCGGTGTTAAAGCGGTGGGTCTGTGTTCGCAATAAGGCAGGGGAGTAATTTTAAGAAAAAGCCGCATCACGTTACGCCGAAATTCATTCTGGTGAAGTAAACACGAGGCGTTTTTTTTACAACCACGGCGCTTAATTCAAGAAATTGAAGTAATGTAATACACATGCATAAGTGGTTTTGAGAGAGAGGCCTGTTGGAATTTTGGCCCATACATTTTCATCGTTTTCATTGGATATAATCTCTTATAAGTGGTTGGCTTGAAATATTATAAAAAATGTTTACCTTACAGTTACTGTAAAGTATCTTGACTAATAATATATATCCACATGCTACCCTACGAGCCACCGCAAGAGGGTATGTTAAAGGAAAAGAAAGAGTCTATTCTATTTCTGAGAAATTCATCTCCTGGCAGCCTCAACCTCAACAAAATTTCCTACCTTTTTCAATTTTACTCAAATTTCATGTAAAAAAGAACGATCTCAAAGAGATGGAGCCCTTGTTGGAGAGATAATTGAGAGCAGATAGAATGAATGCATTATGGAACTTCGTTTAAAAGTTGGTTTAACGAACTAAAAATCATAGCCAGTTGTATTTTTCTGCTGTGATTTATTTTTGCTGTTTGTCCTCTGATATCTGAACTCGGAAGCGAAACAATGTTTCTAAAGTCAAAACAAATATTGAAAGATATAAGTATGAAACAGAATATTATTCGACAATAATTTAATCACATTGATTATATCTGACAGCTATTTATCATGAAATCAAAAAATATCAGTTTTGTTTCGTGTTCCAAAATGATTAAAATTCCTTGCCGATACAATTTGTATTAAATTATTTTTTGCTTTACCTTGTCCAATCATTTTGGGAATCTCGGCAATTTGGTGGAAAATTTCTAAAAGTGCCAGAAGAGCATTTTTTCATACAGTGAAGAACCACTTGCCGTTCTTGACGTTCGAAAAATTGATACTATCCCTAGTTACTAGTCAGTGTCATTATATTCGAAGTTTTCTAGGGCGAAGCAAAGCAATTCGTGAGGTACTCGGTAAAAATACTGATTAAAAATCTTCGTATACTTAGCATAAATAGTTTTATTCTACATGAAATTAAAAACATGATGTCGTAGATATAAAATTGACTTTATAGATGCAAAATATTCCGTAATATTATTTATTCGCGTGTTGAACTGGCCGCCGCTCCGTACCTTTGACCGTTCCGCGGAGATGTTTCGACGGATTTGAAGCAGCGTGGGTGGCACTCGGCTCATTTCGTCCTCGTTTATGCATAGGCACGGCGCGGGAATCACTTTATGCGGCCGCGTTGGGTCACATACCAGATAATAATCGCATTCTGGCACGGAGGCACTCGTACCAGACCCCCCTGGGTGACCTTCACTGGTCTTACGTGTTAAGATAGATAAACGTAACGGTTCACATAACCTACGGTCAAACCTTTCCCAACCTTAAACGCGGAGAAATATTAGTTTTTGCTCGCGGGCAACATTATCTCGCGTGTTGTTGTTCCGATGTCAGTTTAGTTTATTATCCAATGAAAGCTTGTGTATTATGCCACCATCGTGTTCCCTGCTTCATTAACCGGTGTGCTGAAAACACAATTAACAGCAAAAGCCGTCGGGCAATTCGTCTCGACGTATGGTCGAGGTATATGTACATACGTGAGAGATAAATTGCCCCCTCGGATATTACCTCCGAATAGTGGTGGTGTTTTTCCCTCATTTTCCGGCCAACAATTAAGAAATTCGTGCGATTAAGTAGTGGTCAAAACTGTACAAGTATTCTTCAAACGATTTGGTTACGATCATGGTGTCGGCGAGTCAGGAAATGGCTGTGGTAGTGTTCAAAAGAATGCAGTATTTTCATCCTGAGTGAACAGATGTAGATCGGGTAGTCAGCCGATCTCGAGGCCTGGCTGCTCTACCTCTCTGCTGGATAAGAATCTTTCCCACATCAGCACTAATGAGAAAGACAATATCAGCACAGGCCTCACTCTTTTACAAGGGATTGTCATTATGTAACTCATTGACCTCGGAAATAAAAACAAAAATCTTTATATTTTTTAATAAAATAATGGTTGATTAATGCAGGACACTAAAGATATGCTAAACTTAGAGGTGTAATAATACTAGTAATGTAACATTAAGTGATGTAACTAGTGTAATGTAACGACTGTAATATTAAGGACATAAATGTATTTGTGGACACAGAGGGCAGTATAAGGAAGTGAGAAGAGTGTTGGAAATGTCAGTTTGTATATTAATATGCTTGCATATTTGCCAGTATTTTTATTACGGCAGTTAGCATTGCCATTTTTTAATTTACCTACTTTATTATTATCTGAATATCTTCGTCTAAATAAACCCTATTATTATTTAGTTGCTCCTTATTCATTATCCACGCCTTGACCTTTAGGATTTTGGAGAGATTCGGGTAAAAAACTCGTTGCAGAGATGAATGCATTCATTTACAATAGCTGAATAAACCTTAAAGTTGATGAATATTTTCATTAAATCATTACATAAATTAGTTACTTGCTCAAAGTTCTTATGAATTACTAACTATCCCTTGTCCAAATTGAAAACTACTTTTTTTGCAAAAGCGCCACCTATTACTTGTCCAAAAGGATTTCTTGTGCGTCTGTAAACTTTAGTAGAAAGCTACTTCCCATTATTTGCTAGATCAACCAGAAACCTGGTTATGTAGAGGGGATATTTATTTATCTGTGAAGTTTACAATTTTTTCATCTATTTCTCTTAATCACTCCTTTTCGTTTCTATCCCAACCTTCCTACTCTCCAACCCCGCACCATCGCTTCTGCTCACTCCATTTCACATTCTCCCGTCTTGCTAATGGCACAGTATTATGGTCTTTTGTGAGTAAATAATTTTGCGTGAAATAGGTATAAAAAAGGTTTTTTACATCACAAGTCGCTTTAGTGTTACTGGGAGGGTGTGGGCTAATTCGACCAAGATTTACAATGTAATAAGAGATGCATGCCACTTATAATGTAGAATATAGTTCAAAATTTTAATCGTCACACCCGCGAACATGATACTTCCTTCGCATGTTTAGGCTCAGTACCCATATTCTACGTACTTCATCCTGACTTCATCTTGCATTTAGTTTTCGGAATTAATGATAAGAAGCCTTGCAGTGCAAAATGTCGAACAAGTGAAATAAAAACAGTGAAAATCCGTAACATTTATGAGTATTAAAAATATTTTTATTTCTCTTTTCAGGTGAGGATAATTTAGTGATGGTGCAAAAAGATATGAATACAAGGTGCTGGTGAGTGTGGAAACTTAAACATTTTCTCTTATATTTTTCTGAATTGCGAACTTGAGATAAAAATGTTTGAAAATGCATTTTGCCTTTATCTACTTGTATTCTCCTCCTGGGAACGTAAATTCTGCAATCGAAGTGTCATTAATTCATTTAAATCTGTGCATATTTTCCTGTCTAGTCGGCTATTAGCTGCCATTGCACTTTCTGTCATCCCTGAGCGTTGCAGTTAAGTTACAATAAAAAATATCTCGTTTTCCTCATTCGATTCAGCAAAAAATATTTTAATGACTTAAAACTCGTGCTCGAGAAAAAAGAGGCTAACGTGAATAAAAACGTTTCATATATCCTTTAGGCCTCTGGCTATTAGAATAAGCGGTTGGCTATAGCTCTCATAGTGAGCGCACCATTAGTTGGTGCCTTTTCTTAATGACCGCGCGTCTCATCCCGGGCCCAAGCGCATTTAGTCATGCTATGAAAATCTCATCAGCGGCCTAATTCTTACTCTTTTTCTACCCCGTCTTCACGACGGGGAAGTGGAATTTTAGAACACCGCACTGCATCTAGGGCCCTCTGTCTCGTGTTCTATGCCTGAAATTCGGCAGTGAAGCTGCTTAAGCGACAACTGGAAGTACCAGGGTCTGAAATTACCGTATAATCCATTACGTGGTAGATAACATGTTAAAAGCGGCTGCTGGGTAACTCCTGATATGGAGGAGATAAGTTATTCCGAAATTTTTTGGGATAAAAAGTTATTGCAAATGCTGAATGCCACTTTAAAAATGCACTTTATTTTAATATCTGTAAGAGCAGGAGTCATGACACATTCTTTTTTTGGGAGACATCAAGAGATGATAGCACTCCGATGGCTAAGGTAGAAGGGAAAATAGGTACATACATAGTCACCGTGGAAGAGAGAAGTATGTAGCGAAGTAGCAGCTTGATAGGTGATCGAACTGGAAGTGAGAATTTGAAGGAATGTAATGCGTTATTAATCTATTATCTCTACGAATCCTGCGATTGGTACCAAGATTAATCCTTCGATTATTCATGGTAACGAATAAAATAAAAATTTTTAGTCTATTCCACACTTTTTTAATAACCAGCCTAGGTTTCGACAAATTTTGTCATTCTTACTAAAATTTTTATTTTATTCGTTACCATGAAGAGTGTAACTAAATTCCACAAAGTGACGCCTTCATTACTATCTGAAATACTTTGATTATTGGTAGTTAAGACTTCAAATGCTATTTAAATTGTTCAGTTGAAATGCGCGGACAAGTTTAATTCGATTCCATCCAAAAACATATTCGGTCTTCTGCTTTTATTCATGTGTGCACGTGAAGTCTTAAGATGCCCTTGGTTAATTTTGTTAATTCTTATTCTGTTGAGCGTTTGCGTTCCTCAGGATTGCAGTAACACTCCAAAATCAAACCAGGGGTGACGTGATATTTAACGCATTACAACACAAAAAATAAAGAGTGGAAATGTTGGATTGAAAATAATATTTTTATAATATTAACCGGGGTACTCACGGATTTGTAAGGACAACTAATGAATTACTTGGCGCAGTCTCTTCGCGAGGAGGATTAAAATCTTCATTCCCTCCTGCCGATAGAGAGGAATAAGCAGAGGATGAATATTTTTGTCGGATTCTACGGAGGGAGGACAGAGTTATGTGAATATTGCCGCGGGGAAATTCGCTGAAGGTGGTACGGCACAGCTGCAACCATTATGGACGGCCCTTTCCCGAAAATTCTTCCGTGCCCGCCCTTCCGAGCGGGCGTATCCGGGATCGAGGACCCCTCCTGATTTATGGAAACAGCCGATCGTCTCTTGAATGGATGTGCTTCGTCTGGGGGTTGAGCCGAGATGAGGGATGGGATATCTTCCTCACGAATAGGGTTGGAGGTAGAATGGTTTGAATGGGTCAGCGGGTAAGGCGATGGTTGCGCCACCCTCCGCCAGCTACGCGAAACTATGTTAATGGCGTTGCTTGCATACGGCCACCAACTACTTACAAAACACGCACATAAACATCCCATCTCGGGTGCGGTCGTGTGTAATGCTGTGTTACCGCCGTCGTAAATATTATGCGATCGGAGACTGGACCATCCATTATTTCTTTTCTGGGCGGGCGGGTGGGAAGGGCCGTTTTCTGTGATGCCCCAGAAAATTCAGTGCTCGGAAAACGATGGAACGCTGCGCCGATAAATCGATCCCTTGACTTAGAATTTACGATTCGCTCCAGTGGTGTCGGGGAGGGGGGCTCATGGTTTTCTCTAAACCAGGCGCCTCGGCAGGAAATGTGGAGCGTCCTCAACACTGACGGAGGCGGTAACGATAGCCGCGGTAATGGCATCGCGGTAATCTCTCCCGCTTAAGCTCAGCCCGGCTATCTGAAGATCATCTCACGGCAACGGAGGGGAGATAAATAATTACCCAATGCTATGGAGAATCCGTGTTGAATTCGGGGCTTGATTCCGGAAGATGAGACATGAATTCGCTCCTGAACGGTGCCGTGTCGATCAGTTGGATTCGTGTTCAAGCAGCTCGTGCGTCACTTCCGTTCAAGTGCACCCCTCATTTTTTTTCCAATTTCTCTTGCGGGAGAAAATCATCTTTGATGGTTCTGTTGTAGACTGATCTAATTATCTGCATTTTTGGAGGTAGGTTAATCCAGTAAGTCCAATCCGCGATGAAGCGGTTAGTATTTGGATCATTACCTACAGATATTATTTAGAAACATCTAGCAGGTGGATAAAAGCATTATTCGGAAATCAGGACCACATAGAGCACTTTTTTCGGATTTTTCCGCTTTCCAATGAGGTAGAGCAGTTCTGAAATCATTTATTATTCAATCCTCACGAATATTCTATTTTCAATCGGAAATGAGCGAAATTGCCCAACGCTCTTACTTACCCAAAAGCCAAATGGGATATTTACCATTAAGCTGTTTAAGACGTAATTACTGATATTGTTCTCTAATGTTGTGAGTTATTTTTATGCTTTGAATAAAGCTTCAGATTGGTTAAAATTCTAGTGCCATAACATATGGAAGTGAATAGATTAATTCATGGCTATAAATCACATTTTTCAATAGTACCTATCTTAAATTTCTCCTTGTTTTTGGGGCTGATAGTAACCTCTAGCTATAAAATTAATTTTATGCTGTTAATTCTTTTGGGAAATTCATTTTCCGTCTGTCCAAACAGGTCAATTTTTTATACTTTCTTTATGTCGGAGTTGCTAGATTATAAGGTTTATAAGAAATAGGACTAAGGCGATGGACATTTATGTCCAAAGCTAGACTCGGATCCATGAACTTTGGGCTCCCATTTCGAGAAGTAACCAACCTACCGAACGCGAAAGCTATTGGCTTGCATTCATGATGCATAGAGAGTCTCATAACCATCTTCTATTTATTTGTAGAAAATACAATATTCTTTTCTCCGTGTAATTTCGGAAAAAATAAGCTGAAGTCAAAATAACTACAGGAATCATATGTACTCTTAGCGGCTAATAGATCACTGCAAGATAAATAAAGTAATTTAGAGTTATATTTAAAAATGCGATATCTTAGTTGAAAATATTATGCTTATGTAGGGCGAGGTGTTTCTGTTTGTTGAAGTAAATAATATAGATCTTAGCATTTCACAAGGACCTAGGAAGTCATAAAATTGATGGAGGGATTTATTTTCATCTGATTCGTTCCACACTTCAATGCCACCGAATTCATGAGCGACTCTACATGAGTACCTACCAATTTCAGTACCTACCATTTTCAATGTTGGTCTGAGAAGTCTATTCGCTGAGAAATAAGCGTGCTTTGTACGACAATTTACCATAGCGGATGGAAGGAAAGGGATATCCACTGCAATTTCATAGGCTAGTCTCAAGATTTTGGTTCTTCAGTTCGCTCCTCGAGCTCTTCACTCGTGAATCTATCGGCATGTGAGCAGGGTATTCATGTAGATTCTCTCGCAAATTCGGTGGAATTGGGATGTGGAACGAATGAGATGAAAATAAATCTCTTAGGTGTGAGATAATTTTGCTTACTAATGTTGGAAGATTGAAATAACCCTTGAATTGAATGGAATCAGGACTTTGCGAACAAGTGACATACTGACAAGGAATTAAATTATGTATTTTTCACACGTTATTGAGTAAGTAAAACCCGTATTTTTAGCAACGTGGATTGGTATTCGATGCTTGGAATTCTGAAAGGAATTTGAGTGTCCTGCAAAGACCGAAGAATTATCCACAGTCTCTATAAAAACCAAGTAGCTTTGAAATAGTCTGGACCCAGCTGTGAAGAGGCAGGAATGAAGAAAGGAGTGAGACAAGGCTGTGCGCTGTCTCCCGTAATTTTTAATGTTTACATCGAGAGAGCCATCTATGAAATCAAAGAGAAGTCTTCTATAGTGACTATCCACGGATAAAAAAATAAGCATGCTGATATTCGCTGATGACATAGCACTCATAGCAGAGACAGAGAGGCATCTGAACAAGATTCTAGTTACTATGGAAAGGACAATGGCCAGATATCAGCTGAAGATAAATAAGAAGACGGCTAAGATATTGGTGTGCAGCAAGAAAGAAGAGGCGAATACCAATGTCAAACTAGGAAAACAAAAACTTGAAGAGGTGAAAGAGTTCTGTTACCTAGGAAGCAGAGTAACCAACGATGGACAAAGCAAGAAAGAAATAGATGGTAGAATAGCCCTGGCGAAGAGGGCATTCTATCAAAAGAAGAATCTACTTGCAGCAGGAAATACAAGCGTAGAAGTAAGGAAACAATTCATCAGAAAATACATCTGGAGCATGTTCTTTACGGCAGTGAGGCATGGACGAATACAGCAGCGAAGATGAAAAGGGTGGATGCATTCGAAGTGTGGTACAGAAGAATGATGAAGATAAAATGGATCGACCGAGTGACAAATGAAGAAGTCCTAAGAAGAGTGGGAGAAAAGAGAATTCTGCTAACAACTCTAAAAAGAAGAAGGGACAATTTAATCGGCCATACCTTGAGACACGATGGCCTGATGAAGGCAATCGTCGAGGGAAAAGTGAACGGAAAGATTGGAAAAGGCAGGCCTCGTATGATTTACATGGAACAGGTTGTGAGGGATGTAAAAGAGAAAAATTACGACAATATGAAAAGATTGGCTGATAGAAGAATCGAATGGAAAGCTGTGTCAAACCAATCCTAGGACTGTTGACCAATGATGATGGTGATGAAGCAATGTGTTGAAGGTCATGATTATGGGGGAATGCTTTTTAAAGGCGGGACAGGTACATGATAAATGGGGATAGGTTGAACGGTACAATTTCATTTAACATTTCTGCCCCAAAGCCTTAGATGCAGATGTAATCTCAAAGTTTTCTAAAAAATCCAGCTTTGCACCTTTTTCATGAACATTTAAAATCGGCTCTAAAATCAAACATGTGATTTAAACCAGGTAAATGAGATTCAAAGATCGACTTGTGGTCACCATGAATAAAAGTATTAAAATTTTCCATTGCCCTAATGTTAAAACTTCTACCCGTCTGTCCTATATAAAAACAATTGCAGTCCTGAGTATCACATCTTAAACTTAACACTTTTGGAATTAAAAAGTAAATTTCCTATGGTCATTCTGGAATAAAAACTAGGCTTAGAATTTACGCTGCGAAATATTCTATTACTACTATTGGACATGGAGTTGCTTATGAATGGCAATTCTTGAAATTTTGTAATAGGTACATCTCAAAACGTGCCTGTTCAGAGCGAAGGTCAATGACCATTAGTTAGTTTTCGCTTTCGGCGACAATTGCATGATCCAATCTTTTGATGAGCAGAGCCGGTGTTATTTTTTATAGCGTTCGATTCCGTAGAGGTTTATAAGAACAAGAGGTGGATCATGCATATGAGATCTAACAGTTAATTAGCCTGGTATTTACTTGAAGTGATCGTATTTCACTCGGGTGTGAAATCAGAACCGTAATAAATTTAGCGTCCGTATTTTCTAATCTCCTCATGCTTCAAAGAATATTTAAAGTTTCACCTTAATTTTCTGTGATGACAGTATTCTGATTGGTTAAAATATCCATTATTTATGCGTCTTGGACGCTCAGAGAAAATCAAAGGACAGAAATTGGAAAAGCGAGGGAGGGAAGCAATGACCAAGAGGAATGGATGGAGGTAAACGCTCTTTTGTGACCGACCTCCCCCAAAGGTGCGCGCAAATGAAGAGCGCTGGAACAAATGAGTATTGTGCATTGTATTGCCCCTTGGCCGTACGTTAGTCGAGGTCACGTACGCAAATAGAAGTGAGGGGAGGGAGAGAGGGACGAGGAGGTCAGCTCGGTCACCTTGCCATAGGACAGCTGTTAAACAATTTAGCGGACAGTTCATGTTACTCGGCCTTTCTTACGCTGATTGCCTTGTCGTGTCGTTTCTATTGGAGGAATAAATGGGGCTAGGCGTTTACAATTTAAAAAATCCTCTTAGTAAGGTAGTCCAAAAAGACGAGTGAATTCATGAAAATTTACTGCTTTAAGTACTTCAGTGCTAATTATCTCCTCAGACCGCCACACCAAATATGTAAGGGCATAACTTGAAGGCTATGGTTCTCTACGTGGGAATTATCCTGAGTTGAAACAGACATTCTCCTGCTGTCCATTATATCTGTTATTAATCCAAGCGAATCATTTGGAAGCCCTTACTTTGTTGGTAGTGATCACAATATGGGAGTCCTTAGCTCTGCTGGCGAACATTTACAATTACTGTAGTCCTGTACTTGTTCAAGCTAATTCATTTTCCACAATACATGTGCATGCCTTCGACGAGAGGCTAGGCTTCTTTTGACACTGCTGATATCTATGTGGTTGAGTATGTATCCGCGCTGTAAAAAGTAAGGAGAAGATACCTATTGGCTATATATACCTAAAATTCTTTGGCTGGTTTTCTATCAATATATCGGCAAGACAAAGGTCCGTGGTTCTTTTCCCCATCCAGGAAACTGGTTCCTCTTTCCATTTTCAATAGTCAGTAACAATTGTATTAGTATCAGCCAGTCAATAGGTTAGAGCGTCGCTTTGTGAAAATGAGTTATTTTCATGATGAGGAATAAAAACAAAAACTAGGTACTATTCTCACACTGAATAAACCACCGAACATGGTTTTAAAAGTGTCACTGTCATTGTTTTGACAGCGAAGTGCTAACATTAAGATCTTGATAATGAGACTTCGTTGTTGAAGTCATAGTCGGTCTTGCAGTTCAATTATATTAATTGGTTTTTGCTTTATTACTCGTCTTGAATCAGTATATTGATGCGTGTAATAAAACTTTCCTGAGTTTACTGAAATTCCTATATCCAAAGCCTTGGCCTTCCTTTTCTCCCGGCCGAATCGTGAGAAGAGTAGGGTTCTGCCAAACAGGTAGAAGTGGAATTCTAAAGGGAAAAACCCAAGTCGGTGAATGTAAAAAATGCTGGGAATAGTCATTGACCCCAGGAGTGGCATTCGATCCTCGTGATTTTCCTGGGCACAGATTTAAGTCATTTCAAATTATTCCATTTGAGCTTGGAATGAGACTGATTTGAGGGTAAATTATTTTCCAACATATTTGTCACACATCCGAGTGGAATTGTGATAAGCGAACCCAAACCTTTTGTTGCGGTTTGGAATGAGTTCAACTACTCATGCGATGGATTAAATTTCTGTAATCGTCCGGGTTAAAAAATATACCAACACTCCTGTCAGGTGGGACAGTAAGTAGTTTCTTGCGGGAAACATCGGATATTATTCCACCATTCAGGTATCTCCAATGCGACCGTTTTTGGCTGCAAATAATTCATCAGATTGGACACCATTAGACTCCCACTTCAGTTTCACAGTGGTCTTTTTTTCCCTTGACTGGTGTGAAAAGTATAAAACTAAATCAGCGGGAATGGGAATCGATTATGGTCCTTGAACCTGCCCCTCAGAACTTCCTGGGCGTGGTCCACAGTTCACCCTAACGAGTCAATTTAATGCGGGCCATTTTCAAATGCCTGTCCGTGCCCTCACTCCCGTATTTCAACTGCTGAATAATTGCTCACGATGACGGGGTGACATTTTCCGGTTTTCATTACGGTGTTGTCTGTGACTCAATGGTGATCTTCAAATTACTAAGTAGTCCCATGCTCTTAAAGCGCCGTTTAAAATTGTTGGAGGGAGATTGACAGGAATATGAAAACCATTCATTCTTCATAAGTATTCAGTAGTGAGTGGTTGACCTCTTCCCGGTGCAACTCTTTCCTTTCCCTGTTATTTTGTGACGCCATTCTTCTCCCGCCTTTTTTACTCTTTATCAATGGAAAGGTAAAATTTTTTGTACATTCTTTTACAAATATGAACCATAAGAGCCACTTTTGGTTTAATATGTGTATTTTCCCGTTGAATATATCAAGTTCTGCCAGTACTCTCAGTTTAAAATGCCAAATATTTCAACATTTTTCTCTTTATCTCCTCTTTACCCCATATATTAATCCTATCCATAACTAATTTTGCTTCTTCCAACACACTATCGTTTAATATATCATTTAGCCTGTAATAAATTGCTTTCCTCTTCTAATGTCTTCCAGTAGTTGCCTTTCCTCTGTTACTTTACTATTTAACATCCTTTAATTCTATCCGGGTTCATCTCATTTTCACAATATTTCCCCAAATGTTCATTGTGTAGCAAATATTACCCATCAAAGCAATATACAAGTTGAATACCATTTTTGTAGGCTGGCTGAATGGAAGATAAATGCAATTTATTTGCCAATTTGTTGCTATTTTGTATTCCATAATAATATTGAAATTTTCATTCAATCAAAACACCAACTCCAATAAAAATACAAATTAGACATTAAAACATGAAGAAATGATAAATCTCTTTTGTCAATGCTCCTACAAGGGAAGGTTACTCTCTGGAAGATATATCCTCTTTGGAACTGATAAAGTTCCTAACCAATACATCATCAGTGGTAAATAATCCTAAGATTGGTTTGACTCAGCCCTCCGCTCGATTATTCTATCGGCCAACCTCTTCATATTAACATAATTCCTCTCTTTTACATCCTTTACAACCTGTTCCATATATATCATACGAGGCCTGCCTTTTCGATTCTTTACGTTCTCTTTTCCTAACCAATACAGAGATAGAAAAAATACTCTTCGTTTCCTTGACCATTCGTGCATGGTCGGATTAATGCGGAAATCGAAAACAGAAAGGTTCGAACCGTCTTACCTCGAATTGCGCAAGCTAACGAACGAGAGTTCACCGACCGTGTCCGAGCACGTATACCTCGGGCGCCAAGAGTTTATCCGAAGACGGGGCACAAAAAAGGAAGAAGAGAGGTTCCTCAAATTGGGTGTCGTCCACCCTTTCCCTGCGCGTGCAGAGCACGGGGGTGGGGTCGGATAGAGTTTGGCACACCGTAGCGCCCTTGTGGTACCCCACTTCACCGTCACAGACATACCAGCGAGCGGCGGCGCGACCACCTCTTAACCACCAGTGTACTTAAGAGCGTTAAGAGATATTCCTTTACGAAGGCGGCTTCCCGGGAAGAGGAGCGTGGAAGGAGTCCCTGACCGGCGCTGATTGCGACCACCGCTGCACGTGGCGCCAGACGTCCAAGCTCTAGTGATTCTTTTGAGTCTTTTTTTTTCATCCCTCCCCCCTTCTCTTTTCCTCGCCGGACGCCGGAAGGAACGAGGAGGTGGGGAACCGGCCATATTCTATAAACGCTTCTCCTTCGATGCGGACCCTCTCTTCTTTTTCATTCTCTCGAGATGAGGGGTTGGGGGATGCTGTCTTCCATCCTCCCGGGACTTCCCCCGCCCAGCCGGCGAGGATTCTTATTTCCTCCGGAGCCTCCTTCCGATTCTCTCCGCCGCCGCCTCCCTCTCCTCACTCCTCATCCGATGCTCCTGTCCTCCCCATCCCCTATTCTCTCCTGCGGCTAACAACCTTCTAAACGTCTCGTTCCTATTTCCCAACTCCCTCACCGCGGCGAGCCTTTCGCGGATGTGGTGCGCGGTGGTTTTTTTTTGTTTGGGTCTTCAACGACGATGTTGCTCCTCGTCGCACCTCGATGGCTTGAATGGCTTCACAGGAAAAATCTGGGCGAATTTGCTAATTATAACTGTTCCGTCAAAATGATTTTATTGGAGAATATGAGTTAAGAATAAAGCTGATTAGCCACGGGGAATCGGCGGATGTTACATATCCTGGCCCTAGTCGAGGCCACTTAAAGTACTGGGTATTTAATATCGAAAATTGCATTTTTCGGCCATATTCAGCGAGATCAGGTATTTCATTGGGTTCATTGTCTCCAGGCATTATTTTGCCTCATACTAAACAAACTGTGTAGAGAGAAAGAGATATGGATATACCTAATCAAAAGAAAGGCTTGTGCCTGAAAGGCTTAATTGCTCCCAACTATTATTCTCATTCTTTAATGTATCTGTGTAAAATACTGAAAATCGGAAAAGAAGAGACGTTTTTTTATTTTGATAGGTCTGACACAGTTTAGGCAGAAGCTAACCCTGTGATTGCGTATTCATTGCCGCCGTAGCCATTACTGATGCATACACTTTTGTTGCACAGATCAAGGAACACTAGGCATAGAATGTCAATCGGGCCACGAACGGCGTTCAACATCAAGCAATAGAAGTTTACTAATGCAATCCCCCATAGTTATTCGAACATGTCAGTAAAATGTTTAATTTTTTCCTAATTGGACAACATATTTTTTAAACGGTTTTCCCCTTGTCATCTGTTGAAAGTATTTTCCATTTTTTCTCTTAAACTCTCTTTTCGCTCCCTCCAATTTTTATGCAGGGATTATTTTCATTGATCGCAAAATTCCATCAATATATGATTATTTATCCGAAAATATTCCTCCTCGACTACAACAATTCATTATTATATTCTATTATATTATCCGCGACTATAACAATGCATAAACTGCTTATAATTTATATTCATAAACTGGGCCTCGTTATCTTTTAACGTGGTAAATATGGCTATTATCATCCCAACCTGGTAAAAATGCGCAGGAACTGAAACGTTTTTAATACTTTTAAAAAATTGAGCATTTTTAAACAATTCATTGGTTAGTCATTGACTATCTTCTGCTTTCTTTTTTGCCGTCATTCAAAGTTCACCGATGGAATGTCGTTTACGGCCTTTGGAGGGCCACCATAAATGAAGAATCCGGTGTGGAACTGATGGCTTTATTTATGTGCGTCTTGAAAATTACAGGATATCCGTTTCGCGAGACGAAAATATAATCGCCCTGCTGTTATTATTATACAGCAGATCGCAGACGCCATCGGTACTCTTAACGAGTTAGTCTGGGCTCTACTCAAAATACTCGATACTATATCGTGTCGAGGTATTTTCTAGTTGTACTGCGATTGAAATTTAGGCTGTATCGTCTCGTATTGAATACAATTGAGTGGTTGTCCGATGCTTTTAGTTTTATTCCCCGATGAATTACTCCTTGGATCATCATAATTTGGCTTTGAATCCACGGGAGGAGCGTGAGTTGCTACCTGCCTCGGGGAGGAAACATTATCGACCTTGCGTTGCCTTAATTGGGAAGATTAAGGATGAATGGCTCGCCGACCAGACTAAGACGGCCATAGTATTGCACAGTGCACTCCACACAATCGTACGCCCACACTCGGCTGCCATTCATTATCGTCCGTGTCTATGTGCCATTCTGCGGCTCTTTTAAAATAAGACTCCTCATTTTTCCCCCGTTGGCACCGCCCCAATGTCTTCGGAGCTTCACGGCAGTCTCGCCTCGCGGTGGGAGGCTCTGGATCGGCCGTATCCGCCTCCTCCTCCTCTTCAGTGTGCCCGTCCATTTACAGGTCGCTGACATCTTCCCCTTCCCCGCCTCCCCCAACTCCGCCCGCCCTCCAACTTATCCCATCCTCTTCTTTCTCATCTCTCTCTCTCACTTCCTTTCTCTCTCATCTCTTCCCTTTTCCCACCTTCTCCCGTCTGCACAGTTCGCATTTTTTTCATCCCGCGCTTTATCTCATTGTGCGATCCGGGGCGCCACCGTCGTGGTTGCAGCCCTCAAGAGTAAAGGCCGTTTTACATTGATACCAGTAATAGAATCAAGTTTTTTTAAAATGTGTGATACAACTCTTGTGGATATTTCGTACTGTCTAACCCTGACTTCTTAAGCTTTGACTCTAAGACGGACGCGTAATCTATTCCCAAAGCGGGATATGAATACGCGACCTTGGGTTGCCGAGTCGGCACTCTTACCACCCGGCTATCTCTGCAGACGTGAGTTTGTCATTGTGTATTCTGATGCATGGTGAGATACGCAATGGAAACTACATGGTGGAAAGCAACGGATTTTGTGGAATATTTCCCAAAAGTATGGAGGACGGCGTGGAAAATAGCCCCACTTCTATTTCACGGATTCATCTGCACAATTTCCGCAATTTGAAACTGCTTCAAGTGGTGCAATTTATTGCTTGCTCTAAAAGGGCCTTAAAACTCTCATTCCGGCGTCGGTACTCGGGACGTTCCGTCCCGCAGTTTCTTTCACGTGGAGGCCAAGAGAGGAAAATCTGCTTCGTCGACGGGGACAGGTTTTATAAAATGCCTCCACGTCCAGCGTGCGGCAATAGGAGCGTCTGTCGCTTTGCCGCGTGGAAAGTGATGTCGTAATCGTTCGCCCTTGGGGCCCTTTCGTTTTTTTCCCATTCATTTTTCGATTAGGGGTTCATCGTTTCAGACCCGTGACCCTGGGGGTGTAATTGAACACGCGCGTTTCTGTTCCGAGCAAGGGGTTCAATCGTGGTCTCTGACCTCGTGTCATGGTGTGCGGTTATGCTCCCTCTGCATCTCCTAGTCTTACTCCCTAACTATGCCCCCCCGGCGTAACGATACCTTACGGTTCTCACGATATATTAGCTTTAATACCATCACCTGAATTTTGAGTCATTAGCTATATTTTTCTCAATTTTTCACCCTTTGAAAAAAATAGGCGTGAATATGAAATGAATATGAAAGGCGTGAATATTTCATGAACTCGCTTAAATATCTAATTTGTGAGACAGAGTCAGGAAATTGAAACCTATGGATGAGTTTCAAGAGTATGTGGTAAAACAAACGAATATCTGTTAAGTCTTCTAAAAACACAATTAATATTTGTAGTAATTTTAAAGGAAGCTGAATATTGATGGATTTTCGATTGCTCATTTTGAATATTTATCAACATTCCCAAAATAAAAAAAATATTTTCTCAATGTCTTTCATTTTGCATTTCTTTTCGTATTTATTTTTGTTCATTTATGTCTTTTCGCGATTAACGGAGGAAGTTTCGGAATTATTTTAGTCATTGAAATATCATTACACTGATGATCCAATGCCATTCAGACGAAATATTCTCGCAGAGTTATATCCGAGAGAAAGCTTACCTGATAGTTACTTATGTCAAGACATTCAATAAGACACAATTCTCCTGCATATTTTAGGCGTATGAGGTAATTAATGATGATTTTAGTTACACAGATAACGAGAAATTAGAAACTAGTTCGTTTCCTGTTTTCAGTTATTGAGTTTCCAGGTTTCCAGTTTCAGTTATCTGCCTCTATTTTATCTCTACTGATTGGAAGTTTAAATAACTTTTCCTCAACAGCAGCATCCTTCCTTGCTTATTTTCTGATACTTCCCTCCCATGCCTTTGAAAATTCACTTTCCTAGTTTTTAATTGTTCCACTGTCATGAATAAACCTTCTGCACCTTTCTAATTATATTTTTCTGGCTCCGTTGTGTTCTGCATTTCAGTTTTTGTGACTATATTTCTCTTCCCTTAGTCGAAGCACTAACATAAGTTATTTCCATTGTGGTTTTTTTCATTATGTCTCTAGGTAATTTCGCAATGCTTAACTAGTTTGGTTACTTTTTCTCGAGAAGATCGACGTCCATTGCACTTCCGAGAAACTCGAAGAGTTTGCATTTCAAATCTTTTCTTAAAGCAATGGATGAATGGGAACGTTCAACGTTATTAAAACAAAAAACATAGTCCAGGCGTGGCGTCACGAACCAATTTAGTGGTACATATCAATCATTACTGCTGAATCGATAGTGCTGAAAAGAATCATATTTATGGATGTCATAAATGTGATTCCCCTTAGTCACTTTTTGGACTTCGGGAACTGATTGAACCAATAGGCTCTTCAAATACGGAGAGGAATGACTCTAACACTGAAAAATGAGAGTGCTCATACGCAGAATACACAGTTGAGTGGGATATTCTGATGTTATTGGCCTGAAACCCTATTCAAGGAACGTCAACTCCCCCCTCTGGGTCATTAGCATGGAGGAGAATTATAATATATTAATACTATTCCTTTTTAATGCATGATATGTAGTGCATGTTTGGTGAGAAATCACCCCCTGCCACACACCCTCGTGGTGGCTTGCAGGGTATTATGTAGATGTAGATGAGAAATATATCTTTCAAACATAATAATAATCCGGAATCTCATACAACTGTAATGCCAATGAAATGGGCATTACAGTTGAAACGGAAATGTTCATGAAAAGTGTAATGTGAGAAAAATGTGTTACTGGTTGAATGCTTTTACAAGTGCTATTATCGTACTCCTTTAACTTTCGAAGCTTTTACAAAGATTTGTACGCCACGATTGCATTTGTTTATGAGCGGGAAGACGAGGGTTGGTCCAGGAGAGCAATGTTGAATTGAGATTCGTCTTTTTCTTCATTACTTGCCATTTTTATGGCATACTGATACAGTGATTGGTAGCTTGATTGACCATTAATAGATCTGATAACAATGGGGTCGTTTACCATATTTTTATTGTCATATCTGATAGAGTTTTTAAAATAAAAAGACCCATATTTTTCCGTTTCTCGATCTGTCAATTAGTTCTCGAGTTATGAGCGGTGAAAAACTGATGTTTTTAACCCTTTCGGAATAATGGGCTTGCATGCGACTTAGTACGTCAAACACTTCGTCCAATCACAACTGAGCCTGCGAAGCTACTTCGTCTTATCACAGTGCGGGACGCACAGCTGACTCTGCTAATGGAAACGGTTGCGACAGGATCAGACCTTCCGACCCCTCCCCCTCCACTCCATTCCCTTTCCCTAAAAACAGTCAAGGACGGGAGGTGGATGACGCAGTAAGTCTCAAAGCAGCTTCTTCGGTGGGTGTCACCTTTTGCTTATTTTATTTTTCTTTATTTATATTATGCTCTGGTTAGAAGATAAATTTTTTCACAAAAATTCGTTTTTCGTTTCCATCTAACGATTTCGTTTGCAAAATTGCAATTTAGGTCTCGAGTAAACGCCCCCATTGTATTGCGTGCAAAAATAGAGAATTAACATGATGTCTAAGATTCGTAGGAGTAGTAGAATCTTGAGTTTTAGGTGTTCTAATGGCTAAGGTTTTATGCTACAATATAGCCTAATAACTTAATCCTGGGCATCAATGCCCTGGGCGGGATTCAAACCCGAAACCTTTTGGATTGCTAGACTAGTACGATACCGACCTGGATACCACGGTTGGCATGATGCATAGAAGTTGGGATATAATTTTTACTACAAGATATATCGATATATGTAACAAAATAATGGCGAGAAAACTTGATTGGAATAGTGAAAATGTGAACTATTAGAGACATTTTTGAACATTTTGAAATGCCTTGATATCTCGACAAATATGAGATTCCTTCATATTCAGTACAAACGAGAGGATAAATTAACGGAAAAAACGAAAATCCGGGAAATTCTGACCTTCAATAGTCACTAGACGTATCCTATGCTCAAAAGACCTCTCATGATTTGCGATTTTGTCACACCCCACGCCAATTTTTTCAGCACCGGTTTAAGGCAAAATGACGAAGAATCGCTTTCTACGCTCTCGCAAAAGGAGGCATGAGTCGGTCCCGTCTTTGTCCCTTCCTCAACCCCAAGACATGTGCACTTCAATTTCTCTCACCTCCGCGACTTTTCTGTTTACGACGGCATCTTCCGAGCCGCGAGTCCGCTCGCACCGGTTTGACCGGGACAATACCAATAACGGTATCGGACGGATTATCTCGCTCTTTCTCCCTCTCTATGTCCCCGAGGTGCCAAATAAAACTCCTCGCCACTCGCACCGGATTTTAAATTGATGTTCCAAGTGACACCCGCCCCGAGTTCCTTAGAACTGTGGGTGAGATCGCATCCGTTGGCTTAAAGGGAAGTGTAGTTGGTGCACATGGGAAAATATAGGATATACAGTCGGGAAAACTTGTCTATTTTCGCATGTGGAACAAGCAACAGAGCTGAGTTAACCGTGAATAGGGTGATCGAATTGTACGACTAAATTGCTCACATAAACTCTGCGAAGGAACTTTTGGCACCTTTTTGGGAACTGATTTTCAGTAGTAAGACACTCCTTTCCCTTCGTGGACGATCGACATTAAGTCAGTCAAAATTTAAGTCAAGTTTTAGGCACATGTAAACAGTTTAATTTTGGAGTGGACTTAAAAATCTTAACCGCCAGCCTTGGTGCTTGAAAGCCTGGAAAACTGTCCAAATTTCCTCATTTATTCTGCTCTGCCTTTGCTCCATCTCCTACCATTGATTTAATATTCAATTCTTTGTTTACATATCTCCTGTTGTACCTCTGATTCCTGATTTCCTCTTTTTCAAATTTCCTCTTCTTTCAAATTTCTCAAATGTACCTTAAAACTTTGTAGTCCTTTTAGTTTCAGTCCAAAATCTCTTATTCATTTCCAGCCTACGTCTATTTTACACAATGTTTGAGTCGTATTTGTTGCGTGAATAAATTTTCCATATCAATGAAAATTCCTCAAAACTCGATTCTCCAAATTCCGTATTATAGTTGGTCAGGACCCGCGGTAGTTTGTTTCCTCTCATACCTGATGATCGTGAACACAGTCGCTGCTGAGAAAATGGACTGCATGATCGACGATGACCGCTTGAATCATAAAACATTATTACACCTCATAATATCAAAAAAGTATTGCATCTTAAACCACCATCATCAGAAGATTTTTTCACACTTATTTCTACAAAAGCAGTAGCGGAAACAGGACGAGAATGGGAAAAAATTGAGGTGAGATTTTTCGTGACGAAGTCAGTTGGAAGCTATTAGCTGTGATTTTCATAATTTTGAAGGCTACTTTACATATTTCTAAATCGGGAAAAGATATTAAAAACCCATTTATACTCAGTTCGAGTAAAATTTTTGCTTCTGATCAACTGGATCCATTCAAATGATGGATTGGTTCCATTAAAAGAAACAGTTTCTGATATTCCTATTCTTCAAATCGTTATTTGACTCTGAATGTTTAGCATTTATTCTCGGAGTTTTGGTCATCTCTGCTAGAGGTATTACCACCAAGCCCTAAACATAGATATGCCATGAAAGTAACTGTGATCAGCGGTGCATGGGATGGAGGTGGCAAGTCTCGCTGTGCCATGTTAGTTGATGCATAGTAGAATTTGTTGTTAGGTGCTTCAAATGTACAGGCTATTTTGAACCGACTAATCTGAGTTCTGAACACAATAACCATGCCCGAACCGGGATTTGAACCACGTGTCAGTGATCCTTTGGCCAAAAGGAGAATGCCCATGACTTTAGTAGAGTTGTAAATTTTATATCATCCCGTCGAAGCGTATTGAAATGATTACCGTGTGCGATGAAAAATTGAATGAATGAACTGCCATGTGGTATTATATTTTCGTCCGATAATTGATGACCCCAGCTTTACATTGTTTTTTCTTTCTTCTCTGCAAATGAAACCTTTCATTCCTTCAAGTACCTCGCCGAATTCAAGGCCACCTGATGATCTATCAATCTTATATCTGGTGGTTCGATTGCATTAGCATAATATAAGACGTTCCGTAAATATTTTCATTCAGTGGTTTAAACTGGAAATAGTAATGGCTTAATATTTCTGTGACATATCATTTTTGCTAATGTCGAACGTCCCCTCAGATTTGGCTTGACAATTTCAAACGTGATGTAGGCAACCAGCACATCGGATGCTGCAGCCTACTTCTAAGTTTTTTTAATCTCGGAAAGTTAAATTACCCGTGATAATGGGAGAATGCGTATTTTATTCAATTATATACTCGCCAATTTCCAAGAAATGAAATAGGTTCAAGTGATATTGAATGAGTTTTTTGCTGACTTTTTCATGACGACCTTTTTGATGCCCACACTCGACTGAGTGAGTTTGTTTCATGTGGAGCTCTGGCAGCTCTGAGCTTAGCAAACTCTATGGCCAGCTCTCTGAATGTATGTACCGGTTAGACACGTTAGAAATATGTCTCTCCGAGGTCCTGCAGACCTAAATGGACGCGCCATTTTCCTCGCTGCGTTATCTAGATTCCTCCAAAGGAAAAATGTTTCCGTGTCACATGCTACGAATTGACTCCGTAACGGAATAAACGCTCTGAAAGCCACAGGATGGAAGTGAAGATTTTTCACCCGTTAACTTTGCTGTTAATCGGTAGTGAGAACACTTCCAAAACAGGAAATATTTGCATCTAATCATTTAATCTACTTTGAAGGGCGGGAACGTAGAGGACAGACTTTCCAAAATTAAACAATGCAAGCACTATGATGGTATTTTTAGGTGAATTGAAACCCTGTGAATTTCAACGGGAAATTCAACCTACAAAGAGAGTCATTAATTTTTTAAGGGGACATTGACGTCATCTAGGGGTAATTATGTTATATCTCCACCAAGTTTGACCATTAGCGAGATCTTTGCCTGATGAGACTTATGCATTGTCTTGCATGAAAGATGAGGACTTCTGACTTCCTAGTTGAAGCAAATTTTATCTCATATTTTCAGGTACAATCTCAAAAACTACTAATCTCAGATAATATCAATCTATACTATACCAATTTGTAAAAGCTAGAATTTCCAAATAACATTAAAGTTTTTGGAACAAACACGATAATTTTTGTCGGAAGCACTTTGATCTAATAACTATCTAGTTTGAAACTTGAATGAACGCCAAAAGACTTCACTATCATCTGCAGAATCACGCTATCATTTTCTGCCATTATATAAGAGATTTTGGCGTATTCAGTTCACGCAATACGACGAGCTATAAATTTAAGCATGTAATAAAACCAAGATTTGAAGAATGAATTTTCAATTAGACTCTAAAGATACGCTATGTAGTTTTGGTTGATAGACTTGGAAGAAGAAAACGTTAAAAAATGTTCAAATACTTGGAAAAGGCACAAAAAATTTCGACTGTTTAACAACCTCGCTCATCTGAACTGAAACAATTTTAATATAATTTTTCGGCAAAGAATACTTTCGTAATTCGGCTGCCTGTAAGTGACAGTTAATACGTATAAATGAATAATATATGCTAAGGAAATTCTAAAATCTCTTTCCAAGGGGAGACTGTAATTAATCTAGGACAACACCATGTATCGTTGTAATTTCGCATATTACACAATATTTTTAACGCGTTTATGGTGCTTCACTCGAAGCTGTTAACGTCCTGCAAGCATGCATGGAGCAAGTAATTAAGAGTATAAGAGTAGAGAATTATGTCAATATGTAGGGGTTAGCTGCTAGAAGAATGTATGTGAGACTTGCGTCAAACCAATCATGGGATTGGTGAATTGTGATGATGATGACCATGTCTTTAGTTGTATGAACCTAGTTTGGTGTTGATTCAATCCTGTCGCACTCCCTTGAGGTTACTACATGTTATCGCTTAGATAAGTGGCGCCTTTTTACAAGTAAAATACAGCGACCCCATTCGTATGAATTAAAATCTTTAGTCTCATGTATAACAACAAGAGTTTTTACGAGGAGACATTGTGGCCCCTTGATGGGGCACTTTAGGCTAGGCAAGGAGGTTAGAATTTACTGGAGGAGACATCGCAGTTGTTTTGAGAAGCCAGCGGCTACCTTGATAAGTATCGAAATACTGGCTTGCTACTCGCAAAACTCCTACAGTTGAAGCTAAATTTACACCCGGAAAAAATTAAGGGCATTAAGATGAATAATGAATACATTTTTTCAACTTCGTCAAAGAAACAGAGGAAAGCACGCAGACACGCAAACAAGCCCAAGATTTGTGGTATAAATAGGTTACATTCTAACAGTTTTACTCCCAGGAGTATTACATGCATGAATACCTCCATAAAAGAGACTAAGAAAGATTAGTTGATGCCACTGCGTTGAAGTTTGGGTACGATTTTGTTGTTAATTATGTTTTAACACAATTGCAGTCTATACAAGAGGCCGTAAATACAACTAAACGTTTTGTGCGTAGTAGGTTGGGTTTATTAGTTCCCAATCACCCCCATTCTTGCTTCATTGTCACCCAGAGCATACCAGTACCTCCTCCACTACATTCCTTCAGTACCTCCTTTGTGATGGGCGCATCCTGCACACCCGCACCGGAACCCTTCCTTGTTGTGGCACTGTTTTAGATGTGCCTGATTTCGACCCCACAGACTCATTCCGCTGCCCCGTTCGGAAGAAGAGGGAATGTGGAACGAGGATTTCCCGAAGATTCACCTCCTCCCTCCCTCCCTCGGCTCGCGACTTGCATTCCTCTCGCCAACGCACTGACGCCCTCCGGAACGCTCCGCTTCGCGAGTCGGCTTCGGCCTCGCGGGAAACCGACGTTTGACGATCGGGCGGTACTATTCTCTTCTTCCTTTCGGGAGAAGTGGACCGGCCGATGGCTCCGGGGTGATTTCCCTTCTCGTGCCCGTGAAAGGCGGTCGGGAGTCGGCGGAGCAAAGGGGAGGAGTCGCTGATTGCCTCATTCCCTCCCCACTGCCTTTGGAGGGACGCTCCGTTCCGACACAATGGAGATTGGATGCTGACGGGAGGAGGGAGATGGCCATTCTTACCTTTCAATGCCGGGGAAATTCGCCATACGGTCACCCGTGTTCCTCCCATGGTATCATATGGAGACGTAAGCTGTCTGTGGGTTGAGGTGAAAACTAAATATGCTGCAGTACGGGAGATTTCGTTTGGATTAGTTTAGATTTGTTGTTCTCTCATTTCTGCAGTGGGCTTAGCTTACGTACACAGGTGATAAAAGTGTGATAAAACTCCAACGTCCTCGGGTAGGTTAGGTCATAAAGAAAACATAAGTGAGATAGAGTAAGTCAGATACGTTTAAATACTATTTTTAACATAATGTAAGAAGCATTAATAGGCTAAATCGATGCTACCGGTGAAATCTCTTAATTAAACACGTATGAGTGCAATTTTAGTCGGGTACCTCTTTGTATGATGAGTGAAAAATGAACTTTGCTGTTTCTATTCTAACTATGAAGTTTATAAACTATGAAGTAAATAAGTTATACCCCCTAACTAATTCTTACATCTATCAGTGAATGTACGATACTCATGTATGACGGTTATTCATCCCCTGCCACACATCTTCGTGGTGGCTTACAGGGTGCTGAGTCAATGTAACTATAGAGGAAATTGGAAAGTTCAATGCAGAGTGAAATCTTAACTCTCAGTTTCCTGAATATTCAGTATCCTGTCTAAGAAATGTAACGCCACGTTAAAAGCATTATCAATACTGGGTACATTTTGAGTTTCTCTGTGTTCTCATTTACAAGCTCTGCCCAGAATAGCATTGTAATTCGTTTCTAAAGCACCTAAACCTTTACCTTTACTTCTTGGGTGAATTCTTGGCTAACACGCCAATTATAAGTTGCATGGAAGCAGGCGCTTCGTTTTCGGGGGTTGTTTTCCCAATGCAGAAGTTGAGTCTCTGCTGCAGATCTGCTCAAGAAAGTTTAGGAGCATAAAATAGAAATCGTATTTTTAACGAAAACAATACGCTGCGAAGCATTCAAGGAAGTTAAAGGAAATGAGTTCGAGATACAATCTCACTATCACATAGGCCTCCTTGTTTTTCCGTGATCACCTTCGTGCCGTGTTTTGAGTTGGCGGGAAATATCAGCTTTATGTTAAATTTTTTTTAAGGCTGTTTCCGTGTTTTAAATTTCTCATTAAAAGCCGTGAACAAGTAAGTTATCTAATCTCCGAACGTCCCGCCTCCTCTTTCTTCCATGCCTCTTATTAGCCTCGTTTGCTGAGACGAAATGATCGTGGTACGTTTTAGAGGGCGGATTTTATTAAGTGATATGGCTGGAATGGAATTCGGAGGAAGCGCTAGATGAATGCAGTTTTGGGTTATAAATATGGATATATTTTCAGATAATTGCGTTGTAGCTGTAATTCTGGATGCATTCTGGATATTTTAATGTGTTCTACTATAAAGACACCCGGAAATATGGCCGGCATGCTGCGTAACCTGTTGATAATGATATAAAGAAAGAAATAAAGAGGACGTGGGTCCTCTGTGATATAGTGGCCTCTGTGATATAATGGCCCCTCCTTTCTCAAATCAGCTACGATACCTCCTTCAGTGCATTATAACCTCCTTACATCCAACACCCTCTCACGCGGCCGCTGCGGTCCGCAGAGTAACATGTGGAATAGAAGTAGATGCAGTGGAAAGCTTTAGAGATAATGTGAGGGATGGGTGCGCGAGTAAGTAGTGATTTCGGGGAAGGAAGGGAGGTGATAGCGACGAGGACGGGGAATGAGGGATAAGAGGCGGAATGGGTGAGGGATGGCAGAGAGATATGGGGGAGGGTCGAGTTTGTTGCACTGAATAGCTCCGAAGGGAAGTGTTGTGGGGGGTGGGGGAGCGGTGGAGATTGGGAATAAGGACCAAGAGAGATGGCCTCCACGGATTCGATCTCAGGAGTTCACGTACGGAGAAGTTGGGAGGGTGGGGGTACAATAGGAAGCTCCCCACACTTGTGTGTTGGAAGCAGGTTGATGGCTTACGTACATTCCGAATGCGGGGGTTGCTTCCATTCTCCTCACCCCCGCCCACTCCTCCCCCTTCCGCCTGCCAAAAAGAAACCACCCCCAATCTTCCTCTTTCAATCTCTCACATCTCGCTTTTGTAATTCATTCTTTTTTCCCTCTCTTCCTCCCTTCCAAACCGAATCTCATTCCTCCGTCGCCTTTTGGGGGTTCGTGGATGGGATGGAAGTGTGTGTGTGTGTGTGTCTGGAGGGGAAAGCGTGTCTTCCGAAATAAATGAGTGAGAGGTAGAGGGAGAGAGACGGGAGATAAAAGGTTGTTCCACAGAAAGTTCTAAAGGAGACAACCTTGGGCAGAGAGGAAGTTAATGGAGTTGGATCGAGATACGCCTTAGAAATGCGGTTGAGTGAGAGCTGGAAGGGACAAGTTCGTGTTATAGTGCGTGTAAGATATTTATTTGTCTGGAGATCAATACTTCATTGAGAGTTTTTCTTTAACTGATAGATAGAATAGTCATATCTCCGCCCTGGAATATTTTCTATTCCGTATATGCTCTCGAGAATGCTGCGTTTAAACGTATAATTGTTCGTAGTCTTTGTACAATAACGTGCAAACCCACAGGTGGTGAAGGGAAAGCCACAGGGTCCATTTTGTAAGTTTTTCACAATGCTTTATCCCGTAATCGAGCTCTAGCATCTAAATAGGCAATTCATGGGTTGATGAAAAGTGTTATAAGGGAAACAGCTCTGCTTTACCAGCTTAAAATGTCGGTATGGCTTAAAATGGTAGGTAAGCGTGAGAAGATGTACTTGGATTTCTGGTCAACTTTCCGTATGTGTAAGATTATAAATGGATTAAATTTCTAATCTGCCTCTATCCAGGCAAAAAAGCGCTTAAATGTATCCAAAGCTTTGTTTGTTCATGTTTAGGGATATCTCATAACTACTGCAGTTATTATCGGATGCCTTATTGGACCGTGTGTCTACGTCCTTACCTTACCTCTCTTACCTTACCTTGAGCTCTCACACTTACCTTACCTTTGTCTATTTACTGTTTCCAGGCTTAAAAATGTATGTCATAGTTTAACTGGGTATTTTTGAGCGTTCTCTGGCACTAATTTCAATCTTTCGTGGATCGATGTTGCTGGTTAGGTATTTCTGTATTGCAATAGGGACAGTGCCGCTATTTGCCTCTTTCCGATCAAATGGTTACTACTAAAAAAAGAAGCCATTTTTAAGCTAAGGCAAGACCCCAAATCGAACATTTTACATGACCATAGTGTTCAGAACTATATTCTCGAGTTTTTGTAAGAGTTTTTCATCGTAGAATGTCGATTGCAGTAGTGTCTGGTTACTTCGCAGCACAGGCTCTTCTCCCTAAAACGATAATCCGTCTCACATCATCTTACTTTCCAAACTTGGCCAGGTTTCATCATTTTTTTGTCATCCTCCCGTTCAGTTCACCTAATTTTTTTTCGAGTCACGTTTTAGAGTCCGGATTCTTCTGGATCATCTTCCGTGATGCATCGGCAGTACTTAGGGGGGATGCTCCGGATAGGGAATTGATGTGCGGAATTGATGGATGGGGATATCGCTTTACGGAAAAGAAATTTTCGGCCCGGTGTGCGATAGGAATTCTGATGGAAGGGACGTGGACGAAGGGAAGGGATGGAAGGGGGTTTATCTTCGGATTGGCGCGGGTGGGGGAGAGGTAGGCGAGACGAAAATGACAGAGAAGGGTCGGGTCAGTCGGAATGAATCATGGGAATCTATGAGAAGGAGCGCGAGATTTTGGTTGAAAGGAGGAGACTAATGGGGAGAAATTCGTGGCAGCTATTCTGCAGTTCCTCCGTTGTGCGTCGGATGGAAGGTTATTTCAAGTTCATGAAATTTGTGATTTGAGGATGCTGTAAGTATTATCCTCACAATAGTGAAGCAAACGGTAAACCCCTTATGTATTGAACATTTTCTCGTGGCTTAGTAACAGACTACTTTTCCGTCTTAGGAAAATTTTCCACCCGTTTTGATCATCAATATGGGTCAGTATTCATAAAGTTGGTTTTCATTTAAGCTTTTCAGAGTGTTTTTGCTTTTTAAGTCTGTTTTATTTCGGTACAACTGATATATGTTTACTAAATGCGAGTTTTAGCCGATCCCGGCCGGCTTCGTCAGGCAAAAACAATGGGGAATATGCATGAAATTTGTTTCTCGAAGATTAATGATTTACTTGATGCGAAATTTTCTCACCAATTTAAATATATAAGCCAAATTTTTTATGGGCCACCACAAAGATTGTTAAATGATATTAAAATGTTCCCAAAAATCGACGAAAGTCACGTGACCCGAAACGCCTTCTGACGTCACTGCACGGTATAGGTTCCATATTGCTACGGAGATAGACATTTATATTTAAAAGAAAACGAAGTAAATACATTGTTTTGAGGTTTCTAGCCGTTTATCGAAAGAAACGATGACTAAAAAAATACTTAAAAAGCACATTCCGGCAATTTCCTTTGGTTGACTCCCTTATAGCGGCGTTCTTCTTAAAAAAACCAGCGATTGCATAGACGTAGTAGAAATTCTTGGGCACTAAACAGGCATTATATAATTAATGGACGATTTGCTTGTTACCATCCGTACTACGTAAATGAAAAATCAAAATACAATCGTTTATTGCAATAAACAAATAAGATAAATACATACGTTATCGGCAAGTATTCATTTAACAAATTACCTCCACGCATAAACAGATAAACAACGCCCTTGGTGATACCGTGACGTTAAGTCATGCGATGACGTCGGGTTTTTAAGCTGCCGAAAAAGTACAATTTTCAAAGAGTAATATCTTTGTAACGCAACTTAATTCTTCAGCAAAATTTTCGTCAAGCATATTTTAGCTAATAAACTTCACATTCAAAGAGTTATAAAAAATAGTGCATGCTCCCCATTGCCTTAGTTTGCTGGATCTCGTACATATATATTGATGTTTGGCGGTTGCAATAATGTTGACCGTTAACCGTTCACATTTGAAATTTTTCCTGTCCTTTTCCACACGCAATGAAGTTGGTATCCACCACACCTGTTTAGATTTTCCGGTGTTTTTAATATGTCTATTGCTTATTTATTTCTCACTGTTTTTTTAAATTTGTAAATCAGTGGTACCGACAGCAAAACAACGTTAAAATAACTTAATTGCTTATCTTATTCCTAAGCGCGACTTTTACAACGGAAACCGCTTCATATTTACATATTTCTTCTCTTTTACATAATTCACTACTAACTTCATGCATGCATGTGGGGTAATCCTTCTTTTACCATTATTACAAATCGCTTTTCCCTTGACGGCTGTCTTCCACACACAATCTAGTTTCAAGACCTGTAAGTCTGCCCCGTCTTCTTATTAAGCTTTCAATACGCATTTTTTCTCCCACATCTTTCCTCGAAATTTCTTCCTTGGCCACTCAATTAATCCAATTCATATTCATCATTAATCTGTAACTCATCATTTCAGATGCCCATAGCTTTCCCTTATCTACGGCTGTTTTCACTCATGTTTCATAGCGATAAAAGAGCTATCTTCGTGTATTAATTTGCACCTTTTTTCATGATCATAAAACAATTTATGACAGCATACCCCTTATTTCTGAGTCAGTCTACGTGTTTGCATTTAAGAGCATTACTTTCTCACAAATGATGCGGCATCCCGAGAAGTATAAGTAAAATTGGAAAAAGCGGAGGTCAATAAATATGCTTTCCTATCCGTTTTCAAGTTATTTAGTCATGGACTAAGTTGCAACGCTTCTAAGAATGAAACCGTATACCAATTTGCACGTTGCATTATGAAGTGAGTCAACACATCGGCTTCGGTCACATTTCAACGCTGTTAATGCACAGAAAATTGCACCGGAAAAGGAAAAACTGCAACGTACCTTGGAGCCGATTGAAACTGCACTTCAGTCGCAAGGAGAAACTACTTAAGAGGCGTGGTAAAGCGTAGCAGCGTGACGAGAGGAATGTGGACACTATGGGAGTTTTTACATCTAAATCATTGAATTTAAGCGTTCTAGCCTGAAAAAACATCGTGTTGGAAGTAGTAGTGACGGCCTAGTGTCACGGCCTTTAGGGATGCAGCTGAGTTCGTGGGACTGAGTGAGACTGTAGGTGCATAAATGGATGGTCTTTCATTGTGGAGCGACCGAGGGAGATATGTGGAGTATGTGTAACCTCCCCAAACCCATTTCATAACTCTTTATGGGGTATATAGCATATATGGCTTATGGGGTACATAGTATATAAATATAACATAAATCTGCTTGAAGCTCGATATAATTTTCCTAATATTTCTTAATTTATAGGTAATTAGTTAAATATTTAATCATTAAATTCATTCATAATTCAGTATTTAATTATTTGGTTTATGTTAGGTTTTCTGGGAGCCTTAATATTTAACAATGAAGCACTAATTTTAATTACTAGGGATTGTTGGATTATCTTGAATGGAGGAACTGAAATTGAGCAGCGTGAAAAATTTACCATTTTACCCTATTTCTTGTAATGAAGTTTTAGTTTTTCCCCAACAGTAAGTGTTCGCTTAATAATTACGTTTCAGTTTAATTTAAGTGTAATAGATTTCAAATGAGGATTCAGTTTCATGTTTGAATTTTTCATACCATATATATTTGTGAGTGAAACGAAGAGGAGAAAGAGTACATTGATGAAACAAGGAATTCAAATGGAAAGTAGGAATAATATGTCAAAACCCACCCTAGCCGGTAATATACAAAAAATATTCTTAGGGCACACTTGTTAAAATCTTGATTTATCATCTTCTTCCCTTGGGTAAAATCTGGATTCGCCCTGAGGAGGAAATTTGTCATAAAACCATTCGCCGTGAATTTTGCTCGAAGCTAATATGCGGAACGGTAATCTTCCGATATCCCACGTGAGGTCCAGAGGAATCGCTTGAGACACCGGACGCGCCTTCGTCTAACCCCTCACGCCCTTTCAGCGCTCTCCCTCCCTCTCTGTCACGTTCTTTGGGCACCGCCACGCTTCGGAGTCACCCTTCGAAGGGGAGGGCCTGTCAGCCCCCTCCACCCACCTTGATTCTCTCTTCTATCCGCACACCATTCACCCTCACCTTTCATCCCTCTCCTTTCCCATGGACACCGCCCGCCCTACCCCAATCCGTTGGAGACAGAGCACCCGGCCTGTAAACTGGACATTCCCACGCCACGAAAAAGGGTTCCCACGCCAACCGCGCTCTCAATAAACCTTCTCTCACTCTGTTTCTCACCCTCCCATGCGTAGATGGAGATGGTGAGATGGCTCAATGTTGTCCTGTCGTCGTCGGCTCGCTCATGTCTTCTTTTCCCTTCCAATCTCCATCGTTTGCAATTCGCGGAAAAAACATAACCTCATCCTTTGGACATATAGTGGAATTTTCATAGCGCAGTCTCGCACGGGCTGCGGTGGCGAGGACCATTCTTGAAGGCCGCATGTTCCGGATTTCATCTCGTTGTCATTGCTTCTATAATAATAATAATAATGATTTTTATTCCATATTTGATTTATACATTTTTCAATTATTTTCAATTATTTTCAATTATTTCAATTATTTTTGGGACAATAGTTTCACCTACTTTACAGAAGACATGTTCAGGCCTAAGTGCGCAATGCCACAATTTCCAAAGGTGTTTATTTTTCAAGATTTCACACAGACTGCTTGAGCAGAAAAAGATTATTTAACAGTAAGGCATGAAGAGACATTACTATGAAAGTTGTATTTATTCCTGGGATTGCTACAGTGTAGCGAAAATATCTTTTTTAACAGTGGAATTACAAAGTCTTTTTTCACCTACTAGCAATGGAGTTCCACGAAGTATCTGCCGCTTCCATCAACTACAGTAATGCATGAACTGTACAACTGGATACCTGTTTTAGGCATATTTACCTCTTCGGGTTTGTTTAATGCAGTTAAGTACATATTTACAAATATTCTGAGTATGAAGCATAAAATAAACACTTTCTGGAACTCCTTCCCTTCGGAATGGTTTACCTGAGGCGTGAGGGAAACCAGCAAAACCCAACGCCAACCGCTATACAATGCATTTACTACACTGAACCACTCAGCCCACGCTGTTCGCCTTCCTGGACCACTCACCATGATCAGAATAAATACCAATCAGTATAAATTAAACACGTTTATTAACATTTTGGACACCTGTACATTGGAGCCGGTCAGGACATGTGGATTACAAAGCGACCATAAACGAAATACTATGATGCTCCAGTTTATAAATGCTAGCTTTTTACAAAATTGATGACAATTTTTCTTTTGTTAAAGATACAAACGTGCAATTCATAATATGTATAGCTAACATATCTTTCTAAAATTTGATGAACTCTGATAGTAATAGAACAACTCGTTTGTGAGTCACGAATTATTGAAGAATCCTCCTTGGAATTTCCCATGTAGCCTTTTGTGAGTGTAGTGGTTCCCGAGGTGTGCCCGCGTGGTCCATCGTATGTGTTTCGCAGTAGGCTGGGAACGGCTTCCTGTAGTCCTGTAGTTTCCACGATCCATGATCGAGTCGATGTCGAAGGCTAGTGCTGTTGCTTTGCTGAGAAGAGAAATACGAAAAATATTAGAACGGGGATCCGTCAGGTATTATCAGTATTATCAGTATTATCAGGTATTACTTTAAATGTTTATCTTGGTTTAGTTATTATTGATTATATAAGCCGTCAACATGAGCCTTTAGAGCATATAGGGAGTAAGGTTCAAGTTATCTAATTTTCCATTCGCCCACCGTTGTATAGGCTGGTGTCCTCTCCTCACTCTGATAGTTCGGTTTAGAATTTCTACTTCGTCGACCAGTTAGGTGTGAGTTGGGGTGGAAAAATCTTTTCCAGAGGTGATAACAATGTTCCAGGTTAAAGATGCGTGTGTGTTTTCTTATATCGACTGCCACACGAATAATACTAGAGAAATAGCGGAATTCTCTGGCACCTTAATATCTTCCAACATGATACTGTGCCTGGGTTCTGACCACGTCCACCACAGCGAAGATGTGGAATAAATTATTCTTCATTGCTCTTCTGGGCTATGGACGACACTTGACAGCTCTTCCAGTCTGAGCAGTTTAGGACATCCCCAAGCTGCATTCGATCTGGTAGACTCCTTCGATGGCGATAAGACACAACATATTTATCATTTGAGGTAACATATTCTTCTGAAAGTTTCAATTAAGTGCTTCATAATTGCATGATATCGTGACAATTGAATAATGTAGCTTAACATTTAATCACACTTATCTTTCGTTCACATCAGTTCAAAAATATATACCTAGTGCATCCATATTACTCCTAATTGTAAGGACTTTATCACTGAGGGTAATATTCTCGTGGCATTTTACCTTTGAGTAAAGTATAAATGGCTTTGAGGTATCTCTATTGCCATGAGAGATGTAGGTAATACGAAAAAATCAAGTAACGCAAAATAACCTTACCAAGTGTTATGATTCGTAAATGGAGGTCATATGCGGATAATGATTCCACTTATGAATATGTATTCCGATTTCCTTCAGGCTAAGGAATACATCTGCCACTCCTGCTCATCAATAGAATCGGTTTTAGAGGCGAAGAGTTGAGTTCGTTATCGAGGTCACTCCGCAATTGGGGCAAAACGGTAAAAAAATTGATCGATTGAGAGTGTTTTTGTATTTAAGAGGATGAAAATGTAGCGCGATTATACAAAAAGTAACCTTATTAAAAATGTTTTTTTTTTTAACCTCCTCTATGTCCTTGTTTGGAACCCAGTTAATGGAAACCGAGCATCTAATATACATTGAGCTTGCGAGGCAAGAAAAGTCTCCTCCGCCTCTCTTTCCTTCTCTCTTGTGCTGTCTCGCTAAATCTTAAAAAAACCACTTGCCTATGATCCCTAATTACTTTTGCTTTATTTATTTCGCTCGTGTGTTTCCCTTCGGCGGTCACACTCGTTGTCTTCATCTTGAACTTCCGTCATCATTTCTTGTTTTTTCTCCACCTTCGTATTTTCTCCCTCGGAGCCATTAACCCGCACGAGGGAGGAGCGCTTTCATATTTCATCTTCCTTCAAATCGGTCCCGCTTCACTGGAAAAGTGAAAACAAACACGGGAACGCCCGTCGTCTTAATCGTCATCTATTACGGCCATCGACGAGATCGTTGCAATGAGGTTGGAAACGGCGCGGAATAGAGTGGTGCTCATATAGTAGGAGAGGGATGAGATTTCACGAGGGGGTGGAGATGAGGAGAACTACTGCTAATATTTCGTCTCCCAATCTTCCCCATCTATTCTTACCCATCTTTCTGCTCCTGCAGCCATTACAACGTGGCCTCCGTGCGTTCCCCCACCCGATCGACGCCCGCGTTTGACCGTGGATAATGGGGCGGTGAATAACGCGCGCCCGATGGAATCGTCTTCAATGTGCCCTACAGGGATTCTGTCTCCCCCCCTCTCTCTCTCTTCTCAAACTCCTTCTGCTACACCTCCCCTTTCCCCTATCTCTCTCCCTCTCGAAGGAATGCAATCTCTTATGGATTCCTCCCCCCTCGGATTCATTCCTGCGGCCCTCCCGCCTCCTCCTCAATCTCTCCTTCTCTCTCTTTCATCTCCTTCCCTCCCCCCCCCCAATCCAATACACAGACCACTCTTTGGTCTCGCTCTATTATCGAGGTGGAATGAGAAAAAAAAACCGGCGGCCGCGGAGAGCGACGTCTCTTGTGCATTCCGCCCGGGATAGGAGATGGCGATGGATCGGACGGTTGTCGAACATTTTCCACGGCGCTCATGAATTCTTGTGCCGGAGAACACCCACCCTCTCCCACGTCCATCTCTAAAGCCACAGCACCACCCAGCCCTCCTTCCTTCCGCGTTCGTATCTCCTCCCGGCGATCCGCAACGCGGATTAGCCTCCCATCTCCCGCCATCTCTCTTCTCTCGTCTGCTGCATGCACCCGGGAGTGTCTGAGGGAGAGAAGAGGGATGTGGAGATAAGGATATCGTCGCCGTAGATTGCCCTCATACGTTTCGGGAGCTCTCGCTCATTTTTATCGCAGGATTGCACTTCGGGCGGCTGGCAAAAAAATCATTTACGACAGGGCGGAGCCGTTCAGGCTCGGAAGGGCGCGGCGGAGTCTGCGGTAAATGAGGACGTGCGGGGGAACAAAAAATTGAATTAACACGGCCGGACTGCATCCGTTAATAACGACCGTTTCGGGATAGGAAGCGCAGAGAAGTTTCTCCGTCCCCGTGGCATGAATGAAAGAATCGGTTAATCGTCAAGTTCAGGACGATTAGAGTCGGTCAGATAAGACGTTACACATAAAAATATTTCTGCATGCTATGGACTTCATTTTCTCCGTGGGCATGGATTAAGTTTAAAATAAAATATGACGATATGTAGCCCGATCATTTTGACTGGGGAATAGAAGAATGAAGGAGATGAAGTCAGAAGCTCTTGAGCCACGAGCCAGAAATCTTTTGAATGATAATGATAAAGAGAGCTCCACATCGATCGAACTTCATAAGAGGGAATAAATGAAATCCCTTTCTCCTACAACTCTGTATTACTTTATCCATTATTATATATATCTATCCATATTTATTTATCCATATATATCCATTTATTTGAGAGAATAATGTGGTAGTGAGGTTCTGACTAACTTAAAGACTCATCATGTACGAAATTACCCGAAAAATGTATTGTATGTTGATGGATTGATCATTCACTCAGCCGAAGCTTGCTTTAGATAATCTGCATAAATGCGTGCTGATGTGATAAAATTTATTAGATTCATTTCTAAGCATTAAATCGAGTTGCTTTTTAAACTATCTTATATAAGATTGAATGACAAGGTATAATTAGCCATTAGGGTATGCGATAAATATAAAATATATAAAATAATCAAATCTATAGCCGATAGAGCATAACTCTATTTCTCCTCATTAAACGGTATTTTTTATCAATTTTAGGTAAGGTAAAGGTAGTTCAACACAGGTTACTCTCATTTAGTGTTTTTATAAGTATAAAATTTTATTGCTGGGATTAGAATAATTATTTTTGCGTTCGATTAAAATGGTTAGTATAATTCAATTTTAATGATCATAAGTGGGCTTGCAGTGACAGATCAAGTAATATTTATTACCCTTGAAAACTCTCGAGAATCATCCATCTTCACCTTTGTCGGTAAATCACTTATAATAGTAATTAAATAAGGAAAAATGGATACTTAAATACAGCATTAAAAGAAACATCAAGCAAATTCTTTTCCGAGATGAAAAAACGTAATTCGTCATAAACGTAAATCTCGTAAACGTGATGAATAGGTAAACCTAAGGACTTCTTTCACCTCATCAGCTCATCAGCGGTAATGTAAGTAAGTTACCACTTATGTGCTGACTCCTCGCCATCGCGTAGTCAAAAAACCTCACGGGATAGAACTTATACATGCTATTATTTCAAATATTTACTCGATAAAAATGTCTTGTTTGAATGACATTTTGATAACTAATTCAAACATGTTTCTACCTCTGTTAAGCTCATTTTCTGCTATTATTTAATCCCGTTATTCTTCCTTTATTTCTTTCCGCTGTTAACAATGAATGTAAATTAGGTATGTACAGTTCTATGTGGCACATTCATTTTGAAGTGAATCAGTTCAAAACATTCGAGAAGTTTTGGCGATACTCGAGATCCCAGGACATGATCTATGGGTTTGATATCGTGGCCAACTTGAGGAACTTTTGACAGTGATTCAAGTGTTGTGAATTTCTGATTGAGAAATATTATTCGCAGAGAATGTCCCATGGTGTGATCACAAGTGAGTTGGATAACCTGCGTATAAAGCCCGAATCTTTAAGGAAACTTTGGTCATATGCATGCCCTGCTCTTTCGTGGGGAAGAAATTCACTCAGATGTACCCAAACCACCTCTTGCATAAGATGTACTATGTTGTGACTAAAACTGAGAGCGTAGTGAACTATAATTGAGGTGGCAATTGAGAAGCAAAACACCTCGGAATTTTACTCGCAAGTAAATTATATTCAGTTGAATGAGATCATTGCTTAATGTTCACTGCCGTGAGTACAGCTACTGAAGAACTATTGCAAAAAAACTTAATGACTACATATTTAGGTAGAGTGATTATATAAATGTCCAAAAAGTTAGGCAAAATTCTTAATTATTAAGAGTCCGTTAACAATAACAAAGGTATGAGCTCCTATAATCTTCAAAGTTCAAAAGCCTTCATTCATTCAATGAGGAGATGTAGCGTATGAAAGTATATTCTAAAATAATATTAGGATTTAAGATTGTGAATCTCAACTTTAAATAGCTCTAGTATGTACGACGTCAGGTGTTTAATCCGGTTATTCTAAGGATATTACACGTTGTAATTATAGATGGAGAGATTCTAATGACGCTGTACTGTTCCTTAAAAGATGAAGCACTAGTCTCTTAATTAGCTTTCCACCTAATTGTCACCTTTTTGCGAGAACGTTCCCGGGAAAATGCTCACCACCTAAGTACGTACCTTGGAGAAGAAGTCGATTTTCTTTCGACATTGGCTACTCCTTTCGTCGTCGGAGAAATGTATTTTTTATCGATCTTTTTGCGCTGAAGAGGGGCAATCAACTCGGTGAACGGTATTGTGACCTTCTCCTAGGGCCGAGATCAAATGAAATGAAGGAAGCAAACTCTTCATCCGCTTTCGGGTGATTGTACTTTACTTGAGGTGCTATGGGATGGTTTTCACATCTCCGTGAATTTGATTTGGAAAGGACTGCTCTTTATTTTTAATTGAAACGCTGCCTCTTCTGCCGTGACATAAGGAAAATGGAAAATCTGAATGCTTTTAGCGGAGGATTTTACGTCTTCCATTGGTAGTGGTTCCAGAAATTTTATCGGCTTGCCATCAAGTCAGATGTCGTTGAACGGATTGTGTAGTAAATTGAGTTCTGAATGAACCTGTGCAAACAGCCAGCTAAATATTTTATACTTTTAAATTATATTACTCCAGGCTGCTCTATTATATTTTGATTTTTCGTCTGTCTGTCACATTAATGACGAAATATTTCCTTATGAGTATAAAGTAATAATGGCTTAGGATACTATGCTTTTTTTGGGTATTTTGTTGTTAAAATTCGATTGTGTGCGTCTGAACACAGCAGAATCAGGATATCATTGCTGAATGGTAGAATGCATGTAATACCCAGCAACCTCATCTAAATTTTCATTCGTTTATTGCAATTTGTTTTGTTCGTACGATTAGGCCTTAAAATAAATGCAAAATCTGAATTCACTCTGAAATTCTGATACCATGAATTTCCATAGTTTCTTCCCTACGTTGCTGAATTTATATTCCCACCATCGTGGTGCACTGTATTGAAAATTTTGCGCATGTGAATGGAGGACAAGCTGATTGTAAGCAAAGGAAACATATTTGAATAATTCCTATTTGACAAATGGTTTTACCTCATCTTCAAATATCAATGGGTTAATTATTTAACCTCTCTTCTTCTTCAAAATAAGACATTTGATTGTGCTCCCGGGCTCTTTATTCTATCGAGTTTGTAAGAATATTTTTTTCTATCAGGGACAGTGAAGTTACTTATGCCCTTCGGACATCTTACCACTTAAAATGATGGCAAACTTAGTTTCTATCATATCTGCTCTGTTAAACTAGAATTGGTGATTGGCAGAGAGATACGTTTTAATCGACTAAGGTGACCAAGAAATAATGAAAACAGTCCTGTCCGTCGTACGCGCGGTGTGAATAAGTTTAAGTTCTCCGTTAGGCGATAGTATGGAATCCGAGGTCACAAGATGGAGCGCACGGAAAGATCACCTCTGTGATAATGAGGCGGTTGACAATGGAGACGGTCAATACCGTATTTTATGTATGTAACATCTCGTTCGAACACAGTTCGTTGGCCTTTGGACGAATGCCATCATCTTTAACAAATACTATCCATGGAGGTCGGAAATGGTGAGAAATATTTTTCCTAACTATTCAAGAGGGAACTTAGGATACTAACAATCTTCTTTATTTCGTTTTAGTTGGTTTGTCAACTGTCAGATGGCTTGCACAAAGAAAGAAGAGTAGAGAAATCACATTTAAGCCTTACGGGGTAACCATGATTTCTGGCCTGCAAATGATCTCACCACGGGCGAGAAAGGTCCCATCTTACCTTCAAGGGGAATTTACACTCCATGTCATCATTTTGTGGTCGTTCAGTTTTGTTCATTCATTCTTTCAGTTATTTAGGTGAGTTGGAGCTTTAACTGAATATGATTACGTGAAAAATGGATTAATACCTTAGTATGAATTAGAGTTTGCGCATAAAGTCACTTCTTTTTGATTAAGTTTCTATATCATTCAAAATTAGAATCATTGAATATTATGACAGCTTTACAAATCGCGAGATTACGTCCTGTTATGCCCAATTTTTTTTAAATTCTATTTTTCAGTTATTAAGTTTAGGACCACTATGTATAGCAAAAACTGAGGTATGTTGGAAATTGCTTCGAAATTTGCTAGTTTCTATCTTTAAAGCAATGAGCATGTAGTAATTTGTGGTCTACAAAAAAGAACAACTTTGTTAAGAAACGAATATAATGGAGGCTCAAGACTAATTAGTAATAAAGATGTGCATCGCTAATTATGAATAAAAAAATATGTGATGGTCGGAATCTTTTGAACACTTTCTCAGGAAACCGGTATTTTTTTTAGCATAAACTATTAATTTTCTCGAGGGAAAAAATTCCTCAGCGCCTGGGGAAAATGCATTGAAGTCGCTCCGCTTCACATGCGTTACCTCGCGAGAAATTGTTCCACGCTTCTTGAGGTGGATGATCGCACCATAGGGGAGATGTGCCGGCGTCGATTCGATCTACTTTCTTGGTGATTTCACTTTCAGTATTCCCGGTAAGCCACGCCTTGTAGACAAGCTATACATTTTCCACCGCCATATATCTATGAATGTAAATACGGCGTGATATAACACTCTTTACGTTTTTAGTTCTCACAAACATTTTCATACCGTAATTTTTTACTGTAGTAGTAGTAGTTCTTCTGTGATGGTGACCGACAGCAACTAGACCGTAATGGTCCAATTTTATAATGTCTAGTTGAATATATCCATGTAATGAGAAAGTTTGTGAGTACACTATTCCCCACACTTACTGTCCACAGCAACAAACACTCTGCTGATCATCGTAAAATCGGAATCGTAGCTGACCACGATATTGACTTAAACGTCCACTCCAGCTCCCTGTTAAAGTCAACCAGGCATCATAAAACCGGACATAAGTGTAGGTGGGACATTAGATGTAGGCAGGAGTTCTTTTAGGAAATGGGAAAAAGGATGGAGTAAAACCCGACGTCCGCATTAGTCTTCTATCAATGAAAGGCACTGAAAAATCTATATATCTGCTGAGTTTCAAATCTAGACCATTGGAATGGACTGGCAGTATTATAGCTAACCTGATCTCCGATTGTACTTATGTCGAGTTCACTCCGATTGTACTTCTGTCGAGTTCACCTATATTTTACCATGCCACTATTGTACGGGAAGATACCGTTCCGTAGTTTCGCAACACAATTTTATACCTTGGATTTTAAATAATTTTGCTGTGAGCTTGTCCTACATGGAACTGATTTTGAAACGTGTGACTATCCAAACATGGGCAAGCCAAGATAAAATATCCTTTCTTTTGTTAGAGGGGCAAAAGTTCGAGCAATGGAATAATTCTTCTGGTTACTATTGTTAGAATTCTAAAGATCATGTATCAATTTTCACTTTCAACTTTTGATTAACATCGCCATCATTAGTTGATAATTAGTAGCAGTACATACGCAAGTAAATAAAAATTCAGGATTAGAATATAAAAGTATAGATATTGTTATGTCCATGGCAAAGCATAGAATGTAACTTATCAAGAAAAGCACATACCCGGCAAGTTATGGTGGGGAGGGAAAGAGAGAAAAAAACAGGTTTGAAAATCATGGCTGTCACATAGATTTGAAGAAGAAAGATAAGTGGTACGGAGAGATTCGAAATCGGTTTGAAAAAGTTTATAATAGTTTTTTGCCGTGCCCTGGGAAAATTCGAATCTTAATTTTGGCAAAAATAATTTCGCACCTTACCTCCTACCTCCCTTCCTTTTCTCCCTTCCGTCGCTCCCTGGTGCCCACAATTATCCCGAGTCTTTTTGCCGGTCCTCGCATTCCCTGTTCGCTGAAGCGACCGATTCCCACGTGGGAGCTCACGCTGGCGCGGCGCCTAATACAGCCCGCAGAGATGGAACTCACCCTTTTTGACTCGGGGGTCCGGCCGGTCGGGAGGCTCCGGGGTGATGGTAGATTGTGACGTAGATGATGGGAGATGGAGAGAAGGTAGTGCCGGGCTAGCATTTTATGAGAATTCTCAGAGGAAGGGAAAAACCAGCGTGAAGATTCTATAATCTATTATGGTGTGGTGTGAAAGTCCTTGATCGTAAGCAATCGGGAGGAGGGAAAAACCGAGTTGTTTTTTGTCGCGGAGGTTTTTCGATCCGAAGTCAGTTTTATATTCGATGGGACGTTTAACCGTGAAGAGAGGATTGTGTGCCGCTTGTTGATGGACCAAAGATTTTGGGGTGAAAGGAAGACATTTCTATCTCACGATCCATTATTCTATCGTTCACGAGTCTGGATATCTCTACTTTCCAATCTTAATAATTGAGCTGCTTCCATTGTTGACGATAGTGCGTTAATGATGGAGCTATCCATTATTTTTTCGAACGGAAAAAAATAGTGACATAATTTCTACGAGTGAATCTCGCCAAACTTTTTTTCCTTGTCAGAGTCACCTGAGTCATATTTGTGCCAACGTGTTTTTAGCTTGCAAACTTATTTTGAGTCAAATATTGAACTGAAACCAACGTAGAACAATTTAAAAGATGTAAATAACGCAGTAAAGTAAACAAAAAGCATGCAATACTGAGATGCGGAGGTAATTCTATCGCTAAACTGTTCTTTTCGTTCTTATCCGGCGAGCCCATCGTCGAATAGTGACTTAGCCAAGCTTGCAAGCACCATTAGATTTTTGCACTTAGAGTATCATTAAAATTTCTTAAAAATAATGAAAAATTACCAGCCTAAGCGTGTGCAATTTTAAAAGGCGTAAATTATAAATTGAGGTGTTGATGATTGTGGAAAATATTCTGGTTTTATCAAAATCTTCTACCCTGGGAGTAAAACCTTTATCAGTGTAATAATTGCTATTCCTACTCTCTCTCTACGTTTATTTCCAAGAACTCTCCACACTAACTCAGCACTCACATCAGTGATAAATGTTGAAGGTATGTAAAATTATACTGCCAAAATGTTGAGCTCAAATCCATTGAGAAGCTTTGGTATTTCTGGCAGAAGTAAATTCTTGCAGCTTGCCGTACCCTTTATTTGAATTGAAACTTAAAAGAAGACCTATACGCCAATATATATGCTAACAAAATGCGTCATAAAAGATTCCTTTAAATATAATGAAGAAAGTTATTGGCATAATTTACTAAATTGTGGAACTTGGAATAAACTTATAGATAATTTATGCAATCGCTACGTTGAAATGTTCACTACTGTTTCTTCAAGCTAACTTGACTTAGATGAGCAATAACGTTGAGCGTCTTCAATAGAAGTTGATGATAATTATGAGATAAATATGAAATGCTGATGGGCATTAACGAGAACATTTTTTGCAAACCCTGAATTTTAACGAGCTCATCAAATAATTTAATTGCTGCTTACGATCAATTAAGATAGCAAGAAATATCTTATGAGTTGCTCGTGATACTAAAAATGCCTGATTATGAAGGCTTTTTCTATGTAGTGGAGGAAGCTACGAAGTTTATTTCATCCATCCTTAAATTACTTCCCCATTGGTCCTGTCTCCACTCTGCAGTGGTGAAATCGCACCCAACGGCACTCCTACAACCACCCACCTCCCGAGGAGAACCCACCTCGCTCAGGCTTGGTCTTCGCACTCGGTGCATTTACATGCTTCCGTTTAAGAGCCATTAATATTGGAGCCGGGGCTCATTCTCCTTGACCTCCCGGCAACCCTTCCTCCCCCTTCCCTTCATACCCACCTCCTTCGCATTCCTACCTTCCGGCTTCCTCTCTCTCTCACACACACACGCGTCCGTTCAAGGATTTCCTCTTCTCCTCCATTTCCCACTTCTCTATCCTCACCTTCCTACCGGCGCCCCCGATTCCCGGCCTCTTTTCATACGCATGCCACTCCATATCACCTCACAATCTCCCGTCCCATCACACGCTTTCTCTCTCTCCTCTTCCCCTGGCTAGCGTTCATGCTTTTTTCTCCCTCTCCAGCCCTCCGCCTCCTGTCCCTTTCCCTTCCAGTCTCTCATCCGTCCGTCCCCGGGAGCGATCCTCAGCCCCGCCGGCTCGCTCTCTCGTCCTCCGCCCTCCACAGTGCATTGACTCGGTCGTTTTTAATTCCCTTCGCGCGTCGAATTCTCCTCGCGCGTCGAAGTCTCCCGCGCGCCGCTCCCCCTTCCCACTTTCCTCCAATTAGCCCTAGCCGTGTCGCATGGACTCGCCTTAGGGCGTGGGAAGACCGTGAAAAATCAATATTCTTCGATGTCTCCGCTCGTAGGGCATAATTCGTTCGGTGCGGAGGAGAGTCTGTGGTGCACCGGTGAAATGAATCAATCTGCTGGACACGAAGAATGTTCAATAGGTGACGGGGAACATAAATGGACCTTGAACCTGATTCACTTTTTACTCGCCTTGGACGCGGGCTAACGACTTCGTCTTCGCGTGAAATCGTTTTATCGTCTATACTGGAATCAAGTCCCACTAGTGATCTACAGCCGGTGTAATTTATGCCTGAGTGAATGAGTATGCTTTCTATCCTTTAGAAGTTGAAATTAAATTTGCTCTCTTGCCAAAATATCATTTCCTGTAGTAAGTCTCTGGACAACTTTTTGAATCGCCTTGAAATGCTATTTAAATAATTGTTAATGACACTAAAACACCTTAGCGTTGAAAACTATGCATTTATATAATGTATTTTCCGAGAAATAAGCTAAACAAATGCCCAAAGAACACGCCCACTTAAAAACTTATTGTGATTGGCCGCCTGAAAGTGACGTCAGGTCCTGCAATGGGAGGGAAAACGTCGGCATGTATAGTACCTGTGGACTTTGTTTTCAACATTTGTTGACGGATTTACATATCTTTGGTGGGGTTAAGGAAGGCTACGTCCTTTTTGATTTCTTTAGAAGAGATGGAGTCTGAGTTTGTCAAAGCTGACGCAAGAAATTTTCCGAAAGTCTCAACATTAGCAATGTTTTCTTACGTATCAACACCATGCTTAAAAGCAGCTAAATGAAGCTTCGTTCAATCTTCGAAGAAAAGATCGTTCAAACGGAAAGCCAAAGAGTGAAGACGGCGAGGTAAAAGCATGTCAATGTTTGAATATGAATGTTCACATTTCAATTTCGTAATATTTATAATATGGGGATGATAAATGTTTTGGTGTTAGGGTCTTTCGTGAGGAACACGGCGATGATGCCATCGGCTACGTGCTAGTTAGGCTCGATAAAAAGTGTTTGTGGTTTTTGTGCTAGAGTATGCCCCGAGCATAAACTATTGTAAGATACAAGGGATATGTCGTGGAAGCACAAATTTTTATGGATGGCTAAGACAAGTAGGTAGTGAAGAATTGCACGTCAAGTTCGGGTACGTAAAAATAAGAGTGTTATGAACATCTACTTTATTTCATTACATTTGTTTACATTGAATTCCTGCTCCAATAAGTGACGACATTTCTCTATTTTCAGGCTCATTATATCACTAACGTATCGTTTGGGATAAGTTTTCAAGGATTCATATTATTAAATAAAAAATACGATGAATGTGAAAATCTTTTGTTCGTAGTGGTATAACCTTATGGTGCAGTGATGAGTTTTGATAAGATTTCGAAGAACTTCCTTGAATATATATTGTGCTATTGAAACAAAGGTAGATTAAAAAACCCTTGATTACCGAATATACCGAGGTACTTCAAAATTTAACCTATTGCGCAGAAAGCAATTGCGTCGTGATCCTAGATTCTTATGTTGTGTGGTGTGATATTGGTGTATTTGGCATATTAGCTGTTCTCGACGCAGATGCGGTATGTTGAAACGCACATCTTATGTGTTACATCGTGAAATTAATGCAAAGAATAAATATTCTCGTCAACAGCTGTTTTTTTCAATTGTGTTTAAATGTAAGTGTTCATGTGTACAAGTAAGCTATTTATCGCGCATCCGTCGTTCATGCTGACCTTCGAACGGTGAAAATTACTTATTGCTTGCAATGACCAACAGTTAGGACCTCTAATAGTGAAACGTAAGCAGCTATAGGTTCAGTCTTCGAAACATAATTGAAATATGCTTAGCGAACTTTGTCAAACATGGCATATTTGATATGGAAAAGATTTACGTGACTTGTGTCCAGCACATTTTCCTCGTACCCTGATTACTGATAAGTGCATGTATTAAATCTCTTAGCAGCATTTTCAAATCAATGAAAATGCTTTACCGAATAATATTGGGCACATATTAAACATCAATAGTACTACTAGTGGCGCTTTTTTGACCTAATTTCTACATAATTTAGATACAATTAAGTATAATTTAGCTTCCAGAATTGGAAAAATAAATATAGGCAGAGTTTACGCTAAAAAATGCACACGTTTGATTGTTAAGTCATAGTTTCATTTCGCCTGCACTTCTTTTTTCACCCATAATTATCCTCTTTCGAGTGGTTAAAAAAATACTTGTTGGAGGCATTTCCGTTGGTGTCATTATATTTTGGCACAATGCAACATTAAAAAAAACGCTTTGGCATATTAAAAAGAGTGTATTTATGGGGGCATTTCAATTATAATCATCAGAATGCTTGAAACTTCGCATAGAAATATATGCACCGCGACCGCTGTTGCAGGACCTGACGTCATTTAAGATGGCAGCGATGCGAATTACGTTTTTGCGGGGGACCAGCTCGTGGCGATTTCAAATGCTTATATTAAAAAAAAATACTTTCTGTCAAAACTGCTTTCGCAGAAAGCCATGTTTTTGTATAAACTCTATGAAAATGTCTTTATTGGAATATGTGTCCAAAGGTCTATAAGAAAGTTTACTAAGTTGACATCTAAAGTGGAATGTACCATATTATTGGTATAAGTCTTATGATCAGCCCCTGAGTCCATTCGTATATAGCTGGACAAGAAGCCACTTCTAGGGAATACATCGCAGTCAGGCAATTATTGGAATCTCGACTTTTTCTTAATCATAATTCATAACATCCACTAAATAATTTCCACCGTTGATGAACGGTCTAGAGGATTACTGCCAGTTTGGCCCTCATCATTACTTTTATGCTTCCTCGTTTTTATAATGGGCAGTGCAGGAAATATGAGAATATAAATTTCTCCCCGAAAATACATGCTCATATCTTTCAGAAATCTTTCCGGTGCGATTGCAAAATGACATTTCTTTAACTCACATGTAAATGCATGCATTTTGTGCATGCTTAGTAATACCTTACCCCCTGCCACATCCTCGAGGTGTCTTGCAGGGTAGGCAGTAGATGATCAATAGGGTTATGATATGGAAGAATCCTCAAATGCAACTCAAAAAGACATGTATTTAACAATATTATTTTGCCGGATGAATGCAAAGAGCATGATAAGACTCGGAAGTCTGTGCTCAGATAAGAGAGAAAGGTCGAAGGAATAAAGGAATACAGTTTTGACGCTGCAGCTGTGACATGGATGAAAGTGCGTGATGCAATGGCCTTGCCATGCTGTAAAAAATAGAAGTTGCATTCAGCAGCCGTGCCATGGAATGTTAAATAATGACAGATATATGTTTAGCAAGTGTTGAGTCTATTTGATGCATGAGACTTTCAAAAGAAGCAGAAGTGGAAACCCTTAAATTTAAATAATTTGCGTGGAATAATCACTGAATTTATGAAAGCACTGAAAAATAACTGCGTTTCTACGCTCAGAGCCTCTTTGCCTCTTTCCTAAATGGGAAAGGTAGTTTGGGTTTTAGATGATTCTATATATGAGGTATATCCCGATGTCAAATCTGAGGTTTCAGACGTAATACCAATGCAGTATACATGCCAGAGGATTTGAACTCGCGACGTATGGGCTGCCAAGCCGGCATGTTGCCAATTTGGCTACCACTGCAATTAGGGGTCAGGGTGAAACGTATGCTTATAGGATAGGGTTATGTAATTGCTGTTTTAATTACAGTTGGCAGAATGTAGCTGGAGTACTATTTAAAAATGCTGTTCACGCTAATAGCTGGCTCAATTAGCAAGACTCGATGCAATAAATTACGAGGATTCATTACTGAAGAAAGGCATGATGTAGAAACCGACAAGAACATTTGATGAGTTGTCGAATGAGAAATCTTTCATTGGGTCTGTGAAATCTGTGCAAGCCCTCCACGCTTTCAGCGATTGGACGAATCACTCATATTTATTAATCGAATTTCAACCCTTAGAAGCAATAGGGAATGCAATCATTATAACACACATGGGCACGCTAACCCCTTTGACGTCTTCATAGTCTTGTAACCAACGTTAAATATGCATTCCCTGGGCAAAAAGCCATGATGTCATATGATTTCCACACCATCAAGCATCGGCTGAGAAATGCGTTTTAGGCGCGGAAATCAAATACGAATTTAAAACGGCTGTAGGAGCGAAATTATATAGTTCTCGAGTGTCAAATTCGGCAGGTGGCCTATTTATCTGTCAAAGGTTATGAAATAAATCCAATCCGAAGCAGTCTCATCCCTCCGATAGGACTTAGAGATCAGCGAGGGCGAATAAGAAAGAATGGTGGGAGCACGGATCCTTCTTGCGTGCTATCACCATCGTTATCAATGACACAACACGATAGAAGGGAATGCCCGAGGTCACATTTTCGATTTTGTTGGTGAAATTATAACATGGTGGTTACGAGATAGCGTCATGGAGAACAGTATGGAGTCCAAGATTTTCGAAACTTGTTCTAGTAGTCGAGGACTAATCCCGAAATGGAACGATGTGAAGGGCCACGTACAATAATTGATGGGTTTAATTGTCAAACGCGCTATAAGTGGTTATATAAACCAAGTTATAATGTAAGCTAAGCGTGTACATTTAAGGTACTTTAAGCGGTCATGTTGAGTGTGCATTTCCAAATTTTAGCGCTTTCTTCACAGCACTGTAGTATCCCGCTAAACATGTCTGTAATTTCTGAGATTCTAATCCGAATGCTTGGAATGGTAATCCAGTACCCAAGGCACCATAGCAATCCGATCCTCACCATATTTTTCATAGGCTATTGGCAAAGAAACATGCCAGGATTCCACGGTTTGCTGTTACCAGTATTATTTATCTTAAGATTAATTGAATAATAAATAATTTCCATGATTAAGGACTAGGTATGCTTTCTTAATTATTTTATTATTTTTAATACGAATGTATTTTCTACAGTTTTTGTAGGTTTTATCGAGCTTCCATACTTTCCTTTTCCATTAGAATTTCCTAGCGATTTCTTCCATGCGCTACATCAGTCTTCAGATCAGAATATTTCTTACCTCTCTTCAAAAGTGTGTTCTAAGAAGAGGGAAGGTAAACGATTGACTCAGCTGAAGGAAATTGGTTTTGGTGTTGTCACAGAGGCATATATTAAAGATTAGCTAACTGGCTTCATAATATACTCGACTCTTTCCTTTCTCTTACTCGCCTATTTAGCTTATGACCTTCCTCTTATACTTTGTCACAATGCCCTTCGCCCTTGCCCTTCCTTGCCCTGACCTTGCCCTAATGCCATCGTATCGCAGATATGTTTGACCAGCCTATTTCGTCTTTCCTTCATTCCTTTATACACCTCCAATTTTGTTGCTATGACTCTATCCGACTAATCTTCAATATTATCTAGTGCTTCAAGCCTTTTCCTGCCTTGCTTATCTATAGTCTAAGTTTCACATCCGTATAATGTAATACTCCATACATAAGTTTTTTTAAGTCTTATTCTACCTTCTAAGCTGATGCTATAGCTGGTGAATAAGTTTTTTTTTTTTTTCAAAATAATATCTTACTTGGCTTGCCAGATTTGTTTGCTTTTCGTAATATCTCGCCGACTTTTTCTATCCTGGGGTGATTTTGCTTCCTAAACATGTGAATTATTTCATTCCCTCAATAATGCTTTGTATCATAATAAAAAATATTTTTAAATGCATTACCGTCAACCCCTCCACAGGGAAATATGTTCAGGACTTGATAAACAGGAATATCCCTATAGGTATACCTATGTTATGATTATCCCACTTGAATGAAGAAGGCTTAGAGGAGATGTGCAGGAAAACAATAGTCATTGAGTGCTAGGAATAGAATATGAATACATATATTTACATATATGCTTATACATTTTCTACATACCTACATAATTTCTAACATTTCTAGCGTGACCTATTTCCTCAGCCTCATCTCTTAAGTAACAGGAAAGTTTTTCGGTGATGAGTTATGGTGCAGAAGCATGATAGCCTCAAATAATTAAATGAATGTCTTCCTGGAGGAAGAATACTCCTAAAACTATCCGGAGCATTAATGTGATCTTCTTCTATGTGTAATAGTATGTTATAAACTCCAAATTTTACATTTCATTAGGTTTAGACGCCGAATCGAGATATTTTTCGCGCTCACCCTCCAACTATTATTAAAAAGTTTTTTTTTTCACAAAAAGCTTTTCTTGTTCCTCTTCCTGGGTGCATATTTTTGTTGACCGAATCCTCCACTCTCAACACTTCAAATAGCCTGATTGTAGTAATTACTGGAGTCATCACCCACACATTCTCGGCATAGCGAATCATAGTTGTTTTTATCTGACGTAAATATGTGGGCAATCAAAAACAAAGGCGAGCAGTGGCTCAGTTCCAAGAGATAGTCATCAATCCAGAATACAATGAGTCAAATCAAATAAGGTCGTAAAAATTCCAACAACCTTATTCAGCATTTCTATTCACGCCTAGGTTTCTTCATACCATGCATCAAGGCATGGGATGATGGAGCTCGACTTCCTTTAATAATATGTGAATATGCAATCAAGAAAATGAGAGATGAGGCAGCCGAGCCGCCCATTTATCTCAACAGCCGTTCAGAAATCCGGATTCACGAGCTTGAGCCAAGATAAAAACCGTCGAACGGCTCTATTACGCAGCCATTCGAATTGAGGACGCCAAAAAGGCATTGGATGAGAATAGCTCGAGAAGTTTCAGAAGGAAAATTTAGGATAATCCAGATTTTTGGAGAAGATTTTTGAAGTGTTTCTGTACCTGCTATTGCTCAAGTTCAAATTGCAGCTTAACTTTACATCCAAATAGCGCCAATTATGACTTATAGGTGAGGTAATAAATACGTATATCAGTGATTATTCAAATCTCATTTTTAGACCATGCTGTTGAATATGTTAGCACCCAAAGCAGGTCTCTCTCAGACTGATGAATTTTGATTCCATTCCAATTAGCCACTTTTTAATGTAAGATGGTGTAAATGACTCTCATCCTAAGCTGTCATGCACACTTTCATAAGCGTTCTTTCCAAAGAGAGAAATGTCGGAAATGTTCAATGCGCCAGAAAATACTTCAATGTGTTACTCCCTTCCTAGATCTAGCAAATATTCAAGGTGCATACGTTCTTTTAAGTCCAAAACACATACCATGGATACCAAGTTTTGAATACCAAGATGCGAAGTTTTTTAAAATTCATATAGAATATATTATCTCGCGTGATGTTCTCGTCTTCACCCTCACTATGTGTTCACTTTCTGGCGAAGCTTGAAGAGTCATGAGCAGTGCTAGGCACCTTCCGGATATTTTATGTATTTTTTTATGTGTACAGGCGCTTGTGAATATTCAAGATGCCCCGTCTCGCTTGAACTACCATCAGTGGATTATTTAGAGTAAAAAAAACATGACACTCGTATTTCTTTCCGATTTAGGAATGGAAAAAATGTTTTAGGCTGTTTTTTCTCATGAAATTGCGATTCAAACTTTTTTCTTCATCCCAAAGGCGTATTTTATGTGTTGCGGATGAAAGTATAGGAAACTGTCATCTAGTAGTCGTCAAAATTCCTCAGCTTATGACTCATTCAAACTTGCAAGGCAATGAATTCATTCGGGATTTTAAAGGTTCAGAGCGCCCAGGTTAACAGCCTCGTGTGTCTCGGTCGGTTTATTTTTGACCAGAAAAATCAGCTCTCTTCAAACCAGATTACATGAAAGGGTGATTAAACTCGCAACATCCTGAAACCCAATTTGGGCGGAGGATTTTTTCTTTAGTTTAAAGTGAATGGTGACTGTCTTATGACAGCTTCCATCAGTATTCAATTTATTTATTTTTAAATACGTTGTCGGTCATACTGTGGGAGAATCAGAACTGCTCTTTTGCAATTCCGATAAAATTTTATTCTGTGCAAGTCATATACCAGAGCCATTCTGTTTCTTAATATTCATTTGTAATTTATTTTGTTGAGTACAATCAGAGAACAACATAGGCTAATTTTTTAAAGCTAATATTTAAACGCACTGAATATTGGTCAAAAAGTGTCGGTTTTGAATAGTTAATTAGAATACTGACATGAGACATACTAATTTGGAGTTAATTCGGAGACCGTTTCGTTTGTATCTCATTGTGATCATGAATAACTTGTTTATGTGAATGGTCCTCTCATTTGCGTCGGTTGTGTAAACGTGCAATATGTAATTAAAATAGGCAGATTTGGATGTCTGCACCTCCTTTACCCAAAATGCAAAGGTTGGCAAATGTTTACTTCATTTTTTTTGATGCAGCACTGAAATTTTTGTGGAACTTTTTAGCTATTGCCATAGCATAGCTGTTTAAACTTATCCGGTGAGTACTTGACATGTTAGAATCAAAAATATTAATAAAAGTTTTAGAAACAAGAAATATATTGACATTCTATTTAAAAATATTATTTTCGTGTTAATTCCCATCAAAAGCTAAATGTTATTTATGGTCATTTAAGCGTATCTTTTTTTAATACATGAAAACTTTTGTGTCTTGCTGAAATATACAACCCCTGTTTACTTTACAGGAGCCAAAATAAAAAAGTGGCATGTTTTTTTATAGCATTTATCATCAATTAAATTTGGATTTCCGTGAAATTACTAGAGCCTCTTCTATTCCCATTGAATGAAAGTGATTCTTTGAAATTGAGAGGGAACTTCATAGTACTTATTTTTTTTACTTGATTCTGCGCTATTTTCTGAGCACCACTTCATCATCTCAATTTGTGGTACTATCAATGAATCAAGCATAAATTATTGAGGTTTTCGGTTTCAAACATCGTGTAACATATCTACTCCTTTCTCTCTCTCTCCAAAGTAGTTACTTCTCATTTTATCATTCTTATACACGTCTTATTTTCGTCAATGTAGGCAGTGGATAGCCTGATGTATGTGAGCCTTAAAGGCGCCATTTAATTCCCCACGTATGCAGCAGTAACTCATATCAGTTAGTTAGCGCATGCCAAGTTTTTATTTACCTCCGTTTTAAATCGGATCTTGAGAATCTATACGTTAGAGCAGGAGCAAAGCTCTATATCAGAGTCAGAACTAGGAATCATTTAAGCTTCACATATGCTGGGAAAATAGAATATTTGTCTCAGATGAGCATCATTTCTTTTCCATAGATTGCTGTTGGAATCTACCTCATTTCTCTCTCTCGGGCATTGCAACATGATGTAACGTGACGTTTTGGATACTATTCACATTGGGAATTAGATGCAATTTTCGAATACTGACTTAGGAAATGCATAACATACGACTTTCAAGTGTCAATTTAGCGCATAATTGACGACCTCAATTCTAACTACCTAGTGATGAACACTATTCGTGATATGATTGGCTGGTGTTTGTCGTAAGTGATACGTCCATTTAAAACATTGGTTACGTTATTGTTGGTGATTTTTCATGCACCAAAACTGTCCTATCGTCGTACACAATCATACTATAAAGTAGGTTAGTTGACGTGAACTTATAACATTTGTATCCCATCGCATGTAAATACTCCTCTCTTAATTTAAACTGGAATACAAAATAATTTTGTTTTACGTAAATTTTCGTACAAAACAATTGTGAAACACTACAATTGCTATGGCTGAGCTCGATAATGGAGTACAGTTTAACGAGTGACTAGTGCGAGTGACAAGTGGCATTTTATGTGTATCACCAACAAATCAATAACTTTTTCGCCTGAATTAAGGTGATCTGGATAAAGGATTACCATTTCCACACTGGGCAATTGTTTATATGCAGTTACGTTATTTCTGACGATTCAACTTCAATCTGTAAGGCAGTTCATTGAACGGATGTGTGGTAATGAATAAATCTACCCCTCTAACCACTTGCAAAATACCACCCAAGCGTTGCAAGTACAGAGTTGTGACGGTATGATTATTTTCACTATCTCTCCTCCTTCATCTTGGTTGATCAAGGCCTAGAATCAAATTATCCGAGGTACATTGACTTCTAAGGGTAAAAAACTTGAAGGGATCTTGTAGGCATCATTGCTTTTTTAGGGTAAATACCTACCCGCAACTTAAAAACTTCGCTGAGTTTGAGGACTTTTTTATCGGATGACGTTTTCAGATCCTACTTAAAAAAACAAAACATTTTCCAATCCAAACGCCTAAAAAATTATTCTCATCCTAACAAGATATTTTACCTCCCCTTTTGGCAGAAGATATTTCAATATATATTCTGAGATTATTTCCGTAATCAATTGGGAAATTATTACTCTTGTGACAGCCTGGAATGTTTAAGACACTTTTACCATTATTGTCTTCATTATCAGTTCCCATTGTTTTCCTATATAATAACTGGAAAAATAAGAAAACAGCATATCACGCCTACTATCTTCGCTTGCTACTCTCTTTCATTTGTGTCTTTGTAAATGGACTTCACTTGACTTGGTATTGAAAAGGATGAAGACATCCGTCAGGAAAATATGCAATTTTCATTTTAATCTTTCCTCGTGCGTTTTCATGGTGTGATATTTTATTCAAATTTTTTTTTAACTATAGCTTTCAAAAGAGCAGTAGTCCTCTTAGCCATCCTAGCATGAGATACTTGCTCTTCGAGAATGATAGTTATATTCCAGAAAAGTTATTGCATGATTTCCCTGAGCCGCATAAGATTTTTGGTGTAAGATTATTTCTTTGCGTAACTTTCTTCCACTATGGAGCTTAAATTTTTCATTTTGCTTGACCTGAGGTTTTGCTTGGATTAAGGAGGTTTGGAATTCTTTCTGGTCTAATATTGAGCTACTAATTGGTGCGGCAGTATTTTTTACTGCAATTCTCTTCGGTATAAAGTTACTGGCTGTCGTTACAGTTGGAGAGAGACAAGTGAAATAAAAAAAAGACATTGTATCATAATGTCTTCCTTAGGAGAGCTACCTCTTCCTGAGTCACTTTGTTCATCTTCCTTATTTCACCTCTAACTTTCTGGTCATAATGATCGCTCTCTCCCGTTCTTTTTTGCGCCATTGTGCATGTCACGCGTCTATCTCCGTGAATGGACGAGTGTAACACATCTTGCCAATCTCTTCGCCACTCATGGATGACGGCTTATGGATGTTTTCCCAACTTCTTTATATTTCCTCGTCGGCAAGCTTTGTGTTTGGATGGCCGTTAGAAGAGCCTCCGAACTCAACTCAGAAGCTATAAAATGAAATGCTCACCAGAAAAACTACTCACTGTTGCATGAGCGTCTCGTGCGCTCCAACGAGTGTCGTTACCCTCCGTCGTGTTTTCAACCCCCTGTTTAGTTTGATCTTGGTATTTCAATCTACAACTTAACATATTCGAAAACGTTCCTCTTGAATGAAGGTATTCATAATTAATCGTGAGCCACGAGTGCATCCTTGTCAGTTTGAAGTGGAACTCTCCGATTAGGCAGCAAATTATGAAATGTTTGTACAGAAAATTAAACATGGCGACGGCTGGCAATGCATTTGCTACATTCGTTAACTTCGCATAATATTTTATGTTTTTTGATTGTAGTATAGGTTTTTGAGCTACAAAGATAGGTCCATTCGATAGCACTTCTGTTTAGTGGAAAGCTGTGGCGAGATAGTTATTCCACCTCGTTTTTTTTAAACGTTTAAGTTGACGAGTCTCTAGCATATTATTTCTTCACTCTCCACATTACTAGATGTGATGACCGGACTATATAACTGGCCGCGATGGTGAAGTCGGTCGTGTGCCAACCTGATAACCTGAAAGCCCCAGGTTCGAATCTCTTGCCTTGAGCAAAAATGTTGTGTTTGTGTTTTGGTTAATATTAGGTTAGAAGATATTTCCATAGCTTCAGTGATTGACGCACTTAAAACCCCTCTTCTCCAGCTGCTCATTTGCGTTATCAGCATCGCCTGGGTCTAGGTCGTAAGTCTAGGTACGTAATACTGAAGTACGAAAAACCTCTTTCACCAAAAATCTCTCTTCCATGTCCTCGGCTATCCAACTCATGGGCAATGATGTTGGTGAGAGAAACTACTGTCGAAATTTTAGATTTTCAAATATGTCGATGGCTAGATGAAAAACCAACTTTTAGGTGACCAAAAACTTTCACTTTCAAATGCTGTTCAACTTTATACAATTACCTTAAACTTGCAGCTCTCAAGATATATTATGGAGCAACTAAGATCATTTTCATTACTTTCTGCTTTGTTGGTAATTGGAAATGGGGGAACATTTTTTAAACGGAACGGCGAAAGGTTGGAGAGAAACCTGGCGTAGACATCAGCATGTCCTTACGAAACGCGCCAAAGGGTCCTCGGTTTAACGTCCCATAGGACGGACGGAAAGTTTGAAATAAGTAAAGTTGTAGACCTTCAAATAAATTTGAAATTATTATCATATTTTCAGTAATATTGTTTAATATATTATGAAAATATAATACCCTTTGTAAACTAATGTAACAGTAAGAATTACACGCTAATAATTTTACTCTGCCGTTGTGCACGGCAAGCGTGTTGCTGCAGAGAAAAAATGTTACCTGATCTTGGAATCGAACCACGGACATTTGGCTAGCATGCCGATGCGCTGACTACCATCAATGAACGTTGACCTCTTCTTGTGTAAATTGATCGAAGCAACACCGTAGCCCGATATAAGTCATTCTACTCTGTACTTATTAACTTTCTTTCACCCTTCATGTTTTCTATAATCTCTCCTAGATCACACGCCATCTATCTATATGCTGTAAATTATCTTGGGTTAAGATGGTAACGCGTAGTGAGTACAATCTTCCGTATGCCTTCTTCTGTCCTTGAAGGGATTGCACTGCAGAATTCAATTACATGTCAATCCTCGCATCTCAACTTAACACGCTTCCTCTCATCTAAAAGGGTAATTATAAGCCACTCTCTACGGTACAATCTTCATCCAACCTTATATTTCTTTGCACACATCCCTCAACCGCACTCAACACAACCTACCACCATAATACACGCACCAACCCCTCAACAGAACGTAAAAGTTATGCGGTGCTCGAAACCGGTCTTAAAATGCACTAATAGAGATCTTCGAAGAAATTACATGGGATAAGACTCGTCGCTTAACTAGACTAGCTATCGCATTATCTTTGGCTGATCACCTCATCTTCACTTTTTCACCTTTGCTATTTAATTGCTACTAGCATTCCGCTCCCATTGCTTCCTATATTCGCGGATTAGTGATTTATTTCATTTCTTCTTTCGATCATCATCCGATCATCTTCATTCGTTCGTTTATTTTACACTTCTATCCACCACTATCACACACCATCAATCCTAAGATTGGTTTGATGCAGGTCTCCACTCATCATATATTATCCATCATGTGTTCTTTATCATACTTCTCAATTTTGGAATCTTTATTCTCCTTTACATCTTTGACTACTTGCTCCAGATATCTCATACGAGGCCTACCCTTTCCATTGCCAGTATCAAGTCATACCCTTGCCATTCTTTCTATTTATTTTTCCATCGTCTATTGTCTTCATGAGACCATGATATGTATGCATGTGTCCGATAAGGTTGCCCCTTCTTCTTTCTAAAGCTTTCATCCGACTATTATTTCTCCCATATCCTTTGAGTACTTCTTCGTTTGACACTCGGTCTACCTATATTATGTTTATGATTCTTCTAGCCTCGTCTTTTCTGGAGTTATTACCGTCCTCACCTCACTGTTATAAAAAATAAAGACATAAATTATAAATGTTTACTGCTGTGTGTATTGTAGATTTATCTTTTCGTAGGATCTCCTATCGCCCTACATTTTTCTTAATTACTTCTTCCATCGTTGATTATTCTGGTCCCCAGGAAACCATATTTTGCCCTCTTCAAGATTAATTTTTCCGAGTTTAAATTGATCTTAGCCACTTCTTTTATGCTACACTGACCTTTAAGTGATATTTGGTCAATATATTTTCTAATAGCGCTCATATTACGTATTAGCTACCTCAACGGGTAGAATACTCTTTATAATGATGATATACAGCTGCAAAATTGTTGTCATTGGTTGTACTTCTCAAACTTCGGTAAATTAATTTTTATTAGCATATACGATATCATTCAACGTGCCCAATTCTATTCAATAGTATTATTTCTGAAATATGGATGTTACCCTCAGAACATCACTTTCGCCCTACTAACAAGCTTTTATTTTTTCCCTTCCAATCACCATTCACCTTTTCATATTTGATTCAATAGGTAATTTAAAGATGCTAATTTTACTTTTTCTGTTATTCGATTGTACAAAATCCTTTATCTTTCTGTCAAAGTTCCGATTTTTTCAACGAACTCAAAGATTGGATATCCGCTCAATCATGATAAGCATACTGTCCGATTTTTTTTGGGTACCCATCCCTTCCATTCCTATCCTTAGACCTTTCCTCCCGGTGTGAAGCGCCTATTAGTGCGAAAACAGACTTGAAAATACCAAGTTTTGTATTCGCGGCGGTGCTCAATAAAAAGGGTTTCTTAAAATTGTTCTGCTATAAAGCATATTTTTGACTTGATGGTTTCTGATCATAATTCTGCTCTGGATGCAATAAATCCGCATCAGAATCGCATTTATTGCCCTCTTAAAGGCTTTCCAAATGGAGCCTGGTTTTATCTTTTTTCACTGCCACTTCCGCACCTTTCTACCACGTATTCACATTTTTTCTCAAAACATTACCTTAGTTCTCCGGGCCATAATACTGTTTACGCTGCAGGAAAGGCCTTAATGGCCTGTCATATACTGTCTCGTCATAGTGGATTTTTACATTACAGCTATTGATTTAGATGTCCATTGACAAATATTGTTCCAATTCTTTTTTCTGGCAAGTATATCGCATCCTCACTAATGAGTAGGTTTTGTGCAGTTAAGCAGTGTATTTGCCTTTTTTGCAGTAAGTGTGCACATAATATGTGAATGCTTTAACTAAACGTCAATTGAACTGCTCACTTGTTTACAGGAAACATGTCAGTCGGACGCAATATTTATGCACAATAAGAAATATACAGATGAATTCTTGTCCTTATAAACGTACTTTTACCAGTAGATCACTACCAATTGTGTCCCTAAATGTGATTTTTATCCTTTTCACGTGGACAGTATATCTTGGTTAATGGTAGTTTAGCGGGGCCGTCGTTCAGGTAGCTAGTGGGACGGAGGTCAGGACCGAGGGTCCACCCTCGGTCTCCTCGAAAATCGACCCTCGCCCATCCCGAGAGCTCAGCCGAGGTAGACCTTTCCCAGCGGGAAAATTACACGACGGAGGTCAGGACCGAGGGTGGATCCTCGGTCCTGACCTCCGTCCCACTAGCTACCTGAAGGACGGCCCCGCTAAACTACCATTAACCTATATCTTTGTTATTTTAGGCGCTCAATTATCGGTAGTCATTGGTTGACATGCTTTCTATGTTCTTAAGCTCAAAATATTTTGAGAATGATTTTCATTCCCGTCTCGCTTTAGACAACCCATCGAGTGCGAAAGCCTGTTTACTGACTCCTGATAATTGATGCTATAAATGTCACATAGTTTTATTCGGCTCAATATAGTCTCATAAAGAATACGAAAGGTTTTTTTTTCGATACTGAAGTAATACTCGTGTAATTTTCCACAAAATAAAAATTTACTTCGACTTGGGTTTCAATGTTGATGCATCATCTTCAGGTGTACATTTCGAAATCAGTATGTGTTTGTGGAAAATTGTAAGTGTATTTCTTCAGTTTGTCAAAGTCAATTCGATCTCCTGAGAATCCTCGGATTTTTTAGTTTTTAAAAATATTTTAGGATAATGGGTTTCTTATCTGTAAGGTAATGTAAAAATTAAGTACGTACTATTTTCTTTCGACGGAAGACTCTTTTGTCGTTGATGTCAGAGTTTTAGATCGTATTTTTCCATGTAGACTGTTCATTGTGAGGAGTCCGTTTTTTATTGGAATAGTTTTTACTGCTGGTACTCAGACGTATTTGGAATAATGAACTCGTCAATCACTAGGCCTTTCCCCATCCAAGCCTCGAAATTAGTATGTGCTTGTGTGCAATCATGAACACCTGAGAGAACTCGCGAACTTATCAAGAAGCTAACGCTTAATTTCAGCTTTTTTGCTTGACATATCTTTGCAAAAAAACGTCCATTCCATGTAACTCTTTGAAGTGTTTGGTTTTATTGATCCGGGATTTTGTCAATGAAGGTCATTTCCTTCTCGAGAGCGAAACGTTTCGTATTCATTCGGGAACGATGGCTTGCCTCAAAGAGTGCCCTGAAAAATGGTTCGGAGTGGGTGAGGGGTTTGCCGTGAGAACCAATCAGCACTTTATTCGCTTCATCCCTTCAATTATTTTCGCTACCGATCCGCATTTCCTCGAGCGACGTCCTCGTTAAGTTGCAGCAACGCCCACCGCTGCTCATCTGTCGTCCTCGTTAGACCTGAGGAAGCTGCCCCTTCTTCAAATCCTTTCCCACGACCGCCGAAATGGAGTTGTCAAGTTGGAGTGGATAAAAACATACAGTAATGAGAATTGCAGCGACGTCGATGAGGTTTAATATTAGGCATTAGGGTGTCGGGAAAAAAGCCAGTCTGCGTTCAGGCTTTCAATCCATTTCGGTGAGAAAATTGTTTTGCGCCACCACTGCCAAACGATTCTCAATATGCTTTGAGAAGAATATGATGGTGGATTTTATGCCTTTATTACTATTTTTCATATTCATGAGACGAAATGAGTGAAAAGTGAGTGACGAAATATTTCATATTCATAGTTTTTTCCGTTTTAGTTTATGATGAAAATAATATTTATTCATCATTGTTTAGTTTATATTTATGATGTTTTTATTATTCATATTGACTTAGATGACTTATATGAGTTACAGCAACGATGAAATGCGAAAATTGAAAAGAAGTAAACAGGAAATAGCAATGTTGACAATAATTTTGCCTTTGGGATATTGTCCATGAGAGGGTTAAATCCGTTTCTGTTTTCACATAATATTATCACATGGAGTCACTCATTTCGTCTCATAAGTACGCCGTACCTCTTATGGATCGTTATGCCGCTATTTCCCGATGGTTTTACACCAACTCAAAAGGTTCTAACCAGAGTAAATCGAAGACGCTTGTTGACGGCAAATCGCAAATAATGGGAATCGATGCATTCCGCTAGTGAACTAATTCCGTAACACAGATTCTGGGCTATAATCATGATTTCATAGGTATTTGATTTTTCCAATGATTTGCAAATTAACTATTTCTCATTTGTGTATATTATAAAAAAACATTGAATTTTCACTTTGTAAATGAATATTTTAAAATTTTTCCCCGGAGACATATATTAAGTATTGCTAGTTGTGTCTGTATGAAATACACTCCAAGTAATGTACTTACATATTCAGGTGTCAATGGGTGTGTTAAACAATCATATGCATTGAAAATTGTAATTTTACCACGTTTTTACTTTGTGCTTCATATTTTCTCCTATTGATGGTACAAAGTTAATTATCGTATGTACATGCATAAAAAGTGCCGTTTTTGGGAAAAGTGGGCATTGATCTGCTGTGAGGGGCTGGTGGTTGGAGCTCGATCATGGGTCTTCATGACGAGTTCCCTTGCACTATTTTTAGTTTTAAATTACACTTATTAGAGCGATAATGAGTCAAAAAATCACTGTTTAAATATGTAGAGCGAGTTGTTAGGACGGTTAATGTGAGCGGAGCGCTTCTAGAGAGGTTTATGCCCTTGATAGTGACAGCGAAAAAAAAAGGATTCACGATCCTGCCATTGATTCAACGATATTTTATATCGCGCTTCACGATAGATTATCGGGTGAATCCAAGAAGATTGGCTTCTTTAAAGCCCGATTCCGTCCTAAGAATGCCGTTCTTGATGAGCCGTAATTACAAATGAGATTGAGCTCCTACAGATACTCCAAAAATTGCCTTTGGGATATAGAATCCAGGCTAACCCGGTGGTTTATGTATGCACATCTACATAATACTCTGCAAGTCACTATAAAGGGGAATGGTCTGGAATCTGCATCAAGCATGCTTTGCCTATCTGAGTAAAGGGATTAGTAGCTATATTTTATAAGAAATAAAATTCTTCATAGCTCTTATTTGAATTTAGTTAGTAATACATTTAGTTAATAAATAGATGTGTTCAAATTCAAGGATTGCGAACTAACCGAAAATACCGAAGCGGAGACACTCACTGAAATGTACAATAGCATAATTTCTACAAGGAAAAAATCTCGACCGGGACATGAACCCGGAATCTCACGATTTCCAGCTGGTATGTTGCCCATTAGCTATCGAGGTTATGCATTTAGCTATGCTATTAATTGTTATATTGCTAATAGTTATCTATTTAGACAATTAGTTAATGCATGCCCGGTAAGCCAAGTTCCGTGGTTCCATTCCCAGACCAAGAAACAATTTTCTACTCCAGTACTCGACGTTCCTTTTGTCCCTTCTATATTCGTTCTAAGACTCTGTATGAATCGAGAGGTCGAGGAGTGAGAACGTTTCTCTCGCATCCAGCCTTTGATCTCAAATGGAAATTACTTTTGCGCCGGTCACTAGCCCCCAGAGGGAGCGGAATTGTGGGTAGGGGGAGATCCCCCCTTTAATTACCCGCCGGAAGGTGCGACTTTCCCATTTGGGGTGCATGTGGAACACTGGGCCAACGGCCACGGCCGCACAACAAGAGAGGCGCCGACCGATCGCATCCGTCCCCGTGTCACACGCTCCCGTTTCGCACCCCTCCTCCCATCCCCCGAAGATGATCATCGCCATCCCCCCTCCCTATTGGGTATCTCCAACCCCCTCCCGACTTCGCCGCAGTGGAAAGGCCTTAGTCAGCTCCCCACCTCCCTTACAGTTCGCGTCTCCGTTCTTCCTCCCTCGGGGAGAGAATCCCCCTCCCCCGTTCCTCTGATTAATCAACTTCATTAGCGTGCATAATGTTCTCGTTTTCGGTGGCGATTGTGCCCCATTGCAGTCCGAATTCCGTGGTCCGCTCGGCCGACTCGGAATCGGGTCAGTCAGCCGTCCTGTTTTTCTCCTTTTCGTCCGCTCGCTCCGAGGTCGGGGGACGCCGGGAGGGGAAGAGTTTCGGGGGTAGGGGGAAGGAAATGCCTCTTCTGAACATTTATCGATGCGTGTGAGTGCGTGCTTCTCCGGTGCCCGTGTCATCCGTCATCTGCGGAGATGGGTGAATTATTCGACGCGATTTATTTTCTCTTGCGATCCAGACGTCGACTGCGGATAGGGTGGAATTTATAATGCTCTCCCGGACGTGGGACCGTAATGAACACCCGTGTCAAAACGATTTCGTGAAATGAAGGAGGCACACACGTCTATTGGTCTTGAGCGTGTCAGAGAAAAAAATCAGGTAGTTTTCCTTCCTTGAAATGTGTTTACATGAGCAATTGATGCTCGAGATTGCTGCATACGACTCGCGAAAAATCATGAAATTCCTTCGCCAGTGTTGGAGATGAGGGATATCCTTGTTAAAAAGGAATACTATTGTGAAAAGAGATGACTGAAGAGAGTTAACTGCAATGCCTTTCTCTGGTATTGAGTTCTTTTGTGATTATCTAAGGGCATTTACCCTCCTATGTTTTAAAAGTCTGTTTTCCCCTTCGAATCATTCACCGCAAACATGTCCTTATATTTAGTTACGTGATCTTTTCAACCCTCTTTCTTGTAGGTAGATGGCTGACATACGCAGTGGACTACATAAGCATATTTTAAAGTATAATTATCATATTTGTATTGTTGTTGAGTTAGTGTTATTAATATATTCTTGTATTATGTTGCTCCATCATTTTTTCCCATCTGCACTCCTCTCCCTCATAAACCTAAAGACAACGTTTAGGACCGCTTGAATGTGTTTATCAATGTGGATCAGCATTGGAACATATGGTATTGTGTTGGGACCTCTATTTTATTTAAAAAATGCTATTTATTATTTCCAGTACATCTGACGACGAAATCGGTAGATGTTGTGTATGAGGTTTACCTCCGATGAGCCCTAATTGTGCAGTGGCCTTCAATAATGTAAATCAAAAGTAAACCTTAAAGTATTATGTCGTCAAAGATTACATTAAAAACTTCGAAATCTCCCAATCACTACACTACAATTCGACAGTTCTAGAAATATAATCAATTAATTCAATGGCGTCGATTTCAGGATCTTAGATATCGAAGGCTATTAGGGCAGCTATTTTTATTGGAATATCGAAGGATATTAGGGCAGTCATTTATTCGGTTTTTTAATTTTTTTCTCTGCAGCATTTATTGGTCAAAATTTTTCACTCTTTCTGTCCAAGAATCGAACAGAGATCCAAAAGTTTGGCCTGCTGTCGAAGAAATCATCTTTCATGTCGATTTTTTTCTGTGATTATTTTTCGGTTCTTTTTAATTATTAAATTGATCAAATTTGTAGAATGGAATCTTGGTAAATAAATTATTCTGGATTCACTTGGCAGTCTTCAACTTGTTTGTAATTCAGCAGTAGTTGGCTCAGAGCTGAAAAATTCGTATTTTTTCACCCTCGGCGTTCGTCCTTTGATCCATGTCTCTGCCAGTTTCAAAAACAACTTGACCGTCAATCATCAAACAGAAAAACCAGCTGTACTCTAATTTTTTCGTTCTGTTCCGTCTCGATGTTTTCATTTTCTTCATCGCAACCTATTTATTTGCCCGTCTCATCCTTTACGTCGACCTAAGAGGAGTCAGAGAATGAAGCGAAATAAATTATCATCCCCCCAATAAAGACGTCCGAACCTAGAGCCCTATAAACCTACTCCATTCTCTTTCCTCCGCCCGAGGCCCTCAGGGGCACGCTGTTATCCCCAAAGACGTCTCACAATACTCCTTTTACTAATGCCTTTTCCTCTCTTCCGCAGACGGTGCCTGCCCCAGATCTTGCCCCCAAGGAGCGGAGGAAGAACCGGTATGCGGCACAGACGGCTACATTTACGCATCCCAATGTGAACTGAAGAAGAAGACATGCGGAAAAGGTGAGCGAAAAAGAAGTGTCCTTAAAAAGGATTGCCGTCTGTTTCCTGTCCTCTTATCTTCCTCTGTCCCTTTCTCCGTCTCTCGCGCAGAGGATGGCCACGTCAAGAAAGGGCAAGCACACCGGTATCTTCAGTTTTTGTATTTTTTCCTCCTTCCTACCCCTCTTTTCTCTCTCTCTCTTTTCCCTCAATTGCCTCTTTCTTTCCGTTTGTCCTGACCTCATTCCCTCATCCCCCTATCCCCGTTTCCGCATCAATCGTTAATTCAAAACATTTCCACTTCCCATCCCTTCGCCCCGATACGTATATATCTCCCCATCGAGAAAAATCTAGTCTCCATCTCGGGGTGGATCTCTTAATCACCAATCGTGACTTGACCCTTCTTTCCCTCAAGGGCTTTTTTTCGACTTCTCTCTCTCTCTCTGTTTCTCATCTTCCCCCAAAGTCCCTTTACGACAAAAGAAGAACGTGACGCATCCATCCATTCAAACTAAATGGCAAATGCGTGCGGATACAGTTGAATCATCCAAGCAGTCGATTCTCCTTAGTCCGAATCGCCGCAAGAATACAGTTCGCAAATTAATGTTTAATCCGTTCCCTGGTAATTGCATTATCCCGCGAACGAGCCCCCGAGCTTACATCGGTCTCAAAGGCCTCTTTTCATCGTCCGACTTAACCCTTTCAGTCCTGAATTTTTTTCGCTCAACAAAAAAATTTTATCATGAGATATTTATAACAACAAACATCTCAGAAACATGTAAACAAAGTTTTATCAAAATCTGACAATAATTAAAAAAGTTACGAGATGTACAGTATACTGTACATTAGGAATCAAGCGTTGCAAAAGCTAGGAATGTGGGTGTCTTTTTTTAAGGGATTTTTTTATGAACTGATAAAATCTTTTGCAAGGTCTACGTTAATTTATTAATTACAGGATTACAGTTAAATACAGGTTTTAAAAACAACTTACACTTTAAATAACTTAAGCAATGATTATATTAGCCATTGAAAATTTTGTTAACCCATTTCACAACTATCATAGTATTAGGTTTTTATTGATTTCACAACCATTTTAGTGAAAAAGTCACTTACTTGGAAAAATTTATCTACATTTATTTCCTATGAAAAATAAGAAAAAAAAATCGATCTCTGTTAATACAAAAGTGCATTCCACATTTGTTACAAAATATGTGACCTTTGCTTGCAGCTATTGTTTTTACATCGCGTAGCTTCCTTCTTGCCATCATGTTCAGTCAAGTGGTCTAAGGCATCTAGATGCACCTCTCTCATTGGCCTTCTTTCAACACATTGCTTTTTTAATGGCCTTGGAGATGCTGCAGGACTTGAGCTAGGTCATCCTTTTTTGGCGTCGTAGACTTTTTTACCAACCTTCATCAGTCCATCTGTCCATCAGTCCATCAGTCCATCAGTCCTGCTCTCAGTCTGAATTCCATCAGATCCAAGATTTGATCATTTCTTATGCCTTCATTCCTGGCATCTTTCTTGTATTCTAGCCAGCTATTTACTATGGCTATATCAAGGGAATGAAAAATCATCCTGAGTGTCCACTTTCTTAACCGGATATGGATTCCATATAGAGAAATCAGCTGATCTAAAAGGTAAATTCCCATCATTCCATGATTGTATTTCTTTACAATTTCAGGTCTTGATATTTCAATTGATGTTGCCTTTTTTTCCCACCTCTTCACTTTATCTTCAGTACCAATTCCTACATAGTTAGGGCCAACATGTCTCCCATATTGTCCATCCATTTTACAACCACCACATCCCCATCTAAACTGGTTACTTCTTCAGAATACCCTCTCTCTTTTTTCCTACCATCTTTCTCAGAAATCAATGGAGGGTTACCAAAGCTGTTCACACGTAATGTTCCAGCAGAACGTATTTTTCTTTGTTTTAGTGCCTGTAGTAAATTATAGGATGAAAAATAATTATCATTATAAAGTCCATGTCCCAAAGAGGATAATCTTTCACATAAGTGCAACACTCCCAAATTAAAGACATGTGAATAAGGAAACAATTCAGGTATGTAAACTGCAGGTTCTAATCCATATAATTCTCGTTGGCTTCTAGATATTTCAGTATTGCTTCCTTGATACAAGAGGAAGTTAGAGTTGTCAGCAGACTTCTCATTTCTCATACTCTTCTTAGCACTTCCTCGTTACTTACTCGGTCGATCCATTTAATCTTCAGCATTCTTCTGTAGCACCACATTTCGAATGCTTCCACCCTTCTCTTCTCCGCTGCTGTCATCGTCCATGCCTCACTGCCGTAAAGAAACATGCTTCAGATGTATGTTCTGATGAACTGTTTCCTTACTTCTACGCTTGTATTTCCTTCTGTAATTAGATTCTTCTTTTGATAGAATGCCCTCATTGCCTGGACTATTCTAGTAACTATTTCTTTCTTGCTTCATCCATCATTGGTTACACGGCTTCCTAGGTAACAGAACTCTTTCACCTCTTCAAGTTTTTGTCTTCCTAGTTTGACATTGGTTTTGGCCTCTTCTTTGTTGCTGCTCACCAATATCTTAGTCTTCTTCTTATTTATCTTCAGCTGATATCTGGCCATAGTCCTTTCCATGATTGTTAGCATCTTATTCAGCTCCTTCTCTGTCTCTGCTATGAGAGCTATGTCGTCAGCGAATCGTAGCATACTGATTGTTTCTCCATGGATGTTCACTCCAGAACACTTCTCCTTGACTTCATTTATGGCTCTCTCGATGAAAAATTAAAAATTACGGGAGACAGTGCACAGCCTTGTCTCACTCCTTTGCTTATTCTTGCTTCTTCACAGCTGGGTCCAGATTTAATCACAGCTACTTGGTATTTGTACAGACTATGTATAATCATTCGGCCATTGTATGACACTCCAATTCCTTTCAGAATTCTAAGCATTAAATCCCAATCCACGTTGTCAAAAGCCTTATATCTAAATCCACAAATGCAATGAAGGTCGGTTTGTTTTTCTCCATTCTCTGCTCTATGAGAAGCGTAAGGGCCAATATTGCTTCCCTTGTACCTTTACTTTTCCTGAATCCGAATTGAACTTCATCCAGGAACTCCTTAGCTTTTCGTTCTATTCTTCTGTAGATGATCCTGGTAAGTATCTTCGATGCATGTGTCGTCAGGCTTATAGTCCTAAAATTTTCCGCTCTCTTCTTCTTTGGAATAGGAATTATGATATTTTTCCCGAAGTCCCTTGGAATTTCTCCTGTTGAATGCATGTCGCAAATGGTTTTGTAAAGATGAGTTAATGTCTCCTCTCCTGCATTTTTAATTAGTTCTGCAGGAACATCATCAATACCAGAGGCCTTATTCATCCAAAGGTCCCTTACTGCAGCGTCGAATTCCGATCTTAATATAGATGCCCCCATATCATTCTTTTCCATTTCGCTTTCCTCTTCAATAGCTTTTGTGCTGAGATTTTTTCCGTTGTATAACTCTACCAGGTATTCTTTCCATCTCTTCACTTTGTCCTCGTTTTCAATCAAAATGTCTCCATACTTGTCCCTTATGGCATTGCATCTTGCGCTCCATTCCTTGAACTGGTTCCTCACTATCCTCCTGTAAGCAGCTTCTACCTTTCCAAGTGCAAGGTTTTTTTGTACATCTTTGCATAGATTCTTCATCCACATCTCTCAAGCTTTCCTTGCTTTACGACTTATTTCGTTCCTTATTCTTTTGTAACAAAGCTGCCGTTCTTTAATTTTCGCATTCTTGTACTTTCTTCTTTCTTCAATGAAGACTTCCTCCGTGATCCATGGCTTATTCTTAAGAACTTTTCTTCTTCCAAGAACTACTTTTGCGGTTTCTTGTACTCCACATTTAATATTTTCCCAACGCTCTTCCACTGATTTCTAATTCAGGTTCTCTCCTATGCTACTTCCCACTGCTTTTTGATATTCCAGCTGATGTTGAGCCTCCTTTAATTTTTCTACTCGCCATATATTTTTCTTTGATAAAAATGTAAAAAAAAATAAATAATCAAAATATCATGTCTATCTTTCCACAGAAGAAAAATTTTCACATGACACACTTGTGCAACACATAAGACCCAATGTACAGTATAGTGTACATAAAATTTAAAGTGGTAGAATAGAAGTAAATAATCATGCATATATGTTATAAATGCTTCCATATTTAAAGTAATTCTTCTTGTTAAGAAAAACATTAAAGTTCATGTTACTTTTAAGTATTTTCTAATACAATTTTAAAATAATTGTAGCACTTACAAGCCAAAGATTTCCTCTTGTCAGCCATATTACTTATTTTGACATTTATTTTCGAAACTATGACACAGACGGCAGTAATTTATACCCATGTACACTAAGTACACAACAACTTACTAATACAGGAATTTTCAGACGACTGCAACCATTGCAAAGAGAGATATAAACAATTGAAATCAATGTACAGTATATTGTACAAGGGGACCGAAAGGGTTAAAGAAGACTGGAGAAATCCCTTCCGCAAAGCCTTCATCCTGATTTTTTTAAAACTTTATTCTTTACTTAACGAGGTGATGCATCATTCCAAGGTGAATTTCTATCAATCCATAATATAATAAAAAAATATTAAAGTCAGCCTTAAGCTTAGGTTCTGAAAAAAAATATTTTACCGCAGAAGCCCTGTATCGTACCGATTAATAGGTATTTGAAAAACTCAAGCAGTTGTAACTGATTGTCTTATATTGGCGTTACGTATAGAATTTTCCACTCATCTAAGAATGAAAGAAAATGAAAAAACAATAACATTATACTTACAAAATTTTATCAATATAATACACGATATGGCTTCTGACGTGGAACGTCAATATCAGGTCACCCAAAGACTGGAAATTGTGAATAGTCTCATTTTTTTGCGAAAAGTTATTCTACTTTTATTACTTTGCTAGTTTATAATTGATGTGGTATTCCTACTTTAAATTACGCAAAATCGAAAATTTTTGTTTTTGTCAATCTTCTGTGGATATATTTTGAGAAGTTTGTAGCCATATTTTGAATTTTGTAGAAATTTGTAGATGCTGCAGCATGTAGAACAACTCTGTACATTAATTTCCTCAATTACTCATGTATGTCACGCACTACCCTTCCACTCCCATTCTTATACATATCCTACCAGCCTGAGGTGCCATTTAGGGCGCCTTCAAATTTGAAACTCCGGCCCACGTTTTTACGCATAAAGCACCCAGGAATTTATGTCCGTGTCTTGGAATTTTTAAGCCGAAAGTTCGTATATTGGACTTTAACTTTAATGCATATGAAGATATGTAACGCTACTTTTGTGAAAATCGAATTCGAGTCATTACAATTTCACTATAATGGATCATTATTCTCCACATGTATTCGTTACAATTTTAAGCAATTATATATATTTATATGTATTATTTAAGTATAAACTACTCTGTATCTACGTGAAGGGGTTTTAATATTATAAACATAACTCATGCTGGAGATAAAAGAGCCCTTCTTTCTTTACATCTCCTTTCTCTCTCAAAGTCACTTCATTGGACGTGCTAACGTTCTTTTTTTGCAGCCCCATCCTTCTGCATGGCTTGTCAAATTACTAACTAGAGTAAAAGTAGGCCCGCTTGCATTGGGCCCCCGCCAAAACTTGGCGTTCGCCCTTTAGATACTGTAATCTACTTGTTCCAGGTTGACGGTAGGGATGTCTGAATGACTAGCAAAATTTGCCTCCTGATTGAGAGGCCTAAAAAAAAATGTTCGTGACGCTCCCTCTCTCGTGACTCCACTACCCTCTGACAGGCTTTCCTCTTCAATCTAGCTCACTTGACGTTAACGTGCCTTGATCAGATTAGAATACCCATCGCCCATATTAATGACAATGATTGAACTTAAGTCGCTGCCTGTATCCCGGGCTTAGATGTATTTTCATTATACTAACGCCCAAGTTTGTGCTCGTTTACTTATAGTTCTCTGTATTCTGACTGTAAAGGAAAAATTTAATTTGCATGTGCCATTTTGGACCCCTATTGAAACGATCCATTAAAATAGTGATATTGATAGAGGTGCCTCAAAAGTTACTGTCCCTAACTATGGGGATGGATCTAATGCTGCAATAGCTTTCCACCCATAATAACCTAAGTATGGTAGATTTGAAAAAATAACATTACCGAATACTTACTCTTCTTAATTCCATAGCGATACTAGCCTCTTTTTCATCGATAAAATAGCCCACACTTCATTCAAGCAATGAATCCGGTAGTGAAAGTAATGGTTCTACTCTTTTTTTCTTTAAAATTGCATACTTAGAGCCTGAAATATGGATGAATCGCGCTCTTTAAAAATTGATATAGGGTTTCAAGAATTCTTTCAGACTTTTTATAAAGTAAGGCTCTAAGAAACAGGATCCAACTTTTAACCTTGGTGAAAAATCAAGATTAATTTTCTTCAATGGAACGCCAGTATTCGCTTAATCATGTGGAAATTATAGAACACTCTTCGTCTGCTATGAAGTTACCAAACCTACGTTCTCTTCCTCATGGCACAAGCACAAAAAGAGATACTCCCAGTTCTCTGAAGTTTTGTTAAAAGGCTCATACGAAGCGTAAGTGCCAAGTCACGGAGGACTTCCTCGGGAATTCGAAGGATGACCTTGACTTTGGCTAACAACCTGACCGTCAAGGGCCTAATTCTGGACGATTTACTGCAAGGGACAGAAAAGAGTTTAATCACCTTCCATCTTCACGTACGTGTGCTCTTTTCTGTATTTTTGTTGAACCGGAAAATTTCCATTGATGGCTTGGAAGATTTTCTCCCTGACTTTTGCTGTTAAAAAAATGTAATTTTCGCCTTTGGCCTCTCAGTGACACGCTTGAAAAGATTCCGATCTTTTCAAAGCCCGTGAATAATGCGGGAACAGACATCTGCTCCCCTCAACGCTTCAGAATCACATAATTCGTTGGGCTGTTTTTTTTCCTCCAAATTCTCTGTTCAACTGGGTGTTAAATATGTCAAGATTCATTCCTCTGCCACTAATTATGTACCCCTGTATACCACCGTCAGTTTAGCGGAGGATACTTATCTAATCGTAGCCTTATTTTTATATTTATGATCTTTATCTATTCTGTTTTCTAGACGTATTCATTTTTGTGGCTAAGTGTTTTAGCTAAGCTTCTTCCCATTTCTTAATTTTCTGGTTCACCACCTCGGAGCGGCGCCACTCGAGTTACTCTCGTGTGTTTACTTATTTTTCCCCTTTATTTATTCGTAATTTTCATCTCATGACTTGGCTCCACCAGCTTCATCCTAGAGTTTTGCTCTCATCATAAACTGCCTCACTCCATCTAATAGCTTTTTAGAAATTACTTTGTTGAGGAGTTGGCCGATTGAAATCTAGTCAGCGCTTGAAAGAAAAAGACTTCCAATCAACCCACAGCCATCGTTTCTGTTAGGCTGAGTGGTAAAGAAAGTATTTTTCTGTTAAATCGTAATAAAACTAAATCAATGTTGGTGGTTTGATATCACAAAAGAGTTGAGAATGTGAGTTTCTCCGTCGCCAAACCTTGTAATTTATACACAAGAATGTGTAGGTAAAACTCATGATTTCATTATTTTAACTGGATACAATAGATGCTATTTTTTTGTTACTACATTTGAAAAATGCATCTCAAAATCCAGATCTGGAAGTGATTAATTACAATTTTCTAGCATTTCTGTGCAAAGCAAAACGCATAATTCAACATTACTATTTTTGTCAGGTAGTGACGAATTTTCGTCGTGGCAAGAGATTACGTGATCATCATTCGCATTGTCGGCCTGAGCCTCGTAAAATCACTCTCATTGTATTTAAATCCATAGTGACTGCACATTCTCTCTCGTAGCATTCAAATGAATGTTTGGTGAGTCACCACATATACACTCTGAGGTGGAAAATATAAATTGAGAAAAAGTTCCTTCTCATATTTCAGTCACGTGGTTCAAAAATAAGGGGAAAGATATTCGAAAATTAATTCATTGTAAACATAGGTAAAATATGAAGGGTATAAGACATAGAGAATAGCACAATGATAATTAATTAGTGGCTAAACAATTTGACTGATTTATAGTTTTCAAGGAGATATTTCTACTTTTACTGACGTACAAAATTAAGATTTTTAATTATATTTGATTTTCATAAATTAGGGAAAAACCTTATGCTATTTAATGTATATTCCGAATATTGTCATTGGAGAATATCCGTGTAATCTCATTTTCGTGGTAAAATTCTAAAAATGTGAAGTTAATACATTATTTTTTTGAATTTTTTTCTTTTTTGCAAAAATTTTGAATTGAATAAAGAAGTCTTAGCGAATCTATTCTTCAATTCCGTGATAACTTCAGGCTTAAATATATGATACCTTTCCATATTGGAAAGTAAAAGAATGAAACTTTGTAAGGTTCACTTTATATTTAAATAGGCACGACCCGGGTTTCATAACGTAGTTTCATAATACCTGAAGATGTAACTACGTTATGAGATCGGGTCCTGCCTATTTAAATATAAAAAGAACCTTACAAAGTTTCATTCTTTTATTTTCCCTCCAATTCTCTGTAATAAATTTACTAGCTCACGATGTTTCTCAAATTCAACTTCATTTGTTCCGAAACTGTTAGTGTCATTATTGTCTATTTATCACATAATAAAGTTGCATATCAAACTCAATCAAGTTCAAATTATTTTAACCAACATAATCTGTTTACTGCGTGAATTAAAAGTCATCCTAACCGTCCCTTTCCTGACCCGACTTTATCCCTGTAATTATTTGACTCTCGCAAAGGAAACTTTTGATAATGATCCAGCAAAATTATTAAATAGATGATCGTATTATTATTTGTTTTCTCTTTCCCTTCATTCCTTTCTTCTGGTCAATATATTCTCCACCATACAAAATGCTGTTCTTTTCCATTTCTCAGCCTGGCTTACCTTCAATTACGGCGTTCAGCTACACATAGTCCCTAATCACTTTCTTCTTCCCCTATCCTGCCCCCTCCTAATTTCCACCAACTATTTTCTCCGCTCCCTCCATGTTTAACACTTCATCATTTGTTCACTTTTCCGTATTTTGTACTTATTCCATTCTCCAAAATCAGAAGCCTTGAATATATGCTCGTCAAGCTTTCCTTGAGTCCATGTCTCGGATTCACACAAAGCAGCGCTCCATATCAAGCGCTTCACTGGCCTGTTCTAAGCATCTACTGTTAAGGTTCCCGTCTGCAATTTTCTTCTTTTGGCACATTTATTTATTAGGATGGTTGTAATATGCCAAAACAATCACTCACCGAGCATAATCATCACAGTAGAAATGTTTCTATTTAAAGTACGAAGTACAATTTTATTTTTTCCATTAGTAAGATTTCCATAGAATCATCCACTATTACTGGGACATACGTGATTGCAATGCCTCAAAGCAGCAAAACGGCTGCTTTGTAACATTTTATGCGCGGCATTTCATCTCAGATCTAGTTTCTTCTACCTAGGAATTCACAGGAAAAAAGACTTTTTAGTATCTCAAATGGCTGAAGCAACTGGCCGGAAATCAGGGGTTCGTGTCCTGGTCAAGGAGGACGTTTTTTTTCCTTGTTGAAATCTTGTTTCGTGGATACCATCTGGTAACTTCCTTAAGGTTTTTCACGGCTACTTAGCAAGCCTTGAATTGCTTACACCGGCTAAAAAACTTGAACTGTAACAAGGTAAAAGTGCCTACTTTTCAGAGGATAATGAGGTGGAATTATTTTTTAAATACTCCAACAGCTGAGAATATATCGCACCATATAACCTAAACTGGGGATTGGGTTGGTGTGATAGTTAGAGCACTGACCTCCCATCACAAGAGTCTAGGTTCGAATCCCAGCACTGGCGGATTTTTCATTGGTATACCGGTTCTTACTTCCGTGTCTTCTAAAGAGCACTTCGAGTCAATTGCTCCGTCCGTCGAATGGGACGTTAAGCCGTGGTCCCCCTGGCGCCTTTTGTTTAGAGAAGGCTAATTCCGACGATGGTTTCTCTCCACCCTTCCTCCATTCCCTGAAAACCCTACCTTTATCCAGTTACCCACCTTTTCTCTCTGGAGCAAATTGCCTTAGTTGTCAGTCTCATCCCCCAAATAATTTGTCAGGCCGGTGCATTATCGACCTGGCCACCTCGGTCGGAACTTATGCGTTCCTTTTAAAAAATAGGCGCTTGGATCTTGCATATAGCATTTACAGCTCTTAACTTCGCTTTTCCCCTCTCTGATTATGCTTGCCTATATTTTAATGGAGATAAAATTACAGCGTTTTCATTTCCTATCCCTCAGGCGTTAAAGTCACCACGGACCCGGCCAAGTGTTCCCGCTCCTTGGGAGACTCCCAGTGCCGCCACCGCTGCGGGAGGGAGAACGACCCGGTCTGCGGGACGGACGGGAGGACTTACCTCAACCGCTGCATGCTTCAGGTGGAGGTCTGCCGGTGAGTTTCTCCCACCTATCAGCCACCCATCTATCAGGGCTGTTCGAGAGGTAAAAAAAGCACGTGAGGCTTCCCTGACTGAGATGTAGAATGTTCGGTCGCGTGCCCTTCTTAGACGCCCGTGCCATTGATGACCTCGTGGTAAGCTCTTGGCTATGGCTGGAATTGGACTATGCTGCCCCGTCCTCCTTTCCGCTAAGCTCACCCATGGCTGAGCCAAACACTTTGCCCTTCATTGACGGGGATGGGGAGTCCTCCCTTCCTGAGCTAATCGGTAGGGGGATGACCCAGCTGTTGCAATCTTTCTTTTATCCCCACTTCCTGTCATACAACCTGACCTTGAGGTACTCGAAGAAATCCAGTCTCGGAGGCAAATATGGCAAACCAATTCTCATCACTTTTCCGATGGTTCGTATGCTCACCTTCAAAATATATTTGCGCTAAAATTGGCCATGTTCATGGTATTTCTCTTACGGGTTTTTCAACTGGCTCCTTTTTGAGGGCTTAAACATTTTTGCGCCTTCACAAAAGTATGTTTTGACACTCCTTGTGCATCGGACATCAAACTTGTCACTTTGGGAGCCATTGGAATAGAGACTGGAGACTAGACTGCTGATGTTTGGGACCTTGTTTTTAAGCAGAGTTGTTCTAGACCCCGTTTTCCCTGGGGCATAATACACCCAATCGAGGAACTATAGACGGCAGACGGAGGACCTTCCTCGCTCTACTTTAATACGTTACTCATAGACCGGTTAGGCGGATGAATAGTCAGGCTCCTCTTCCTCGCTCAGCAAATTAATTTTCTTGTTGATGTCTATGTTTTTTTATGCATAACTCAATCATATGTTTAATTGATGGTGCCACAATGGCTGATTAGCACTTTCGCAAATCTGTGCGTTCTCCTTTACCCTCCTTACTGTTCTACTTGCCAATTATAATTATTCCGTACAATTATCATTCACCCCTTCTTTATCAGAATTAGGTGCGTCAATGCGTTTCTTTAAATCTTCCTTGAGGAGGTAAGAGCAAACTTCATTTTCGCGAACTTCAGAATTTTGCTCGCTGAGGAATAAATCTTCTGATAAAATTTCTTTATTTATTGCATATCCCTTCGTAAATGCAGTCACCGTTAGAATTGGCTTTTCTTATTAATGTTGAATGCACAGTTTCTAATCAATATAAATCTAGTCAAAAAGGTCTCAAACGTTTTCTAGGATAAATTAAATTCTTTTGCCCACTTGTACACTTATTTTCGTAAAATATAGCGTTATTTAACTATAAAATATAGTTTCGGGAGAGGAACTGATAAACATAATAATTATTTTCAATTTTTTCGATAAAAAAGTATTCTACAGCTACGCATTGGCGTACAAGCCACACCTGGCGAGAATTTCTAATATGATTGGTCACTAACCTATAAAAAAGGTTATAAGATGGAGAAAAACTCGTGGAAATATTTTATTTTATTTTGCATATTATTATTTCCATTTGTGGGTGCTGTAATAAAAATGAGCGTGGGAAAACGAATTAGATCCAATCTTTATGAAATTGCGTCTCTCTTCCCCTGTTAACAGATTAGCAGATTTAGAATTGGGACCAAAAGTATATCAGCAATACCTGAGATTATTAAATGCCTTTGGGCTGTGTGCTTGAATCGTTTGAGATTGATTCCGGTACGTAACTAAGGACTCACTCGAATCTTTTTACATTGCGTTTGGGATTATTCCGCGCCGGAATCAATCTTTTATCATATGATTGATATCTCGATCTTTAGTTTTATCGAACATTGAGTCTACGCGTCTCTCATAGTTTCCCACCCATTTTTTCAAATTGGGTGAAGTTTTAACGCGAAACATTCAGTAATTCCCATATGACTTCTTCATATGGTTTTATTATTAGTTTTCTGCCGGTGAGGACATGTTTTGATGGAGTGTCGTAACTCTTCTTTGCATCGCTTTTACCAAACGGCTCCTTTCCTACTGTATCTCTCCTGAGATCCGAATTTTCTACCACTGTTCATGCCATCCAAATACCTCTTCCTTTTTCTTCCTCGTACGCGCTTACCCAAAATATTTAAATATATATTATGTTCAAATATTATAACCGCCTTAACTCTAAAGTAGTTGATTCGATATTCGTCCCTGGATGGTATTTTTCTTTTGATTTAGAATATATAATTTGAAAATATCGCCTGCATTACCTGTTTGCGGTGACATTTCGTCCGTACTGGCGAAACCCGATCTAAAAATTCGGCACAGACGGCGGCGGAGAACCGAGGTGTGTTCGTTGACGCGGATGCCGAAATCAAAGGCGGACGAAAGCTCGACCAAAAAGGTCGGCGATCTCCCCGCCACAACAAGTCGCGAACAGTAGGATCGCTGGCGTTCGGATTGAGTTGCTCACATCGACTATTTTAACGCCCAGACCTCGTCGTGACCCGCCCATCTCACGTACTCGCCCCCCCTCCCAATGCCATTCGTAGCTCGTGCTACTCTGACCATTGACACACGCCGAGGGCGTCATTCGCATTTAGACGTCGTCACGATATGTAGAAGGGCAGGAGGATCTCTCTGATGGTTGATAAAGTGTGGAGGACGGCTCCGACGCCCCCGATGGCGCGGGCTTTTTGTGGGCCGGGTCCGCACGTCTTCACCGTTCGACGCGACACAGCTCAGGGTGTGACTTCTTGAGGGGTGTCATGAAGGGTGGGAGATTTTGGCGCCAAGTCGCATCATATCCGCCTGCTACAGCGTTGAATGCCCGTAGAATGCGGATCAGGTAGCAGTGTACACTACACGCGCTCCCCGGAGGGTTTTGTCATGCTTGACGCAGAGTTCTCTGGCCGCAGACCACGGGGCCTTGACTCCCAAAGCAAAGTCCTTGGCTCTCTTCAGCCTTGGATCAGCGCAGTCCGAGGTTGTTCCCGGAAATCATCTGTTTGTCGTCCTCTAGAATTCTCAAATAGTAAAAAATAGGTTTTAAGGTGCTCCAACTGCTTAGGATATATCCTAAATTGATTATTAGTATAATCCCAAGACGAATATTCAGAGGGCGCGGTTTGAAACCTCGACCTTTGGGCTGCCAGGACGGCAGACCGACATGGCTATTATGGCCGCTTAGGTTGGGTATTAGGGCGCAACAATGGTAATAATATTTTTAATCTATCTTCATGTGCTTCCAAAATTTTTTCCTCAAAGTCAATAATAATAATAATTTCTATGATCACAGATGCCCCCAATTACGATAATTTTATTATATTTGGACAACATTTAAATATAGTTCCTTTTGATATCGCCGGACTTAGGTTAATAATCATAGGTTTTTAATCCATTAATTTCCCAGAGTGCTCTTGACTAGGTTGTATAACACATTAAGAAACTACTTGACTCTCATTGGGCAACGTTTAGAAACGACATATGAACCAATTAACAACGAGAAAGCATAGAAAAACATATTATTCAATAGTGAGGCATTTATGTTGGGATATAAAGATGCTGCATGAAGCTAAGAGGTCAGGGGTGGGGAAACTGTCAGTGAGGTAAGAGAATAAGGAAGGTTAGCAGTAGAATAGGGATCGTTGCGAAATTTAAAAATGAAATATTCCACGTCTTCATGTTTTCCGACACCTTGGAACCATCTCTCTCGTAAACTCGAGGAAGTTGTATTTACCCTCTTCTTTAGTGATTATTTTTAGTACATTGAAAAGAGCCTTGTTTTATTCTGAGCAAATGCATTACTTTCTCTAGTAATTAAAGTAACGGTACTGTCATTTTCGCCCCGCATTCCATCGTATTTTTATCATGACAATCACCTCAAAACGGCAGGCGCCAGCTGCGGTTGTCAGGTAGGAATTACAAAGGTCGTGGGATTGAATGTTGACTTGGTTCGGAAGTTACGTTTACTCGATGATACAGGGTTAAGGGTAGACGCAGTTATCGGCAGTTGGAACACCTTGAGGCGGTCGGCGATACCCTTCTCCTCCCATCCATTCCAAATGGATCTTGGACCCACTGTTTCGAGCGCGAGTGAATCACCGCCGTTTAGCGTCTCAGGCGTTCTCGGGAGTTCTCAGGGGATGCTGCCCTGTCTATCGCCGCGAAAATCATGCAATGTTGGCTCCTCTCCATCCCTTTCCTACATCTTCTGTGGGTTTGGTGAAGCTCTTCATTCTGGAGAACAATCCTGATCATGGTCCTCTACCAGTGGCGTAGCCAGGATGTTCTCCAGGGGGGGGCAAAAATAAGTTAACGTTCCAGAACACAAGTCTGTTTTTGCCCCTTCATGAAAAATGTTAAGATGTCTTAATACAATTTGTATTTATTACATTTCTCCCTCTTGTTGAATTTCATCGAGCACCTTCAGCTAGTTGACCTGTAATTTTTTATTTGACTAATGAGCTAGGGGGGGGGGGGGAGCAAGCGCCCCACCCTGCCCCACCGTGGCTACGCCCTTGTCCTCTACTAATATTTGTCCTCATCCCTCCGCCCTTTTTCCTCCTCCCAAAATAACATGCTCTAACCGAATAAAGAATGCAACACTACAATTTTACCATCCAACGGTAGTTGCAATCCAACCATGCTTTCAGAGACTAGAATTGATTTTAAAAAATTATATAATTTGGGAAGGGAATTAGGGATGTATTAATTTTGAAAGGAAGAATGTCAAGTTAAGTCCCAAATTAAAAAAAAAACAAAATATAAAAAATACCAAATGATTGTTAAAAATTAATATTTGGAGTTACCAAAGGACCTGTTATAGGAAATATGTTTCTCTTCAGGGCTGGCATAAATTATTTGTGGCTTACGGCTATTGCTGTTAAATAGCTGAACTTTATCTCGAATATTCGGGAGCAATTGAAATGACGCTCCCTTTTATTACGAAATGGGTTGCACATTGGACGAAGTTATTAACGATGTTAGAAGAAGAATTGTCTTCGCTGAGTAAGAGTTTCCCTGCAGAAAAGAACTTTCAACAAGAGCCTTGAGCAAATATGTATGTTGTACCGGTTGTACCTAAGGAAGAGATCATTGATGAGTTCACATGGAATGTGGTATCGTATGGATCCGAAACGTGGAATTCAAAGGAAGATGACAGGAAAACATTAGCTTTGGAAACATGAGTGTGGAGAAGAATGGAAAAGTACAATGGATAGGAAGGAGTACAATTGAAGAAGTGTTGAGTGTGTTGGGGGGAGTGACGTTTATTGGAGGAAATTGAGAGGAGGGAAGAGGCGGATAGAGCATAATTGGAGATTATGGACTAATGAAAGTCATTTGCTGGGTGAGCTAGAGGAAGGTAAAGGTGGCAATGTATGGTATGAAGAGAGGCAGGAAATATGCTAATCTTAAGAAAGAAATAGAATATTGAAGGAACGGCTATGTAAAATCAATGCAAAGGAGAGTAGGGCTACTTCATCAAATTTTACCCTAATCATTTATAGAGTATCAATCATGATATCTGTCCTGAATAATGTGACCCTATTCTTTTCTTTGCTTCATTAATTCATTCATCCTTTCATTATTACACAAGTTTTTGAAATACAATGTATGCATCTGATAGAAGGAGCACTGAATGATATATGTAAAAAAAATGTTAATTTGAAATTTTTTGAAGACTGAAAAATGAGATTGAGGAAAAGTGAGTTGATAAGTTGTAATAGTTAAAGTGAGTTGACAACTTGTATTAGTTATGGATAAAAGACAAACGTCCTGTGATTTTGTATTGATCTCACCTCAAAAAATTGTTTACTTTGAATCAAGAAAATTAAGGTTAAGAAAATATTCCATAGGAAGAACTTGGGTAGGTAAAATTTTTCAAGTTCAGGGAAATGTTTTAATAAATGCTTTAGATTACATGAACAATGCAAAATAGGTAGTTTTTTATGATCATCCCAAAGGAGGAAAATTCTTCCTATTCCAGTGAATGCACAATTTTTCTTCATTCATTGTGGGACAAAGACAGTTGGATTATTTTACTTGAATAGAATTTCTTCTAATATATGTTTCTAATCTCTTCCTACAGAATTGGACTATCTCTTTCCCACCTTGGTTCATGCAACAATATTTCAGCACATCGAGAAAATTGTCCGGTATCTTGCACTTATGCACCAAGGGATGGTCCCATTTGTGGCTCAGATGGAAATGTATACCCCAGCACTTGTGACATGAAATTGAAGACTTGTGGGTAAGTAGTTAAAAATCCTGCATGTAAATTCAGAGAAGGAGGCGATCATTATTAAGGCTATCAATCCGAAAAAGAAGATAAGCCCAAAACAAGCCTTATAGCAAAATAAAAATAATTATGTGATTTTACTGATGCAAAAAAATTATTTCCTAACATGATTAATGAATTTAACTGCGAGGAGATTTAAAATAATGCATATGAAACACATGTGGTAAAGGTAAAAATATAATGCCGATGCTAAAAATGGACTGCAGATCTGTCCATTAAATTTTTTTCTTTTAATTAATAGCCCAATTGCTATAGTGACCTTGCAACTCTTTGGCATATACATATTGCTGATTAAGAGATATATGTCAAAGTTCTGATTAAGAGATCTCTTGTGCTAATTAAGAGACCTCTTGCTTCTTTAATTAATGAACCATCCCTTAGGAAAAAATACTACTAAGAACTATTAAAAAAAAACTATTAAAATCGGCCTAGTAGTTATTTCGGACATTTTACTATTAAAATTGCTTAGTAGTTACTGACTATGAAAATCATATTAGTAGTTATTTCGGACATCTACTAGTCACTATTGGAAATCTTAGTAGTAAACTATTGAAAATAGCTTAGTAGTTATTTCGGACATCTAGTAGTTACTATTGGATATCAGAGTAGTAAACTATTGAAAATAGCTTAGTAGTTATTTCGGACATCTAGTAGTTACTATTGGATATCAGAGTAGTAAACTATTGAAAATAGCTTAGTAGTTATTTCGGACATCTAGTAGTTACTATTGGATATCAGAGTAGTAAACTATTGAAAATAGCTTAGTAGTTATTTCGGACATCTAGTAGTTACTATTGGATATCAGAGTAGTAAACTATTGAAAATAGCTTAGTTATTATTTCGGACATCTAGTAGTTACTATTGGATATCTTAGTAGTAAACTGCTGAAAACAGCATACAGTGGCTACGATTTTAGCCCACGAGCTCCGCAGCCCACGGATGAAAATGAAAAAAAAAAATGGCAGTGCTGCCAACAGTTTCGTTCAGGATTATTATAAAGAATACTTTCGTGCACATAAAAGCGTATATCTATTCAATTTTTGAAAAAAAGGTATTGCAAGCTTATGCAGAGGAATGTGAGGAAGTGGTTCCGTCAGGTACGGAATATTACATGGAAACCGTCGAGAATACGAATGGAGTTAAATAAAAGCAAGTAGTATACGCATGCCTCTCAGAACATTTTTTCCGCGAATTCTTATTAATGTCGTAAGTGAATCACACCTAAGTCCAAAATAATGGAACCTCTTTCGCGATAGGTTTTTTCTTTGATATAGAAACTGTTGTCCTCCTCACGAAAACCAATAATATAATAATATAAGTCAATAAATTGCAGTAAATGTAAGTACGCTAGAGGTACCTTTGTAACTGATCGCGAGTTACCTCAAAGAGTGCCCTGTGGAAAATTTCCAGTTGAAACAAATGGCACACTAACTTGGATAATCTTGTAATTACGAGTTCCTAACTCAAGATGACTGTTTCCAACTCGCACTCCCCGTGAACTTAGACGTACATATGTCAACGCGCACGAAATGACCCTTGCCGTCGATGAACTACCATGGATGAACTCAATGGATTCATTCATCGGTACCTAGCCGTGGCGAGTGGGAACGAGCTTATGAAAATTTATGGGGATATTTACGAATCGAAACTCCAGTTCCACCACTCGGTATAATGTACATTTAATTATTAAAGCAGCATCATCATGTCGATAAGAATTTGCCTGGTTACCCCTACACATCCCACACCTCATTTCCCTGGCTCGGATTTCATAATCTACCTGTTACACTTAATCTGCCATCAACAGAACATAAACAGAGTGCCTGCAATGCGTCCTAAAATTGTAAATGAAAGTAAATGTATGTACGTACTTACCACGTACGGGATCAATCGTTTTCAGCATCAGTAGGCGCTGCTTACTTGTTTAAATGAAATCTGCTGAAGAAATCTTATTGCATTTGCACTTAATAATTCCCTGTGACACTAAATGTGAAAGAAATTGAGTTAAGTGTGTACAATAGGAATCCAGCACACTGGGGTAACGCGGCCACGAAATCCGACTTCTTCATTGCCGATCATTGGCTTCCCCTTCTGCTGTTTCAATCCAATTCAGCAAGCCGAATTGCACGGCTTCTGCCTCGTTTATGAACTTAAAAAGTCCGCACCTGTCGTCGTTACTTGCTTGTAATTTCGTAAGGGCCTTGGCAGCGGCAACTTTAGCGTCACTTTCCATTTTTCTCGTACTTCACACAACTCAATAAAAAAGCTCTTTTCGATGATTTGAACAACGTACTTCGCCAGTAATTATTTATGGTTACTAGTATTGGTTGCCATTGGTCACTATGCTTATCAATCCACTCCTCGCATGCGAGCTTTATTGGGCGAAGACGATAGCTATACACTTTTTAATGTTGTTCATTCGCACTACGTATTTTCGATGAAAATATTTTATAAGTAAGCAAAATATATTAGTAAAGGGTATTATTTTAATGGACAAAAATTGTTTAAACTTAAATAAAGTGCAACTTTTATAACAGATACACTCGATAGCAATTTCACGGCGACCGCACCAAGCACTGGGATTACGTCGTCATGTTAACCATTACGATGCTGAAACGAAAACAATCTTATCTTAACTGATATTTACTATCCATATGATCGTGGATTGAAATTTTTACGGGTGCGATAAATAATAATTGTAACTTCATGAAATAACATCTCCGGTGTACACAAAAATCTCCGATTTTCACGTAAGGAGCAGATATTTGACATTGCATAGTTGGCAAGCCTCGCCTTGGATTTACTCGCGGCATTATATAAACTTCTCGCGGTGGCATACAATATCTGTCTTGTAGAAATTAAACTGTTTTTAAAATAGAGTGTTTTGAGTAGTAATCACAGTGCAAACTGAAAGAATCCTTCAGTATGGGAGGAGTCCAAGATATATGGTATAGGAAGGGGGTGGGGCACACAAGAAATATCTCACCAGTGCAATCGAGCAAATCATACTATGATTCTTATCTACCTAATAAATGTGTTAATACCCACTAAGTAGGCATTTATTATTAATGATAACATATTCAGGGGAGGCGACCGACTGCTGAGGTCATTTGCGCCATTTAGGATTGGGGAGTTATCAGGGAACGGAGGAAGGGTGGAGAGAAACCCTGTATTAGCCTACTCTTAACGAAAAGCGCCAAGGGGATCACGGCTTAACATCCGACGGACTAGGCACTCAAGTGGGGAAACTGAAAACATCGAAAAATCCGCCACTGCCGGGAATCGAACCAGGGTCCTCGGGATGGGAGGCCCTGGGGCCCTACTCTAGCCACCACACCAACCCGATCACCCTAAAGATAATTAATGCATTGCAAATATGACTATTCAGGAATTCTCAGTATTAACTACTAACATTTTAGTAGTTTGGGGGAATTCTTAATAGTTTACTATTGGATTCTTAGTAGTTGAATATATTTCTTAGTAGTTCTATTGGGCCTTTCAGTAGTAACTACTAACATTTTAGTAGTTTGGGGGAATTCTTAATAGTTTACTATTGGATTCTTAGTAGTTGAATATTATTCTTAGTAGTTACTATTCGGATTTTCAGTAGTAACTATTAACATTTTAGTAGTTCTGGGAAATTGTTAATAGTTTACTATTGGATTTTAAGTAGTAAACTATTGACAACTACTAAATTCTTAATAGTTAACTATTAAAAACTACTAAATTTTAATAGTTAACTATTTAAAACTACTAAATTTTAATAGTATTTTTTCCTAAGGGATACCTTAGCATCATAAATGTTCATTTTGTTCTGCTCTCAGGCAAGGAGTAACTCGGACATCTAAGAAATTCTGTCAGACCACAAGACACTGCAGAGAATCATGCTGGCGTTCCTCAAAGCCTACCTGTGGCTCTGACGGTAAAATTTACTCAAACGCTTGCAGAATGAAGGCCAAAAACTGCGGGTATGTATGGGTTATCTCATACCAATATTTTTGAACCAGCTAATTACTTTGTTGGTTTTTATATTCTAATGTGAAATTGGTCCTGATGAGCTTTTGAAAAAGTTTTTCCAGATATGTCGAGTGAATCGTGAAATTTGTTGGGTGTATGCCACATGATATTCATAGTAATCTCTGGTTCAGTAGTGATGTAAACAATTCTGCATTTATGTAGTGCATGTTTGGTGAGTACTCACCACCTACCTTACACCCTCATTGTGGCTTGCAGGGTAGTCAGTAGATGTAGATGATACCTATATGATATTTACTATTAATTTTTTTTAGAATTCCAACAGCTTTCACCTATTTACATTTAACTCTGTTTTAATGGCCAAACACCTTGAGTTTGCTTTGGATATTTCAGTAAATGTTTATGACCCCAATGTATGCTAACAAAGTTAACTTTCTGGATAAAATAAGGAGAATGAACAACTGCTCTCATATATTACCCATAATTCTTAGATTTAACATATTTTGGGAAAAATGTAAAGGTTTACCATTCTAATATCATAAGTATAATGATCTTGGTTACATTTTGCATTAATTTAATTCATATTTCATGCACATATATACAAAATCCAGCAAATTTTCATAATTGAAGTCATACCTATCAACACTTACTTTGAAAGGTCCATGAAGAAGTTCATAGAATTTTAACTTGATCAGAATATGTAGGTGTGGTGAACCAAATGTCTGAAAGACAAAATAAGATTCTGGATTCCATGGGGTACTATTGTTACTACTGAGCATGTTCAAAGGACATAAAGTTTCCTAAGAAATACACCATTTACAGGAAAGCATTTGAATTTCCTCCTGGAAAGTAAATCTTTTCCATTGTGGGCAAACTTTATATTGTCAATCCATGAGTTAGTCATTTATGGGAGGGTATGTCATTAGCATTTCATCATAGTGATCGTTGGCATTCTGGGTTGGGTGGACAGTTCCCTCCTCAGGTCCTTTTACAATCTAATATCTAAAAGTCACACCTCTTCAATTTTAACATGGATTAGCAAGTCACCCAAAAGTGAACCCAGGATCCTCTCATGAGAGTGAATGTCACCAGGGATTTATTTTCCACAAAGTAGAAATTACGTTAAATATTTAATATTAATCACCATAGATCCACTTAAAGTCAACGTGGATCCCATGTTGGTTCAGACACTCAATATTCAGCACCACCATATATCCACAAATCAACGTGGCATCAACGTGGGTTCCACGTTGATTGCACCACCCATTTCTCACTGGGCATTTTCATTCAAAGTCTTCTTCCACAACTCTTCATTGCATTCCATTTGTGCTCTGGTCTATATGTAGCACTTTTGTCACTGGCCATACCATTGTATGACTGTCAAACAATGCTGGCCTTATTATTGACATGGAAAAAAATGTTTTACGGGAGTTGTACACTATTTACTCGAATAAGTTGTGCGCATTTTTTTTCCTGAAATCCTTGTGAAAAAAGGGGATGCATGCAAGGGCGTAGCCATGGTGAGGTGCTTGCCCCCCCCCCCCTCCCCCCGGCTCATTAGTCAAATGAAAAATTATAGGTCAACTAGCTGAAGGTGCCTATTGAAATACAACAAGAGTGAGAAATATAGCAAATGCAAATTGTATTAAGAAATCTTAACATTTTTCATGAAGGGGCAAAAACAAACTTGAGTTATGGAACTTTAACTTATTTTCGCCCTCCCCCCTGGAGAACATCCTGGCTACCCCACTGGATGCATGGCTTTCACAAATCCTCTGGATTTCTTGTAGGTTGCTCACCTTTTTTCTTCAAATTCCTATTGTTTTCATTGCATGGTTTTTCCCAGTTTCTATTCCATGTTTTTTAACCTATTACTCTTTCTTTCAGCTATTATTGTTTATGGTTTTATGAATGATAAGTGGTTATGACGAAAAGCAGCAGGCTCAAGAAAAAAATATTAATTTTTTGATGCTAAGTAATGTTTTTTTTGTATGAGGCTGCCCAAAAGTGAGGGCAAGAGGTACAGGGTAGCGTGACCTACACTAGTAAATATACTATAGTAGAGAAAAATATATTTTTGATATGATTAAAAATCTTTATCTTTCTTCTTTGGATTAAGGTTTTGTATTTTTATGCATCAAAAATTAATGATTTTTTAAATGTTTTTCTAAAGAAGGTAGGCATACTTTTAGGAAATTATAAATTTTGTACATTTATTCTGTGAGTTCTTAATTCCTGAAGAGTAAATACGTGCAATGTTTAGCAATATGGGGAATAAAAAAATAAAATAAATTAATTCTTACACCTTATAAAAAATTAAACATGAGAGTTATTTTTGTAATTTTTCCGAGGAAGAAAACTATGTCCATGCCATTATCTATGGCATTTTGAATGTTATTTACCTGTATTATTTGTGTAATTGTGATTATCAATATGAATCCAATTTAAATGAAGATAGAATTTATGAATGCAATTAAGAAGTAGAATTCCAAACTAGCACTGTGAAAATATAATTGTAAAAATCTAATAGTTATCTTCACTTTTATATGGCATCCCGAAAATTGTCTCAAGTACATATTTTATGTTTTGGTAATGTCCCATGATTCAAAGTTGCTGGGGCTTTAACTATTCAAAAGATATTAGAATTGTAACATTTCCAATGTTGTTAAGTTAATTGAAATTCCAGTGGTGAACTGCAAAATGCTCTTGTGATTGACTTTTCTCCCATGCAAACCTAAAATGTGTTTACCATAAAACGTGAATCTGGTCTCTCTTGTTCACAGCCGCCATGTGTTTGAGGTTCCCATGTCCCACTGTGTGTCACATGAGAGAATAGCTACAGGTGGACCTGGAGCCTGCCCAATAGGATGCCCTCCAGATGAGCCAGTTCAGGTTACTTGCGGGTCTGATGGAAATGTGTACCAGAGTGAATGTGAGCTAGCTTTCCTGAACTGTGGGTTAGTGTCCATTTTTTAAAAAACCTCATTCACATAGTCCCTATACATTTACTGACTAATGATTTTTCATTAATCCTGGTGTTTACCCTTAATGTAAGGGGGAAAATGTTTTTTCCAAAAACATTTACCTGTATAAAATATACTTCCTAAAAAATAAAAAAAAACAATTACTTTTGGGCAAAATGTTTTACAAATGTAAAAGAGGCCTTGGGAGTTGAGTCATGGAACCCATCAGTACTGTTATATTACAAATGCAGAGCATGAATAAGTATGTAAAACTCAGGAATGAACCCAGTTCCTACTTCAGCTGTTTTGCTCATAACATCGGGCGCAAAATATACCAAATGAAAACCATTTTCATTAGTTATTCAAATCATGGGGAGATATTGTTTCTGCTTTGGTTGGACTCTTCATGAATATACACATGGCTTGCCTAAAAAGTCAAAACTAAAAGTATTACAATTGAGAAAAAGTTGATAGTTAATGATACTCTGTTATGATGAATGGATTGAAAATAATTCATGGTATCAACTACTTGTATACTTATTAAAGGTCTTTACCTATAAAAGATGGACAGTTAATTTTTTCTCCAGGTTATAAAAATACATTGTTAATTAGATGGACCCTGGTTTTTGTGGACTATTTTAGTTAAATAGCTAACTTTTACTGTTACTAGCTATTAGCTAGTTACTAGCTATTAGCTAGCTACCTACTAGCTAGCTAAGCTAACTGTTACTATCGATATATTTGAAGGTGAAATGTCATCAAAATTAAACTCCTTTACAGATGTATATGCATATGTATGTACATGCATGCATAATTTGGTCCCAACCAGGTCCATGCTGATATACTGATGCTAAATAAAGGCTTTCAAGTTGTACATAGGAGCGTGGTGGTCTAGTGGGTAGAGCGCTTGGCTACTGATCAAAGCGTCCCGGGTTCAAAGCCAGGTGAAGCTTTTGGACGCCCCTGAGCGAAAAATCCTCAGGGTGCGAGGTGGCCCAGGGAAAGGAACTGGCCCCCCTACCCTGAATGTGTGAAATTCATACGCCATTGGCTTAGTACGGGGTGAGCTCTACTCTCACCTATCAAAACCAACCTTCACGTTGAATCACTGAGTGAGAGTGAAGTTGTAAATAGTAATAACTTACTCAATAGATATTATTTCAATGCATATTTATAGGAAATAGTGGGTGATCCTTGATGTACATTGTCTTGTGGAAAAAATTTTATTGTTGATCTTAGAAAGTGAAACCAGATGTCGAGGTTGAGAAAGAGTGATGTTAGATGCACAACATAATTTGTAGTTCTTATTAGGTGATCATGAATGAAATTGTTTTTTGGAAAGTAGTGGGGGTTATTTTTAGCAAAAGCTGAAGAGTTAAGAATGTAGAGAGAGGGGAAGGTTAGGATGTTTAGTTCCTTACACAGAGATGGTGTATAGAAAATCTGGCCTTTTCCTCAGTCGGATATCGATATTGATCATACAAGACAGTGAGTGATTTCATCTGTAATTCTTTAGGGAAAAATACTTCATATAATCTGGAAAATATATTACCTACACTTGAATTTCTTTATATGTACCTGAATTAATTGATATTCTTTTTGTACTTGACTTTTTTATTGGTATGATGTTATATCTGATTTGGTCTGATTTTTTGATACAACATCTTTTCTTTTCCAGAAGCACACAAATGAAGTGGAAGGTCACCAAGGTAGACTTGGAGAAGTGCCGTCCCAGGCTTGTCAAGTGCCGTAAAATTAAGTGTGATCCAAATACTCCTAGGGATCCAGTTTGTGGCACTGATGGCCGTACCTATGACAACAAGTGCTTCCTGCAAATTGCTACATGCTTGTGAGTCCCATTATACCTTATGACATCACTAGAATATCTTTTCCAGAAAGTGAATTTCAAAGCCTCTTACTATCAATGTTAGTTGTACACATCTACAAGTCTTCAGCTTTAATGTTTAGATTATTTATACTGGAGGCTAGGAATGTTGAAAGATGGAAATACATGATTATAAAAGTGCAAATTCTTTATTTAAATAATTAATCTTCTTAAAGATGGGGAGAATACAATTTCACAAATCCCCAAGATCCCCATTATCTTAGAAATTACTGCTAAAAATTTGAAGTGCTTCACCCAGTAGCGTACTAAGGGGAGTGCAAACGCGGTGGCCACCCCACGTGCCATAAAGGGGGGAGGGGGGGCACCAAAATTGAAAACCATCTTTTTTTAGTTGAAGAAAAAATAATTTTTTTTCTACCGGGGGCGGCTACCTAACTCTAGTTAGCCCTGGGTGCCAAGTAGCCTTGGTGAGCCACTGGCTTCACCTGCTGTTATCCCTTAGTATAATGCTTAATGTAGTCATCACATTATTGGAGTGCCCTTTATGTTACTTCCCCTAAATACAATTTTCCTCTTTAGTTTTTGTTCCCAAAGTGTAGGCACTGGCAGGTAGAGATTTTATAAATTCTGTTTAGGGCAATGATCCATTGTGTAATATAAATAGGTACATTAGTGAGCCATTCTGTTTCCATGCATTTTAAATGGAAGCACTGAAAAAATTATGTAATATTTTCAATACACTGTTACACCAGCTCTTTTGGAGTAGAACTGGTTTCGCAAAACTAGTCTATGTACCTATGAATTTATTTAATGCTGAACACATTATAGTATTAGTGAAATTTGTTTATACTAAATTTGCAGAAAGGGTGTCCAATTGGCTCATGTTGGAAACTGTACCTCCTTGGTGGAAGACATCAACTCCTGCCCAACTGACTGCTCCAATGATGATGATGAGGAGCCTGTCTGTGGTTCAAATGGAAATGTTTACAGGTATATTTAATCTTCCATATAGAGCATTATGTGCTTACATCTCATTTATAGCATGAATATTCAGAAGTTAAACTCTGGCCTATCCCAGTGTTTACAAAAAAACTTCCTGAGACAGTTCCTATTTATGGGCTTCTAAAGTATAAGTTTTGTAAAAAGAATATATTGGCAATACCACAATGAATATACTTAACTGAGTGCTTCAAATTGTTCTCGACGATTTTGAATGTCTTCATATTATTTACAATGAAGTTAATTACAAAGCTGTGATCAAACTCTTCTATGGGTGAAAGGTATTGGAGAAAGTAGTGTGATGAGCAGTTTTGAAGACTGGACCAAAAGAGTAGGCTAATGGGACTTTATTCAAAGAGGATTGAGCATTGTTTAGCTTCAATAATAAAGACATGTTGATACCAAAATGCCAATAAGTAAAGCTTGATTTTGTTGCGCTTGATTTTGTTGCAAGGCCTTGAGGCTACAACCTCTGAATTGTAAATTTGAAAAAATTGATAGCTGTTGAGCCCTTTCTAAATGAAGTTACTTGATCTGGCAACCCCTAAAAGAGGGAAATGTTGATAAACTAATGATTGGAATTTTGTGAGAAATTATGTCTTCATTTTGGGTTTATGCCTGAAATTTCAGAATCTAGTCATACTGAAATAGATGCAAAGGTATAAATGGATGGTGAATTTTTGGATCTTCTTTCCTTTTTAGGAAACTTTCAGAGTATTGATTATCATATACCATAAGAGTGCATATGTGAAAGGAATTGGAATTATTTTGAAATTTCAATTTGAATTTTTCTCTCTGAAGGTCCAAGTGTGATTTGAAGAAGCAAACATGTGGACAGAGGGTTATTGCTGTGCCAAGACACCATTGCCCAACTACAGCTCATTGTGAGGCAAATTGCCCCAAGGCCAGGAACTTTGTTTGTGGATCAGACAATAAATTCTATCGCAATGCATGTGAAATGAGAAGAGAGAACTGTGGGTAAGTGATTTCCATTGCATATTAAGTGTGGCCATGTTCATTATGTGATAGTGATGGGCGAAAAGTAACTACAGTAAAACCTCGCTTTTACGTCCCCGCAATTTACGTTTTCCCGCCATTAACGACTTTTTCTTCATGTCCTAATAATGCCCATATATCCGCAATGTAACGTCTTCCCTTTATTCACGCTAGCAAATTTAGAATGGTTGGCCATTTACGTTTTACGAGACGATTTTGCCGTGATTGTCGTCCTGGTTGCATAACTAGTGGTTGGACTCAACGCTCCGTGAAAGACAAAGTAGAAACTCATGCAGTAAGTTACCACTATGAAAGAGAAATAAAATTTGCCCAGATATACCACCATTTATCGTGACCTCGCTCATCTGTGCAATTGTAATGCCGCGAGGGATTACAGTACACGTACGTCGTTTTTCTCGCGATTGTTGTTCAGGTTGCATAACTCGCGGGATGGCTGATGCTATCGTATTGGTGATGAAATTTTTCATTTATTTAAGAAGTGTATGCTTTTCAGCATTTGCGGTCTTGTCTTTCTTTTTTGGAGGCATTAATACAGATTTTAAAAAATCCTCCAGCCAAATTTCATCCTCATATATCCTATGAACACACCCGTAAAATCACCTCATTCTTCTCTAGCTCAATTCTTAAGTAGCTTTGAAAGAATATCACTATAGTCTCAACACCTTCTTTTCTCATAATATGTACCCTAACTTACTAGCATGGTTGGATCAAGACTCCTGGCCTCAGTTCATCCTTATCAATGTCATTCTCTTCTTCTATGTCATTCTCCTCTTCTATTCCCAAGTTCCCTTGTCTATCATTAATGCCATGCAGTTCTTTTCACATTTTCCTTACCCCTATGCTGAATCTCGTTAAGTTCTATCAGCAGCTCTCCTGACTTAACAGTAATGAACAGTGTCTTGACCACTCTAGTGTCTACTACACCACCCCCCCCCCTCCATCCTTTCTCAACTGCTTGCTGTTCTGCATCTTCCCTCATACACCTGTAAACTAATTCCTGATATTCTCTCCAATTTACAACTACAATTTTTTCACACTCTTCCTAATCTTGGCCCAACCATATGTAATCTAGTTAATATATCTCCCCATGTCCCCATGCATTACAAATAAGAGATTTTGGCATTATTAAAGAGGTTTTGTTGGAACTATATTTCAATTTTAAACTTGTCATTCAATGAAAGCAAGAATTAGGCAGGCAAAATCAAGAAGCAAGGAGTTATTCTTTCAGGCATAACTTTCATATAAAATTGCATACCCTCAAATTACACTTTCCCGCAATTTACACTTTTTTCTCTTGTTCCCCTCAAAAGTGTAAAAGAGGGGTTTTACTGTAATCATTTTTTTTGTATTCGTTACTCACTTGGATCGGAGTTGATCATACTCATTTGAATACCTAATCATGGTATGAATTTGGTGCACCCGTACATGGGTGTACCCAAAAGTAACCGATATCAGTTTAGCTGCACCCATATATAGTGTACCAAAACTTAATTTAGGCAATGATGGTTTTGGCTTTATTTATTACCATATTTGGGTGGGCATGAATAGGTACTGACTGATTTGCATCACTTACAGAAGTATTGATATGATGACTGATTAGATAGAAAAAGGTTTGGATCATTTAGACCAAACTGGAAAACTGCGTTGTCTTAATTATCATCACTATCAAGATATGATGAAAGTATAGCTAGTATTGTTAGAACTAACTTTATGAAAAAGTAATTAATTTCAGGAATGACAAATTATTTCACTGGTTAAATATCCACTCACTCTTTATCATTATTTACCCTACCACATATATCTATATCATTATTTACCCTACCACATGTATCTATAATGAAATATGAAAAAAATTCTAAGACAAAAAGGAAAAATATCCTCAACAACCTTGGTGACATTAAAACAATTGGAAAATATAATTATCCCTCAGCTGTATGAATGCATGATGGCATCACCAGAATTATTAGCATAACAATTTTTTCATTGGCATCCCTAAATGTAATTCTCCGGAAATGGATTTCCCTGTCTTCCAATATCAGAATAAATAAATTAAAAAAGAGTTAATGCTCTTTATTATCTAAGAAATTTTGCAAAACTGGGGTCTCGAAAGTAGAAGAACCAAACACTTCATCTACTCATTTCAACAAGCTCATTCCCTGAAAATAGGCAACATAGGTTGTGAAAAAATGAGAAACAAATACCTAGTAACTACTCGAAAGTAATAATTACTTTGTGAGAAAATAACAAGTTCTACTGATTACCACAAAGTAACTATAAAGCCATCACTATTATGTGGCGTTTGTAGTGTAGCCTTTTCATGAGCTGTGTCAGTTTCAAGAGAAGGCCTACCCAAAAAAATTCAGAGAATAGAGTTTCCTTTCCTTTTCCTTTTAATTTGGTGAAACATAGACAGAATTAGCAATAGTTCACTTCTTTAGCCATATAAATTCATTTGGAAGTTTTTATTACTGTAGAAGTTAGGTTCCTCTGTTGTGCGCAACAATGCAGCAACGACACCCCCACCTGTTTCCCCCCCTTCCCAGGGATAACTTTGAAAAAAAATTTTGTCAAAGCCTTCCCCGCCTGTAACATTCAGAATATAATCCAAGCTAACTGTATTCATAGGTACAGATCAGAGAATAGCTATAGTGGAAAATTCATATATACTCTAATTACACCCAATTTTACTATTTTTAATCTATGGATCACATAACTAATAGGTTCAGCATGATCCAACCATTGAAATTACTGGAAACCATAGGTTTTAACTTGAATATTTCCTTGGATTTCTGACCATATTCCCTTGCTCATGCCCCTTTACTCACCCCTGTATTACTTCTGATGGATCTTATCACAATGTACCTACCCATCCGTTGTTCTACCATGTATTTGAGCTATTTTTGCCAATTATTTTATTAATGCCATGTTTCAGGAAAGGACTAAATCTTTCAAATCATATTGTGGAGTTGTATAAGAGGACCATTGCAGACTCCTTTGCAGGAGATTCTTGAATGTCTGCCCTCTAGTGTGTGGGGATTTAATTTATTTTCATCTCCATTTTCTGTACTAATCATGATTAAAATCTTTTGAAATCTTTAAATGGACACAAAATCTTATATCTGGTGTAACCAAAGTGAGGAATCAGCAATGTGCATAAAAATTTGCTGCCTTCAAATGTCACAAGTAGCTTCACAACTAAATGCACTCAGTTAATAGCACCACTTGACCAAGAGAATATTTATTTCTCATTTAACCCTGGATGCAAAATGATTACCTTGGTCATTACAGCATAAACCATCAATAAGTGTTCTCAAAATAAAAATGAATGTAAACTATTAATTCTGAAATGCAGAGACATTTTTGACACCATAGCGAAATTGATGTTAATGTTTTTACAATATTTGATGGTGTAAAATGTATCATGCTAAGGGGTAGTTGTTGATTAATATAATGATTCAAAAATGTATTTTTTTCTTTAGGAAACATGTTTTCGAGGTTCCAATGAAACGCTGCTTGGCTGGCTTCCAGTTCAGAGGTTGCCAACGTATTTGTTCTACACACTATGACCCTATTTGTGGCACTGATGACAAGACTTACTCAAACGACTGTTTCCTGGAGATCGAAAATTGTCGCTCAAGGTCACTTGTTGCCAAGAAGCACCATGGAAGATGTGGCCAACCAATCACCCACCCCAAGAATTACCTTTACAGGCGCTAAAGTGGCCCAATGCCAGTGACATTTTGATTTTGGACATTTTTGTATGGGAGATGGCTTCTCCCATGGCTTCTCTGATTTTTTTTAAATGTGAGTTTTTTCTGAGAAGCAATTGACAAACATGTCAATTCAAGACAGATTTACTCAATTGGAGTAGTAAGCATGACAATCCACCCTGAGTTGCATAAGATTTCATCTATTTATGGATGTATGTATTTATGTTTTTAAAAGCTTTTGATGCATCTACAGTTTTTGACAATGATATGCTGTATTAATGGTTCAAATGTATTTATTTATTGTGTCTCATTTTCTCATAAGTAGTTCATACTATGAAGACTTGCTGAGTGCTGCCCTAATTGATATTGTATCGTAGGTAGGTCATCAATTTTGATATGGTAGAGTTTTTGCATAGATATGTTGTGTCCAGTGCAAAGTATATTTTTTTCCATTTAAGCTTGTTTCCTTTCATGATCATATCAACATTGAGTTGATTGCTGTATTTTTATTATTAAGAGTACTTATACAAGCATTTAATTGTGATAATAATTCATGTACATGTGCAAATTACATTCCATGTGTGCCTTACAAGGAACAATATCATGAAATTTTGTAATTATCATATGCTGTTCAATACAGAAGTTTAACATGTATTCATTTCAGCAATTTTATTTTCTAGCACCAATTATCAGTGGAATAGATCTGAATATTGACTCAAGAGTTCTGTTCCTTTGCATTACCATAGATGAATGAAAGAATCAATTCTGAATTAAGGTTTGCATCAAACAAGTGAAGACAATTGATTGTAAAAACTATAGTACATATTCATCTTTATTATACTCCCTGCTAGATGTCTCAAAAGACTAGAAATTTCAATCCATACTTATCCCATTTGTGTCAAGAACTACTAGAATTGATTAAGTATGTGGATAGATTGGACAGGTAAGCTATTAGTGAAAGTTGCCAATGTGCCATAGATCTTAATTTTTAGAATGCTAATTTGTGGAAGATACCTTAGGTCTGCAGTGAATGGGATCTGGTAATCTGTGCTTATGTTTGGAGTTTAATTTTCCTGACCTGATAACCATGGTGAGATTAGTCTCTTGAGCCACACAAACATTTTGTCAGTTAATCCACATACCTTGAGTTAGCTCATTTATAATATCTCATAGTCATGAGCATAGGCATTATTTTCTTTGTTTTGGTTCCTGAAAAAATCAGTGAATGTTTAAAATTACTCGTCAGACTCTATAGAGCATATATATATGGGTCTAAACAATTATCCGCCTGCAAACTAATATTCATCATGAAGGAATATAAATTTTATTTTCATAATTAGGTATACCTAATTATGAAAATAAAATTTACCTACTAATTTAACTACCTATAGGTACTTTTAAATGTTTGGCACTATGAAAGATGATTTACTCATAATTTCATACATTATGTTGATCTTTTGTGAGTAATTTGCCTAGGTAGGACTGTAGCAAATATCAATAAAACTAATATTCATTGGAGGTAGATTTGAGAATTTAAATAATCATTATCCTTTCCTTTTCATCCTGTTTCCTGGTTGTCAAGATGACTTAATGAATTACAGAATTCATCATCTGGCTTGAAATTAATAGTATGCTATCAGTAAAAAAATACATGGACTTCATATGCTTGCTGTTTCCTGTGATGAGGTAAGGGTTCTTTCCTGTTACTGCAACATTACCTTGTTGGGAAGTTCACAAACAAATTGTATCCCAATAGAAAAATTTCCGCATAGAAAAAATCCACCTCAACCAGGACTCAAAACCAGACCCCCTAATTTCTGGCCAGGTACTCTACCAGTTAACCCTTCAACGTCGAGCGATGTAGTGACTACGTCGGGCCCGGACTTCATATGCCGTCGAGCGATGTAGTCACTACGTCGCGGCGACCATTTAATTTCCATTTCCATTTTAATCTCCTCCGACCTACGAGATGGGATTCCTTTAAATCTCCTCCGCGCTTGAAGGGTTAAGCTACCAAGGCTTCACTATCCCCTGTGGAACTCTAGATGCCTTACAGGACAAGGTATTATTGGCCTGCCATACATACAATGTCACAAGGGGTTCTGGTTTTGATTCCCAGTCAAGGTGAATGAATTCCAGGTGGAAATGTTGCTATTGTGCATTTCAGCAAGTGACTCCACTAAGGTATTGGGCTAGTTTGCAATCCTTAAATTGTATCTCATTGAAAATTTATTTGCTGATTCATATATATATTTAATTTTTCCCATTAATTAAAAAAATATCTATTCGAAAAATATTTATTCAAGTAGTCTATTCTAATTACATATTGTAATTTTTAGGCATGATGAATCTGGCAGATTATGCTGTTCATATTTAAATGCCCACTCAGAGGTTTAAGTGTTGATTGTTTGAGCTCTCTCTTTGCCAGATCCACCGTGGGGTTGCGATAGCATACCTGGTGTAGAATCACGGATGCATCTTTCACATTATCGCAATCTTTATCGTTACCACTTACCCCCTAGAGTAGCGCAGTGTTAACAATGACTGTCGATAAAATTCACTCCACTGATTGTGATAAGCGATTTGAAGTATTAAGCAAAAAATTAAGAACAAAGATCACGTTCTCTCTGACATAAGTTAAATCAAAAAATAATGATAATGCTAGTGCATGACTTATGAAGATCCATGATCGAGGCCCTGATTACCAAATATGGAAAAACCAAATGACTGTTTTATATGACCATAGGTGTCCACTTGCCCTAAAATAAAACCCTAATCCTAACAAAAGGCCTGGGGGTTCAATTACAGATCTTCACAATGTGTGGACTTGTGTTATCACTATTTTTAATGGCACTTAGTAGAGCAAAAATTGGTCGTTATTCTTGACATGCTGACTTTTTGTTTCAAGCAGGTAACCTCAATTGGCAGAGCAGGTTTCAGCCAAGGTTAATGCTGTTATTGCACTAACAGAAGTGTTTGCATTATTGATAAAGATAATGATAATACAAAAGAAGGATCTACGATTCCACCCCTGATTTTCTGGTACATCTGTGGTTAGGCCTAATGAATGTATATTTGGTAATTCTCAAGTGGAATCCATGTTGTGATAACTTAAACACCATACATAGCTGCTATAGTTGCTAGCCTGGAAATAATGAGGTCATGGGTTTAAATTCTTCCTGAGGCATTATTTCTATGCCAATGTTTGTTTAGGGTTGGTTAGATTGCATAATTTAGCCGCATTACCTCAGCAGTTAGAGCACTTAAGATCACAATTTCACAATAAGTAATTGAGTTTGCAGATGAAGTGGCCAGCTTGAGTCAAGGAAATGTGAATGGAGGTTTTGTTGGAATTAGTTGGAATTTGTTGAGTCTGATACAAAGGATGAAAATAAATATTTTATTTTTTACACTTTACAGTGCCAAGTGCTATATGTAAAAATTTCAATTCTATGATAAAAATTTCAGAAATCAATTACTTACCACCATAGGTGACTGAGAATCTGGCTTAGGTTTTGAAGTGTTTCGCATTCATAGTTTTTGAAACAATGAATATAAAACCTATTGCAACTGAAAAAACAATTTTATTTTGACTCTTACAGCCCTATTCATCTTCATCTAACTTATTTTTCTTCAAAATCTTTTACTGGTTAGGGTAGGCTTTGATAGAGAAGCCCCATATACTCTTCTTTGTATTTCAATCATCTACCCTTTTTTCCCACTCTATTTCTTTCATCAAATCGGCATATTCCCTGCACCTCTTCATACTGTTATCCAAAATACCTTATCTTTTTTTCCCAAACCTTTCATACCCAGTACCCTACCTTTGATACTGGCATTCAGCATTTCGCTCTCACTAGCTACCCATCCCCTTCACTTACCCTGCTTCTCCTAATATTGCCAGCAATCTCCTCTGATTGTGAATCATTTGCAATATAATTTCATTGGTCTGTCACCTGTCTATAGTATTTTTTCCATTCTCTTCCACAGCCACATTTTTAAAGCTTCAAATCTTTTTTTTTATCATCTTTACCTAAAGTTTATGTACCAGAGACATAAAAAACCACACATCAAGATCTTCACTAACCCTCCCTCTATATCCTGCTTGAGGTTCCTCTGCTGAGTTTCCTCCTTTGGTAAATGCCTGCCTATCTAAAAACAATTCTTTTCTTTACATCACTACTACTACGCTCACCTTCATCCAATATATGTACTACCCAAGGAACATATCAGTTCTAGCTGATGCCTTTGACTCCAATGTTAAGTTTTGCTTTCTTTATCCTAGAAAATTTCATAACTTTAGTTTTCTTGTGATTTATTTTCATCCCAAATCTATTACACTTTACTTGTAAAGCATCTAACAGGACTTGAAATCCTTTGGTTGTCCAGCTTGATAATGCTTTGTTATCTAGATTCCTAACTGATATTATTACCTCTCCTCCTACTTTTATGCCTGCATCAAGTTTTCTGCACTTCTTTAACCATTCCTTCCGAACATATATTAAAAGGGGTTGTGGTGGCCTTGTGAGTAGAGCACTGGGCTATAGACTGGTTACTAAATTCAAATCTGGGTGAAGCCTCTCTGGACACTATCACTATAAAATCTTAGCAGTGTGATCTTCTTTGAAACAAAAACAATTTTGTGACGTTCACAGTTTAATAAGACAAAAAATTGGTTTCAGCTGTTAGGCCATCATCAGGTGTACATTGTACTCATATGGCCTAACAGCCAAAACCAGTCCTTTGTCTTATAAAACTGTGGAAGTCACAAGAGTGTTTTTATTTGTTTCAATGATGATGCTCTTCCACCATGAACTAGATTCCCGATTAGAATCTTATAGTGTGATCTTCTGATTGAAGAAAGATCTGGTGCCCCCCACCATAAGGAATTCCTCTCAGGTCTTCCTCTGGGTTAGTGCCTCCATTGCTGCTGATGTTTCAAAAACGATATAGGTAACGTTGACGATATAGGTACAACACTGCTTTGTTTTCTTCCTGATTCTGTCATATCTCAGGGTCAGTTTGAAAGAGGTTGATGATAAAATCCTTTGGAAAGGTTCTGAATCCACTCAGCTAAAATAGCATCCACACACTGATACCAGCACAACATGCTTCTTGAACACCACTTTCTATAAAGTGGTGAGCATTATTCTTGGAAATCTCATAGTCCATGGATGAAAATCCTAAAATTTAAGAACTGTGGTACCATAAATACACTCTAAATATCTTAGCAGCCTCATCGAAGGTGGTTTAACCCTTTTGATGTGGCTCATTCTCTCGAAACCTACTAATCACATGTGGCGGAAAAGTGAAGGCACTACAGGGAGAACAAAAAGGTATGTACATTCACAGCAGCCTTCCATGCGATCGTACTAGGTACATTCACAGCACCGAAAGGATACCCCTCCACCTTTATTTTTTATGACAAACTTAACTTCTTGCTGCATTGCAGCTCTATTGCAATGAAACTATAATTGAGGTTTGATGATGTAATTTCATACAGATTTCCACATTCCTTGGATGAGGGAAAATATTGGATGGCATGATATAGATACTCTTGATTATATAATTGCCTTTAACCATCCATCAGAATCAAAACATTGTGCCAGGTTTCTTAAAGCAATGTAAATATCATCTTAGAAGTTGATTTTAAGAAAAGCAAACCCAAGTTGTAAGATTCAAATCTCACATTTGGATTTCACCACAGTTACAACGGAAAACATGAAACAAATTTTCATGAGGCATTTGGCAACAATTACAGCACAGAAAATTCATTGTGGAGATGCTTTACTGTCCTCGGATGTGATGCTTTATAAGAAAGTTGATGAGACTCACTTATTGCATGTCCGTTGTAAATGGTAGGCAACTAACAAAATAGTTCATTTACATTATTAAGAATAAGTGCTCTAATAATTCGATTGATGCTCAAAATTGGCTGACCAAATTTTAATAAAATATTTGCAGTCTTTGGAAATGTTTCTGGAATATGTTGAGTATGATGAAATGTTTCAAATGTCTTCCAGAAATTTGAGGAAAATATCTCATAAAATCTTTTGAAAGCAAGCATGATATGTTTAAGAAATTATTCTCAGTATATTTCGATGATGATTTGAAGGATATTGAGCTCCTTAATGTTCAGGATGAGTCAGAATTAGAGATTCTAAATTGTGGCCATCACTAGCTTGTAACAGCCTATGCTTTTTTTGTGAACTTTTATGAACAAATGCTTGAAATAAGTGGCTGTGTTTTATAAAAATCTTTTAACCAATGAATTCGCCTAAAAACATTTTCAGAATATTCTTAAATCGCTATTCGATTATAATTTCCCTTGCATATTTGAAATACTACAAAACATATGATCAGCATATTTTATGATACTCCAGCAGGTATTTGCTAGGAGGTAGGAAATTGAGGAGTGGTGGAAAGAAAACCAGTGTTGACATTAGGTTACTTTAAATGAAAAGCACCAAGGGGTCAACTGCTTTACATCCCTTCCTTCAGACAATACTGCACTGAAGTACTCTCCACAGCACACTTAAGTGAGCAGCAGTGGATGGCTGATATAATCTGTCACTGCTCGTGCTCAAACCCAGGACTTTGATCGGTGTGAGAAGCCAGTGTTCTGGCCACCACACCAAACCTTTGTGCTTCTGTAACTGATCATTCTGATTCATGGGTTAATTTTTAAATGGATTATCTTTTTCAATCATGACCTCCCAACGGAAGCCGAATGCTCAAGTATGTAGTAGCAACATAATAACTTTTGTTAATGGGATGACCGTGAAAATTAAAAATTGTGAAAATATCCAAATGAATTAATAGGCATGTATATGCATGTTAGGAGGTCAAATTTTGCTCCGACGGTGAAATGCAACCTTTGCAAGTTGGTGTAGCTTAATTGCTATTTCTATTACATATAGGTGCCATTTAACCTAGGGTTACCAACTGCATAAAGTCACAAGAGAATAGTTCAGAGCTAAAATCCAGGACAAAGCTGAAAAACGTTGCCGGTCACATACATCAAGGGGCACACAGTTAATTTTATCATAGTGGAGAATGAGCTCTAATGGGAAGGAACTTCACAGAACGTAAACAAAGGCATTGACATCGGGGTGGCACCAATGCAAAAGAAAGCTAGTCAAGAGGAAACTTTGATGGAAATATTGATACATTGCAGGATGCATATAGTTCATTATAATTGCAGTTAGACCTTCATTTCATAGTATAGTTAGACCTATAGTTCATTGTAACTATAGTTACACCTTGTTTTCCATTATCCGCATAATTCCGAATGTGGATAGAGTTATCCCTACCGGACGTCTTAAAAGAAGAACACGGGTGGGAAATATGGACATCAGACCCTGAAACGCATTGCTTATTTCACATAACCCTAGCTTGACCATAACATAACCATGTTGTATAGATAATTTTTCTTGGGGTACTTATTTATCATTTTAGCGTAGATATAATGTGGATGCGTAGTTACGTTGTATTGAAATTTTGATTAGATCAAGTACAGTATTCCCGAGTCACTTCGAATAGTCGAAGTACTCATGGAGAGTACTCATCATTGGAAATCAGCGGAGACAAAGAGCCATCTCGACCATTAAAATGGAAACTGGAGACCGATGTCGTGATGACTTTCATGATGCAGGGTAGGCACTCATGAAGCGAGGTTTAATTAGAAATATATACTTCCCTATTTTTCCCTCGCCTCGATTTCTTAGAAGCTGTAAACTTAATTTTACTCTCCCAACTTGAGACATTAGGTCACCTGTCCGAGTAATCATTTTGTACAATTAGTCACAGTCCTCTCCCAAAAATCGACGTATAACATTTTAATTTACGCGTCCTCTATCTCTGAAAAGAGTTACTTTTAATGTTTAGTCTACTATTTAAATAAATTCTTATCGGGGACGGTGACCGAAAACTAAGGTCATTCGAGCCATCAAAGACGGGGATATGTATTTGGGAAGAGGTGGGAATTTGAAGGGGTCGAAGAATGGTGGAAGGAAACCCGGTGTCGGAATTAACCTGCGAAAGAAGCCAAGGGATACAGCATTCAGCGTCCTATCCGTCGGACTAATGATTTAAGTGGTCAACACACCACAGTGGGACCGATACAGCAACGAAATATCTGCCACTGCTGGAATTCAAATCCGAGTCACTTAACTTCCACAAGTACTCCAGCTTCCTCACCAGCCCAATATCAGCTTTTTTTAATTTCAAGAACGTGTCCTAATATTGTGACGGAGATAACCTTCAAGTTCAGTGTTTCCACTCTTCGGGATAAACTCGAGTTCCCAGAAAGGATCTTAGCCCAGCGATTTCCTAATTTGAGGTAAATGCTGCAACGTCATGTGCAAGCACCCTACTATTCCTATACTGTGGCATTGGACTAACATCAATGAAAGTAAAACAAATTCTCAACTACACTGAATTTTAGGTTTCAAGAGTCTTTTATTGTCCCGCAAGAGGTTCGAAGACCACATAAATCTTTCTTGGAAGGCTTCTTGTGTGAACGATTGAAAAATTACTTTCTTGGGAGGGATCTATTGGCAAAGATTCCTCTTGACTAGCTTTATTTAGCTTTGGTGTCAACCATATGTCAAAAATTATTTTCTCGGAAGGCATGCATTTATTGATCGACCAACATACCCTTTATCTGATAACTACATTATGCCAAAAATGAAAGGAAACTTTAACCGATGTTTGTGCTGTCGACTGGTTTAATTTTAGTTGCAAAACTTGTTTCAACATGTCTGATGATGATGCCAAGGCAATTATTTAAATTAAACCAGTCTACGGTACAAATATCGGTTATTCTTTTATTCAACGATTTAATACTACAAAATATGGTCTTATATATTGGAAACTGATGTATTCAGTTAGAAGTAAGACTGAAAATGTTATATTTTCTTTTAGGGAATTTCCTTTGGGCTATATCCACGGAAGTGTCATCAAAATTTTACGCTGTGGTGTGGTTCGCACTTTATATGTTCAGCCTTACGTGATTTAAATAATTACTGGATACTATATTTCAGGAATTTGAATGAAGGCGATTATTATGGGCCAAAAAACTAAGACATCTTCACTTCCTTGAGCTCTAGAAATTCATGCGTGTTATTGCCCATGCCCCAGAAAGATGTTTTGACATTGTGTCGTTCGGTGCTTGCCGTCAATGGCTCGATTCTGATCACTATTTCGTTGAACCCTAAAGAATTTTTCTTCGTGATTAACATTGAAAAAGCTCATACAGTAAACACCTTAAGTGAATATACGCGATATATATTGGTCGCAAAACCTTTTCGCAGAGGAGATATCATTTTCGCAGTCAGTTTCTTATGTACGCATTTTTATGACTAGATAGCGTTTTTTTGAAGAAAAAATACTTGGTCATTGACAAAATTTAAGAGTGTTATTTGTACGTAAAAACTTCTAAAATGTCTTTCCAAGAATGGGTTAAGGACCCCAAAATTCAGGTACAAGGCATGCTATATTTTCAATACCAGAGGAAGTTTTTTGAAAAGAGAAACAAATAAATTATACGTACCGTTAAAAGCAATCATAAATGATTTGCCAGCAGAATAGCGGTCTCTAGTTCAGTGTTCTGTATCAGGCACATCGAGTTCAGTTCTGTTATAGGTATAATTTAATTCTGCAGCTTTTAAATTCAGATATGTGCATTTAAAATAACAAAAGAAAACGAATTTCATAGACTGAAACACGAATCAATGGCCTTTGGCATCCAAGCCTCGGATAATGGGCGATTATTAAAAAACAATAGTTTGTACGGGTTTTATAGCCATTCAAATTCATGCGCCTTAAGCATTATGTGGAAGTTTCTAAATTCTCCGTTAGAGCGCGTTAGCTTGCCGGCGAGACGGCGTTAATAGTTACAATTCTCACCGAAGTAGGCGTTACGTGAAGTTTGACATAAGAAAATCGTTTTCCCATTGTCGTTTGCGACATTTTGTGATTTTATTTTATGACAAATACAGCTGTATTGAGTGAAAATATTTATTACATCAGTGGAAAACTTGTGACGTGGATTCCCTGACCGACGAGGTAAGAGCCTTTCAATTATTTCCTCGATGCATCATCATATGATCTCGTTACATCGATGAGATGCCCAGCAGAAATTCACGGAATGAAATTTTGTTTTAATTTTATTAATTTTTCATCTCAGTGTGGATGAAAATTTTATTTACAGCGATGGAGTCATTATTAATAGCATATCTTTCCGAAAATGTCGAGTGATGCGGTGGTCCATTGCATCTCAATGATCATTAACCTAATTCTTTACAGGTGGTGAGAAGAAGCTAAGGAACACAAGACATCATTTTATTGGTGAGTGCTAAACACAGTGTTAAATATCTTTGTTTCATCATTATGCCAGTGTAAGCCCAGGAATTCTATCTCACCTCTGTAATTCCCGTTGTTTTATTCATTGCCCCAGTTTTTTCCGAAGATCATATGCAGTTTATTACTCTTTTAGGCTTTATCACCTTTGCGTTGATTCAGAATGCGAGCAACAATAGCACCCCTGTTACAATTTACCGATTGACCTTAGGTGGCCTAGATACAATATGGGTCGATCCAATAGGCTTCAGCGAACTTTAAACCATGAATGGGAGAAGTGCCCTCTTCCGTTTACATCAGATCGCATCGGGCTCTGCAATTGATTAGATCGCTCGGTGACTGATTCCGTAGCCTGTCTGTTCAATACTGTTCGTTTTAGTTATCCTCAAATTGCATTCATTCTTATATTATTTATATTTAACTGCTTTAAGGGAATTTTTATTGATCGTTTTACGTGATTGTAGTAAAGCGTTAACTGCGGGAGATGTGCTCTAGTGCACTAGTCCCCATGGGGACGCATCTCTAGTTCATGTTCTGGAGATAATCTAGAGTTTATTTTCTGGATCATAGAGGATATAGACTTTTTTTTGGAAAATTGGAATATGTGGGTGTATGTTAAAAATGTATTACTATATTAATTTGTCTGGGATAGTCTTTTGGGGCTGAATTCGTTATTCACAGCGAGAAGGACTATGAATTCGTGTGTGGTTCGAACATTTTTGTCTTCGGGTCTCTGGAATATGTTATGTTATAACGTTTAGCACCTCTTGAGTGGTCCATGTCGCCGGGTCGTGCAGCTGTTCTATTCAAATCACGAGAGGTGTAATCCGTGTCCGTCTCGAGTGTTTTTATGCCTCTTTAGGGGCTCGCCTGAGCTGTACAGCTGTGTCGCATGATGAAGAGCATCACGCACGGCATTGATATATTACCTACCTTTGAACTACTCATTTTACGTGACGTTCGACCAGCGACTGACATGCAGTGTAGCTTAGTTTGAAAATACGATGATTTAACGCGAGATTCGATGTGATAGCTATCGTTGCTCGCTCGTATCTTATCTATTGTATTATCGATATCATTTTTCTGGATTGATTTTTGTCACGTCCGAAATTTCATCATAGGATGACGCCTGCTACGAGTGTTGTGTTAATAGGCTACCATTTTACGATCACCAGTCATCCGTGGCTGTCGCGAAACGTATTCAACTCGACCATCCTTAGCGCACAATGGCTTTATAATCAATTAGTCTTCCAGCCCTTCTCTCCCGGAGCCGTTTCCTCCGTTTGTTTTTTACGTCGCGTACATAGCATGTATTCGAGTTATACTGAACGATGTGTTAATTGGACGCTTCTCTTAGTTGAAGTCCCTGTCTTGCATAGAAGCAAACCATTGTTATTGTGATAGGGTTTCCGTATTCATATCACCGAATTTGACATATTAGAGCTTTAAAATTATTGCCATTACATATTTGTATAGTTATGCCGCCTACTTCTTATTTTTTGTTACCTACGTCATGTTGGCTTTTATTTTGTCGTGCTGCGATTGTTTCGGAGACTCATGTATGAATTTAGGGTTAGTAACCAGCCACAGAGTGTTCGTGAGGTTTACGAATGTCGCGGATAACTGTATCTTTATAAAGCTATCAGTAACTTTATAATGGTTTGAGGGGTAGCGCTCATCGTCTTTCGTCGATAGCCAGTCATCAAAATGTGTTCCATCCACGGGGGTACCCATATGATATGTCACGTTTGAAGACGATGTTAGCCGTGCTGCTGTTTCCTTTTAACCGATCATCTTACCCGACTTTGAGACCTTCGTCGTAAAGTTTTTTTATCAATATGTTGCTGAGATTCGAAGAAAGGATATACTTTCCTTTCAGTTTTTATTTTGAATGGATTTTAGGGATTTTCGTTTCGGTGGGGCATCTAACAGAAACTATTAGAATTGTTAAGAAAGAAGGAGGTGGGAATTATCTGGAGTAGGTACATTTTATTAAAGTTTTCCTTTTAGGTCTGGGTGGTCAGATCTGTTGACAATGCATCCAATGTTAGCTTGGGTTAATCATCAATCAATTAGATCGCACGTGGATAAATAATGGAAACTTTTCGCAGAGATCGGGTTGTGCTGCTGGAGTACTGGCGTATTGTCTTCCCAATCCGTGGCGCCGGGTTCGAGACCTGGCTGTGGAAGAGATTTTTCACTGGCATATCGGTCCACACTAAGTGGAGAACACTCAGAGTGCAGAACTTAGTCGAATGGGATGTTAAACCGGAGGCGCCTGTCATTAATAGTTGGCTTATGCCAGCGTCGGGTTTCGCTCCATCTTCCCCCCGTTCCCAAAAAAGCTTCAATCCTTATTCAATTACCCACCTGTCTTAAACGGCGCAAATCACCTTAGCTGTCGGTCACCTCTCTCCAATGGCCGCTACCATTGTATTTACTTGACGAGGGAAAAATCAAAAGAGTAACCTTCGATGAAATTCATGTCAATTGTACCAATAAACGATTTTTCGTCCTTGACTTCACGTCTTAACTTCTCATTCGTGGAAAAGGTGGCAATACGGTAAGTTATATTCCCAATTTGTATCATGTTGGGTTTTTCCTCAATTTTCCGCCCTTCCTCGAACTTTGAAGTAGTGAAAATAAGTACCACACGTGCTTCATCTGAAGTGAATCACCTGTTTTTTTTTTTAGAAATCCCTCAGAGAAAGTAGCAGCCACTCCTCGTGGTGCCCCGTTTCACGATGCCCCATGGAATGTACCACCTGCCAAAACTAGTCTCGTAACTACTTTTTATCATTCGATTCTTGAAATTTGCAGGAAAATATCTGCGGCGATGTTCCTTGCGCCTTCGTAATACCATCTTTCGCGTTGAAGCTTTGCATATGTCGATGTCTATGGCGTGTGATCAATATTCTTCTTCGTTAACTTCGGGATGTTTAGCAGAAAGGTCTCCCAGAGAATCCGAACAGTTGGAATGTTTCGGTCATGGTACTAATACATGGTACTAAAACTTACCCTTCAGTAAGAATAAAAGCTCTTTGTAACAAATAAATTTCAGCAACCACAACATGAAGTATTCAGCACATACTACTCATTCTTCAATATCAATAACCAGCATTAAGAGTTCTCTGATATGTTATTGTTAAAACCTGAAAATATTTAACGTGTTAATCAAACAACTTAACACCAAGAATGTAAAGTTCCACACAATTAACGGACAAATAACTTACCCTCCAGTAAGAATAAAAGCTTCAATTTCCCCTCACAATTTCTGCGGCTATTGTTGCAGCCAAATAGAGCGCAGGAAGACATCTTCTCCGATGGCATTTATCCCCAGAGAGCAAAAAAACCTCCAAAAAGCGACTCACCATTCAAAATCCACAATGCTCAATACACGGAATTCACTCGGTCTGTCCTCCACACTACGTCACACAATCGAAACTGAGAGGTATCGATATATGACCGATATGCGCAATGGCCTACCTAATGTATTAGTACCATGGTTTCGGTATTCACCCATCACGCCTCTCCATCGGAGACCTCGCTTGGAAAACATGAGGAAGCATATCCCGGCGGTCCGAGATCAAAGGAATCGATCGAAGTCCATTGCTTTCGGACGGGGTACGGTTTCATTCCGCAGAAGCCGCGGGACGTCTCGTCTCGTTTTCCCGGGAGTGAAATTCTTCTGCCCGTCGAAATAATACCACCCCCTCTCCCTTCTTAGCCACATTTTTCGCGGGTTTCTCCCGCCCTTGTTCTGCTTTGGGGTAAAAATATAATCTCGTTCCGTCGGGTTCCTGAAGCGGTTTCGATTGAGACACGCATCTTTACGACCGCCGCTTACCGCAGACGGCGGTAGATTCCTTCTAAATGTACGATTTTCGTTCGGAATGCTTCGAAGTGAATTTCGCTGAATTATTTTCGTTTCACAGTAATCTAATGATTGCGTTGTCATTTTATTTGATTGGTAATAAGTTTCGATCGAGTGGAAGCCTGTTGCAGCCATGTCTATAGAGCTTAAATTTTCCCCGAACTCACCGGATTTTCCCAAATGTGGGTCAGCGACTGATAGAATAATGTTATGCGTGTGCTATACTCAATAGGGATTACGTTAAAAGTCACTTTTTCAGTTACTTTGGCAAATTGGATGTTGTGATAATAGAGGCCTTGATGGTTTTTTGTTTTGACAAACAACGCGAACACTGTAAATTGTCATTGTGGTTTCTTCCATCCATATCCATTTGTTTAAAAATATTTGAATTGCGGATTTTCGTTGTAATTCCATTTAGTGTCCAGAGTGTTGTTGGTTAGTTTTCCTAGTGTCTGCTGAAAGCATTTGGCGATTTTTTTGAGGTGGGGCTCCAATTCTGGAATTTTCAAGTTGTCGTGAATGCAGTACTTTCTGACGATCCATAGTGCGTCTGTAATTTGCTGCAAAACGTTGTTTTGAGCAGTAGAAAGTGCAGAAAGACTAGTTTTTGATATCAATCCCCACATTGCGATGTGAAGTATCCCTTCACAATTGTAAAATTGCAGTGGAAACGGCTTATTTATATAGAGTTACAGTACCTAGATGCTGAGGCTGTGCATGCTCACCTTTTCTCGCGATTCACTCGCGATTCAACTATGTAGTATTGACGACATGATGTCACCGAGTACGACATACGAGCCCTCCAGAACATTGTCTGCGCGTGGTTTCGTGTTTTTCGTGTTTTCTCTGAGGGTGCGTTCCTAAACTTCGGTCACTCCCCTCAGCCCCACTTTTGTTTGCATGTATTCCTCTGGGCCTATTCATTGCATTCTTACACAACTACCCTTGCATTATTAGATACCGTTTTATTTTTCCATTTGTCTGTTGGGCAACCTTTGCACCCAAATTTGGACGTGTTGTCATACACAAAAAATTAACGAAAAAAATTAACCGAAGTTAATTTTGTATCAGTTAATGCATAATTTTAACGATTAAAAGTTATAAGTTAACTCGTTTAAAAAGTAACGATTAAATCAAATAGTTTTCCATATTTTTAACGATTAATTTTAATCGTTAATTTTTAAATCGTTAATCCCGTATTGGCCAATTATTAAAAAAGACTCAAAGGGGCCAAGGTTTAATGTCTAATCACCACATCGGGAGTACTTACCTTTATATGCCCTCCACAGCATAATTAAGTGTAGACCGTCGCATGTAGCATGTAGCATGCGCATGTAGACATGCGCATGTCGCATGTCGCAGGGGCTTGTACCCGAGATGAGAAACCAGTACTCCCGCCATCACAAACCAGCCTTATTCTTCACAAGGTCCTGCTGTAGTAGAATTCGTCCGCTATCACTGCGTGAATCACACTTTGTATTTTCATTGAATTTAATATTGTATAAAATTAACCGTCTCAGACTACACGTTGTGTAACTGCTCCATTACATCGTAAAAAGAAATTCGGTCACTTTGTGAATTATGCTGGAAATATTTTATTGCACGACCCGGGGGTTTGGACAATTACGTTTCATCGTCAGGTATTAATCATGAAATCTTGCATGCAGCTACAATGCCTCCAGTGAAGGAAATCGATGAAAACGTTCTCGCAAAAATATTTTCCGTTTGCATTCAAGCCTTCCGTGCTTGAGGCTCATCTACTAGTTCCTATTCGTTCACAGATCTACGGCGGATTCGACGCCGCCTTAGAGGTCGCCAGGCTAAGCGACGAATAATTAATTTCAGCCTTTCTTGATGGCTCTGGGTTACATTTTTCCGAATATTCTTTATCAATCGGCCTCTCTAAAAAAATTTAAAAATTGGACGGAGTGGTTGTTTGACCATTTTGCTGATTGATCTCATCTCAGGTTCCATGGACCCGAATGCCAAATATGTACTCTAACTCGATAATTAAACAGTTAAACTTCACGTGGAACTAAACATAAACTTAGATCTACTTATTAACTCCAAATGTCTTTTAATGCATCGCGCTATATAATTAAACTTGCATCTAATGATTTCAATCGAGTACATTTTCATGTTGGAATACATTTTACAAACACTATCGTGCGATATATTGAATTTGAATATTTAGTTGCTCCTCTACTAATATTCTTCCATCCCTATTCCTGTGAAATCATAGGCTATTGCAAAGCACATTGGACATTAATTTTAGCCAGGGAAAAATCATCTTCTATCGGGAATGCTGAAATATATAATCATTCCGTAAATGAGACAGTGTCAGCTCATTAAAAACGTACATGGTCCACATTTTCCTCTCTCAGAAATTTCTTCAATGGAATAGGCATTTATTTACCCTATTTATAGAACTGGAATAAAATATAATCATCGTTATCGTCATAGGTCAGCAATCGTAAGATTGACGACGCAGTTCTCCACTCGATTCTTTTATCAGCTATCCTTTTCACATTTTCTTAATTATTATCTTTTACATCCATAACCATTTGCTTCATGAGCCTTCCTTTCCATTCTTCCGTCTGTTTTCCCTCGTGGATTGTCTTCATCAAGTTATCTGATGTTTCAAGATATGTCTCAAGTTTCCCGTCTTCCTTTTAAAGTTTTCAGAAGACTTCTCCCTTTTCCCACTCTAAGGACTTCTTCGTTAGTCACTACTTTATCTTACTTATGTAAAGCACATTTCAAATACTCCCTGTCTTAAATTTATAGCTGTCATAATCCATACCTAATGGGGGCGTTTACTCGGAACCGAAATCGCAATTTTGTACACGAAATCGTTAGATGGAAACGAAAAACGAATTTTAGTGAAAAAATTAATCTTCTAACCACAACCATTCACTCATAAATCAAAAATTAAAATAAGCAAAAGGTGACGCCCACCGAAAATGCTGCTGTGATAACATTGACGTCATTTTCCTCCCGTCCTTGACTGCTTTCAGGGGAGGGGGAAGGGAGTGGAGGGGGGTTCTCGGAAGGTCTGTTCGCACAGATGCTGTCGAAATCGCTCCCATTGGCCGAGTCAGCTGTGTCCCCCCCTTTGCGATAAGGCGAAGTAGCTTCGCGGGCTCAGTTGTGATTGGACGAAGTCGATATACGTCAGAGGTTGCACCACACCCACTTTTCCGAAAGGGTTAAAAACATCAGTTTTTCACCGCTTATAACTCGGGAAATAATTGTCGGACCAGAAAACGGAAAAATACGGGTCCTTTTATTTTACAAACTCTATCAGATTCAACAATAAAAAAAATGTGGTAAACGACCCCATTGCCATAATGAGGTTTGTTCCAGATATGAGTTCTAATGGATTGTTTTCTTACTTCCAAGCTTGTATTTCTAGCTGTTAGTAGATTCTTCTTTCGGTAGAATGCCCTCTTCCCTGGGCTCTTCCACTGACCATTTCTGTCTTGCTTCTCCCACAGCTATTTAAAATTCGAACACCCTATATCCAATGCAAATCTAATAGCGGTGGCACCATGTTCTCTCCAATCTCAGTGTGAAGCAGAATTTGTAATGATCGTGCATAAAATCTCAAACAGTCAGGGAGCTTTGAAGTCCTATTATGAGATGGTAGGACATTTATTTATTAGAGGTGAGAAAAGAATATGTTTTCACCTTGTTTTGCGAAATAATAACTATAATCAATGAGTTACAAAATACATGCTATACTACCTGCAGAGGGGCATCACCAGAGATTCTAGTTACAGAATACGACCACTGGTGTGTGGGAGCATCTCAGTACACGAGGATAACGTATATTAATCAAACAACTGATAAGATACCAATCGTTCATGTTCATTGATGACGAGGGAGTAATTCAAATCCTGTAATAGTAGGAAGTATGAGATTGTCGCCTGGAAACTACATTGCAAACCGGTGCGAAATATAATTTTTTCCCGCACAATCTGCAATTACTTTAGTGAGAGGCGATGGACGCAATATCTAAGAGTATTGCAACGTTAGATAATACTCAATTTCAATTTCTGCAGCCTGCTCAAATAACAAAGTTTTCTTCATTAAAATACTCACCAGTGGTTGATGACTAACGCTTCCCATCCAGGCCTTGGTGTTGGCTCTAACGACGGGTAATATTTAAAGTTAAGTGCCACTGTAGTCACTCCAGTGCTCAACTGTGTGCGAAGCCTCAAGAGATCCCCTATGAATCTTTCGTATAGCTGTGAATATTCATTTCCACCGAGAGTGAGTGGAACAATTTCCTCGTTGGGTTTCATCTTTCTCCTCGCCCTGGACCGAATTGCTTCGACTTAAGAACGCGGGGCTTTAGGGACCGAAGCCATGAATTGTTTCCGTCTTTGGAAGCCCCTTCCCCGAGTTACCTCAGGCTTCTTCGTGTGTATACCGCCGTCTCACATTTCTTTTAATCTCGTTTCCTGCTGTAATCCTTCTTACCCTCCCTGTCTCCACCCCTACTCGTTGTCAGTCTGGACTTGCAGTCGTCCTCGCATGCGTTCGTACACCTCTCCTTCGTCGACAGATGCGCATTCCTGAAGTTTCGCTCAAGCATTTTCCTCTCCCTCAGTACCATTTCGTTTGCTTTATGTGTGAACATGGGAAATTGCTTATGCAGTTACTCTAAATATTCATCTTGAGGAAATCAGTCGCAACAATTAAGCCCGTTTCACGCGGTACTTGATCCAGCACAAGGTCGAGTGTGCTAGCAAGTATACTAGCTTTCTAGTGTCATGTGAATAGAACCAGTATGCTGGCTAGCAAGCATGCTCGCTGAGCTACTGTATTTCATACTTGGTGCGGTACTAGGTTCTAGTAGGACCCAGTAGCCCAGTAGCCATCGACCAATTAAGTCACATTACAGACGCTATGCGAACTTCCCTTTTTTTAATTAGTATTATTAGTTAATTATTAGTTTAATTAGTAGTTATTAATGCCATATCCATATTTGATTTTTTTGTACAATGAACCCAGAATTAAAAACTAAATTGTAATTAAATTGAATTAAATAAAGAGTTTAAAGGGCGCTTTCTATGCTAGAGGATTGGTGAAACTATTTATTATTTTGAAAAATCCTCTACCTCCTCATTGATTCACAGAAAAATTGGTTTGATGCATTCAAGTAGGAGTTTAGTAAAATCGAATCAGATCGTTTTGTTGGGCCATGAATGAATTCGTATCCGCTGACAACATTAATTTTAGATGCAAATAGTTTGCGGCCTACAGCTGGTTCGTGAGTCTCTTAAATATTCAAAATGCATTTATTTTAATCGTCCGAAAATATTTTTGCCTCAACCGGTGAAATTTAGTGATTCGTCGCTAAATTAATTTTGCATAATACGCTGGTAATTTTGCCAAAATTTAAGGGGAATTCATTGAATCCGACCGGGAAACATTTCTAACTGGCTGCAAAACCCGCGACCTAATTCTCTCATATTTTATTCATGGTTATCGTTTTTAGTGACTCGTACAATGAATTATTACTAATTGTCGGAGTATTTATTCTGTATTTCTCATTTTTGTTCGCTGGCTCGAAATTCGCGATTTGCAATGAGCGAGAATTTTGTTAGTGAGATTAGTTTTTTGTCATCGGTGACCTGAATGTCAACTCCATGTTTGAAAACAGTATATCGTCATAGCTCTAAGTAAAAAATGAATTTTTGTCTCATGCCTTGCACCGTTTAGTAAGGGAAACTTTTTCTTGAGTTTAGTACTCTGGTAACGACGGAAAAAAGGCAATGAAGAGGATCAGCTTCCTTTTTTGCTGAAATTATGGATTTTCGGGGTTCAAAATACTGTTTTACATTACCATTTTACTTTAGAAAAAATAGCAGTGATTGAACAATGGAGAAATTGATTGGAATGACGTAAGTTTATTGTTTCGATTTCTTATTATGTTTTAATTAACGTAGTTGGTAAGGTTTGGTTTTGCTGTGTGATGAATTCTCTTTATTTGAAATTCCCAATTCCTAATTTACCGATTACTTTTTTCAATTTTAACATTCGTTTTACTAAATGAAGAGAACTGTTAACAGGAAGACGTTATAACAATGCTTTGGGTTATTGAGTTGATAACATTTCCGTTTACTGTCTATTACAGTTCCAAATGCGCTCAGGTGAATGAAATACCAAATACTTATCTGCCACATTTTCGTCGTCTTCACTTAATTTATAGGACTCTGTATACAGAGTATACAGAGTATACAGAGTCCTATAAAGTAAGTGAAGACGACGAAAATGTGGCAGATAAGTATTTGGTATTTCATTCACCTGAGCGCATTTGGAACTGTAATAGACAGTAAACGGAAATGTTATCAACTCAATAACCCAAAGCATTGTTATAACGTCTTCCTGTTAACAGTTCTCTTCATTTAGTAAAACGAATGTTAAAATTGAAAAAAGTAATCGGTAAATTAGGAATTGGGAATTTCAAATAAAGAGAATTCATCACACAGCAAGCTAGCTATCCATGGATGTTTGACATGTAACTATTAGTGCAAAATTTGCGCAGAATCTGTTCCGCTGTGTTGGTTTGAGGGAGGATACTGTGTCGCATGTTAGGCCGTTTTCTCTTGTTAAATTAGTTGTTTACTGTAAAATCGATAGTTCAGTGATATGATTGATGAAGGATCGTAGGCTTTTCCGGTGGGTTAACTGGATGTAGTGTTGTCGGGCCTTTCGCCTGATCAGGCTTTCCTTGGTTTTGAGAAGCAAGTCCTGGCGAAAAACTGAGTGCCGAGTTTTGAACTTGATCTGTTATTATACAGTGCTTGAAAATTCAGGTGGCTCCTACTGGGTCCATTATCGTCATTCTTATGTTCAACGTCTAGCGCGAAAAGCCTAACCCGGTGTAAAGCCCGACAGGATTACATCCAACAATGTGATCGATGTGATGATGTCTTCCCCGTAATAAAGGAACTATTTGCTCCATTTCTACCGACGTTTCGAGGACCAACTTGGCCGTCGTATTCAGGGTTCCTAATTCTGTGAGGAATTCTTTCCACGAATACAGCGGGGAAGCTCAAGATTGTTCAACTATATGAATGTGTACTCGTCGATAGTGAATGCCTGGTGGGGGGGGGGGGGGGGGGAGGAGAAAACCCCTGCCACTCACCCTTGGAGTGGGTTTCAGGGTACACTATAGTTGTAGAGGCCCGTTCATTGCACTGTTTTCACCCATCGGCTTGAGTTCATGAACGTCTCAATTTCCCACCGATGAGGCCGCGTCATGTGTCAATCCTACCCCGCACGCCGCCTCATCCCTTAGCGGGAGAACTCACGTTTTTTCCATGCAAATTGGCGATTGTGGCGGTTGTCTCGCCGCCCATGCTAATTCCTCGCCTCTCATTGAACTCGCCGCAATGCATTCCCCGGGCGTCCGCGTCTTACGCGACCCGTTGTGGGGGGCGAGGTGGGATTCATCCGTGGGAAGTCGGGATCCTCCTTCCTTTGTGCGCCCTTCCTCTCGCCGCTTCTCCGCTTCCCGGCATCGCCAAGGGGGCAACGTTTCTCCGTCGCTTTCCGGGCACATTTCTCCGTCGCTGAGGCGTCGGAACCTTTCTAGGGAGAAGAAGGGTTGGGCATGAGGAGGAGGCGGCGAAAAACAGTTGGGGTAGACAGAGACGGTGAGAAGGGATTTTTTTCCAAGGGTGGGGAGAGGTAGGATCGACGGATTGATTGACTGATCAGTGTATCGGAACTAAAAAGCCGTCGCTTTCTCGCTGTCCGCCCGAGCGAACGTGACTCCCTGCGAAACTTCCGTCCCCTTGGCCCCTCAAACTATTCCTCTTTCTCCCCCCTCCCACTCATCTCAATCCACGTCACATTCTATATCGTTGCCTCTCTGTTTTCCGACCCCTTCCTAGAGGCTGAAAGGCGTCGGATTGTTTTAAAAAGTCCCGTTTTGACTCGTCGTCGCGGGTTGTGTGATTTTTTTGTCTCTTGCCCATCTCCTAGTTTCACTTCTCCCCTTCGTCGGGGTTTAGGTCCTTGTTAAATGATAGTTGGTCGGTATTTTATTTTTTTAAATAGCGCATTGACTGGGTCCTGACAACACGCTCATTGTTGAGCTCCTGAAAGACCTTTTGTTTTCGCTTTTCTGTTGTTAGAAAAACGTTGTATTTCGTGAGCGATAGAGCACTTGTTTCCTTTTCCGAATAGAATCATGCCATCATTGTCTCATGCGTTTTGTAAATGGTGAACTGTAGAGGTTTAGAATTATTTTTGGAAAGTTTTCCTTGGGTTTCTTCTCGTGCATCAATTTCTTTCGAAGAGAATAATTTATCTATTTCATAGTCCAATGAATGCGTCTGTCGCGTTGAATTCGTTACTCTTTTGGAATTTGAATCCGGTGATTCAGACGATTCGGGGGATTATGGTGAGTTGAGGCATGCTCGGTATGGGAAATCCAATGCATTTAAACATTTTGTACCAGTCACCTTAAATTTATGCCTTTGTTGGGCGCAATTCATGATTAGAATAATATTAATTTGATTCATGCAAAGGACTAGGAATTTCATGAACTCGGGGGGACCTTGCGAGTATAGGGGCATAAAAAGCAACTGAATGTTGGTTGTGGCGAATAAATCTGATGAGTATCCCGACGAAACTTATAATTAAGCATATTATTCCCACGAATCACTTTAATAAGAACTTAAATGTGCTCTTGACGCGAAGAAATTGAAATTTAGAGCAAAAAGGTAAAAGTATAGGCTGCCAAATAATATTCGTTCTGGTCAAAATTTTGACCTCTTCATTTGTCTCTAAAATTTTAAGCGCTGTCATTGAAAATAAATATTTTTTGTCTCCTATTATTTTCAAAGCATTGCACCGATTGGGTATTTAATTATTTTTAACTCGTTAAATATTTTCTTCGTATTAATTCGCCAACACTCGAGAATAATTCATCCTCCTATATTTAATTCAATGATGCTTTCAGACTTCTTTACCGTGCTAAGCAACCTTGGCAGAGGTACAGATTTTGTGCACGTCTGGACTAAAAGAATTATCGTAACGAGTTCCTCTTTTCGTCGTTTTTCGGAAAGGTGAACCGGATTTAGAGGAGACGTTATTTTCATCCTTGACAGTCGATATTCGGGCCGCTGACGTAGAAAATCAAGAAAGCTGAAAGGGGAGTCAAACCCTTGCCCTTTCTCAGTCTCTCGGGTTTCCAGTTAATCTTACCGAGGCTGTGGTATTTCTCTTCGCTCTTGCTGGTGGTGCACGAAATGATGCATGTCACCGAGGCCCATGGTGCGTTCACCCGACGTTTTTTTTTGTTCCCTCTTTCAGCTTCACAGGCCAGCGGACGGGAAGCGGTTTTAAATTTCCGACGTTTGGAGGCAAGGTTGAAGTCACGGTTGAATCACAGCGGCTCTTTATATATTGGAGGTGGTCGCTTTCCAGGGGATAAAAAAGATGGCTAAGCTCTTGTGTTTCCCGCAGGCTTACTGGCAGGTTGGTTTGGGGCCCAGGTTTTAGATGTTGGAAAGGTTAGTGTGTGCGGGTTCTGATGGATCCGCTTCGTTTACTTTTCGGAAAGGGTGAGCGAATACGTTATTCAGCAAGCAATCGAAATTGTCTAGCCTCTCAAATTCGAATTGAAGTTTAGTGTAAATTCCCCACGATTTGGTTCTTAAGAGGCTCTATGTGTTTTGTTCCGTACATTGTTAACAACTTGCGTCATTTCGTAGAATTTGGAAGTAACAATTGGCTCTTCTCAGAACTGATTCGATATTATCCTGCTTTATCCTTTTGGATATCTATTTCAACGTGAGGATAGGTACCTACTCTGTATTCCTAGATGAAGTAAAACTGGAAGAAACATTGTATTTTTGATAAACCAGTTATTTTGTCAAAATATTCTACAGTATTAATTTGATAATCATTCCATGTCGAAAAGGAACAAAAATTAGTTAAATATTATAATATGGTATTATTTTATGTCATGGTTCTCTTATAAAGGAAGGTTTCTAAAAGGTTTATTGTTAAGTATTTTTCTCCCAAGCTGTGTCTTTACTTTTACTTCATTCTTATCCGAAATAGTTTTCAGGAGTCAAGTAGCGGCAGTGACCGGGTTCCGAAGTAGCATGAAATAAATGCAGAAATAAAACTCTGTCTTCAATTCTTCAATCCCTAACGGAGTAATCTAATGGGAGAATGAAAAATGAGTCGCTGGTTTTATATGCGAGTGTATTAAAAAGCCAATACCTACAATCACCATTTCCTTACCGTGGTGTTCAGTGGTTATGATGTGAAGACAGATTCGTGCCTCTAAATACTCGATCGAAAAAAATGTCCCGCCTAGGATGTTGTCGTATTAGCGATTCAAGGGAGGCTACCGACAGCTGAGGTCATTTGCGCCACTTAAGAGTTAGTGGGGAATAGGTTGGAGGTAGGAACCTTCCAGAAATTGGAGGAAGGGCGGAGATAAAACCGGCGTCAGCTATATCCTACTCTTAACGAAAGGCGCCAACAGGTCCACGGTTTTACGTCCCATCCAACGGACGGAGTGCTGCACACGTGGTGCTCTAAACACAGCACTCAAATACCACCTTTACTCTAATGGAAATCTACATTGCCGGTGTCGGGGATCGAACCCAGGCTCTTACCAAGGGTTGTCCGTGTGAAGAATGGCACACGTGCATATTTTCAAACGGCCAAACATTTGAATTGCGCCTGTCACTTTAGTGCCGTTAAGACAACTTGATTGGTATTCACGTCCCCTATCTCCGGGGCGCCCGCAGTCAATACTCCTTCCTGAGTAAACAGGAAGGTAGCGTCCCGGAAACATTCCTTCAGGACTTTGGCGAGAAAGGGCGAGGCGGTAGGTTCAGTCGTGATCCAGGCGGCCCTATGTCTACCTCTCTCGCTCGAGATAAAATCCTCGTGGTCTCCGTTAAAAATGCCATCGATTCTTGTGCTTCCGCGTCAAAGGAGAGAAAAGTCAAGTGTTTGTCCGAAAGCATTGGGCATTATGCGTCCCTTTTTGAATTGTCTTCCGTGTGTATGGACTCGTTCAATCTCAGCTCTTTCTCCCGACTCCTCTCTCTGCCTTCTGTTATTCAGCAGATCCCCCAGCCGCTGCCTCACCCGCTTTGCCTTCGACGGTGCAGATGGGCGTTCCCGATTCGATACGCTCGAAAATCGGCTGGACCATTGGTTTGTGAAAGGTGGCAGCCAATTTTTTCGTATAGTAAAACGAAAGAATTATAGTTTACTTTCCGGTTGAGGGTCAAAGTTAACTTATTCATAGGCTACACTTTTGAATGCTTTGAAGTATGTTCATTTTGAGATTTTAGTGGCAACCAACTAGACTACTCTTGTCTTTCAGGTGAGGTACCGTCGTAAGCGAGTTCTAGTCACTTAGTGGAAGATACAGGCGATATGAATTGATTTTTACCTGTCTTACCAATTTCAATATCTTTAGACATGAAACTAACTAGCCAAGAGTCTTTTCAGGTTCCAAGGAAGCAGAGGTGGCCAAAAAGCAAATGCGGAACTAGGTTATAGCCCAAAGTTTTTATTTTCTACCGATTTCAGTTCGGTTCTTGATTCTTTCTCTTCTGCGATTTAGTTTATTCAATTTTCAATACGGTGCATTACCCGTTCTAAGAATGAATCTACGTTGAAAGGCCATCACCAACGAGAGATCCCATAAAAACGCCGCATCAAGTTTCATCAGTACGAACGACCCCTTCCTTAACTTTCGGTGAAACAAGGTTAAAGTCCAAAATATACAATATACCATATCGAAAATTGAAAATATACGATTTAGAAATTCTTGACCGGCCGCAGTAGCATGGTCGGTACGCACCGGCCCTCGATCTCAAAGGGCGCGGGTTCTAATACCGCCTGGAGCACGGATGTTGTGCTTGCCGAAGGATGGGAATTGGGGCAGATGTTGCGGTATAATCCGGAAGTTGTGGCTACATAGAAAGGGAATGTACTGCAATCCTACCTGAACTCTATCGTGAATGAACCCAAAAAATCGTGTCTACAGTTCTAATCGATTCTCTAGCTATGGATCGCGAGTGGATTTGTGGTTTTGTTTGGAGATATTGCGAGTCGATTTGCGTGGTTAATATGCGATTCGATTTTTGTCCTTCTAACTGGTGTGCTCTAATTGACATAGGAGTGTAAACACGTGGGGAAAATATTTTCCTCCTTTGCTCTTTTCTCATCACCGGCTCTCTGGAGTGCCCACCGTGGCACTCGTTCCCGTGACAGACGTTCCCGTGCCTGAGAACACACGGATTCATCCCTCTCCCTTTCTCTCTTCGGGTCTTTTCATTTTATGCCCCGCTCTCAACATTCTCTCTCTTTAGCGCCAGTATTTTCGGAAGTGTTAAAAAAAGAGCCGGCGGTGGATGGTTTTAGGGTGGAACCGAGAGGGGGAGGGAGGGTGGAAGGATTTGAAGGCGGTAGAGGGCGAAGGCGGAGTTGGGAAGGGCGGAAGATGGCGCTACGGGCGAGTGGGGAGGAGGGAGTGATGGGAAACAGGGCTGCCAACGTTCCACCAACAGAAAAGCGGGGAATATCGTGCTCGCTTCTCAGGGGACATTTCAAAGAGTTGCAACTTGGTTTTGAGAAGCGAAAGAAACACAGTTGAACCCTTTTCAGTTGAACTTTGAATAAATAACAAATTAAAATTCCCAGAAATGATATTGGGCTAAAGCAACATGAAAGTTAATGGAGATGTATTGTGTAAACAAAGATTAATGAAGAGCGAGGAAGTTCGAACATTTATGTTTCAATTTAATGAAATTTACATTGCTACGAGCATAATAGCTTTCATTAGATAAGTACGTACGCGAAAAATAAATATTGCGAATATATGAGAGTATGAAGTCTTAAAAGGTAAAATAATTATTTGCTGCCAAATTAAAAAAAAATATCGGGGATACGGAGTTATTTAACCAATTAAGCGTTGGAGCTTGCGTAATACAAGTTTCCTTTGAGGAGGCAAAATCGGGGATCGGGTTGGAGTGATGACTGGCGTTCTGGCCTCCCATCTCGAGAGTCCTGGTTCAAATACTGATGATGGTAGAGATTTTTCGTAGCTATACCAGTGCCCACTTGAGCACTGGGCGGAGAGCACTTCAAGTTCAGTAGCAGTAGTTATTCGAGGGAGACGATCAACAGCTAAGGTAATTTTCGCCAATAATGATAGCTGAGTAATTTGATAAAGGTAAGAATTTCACAGTAAACGAAGGGAATATAGGGTGGAGAGAAACCCGGCGTCATCATTAGCGTGCTCTTAACAAAAGGTGCCAAGGGGTCCACGGTTTTAACGTCCCAAATGGCGGACGGAATACTAAACTTGAAGTGCTCTCCACTGAACACTCGAGTGATAACCGGTATACAAATGAAAATTACCTGGGACTCGAACCAGGGTCCTCGGAGTGGGAGGATATCACGCCAAACCGATTCCCTCTTCACTCTTTCTGCACATCTTAATTTCTATCTGGTTCCAAATACCCATTCATTCTCAATGACATAAATGATATTATTATTTAATCGGCCGCCTAGTAACATTTACTTAGTAAATAATCATCCCTAATGCCTAGTTATTTATATGTTGAAGTGCACTTTGTTTTTGTGCATGAAAGGAATTTTTAGTTGTACCATTCCATGAGAAGTTCCTTGAAGTGTTTTGTGACCACGTATGACATTTTGAGCGTAACATTTTAGTTAAGTATGGAATTAGGAAACTCCTGTGCTTTCCCTTTTCTCCTCGAAGAACACTCAGTATTTGAGTAGCTTCGTTGGTCCTCTGATATTTTGCTTTCACTTCCTCAATGTTTTCTCCGGGTGTTTCAAAAGATGGATGGTTTTTAAGCTAATTAAGATTTTATATATTTTCCGTATTTTATTTACAACGTACGCGGAATATCTTTCGATATAATAACACAATATATCTATCGCTTCGATACAGTTTTAATTAAGTAGATTCATCCGATAAAATTATTGAATGGAGTTTTTTTTATCGAGATCACATATTATATGGGCTTTTTTCCCATTTTTAATTCTGCTGGTGTCACATAGTTCATTGCTCGAAGGGATAGGGTTTATATTTATTGGTTGGTGCAACGTCGTGAGAAATCCCACTTTTATGCATCCTGGTAGAAAATCTGTTTTCACAGAAAGCGTACGTTGGAATAAAAAAGCGAGTGTGGTTTTTTCTTCAGGAGGGAAGAGTAGTTTTGAGGCTTCAAGTAGTGCTAGAAATTGGTTATAAGGTTCTCCAGATGCTAAAGTTATCTCGCACCGTCCTAACCTAATTTAATCCTAAGCCCAATCGTGAGACAAAAATGTCCAAGATGGGTTTTAAACCCGCGGCCTTATGGTTTTCAGGCCGGTGTGTGACCAACCTGACTACCATGGTCTACTGGTAGGTTTCCGGAGAAATACGGTTGTGACGCCTTGAGATGCTCCCTATTGGTCTTTATTTGCTCCCTAAGGAGCGAGTAAAGGCCAATAGGGAGCACTAGGAACCAATAAGGACACGATTTTGGCTCATGGATTTCGCCTAAAAGTATAATGAATGAGGCAATGATTTGAAAATTTGGATGGAAGTTTGGGCCGAGAAAAGAGGAATCAAAGATGAAAGAGATGAAGGACTACTTGGGAAGGTGACATGAACTTACAAGTAACTTAAATTAAAAGCAAAGTGCCTTGGAAAATCTTTCTCGTTATTATCGGATATCATTCGGCCAGTGAAGTTTTTTAATGGGATGTGATTCTCAAGCGTGCATTAATCAGTTCTGATAAAATGGTATTGCTTATGTGCTTAAACACCAAAGGCGTATTTTTATATTTTTCTCGTTGACTGACTATAGCTAAGTGGTGCCCTACCGAAATTCAACGAGTTAATTCTAACTTATTAGAGAATAATGTACCTCTTTTAATAAGGTGAATTATTGAAGGTGGGTAAATTACTTGTTGTCTGCAGCTGTGAGTTGTGTTAGCTCAAAAAATACGAGTTTCTCGGAGTCATTTCGTGTTGGAGTGTGTATTTTGCCTCTTTAACCTCAATTTAATCATTTACGCAAGTGCATGAAAATGACTTGTTGCTTAACAAGCTGTGACATCTTTTTTCCTTAACCTTAAATTAGTGTATTGATGAACGCCGTGACTAATAGGCATGCGCCTGGCCTGTGTACGTCATTATTAACCAGTTGAAAGTTTTGTATGCAATGAGTCTTATTATTTAGTTCCTCATCTTTTCCAAAAATATTCTCTCCGTGATATAGGAGATATATAATATATACGTACGTAAGTATCGGTGGATACATTTCCTAAATGTTTTTTTTTTTAATGAAGGAGCATAGCGTATGTACAAGCAAGGTACGAGATATCTGCTCGTCATATGTGCCTATTACTCATTTTACAACGTACGAAATAATTACGCAACGGGAAAATACTCTGCGTCTACTTTTTATCCCCGGAAACGCGTCTAGTACCTCGATTATCTAGCTCAAGAGCGTATAAAATACGGTCTTATGCGTGTCCCATTATCGTTTGCTGGATTCCAGCCAAGGCTGATCCATGGGGGAGGTAGTGATGAAGGTGTTTCTTCCTCTGCAGATATTTTCCATTACCTATAGAAATAAGCCATCATGTTCGCATTGTAAAAAGCTTTCGGTGAATTAACTTCCCTCAACATGAAACCTGCTGCGTTCACCTCGCATGCCATGTAATTTTAGTTGTGCACAACGCATAGAACTCGATTGGCAAAACTCCATCTTTGTAATGGCCACAAACCCATTTGTTAACGCGAATATTCCCGAAAGGTAGTTGAAACGGGTGCTTAAAGGTGTAAGCAAAGATAAACGTAGGATATTGGAAAGTATAATGACACTGCGAAGGCTGCGTTAGAAGTGAGTGTAATATGGAAAAAGAGAGGACAGTGGCTTTAATTTTAGGAGGATCTAAAGGATGCAGAAAGTTATGTAGTACGGTATAATACCATGGGGAGATAGTTAAGGTGTTTGTGGGGGAGAAAAACGATTTTTATCCATTAAATGGATCTTTTATAGGATGTATATCCATAATATCTACCAAAATGTGAGTAACAATTGTGAGTACGGCCAAAGAGAGTTTATGTTTTCCAACAGGAAGATAGACGAAAAACGCTGGTATAGGAGGCAAAGAAAACTTGTCGGAATTGAATTGTAGGAGGTAAAAATGTGACGGAGATACCATTTGGGTGCTGAAGACTGCTGGCTGGAAGAGGGCATTTTATAATTCGTGAAAGAGGGTAGAAAAAGTACTCATCAGAGGAATGAAGTGTAGGTGATTGGTTAGAATCTGCAATAGGATTTTCCAATTGTTTGCATGAAAAACAGAAACCGGATTTACATTGGTGTAGTCTCCAATTAAAAATCAATTCTGAGTAAGTTACTCCGCTCGTTCGCTACAACGAATTTTGTTTAAATCATAACGAACCATCAAATATTAATGTATTAGACTCCAAATGAATGATCGGTAGCCGTGAATGTCTCTTCAAACATTTTCTCTCGATACGCTCCATAATTTACCAATAAATATTTTTAAATGTGCTAAATTTCTCCTTTTCATACGAAATACCTTGGGAACGTTATCTTATTTCGGTTGAATTTCCTGATATCGAAAGAGACTCACTGATAGTGTTTGTGCACCATGTGGTGTATATTCCTTTTGAATAGTAATAGAATCGATTTGGAAATATTTGTGTTGGTTTAAATGTAAAACGAAACTCCCACGGCTCGGAAGTACTCTCATTTGTGGGCGGATTTAATGTTGGAGTCCTGTGTTCCCTGGCATCGGCAACAGTGACTGTGGCAGATGATCGTCTCGGTTGCCGAGGCATGTCTCACCTTGCGGTGCCTCGGATTGATTGAACTGCGGGCGGTACGGAGCAGCAAATGGGGAGTGAGTTATAACGCGCGCTGCGCGGATGCCTGCACGGAGGGCGGCAAAAAGTTAGTGCGACTAGGGTGAGACCCCTTTCCTCTTTCTCTCTCCACCCGATAGGAGAGGCGGGAAGGAACGGTTTAAGGGGAGGAGGATTGGTTGACGTCGAGGGTAGCAGCCCGTTCGTTCATTCCGTCTTTTTTCTTGCCTCAACTTCTTCTCCAGCACCTCTCCCCCCCCCCCCCCCCCCCCCCCCCCACATGAATCCCGCCCCTCCCCCGGGGCATTCCACCTCGTAATAGCATCGCCGCAGGTGGGGGTGGGGCGGGAGGAGGAGGAGAAAATAAGACGGGTGCGGGTGGAGAAATGGGGGAAGGAGGTTGAGTTGGTGCACGTCCAGGTTTGGACGCAAATTTCCCCGTCCACTCCCCCGCGGGGGATGGGTTTGGGGGGGCGGCGAGGAGGATGGGGAGAGGGGAGACGACTCCCTGTACGTGCGCAAAGGGGAGAGGCGACTTGGTCCGTCGGTCGGTTCCTTGGGTGGAGCTGGTGATTGTATGTATGTACGAGTTTCGGGAAGGAAAAGGAAGTCGCCTAGACTTCTGGGTGTGCGATGTCCCCCAAGGTTGACGATGAGGTGTGGCAGGTGCTATTATTAGTTAATAGTACATACCACACCTCAATGCTAATAGTTACGTTTATCTCAAAGCGAAAAAGTATCATTAACTTTGTGATTGGTTTCGCGCTGCTCGAGTGTTCTACAGTTTGATCGTTTCATGCCAATGCATTTCTTCTCTTTCATATCATTCATTAATTATATAGGTGCTACCTATGCATTCCTCGTTGGTGCAGTGTCTATTATGTGAGGTAAATGACAGTCAAGTTCATTGGCGCCATTAGGGTGGATGGGTATTTGGGAAGAGGTAGGACGTTTAAGGGAGGGGAAGAAAGGAACAACCCGGTGTTGGCAATAGCTCTTCATGAAAGAAGCCAAGGGGTCCACTGTGTAACGGTCCATCCGACGGACGTAGTACTGAACTTGAAGTGCTGTATACCGCACACTGTATACCAAAGATAAATCCCTGCCGCTGCTAGGATTTGAAAACTATCTTACTATTATTTTTCAACGTACCTTTATTTTTGTCTATTCTAAAATTGTGAACGTATTCGAGGTTTTGAACGTATGGAGAGAAAAATTGACGATAGATTAATAAATGAAACAACAATACGCATTGTCTTTAAAGTTGGGTTCGTCTATTTCAAGTTAAAATTTATTATTTTATTTCCGTAGTCATGTGCTCCTTCTAGGTATTGATAAGCTGTTACACGCATCAGAAGACAAAAAATATCATACTCTAATTTCATACTCAAATTTCGTACTCTATCATAATCTAATACTTCTTATACTTATACGTTTTCTTCCTCTTCTGCGTTTGACATGATTGTTGAAGAATGAGGAAAGGAAATGGCTTTTTTTTTGGCGGAAGAAACTAAATTGCCTTTAAAGCTGAAAGGGATACCTTGCGAGAAATTGGAGAAAGTATGCTCTGATTTAATGTTGATTTTGATTGTATCACATTGAGGAATGCACTGAAATATTGCGAAAGAAAGTATGAAAATTGAGGAGGATTTCGAAAGTTCGCTTTGTAGCGTAGAAAGCATTTTATATTACAATAACTTTCCCGTTTCTTCCTGTCTTGTTCGCGAATAAGGAATCTGGGGAACCATGCTATGAATATTTGAAGGAGAACATGTATGTTGTCCGGGAAGTGATGCTGTCATGGTTCAGCACAAAAATTTATGATTTTTGTGACGCTTTAAATTAATTTTCTAATACCTACCTACATATCGTATATTTTTAAATTACGATAGGAAAAAAATATGAAGATGGTAAGGTCGTTATTTATTATATGCTTGATAGTTCTTCTCTTTCCGTACAAAAATATTTAAAGGGACGTTATAGGATGTGCAAAAGTTTTCCGCCATTCAGTTATTAAATGATTTTATTTAGCTAATAGAGGATGTTTAATTTTTGTTAATTTTTTCCGTTGCAAACTTCAGTAGTATTCGTTGAATGACGACACTCCTGTTGCCAGTAGAATCTGTCATCACCAAGAGAAACTCTGGCACGGAGGAACCCCCGAAAGTCGTTACTTTAGGGTAACAATTAGTATTTTTCTGCCGTGTGTATGGCTCTGAGATGGAAAAAGTCATGTGAGTCTTGCGACCAAAACTTCTCATAGATCGTTTGATTTCTGAATAAATCCATCCCCCCCTTTCCACAACACGCATTTGTCACTTTGCTCCGCCATCTTAAAACATTTTCGTCGTGACCGGTGAGGATGAACGCGGCATTTGAATGCACCTAAAGCGATAAATTTTCCTGTCCGCATCAAGGGTAATCGAATCGGTATGCTGCGAAACGCATTCAGTCATCGGTCACTTGTAAAGTTGTTTTTTTTCCTTTCTTTCCTGTGCTTCGCGAAGGATACGAAAAGGCGTGGTCTTCGTGCGGCGATCAGATTGAAAGTTACACTCGGCGACTCCCGGCCATTGTTCTATGTTTCAATTTTTTTCTTAGAATTTAATTTTTTTGAAAGAGGGCCAAACACTAAAACGAACTTGAATGGAGCGCTGGGGAACGGGCGGGAAGGAGAGGAGGTGGGACAGTCGGAACGCGACCGAAATGCCGTTAAACCCCGCCCCGCTTCTAGGCGTCTTCTCATATGGTCAAAACCGCGTTCGGCAGTAAACATCTTCCCTGGGAACGCCTCTGAAAGGATGGTACATACCTACTGGGAGCTCTGTTTCATTGTTCGCTCGAGAAAGCCGCATAGGCATCAGTTGCTCTCGCGGATCCTCGAGCGATTTTCGGTGAGGAAACGTCCCGGTATGTCGGAGGCATTTTAATGAAAGGAGATGAGCGCTGTGGTCGGATCATCACATTTTCCTGGAATCGCAACGCGCGCGACAAATGCAGCGGTGGTCGTTTGCGTCGGCATGAATCCTCTGAAGTTTTCCTGGCAGCATTCGCTGCTTGCGACCCTTGAAGTGTGTGTGCTGTTCGGTATATTTTACGAGTAGCTTTCTAGAGACGCAAATCATGCATTCTGAGAAAACTACAGCATTAGATACTGCATTTCAATCGATTTTGGAGATAAAAAATCTAGTTCAATTCTTTCTAGGTTTTGTTGGATTACAATTAACCTGATACGTATGAAACGAGGGTAGTTTATACTTGTTTTGAATCATGGTGTTATTACTCGTCAGCTCTGTAGTGCCTAATTCGTGTAAATAAATCTGCTAAATGTTTGACTGATGGAAAAGTTTGCTCTCAACCACTCGTGCATGTTGTTTCACCTTACCATGGTACATGTTAATGACTAATAAATATGTACGTATTAATCTTATGTATACTTTCTCAAAATATATTCTTTGATCCGAAGAAAATCACCTGGTACAAATGGTGTTTTCAGAAAAAGCGTTACCACTCCACCCTGTTTCTTGATGCTCCTATGTATTCCCTCGCGATAAACTTGGCTTCTCTCCTATTTCATTGTACGGATTATAATCACTTTTCTCCTGTAATAATAGTCATGGGCAAATTCCAGCGTGGTATATAATCGTATATTCAGTCTCGAAAGAAAACCTCGTGAACACCTGGAAGTATTACTTATCCGGCAGCATGACTGAATGATTTATCTATACAAATTCCGTAACCTGTTAGGAATTGGTAGCGGAAGGCGTGGTGGCTTCCCGCAATGGGCATCGTGAAAATTCCTGCCAGTGAGAAGCCGTACGCCTTTTTCTCAGGGAGATTAGTGGTGGTAGTCATTATACTTCACTCCATCGACGTTCGTTCGGTGTACAAAAAGATATATTCAATAGCCAAAATTGAGACTTTCCAATTCGAGTGGTGTTATGTGATATCGTCATGAATGAAAATAATTTATTCCCTTTGTTTGTAAAATTCCATGCTTCCATTCCATAAGTTGCCTTTACTTTCCCGAGATGAAGTGGAACGTTTCGTGAAACGCATATTGTAGTTCTCACTCAGAACTTCTCAGTACCTTCGTCGGGTGCTTATTTCTTCGTGTCTCCGCCCCTTTCTCACCCTCCGGTATCCCTTGCGGTATTCGAAAAACGCCGGGTCAGTCGAGTTTAAGATCTTGTCTGCGAGGCCGAGGAAGAAATTTTCACCCTCGATGGCGATACATATCTCTCGTCCCAACTTTCAAGGAAGCCCGTCGAATTGTTTCCAGCGCCAGACACGAAAGCGAGAGCCTTCGTGTGGCTGACACGCGAATTATGCGTGATGATCTGCAAATTAGCGAAGCAGGCAGCTTGGCAGTTGTGATCTAATTAAGAAAATTGGGTTCGTCATTTCCCTGGAATTCGCGGAAGTTGTTGTCCCGAAATTCATTTTCGGGTGCTGTGTTGTTTTGGATAATTCCTTACTGTGAGTTGTATACGTTCGCATGAACTTTTTTATGATAGTGATGATATCCACCAAATGCAAAAATCCCTTAGGATATTGGCATTTGGTGAGATTATTTTTAATTAGTCCTTCGTATTTTGCGAGTTCCATTAACGGACATTTTGTTAGCATTCAGCAGAATCATGAACTGGAAAATTCTTTCTTTATGGGTAAGGCTACAAAAAAGTTTTACTCGCAAAGGGTACTGCCAAATCCTTCTCCAGTAAAGCTGCTGGAGAGAAAATAATCTACAAAATCTGTTTACTTTTTCTGTTAAGTGTGTCATGCTTCACTAGTTTTTATCTGATTTTTTTTACCTTTTTTACTGACTAAAATGAACATGAATGATGATGGAGTATGCGCGGTTAAAAGAAATAAAATAAAAGTTTGATGCACTTGATTTTATTCGATAAATAATCAGAGGGTCATACGAAAGAGACATGCAACGTGAATGAAGTAGGTAATTAGCTACGATGAAGTAGAGAATCGTAATAGGAAGAACGCCTAGTAAGAAACTCGAGGGAAAGGGAATACTCATTTTCGTAGAAAAGCATGGGTTGTAGAGAGAGATATTTAGTGTTAGGTAGGAGTCGTTCAAAGATGCAGGTGTATATTAGAAATGTTCCATGAAAACCAAGCGGTAGAGAACCAAGCAAATAAGTTATAACCAGAGGCGAAGCGAGGGGGGGGGGGGGGGGTCCGCCCCAGGCCCCGCTTTCAGCACAAGCCCCCAAATTTTAGTTTTTCCCGTTTCTACCAGACCCATAAAAACCTTGGTTTGAATGAATAATTGGTATCAGAGCTGTCTTTTGAACTACATCGTAAACTTGGTAATAAATGAATTCATGAGCAAAGAAACAAAGTATGAACACCGACTTTGGAGGTTTCTAAGCCCACCGTGCAGCAATGACATAAGCCCCGACGAGCAGAACAAGAGAAGAGGGCAAGGCGAAGCAGGTCGCGCAGATGTGCAGATGCAGAATCAGCTGTTCGCCACTCGTCATCCACCCTACCCTCCAGCCATTGTAAGTCAACACTCTATGCAATGAACGCGATGTCTTTTATGCCTCAATTTTCCGATTATAACACGATACGTATTTACAGTACATTTTTACGAGGTAATTGTGGGAATTTTCTAATCACCATTTGCAATGCGCATTCGACTTTTTGAGAAGGGCTCTCCTCGCTATTATCTGCCACACTGTTCAGCGCCCAAAAGAAATATTGCAAAGAAATGCTGCCTATATATAACTTTCCCCTCCCCTCTTGTGCCCTTTTCCATTTGGTGTCCATATATAATCGTCTGTTTGTAGTTTCTAAACGTTCATTCGTGTCTATGGAAATATTTTATTCAGTAAATAACTGAATTGCCATTCGATACGAAGTGATATCAATACTTAATTCGCCATAGTTTTGTCCGTTCCGAGAGATATGTTATTATGTAATTTCGAGATGATACTATTCTGAGGTTCTAAATATGCAATTATCATGACCGTTGTGGGTTTAGTTGCTACTGGGCTTTGAGCAGTGACGTATTTATGACCTCTAAGGCCCCCGGCGGAATCTAGAATGAGGCCCCCAATTTTATAGTCTTGCAACATGGCAGCTTGATATAGACTTTTTCCTTGCTTATAAAGGCAATACATGAGTGTAAATATCTATCACTATTAATAGAGTATTAATAGGTAGTAGGTGCCAAATTTCTTACTTAAAATATTTACATTAAATTAAATTACTTCCTGTATTTGAGCGGTTTGCATTTGCTGGCAGATAAAGTGCCCGATTTCTTGCTATTGAGGCGATTCATACATTGTGGGAGATAAAGTATTGTTAGAGCTCACCTAGAGGATCCGTCGAGGGTCAATTATTACGGTAACGACAAATCTTAGCAAATGCGCTAATTCTAGAGATGCACATGCACACGCGCAATAGTTTCTTCTCTTGATAATCTTGAGAACATCTTGATATAAGAGGAGCAGCGGAGGTGTTAATGACAAGCATTTGTAACTTCAATTTTCTTTGTTTCCTGCACTTGTGGTCATCATCTTAGGTCATCAACCCTCAGATTGGTTTGATGCAGCGCTCCACTGAGTTCTTATATCGGCTAATTATTCATATTTACGTATTTATTCTCTTTCACACCCTCCATTACTTGTTCCATATATCTTACACGAGGACTTCCTTTGACATTCTTCCCGTCCACCACATTATTCTTGAGGTAAATCTTGCCCAGAAATACTTGCAGATTGAAGGGATTAGTTTTTAAAAGTATGCTGAGAAGCTTGAATACCTTATTAGAAGAAAATCGGGAAGAACTGTTTAACAATTCTCTAGAATATGAGAGAATACTTGTACATACTAAAATAGACGAATATATTGAAAGCAGGAGACGTAATTTTGTTGAAAAAAAATTACGCCAGGAGAAAAGGCCAAAGACAGGCTTGACTCCACAGCAGGAAGTGAAGAGTTCTACGTTTGAGTGCATTGATAAGTTTCTTGTAGAGATAAAAACTAGATGAACCTCAATGGAAAATGTTTACAAACAGTTTGCTGCTGTTCATTCGATGAATCTTGTAAAAGCAAGTGATGACCAACTCCCCCTTCTAGTTTAGCAACTAACAAACACATTTGATGATTTTGAGAAGGAAGAAATGGTGCCAAAAATCATGAGGCCTCGAAGGCATCTATATGCTCCAGGGATTTCTAAAGATGATGCAGTGTCGTGGTCCGCTTTGAATATGCTGAGTTCATTATCGAAATGGATTTTCAAGAGTCGTTACTAAATATTTTCGAAGCCCTAAAACTATTTTTGACTGTATGTTTTTTTGTCTCTTCATGTGAAAGAAGTTTTGCTAAAATTAATTAAAAGCTATCTTCGCTCAACAATGAGCCAATCCCACCAGACAGGCCTAGCCTTAATATCGCTAGAGAACGCTGTTGCCAAGTGAGTAAATTTTGATGATGTAATAAATCAGTTTGCAGAGATAAAAGCTCGCGAGAAAAAATTTAATTATTACTACTGTAATATTTAAATCTTTAACTTTTGGGTTTGATTTCTATTGTAAATAAAATAATTCTGTGAAATAACAACTTTTCATATCATACCTATTAAATAACATTGCCGATGTAATAGCATGCGTACGTTAATTTCCTCCGGCCATAAGCCGGTACTGGTACTCACATCAAAGTTATTAAAAGAGTGCATTTAACATCATTTTTAAAGTTGATACGCCTCTGGTTATAACAATCAATAAAAAAGCATGGATAGCCGAGACATATTTCGAAATTTTAACCTATAGTTATCAGATTTGAATTTCATATGCCTTTGTTTCTACTTTATCTACTTTTTCCTTAGCGTTGAGTGGGCTTCATTAGTCACCCAATGTTCGTAGTGGTTGGTAAGTGTTAATAGCCACGATTCACAGAGGCATAGTAATCCCGTATGAGGCCTGAGTTTACCTAATGCCAGCTCTTAGTCAACGAGAATTCACCTTTGCTGGCTGTTTCCTCACCGCGGTGCAGGTGTTCTTCGCGTCATATCTCGTCATTTAGCTGTGAATCTTTGTTGAACCTAATGCAAATTTTGGCTTGGAAGGAGAATAAATGTGATGTTTTTGTTTGTGGTAATGTCGTCATCTCATATACTCAGACTAAGCTGAAACGTATGTATTTTTTTATCGTATCCAATTTTTTTCTTTACGATAAAGTTCTGTTATGTGAGAGATTCCAATTTCAGTGACGCATGTCGAGGATATCGTTTATCAAAACATATTAAAGTCTTCGTGTGGATGTCCACACCTCGCTTTGTACGAAAATGCGTCTCGAGTAATTTAAAAGCAGTGCTACAAGTTGTCCTGTATTGTTGTAACTTACTGAAATTGAAGAAATCATGATTATTGCTTAGAAGATAACTATTGTAATAAGGACGCGGTTAAAAAATTCACTATCAACCCGGGGTTGCAAAATAATTTTAATCTTTGAATGTAGTAATATCTCTAATAACATTTGAATGTAAAATATTGCGAGTTTATCTTTTATTAACTCCTAGGCCTAAGTAATATCGACCATTAAACTGGATACGCCATAATGTAAGAATCGTCATTTTTGATATGTGTATGAGAGGAGTTGAATTGGTCTTGAAGTTAACTACCCATATAAGTAAGGTGTCGAGGAAAACAAAGCTATAAATATCCCTCATATATCTCTCCATTTAGCCTTTTCTCAAGGCTAAACGCCAGTATTTAACCCCTCCTTCCACACTTCAAATGCTTGCGTGAAGATTCTGCTGATAGATACACTATTCTTTTAGATGCACCTATTAGCATTTCATTGATGAGATTCTTCAATGTCAGTTCCCTATCTTGTGCTATTTCTTTTACGCCCTTTTACCTTTTCCTCCCATTATCTTATCAGTCGATAATGAAACTGCATTACCTTGGCGTGGTTGAAGGGCTCGCGTGTTCCTAAGACCCCTAGAGCTGGGCTGGCGGAGCAATGATAATTGGCCGTTGTAAGGTCACCAGGAGTGTAGGAGGCGGACGAAAGGTAATCCACGCAGCGTCCGTCCATAAGGGAGGCGGCTGTAAAAACTTGTGTGACCTCGGTTAGGCCGCCTATCACGTGATGGTTTCACGCTAATAAAATGACTGGGAAATACCCGGATAGTATCCTTTTACCATGGTTTTATGATGGGTACAAATGAGTGAAATATGAATCCTGGCAACTACGATACCGGATCCCAGCACACCGGGATGTGTGTTGGACCCGACAGCGGTAAATGACCATCATTATTTAACTTCACAGGTCTCCACCATTTGGGTTTCATGTTGTTAGAAATAATCCTCTACAAGGTGAGAGGAGTAATAATCCCTGAAAACTGACTATCCCTCCCATGGCCAATGGTAGCGTTGAAGACTTAATGCTTTTCAAATCTGGGCTCCTGTCCCCCTAAAATACGTGGGTGTGTGTAGCTTTTGGGTGACATTGCATCCGAATTCATTTAGGTTTTAAGTGTGCTCGAGGCTCCAATTTCATTCTATATATATATTTCTTTTTTTAACATACCTTTTCTTCAAATAACAAAAAGCGATTAGCTATTAATAAGGTATCTGCGGATAGAATTTTTTTACCTACTTTTGACATCGCATATTGAGTTTAGCGTATTAACAACGAAGGATAAAAGATTATTAACAGCAGAAGACATATGTTGGTTTTATGCATGCAGATAAATAACTAATATGAGGTGTTATAAAGTATAATTACGTTCATATTAATAATCTTTTCAATTTTTATGCGCAGTTATTTCCCTAATTACTTCAATTCAACAACTCAGCAAAAGACTACATTTTCCTTTTTTGTGTGCTTAAGGTTGAATGTGCGAAAGGTTTGCGCAGGTTTACTGGTTATCTATATACCTCCTAAGTGCGATAAGACACCTGTTACTCTTGTGGGAGGTAAAAATAGGAGAGTATGTGGGAAGAAATTATTACCACTTACGCATGTGAAAACGATCTAACTATCCTTAATAGCTCGAGTACTGCAGAAGTCGCTCCCCTCACCTTATATGCATGCTAAATTACCCGCGCAAATTGAGCTTACTTTGGTTTACCGCAGGTAAACGTTTTCCAAGGTTTAATTGAATCTGAAATCAGTCGGAAGTCAATATTCTGGCGTAAGGCGAAATAATTCATTCTGCTATTCCCGGGATGAATGAGTACAATGGGTAGGTGATTGAGGGTGGGGGGTGTTAGTGCACGCGTCATATTCTATTCGCGTCTCCCGACAGCCTTCGCGGGTAGAAGAAGCAAGAGAGTAAACCCTAGCGTCTAAGGAGATCTAGGAGATTAGAATGCTCTGGAGGAGGCAAAGGCATGCTAGCCTATGAGTGACATTGAAGCCAGAATGGGGATGCTTGGGAAGGATTAAGCCTCACCCACTCCGCACAAAACATTATTGTACCGCATTTGTTTTGTTACCGCATCTAATGGAGACTGCATGTGAATCGAAACATAAATATGAATAAATACGTGCAATAATTTCATCGCAGCGGCGTCATTTATCCTTAGGCCGTGAGGAAGGTATTGCATTTGATTCCCCCTTGGAGTTAATTTATGGAACAAGTTGTGAAAGATGTAAAAGAGAAGAATTACGCCAATATGAAGAGGTTGGCCGATAGGAGAATCGAGTGGAGGGCTGCGTCAAACCAATTTTAGGATTTCTGACCGATGATGATGATGGGAGTTAATTATATTACTAAAACTGGTTCGCATTCAACCTATTTAAACTACACATTTGGCGCTTGCTTGCTCACTCTTCTCTGTTTATTTTACGAATTTTAAAAGGGTATTCCATTATTCATTGCACTTCACTCAGTTTTACCGTGCCCAAAAAAAACTATCCGTACGAGTAGAAAGTCTGCATGTCCGTACCTACCAATATGGCCGCTGGCTTCTCAAATTAGCTGCGATGCCTCTTCCAGTAAGATTTAAATTCTTTGAAGGACAAGCTATTAAATCATCTTCCACCCTTCAACCCCCCCCCTCTCACAGCCTACAACGGACCTCCTCACCGGGCGAATTAGCGGGTGGAATCAGATCATGGAAGAGAGGGTGGTCGTCTTCGCCGTGTCAGAATCACTGAGGGTGAGGGGGTTCGAGACGTCGCGCTTGAAGAGGGTGTCGGGGTAAAAGAGGGTGCAGGACGAAGAACGTCGCCGCTCCAGCGACTGCCCCTCGTGGTTCTGGTCGCAGTAAAATATTGGGTTGGAAGTTTGATCATGCTAGGACAATCATATGATTATTACTTGTTTTCGGTGCTTGTAGTAAATGTGGCCTTATGAATTAGTCAAAAATAATATGCTGCATTTCTGCTCTCCATTTTTTTAAATTAGCTCTATATTTAAAATTGCGTTTTGGACGTATATTAGTTTAATGTGTGCATCGACGGAAATTTTAAGAGAACAATTTATTCGAAAAACCCGATCGATTCATAGTTTTTCCCAAAAAGTAAAATGATAGAACAATTGCGGCAGTAGGCAATCGTAGTTCAAGTTACTTTCTCAAAACCGTTGTTGGTACGTGTAAAATTTACTAGGACATGGGCTGCAGTTTTCTCGCTCCTCGGACTGAAGAAATATCATTTAGAAAATATTCTCCCAAAAATAGGATGGATTGTGTCTTTTTTTATTTCTCTTAGGTTTAGGCATGTCAATGGCTGCTTTAGTCTTTTTATATGCTTGACAAGCGTTGAGTGGATCTCTCTTCGTTTTTGACTCATGCAATTGCTATCTACTTCCTCACGGAGGTTTGCTCACGGTTATGTGAGTCAAAACTAATGAGGAATTTCGCCTATTTATACATGTCATTTGAGAATGTAATGCTTCCTCTGTTAAAATTCCTTTGATATTGAAGCGAAATTGAGGCTCTGATGAATAATTTTATTCGAGTGATTTATTTCGAGTAATTTATTCAGTTTGAGAATCTGACTCCAACATTACTTTTTCTTAATGCACATGGTCTGTAATTATAGACTAACTCTGCTTTCAACTCGAAAAATTAGACTTTTCTGTGCTTTAGTTTGATTACTGTTTTACTACCAAAAATCTCTCAAGGCTCGTAGCAGTTCTCACGAGGCTGACTTAATGTAATTACATAAAAATTGTTTTTTTGTCTAAATGACACCTGTTCTCCCGCCCCACGAAGTGTCTATGAAGTTCCTTTTTTGATTTGTGGATAACATGCGGGTGGGGAAGGTTTTGCGAACAGTTACGAGACGTGATTTCCCACAAGTAACAGATATGCGAGGAAAAAAAGACACAACTCTCGTTGCAGGATTAAAAAAAAACTTCTTCGAAAGAGAGACGTGAGATGGCGATGCGAAATTGTCTCGGGGGTGTTTTATTTTTTCGTGTGGGAGACGGATGCATTGTGGGGCGGTTTGGAAGGGGGTGGAGTAGTTGGAGAGTGTCGGTGCGGAGGCGGGCAGAGTGAGAAGCGGAAGCAATTAGCTCAGTTCCCTCCCCCAGCCCCTCAGGCTCTAAGAAAATAAACCTCCAGTTCAGTACTCCTTCCTCCCCATAGCCGCCGACGCTACCGTCTTCCAGTGCGGGGGCGGTGAGGGGGTCGTGTGAGAAGGAGATGTCCGTAATTAGCGGCGGGACGGCAAGGGAATCACTCCGGGAACAATCGTGAAGGAACTCCGGGAAGGGAAGCGCTCTCTTTTCTCGAAAATCTATTTCGGAGTTTTTATCTGCCGCGGTTTTCTTTTTCCCTTTTCGGTTCCTCTCTTCGTGTCTCGTCGCCGGTCCTCGTTAGGTGGAAATTTACACGATTCAACGCGAGGGAGCTAGCTGCTTGAGAGAAAGAGAGGATCGTTGCGCTTTTTTTTACAAAGGAATTAATAAGTCGCGGGTCGCCCTCTTTCGAGTCTTCTTTTCCACCTCTTTGAACGGCGCTTCTGATGATACATTATTTCCGCTGGGTTGCTTTTTTCTCACTTTAATCTACTCCGCTGTTATCGATTTTATCTTATTTTGAGGAGAAATGTGAGGCGTACATTTTGCAAAGAGAGCTCATTTCACTAAGCGGGCAATACGGCGAAAAAAAATGAATGTGAACATGTAGTTGGTTTTTCGGAGAAAGAGTTCCTTGATGTCTCTCCATGTGTTATCCTAGTCAGCCTTGCTTTGTGGCTCATATCATTAGCATTTGCATTTAAGTTTTGAGTATGGAGGGAAATGTTTTTGAATGCCTATACAAATATGGAGTTCTTGAAATGTATACCCTTATACCTTCGTATCTACCATATCTATTTCGATTGTATTTTGGCTCTGCTTTGCTAGGCTTCGTTAAACCTCGCTATGTTCAGTAAAGATTAAAAAAGTAATAAAATGTTATTACTTTCTGAAAATATACGTAATAAATGAGTAGACTCTCGGTTCTTTACGGATGTCTTTCTAATATATCTTTGATTCTTATGTTTATCTTAGTCCAGGTATATATTGGTTTAACAATGTTTTATGCCAATATTGATGATCTTAAGGCTCATGTTACTATTTCTTCCCCTTTCAGAAGAATCAGGCATAGAAGCTTTTACGAAAATCAAATTGTGCTGATGGATGGGTATTGGTTTCGAAAAGAAGACACGGGTGACTCGATCGTCGATATTCATAGCGAGGGTGTGCTATCGTTAGTTTTTAATCACGAATTAGGAGAGCGAATATACGATCGCCATTTTTCAAATTCTGTCCAGTGCTCCGAAGTACTAATCATAATTGACAGAGCAAGTTGTTGGGACTGCTTCCGTTAGCGCTGCGCTCCAAGAATTGATTTCTTTACTGTTAACGATAGCGCCAACTCGAAAATAATGATCACGAGGGGCCTCTCGCCCCTCGTGACGATATGTGGATTTCATTGTTGTAGCTTTCCGCTGTAGAGTTTAAGCAGATCATATCAGAGAGTTGAGTGTGGTATTTTATTCCCTCTATGTCCTGCTAAGTGAAAAAAACTTGCCTATGACAGCTAGGCCAGTGCGCAATGCATTGCGATAAAGTAATGGAATTCTCTTTGAAAGTTAGGTAATTTTGCTTTGTTTTCATCTCCTCCCAAGCACTGTCCAATTATAGAATGTTTCTCGTGAGTCCTCTCCTAGTGAGGATAATTTACCGCCAGAATAGAAGAGATAATGAAAAGAGTTCCTGGTCTTAACATGTTTGCCATCTTGATTCGATCACGCGAAGGTAGTTACTAAGTATGCATACCAATAACTCATCAGCGAATGAACGTCCTCCCCAGTCCCCAGTACTAATGACTGCCGCCCAAGGAAGTTCAGAAAATCGGCGTGCATTCCCAGCGATAAGAAACGCAGTTGTGCAATGTTGGGATCGCATCTAGCGTAGCCCGGCGAGAAAATGGAAGGTATACGCTGGGCGCTACTGCGTCTTCGAGGTCGTTCTTCTTGCAAATAAGCATCAGATAAGCGCAGACAATAGGCTCTTTTGAGTAAGTAGGTTATTCAAACAGGATAAACGATATCGAACCTAAAGCACATAAATGTGGCCCTTATCCCTGTTAGGAAGTAGGCCCTTAGATTTCATACACCTGAGGAAGGGGATTTGATCGAATGGGTTTGTTTGCGGAAGAAAATATTCACGCTATCATAAATTCATAGTTAATCCTCACGCGATATTCATAGAAATAGCAGGCAAGTTAACTTGGTGTATTTTCGACATTATATAAATAAAATAAACTTTGTTCTATCCCACAAAATATAATTAAACACTGCTCGACCAGTTACGACCTTTCCAGGTCATTTACAAGACCTGAGTCTGAGATCTTGTAAATGACCTGGAAAGGTCGAAACCGGCCGAGTAGTGTTTAATTATATTTTTTGGAATAGAACAAAGTTTTATTTTTTATATCACGTGATATTACTAATTATTACAAAAATATAATTCTTGCTTTAGGAAAATGTGTTTCAATCTATAGGTTTTATGTCGATGGATGATAATAATTTCCTTACATTTGGTAGTGTTATTTTTTCATGTTTTGTCTTATGCATCCCTGTAAATAGGCAGGAATGCTGCTAGCTAACGATTTTCAGCAAATAATTAGCAGTAAATTGAGTTTTAACATTCCTCAATTGCTAAGGTGATATCGTATCGCCTAATGTAACCTAACCCTGAGCCTAATGCTGAGGTAAACACAACACTAATGTCCAAGGTGAGCCCACAGTCTGTACGTTGTTAGACGGGCACGTTATCGCCTTGACTAGTAGGCCTGTCGACTGCTAGACTCTTCAAACGCAGTTGCTACAACTCGAGGTGCGCACTATTTGATCCACAAGGAAACAGTGTTTGGGTCTCAAGTTTTGAGTCCATGCAGTATTTCCGCTACCGTTTTGCGCTGTTTAATCTCTTCCGCTCTTATCGATTTTGTTTTATTTTTAGAACTGTGACGTATATACTTTGCAAAGAGAGCTTACGTTTGGTGGTCGTATTTTTCATTCTTTGCTGTATGTACCACTATTAATGGCAGTGATACCGCATGTGGACAATTTTTGACGCAGATTTTGACTGGTAGAATTGAGTTCTAAGTTTCTCTAACTTCTCTGCTTCCAAAATTTCTATCCCTTCCGAAAATATCCAAACTACGCTCCACAGCGCTAATTATCTAAGCTTCCTAGGTAGTTCTTTGACATTGCTGTTGCATCCTCTGACAACATCAGCATGCATTTCAGTGAACTGGCATGGCAAAATATTGATGGTAAATGGTTTAATTTCACTCTGTAAACTATGTGAGCCAGGTTGTTAATGCGCTGGCCTGGAAATGCAGATGTCTCGGGTGCGATTCCCGCCGAGGGTTGTTTTTTTCGTCCAATGATGAAGATGGTAGGTAAGACGGTGCGACATGATATCAGCCGTGGTAGCGTCTAAAGCTCAAGACTACTTTTTTATATTTGTAATTTAATTTTAAATGCTTTGATACTTAAATACATTTACAAGCCAGACTACAAAGCAATGCTAGGATTCTAATACTGATTTTTATTTTCTGAGACACCATTTTTTTCAACGATGTTTAGTCCCTCCATTCATATCTATCGTTAACGCATTCGATGGCATTAGCACGCATTAGAAGGCATTAATCGAACGGATGAGTATTCGATATACTGGCTTGCAAGGAGACGTTTTGAAAGATTATCGTAGCAGTTTCCCCCTTCATTGCTAATTTTCTCGTCTTGGAATCCAGTTAAAATGCTCGAGTTTCTGGCGATTTAAAATCAAAGCATTCAAATCTGTACCGCTTTAAACGGTTCTTTACGGCGACATGTTTTTTTGCACGCCGAAATTCCTTTCCCTTGGTTTCCGAAGTCCCTGAGAGTTCTGCTAGGCTTCTTTAGGCGGCCTACCAGCCCATCTCCACTATTGCTGTGCTCCACTGCTCGGAGCGATGATAATTTCGGGACAGTTATTCGTAGCGAGGCCTCCTCGGTCTCTCTCGTTCTCCCTCTCTCTCTCCACTCGCCTTGGACCGTGAATCCCACTCCCGAATCAGCAGTTAGAGGCCAGGGTAGGAGGAGGGGGGGGGGGAGAGGATTAGATACGATGAGTCACGGGGGAAGAAATCCTCCTCCGGAAAAGTCTGAGCTTTCGTATCCGACTGCGGTGGCAATTATTTCGATTCCATTGTTCTCCCACTCCGCTTTCGTCCATCATTCTTCGCTTTTTCTAAAACCGATTGTGTTGGCTTCCCCACCGTGCCATTTCTCCCCCGAGCAACTGTACCGTCCCATGAGGCACGGATCTTCATCCTGAAGACGTAGCAAGTGGAGGAACGAATAGCGTGGATATTCAACGTGGTGAATTATAGAATCCGATTCTGATGTTTTTGTATCGACGAATGCAAGTACCTTTTTACATTTTAGCTGATGTGACGGAAGTACTTCGATACGGTTGAAGCGTGAAAATACTTGAATGGCATACTTTGAGTGTGGCGTGTTGGTATCTTCTCTCTTTTTATGACAGTTTTTACATTCATCGCCATAGTTGCTGTAAGAAGTCCATTTCCAGCTTGTAAATGAATTTTAGTTTCCTCATATTCCACTTAACCACTGCCATTTTTTCAAAACATTATTCTTGAATTCTGAAAGGAACGGGCATAAAGAGTGAAGAAGATATCATTAAAGAACTTGCTCTCGTATTTTTGTAGCATTGCATGATTAAACAGTTTCAATAGAGAAGAAACTGCTACAAAACAACAATTAATTGTGGTTAAGTAATTGTCCTGCTAACATCCCTCTGCAAAGATTTCCTTAATATTCGCTCACCATTCATTGTGATTTTCTTCTCCCAAAAAGTATGAGGGCAAAGAAGTAACAATTTAAGCAACTATTTCGATTATGGCGACGTAGAAGTAAACGCGTACCTCTTCGCAGATAGCAGCACGGCGGGTGACTGCCGTACAGGACTCAGTGGCAGAATCGATGCCGAAAGCAGTGTGTAGGAGCGATTCAGATTTAATTGGAGCACTTTAAGCGTTTTCAGTGACTTTAGTCGTGTGGATCGTGATATACGAGAGGCGACTAACAGCTGATTTCTTTTGCACCATAAAGAATAGGTAGGTAGTCGCGAGATACGTAGGATTACTACTGGGAAGGAGATGGATAGAGAAAAATCAGACGTCACCATTAATTTATTCTTCATAAAAAGTTGCCAAGAGATCTACAGTTTAACGTCCCATACGACATACGGGGTACTGGTCTTTAAGTACTCACCTTACGGCGTTCAAGAATAAAGTACTGAGCTTCCAATTAGAAATTGAGGCCACCTATGGGATTCGAATCCGGGACCTCGCGATGGGAAGCGAGTTCTCCAGTCGCCTCATAAATCCTCTTCTAATATGGATAGTTAAAATTCTCTAAATCCATTATCATGCTGTGTTAATATCAGGAAAGTACGAACACTCCGGCATCGTTAGGCAGTTCGGTAAGGTGCCGGGCTGGCAACAAGATAAAAACATCAGGTTTGAATTCCGCCTCGGGAAAGGTTGTTGTGTTTGCCTTAGGAATACGTTTGGTTGATAGACAATGGATGTAGCATTAGCAATTTGAACATTTTAAAATCTTATTCTACTAAAAATAAGCAGTTTACATCTAAAAATATCCTGCAAGCCACCATAAAGGCGTGTGGCAGGGGTGAATTCACTCCAAATATGCATTACATATCATGCTTAAAAAGCAGATGCAGTAACTATATTCTAGTCAAAGCATAACAGTTTAAAAAAATACCGAAGCCTGCATGTAAAAGCATGCTGTTTGCTGGTTTGGCTAGCTTAAAGTCTTTATACCAGCATGCAACTACCTATACCGTCCATCGATACACTTGCATGTATGTATTATTGAATATATTTACTACTATTCATATCCCTAATTGTACGAGGAAAGAAGGGCATTTTTAATCTTTCGATTGGGCAATCGACTTCTCTAATTTTATGATCATGGTCCAGTCTACCCGCAAGCCTCCGCAAGGGTATGTGGCAGGGCTCCAAACATACACTATTGATATGCAACTAGGCTACTAAATGGAAACATGTTAGATAATGGCATTTATCTACATATCTACATCTGTATGTTTTTAAAAATATATCCATAAAATGTTTTCAACGCCATAATTGAAAATATTGTCTTTGAAATTAGTTTTTAAAATGTTGCTAGTGTTCCGTCCTTTCACAATTTTCTCTTGCCTTAGTCGGCATGGGAACGGAGAGGATCCGTTAATTTTCTCTTGTAGTCCCCTCGCTTCATCTCACGCACGCCTCCGTTTGCTCCGACAGCGCTTCCGTTCTTATTTTCTCGCATTGCTTAATTTTTTCTCAGGGATCCTCATTGTTGCGCTTTCTCTCACTCCCCCTTGCTCTTTTGTAACCTCGCTTAAAGACATTTCTTCTCTCCCTCTCTCGCATGAATTTTCCCACCGTTCGTTACCACCTCTCATACCCTCCTCTCTCGTTTATGGCGACGTGTTTTAGTTTTATTACTTAATAACGTTAATCCTATCTCGTTGAAGAAAACTCAAAGCTTAAAAGTGTTCATGAGGGTGAGAACTCACGGAGTCCCTCGAGTTCAACCCCCAGCGACTTTGCAGTGAAGAAATTATTTTATCCCAACGCCTGAAATTGGGCGCAGGGTCGTGTTTTCTTGAAATTCTTCTCATTTAAAGCTAATTTATTCATGTGGGCTATAGTATTGGCTTCATTTGACCCATCGCTAAAAGTTTGTAGTGTTTGAGTTGAAGAAATGTGTTTTCACTAAGAGGAGGGAACATTGGTGAAGATCTTGAGCAAAGTTTGGTGAGGAGTTTCATATGAAGCGGGCCGCGTTAACTCGCTGATCTAACTGAACTAATGACTATAGGTTCGAATCCCACCCGAAGCATGAATGTTTGTCCAGAGCAGGGTTCCTAACCGGTGGTACGCGTACCACCAGTGGTACGCGGGAACGTTTCAGGTGGTACGCGTAGGTGATACGAGCGATAGGCTAGTAAGGGCCTCTGTGTGCATGAGCACGCAAACTTTACTCTGCTGCCCGTCTGCCGGGCGCTGGCTGTCCCTCCTTTATATTTTTAAATAAAAATTACCAAGAATAAAATAAAAAAAAATCTATATGGGTCATTCCATGTCAATACGACCAGGTGATTGCCCTTAGGGCGACCGATTTTGACGAAACTTGGCAAAACGTCACCATTTAATAGGAAAACAAAAACCCCAAGCCGTTTTGCAAACCACGCAACCGTTTACGAGAAATTGAAATGTTGCTAAATGCGAATTTTGCAAAAGTTACTGCACATTTTAAGACATCTCCGAAATTAGTAAAGCTATAGTTTTGCAAAAGGACTTGTTTTAAAGGTCTTGAATTGTACTACTATAATAAAGGATTCTATTATAGAATATAAACAATTTTATAAAGTTTATAACAGTTTAAATTTTCAAATCGTTTTTGACGATGTGCCTTTACCCTCGATTTTGCTAATTTTTTATATGTTGTAGATACAAACCTCCTCTACAAATAAAAAAGTTTGCCAGAGGTAAAAAATAAAATTTAAATATATATACTGCTGACTGTTGGTACGCCAAAGTTTCTAAAAATTTAAAGTGGTACGCAGTTGCTAAAAGGTTGGGAACCCCTGGTCCAGAAGATAAGGTTTTGGTTATAAGGTGTGATATAACCCAATCAAATGGAACACCTAAAAAACAATTTCTAAGTATGGCTCGATGAATAGCGTGGCTTTGTGCAATGTAAAACGTGGACAAATAAGAAAAATGACGAGAAACGTTTCAGGCCGTATTTTTTTAAGAATACCTAGGCCATATTAGAATGCGAAACTTTATGGATGTGCTTGGCGTAACATTTTTAAACTCATGGTGTGTTTAACTTGTGTTTGTGTGTGTTTAACTTCAAACTTGTGGTGACCGAATATATTGATTTGTATGGACCCCATTCGAAACAAATTTTTTGTTACGCATTGAAAGGCAACATTTAATTTTACTCAATTCTACTGCTAATGTAATACCTGCCCCATATATTGTTATGCATGCCGTGTATAATTTGTGTCCGAACTCTACAGTTAGCTGCCTAAATGAATTCAATAGACATCTGTTTTTCCGTCCAGTTTACGATATGTGCCTATTGTTACCGCGATAACGAAGGGGGAGATTAGTGTTTATTCTTTTGCGACGCCATGCTGAAATCCGTTGCAGAAAGTATGTATAACCAGTATTTTTCTTCCACTTTTTTAATGAGAAAAATCCTGTTGATTAGTGTTCAAATTCTACATTTATACCGTTACAGTATTATAAATGATATAAGTATTATATTTCAGCATTATAAATAGTTAGTACGAGTAAACATACTATTATCCCACCATGCAATACGGATATCGTAATTCATTCTAATGAAGGATATTTTCATCGACGCAGCCGTCGCCACCAGTGATTTTTTTAGCCATTAACAATGTTAGGTACCTTCGATGACATATAGAACAGCTTATTCCTAATGACCAGTGAATTTGAAAACGGCATATTTGACGAGGGAGTTATCGACTAAATTCTTTTTTTATTGGCTTAAAATTGAAATTTGAAAACGCGTCACTAGGAGCGAGCTTTCGATGTCGCTGGTAATTTTTTACCCGGTGGTGTTGGGTTATCCAACCTGAATTCTTTCCTGGGGTGTGATGTAGGGGAATGATTTGCTATCAGATTTGGTTCTTTCTTTGCGTCTACGAGAGAGTTTGACGTCGATGCGTTGGTGAGGTAGATAGGCGATTGGCACCGCGCCCTGCGTTCCATTCCCATCGTGATTGATTTGCGATGCAATTCCGATCGTCTCGGTCACTGTGCGTCCAGCAATAATGTCCCATCCCTTTCCTCGTCTGTTCCACTTGGACAGCGTTCCGAGCCCTAGTTCTAAATGAGCTAACATGTTAGATGAGATCGTATCGTATTGGGTCCGAACACGAGCTAAATACCACTGTCAATGAAACGGACATTAATATTTCGAAATCCTCTGTCGTATCTGTGAGCTTGCCCAGAATCAAAGTTCAAGACATCGAAAAATAAACAACCCCGTAGTTTAAGTCATTACCTTTTTTTCTCCTGTGATTGAATATTGGAGGTCAGTTAATAAGAGAAATAAATACCACGTCACGGAGTATGAAAATCAAAAATAGCTCTCGGACCTCTATGACTCCTTTGGCTTGAATGAAATATTTGTGGAATAATAATATCAATGGGAATGTTGTAGGATTGGGAAAAGGATGGAGGTGTATTGTTGCGCGTAAGGTAATAATGAAAAAAGGGGCAGGAAAAATACTTTAGATTCGATTTAGGGTAATATTTCTTTTTTTAAGAGGTACGATTTGCAGTTTCAAGTTTTCGGCGTTGCAAATAGTTTTTTCGTTTTAAATTTCTGAACCAAACCAGAAGTGGGAGAAATCACGCTTTAAATGCATTTTGGAATTTATTTAATCTCTGTGCTTAGGTGAGAAGAAAAGCTTAGGTCAACTGTCATCGCCTATTTTGGGATTCTTTTTTCCACCCTCAGCTATCTTATGAGCTTATTCTCTTGTTTTAAGCTGATGTTCATTCCGGTGTGCTGGTGTATTTGCTTCTTATCAGTATTTACATCAGTTTCCTGAGTCAACACATATGACTGTCAGTTAATTTGTAGTTATCTTGTTCGACTGATTTTGAAGACCATCAACCCCGTCTCGGTATTTGTAGCATTCGGCTATTCGTAAATATGATTTCACACTAGCGTCGCTTTTGTTTTGCACGCCTTATGGAGAGAAAGTTGTTTTCCGCATGGACTCGTCTTGCGTTTCGGCCTGCAATCGTTTGAGGAGAATGACTGACTTGTTTGTTAGGAATATCCTAAGGAAAGTCTTAACATGTTTTCTACTCGCAGTCGTTAGTTTACGGCTAAAGTGGGTGACTTTTCGAATTATTTGATATTTTCCTGCAATGGTACGTGAGTAGTTTGGAGGTTACGTAATATTAGCTGTTGTGAAGATTTATTCTTGATGCCACCAGTAAAACAATCAATCTCTCTCAATATTTGTTAGAGTAAGAAGGAAGTTCGTAAATATTTTTACGTAGGCTTGAGTTCATTGTCTTATCACAGTTATATTGTATTTCTGGTGTTTTGAGCTACACTGAGTATGCACCTTTGCCGTCAATTTCTTTAAATTCACGTGAGGTCAGGTAGAAAAGGTATGCAGCATTCCCTTGCATGAATGAGAGGATTAAGATGAGATATGGTGACGTGAAGATTATGTAGTTCATCTTCGACTGCATCATTCACACGTTCCTCAAAACTGCAGTAAAAATGCATTTTTGAAAGTACATTTGAGTCGAAAGTTGACAGCGCCTATAAATATACTTCTGGAAATACATTTACTTACATTTAATGTGCCTAAATCTGTGCAATCAATGGATCTTAGGATAGATGATGATGGTCAATGTGTCCACAAAAACACATCCACGATAGATGACCTAATCGTGGATGTGTTTTTGTGGTTGAGTGGGATAAGGTATATGTTGACTCATATTTTACTCAGCTTTTGTTGGTGAAAGTAATTTTAATGCTGTTCCTAAGTATGGCGTTCACCATGTAATTAAATGTTCAATCAATTGTGCAATATAAATAAATGCACTACGAATACAGAGGCAAATTAAATTGCAGTAATACGTTTTCAAAAACTTATGATTGAGAATAGGAAGTCGGTTGAAAAGAGGTGTTTTCTTGTAATATGATACATGGTTTGATTTTTAGTCGCGCAATGATCTACCGCCTTATGAATGTACCATTGTCAGCGGAGAAAGCTTTTAAAGGCCTTGGATTGGCGGCCAGAAGTTCCAGTTACCGACCAAGAGGTCATCCCGTGACAGGAGATCCTCATTCTAAATTTATTAGAGGATCCCTTATGACTGGGGAGGAGAGGAGCATTAAGAGGGGTTGGGAGGAAATCATCGTCTTGTTATGTGTGTGGTAGGCGTCCTCGTGACTTGCGTATCTTCGTTTCGATTGAGGATGGGCGTGGCACCGTAGAAATTAGGACGAAAGGGGGTCGGCGATGAATATTTCGGTCGAGTGGCAAGGAGTTGGAGGAAGGCACTGAGTGTGGTATGTGTGTGTGTGTATGTTTGGCTCCCGAGAGACTTCTTCACGGTTGTCAAAGGGGCTTATCTGGGCTTCTGGAGTCATTTTCCTTACGGAGCAGCAAGTTAGTGCGCTCGGGCTATTGATCCAGCCAAGGTGGTTGCTCGGCCGGGTGACACAGGTCTTTCGACCGAACCATGGATCAATTTTTTAAATGAAAAATTCTTCACATTTAATATCCGATTTATATGAAGATATGAATTACCTTTTTTAGGTTTATGTTAATTTTATTCATTAGACTTCTAAGCTTCAAGTTTACGAGCACTCGTTAAAAGAGCGTTGATTAGTAGCAACCGGTGTCTTCTAGTCAGTCCGTGAAAGGCCTCCATCATCGTCGCTGGCCGTGAGCCCCAAGATTGGTTTGAAATATCTACTTGCTTGTTTCTTCTATCATCAGAACTTTTCTTTTAGGTTTCATGTACTCTTTGACACATTGCACTTACTTGTTCCTTATACTTCATCCTTTGGCCTTTCTCTGCAATTCGATATTTTTGGTATACTGATTCCTACTTGGAAATTGTATGGAGAACACTATGACTTCAATACTTCGTCTGTGGAATGGATAGTTAAACCGAAAGCTCCTCTATGTCTTTTTGTTAATATCAGGCTAGTACTGTCGCTGGGTTTTCTCCGTCCTTCTTCTATTACCTGTAAAACACTCTTGCCCTGTAACTCACCTATCCCAAGTGGTGCGAATGACGTTAGTTGTCAGTCGCCTACCCCGAATAGCTACTGATACTCCTCTGATGTTCTTCCCACTCACTTTTTCCTTTGCAACTGTTTTAATACCATCATAATATCCCTAGAAGTGTCCGATAGCATCCTACCGTCTTTTTTTCATAACTTTAACAAGATTCTTGCATAACCCTGTTATTTTTACGTACTTCTTGCATCCCATTGATGCTCATCATTCTTCTGTTAGACCACGGGCTTCATACCCCTACTTTCTTTGCGCCTATTTAGCGCATGTCCACCTGTCATGAAGGAGCAACCTTACACTTACCTTCTAATCAAATGGATAATATCATATGGAGGCTTGCCTCAGTAGAATAGTTTAATATTCATTCCAGAAATAATAGACTTAATAATCTTCCAACCACAACTTTTATTGAGGTGCATTGGCGCGTGCTCCAATGAAGATGCATAGGTAATACAGATTTAGGAATTAAATTATGGACTGGTTGGTAGGGCGTTTGACTTCTGACTGAGAGGTGGTGGTTTTAAAGTCGGGAACATATTTTCGTGTGTTTCCTGATCCATCTTAAGTGTCGTTAATCCCTTTTTTTTCCTCAAAATTTATGAGGCGGGGATGTGTCGTATTTTGGAATTGGCGTGACTAAAGTCAATGATTCGACCTGCAGAACTTGAGTTCAAAGTGAACCAATCCGGCGTGTGAAAAGAATAATGTGTCTAATTCCTGCGGTGATGGCATTTAATATTTATTTCTCTCGAGTTCTTTTATTTCTGCGGGTAGTTAGATATGACGGCGTTGCGGTTTCCTTGTGGTCACCACGCAAGGTCGTTCAGTTTGAAAAGAGTTTTGAGAGACATCTTGGAGCGTCGGGGAACCGTCATCGGCTTAAGGTTGAGTATTTTTATGATTGACGCAGTAGATTTGCCCTTTACATTTTTAAATTGTGATTATCGGTAAATAAAAAAAGCATGCCTATTCTTTTTCCTCGTTCTGACGCTCGGTGTCAGAATAATAGACTATCGAGCGTCGAAACATTTAACCCATTTATGGAAGGAGGGGCCCGATGTCTGTATCTCATTTGTCTTTTCCTTTGTGTAGCAACACCTCTGCGCTGAAGACTGCGCCACGGCGAGCCTCGAGAAAAAAAAGCTAGGCGCTCAAGCTAGTTTTCTCATTTAACAGGTGGCCACAAGATAGATTATTTTCGACTGCCATTCCACGTCGAGTGAAACCTGATGAAATCCCCGCGTGTCATTGGACGTTCGGAATTGGATTTTATTAGGAAAAAATTTGATTTTAAAATTGGAGTGTAACATTATTCTCCCCGAAATGGCTATTCTTGATGTGTCTTCAATGGGACGATTTTGACGGGATTTCTCCTGCTGAAATTGATCAGACCCGGGGAAAGCAATTCCTTTGGAAATATTTGAAAAGGGAACGAATCCTCACGATAAAAAAAGTAGCACGGCCCATGGTATATTGGTCGCTGGGGATTGCGATATGTCGCTCTGAATCATAGTTATCAAGAGAATAAATATTAGTTTTTAAGGTGATTAAATTCTGAGTTTTAGCTCACTATCTAACCTAAATGTAATGAACCGCTGAAAAGCGTTTGGGAGCGCCTTACAGAATGTTAAGTCATCACCGTCAATTGTTGATAGAAAAAGAAAAGTAATCTGATAAGGGATGATATATAAGGAAGCTACGTACCAGTGTACTGCGTGGAGGCATTTTATATTAATCGCGAATGGTCTGTTGGAGAATTGATTCTCGAATTTATCTTCCATACAATATATTTCACATTTGTAGTCACTATCTTCAAATCCGCCGGTGTAGTGCGAGGTAGAATTATATCTGCTGTACCACCTCGCTTCGTCTATTGATTGCTGAACCCACTACTTTCGTATTATCATACTGGTACGCTACCAACCCTGCTACTGCGGCCGTATTTCAGTTGTCGGAGTTCCTTATGCTTTTGATCGGTGTTAGCGTACCCTCTGCGGAGGTCAGTGAGGCTCAAGCAGGGAGGTATTCCCCTCCGTAAACACACCATTTGCTCTCTTCACTGCGTTCCACTTTCGACGATAAAAATTACTCCTCGTCCGACGTTTGGCAGTATGCATACTGGCCCCCCTCGAGCCAATTGTTTTTATGGGCGAACCCTTGCCAGAGGATTCAGTCGATGTCCTTTGCATTCATGCGTGTGAAACACTCGGCAGAATCGAGCCTTGAATCAAATTACCATTAGGGTTTGGACTACATTTAGAGCATTTACATTCGAAAGAGTTGATTAGATATAAGAAATAGTAAAACTCTTGAGTTAAGAAAACAAGATATTTTAATAACAATAATTCAACTGAATTTTTTTTATTTCTGCTTTAAAATCAAAATTAAATACTGCCATGCTAGTCCGATTGTCCACATTTTTCTTGTGCACGCAAAACTCATCAGGACCAACACATTGATGAATCCACTCTTCCAATCTGGTGATTTTCGTGGTAATCAACGGATGAGGTTATTGCCTATGTCAGAGATTGGTGGATTCATTGTTGGTAGGATTGAAATGGAGAAGTGGATGAAAGGTATTGAAAAAAATACTTGCTCTTGATCACTGTGCCTTAAATTCGACGGCAGTTCTGTCCTCTTCGATATGCAGGGTATTGTGATAACCTCAGTTGCTCTCTAATCTGCATCTAGTAGGGGAAAGAAATACTGAAAAATGGGTTGCCCTTGGGATGGAAACGGTGCTTGGCTTTTCCCTTTCTTACCTCCATTGCTCTCTCTCTCCGTTAGTTTTTGTTATTAAGGGAGGCGACTGACAGCTGAGGTCATTTGTTCTATTAAGAAATGGAAGGTTGCTGGATATAGGGACGATACTGGTGCGTGGAGAATGGGTGGAAACTATTCAGTCTTCCACTGGAGGGGAACCCGGCTTCGACATTGTCCTTCTATTAAGAAAGGAGCCAACTGGTTCACGGTTTGACGTCCCAGTCGACGGACGAAGTACTGAACTTGAGATGCCTACTCACAACACAACACACATTTCGGAACCGGTATGCCTGTGAAAATCTCTCCCTCGGCCAGAATCTGATTGCGAAACATAGAGATGGATAATACTCTACCTCTCACCTAGCTAGCACTCACTCACTCACTCACCTAGCACAACTCTCACCATCCGAATGCTACCTCTCATTCTTAAGTTATGTTCAAGATCATAGTTTGAAGCATTCCGCAACTTTCAAGCTTTTTAACCTATAAAAGTGGCCGCAAACAGGCCGCGAAGTCGAGAGATCCAGTTTTAACTCTGGTCGAGGCGGATAATCTTTTCTTTGTGGAAATATCTCAATATGTTTTCAAATTTGTCACTTGGCTCGCGTAGATGCAGTTTAAATAATGGCACGGATATTTATTTACCGCTGTCTCCAAACGGGTCATTTTTACGAGTGAAATTTTCCTGTTTTTTGTATTTCATAAATAGCGATTTTAGCGATTAAATCGAGGTTATTTTTGGGACTCCGCGAAGAGTTAAATTACATTTTTTTCCTTGCAGATCGATTGTCTGCGTGAGAGTTTGCCTGGCAATATAACTGCCCGCATTGAGACGAGAAATGAGAGTACATTAGTTTATTCGTCATAAACTTAAAATGGGGTAAAAACAGCGGACATATACTGTTAGTGTATCTCTCCCTTTTCTCGGAAGTTGGCAAACCTGCTCCCAACACGTGTTTTATTTATATCAGCCTTACTGAACGATATTTCCGACGGGAAATCTCTTTTCCGGTTGAACGTCGATATTGAAGCTCTTTCCGCAGTCAGTTCTCCTCTTAACGATTTGCGAAATCGCAAGTGCATCTTAAGCCCATACAATAAATCTCAATACCTGTAGTATAACAAAATGGGATTTTCGAACTGTATATGGCGGAGAAAGCCAATTGACATGGCTGCTAAGTTCCCATTTAAAATCTTAAAAGAAATTTTATTCGATTTGCGGTGTGTGCAACACCGTGTATTCCCATAGAAAAATTGTGCACTTGCCCTAGGATGGTGTTACCCAACCGGTGGAACGCACTTCGTAAGTGGGACTTCAAAATCTACTACTAGTAGGGCTCAAGCCGGTTAAATACGCTCACTACCCTTAATTTTTTGCGACAACATCGTCAGTATAACTGTTATAACTGCCTAGACCACATTGAACGTGAAAAAATAGAAAAGCTAAATCTCTCTTTTTGTCTTTGTGGAACTTGGTTTTTCTGAAGATGGAAACCGGATGCTGAACTGATGAGCTTGGGAACCCCTGCTCTATGGTATCACTGTAACTAGTTACCCTTTAATACTGAATCTCAAGACAATGTCGGTATCGTATGAATAGAACCAGTATGTTGGCTAACAAGCATGATCGCTAGCTCACTCGCTGTGCTACTTGATTTCGTACTTGATGTGGTACTCGTTTGCTAGTAGCTCTCAGTAGGACCCAGTGACCATCGACCAATCACGTCACCTAACAAGCGCTGTGCGATCTTCTCTTTTTTAAATAGTATGGAAAACCGCCTAATAGCACGTACAAGGTGAATGATCGTGTGAAACCTCTTAGGACGGTTCCAATCATGCTGGATTCCGACCTTAATATCAATTAGCGGCTAGCACATTAGGTCTTATGCTGGATGGAGCATCGTGTGAGACAGGCTTAAGATTTCAACGCTGTAGAATCATCATGAAATCGTCAGGTAGTAACACCATGCTTGGAATGATTACAGTTGAGTATCTGCGGTGCGTTTTAGTTTCAGAGTGCAAAGAGTTATTTACAGGGAATGAGATTAGAATAGTTTCCTTCCAGTCCTCTGTTCCATTCTTCCTTTTCATATTTTATAACGCTTTCTAAGTTCATGATTAGATTAATGTTTCTTTATCTAGTTAGAAGTTTTCTATCCATAGCATCATCATTTCAATTTCTTTTCTCTTTTATTTTTGACAGTTGGTAATCGTCGCCAGCGGACCCATGAGACTCTCAGGATTCCATGTAGTGGTAAGTCATTTCATTGCGGCATCTTTTTGCTTTCACAGATTTCTTTTCACCAACTTCTATTTGGGCTCTTTGATATCTTCTTCAGTATTTGCTTGACAAAGAAGCTTATTGTTTTATAGAAAAAATTGCGTAGAATTAACTTTAGCGTAGACTTGATGATTTACTTTAGCGTGATATTCTAGATCCTTGCAGGCAATGGCGGCGTTCATAGAATAAATAGCGAGAAACCTATGTTAAGTTAGCGTATAAAGGAGTGGTTGAATTTAAGTAACGTGAAATTAACTTAAGAGCGCAGTGTCTCACTCGTTTGTTTCAGCGCCTTTCTTCAGTGTTTTGTTAATATTTTCCGTGCACCATGGGAATAAAACACCACGGGATGGAAAATATGCAATAGAAGCCAACTCTCTTTTACTCCAGGCTGTATCGCAGTTATTCTTCAGTTATGATAACATTTTTCTGGAAGCTTTCCGACAGTGAATACGAAGAATACCTATGCTAAGCGCTTAGGACTATTAGTACTAAAATGATTGATAGTGACGTCCAGTCCTCACTAATTATTTTTACAAGCGCCCCATGGGAATTGAGTTAATTTAATGTTAAGTACTTAAGTGATTTCGCGCTAATTTTTTCTACAAACCGGCCTGAAGACCAATGGCGCGTGAAATTCACAAATCAGGGTAGGGGGCCCATTTCTTAACATGTGCCCGCTGCTGTTTTTTTTCAGAAATAACTGATGTCCAGAAAATCAAACGGCTTTGGTTAAGCTGTTTATATTCACAGTCCTCTCATCGATTCGAACCCGGGACCTGCGCTCAGCAATCCAAACCTACCTCCCATGAGCGAAATACTACGAGGATTTATTTTTTGCCTAACGGTGGACCACTTCCTTTGAGGCCCACCGCGTACGTGGAATAGCGGGGCGGGACGGGTCGAAATCGCTCGCCGGCGAAGTAGTCTGCATACCCGCGCGGCGTTAAATGTTTTCGGAGGCAGGCCCATGACACCGCCGCGCGTGGGTTCCTTTTATGAGATTTCTGTGGGCGTGGCTGCGTCACCTTTCTCCCCGTTTCCACCCTTCCTTCTCAGCCCCCTCGCCAACCCTCTTCCAGAGGGAGCATTTCTATATTGGACATGTTTCTTGCCGCTCGTCCCCCACTGGAAGAGGGAATAACCGGCGCCTCTCGCTGTTCTCTTCGGGACCCCGGCGATGTAGATGTCAGTGGGTGGGGGTTTAACAGGGGGGCGGGGGGAAGAGCAGACAAAAACCTTCGGTGCCTTTTCCTCTTCCCTACTAGCTCGATTATTGAACACCGCCTTCATTCTGTTTCGCTTTCCTCGGGCCATTCGAGGGCCGGATTCCATCTGCGGGGCTCATCCGTATGCAAGTTTATTTAGACTCCGTTCGTACCGATCCACGCCGAAAGAGGCTACGCCCCGAAACAATTGTAAAAACACAAAGGTTATATATTGCGTGAGAATTACATGGTTTAATGCGTAATATATAGTATAGGTTCAGGTCAGAGTGGGTGCAACTGATCATAGGGAAGACATTTTCGCAGCTTTCCTCAGATCAATATATTCATTCACGATTATTGCATTTCCTTTGTATCATTGTGAAGTAGTGAAGAAACTGGCCGTTCAAAATCAAAAATTCTCAGTACCTACAACGAAAGTAGCTATAAATAAACTATCTACCTGTGGAAATTTGTAAAAGTTACCTCGCTCTTTCGTTTTTCTTTGGAAGTATCACCATGCGATCCGTTTCCTTGGGAGAGTGACTCATGTCCTTTATTCTGGCCTTTCCATTGACCTCGCGTCCTTACCCTTTAACCCATTGTCAACGATAATGCTACACACGGAAAGAATAATTTTCATATTTCATTGACTTGTTAAGGATGGCTGAGGTTTGTCGTTGGAAGTAATGAGGCATTCGGATCAAATTTTTACCAGAACTCAAAGGCTTGGTGTAGTGAGTCGAGTATTGACTTCCCATTCCGGGAGCCCAGGTATGAATCCCTACTGTAACAGAGATTTTTCATCGGTATGTGGACCTTAACTCTCTGACGACCACTGCTTGAGTAACGTTTGGGCAATAATTCAAGTTCAGCAGGTAGGTACTCAATCCGTCGGATGGAACGTTAAATCGTAGACCATTTGGCGCTCTTCGTTGAGAGAAGATTGATGTCGGCGCCGGGTTTCTCTCCATCCCTTCTCCATACTCTGCGTCAACCTATCCTAAATGTACGTATGATCTTAAGTATCACTCGTTTCCCGCTAAAAATAATACGACTACTGCGTATACTTTAGTCGAGGCTGTCAGGGTAGCTTTGCGATGAAGACTCATCAGGATGAATTTCCGCAGTACAACCCCGCTCACTCAGGAAAATTGCCATTTACGTAAAATTTACATTTACTCCATTTCGGTCGAAATTTCAAGTGTCGCCTCCCACCCAGATTTTTGCATTCCGATCACGTCAGCTCGCGACCGTAAAGGATGCGCTCGTTGATCCTAGCTCTCCGCTTTATGTTTACTCTTCGGATGAAATAAATCACTGTGCTTGAGTGTAACGACAAGAGAGTCGTGAAGAGGGTAGTCCTCGAAGACTGACAATGAGTGGAATACTTGGCTGTTCCGAGTACGCTATGCTCTACTCGGGCGATTTCAGGTAGACCACTAAGTGCCGAGTGTGGGATTCGGAAAGTATTGTTTTGAAAATAACTGTAGTGCGCATCAAACGTGATTTATTTGCTGCCTCAAAGCGTTCTGAAGGTGTTGTCATTTCGTACAATCGAGTTGTAGTTGCAGATAGGAATAATTCTAGCAACAGAAGCCCCCTTTTTAAGTGTTTTCAGAGAAAAGAATATGATGACTTAAAAAAGAACAAAGAGTAGCTCAGCTTAGAACACGAAGACTTCGATGTTATTCGCCTGTGCCTTAAGTGCTTAATTTTTTGAGCATATTCATTTTTAAAAGATCTCTCTCCTCGAAATATTGGAGACACCGCTTTTCTTCCTTTGTCTAAAGCACGAGAGAACTCTCAGACAGTCAGGTCTCTCAATTATGACAATTAACCTTCAGGTTTGAGTTCTGGCGACAGAATAGGTTTTTAAGTGAAATCCCGGTCCCTACTAAGCTGGTAGCGATTTGTACGCAGCATTCTGTCAGTCGAATTGGTCTTTTGACTACGTTTATCTGTGGCCGTCTATCATTGAAAGAGGCTAATGCCAGGTTTGTTTCAGTCCTCCTATGCTGCCTAAAATCCTACCTTTACCCAAATATACACCTAACTTTCAGTGGCGAAAATGACCTTAGTCCTCTAGTAACGATGACGGCGTACAAAAGTATTCGCTTCTGAAATATTTCATGCACGGCAATACATGTTCTCATTTCGTGTCTTTTAAATAATGTTTCTCTGTATAATTTACTCGTGTCACCTAGTATTCACTCATAATCCGACTTGTCTGCATTCAATGATTAGTTGTTAGAGATTTCTGAGAATATATCTTCTGAGCTTTAAGGCGTTGTCTGAAAATTTTTTCTCGACCCGAGAATAAATTTTCGGATCATCTTGTCCCGAAGCGCACCCCATCTCGTTCTCTTCCCTTACTCTTTCCCATTCATATACTGGTTCTGGTCTCGTGGTAATTATGCGGTTCCGTTACCTTCTTTGGCCACTTCGTTGTCACATACTCGCCGACCACACGTTCGTATGAGCGTGCTGTTATTATCCTCCGTTATATTTTTTTCTTCTGCCGTTTTATTGCATTGCCCCCCCCCCTCCCCCCCCCCATCTACCCCACCGACTGAAGATCTCGGGGTCCGTCTTTATTTTTACATCCAATTGATCGTTTTGATTCCGTTACGGTATTTGCGGGGGCACCCGGAGGCTAATGGCTTTAAATATTTTTTATTCTTCTTCTGCCCCTGTGGGCGAAGGGAACGAGTCAAGAGGCTCCAGGGAGATGGGTTTAGTTTGCTGGATATCGTCGCGTGGGAAAACGACCATCACCGCTGACTCACCACCTCTTAATGTCGTTTTTATGCGATGCTTGTCATTGTGCGGTCTGGTGCATGGAGATATGCTCAGTGGATATTGCATCACGGAAAGCATTGAAATTGTACGGAAAAATTCGCATTGCATGGACGAATGCGCGGATAATAGACCCTGTTCAATTTCCTCGAATTCATTTATGCAGTCGTTTCAAATCGTGCAATTTATTACTTCGTGTAAAACGGCCTTGATGTCCAATTTGTGCGTAGCATTATTTTGCTCAGCTTAATCGTGGAGATTGAGCGTATTGTAGAATGCAAGTATTACAGGAACTATTTTCCGCGCATTCGTTGGGAATTTTTCGCTAAGCATCCATCCATTCATAAGGCTGTATAATGAAATCTTTAGGTTAAACTATCTTAAGACAAACACAATATTCGTGTCCATGGCGGGAGTCGAACCAGTGACCCTTAGGTCAGGTACATCTATATAATACCCTGCAAGCTACCCTTGCGACAAGGTGTGTGGCTGGGGTGAACCATCACTAGTCTACGTCAGTCAATCAAACAGTCAGTCAATCGCTAATCATTGCCTGCCTCCTGTTCTTAGGCGCAATCAAAAAATTACGTTGCCCTAAAGGGAGGGGAAGGGGTCGGACCAACTGTTACGATGAACTATCCCCAGGTAGGGTTCCAGCCTTCCATTACGCTGACAGAAATGAATATGACGAATGTTTCTTTTTTTAATAATGATATAATAGACTTGATAATTAGTGAATAAGTAATATTGTTGAGAAAAAAATAAAGTATTCACCACGAATGTCTGTTTTTTCATTCACAGAATGAAAGGGTTTATTTGTAGCGTTACGTAATTTAGGGGGGGCTAGTCTTAGGGAATATTACAGAGCGTTATAAGGGAGTAGAGGGGGTGGTGTAAAGATGAAAAATCAGCGTTACGTAATATAAATAGATGGCTTCTTAATGCAAACTCCTTATTTCTGCGATCTTTTTGGGAGGACTGGGGATATAGGAGAGATCGTCCCTGATCCGATGAATTATCACGATGGCAGTAACTTACGATCGGCGGTTTGTTACGTCGCTATTTCGAAAACGGAATAGTTTTTCACTAATTCCCGCCCGGACGATCTCATCTTTAACGCGTCTTTAACACCTCTCCCCCGCCGTCTCTGGAAACCATTTTTCTTTCGCCCCGCCGCTTTTTCGAGGCCGGAAGGGTCAGCCCGCGCGGGACAACTTTTGTCCGTCCTTGGATTTAAATCGTGGTAATCTGCTCCCTGTCCTACAGCGGCGGCGGACCCTAAGCTCTTTGCTGACACGGAAGGCGAAGTGATCAATACCTATCCAGTGTGTGTGCTTTGTTGTCTAGACCAGAGCATGGGCGGAGCAAAAGGTTCAGTCGCCCCTACTAGATCCTAACCGGGTTCCCGTCAGCCCGGTGTGAACCCTTCCCGCCGCCCTAATGGTCCTGCTCCCTTCTCCCCCCACTCCGAAGCTCTTGTAACTCCCACGTACTCACATCATGCTACTCGCCGTATTCCCGCGCCTTTCTCTCCAGTGACATCACCGGCGTGCCTTCATCGTCCAACCTCCAGCGATTCCAACAACCTAGCGACCTCCAGGCTGTGCAACAAGAGCGCATTTTTGTTGGCGCAAATGTAGTCGTGCTAGAATAGGATACCCGTTGAAATTAATGAGGCTGGCGATCAATTGAAATGGTTGCTTGTAGCTTAATGGCACAGCTATTGCCTGTGCATGTTCTGTTTATACCTATGTAACACTCCACGAATACACAACTCGGTACACAACAGAATTCGGTAATGTACCGCATAAACGATGCTACAACACGCAACGCCGTTTGTTCCTATAAACCGCACCTAATCCTCTTTAATTGTAAAGTCATGTAAAGGGTTCAACTTTATTTGAAAATTCCGCCAAGTAACGAAAAACATTAAATTTTTTCTCTTTTTGTTCTCAATGTAATCATGATTAATCGGTATAAATGTAAAATAATGTTAGATGGAATAGATGTCGCGGAGCTGTTTCGCAGTTATTGGTCAGCTACGATTGGTTTTGCCACGGTAAACGTAAGGTAAATTAGGATTTTTAATGTTCGAACGGTTAAGGTACTTCCTACTCATTGGAACATTTCATACTTTCTGTTGCCGCTTTCTAACTGCATCTAATTCTGGCTCAAATATCCAATTTTCTCCTCCCTCTACCTCGCTTACTCCAATTCCATCGTTCCAAAACACCCTTAAAAACACCCTCGCTGTCTTCTCCTAATTTCTTCATTCATCTTCGTTTCATCTTCTGCCATCCACCTTACTTCCTAGTCCACCCACTTTACCTCCGCATACCCTCATCTCAAAAGCCAATAGTCTTATATAGAGCGTGATGTTGCATGGTGCCGAAACGTGGGCTATAAAGGAAGTGGATTGAAGTTGGATATCCTCGAAATAAAAGTGTCAAAAAGTATCCGCACCCATTCAGCAGAATGGAAAACGAGAGGGAATATTTTTGGCGGCAGTAAGGTGTCACTAGGATTGGGTGGGTATTATTTTCGTGCAGGCAGCGTGATTTTCTGCCGACGTTTATGCAAGCGAAAATTCGTTCTGACCTCTCGGAAATACGTGTCCGTCCCTCCCTCCAGAGTTTTCGTCGCGCAAGCAGCGAACGAATCCGCGCCAGATTCCGCGATATTTTCTGATGGAGCGGTGACATTGTTTCCCGAGGTCCCGCGTGTCGTAATCTGATTAGGCGGGTCCGGGCCATCCAAGCAGCCAGTCTTTCCTCCCCGGCATGGGAGTGCCCGCCTGCTGTAGCGTGCCGTGCCTACGCGTTTCCCGGAGCGCGTGGGAGACTCTCCGTGGAAGCCGGCGGCGGCGCATTTATCAACTTTCGCTCCGTCACTTATTCATAGTCGCGCTCGACCATATTTAGTCCCTAATGCCGATTCCCAGGGATCCGGAGAAGATTCACGCAGCATCCATTCGCATCCCAGTGGAAGCCGTAAACTTGTCGTATTTTTTCCATAATCGCACGCTTTATGCTATGGGGAACGGAGGCAGAACTTAGAATCGGCTCAGCCTTCTTGGAGATGTCCCCTCTTGGTTTGCTGTTTCGAAATGATCCTTATAATCCTTCGCTAGGCGTTTTATCCTATCGTCCTAAAAACTAATACTCACTACTATGCGGAAGTCCTAAAACTTGAAAATGCTGTTCCGTTACGTAAACCTTGAGCAGTCGTCTACTTCTTTAGTTGTAGCGTCGGAAGCGTATAAGAGCCACACCCTGCCCTCGTTAGTTTGTCCGGGATGCTTTATTTTATGGGTTTGCTAATGTGCCGCGTGACGCTCTAGCTGTTTACCCTTTGGCTCGCCTCCGTTCTAAATCACGCTGCCTTACGTCTTGATTTTCCTTCTTCTTAGAATTTATTTGTTTGATTGGTTGGGTTATGCCTTCTCCGTACACGTGCGCTCAGTTATTGGATTATTTGGTTAAAAATTGGGAAAAGACCTCTAATGATGTAAGCATGGACGATCTTTAGATTTATCTCCATATAGTTTACTGTAAAATCGGTGTGCATTAATAAATGTGCATACAGAGATTCCCATATTCTGACTTGCCATACCTTTGTGTGGGCAAGGTTGATGTCCTTTTCTGCGTCCAATGCCCATTTCCTCTAATGTTGACAATATGTTTTAGAATCCCAAAAATAGGAATCGCTTGCTGCACTTTCCAGGTGTCATTTCCTTGGTGAAATAACCTATTGTGTAAATATTATGCTAATCTTGCGACTGGAAGGTGTGTGTACTGTCGACCGTATGGTCTTCAAGCCAGCCATTCTTTCCTCTCAGGCGCGCCAATTTTTTTTTACTTTCTTCATCTTGAAAGCAGCCATGAGTATGCAACGAAAGGAACTGTCCTATTAGAATATGCTATCCCATCTTGCCTTTGGCTTACCGGACGGTTATATTTTGCCCGTTTATTAGTATACCTACTGAATGAATATGATTTGCCATTCTAAAGCGGAAGATGGATTCAAAGATAGAAAAAAGAGTAAGAAAACAGTGAAAATCAGCTCACTGGGCCAATCAATAGTAAGTCTTCCTTGCCTGTTAACCGAGTAAGGGAACGGCTTGTAGAGTATTGTATTTCATATACGTGCAATATTGCTGTAGATAGGCCTCTAGACTTCTCAGGTTGATGTTAAGGTTAGAGGTACTCAGGTGGGGACTACCGACGGTCAAGCCTGCTAATGAGGGTCATACCTCGACTCCGAGCCTAATCCGACCCTTCGCGAGCGACCCGAGACCCTCACCGAGGCCCGTCTCTCCACGGGTGGTCATAAGGCTGAGCTCGCCCGATTGCAGTTAAATTTTAACTTTATAAACTATAATTGTTATAAACAATGTGTTAGTTTTTTAGTGCTCTCCATTTCAAATAGATCACATTCCTTTTTTGATCGATCCTCTACGATTAAAAATAAGTTTTTTTGTAAAATAAACGGAAACCATAGTTCAGGCTTGGCAACGCTGTAGCGGAACACGTGGTTTTCCCGAGAGAGGGGTGATCGAAATGGAACGAAGGAATCTCACGGGCCTAGGAATCATACGGTGTAAAGGAGGAGAAGAGAATGAAGGTAAATGAGGAAAACTAAGTACCTACTACGTACGATGCATGTGTTCAAGTGTCTACTAATAAATTCTTTTACCGAATTAAAAGAATTCGCATTTCTACATCTACATAATACCCTGCAAGCCAAAATAGAGGTGTGTGGCTAGGGGTGAATGCACACCAAACATGCATTACATATCATGCATATATTATATAAACTCATATTTTATTCGTATTTATACTATTGGATATGTCCTATATGGTAAGTCGAAAGCACCGATATAGATATGGTTGAAAGTCACTAAATATTTTTAAAGTCATCGATTCAAATATTGTCTTGGAGTTCAGTTAAGAGAATAAGTCCAAATTTCAACCCTCGATCTGATAACGATTCCCAGTTATTTAAGCCTATTTCGTAAGGATCCCATATAGGAGATCACTGTAGGTCTTTTTTAGAATAGAGAGTAGGGCAATGAGTAGGTTAAATAGTGGGCCATTACATAACTTACCATTCACCAGGAAAGCAAGGAATAACGAGTTGATCAGGAAACACAGTACAGGTTTAGCGGGACGGAAGAAAGCAGAGAAAAAAGAAAAACATATAAATCAAAATAACACCCATGCGTTTCCAAACCGTAACTTTCCCAATAATTTAGAAAACAGTAGCCCCACAGATACAATAAGCAGCCATATTAAAATATAGGAATTACCAGTATTGGTAGTTAACTGTCGTAGTTTAATAAGCTAGATATCCGAATTCTGACACCTTATAGAGAGTACTAATTCTGCCAGCAATATAGGAACGGAGAGTTTGTTAACAAGCGATATTGCTGATAGTGAAATTTTTCCCGTAAATTTCAGGGTATACAGGAGAGATCAAGAGGGTCGGCCGGGAGGGGGAGTATTTATCGCAGTTAAGAACACAATAGTCAGCAAAATAGGAGTGATTCCAGATAATATAAAAGAAAGTGTATGGTGTGGTGGCTAATGGTGGCTAAATCGAAAGTGTTGTACGTTTGTGCCTTCTATAGACCACCCCATTCCGATGTTCACTCAATATTTGAACTCGAGAAACAGATCAGGTCCATTATTTCCCATGGCAACGAACGACAGATTATTTTATGTGGAGATTTCAATACACCATCGATAGATTGGAAAACATGTAGTCATTAGTCTTGGAAGAGGGACAAAGAAATCTGCGAGTCATTGCTTAACCTGTTCGCATCGTACGCACTACATCAGATTGTCACCTTGCCTAATAGAGGGGAGGATGTTCTCGATTTACATGCCACAATTATCCCTTAAAAGTTATTAAAGTTGAAAATGTCGATAAAATAAGTGACCACAAGGTAGTACACGCTAAATTTTCCCTAAATACTGAAAAAAATTTTAAATGAAAAGAAAGATTTACCTTTTTAGTAAAGCAGATTTTAACGGATTTAGGCGTGACTTACAGAGTTCTTTTGAACAATTCAAGAGCATCAGCAAAAATAATGATACAAACAATACATGGAAACAGTTCTTCCAAATTATGCGGTCACTTGTCACTTCTTACAGATAAATACCTCATTAGTATAAGAGTGAGAATAGGAAACCAAGGTGGTACAACGCGCAGGTTAGTAAATGTTTAAAACACCGACAAGTTAGCCACGCGTAACTAAGAAAAATGAAGAAAAATGTGGCTAATAGCGATCTAAAATATACTATCGAAGATTGTAAAATGTGTAAAGCAGCTGCATGAACAGCCCTTAGAAAAGCGTTTGGTGAATTCAAGACAAAGGAACTCGGGAGAACAAGCGAAATCCGAAAGCATTTTGGTCATATGTTAGGGAAGTAAAAGGAACTAAAAGTCAACGGTTAATTCCTTGAAAAATGATAGGGGCGAAATAGCAACTTCCAATTTAGATGAAACTAATTTGTTGAATTATTTTTTTCAGAGCGTTTTTAATCAATCTAAAATTTTGTACAAATTCCTTTTGTACATCAATGATATCCATAAGGTGGTAAAAAGTAAGCTTCGTCTATTTGCCGATGACGCAGTAGTGTACAGGGAAATTCTATGCCCAAATGATAGAGAATATTTAAATATTGACCTACAAGCAATTGAAACTTGGTGTGATACATGGCAGTTAGAATTAAACTTTAAGAAATGTCTTGTAATGAATTTTTGGAAAAAGAATAGCTTGCCGAACTGACAGATTCAAAATGTCCCTTTTTCCTCGTACTATTAGGGATATGAATAACGGTGAATGTATCCAGTACGAGTGTAGCAATGGATAACATTGGTAGCTGCATGTTGGTATAAGGACTTGAAACTAACCCAACTAACGTCATGTTTTTGCGTGCATGTTTTGCTATTTTTATCTTTTTTAAATAGCGTAGTTTTGAACAGTACCTATACAAGTACTTATCCTTTCTTTATGCATGACATGTAGTGCATGTTTGGTGAGAGTTCACCCCCTGCCACACACCTTTATAGTGGCTTTCATGGTATTATGTAGATGTAGATGAACCCCTGCGCATTATGCGAGGTTTCATCACATTAACAAGATTAAGGACATACATTGTCGTATGGATAAATTTTTTAGACTGGTTAGACTGACAGAGGATATTTATGACTCAGAAATGTGTCCCAACTCTTTTAAAATATATGTAAAATACAGACAAAACCGGAAATGTGGTGGTGTTTTCATTCCAGTCAAGAACTCATTATTAGCAAAGCAGTAATATTTCCCGACAACCTCTTGGAATATGTTTGGTGTTCATTAACATGCACTACATCAAAATCAATATCTTTCTGCGCATTCTATAGGCCCCCAAATACTGATGTTGTTTCACTATTACAACTGGGAAGGCAGATGAATGCTATAATGTCCCGTAACAGCGAGCGTAATATAATAATAGGTGGAGATTTTAATGCTCCCTCCATAGATTGGATCACTCACTGCTTTAAAGCTAGAGCAAGATTACATCTACATCTACATAATACCCTGCAAGCCACCGCAAGGGTGTGTTGCAGGGGGTGAATTCTCACCAAACATGCACTACATATCATGCATAAAAAAGGAATAGTATTAATATACTAGTCAGAACTACACTGTTTAAAAAAGATAGAAATTGCAAAACAAACATGCAAAAACATTCTGTTAGTAGGGTTAGCTTTAAGTACTCATACCAACATGCAGCTACCAGTGCTATTCATTGCCACTCTCCGATAGGACATATTTACCGTTATTCGTATCTCTAATTGTGCGAGGGAAAAATGACATTTTGAATCGGTCAGTTCGGCAATCAATTTCTCTAATTTTATGATTATGGTCCAGTCTGCCATAGTAAGTTGGGGTTCGTAAAATATTTTTAACATCATCACTGAAAATATTGCCTTGGAATTTGTTTAAGAGATTGTCTAAATTTCAACCTGCGATCTGAGAATGATTCCCATTTTAATTCATTTAATAGACTGGTTACGCTAATATAATTATCGTATCGTCCCTTTACAAATCTTGCCGATCTTCGCTCCACACGTTCAAGTTCATTACTTAGACCGATTTCGTAGGGATCCCATACACTGGCAGCATATTCCAAATGAGGTCTAGCAAGGGAAAAGTAGCTGATTTCTCGTACATGATCGTCACATTTACCCAATACTCTTTTGACGAATCTGTTTACGATTAGCTTGACCCATTATTTCACGTATATGTTTACCCCAGGAAAGATCATGTGCCAGCCTTATTCCAAGATATTTAATGGATTCCACGTTTGTTATTTCATTATTACTTATTTTGTATGTGCTAGGAGGAGAACTATTCTTTTTCCAAAAATTCATCACTACACATTTTTTAAAATTTAATTCTAACTGCCATGTATCACACCAATTTTCGATTGCTTGTAGGTCATCATTTAAATATTGCTTATCGTTTGGGCTTAGAATTTCTCTGTACACAACTGCGTCATCGGCAAATAGACGAATCTTACTTTTTACCACCTTACTGATATCATTAATGTACAGAAGGAACAGGAGTGGACCTAACACACTACCTTGTGGGACACACCAAGTGACTTCAATTTTCGGGAGGTAACACCGTCGAAAACAACCCTTTGAACCCGATCATGTAGAAAATCAATTATCCATGATATAATGTTACTGTCTAGCCCATTAGACTTTAATTTCAAAATTAGTTTGCTATGAGACACCTTGTCGAAAGCTTTTTTGAAATCTAGAAAAACAGCATCCACTGGAATATTATTTTCGCCAGAAACTAAAATATCGTGGGAAAAGAGAGCAAGTTGAGTTTCACATGATCTGCTCTTCCGGAAACCATGCTGAAAGTTGGACAACAAATTCTGGCTATCTAGGTGTCCCATGACTGAACTGACAATTATATGTTCTAGGACCTTGCATGAAATGGATGTGAGAGATATTGGTCTGTAGTTAGATGGCTGCTCCCTATCACCACTTTTAAAAATGGGTGTTACATCGGCTACTTTCCAGTCCATCGGTACGACGTGTTCAGTGAGGAATTTATTAAATACTATTTGAAGGTAGGGAAAAATTTCGGAAGCTAACTCTCTTATACACGCGGGATGGAATTTGATCAGGGCCAGGAGATTTGTTGGGGCTTATATCTTTGAGTAACTTTTCAATACCATTACAGGAAATGTCAATTGGTTGCATCAGCCGCTGAAAGAGGTCAGGTAACACGACAGTTGGATAGCCGGAAGGTGGGTTAAAAACGGCTTGAAAGAAGGAATTAAGCAAGTTAACTTTGTCAAGAGTGTTTGTGGCCATTTCCCACTTATCATTTTTTAGTGAATGGACGGTAGACTTATGGCCTTGCACCTCCCTGACGTAGGACCAGAAGACTTTTGGATTTTCCTTCAGTTGTTCCCCAAGTGTTTTTCTTTTGAATTCTGCGAATGCATTACCGAGGGCTGTCTTTGCAGCAAATTTTGAAATTTTATAATTTTCAATTATTACGTTACGCTCATTACATCTAGTTTACGCTCATTGCATTAGTGGGCATATATTTACTAATTCTTTTCATTTTAACATGACATATTCGCTGCCGTCTCAGGGATTTTCTCACTTCGGCATTGTACCACCTAGGTTCAGTATTTTCTTTTTTGAATTTACTAGGGATATACCTATTGATCCCAGAGCGCATGATATTAATGAACGACTTCCAGGATCCCTCCGTACATAAGTTGATGGAAGACTTTTTAAAATCCGATAAGGAATCTCTTAAATAAATTTTAAAGCTAGGAAAGTCAGCTCTTTTATTACTACTAAGTATCTATCTAAGTGTACTAAGTATCTTACGTTAGATTCCCCACATAGTACGCTTCTCATTCCCTTCATTCTCTTCTCCATTACACCCGTAAGATTCCTCACACCTACCCTCGCTCCCCTCTTTCTTGGAAACCACGTGTTCCGCTACAGCGTTGCCAAGCCTGAACTATGGTTTCCGTTTATTTTACAAAAAAACTTATTTTTAATCGTAGAGGATCGATCAAAAAAGGAATGTGATCTATTTGAAATGGAGAGCACTAAAAAACTAACACATTGTTTATAACAATTATAGTTTATAAAGTTAAAATTTAACTGCAATCGGGCGAGCTCAGCCTTATGACCACCCGTGGAGAGACGGGCCTCGGTGAGGGTCTCGGGTCGCTCGCGAAGGGTCGGATTAGGCTCGGAGTCGAGGTATGACCCTCATTAGCAGGCTTGACCGTCGGTAGTCCCCACCTGAGTACCTCTAACCGATGTTAATTATCCATTTCCCTTCTTATTTTTTTGTGAAATGGACGAAAAAGTACCCTAGGTACTATCATATAGGCACAAGGTATCAACATAGGTACTAAATTTCAACATGGGCATGCTGTGCATAGTCCCTTCCCGCCGTTGTTCATTAACTGTAGATCATCTTTTACCTTTCATATCAACTAATGCATGTGTCCCTACATTAAATCTCTCTTTAGTGTTCATCATCTGCCTTCATTCATGCTATCCAGAACACCTTTGCTTTTTCTTTGTTCCGTGCTTACCTAACATTATCCATCTTATCTTTCTCTTCAAATTACCTCTCGAAACACCCCACCATTCATATTAGTTGACTTTAATGTCTGCAACCGATTTATTTTCCCTCTCTAGCATGCTTAACTCATCCTTATTCATTTTTCTCCTCGTCCTTGCCCTTATACATCTCAAAATCCATCCCTTCTTATAAGTTGTTTTGTTTTGTCGAACGCACCCAAAATTTATGTTCCGCGGCGTTGTCTACGGGATTCAAAACACTCTTTCATCTCTTATTGGATCTTGCGTGGGTTCCGTGCCGAGGAAATAAACCCAGTAAGGGAGAGGTTTTCATTCAATGGAATACCCTCTCAGACCGGGCCAGCGCTTCTGCGGCGGCGTACCACAAGGTCGCATAGCTACCGCGGTATTTACATCGCCGTCGACGGAGGCCCTACTGTTTGAAAGCATAGTGTCGCGCGGGAGCGCTTAAGGATCTTGATGCGTACATGAAAACCGCGGAGAGGGAATGGTTACGGTAGAAAAATCCCATACACTCCATGACTGAGGGATCAGAGACCGTCGTTTGGCCGTTGACGTGCGTAACAAAGGATTGATAGGACCCACGGGATCGTGGAATAAATAACCCTGCCGACGGGAGTGTTTCCGAATCTCCGACTCCCCCCACCCGCCTTTCTCCCGAACGATTTTGCACGGGGCGTCACGCGAGCGCGTAATTTATGCGATTCGTCAGGCGCACTCGCGTGTTTTGAAGATCAAATGTCGCCCGCGTCACACGTGATGAATAAGTGCATGATAGTAGCCCGCCGTCGACGGTTGAACGACATTATCCATTCGATTCGGTTGCACGAAGCCCCCAACGCGGAGACCCGCCTCATGAATCCCGCGGCTTACAACTGTTTCGCAAGGATTAAATTTCAAGTGGAAATTCCCGAAGAAAGTACTATTTAGGTTCCCAAACTTCATTGTATATTTCACTTCCAACTTCTCTCATTTTAATAACGGGTGTCATATCTCTTTCTCGACGTACTCGGCGAACCTGGTACAGAAGAAATTTGCTCTGAGTTCCGTCGTATCCGGCCTCATTCATATCGTTCTGTTTCAACTCCCTAGAGACGACCCTTTTATCCCTTCCATTAATTTCCGTTATCCTGATCGGTTCATGTTTTTTCTCTCTCTCTCTCTCTCGAAAATAATACTTTAGGGAGAAGGTAATGGGCACAAAGGAGATGACAGCCTCCATATCCGTTCTCAGTAATTTTTAAGTTGCCAGTACTAGGTTATTTAATCACTCTTAGGAGAGGGAACCGGGATGATTTTCGCTATTGCTTCCTATCGCAGACGAGTACGTCGTTCCCTTCTTTTATTCGTTCTTTGACGTCCGGTCTCTTTCGACTCTTCCTCGTTTGATTGTGCAATTATTGTGCACAGAGCGGCATCCTCGTTTGACGTTGCTTTTAGCTCGCCCGCCTCTGGGTTCTAGCAAAGAAAAAAGGAATGAAAGAGTAAGGGCGAGGACGAGAAGGATTCAGAATGGAGAGGCCTCGCATGCTGACCGCCTCCTCCGCCGTACATCTGAGGAAAAATTGAGGCTTCATTCGCTCGAATCTTTTTTGGGCGACCCCGGAGATTTATTTCCTGACGTCGGATGTTTTTACCAATTCCAAATAGGCAAAAGCAAATCATCAGGCACCCCTTGGAATCCCGCTGCGAATATAGGTATACGAGATGATCCAAAACCCATGACTTCGAGCTCCTCCTTTCTTTCCCTTCGTGTCTTTGGCAGTGAATCACCGGTGTTAATGGGATTGGGTGGGATTTGGTATTCGTATTTGAGTGCACCTAAGATCATGCCGCCAATGGAGGGCGGTGGCTTTTTAATTTCTTGGTGATGTTTTTCCGCAAAAGAGACACCTATGCTATTCAAGCACCATCAGTATCCTTCGTCATCTGTGGGTTTCAAATCGATTTCCACACTTAATGCCGCTTCAGACCGGAAGGAAAGGTAAAAGGATGTAAGGGGATGGGGATGGAAGGGTAAGCAAGTAAGGTTTAGCCTTCTCTGAACCAAAGGCACAAAGGGGACCACGATTTAACGTCCCATCCAACGGACGGAGTGTTGAACTCAAAGTGTTCATGGGTGTTTTCAAGTCTGTTTCCGCACTAATAGGCGCTTCAGACCGGGAGGAAAGGTATAAGGATAGGGATGGAAGGGATGGGGTCCGAAGGATGTGATCTGAAGCCTCCGTTCGCTCGAACTCAAAGTGATATCACACAGCACTAAGTAGAGGCCGGTTAATCAGTGAAAAATATCTGCCTCTGTCGGGATTTGAACTTGCGTTCTCCACCGACCCGACCCCTATATGTATCCGGCGTTTGAAACATGATTATGTTCCGAAAATTTTATATAATTATCAACCTAATTATTTAAGCCTAAAAACCGATTGCGTTGTTAAAAATGTTTAATGTCGATCTAATCTATTGACAGATAGTGCTGCCGCTGAGCGGCAATTGATTGCACTGAACGCTAAAACTAAAACTTTGCTCGAGAAACGAACCACGGACCTTAGCCCTCCCTTACTCCCTACCAGGTCAATGAGTAGGTAAAAACACGTTACTCAGGGCCTTGATTTCAAAGAACGATAAGGAGAGTCTGGATAACGAATTTTAGTCGTCATTGTAATCGGCCGTATTAATATTTTAACTACTATTTCCCTTGGGAGATGTTTTAAAATTGCTTGGGTTATTTAACATACATTGCGAATGTGCGAAAAAGCACGCCGCGATAGTTAGTAACGCGGCAGAATGGAAACCCAAAGGTCACAGGTTCGAACCCCGCCTGTAACATGGGTGTTGTGTTTGCTTCTAAGATTACGATTAAGAATAACATTAGATGGCAGAATATCAAAGAAATTTAGAAGTTGGAGCACATATTAACCTGATTCTAGTGCTACTTACGACCTAGGTTCTAATAACGTTACCGGCAAAGATATGTAATTCCATCGGGGCCGATGGTAAAGCCCGATAATACCTTGAGCTCAAAATAGTAATTACGTGCAAATGTAATGTTTACTTAAAGCGCCGAGGAACTTCGGATGGAAGTAATGGTTTTTTTTTCTAATCACGTCTACATCTCACGTGCGGTAAGTGGTGTCAGATCTCTCCATGCCGGCATGTGATATTTCACGTATCAGGAGTGAGAGACCAATTGCTTTTCCTATCGCCCCTTGCGGTTTCTGAGGACAATCTGGTGCCAAAAAATCATTCAGTATGTGTTCAGCCGAGAGCGTCTACAAAAGTTTCTCCCTGTACCATACTCTAGTCTGTAGCATAATAATCTCTGCTATGGGCTGCATATCCGTCTGTATGTCGGGCGAATGCATGCATTAGAGAGTGTTGTGCATTCATTATTTCTGAAACGATTTGAGAACAATGGAAATTTTGCTTGCCGATATGAACAAAATGTGAGCGTACTGTGATCATTGATTAATGATCCATGTTTGGTCATGTATGAGTTTGCGACATATGTGGGCCATAGATGTAGACGTTAGTGCCGTTTTTCCGTTTTTATGGGTCTTGAAGGGTGGAAAACGGGGGTTTGTATTGTTGGGTTCAAACTCTTCGTTCTGCTGACACCAATAATCACATTGTTATTTCCCGCGCTGCTTTCGAGAACAATTGCGTGATCTTTGAAATTCGGCGACTGCCCACTTCATTCAGTGCGTATTCCTGAGTCCGAAGTTATATACTCTCTCCTCGTTTGGAGGAAGTGTGCTCGGAGTTCGCCCTCATCTCGCAGCTGATTTTCTTCCCCGATGTTTTTCCAACGGGCGGATTTCTGGAGAGCGTATTATTTGAGGATCTCTCGGGAAGAAATGTCATCTCTCTCTCTTTCACACACACAGCCTTTATATCTTCCCCTCCTTTTCCACCAACTTTTCCCACTTGGCCCAATCTCCACTCCACTCCCTGCAGCACGACCTCGGTCTCTCCCCGACTCCCCCCACCTCGCCCCCTTCCCACCCTCGCGTCCCTCCCCTCAATTATCCTCACCTCCGCGCCCCCCCTGGCCCGTCCATTTCCTCCCCCTGTTGCCTCATTCCATTTTCCCCCCCTCCCGTCTTTCCTCTCCCGTTCCCGCCGCCCTGTCTGCTCCCACCCGCCCTACCCCTTTTCATGCACCCCTCCCGACGCTTCTCCCCTTCCCCTAGTTTCCCATTTCTCCGCAACCCTCCCCTCTTTGGCTGCCTTCCCCTCCCAGCCTACCTCCTCCGCTGCCCCTCCGGTCTGCTCCGGCCGACAGTCGCTCTGTTGTGGGTGTGACGTGAGGTTCTACTGCCTCCTCAGCGGTCGAGCGCCGCTGTTGCCTTCGAAGGCGTCGTCCTCGCGACGCGCGCGGGCCTTCTTCCGCCTCCCAGCCATACGGTCGTGCTCCGCGGATTGTTTCACTTCCCGTGTTCTGTGCCCACCATCTCGTGCCCCCGCCGACCTTATCGTTTGCGGTTTCGGAGGCGATCCCATACGCAGTGCAGTGCCCTCAGTGCTCTCTTTGTTTGTTGCTCTCATCTCAACGCAGTCCTCTCCTCGTATCTTTATACGAGTGCTCGGAGGAGTTGGTTCAGCTGGGAGTTGCCTCCCTCCCCCCTATCTATGAAGGAGTGACCAACGCAGAGCCAGGATACACACTACGCAGTATTCTTCACCTCCTCCCGATTCCCTCTTTCTCGCGGCGGCGGATATAGTAAAAGGGAGCGTTCCCTCTCCTTTCCCCCGCTGGTGCCTTCCTCCTCCCCACGTGTGGAATCGCTGGGTTGACCCAGGGGTATCAGGTGGGTGGGTAGGCGGTAAAGGGAGTTGATCTCCCCATTTTCATTTCCCTCCCCCCGAATCCCGGCCGTCGCCGCCTTATCCCTCTTCTCCCCTTCCCCCCGTCGAACCATTCCACCCGGCGCCATGTGATAGAGGCGCCGGCAGGCCACCACCCCGTGTTCTCCTCCTCCTCCGAGGGGAACCTACCTTCCGTGCCGCCCGGATTTGCATCCCGCCAGGCTCACACCCACTGAAAACACCCCCACGATCCTCCTGGAATTCACCTGGAGGTTCCCCTTCTGGAAGACGGGCGTGAACGAGATGGAACGAGTGGACGGATCTCTCTTCATGTATCGCCGCCCTCCTTACCGGGTCTTCCAGTACCTGGAAACGTAAGTCTTGTTTAACTTTCCGTTGGGCAACGTTGCCCCTGGCTTTGTGCCCCGATTCCTCGCTTTTTGTTGTGTTCCCCGTCGTGCCCGTATTTGTTTTGACGGGCGTTCGTTTCTTGGATTCCACGCGACCTCGCGTGCGGTTGCCGCCGCGATTCGTATTCAAGTTGCTTCCTCTCGTTTCCCTTAACCCCTTCGAAATTCAAACCTCTTGCGGCTGATGACCACTCACAAGTGAGGTCATCTCGAACTAGCCGTGAAACGCTCGAATTCGATCGCAGAACCGTCTGGTCCGTGTTCCAATGCTGTACCCGGTGAGACACCGATCCATCTCATTTACATCTTGCTGCCTTTCGTTAAATCATGTATTGTGTTTTTACATTAAATGCATCACATTAATTTCATCAACATCTCTTAGATCTGTTTCGAAATGTTTCACTCCAGGAAGATTGGAAAATATTGTGATTATTGTGCCTTTTCATCAACTAGGTCTATCCTCAAGAACCTTCCAACACACAAGGAAATGTACGCATCGCAGTAGTTCGCATCTTTTAGCTCGGTTTCGCATTGTTGCCTCAATTAGTTTGATCTTCAGGGACCTCCCAAAAACGTACGGAAGTGAAGGGTTCTCAGGTGGAAGAGCAACGGCGTGAGATGTGGGGAAAACTTGGGTGGAACGATTTTCAAACATAAGTCTCCCATAAGCGCATGGCATGCTTCGAGATCGCTGGTTCGAGTCTCTCCTTGGGCGTGGGTGTTGAGCAGTCCGCTCACTGTTTCAGGGAAGCATGAAGGAGGGAGGAGGCTCTCGAAGCGCCGGAGGTGTTCGGAAGGCGAGATGAGAGCATGAAGGACCGGATCGAGCCATTTCCCCTCTCCCCGCTCGTGTTCTCGGGAGCGCGTGCGATGTAGCGGCTTAATTAATCCACCACCGCAGACTCTCGCACCTCTTTTGCGTCCACGCCTGTGTTGATTTTTTCCTTCCCCGGAGTGTTTCTCGCTTCCACCATTTTTTACCACTCGGCCGGTGCTGTGTCGAGTTGTCGGTGAGCGGCTTGTTTCCACTTCACACCCCCTCCCCCCCCCTCACATCCTCGTCCCCTACCACTTTTCTATCCCTCCTTTCTAGCGTTGCCGGGTTCGATCTCGGGACGCGGGGGATGACCCGCAACAGGCGGTGCCCCGCCCAATGTAGGAGGGAGAGGGGGCGGGTGAAGGTCGGCGCGTTGCGCAATACGGATCGCCCGAGCACTTCCGGTGTCGGGTTTCCCTCAATCAGCTCGCGATAACTTAGCTCGGAATCCTTGCCTCGTCCGCGAGTGTAGATAGTAGTGGTGAATTGCTGGCGCACATGTTTTCTAAGGTGGGAGTATTTGGCAGACAAGAGAGTCCAGTGTCAGGTCTTTTGCCTGTGGAGAACGCATTATCCATCGCAGTTGAATCAGAAAGTTGTCCTATATCGCTTCATGAAGATGCTGAAAATTATTGCTTGGCTCGAGCCTTGGATACATATAAAACATGACGCCGGTGATAGGTAGTTTATGGACGTTTGCACTTAGTTTGTGCCAATATGTTTAAATTTCTGCTTCTCTGACATCTTGTATAGTTTCCTGCTTTCAGTGTCTCATTAAAAATTTGGGCAACATATTGATAGTTAACTGGAAACGGGAGGCATTGTAGTCTAGTATTCCACATAAGTCTTGGTTATCTCATTTGCCGTGCGTCGCACGTCGTAACGTTTCCTCTCCGCTTTAATGTGTATGAATATTAACCACATAGTTGCATTATGGGAAGCTTCTCGAGATATTATTTTAAATAGCACGATTAGAATTGGAATGGCAATGGAGCATGAACGTTGTAAAAACAAAAGGGACTCACTACATCGCGTTCAAGTTGTCGGAGACGAGCGTCGAGCTTATAGTGTTTTTTTTAGGTTTAAAAATTCCTCCACCGTCGGCCCCGTTGCGTCTCTTGTTTTTTGTTTTCTTTCGCCCCCCGCGCGTGAAGTGTATCTGTATATACATCCGTTTGCTTATTGCGGGCGGAGGGCGCGAGACGGTCGACGTCCGGGGGAAGGAGGAGGGAAAGGAGAGTAGCAAAGACTTAGAGGTCTCCGCTGCTGCTGTAAATGAAGGCGGGAGGAAAGATTGAGAGAGAAGAGAAAAAAGGAGAGTTGAGGCGAGAACGTCAGCTTTGCCTCCCTTTGTTCCCTCGCCCAGTGGGAGGAAGTTGACGCTCAGTCAGTCAGTCTCCGTCGGGTGCCTTTCTTCCCCCTAGCCAACCCTTCCTCCTCTCCTCCCTCCTTACGCGTACCCGCTCCTTCTAATTTTCGCCATCTCGCCACCCCTCAGACAATTTTCGTCCTCTCTCTCTCCAAAGCCGCTTTCGAAAGTGGAAGGAAGGAGAGGAAAGGCAGTCTGGGAAGATTCGGATGTAAGTCCTTCCTGCCCCGTCCCCTCTCGGCTCTCGTGATGAGGTGGTATGGAGAGGGGGCTTAGGGAAGGGTTTCCTGGTGTTCTTGGTTCTGCGAAATCTTTACATAATCGTCGGAGGACGTGTAACTTTTTTAAGGGTTTATTCACACGTGCCGGGGAGGGATTGGGCTGGGTACATTGAAGGGAATATTGCTTCGTGTGGGTTTTAGGTGCATATACCGGCAACACCAACCCCAAATGTTTTGCATTGCCTAATCCGAAGAAAATCAGGGTATCCATTACTGAGGTTAGATACGCACCCTTAGCCAATCTTTAGTGCCTGTGTTGGGGAGGAGTTGAATACGGATGCATATTGGACCCATCGTTACAATTTTAATGAAATATCGTTTGACCACGCTCACTTTATAACGCTCGCTAAGGGCGTTTGAATTAATAAGAGTATCTTCAAATGCATACGATATTATCACCCGAAAAATTGATTTGTTATCGTGGCTCCTGTTGCAAAATAATTGCATTGGCCCTTAACAGTACACAGACGGAATTTTAGCATGCAATTTACGTTTTACAATGTTGTAGGTACGTTTGCGTCGATGTTTCATGTTTATAGTGACTCTGAGGTGGGATGTGTAGGTAGCATGATATTCCTTTCCACGCTGAGATATTCAACATTTTCATTTGCTCTGTAGCAGTAAAGAGTTTTTAAAATGCTCCAGCTGCTTTGTTTATACCTCACAAAATAGCCTAAGTATCCTCAGCATTACTGTTTTATCAGGTCGGCACTTTACTGACTTCACAATCGCGGCCGAATAATTTTCTGAGGGAGAAGGAATTTGTAGTGTTTGTAGATGAACGTAGGTAGGTCCTCGCATTCTTTTCATGGAAACGAAAATTTGAAATAAATAAACTAACTATGATTTTTACCGTGTTTCTTTCACTAAGTCCCAAAAAATTTAATATTAATGGGTAGATACGTGATAATCCTAGTGTTCCTTGCGTGTGGTGTTGTGTGCGCACAGTCATATTGTGGTAAATGGCTCATTTCCAGACTACACGGGTTGGGTGGGGTGTTGCGGTGGGTTTGACCAGCTGGTCGCGAAAGACTCATTCCCTGATTCATTTCATTCGTATAGTTTGTGCATAGCTCCCTCTCGGACATTTTCAAGGCTGCAAATTCAGCAATGTGTCTTAAATAAAGTTGTTCCTGAGCTTTCTGTTTGACGTGAATATATTGCTGTTTTTCTCGTGACCGCTTAGGCATATCCTCCCCTATGATTTGATTCCAATCGCAAATTATAAACGCGAGACTTTAAATATTCGAAAAGATTCCACCCCCCAAAATTCTGCCAGAAGCTTATTAACTACTTTTAGTAATTAAAAAAATAAATTTCGGCGCCATATTTAGCGTTACGCCCGATAATTAACGTTCCCTACGCTTCCTCGAGTTCCATAATGGGTTATGCCGCGCGTATTGAGTGTGTCGGCGCGGAGCATCACATCTGGTTGTTCCAGAAGATAATGTGCGTGAGAATTTGAATGAAAGCCTCACTCGGAAGCTGTGGGTGCGGTCGTTTTGTCGCCATGTCTTAGAAGATAACGCTAATAGTGCTATTCAGTTGAGCTTTTACATATTTCATACAAGTTCTTTGAAATGGATTCACCTATTTAGGAAATTTTCTGTGCCAGCGAATATTAGCATTATACTTCGACGAATTATCATCGTGGAATTTAGACCTAGAACGTTCAAGATTAAAAGAAAACTAGATGTTGCCTACTCTTCGAATGATATAATGCAAATTATCGGCATTTTCTTGAAGTACTGAAGGGTTTACCCCCTTGAAATAATTCATTAATTACAATGGAGTACTTCACTCTTCATCCTTATGCTCCTTGCTGCGGAGATATTAACATTCCTATGAAAGGTGTCCGTGAAAAGAGTGGAGCAAAATTATCCTTACCTGGGCGGCGTGTGTGTTGCGAAGTATTAGTTGGGAGGTGGCGGGAGGTGGCCGCGGTGTTGCAATGCCGACCTCCGCCGCGCCTTTATCCGCGCTTGTTTCCCCACTCGCGGGGAATCGATGTTACAACATCGCATCGATGTTCAGACTGCATTGCGCCTCCGCTCGCTCGCCCTCCTCCCTCCCACCTGATGCCGCTCTCCTCCCCTCCCCCCCTGGCAGTCGGTGGCGAGGCGGAGGGGTGTGGTGGACGCCGCCGCGCCAAGCGAGAGACGCCCAGTCCCACCCCTCCCTCTCTCCCTGCCCCCCTCCGTCCCAAATCCACCCCCTCCCTGCACGAATGCTCTTTTCCACCTTCGCAAGTTCTCGCGGGCTTTCACTTTTTTTCGCGACCTTCCCTCATCCCCTTCTCCTCCTCCTCGTTCGTCTTCTCCCCTACCTTCCTTTCCTCGCCTGTTAACAGCAGGGTCGATCCGTCCGACGGGACGTCTCGTTCAGGTGACAGGATTTCCCCGCGGAGGTGCTTTGGAGGAGATAGGCTCCTTCTTCCCACCTGCTTCCGACGGGGACCACTTTCGAGATTCCAGAGCGCGTCCAAGATTTCTTCTCAAGGACGATAAATTTTGGTTCTCTTGGAAAAGGGAGTTAGTTCTTTTGTTTAAGTTTGGGAAATGAATATCTAAACCTACAACTGCTAAAGACCATGCAGGTCTCCTCGAGGGTGCAAGACATGGGGAGAATAGTCACGAAATACTCATTATTTACTTGCATCGTTGTCACATTTCTACTCAATTATTTTTAATATCGAGTAAATTATATATCATTTGTTATTATTGTGTTCTACCAATTAGATAGGTTTTCTTGGACATAAAATTCTTAATTTGTTGTCGTTCCTCATTGTACTTTAGTAGAAAAACATTTTCAACCTCGTTGTGTTATTATTTAACTAATATTATCTTCATGGTATCTAACATGGTAAAATGGGGTTTTTAAAACTACTTTTGACAACGTCTGCAAATTGTAAAAAAAAGAACGAATAGACAGATAAAAAGAATTCGTGACTGCATTGGAAATGGAAGAATAAACATGATAGGAAACTTAGACACGACTTTGAAAATCACTAATATGACCAATAATTAAATGGTCAGTAGATACAGAGAATGAAACGTCAAGAATAAAACAGTGGATAAAAATATTAAGAAAAAACATGGAAACAAAAGAATGAATTGACAGAGCGAAAGGAATTCATAGCTGTTTAAGTCATAGAATATGGAAGCATAAACATGATAGAACACTTAGACAAGACTTTTAAATCACTAATATGACCAATAATTAGATAATTAATAGAAACTGCATAAGTGAAAGTATGTAGAAAAAGCAAGGGGGATACGTTTACAGATGGAGAGAGGAGTAAAAAGATAGGAAGGGATTGTGAAATACAAGGGATTGAAGAATGGGTGATAAGAATTGGAAGATGGGACGAAAGATGGGGAGAATGTTTAAAAATGGCAGAAGAACGGAATGGAGTAAGCAGAACTTTAGCAAAGGGGCGTCACCGAAAACGGACTTCCGAAGAGTGTGAAACTCTCCCGAATGATAGCATCTGCTTTTCCACACCCTCCCTCAGTCACCGCACCCCGCATGCCGTGCCGTCAAACTTGAATTTTCGATTCCTAAGCTCGTTTCTTCCTGCTCCTCCTTCTCTCCACCCTCCGGCGCCACCATTTGCCTTCGTGCATGCACCAAATAAACTCCGGTTGCCCCCTTCCCCAGCCCACCATATAATGCTATGGAAATCGGATGCACTGGGTGGGTCAAACGTCATGAACCCCTCCCATCTTCAGTGAATCGTCGCAAGACTTTTTTCTCCTGTAGTTCCTTCAACTTATCTCGCATGCACTTCGCCCGGCGACAGCTGTACGAGTCTTCCAAGCGAGCGGGGTTTTCTCTCTTTCCTGAATGGGGAATTCGCAACTGGGTTGGGTGGGTTAAGTAATGCGCGGAGGTTGTTTTCACCGAGAGGCGTCGTTGTACAACGTCTGTGTGAACAGTATGCCTCGGACAGCACCACTTACACGTTGATTACTCGCAGGGAATCGAGGAAACTTCATTTTTGTTGAAATTTTACCCGACCTTTAACGGATTGAGAAAAGAGCATCGCTCGATATTTACAGTCAACAGTTTTTTTTTCAAGCTTTTTTATCGGGTTCACGCGCGGTGGGTGTTATGATCGTTGGGAGTGATGGGAAAATTTTCTTCATTGCCCTGCGAGTATCACGAGGAAAGGCTCCACATACCTACATCTCTGCAAGCCGTCAATACAGCGTTTGGCAGGGGGTGTTGATGCACCAGCGTTTAATCCTGTTCAAATATGCATATGTGTAGTGTGCGAAATTGTATTATCATATGAAGGAAAGGTCTTTCTAAGAATGCTTACTGGATGTGCAAATCTTGGTGTTACTCAATTCGCGAATAGTGCGACAGTTGATCCAATATTTAAATCCACTAATGATGGAGTCAACTAATGGCGTGGAATCTTAATTATTCTCTCCGTGTCGGATGTAAATCCAGTTGTCCTGTGTCATTCCACAGGCCTTAGGCTGTCTCCGCACCTGAAGGGCCTCCCATCTAAATATCTTTAGCAGAAAAAAAATCTCGGTGCAACACCCGAAAGTGGTATAACTGTTGACTCTCTCCCTCAAAAAAAAGGAACGACCGAGCAAGTCGCCGCAAGTCATTCACCGGAGGCGACCCTCCGATATCAGTCGGAATTTTCGGTCATTGATTGTTCTGTCCGGGGCGACACGGCCTGGCTTACCCGGTTGTATTTCTTTTGGGGAGCGTCGGTTTGGCCTCCCGGCCCCGCAATGACTTGCCATGCGCAAGTCGAGCACGCAAAGGGCCCCTCGCCATTACTCCCGCATGGGATAAGTCCCTCGTCTCCCCTCTCGCATCACGCCCATAGCTGCATCCATCCCTACCCCTCCGTTTCCGACTCCCTCCTCCCTTCCCGTGCACCAGCGGGAGGTATAGATTGATCGCCTGCCGTGCCTCTTGCATCCTACTCTCTCCTCGTTCCCCTCCCAGACTACCCTCGCGACGACCAATCGGTTCGCGGGTCGTGACCAGGGCCAGCTAGTGAGAAGGAGGGAGGTGGGGGGGCCCTGCAGGATCAGGTGACCGAACAGGGAGGGTAGGAAGGACCCTTATCGGTGTGGAAGGGGTCGAGAGAGTCGTCGCGCCTACTTTGCCTCGTCCACGGACGTAATTGCATGCCGGTCGACTTTTTCTTTCAAGCTCCGCCCGAACGGATTGACCGAGGAAGAGCTAAATTTACGGCCTCTAACGTAGAAACCTTTATCTTTAAAAAAAAAGTTTTTGCTCAGGGCGTAGGTGTCCGAGACGTTAGTTTCTGTGTATATCTACGACGTCTGGAACGTGCACGTCGGCTTGGCTACATAATGCACTCGCCGACTGTTTTCCCGACGTCTGTGTTTTCCTCTTGACTGGTGTGCGTTCTGCTTTTGTGTTTAGTAGACGCGAAGCAATGTATGCCGCGTGAGAAGGGATCTTTATCGGAATACTAGGGACCCAATACCATTACTTTTGTTTGAAATTTGACTTTTGACGGAAAACATCGTGTATGACGCACAGGTGATGATTCTATGCACGAGTATTCGTGGGGAAATTCCCATCTCCAGTGTGCTGAAGATTGTGGGTTCATCACTTTTTAGCGTGCCTATCTAAGTAGAACGTTAACCCTTCCTTGCCCGAGGGGGTATTTTAAATACCCCAAGCCTTGTAATTTTTAAATAACTCTGCATGATGAATTAGTAAACAAAAACGGTCCAAGGTACTTGTTTCTAATACTATAATGTGTTATTATTATTTATAAACAATGAAAAATACATTCAAATCCGCTTAATATCTTCTATTAAACTCTTGGGGTAGTTAGACTACCCCTCTTGGGCAACTGCGTCTCAGATATATTTTCAATTTTTTTTATGGTGAAAGCTTTCCTTGATGTATTTTGAGCTCTAACGTTTGCGCTAAAAGTAATTTATTTCATGCAGATCTTTGTAATGCTTGTGGTAACCTCGAAAGGAAAAACTGCTGTACTATAGCTATTCTGATAACTGTTTTTACGTTCGTTGTTGCAAGATGATGAGATGAAATGTCTGTTTTCCCCTGCAGAAATTAATTTAATCCGATATAGTTTTCAATGTTCCACATCGTAATGAATGCAGCCACTCAGATTTAAGTGAAGATGACAAGAATGAACCGAGGTTTGAAAGTGTCTCAGAAAATGAAGAAGATGATGCTGTGGAAGAAGAGGAAGAATTCTGTAATGAATTTGATTGTGAATCTGAATCAGAAGACGAGGAAAGAATTTTGGAAACTGAGGAAGATTTTTTCACAGCAATGTCAGGACTGAAATGAAACGGAAAACCGTATCACGTCGGTCGCACAATAGTAAGCAACATTGTCAAAGGAAAACCTGGATTGACTGATTGCAATTCAGGAATTGAGAGTCTCAAGCATGAATTAGTGTATTGTCTTAGTAATAAGTGTATTGCCTCTTTTTGTATGACTATTTTAAATAGTTATTAATTATTATTATAGGTGTTTTTCCGGTTTAGTTGAGCATGAAAAACTTTTTAACTCTCCTCATGGAAAACGATCGTGTATAGGTGGATGGACTTGCTCGTTCCAATGACCTCTAGCTATACTGGCACTATCAGTGGTAATACATCTAGGTTGGGTCTCCCTTGCCAGATTGGTCAGAGAGTAGTTGCCAAGCGTTTTGCAGTCTTCGTAGTGAGTTCCCAGTTACGCGGCTGGGAATAGGCATCCGAAGCCAGGGTACTTCCATTCAAGTTAATGAGTCTCGTGAAAAAAAATTACGTACTGGAGGCAGGCAACGTGGAACCAACTCGGTTTCATTTTCCCAAACTTTTACGGGGAATCAGACATCAGGGAACTCGATAGCTTTTCTTGAGACAAGATGCTGACCCGTATTATGTTGTGCATCTGTTTCAGGATTTTGCAGAAATGCGTGGGTATTCAGATCCTGCGTTGATCATTGCAGATTATTAAATAGAATATTCTATTTGCACCATACGACAGAGAATATTATAGAATTAAGGAAAATGTCACCAAGGGTTCCTGCAGTCATAACGCAGTGTTTTTCGATTCTCAATTTGCAAATGAAGACTTAAGACTCGAGTAACATCAGGAAAATCTAGCAGTCCAGCGTCAATTAGGATAATGGAAGTTCTTGAAATTTCTTTTTCGTGTAGTTAGCGGCACTTTTCGTTTCGTCTGCCAGCAGTGCTGAGTAAATTATTATCCCTTTTGTTTAGTAGTCTACATGAAATCCAAATACTTTCCTGTGTAAATCATTTTTATTTCACTCCCACTATTTTTAGTAGCATCCATCAAAGTTAAAGTGTTAGAGTAATTTTTTAAGCAACTAAAAAGTCATTTTATAGATTTTATTAACTATGAACGAAGATTTATCGTCAAAAAATTAGGGAGAGGGAAGAATTCAATTTACTCTGTGACGCGCAAAAAGGTGTGCCCTCCATAGTGATTTATCCGTTTTCTTTTTCCCCCAAATTTAATACGCGTAAATAGAGGCGTTGTAGAATATTGAATAGAATTTGAAAGGTTGTTTGAAAATTTATGTCATTCCTGAAATAAGGTGGGTCGAGTGTAATGCCTTGCCTAAATTATGAGTCAGTCTGGACCTTCGAAGTGGGATGAATGAGCTAGGACATTGACGTCATTTTTGTGGGAAAACTCTTCTGATGTTTTTTGGGAGTTATCCAAATGTAATTACGGTGTAGGAAATCAGTTGTTGCCCCCATGGGGTTACTACGTCATTCCCGCATGAACATTTTTCACTTTCATCGTGGCATCCCCTTTTTCCTGTCTTCAATTTGGGAATTACCCTACCGATGTCTTAGTATTCTTTCTCAAAATTAATGTTAGCCAATTCTATATTTGGTTCATTCCTTCTAATGTCACTTAATTTTTCAAACACCTTATTTCAGCTCAATTTAATTGAATATGACTGAATTTACGACTGTTTCGAAAAAATCACTAATGGTTCCAAATGAGTATTTTGTGATTTCCGACGTCTTTATTAGTCCAGGCTAATGATCTTGCCGCAGTCTATTTCATGCTGTCTACTTATTTACCCTAGTTCCGTTAGCACCATTTGTGGAGTATTTCGTGTCCGACACATCAATTTTCCTTATACTTTATATTTATTTCTATAATCCTTCGTTTAAAACACGACTTTTATTTCCATGGCATGTCATATGTGCCTCGTTCCACGCCTCTAAGAGACCCTCTTGTTCAGTAGTGTCTATCACTTTTTTATGCATGATCTTTGTTCTTCTCAACAACAATTTTATTCGTGATTCATTTTTAATTTGCGCTCTCACTTACTTCAAAGGTGGAATTTTCTTCTCATTGCATTCGGTTTCAACTTGACTTATACAAATCTTTGTCATTTAATTAAACCTACATTATGTCTGCGAATCATAGATGGGGAATTTTTTTTGCGTTCGAACTCTACAGTGCTTGGTTTTAGATCTAGAAGATCTTTTTATATTGTATGCGGCTAACTAGTTTTTTAACACTCTGACAATAAGTTTAAAATGTTTTATTTTAAAATTGTTGGTAGCTAATTTTTATTTATATGATTCGATTCCACAAATTGATTAAAGCATTCAATGCGCTAAAGGAGTTAAGTTGATTATTTTTTTTGTATCCAGTGGCAATTATTGATCATATTTCTAACTTCTAAATTCCTCAATGCATTTATTAGAGGGTGATGCCACTGAATTTATCTAATTTTGCCATTTAAAATTTGCGCGTTCGGGGACACGAGTGTTGTCGTCACTATCTGAGATTTTTGATCAAGCTCACGTGCCTAAGTGTAGTTAATGCTGAGGAATTTTGATTTCATTCTCGTTTCCGAATGTGAAATAGTGTTCATGTCCATTGAGTCTCGCGCCCTTACGTCTAAACCACCATTTACGGCTTCAGTGATGAGCGACGAGAGAGTGTCCCGGTGGAATGTTATTTCGCTTATTAGTTTTTTTTATCATTTCCCCTCCTTCTGCGTCGACCCTAAAGTCGTGCTGCTCTCGTCCTCGAGTGGTTCAAAAGGAGGGAGGAGAGGGGTTTGTGAAAGGAAGAGAGGGAGGGCGTAAGGGAAGAAGGAAGGAGTCTCTCCTCCTTCTCCCTCGTCCTTCCTCATCTCGCGCGCATTTCCTCCTCCCCATCTACCCCTCCATCTCCTCTCTCTCTTTTTCCCTTTCCTTCTGTTGCTCCTTACTCCTCCACGCTCGGGACCTTGGGCTCTTTCCCTCTTTCTTTTCCTCCCTTCAAAAAGACATCTCCGGCCGCCTCCCCACCCCCCTCTCTCTCTCTCTTCCTTTTCCCAACCACCCCGCTCGCGGAACGAGCACAAAAATAGGGTCCTCCGCTCCTCTAGCGAAGTTTTAGATTGTTTTCGCAAAATCAGTGGACCTACCTGAAGGTATAATGATGCTGAGGGGATAAAAGTTTTATACCCTTCGACCAAGGGTTTTACATGCCACCACCTAGATATTACCCTGCAATCCGACGCCACACCGGGGTGACTATTGGTGAGACATTCACTTCTCAATTCTATTCTTAATAACTAGGTATATTATGAATTAAATGTTAAGAAAAATTCAACTCGGATAAGATCCTGCTTCATTGTTATATCACCAAGCTATCATCACGAGGGACAGAGGGTTCACAAAACGCACGTCAATATGGCGCTCCCTGCCACACACGCTGCATCCACATAATACCCGGCAAGCTACCATAACGGTGTGTGGCAGGGGGTGAATCCACACCAAACACATGATATGTCATGCTTAAAAAGGATTAGTTACTATATTCTTGGGTAAACTTAACAATTTAAAAAAGGTTAAAATGTCAAAGCAAGTATGCACAATCATGATATTAATTGGATTAGCCTAAAGACCTTATACCGACATTCAACCACCTATTCTATCGGTTAATTCACCCTAGAGGTGGTTCGCGGGGTAATCTGATGATGTAGATGTGAATATCCACGATTACGTACCAACCACGTTAAGAATTATTAAAAAAAATTATTCATATGGTGTGCATTAGTCTTGTGCAGAAGGGCAAAATCCTCCAAGAAACTACATTAACTACACTGTTTATTTTTCTTCCCGGAATCAATTATTTCCCCTTATTGTATACGGAAAGATAACGTTTTAAATTTAACTTACGAGTAAAGTAAGTGCGTAAAAAAACTGCGCCTTTGTAGTTAATTACTGCGTCATAAGAGTATCTCCAAGAAGAATACATATTATCAATTACTTGTATACTACGGTACCCGACACTTAAGGTGATGGATACATTCAATACATTAGTAAATGTATTGAATGTATCCATCACCTTAAGTTAACTCACCTTAACTCGGTAACTGGGGAACAACTTGACGTGCGTAAAAATACATTCCGCCTTTTTTTAACGTTTCTGATACGGCTATGGAATTGATTGGTGAAGACGCCCGATGAATCCGAGGTTCTTTGCCTCCGTTCGGGCGTCATCTCCACCCTTGCTCTCATTCTTTCTCAGCATCATTTTCTTTCCTTTCCCCACTGAGCCTTCCTCTTCCCTCCGGTTTTATCGCATCCACCTCCGTCTGCGTCCTGGGGCTTCCTCTGTCCCGCGGGGTGTGAGGGTCTGGTTCTGACCATTCCGGAGAATGGGCCACAGATTGCCTCACGTCGATCGATAACATGGTACGTACGTCGAAGGATGTCGCCGTTGCTGGGGCGATAAAACACCGTTTCTCTCGCCATCGGCGTTCCGAAACATGGATTTGGAGGGAATGAAGTTTGTTTTTAACATTTAAGTGTATTGATAGGAGGCAGGGAAGTCGTTCCGTGATGAAGGTTTGAGTAGAGGAAAAGTCTTTTCTTGGTGGGTGGAGTTAATGAGTGTGTGTGCCTTATATAAGAATGAAAGTTTGTGGCTGAATGGGTGGTTATAGTGGTAGAACAGAGTTTGAAATTGGGTACTAAAGAGCGTCAGAGCCGACAGTAAAAGCATGAATACGGACGTAATATTAATTTCCAGTTGCCTATATCTTTAACTCCCCAAATCCCTAGCCATGATACTACTCACACAAGATATGATACAACCGTGTTCCACTTATCTAAAAAGCGTTAGCCAGCAGTTCGAACGAATTAACAGTCGTATTTGGGTATTTTTGTACCCTTCATTTCATGTTATAATGGCGTCCATTATGTTTATTCAATCCGCCTCAGATAAATCGGTTTTTTATGTTCGACTTCCGACTCAAGTTTCCCTCAATGATTGTTTTGAAAATCAATTTTGTGATTGGAGTTAAAACAGAAGTGTGGTAGGTGTGGTGTTGGAAATTACTCGTAGGAAGATCTACTTTTTCTTTTCAATTTCGACGCACTAATTGATATGATGGTTAACACTTCCACATACTAATCCATTGGTAACACCACAGGCGCGATTGTGGTGCAAACGTGATGCTAAGCGAATGCTTTTCATGATCCAAGGGAATAAACATTAGCCAGACGTGTCCAAAGGAGAATACCTGCTGCGAGTTGGCAGACACTGTGCTTTTTCGCCATTTTGATCCATAACACCTTTTTTTAGTGGCTGTTATAGGTACTGTTCATAGAATGTTTGCAGTCACTCCTCTTTGTCGCTTGGCAAACTTAAAATAGCAATTTTTAGAACCAGACAACATTTGAAAAAGAGCGATCAAATTTTCGAACTCCTTTGCTCAATAAGGGGATAACGTGAGTACGTGCGTTATGAAGATCTGTGATCGCCCCCTTAATATAATATATCAGCTATTGTACGCGTATGGCTAATGACATGCTCTTTTATCTTCACATTGAGTGGAAAGAATTCATCATTGAACCTGAAAGCGATACCCGCATCCTCAATAAAAGTTTTGCATCATCTAATCGAGATCGAGTTCCTGGCCATCGATTAGTTTCTCAACCCCTTCCCATCCCGCTGTTTCATCTCAAGCTCCGTCATCTTGTTCCCCCATCTTTCCCATGGGTTCACATGTGTCTCCGTCGATAGCCAGCTATCTATCGATTTTGCCATTAAATTCAAACTATGAAGAATTGCCATTGATGGTGAAAGTTTGTCAGTTTCGTCCCCGTCTGTATACAAAGTTATAATTGTCGGCGCCCAATAGGCATTTTAACTAACCTTGGCAGTTTGAAAAGAAATCAAAATGTTCTTGCATTCCATATGAATGATACTCAGTCTATGATCTCAAACCTTGATAGTCTTTCAAATTCAGCTGACCCGGAGTCGTGCTTAGTACGCTCGCTGGCTTCCAATAATTTAGTTATTTTATTGATGATTTCTTTCCTAAACATAAACTTCATTAATTTTCAGGACATTGTTTTATCATCTCCCGTTATTGGCGTTTTTCCAAAAAAATACCAGGAATTCAATTAAGAAATTATTGGATCTGGTGTGGAATGGAGAATAATACATTGTTGCAGTTAAGCAATCTTTTGATTTATTACGGATTGATCTTGATTGATTGAGCCATCTTGGTAGGAACAGGCATCCTAACTTGCTACTCGCGATACTTGTACGGATGAAGTTGTTTTTACTCACGGTAAAACCTATAGTAGTAAGTTTAATAATGGAATGCATTTTAAAAATTGCCAAAGAAACAGAAGAAAGTGAGCAAACACCCACAAAAGTATGTAGTATTTAATAGGTTAAATTTGGACCTGTTTCAGAGTTATAATTAACACTCATGGGGATAAAATGCATTTATACCTTTCTTAAAGCCTTAGGAAGAATAAAAGACAACAATGTCCTGACATTAGGGCACGTTTTTATTGATATTTATGGTTTAATACACATACAGTCTCCATAAAAGCAGTACAAAACGCATTGGAGTAGGTGGGAGGTAATCGTTCCTTAACGCCCGCATTCATTCTACGTAGTCACCCGTAGGCTAGCATGCCAATGAATCCTCCATTATATTCTAACCTCCTTGAAGGAAACTGATGATGGTATTTTATCAAAAAATTGGTTGGATACTATCAGTGTTTCGAGTCTACTGACCTGGACTTTTCTCAACCTTCTTATCTCCGTATTCTCACCACGCCTCCATCTCCCGTTTAACATTTTATCCTCGTCTCTTCCCATTCCGTCCTTCTCCCACTCCCAGGAATTTACGTGTATCGTTCGCTCCTCGTGTGGACCAGCTTCCCTGCTGCTGGGCTATAAAAATTCCATCCCCTCACCCGGTCGCTCGCTCCGTCCCACGGGTTGAGTACGGGAAACGGAGAGAGAGGAATGTTTTGGCTCGGTTTGAAATTTGCATTAATTCACTCGCCGCTTGGGACAAGTACGTACGCCCCGAGATCAGGCGCCCGACCTTTCTTTTTTTCCTTGCGTGGAGAAATATGAAACCGGTGTCGCAGGGCCGTGAATCAATGGCGTTTCGAACCAGCTCCTCCAAGGATAATTTTCTGGTGATTGAAGTGTGCGAATCATGTTAATCTTCGACGAAGAAATCCTCGTAGGACGACGGTCTATTAATGAATCGATGCTACGTTGTAATGGCAATGATAATAAGCTTTGTAGATAGAACTTAGTCACTATGAGTAGTGGATCTCAGCTTTTGGCAGATTTTTTGGCTAGTTTAACCTTGAGGGTTAAAGTTTTATTAAATTATTTTTTCAGATTGCCTAAGTAGAATTTCCGAACTCCCCCGCAAAGGAAAGACGTCTTTAATCTGCTGTGATTTCTACGACGCTAACTTTAGGTTAGCTTAATCGTTGAGTAAATCAAGAGGAACGCATATATTAAAAATACAATTCGCTAGAATTCTAGAATTGTTTTAAATGCATATAAAAGAGCAAAATCGAGCCTAGATCTCTTTTTTTTGGGTAAACTTTTATTGGGTAACGCAAGATTACGAGCAAATTTAATTGCTACCCCTAGTTTATTACTAACCTATTTATTTATTATTACTCTGATTCATAGCCCTTCCGAAGCGTTCCGGGTATAACTATAAGTAGGGTACCAAGGTTTATATGTTGATAACTCAAGCTTGTTTCAGTCACTTCAGGAGAATTTTTGATGTAGGTACTAATGGTTTCCCATTCAAAGATTTAAATAAAACACAATTGAAGCCCATGGCCTCGAAGGGTTGAATTCTTTCAAGATTCAGAACTTGTCTTTGGACTAGAATCATAAACACATCTTTATAAAGTTTTGCTGCTTCGGAACCGCGGGTTCCTTAGCCTTTGATTTTTGAACCGAGATGGGTCCAAAACCCACGTAACAGTTTGCGGTGAGGGAAACCATAAATTCACTTGCGGTTCCTGAACGTTTGACAAGATCAACATTTCTGCATCTTTTTAGCCGGTTTTGGAACTGGTACTGATCCTTGACAACGAATGGCATGGGTGATACTTAATTTCAGCGATTCGAAAAAAATGCCTCCATAGATTTATGATTCAGTGATTCACACATAAATGAAAATCAACTGGATTGAAACGCCCTGCGTATCCATAAATATACCTATATATATTTTGCGGACGGCGGAGGTGGTCCCAAGTATAAAGCGCTCGGACGGCAGTCTTCCGTAGATTTATAGAAGAATCATCTAAGGGTTTTTTTTTGCTGTGAAGGCACGGATGTGGCGCGAATATCTTTGGCAGTGCATCATCCCATGAATTTTGTTTATTCTCCCTTCGCAGAGAGCCCACCTTCCTGAATCTTTCTTTAGCGTCAACCCTGTCCACCCTTGCGAGCGATCATTCTTCAACTAACCTCGCCCGCTCCTTATTCGGATTTTGAGGCGTAAGATGACGCGGTGTCCAAAATGGAGAGCTCAATGTGGGATTGTTTCGTTATTTGCACTCTCATTCTCCCTCTGCGAGGTCCCCTCTCTCACTTGATCACCCGTCCGTTCTTTCCCCTCTCTCGCAATCACCCACTTCGTTCCCTGGAGACCGCCCAGGGTTACATTAGACATTTCCTGAATCCTGAACGTAATAACGATTTCGGCGCGTCAATGGCTAATTTTCTGCTACAGTTTTTTACTTATTTTTAAATGTAAAGCTCTCCCATAAAAAAAAAGCTGACATACATTCCCCCTAGATTTTTCTATCCCGTTCATATGGTGTGCGGAAAAGTGGGGCACGCGGCGAGATTGAAGTGTTTTTAACATTATTTTTGTTAGCATTTTCTCCTGAACTTATAATCGCATCAATCTTAAGATAATTAATTTTGTTCTCAATTCCTTTTCTCCTTTTGGACATGCTTTACCTTACCGCAGTCAGATTTCCCTTAGGTGAAAACATTTTGCATACTGGTTCAAATTCTGTGTAAGGAGTGCTTTTTTATTTTACTACTATTTGTTTTCCTAAATGTAAGTGTCTAGAGGTTAAAGGAAAATTTCTACCAGAGCACCTGCCATGTGATATTTGTAGAAGTTCTACTAGAACTTTGTGTAGAAAATTCCCATTGAAAACAAGAATTCATCTACTTAGTCGACGAATCCTAAGTGTTTTTATTTCGATGTCCTTCTGCAACTAAAAAGTGTTGCGCTATGAAAATCCATGCTAATGAGCAAAAAATACGTACTCTTTTAATTTTTCACATATGATTCATGAGTACAGAGGAATATTATTTTCCTTGGAGATATCACGTCGTACAATGATATACTTTGTTTTTTTTTCTATCGTTTTATGCTAAGCGGAGGTAAATTATCCTAGGTTTACTTCTAGAGGTACTTGGTAAATATTTGTATTTAACGTTAAATCAAATGTAAGTATATGCTTCATTTACATTAAAGTTTAAATATGTTGCCATCTCGTCAGACCTGTACACCTAATTTGTGTTAAGTACAAGTTTTTCTTAGAGGTTTCCGGTTTAGCAACAAGAGTGACTTCGAGAAAAAATGATGAACTATCAATGCTGAACTCTGTATTATCTCTTCAACTCATTGTTTGAAACGGTAGCGCTGCCACTCGTCCGAACAACCGCTGAGACTAGTAATAGGGTCTTTGAATGGAAGTAAGCTCTTTCTTCACTCTTGTTCTAAGACCTCGCCAACAACTGTTCCCTGTTCGTTTACTTGGGGTGTGGTTACAGTTTGCCGGAGCACGTTCCTTACGTAGGAAATCCCAGTAATTGCGTCGGCCGGCAGCAGATTCGATCTGCGAGTTGACAGATCCTCCTCCCGCCCACGCAGTTCGCCTTCTTCCAGCCGGACTCCTCCACCCTTCCTTCGACTTGCACTTCGCATCTTAGCCACGTCCCTCGTTTCGACCGGCTTACCGGGACCGATCTGTCGACTGCTTCGTTTCGACTCCCACTCACTTGCTATCCCACAGGTCTCGCCTTTAATTGAGGCGGTCGGGGAACCGAGACGTAATCAGGATACTTATTTATTATGGAAGGGAACCTTGATCAAGGAACATAGACTTCGTGTTTTTTCCAGGGCACTATTTTTATCGTTGAGTGCGTCTTCGTTCAGAATTTCGTCGTCGTTCACTAATTGCTGTCCATTTTTTGGTGCGGATTACTGTGCCAAGACTATATGTGATTTAGGAAGTAGAGGAAAAATAATCGGGAATGGAATGGTTTCGGTTCGCCTCAATTTTCCAAGCTCAAACGTACTTTGCTTGTGATTTAAACCCCTTTATTTAGAATCTAATTGGTGGAGAGAGGATTGAATTTGATTTGCAATAGGTACTTAAATTAAATCTTTGGTGGAGTAAAATTCAAAATCTGGTGTTAATAAATGACCTGCAGTTATTTTTAATAGGAAAAACAGTGAGAGTAGTGCAATTTACCTCAACAGTATATGGTGAATATATGAAATTGGCGCACCTTAAGAACCCACCTGACACTCCACAGTTTAAGAGTGTTGTCGATTAAGTCATTTTCTTCCAACGTAGATAATGGATTCCAATCACCTAAACCTTACGCGAATTTTTATCGATGGTTGATGGAATAATAAATTCAACGATGGTCAATGAATGATGTGAATGTGATTTATCCCTTTAAAACTCTTAAAAAATTAAATTCCATAAGTCCGTTTCATTGGCTGTTAATGGGTTGACGTGGATTTTCTACTCCCTTTCGGCTTTGGCAGTTAAATTATTCGGTACCTGGGGAGTTCTTATTTAACAAATAACGCAGATGTAGTTTTTAACTTTCAGTGGATGCGTTAATATTTAGTAAGTATAATGAGGTTTAGAGCTAGTCTCGAAGTAAACGTGCCGAACGACCGTTCAAACTTAAAGAGGATCTCATCATTATTTAAGTCAACAATCCTAATGCCTCATGATTTCTTACTCCCGTGAGTTTTATATCCCGTTAACGGCACGATGTAAATGATTACTACGTGATATTTTTCATATCGACCGATTGGCAAAGGATAGTGAGTATTCTATGTATCAGATGCTGCTGTCTAGGGCCATATGGTTGAAGAATATTGCTAATTAGCATATTAAAATCCATGATAAAAAAACGTAATTCTCCACTTTGATAAGTACGGGTGATGTAGTCTGAGTGCTGCTAACGTTTACTTATTTTCATAAAGGTTATATACATTTTTAGTATTTAAATCGGTATCACTCGAGTACTTATTAGGGCCAAAATCACTCCTCATACTTTAAAAATCGTGCCTTAGATATTTTTATCATTTCCTGGGAAACTCGTTATCGAATCGAGTTCTAGCCGTAGACTATTGAATCATAATTCATTTGATAGGGTTGTACGAATCTCAAGTTCAATAATATTTTTTTTCATTTTGAAATCCCAGTACAATCAAGGAATCCTTCGTAGGGAAGAATTTTATGCTCTGTCTTCATCTCTCATTCCGCTAGCTCTAATTCCCTCGTCTTTTGGGCTCATTGGCAACGAAGATTTATAAAAGAACGTGGAGCCGTGAATATGGGTAACGCAGAAGCATAAAGAAGTGGAGCTGTGAGTGGCACTTATAGGAAGGTGCATTTACAGGGTAACCGGCCGCTTGCCCGCAGGGAGTTTGGCGGTGTAAGTAGAAGGGGGCGTTAGCTAGACGCCCATTGAGGTGCTTAATGGCGCGTATACGGAAAAACCGGCAACTACTTAAATGGGATTATGTAATTTTATAGTATCTCTTGACGGGACATATCCGAGTGTTTTCCCCTGTTATCTTAAATAGTAGGAGGCAGAAACGACTCCGGTTGTGGACATGTTCCGAAGTCCATTTATTTCATTCATTAATGCAACGTGTGGTACACCCGCGAATGCATACAATCAATCCGACGAAAACAAGTATTTCTCGAAGAATCGGAATAAAGATTTTAGTAATTATCTTAATGTTTGTGAGAGTGGACTAGACTTCTTTGAAGTATTCAACGTTACGTTATTAGAGCAGTTACATGTAAAATATGTCGGCTCAGTTGAATTTTGCAAATACAATAATAAAAATAGAATCTAGCCGAAGGCAAAGGAAAGAAGTGGGTAGGTTTGGTTGGTGAGGAAAGGGAGTAGTGGAGAGCGATGCGAAAGAGACAGAAAAAGTGGATGACTGAAGCACTGAAATTTTACGGGTTCTTGAAATTTGTGATTGAGAGGAGAATGATTGCGAAGAGCGAGGATAATAGTTTGGAAATCGATCAGCATGAGGGAAGGTAGGCGTTATGATGATTTAAATGGGAATGTAGTGAAGGGCATTGACACTGTAAGGTGGCAGGGGAATATAGCAACTTGCGCCAGTACGCCATCTATCACCTTGATTTATTGATGACATGAATTGAGAAATGTGCTCAAACTCCTAGCATCAAATCGACAAGTTATACTTCAAAGCTGTATTTTTTCTGTTGCACAGGCATGGGGTTACATTTTACAACTTCCGATACATTATACGCTCTCCGCATAAGTAATCGCCGGGATCATTCCCGCTCGTCGACTCGCTGTTTAGTTCTCTCCTGCGAACTGGTTCTCGAGAACGGTTCTCGCGCTCCTCGTTAGTAATTCTCGGATCGCCTTCCTTCGTTAGAGAGCGATTGCAGTACCGTGAGACCTGCTTGAAAACTCTTTAACCGTTTCAAACTTGCCTGCAAGAAAGGGGAAGACCCTCGCCGTGTTTTTCATCTCTCGCACTGCCTTCCGTTCTGCCTCGCCCCCCTGGCCATCAACCACCACCCCATTTTCTTCCTCGTGGCATTACCTTTTCCTGTGCTTCCATCAGTCGCTCTTCTCCGCCTTAGCCTCTCAAAGCGCCCCATAAAGAGGAGGAGGGCTGGGGAGAGCGCACCCCGGCTCCAGACACACCCTCCAGCCCTCAGTGTAATCTTTCTGGAATCCTCGCTTACCTTAATGGGATAATTTCAAATTAAATTCCTCTGCATTTGGGGAGCCGCTCGTAAAATTTCGAGTGTGCGCCTGTGGCTTGATCCTTCGCCTCCCCTCCTTTTAAGTGCCCTTTTTTGTATAAAGTGCACCCCCTAGTTTTCTTTTTGTTGGTCTCGTATCCTGCCTCCCTTGTGTTGTCGGTTGCACTACCTCCAGCCAACACCAGGTGGCTCTGCTTCCTGGGTAGCATCCTCAGGTAACACCACTCGCTTGCCAGCGATGCATGTATGGGCGTACCTCGCATCCCACCCGCGATCTGCTTCTCTAGTTTCAAGATGTTATTGACTACGGGCACTCCCACCGAGAAAGCGTCCGAGGTAGCATTATGCTTCGCGTAATATCAACTTCCTCATTAGGTCGAATCTGAGATATCGGATTGGTTTTGTGGCTTGAGTGCAGCTGGCTTCGCATCAGACTCTACTCCCGTCAGTGTAGTAATTCATAGACAAATGGGAATTCTTTCGGAGTGTTATATGGAGTGTGAGAGGCTGAACTTAAAATCCCTCACGGAGTGTGAGGGATTTTAAGTTCAGTACTTGGGTCATTGCTACAGTGGGCAAGTTTACATGAAAGAATATCGACATAACTAAAAAATAAAGTTTGTTATATTCCACACAATTTTTATTGCTCACTCTACTGGCTTATGCGTTTTTTACTCTTGATAATGACCTGAAGAGATAGAAACTGGTAGAGTGAGTGGTAAGAATTGTGTGGAATATTACTAAGTTTATATTTGAGCTCAGCACTTGACCTCACACTATGCCATATTGACTGGATAAATGTGTCTCATGAACAGTCAACGAAAAGAACTTCATGTTTGTCTGTATTTTAACCGAGGAATATAATGGATTAATGTAATGGTCAGTAGTAGTAGTAGTCTAGGTTTTCAGGTGCTCCAACAGCTAAGCTTATACAGCACCTTTTAACGTAAGATCGCTGTCCTAGGGCTAACTAAAAATCCATTTCCTCGGTGGTATTCGAACTTGCGACCTTCAGTTACCAGGCCAGCGCATTACCGGCCTGAGTACCACGGCCGGCGAATCGAACGCATGGGCCCAAGTATTTTATGTTATACCTTACAAATGCAATAAATTGCAATTTCTGGATTGCTGAAAGAACATTTGGAATCCCCAGAGGGAATAGACATAGATAGGAACGCTTCGCTCAATCCCCAAAAAATCTTCAAGACCGCTTTGCTTTCTCGTCAATTCCGGTCTCCAATCAGTCGCCGTCCATGCGTACTTTTCTCCGACTCTTTTCTGCGACGGGCTGGCTTTTTTCCTTTCTCTCCCCTTTTCCTCTTTCCTATTCCTCCCAGAAACATCTCCCTCTCCGTCTTCTGATTAGTAGTCCTCTTTCTGTCTCCATCCAACTCTTCGCCACCCATCAAGAGAGGTCGCGCTTGCGCTTCGGAGAATTCTCTCTTCCATTCTCGTCCTTGCGCTCGCTCTGGCCTGCGTGGGTTTTTTTACAAGGGTGACCAAACTTGGAACCAGGTCCACCTTATTCATTTTCTCCTCGAGCTCAAGGGAGGTGTCGCGAGCGTTCTTCGGGTATTTTTTTTTTATCAATGCCGTAACCCACTTCCATGTTACGTTCTCATCAACTGTTGATTTGTCGTGTTTTGTTGCTCTCGATGTCGGACCAAGTGGTGGTGAGCGCGAGTGATGATCTAACATGGACGAATGTGCTTTCAAACGTTCAATCCACGAAGAGTTGAAGGAAATTCAAAGCATCGATTGACATTAATCTCAAACCTACCGCTCCAGCGTCGTGTAATCACCATTAACTCAGTGAACGATGTGGTAAATTCCCGTAGGTGGCTTGTTTTAGTTTATTAGCTCGTAGGGCTGACTTTCTTGTAACTCCTGTATACCATAAATTCAATTTTCATCATGCATTTTCCTTATATTTCCTTTACCTTTGATAATTATAGCAATTGTCTTTTAGGAATTGAATTCGCTTTATTTCTATAGGCTATCGTGGACGTCAGCTACTACGGATTTGCGAATAAACATGCGATTTCAATGTAAATACATCATTCATAACGTTAGGAATAGATATAATTGCTGCATATTTATTTTAGCAGAGCATTTGCAGGTGGACGATGCATAGTGCAGTTAATGTTCCAGATTTGTCTGACCACCCAAATTTGGCCAGTTTTGTTTGACAATTTGAAGAGCGATGGTCATCGCTGCTATTAGTATTGAGTGAATTGTCTCCACAGCATTGTCTAGCTTATCTAGTATTGTAATTCGTTTTACCCAAGCTGCGTGATTTTCTGAGTACTGATATTACTGGAGAACCACAGATGGCACGAGGAAAAGAACTGCCCCAATCCTCATATCTAACCCCAGCCCACCCCTACCCCACAGTTTCAAATCTAATGAGTAGCCTGTAAGCCATGTTGAAGCTGTGTGGCAATGGGTGAATAAACAAACATTCGTAGCTTTGGTGAAATATGATATTTTAAAACTTAATTATAAATAGAAATAGATCATTTAGAGAGCGCGGTTTTATTATAGAAACGTGTTAATTATCCATGCAGTAGGTATAGAGGCTTCAGACCACATCCTTCAGACCCCTTCCCTTCCATCCCTATCCTTATACCTTTCCTCCCGGTCTGAAGCGCCTATTAGTGCGGAAACAGACTTGAAAACACCCAAGATAACAGTAGGTATACACTTAGAAGTAAACGATTTGTATCCACAAAAAATGTGGATTTTACTGTTGAGCAAGTCATATTTTAAAATCGATTAGATCCGATTTCCCAAATGGTAATGCAAGCATGCAGTTAACATGGGTTTGTAAAAGTAACACTTTCAGACCTGCCGTATGGAATTCATTTTTTAAAAGTCACTTTGAAATAGACTTCTTGAGCATATTATACCTACCGGTTACCCCACCCTTAAGTGTGAATTTATCGTATTGTAGTACTAAGTACTTGGTTGGTTCTTCCTCAGCGAAATACACCCACCCTCGGGTGGACTTTTTTTGGTGGTGGTCTCTGCTCGTTTGCTTTTTCTCTTGGATCATTCCCATCATTTCTTTCTCTCGCCAAAGCGAGGATCTTCCTCCGGCATCGTCCCACGCTTCGTTGAGGGGGAAAAGGGAGGAAGCGTCCTCCTGCCCGCATCATCTGGGGCACTGGACCACATCACCCGACGCTAATTTCGCAACCTCCTTCCTCCTCTCGATGTCACAGCCTTGGCATCGTGACGAATCCTCGCGAGGATTCGTCCGAGGATCTCACTCAGATCGTTTTCTTGTTTCGCCTCGATATTCGGAGCGCTCATAAACTCGGACCAACGCCCATCAGCTCCTGGGGGGTCTCTCCTTATATATCCGTTGGAATATATACGCTTACACACACACAAATACATATGTGTGTATGTGGGACCACGGTCGAGGTATTTCGCGAAATTCGGCCGGGTGGTGAATGATAAATAGTTGTCAGGGGCCAAATAAATCATTTTAATAGGTCACTTATTGGCGAGGCGAAACTGGATCACAGCTAAGTGTCATTCGGCGATTTGATCAAGATATTAGTTATGCAGATGACGGATAAAGGTGAGACTTGTTGGGATAGAGAAAGACTCCCTGGAATTTCTAAAAGTCATATTTTATTTTTTTAAGATTGTGGGTGAACGAGTTAAATGTAATTCAGTGTAATGCATTGACCACTTAATTGGCAGTGAATCGATTGCTGGGAGATCCATTGAAGTAAGTTACGCTATGTCAACTTAGGTCGACATTGGGTAGGGTGTACATCAAGTTTCTTTTCCTCATCCGCAGCACTATTTTCGATGAACTCCCTTTACGAGCACACTCTACATTCCTCTCCAGCAAAGAGTGAGGAATGGATTTTATGCTGAAAATTTCTTTCTTAAATGCATAAAACTGCATTCTCCGCGCCTACGTGTTATACTCAACGCAGGCCAAACCAGGTTTTCATTAAATTTATCCACTCACCTGAATTTCTATATCATCAAAATCGTTGCTGTCATTAGAGTGAATGGAGAATTACGTTAATAGGATATCAGCCGATAGTGGAATCGTGTGGAGAGCTAATAGATCTTAGGATTGAAGAATAGTGATAAAGATCATTAGTGTGGTTCATATGGTATTTTTTACTAACTTAGTCTGGTGAGGAGTTAATTGTAAAATGTTTTATTTATTTTTTCAAAGGTTTTCGAGGGGAATTTTTTTCTGCACAATAATTTCTCCTAGGTGGAGCCATCTTGCTTGCCTCAGCAATTAGCTGACGTTTCAGATTGTGAGTCCCGCGGGCGTCTGCTCGAAATCGTTGCCTCTTTCGGACGAGTAGTACCCGAACTACTTGGCTCTCAGAATTTCCCTTTTCTGCCCAGATGTTGGTTTCGTTCCGGCGTCATGCTCAACTGGAAACCGATGGTTCTGAATTCCGAGAATCGTATTGTCATTGATCGCGGGGATTAATTATGTGCATCTTTTTGCCTGAGCAAATGAATGACAGGTGGTGCCTTGCCTCGCGGGCCACTCGTTAAAAATATGCCTCTCCCTCCCTTGCCCGCTCCCTTGGACCATTTTCCATGCGGTGTTGTTATGGAGGAGGAGGACGCGGCGCGGCGCCTTTGTTCGTGGCACCCAGATGGCGCGTGGGAGAGGGTAGCAAAGGATGCCGGTGTATTTATTGCCCCTCATAACCACAGGGTTCTTGTTTAAAACGCCCACACGCCAGTGTTTTTTTTTATTTCCTCGCGACCTCCCTTGTGACTTTTTTTCGCGTCCGTTCTCGTCGCTCGTGCCGCAAGCGCACGCACCTGCGGGTGGTATTGAATCGATGTGTGCGAGCCTTGGATATCACCAACCATCGATATATTAAGAATGTCCAAATGCACCCTAAGGGGGTTGGGAAAAGGGAAATTATTTACCCTGAAAGGAGAGAGGTTTTTCGTGGACGCCCATGGTATTGAATATCGTAACGGGGTTCTGAAAAATCCAACGCAGTTCTCACTTCTTTTGTGCTTTTGAGTGTATGTTACGGAATCCATCGATCATTACCTATCGGGCGATACGTGTTAGCTCTGTAATATGTGCTTAGAATGCATATCAATCGATATGTATCCGGCATCCTGGGCTGTATAGTGTCCCATTGTTTTGTTGTTTCATCCAAACAGCGATATATCCCTCATTCATTCAAATTACATCTCCGGCTCCTATTTCTTTCCAATTTTCCAATCCATCTCACGTTGAGGCAAATGCATTAGGTTATTATTATCATGGATAATTTAATGAGGAATTTAGTTAAATTTCTGTTGAGAGGAAATGTGAGAGAGATTGTGGCAATATATTCTCTCTGATATCTGCATCTGAATGTGACCAGTGGAGTAGCATCTGTTAACTTTTTCATTTGTGGCCTGGGAAGGGAATGATATGTAAAAATATCTTAAATTTATACTAAACGAAAAAGGTAGTTCAGTAACAAAGAATATTTTCTTACAGTAACAAAAAAAAGAAGGCATGGGATTTGCCAGTAGTAGACTTGGGCTTATGGCGCTTCAGCAGCTTAGGCTTCATCTCAACTTCTCACCTACTGCCTTAATCCTGAGACTTCTCATTATCAATGCCGGATGAATGATAGGATCTAACGAATTGCCAAGCAGTAGCGTTGCTGACTTGGCTATCGCGGCCGGTCTGAGCTCTATTTCTGGCAATCTCATGGTTTTATTGAACTACGTTTTGGTATTCCGATTTATTACTGGTTCTCCCACGTAATTACATCCCCCACAGTGCAGCATTCACTGAATGGGTCTGCGTACCCATGCCGCCTACATTTTGAAGAGTGGGCTGACGTGGGCTTCGGTTTCAGTTCTATAGCTCCTCCAGTCCCTGAAATCCCACACACTTCCCGTCATAACTACTTATCTCCGATTGGCTACAACCGCCGGTTGCCCCTCCCTACGACGATCAGCACTCCCAGTGTAACCATTTGACGAAACTTCTGCGTTTTCGGCTCCCTAAAGGCGGGAAAGAACACGCATATAGGGAGGCTTATGTTTTCTCGGCAGAACGACTTACAATAGCGGGGAAAACGTCAGGGATATACGACACATGTTTAGAAATGCGCCGTGGGTCGTGCGTCGCGTTTGCAATAAAAAAACGGTGTCAAGCATTCCTATCCCAGGCCTCCGAGAGTCACGAGTTAATCAAAACGTCCATGCGTGTGCTGCGATCTTATTCCCTGCAGCAGCGGTTTTTTCTAGCCTTCTTCAGCTCTCATTGGGTCAATGACAGAGCTACGATTCCAGCGTAATAATCTTTGCCATCCACGATGGCGAAATGTGTTTGAACTAAATCTTTTCTAGCGGACAAGATTATTCGGCCACTACTTTATATAGTAATTCCCAGTTTTCTGCACGGCTAACTCCATGGGTTGTCGGTTTACTTTCCTGTTCGTGTGTGGTATCTTTTTCCAATGGAATCATCTAGTACATGATGCGATTAGTAGAAATAACAAATCGCATCATGTACCACGATAATGTGTAGGTTCAAGATTTTTAATTTAGGTTGGCATAGGTATAAAAATGCATCAGTTGTTTTTAAGTATCGGTGGGTTGGTAAATTTTAACGAAATTTACGTTCCATTTGAAAAACAAACCTTAAAAGAGGAAAGCCGTATGGGAGGTATTCTTACTGTAGCATTTATTGTGACAAGAAATATATGCATCAAACTACCTTAGATGTAGTATTTCTTTATTTGAAAAAATGGGTTATCTCCTCAAAATACGTCGTTGAACCGCAACGTGTTTCACTCTTTCGACATGTTCAGTACGAGTAAGTACTTATGTGTCTTGCATCAGTTATTGAGCCTATCTGAGATCCGTTCTCGTTCACTAGACTTGGTGAAATCATAGGAATTGGGTTAATTTTTCCGGTTTGACCTCGAACTTAAGTAATAACCTCAACTGTATATAAACGTCAACTCTTCTGTAATCTGTACCTGAGGATGACGTTGATCGTCGAAACCATGGTAGTAGTGTGAGAGAATGAATTGTGGAAATATAAAGGTTATTTTGTCATTCATTATGAAGAAAACTCCTCATTTTTTGGTGTTCCGGAGATTTTTAGTAGAGAAATGATACCTAAGAAAGTCAAGTTTCACTTGCAACTGAACCATTTCGCTTTTATGATTCTCAGTGGTGGAGTTTGAACTCTCTCTATGCTCTGCCGAAGTGTCTTGGAGACCTTAATTGAGCGGCATTAGTTTGTTCTTGGCATTGAATTTCGAGGACTCTACTGTATTTATGTCTCGTCCGATGGATCGAATTCTGAACTTAGACTAGTTGGCGTAGTGTCCGTGAAAGAATTGCGATTCGCAAAAAAGTGTTGATTATCTCTGGATTCGAACGTGAACCCACGGACCAGGAGATCAGTATTTAACACATCAACCCTATCCCCTCGTTCTGAAATCTGAAAAGAGTTGTCAACATCTATGGTATCTCTTTTATTTAGTCACCATTACACATTACTCTCCGTCGATCTTTAGTCCTTGCTCCAAATGACCTAGTCTCATTTCAGGGGTTTCAGGGTACATACGTCAACAGTTTTCTTGATGATAAATATGCGAATCGAAAAGGCTTGAGGAATATTCTCCTTTTCGTTACGAAGTTTTGGCCTTGGTATTTATTCGTGAATTTTATTTTGCCTTATGATTTCATTGGTGAGTGCCGGTTGAATCACTTTTAGTGGACTGCAGTAGAAAAGTAGGTTTTCAAAAAGTGGAATCATATTTCTGACGATGAGGTTAAACTGTTCTTGTATCCTATCGCTCTGTGAGTAAATAAGTCGCTGTATTCGTAGATATTGAGGAAATATGTTTCTTTTTAATTTTTTGCGTTTGTGGTGTATCTAAAAGTTTTCCAGCTAGTGAATTTAAAAAAGTGCTAAGATGTCCCCCATATTTTTTTGGAATTACTAATTAATGTTTAGATATTCTGCATCCCCCTCATAATTCTTTGCGCGCATGTCGCATTTTTTCTGATGCCTTTCGCCGCCATTGGCGACTGTATTCCAAGAGACGCCTATTATGTCCTTTTCGGTGTTTTTCCAATTTCACTCATTTTCAAACTCCCTTGTCTATATTTTTCTGTATCGGTACTTTAATATTATGCTTAACTAACGAAGTTGATCTTATGTAGTTTTCGCATACTAGAAAACGAGAGTTGATGACATCTTTTTGGGTGTTTTATTTTTTTTGTGGAAAATGTAGGCCATCGATCATGGTGCTCACAGTTGAGGGTGGTGCGTTTAATTCCGTCTTAAATGTGCCCGCTGATTCGGTTTAAAATTTATGCAGCGGGCGATGACTGCGGTCCGACAAAGGGCGTCACCCTTTCCCTCACTCACTTCCGCCCCCATTCTGCACTTCCCCTCCGCCCCCTTCCTCCCCCCCCGCCCACATAACCCTTCCCATCTCCTCTCCCTTCCCTCACCCCTAAGTACCTCTCTCACCGAATGCAGCGTTGCGAGTGGAGGGGAGGGTGCGATGCACTCCTCCAATCAATGCAGCTCGTGGGACAGGAGGACTCTCTTTTTATGTCTCTGGCGCCACGGGACCGTATTCTGAATGGAGTCAAAGGGGTTGATTACACCTTCCAAAGGTTCGGAAATCTCGAAGAAAAGTACATACCTTTTACCTACCTTCTACCCTCGTGTTGAGACGTTTAATTCCTTGCGTAAAACATGTTTAAAAATTGCGAATTGATGCTCGCTGATTGCATCCATTCTCTGTGAGATGTAAGAGCATCATGCTCTTCATGATGAAGGATGAGTGCCTATTTAAATGTGGGGATTTTGTAGTTAATAGTACAATTACATTAATGAGAATCATCAAGTAACACGGATATAATAAGTATAATATGAAGTGAAATGTTTTCTGATGTTTAGGATGATATCATCCAAAGGAGAAAGGGAACTGCGAAATGAAAATACGTATAAAATGTAGCAATGGCTTACAAAAGTAAGCATTTAATGATCATGATCACGTCCGTAAATTATTTTCATAGTTTTTAATAAATTAAATAGATAATTTGTGATTGATATAAACTTATTAGTAGTTATTAAAAATTGAATGGATGATTTATTATTATTTATATAAACGTATTGTAACGCTAAATTCTTAATTTTCACTTTATAAAAGCATTTATTTCATTTTCTTCCGAAGGTGGGGCTTCATTTAATATTTTCTGCTATGTTGCTCACAAAACAATATTCCCTTTCGGTGTGCTTCGTCTTGCTCTTTTTTTACGGTGTGTTTTTCGTTTTCGCTCTATGTGTAATTTTCTGCGCTTCTAACCGCCCTCACATTACGTTTACCTGTTCGATATTCCTCTACATCTCCTCCCTATCATTATTTTACAAAGCTCATTTGATTATCAGGTCCAACTCAGGCCCAGCTTTCGAAAGATTTTTTTCATTGGTCCGACTTCGTGTAAACTATATGCAGTTGAGGAATGTTTAGGGAACATGCGAGGTGATAAGAAAGGGCAAACAACGCACCGTGAACGTAGACTTCGGTTCGGTTATTCAGGCGACCGACCGCTGAGGTCATTTGCGCCATTTAGGATAGGTGGGTAATTGGGTAATGGTAGGAGTTTTCACGGAACGGAGGAAGGGTGGAGAGAAACCCGGCGTCAGTATTAGCCTACTCTTAACGAAAGGCGCCAAGGGGACCACGGCTTAACGTCCCATCTGACGGACGGAGTACTGAACTTGAAATACCCTCCACTAGGCACTCAAGCGGCGACCGGTTTTCCACTGAAAAATCTTCCACTGCCGGGAAACGAACCCGGGCCCTCGGGATGGGAGGCCAGTACTCTAGCCACCACACCAACCCGATCCCCGCGTAGGTTTCGGGTCTAGCGGTGGAGTGAGGAAGGAGAAGTGTTGTTGGGTCAGTTGTGTGTTATCAGCGGCTACCAACGACGGCCGCAGTCTCGCGGTTGCAGCAGCCACTGCAAATTTCGTCGCGAACGAACGAGGGCACAACCCCCCTACAGCCGGATTATCGCTGTGATTTCCGCTCCTTTTGTTGACTTTGATGCTGTTGAGTTGTGTTATCGCCGTCGATGCCGAAATTTTGGGTCCCATCCGTTCCGGATGAAGGGCGAGCGGACGTTGCTAATGAGCGCCGCGTTATCTTTGCGCGCAGACTGCTGGGGTCGCTCCCTCAATAAATCAATGCCGTGCGTGGGAAGCGAATGCAGATCATGTAGGGAATGTCGAGGCATGCTGCCCGTTATGATGGAGGTGCTCCAGGTATTAGCACTTATGCGAACGTTCCGTAATGATGCAAAATCGTAACTATGTTATTTTCTCTCTCTTTCTCTTTCTGTATGTTCCCGGCTACGAATGGGGTATCATGAATTATTGGCCATCCATAATGATTTTCAAGTAGCTGCTTATGTAAACTAGTTACGTGGATACCGGCGTTTAATCGCCTTGAATCAAATATGCACACGGCCTAGCGTGATTGGGATGAGTTCGATCTCACCGCAGTTTTCTTATACCACGTCGTTCTTTATCCTAGATATTTTGTTGCTAATTCTTGTATTTTTCGGAATATTCACACTTTTTGGTTGTATTTAAATTTAAATATATTACAGGGATTAGTATATTTATGTTTACCCATGCTACTGTCGAGTAATTAGACGCATGGTATATCTTGGATTCACTTGTGGTTTGTTTCAGCCTCGGGAAGATTGTTGAGGTATGTATGTACATGCATAAAGAAAAGCCCAGAACACGAGTGGCTACGCTATTAAATAGATCCCTTTTTTGTGTGGCCAGCTGCACGAAAATAAAGTGGAACAGTAACTCTGAGGAGCCATGCAACCCTTAGTCAGCGGTTGGTCTCCCACGCTAGAATTTTCTTCTGATGTTATCTTTCATCGATCGGGGCATTTTAAACCGTGAGGAGAAATATATACTTAAAAATTTAAGGCAAACATTCAAAACCACTCGCTGCGCGAATGAAAATTTTATACTCCTAATTTGTCTTAGGCATCGGAGCAAATTGCATCAATAAATTTTCACGGAAGCTCGATATCGTCGGTGTCAGCCGATACACATGTCCCTTTTTTGAGCGAAAGCGACTGGATATCCATCAGAATGCTCTTTCGTCATTCGACGTGTTTCTCCAGCCATCCCATCTTTGACGTCCTTTCATGATCGACGCCTGTGTCCGGCGTCCGTCCCCGGTCCCTGAAACTGTCAAGAACCTGATTGAAAGCTTTGTGAGCCAAGCCTTGCAAATGACCGGGTATTGTTCAGGAGTTCTTTGCCTCTTTTTTTTCATCCGTGCCCCTCTCGTTTTTTTTGACGCTCTTAATGCACGTTAGCACGGCGGAGTGAATACGGAAGTTTGTGTGCGTGACAAGGCTTCTGACGAAGTACGTACACGCTCAGACCTCAGTCCCCTTGCTATCCAACCGACCCTTCTCCCGTATTTCCCCTACCCTAATATACCCTGACCCTTCCCCATTCCCTCGCGGCTCCCTGGCCAAGTGTAGTAGCGTGCCGGGCGATTAAACGGAGCAGTCAGACGGGCTCAGCGGAGCTCAAATCCGTAATGCGTCGCTCTTTTTAACCCTTGCCCGGCTTCCCATTCGCTCGGTTTTACGTCTCCCCTCCGTGTCACTGGGAGTGCGTCCTTACTTTACCTTTTACTCCCCCTCCTCATCCGTTCCGCGCTTCGCAAATCCCTGTCAGCTTCCTTTTGCACACGCTCGTCCTCTTCCCGCGTATCCGTTTCCATTTCGAGGCTTGTGTAATATCTCTCCTCCCCCTCTCGGGCGCGAAATTGCGCTCCTTTTGCGTTCTCTTCCTACTCCCGAATCAATAAGCGGGGATCAGCCGGAAATCTCTTCTTGTCACACTCGTGTTGACTTCGGTTGAAGTTTCAGTTTTCATAGATGCATGCTCTTTTTCTTCTGTGGAGATATTGAATTTAATCCAAGGGATATTTAAGTGTATAGTTTCGATATTTATTTCATTCAAAAAGAATATGAATCTACAGAGTACCAGTGTAAATACGTACGCAAGTGATTGAAATGTAAATTGTCATATAGTTTTTATTCTAAAGAAAGTCAAATTTAATTTTTAACTCACCGGCAACGTGACCGAACGATTACTGCTGTATCATCTCTTCGATGTGGCTCTAGGAGTTCAAAATGGGTTCTTTCAAACAAGGTTAGCTTAAACAATTGCAGCATTGGAGTTGGCATCATTGGCTGTGGAATTGAAGTTTGCTACCAAAACTAATTTAAATTGCTCTTTCAAAATTTTCCGGAGGCTTGCAAATGCTAAAACGCAGAAATCATTCGGGAGTGGTAAACTTTCTTAAGGTATTAATAGATTTCATATAGTTAGGCTATCACATTATTTAGAGTGAAATAAAAAAATATTAAATCGACCTCACTCAATGACCCACATTAAAATCCATCCTGTCTCATGAAAAATGCAGATTTTCGTTAAATGTCCTCAATATGAAGCAGTTTTAAGCTTTTAATTATTGTTATGACTATAAATCGTGATAATTTGCATATCTCTGATGGAATAAACCATAATTAGGTCCCCAATTGAAGGTAGCTAAGGGCAAATCGACTATCGAATCCAGATTGAAAGTGTCATTGAATTAGTAAGAAGCATAAAACTTGGCGAAGTAAATGACCAAATGAACATATTAGGAGCTAAAACTGAGAGTTGTATTTAAAGATAAAATATGCGCATCAACTTTTCCAGCGGTGTCGCCGTGATCCTGAAGCTTTTGTGATGGAAATAGGCCAGGGGCAAAGGAACCTGTATGCCACTTTGCGCAGGAATGAACAAATGACGAGATGAAAGTTGTACGAGATATTTATCAGCTTTGGAAAAGTTTAGATAAAATCGATGATTCGCGAGACGGTTTTAAACGCACTCTTTGAAGCTATATGTCCATCGTAAGGTGTTTCCAGTACTAATTAGAGTAATCTTAGACGGATTGACTTTGTGGAGCTGCGAAATTATTAAAATAATAACAATTAATATTGTAAGATTCCACGTGTATTTATTGGCCTCAAACTGTTCCTACGTTAACCAAAGTCATTCTCAAGAGCTCCTGAGAATTACGTTGATTGACGTTGAAACCGGTTGAGGCTAATATACGTGGAATCTTAAAAAGTGCATTTTTAATTTTAATCGTTACCTACTGGTTTTTTAACAACAGACGGAATAGAGGTGTGGGAAGAAATTTAACTAATTGTGAAATGAACGGGAATATTTCAGTAGCAAACAGAAGATTCGAAAAAAATGAATGGTAGGATGGAACTCAACTTTATTGTAGTTTGTTGCACATTTTGAGACTATGTTTAATGTATGGGCATCTGCTGACTAAATGATGTATGGGAATAGTTTCTGTCAAGGTTTCCGGCGTGATTTCTGAAGTAAAATGAGCTGAATTAGACATGATTATTCAATAGTCATAGTTTACTCTCAAAGTGGCTTAGACGCACCGAAGTTTGTCGTTATTTCAGTACTTTCTTGTTCGCAAATGTTCTTCATTGTTCTTTAGACTATGCGCGCAATTTCATTTGTGTTTCAGGATTACCCTTTTTGCGTGATTGCTAATCATTACCAAAGAATATGAAACGCAAGCATGTTTTTATGGCCTGACTTTGCGTAGGTGCATCCCGGTTAATGAACACCGTAGGTATTCGTAAATCCATACGAATTCCATAATGCAACTGGCCCAGACATGTGGGCAAAGACTGACGTGGCTTGTACTGTTTATTTGAATTCAAGCTTGAATAATGGTGTCAGCAAAAACACCGCTAAAGAATCTGCCTATCTGTGAATCTGCCTATCTGTCGATATTGAAGTTTGAAGAGTTGGCTCGTGCAATATCCTATGTCAGGAAGTTAGCGACTTGGTCCACATCCAGTATAAAGAATAGGTATCATGGACTTTGATTTCGTAACTTATATAGCCCTTAGTTTCGTGTGTATCGCTAGTTTTGTTGCATAAACGTCACTCGTTCGTACGTTTATGCTATTGAATCGTGTCGCTGTCAGTTCCGTTTTTATTGAAGTGGAGTATTAACCGTGTTAATTGAAATAAATTATCAATGTCACCTTTTTGTAATATTGTTTTACCAGAGTAGCCGACTCCTACGTCATTTCTATAAAACTTATGCTTATTGCATGCCCTAACCACCGTCATTAGCTAGTCGCTCAGAAAATGAGAGATTGCCGCTTTTATTTTGTTAACCTTTTGCCGGAAAAATACGCCTTATCGTATGGCACTTTTATTTCTGAAAACTAGTGTAATTTTTGGTGTTATCTATTTTATAAAATATGTCCTCAACGAATGAACTCGAGATCCAACAAGTGAGATTTCGGCGAGGAAAGAGGAAAAAAATTCTGCATACTTAAGGATAATTGCCTACACTTGCAACATACAGAAAAAAGACATATGAGGTGTGGGCAAAGCTAAATACAGGAATAAGGGGCTCGGGTTGGCCTGGTTACTAAGGTACTTGTTTCCCATCTCGAGGGCTAGGGTTTGAGTCTCGTCCGAGGCAGATGTTTCGTTGGTACGCCGGTCCCTACTTGGGAGCATTTCGAGTTCAGTACTTCGTCCGTCAGATGTGTCGCAAAACCGTGGATCCCTCGTCGCCTTTCGTTAATAGTAGATCAATCCCTAAGCCCGGTTTCACTCCACCCTTTCTCCGTCCATTGAAAAATTCATACCCATATCTTATTACCAACCCATCCTAAAATGGCGCAAATGATCCCTGCTATCGGTCGCCTCCCCAGTATAACTACGCTGCGATGCGGTGAGATGTCACTTTAATCGTTGGAGTACCTTCAACACGTGTCTACCTCCGAGTTACGGAATCGAGGCGGTGCCTTCAGCGACTGAGGTAAGCGCGGCCTTCGAGTTGCGCGCAGAGGCAGTCGTCGAGTTTCCTCCGAGTGTCTCGCGTGATCTTCGGGGGCGTTTCACTCCCACGTCCCGTTCCCCTCCCTCCCGGGTCGATCCCGGCCGCCGCGTCACCGCTCGCCCCGTCGACAAACAAAAGTGGAGGACGGAGAGCAAGCGGGAGAGAGCTCACCTCTCACCGACGTTTTTAACACCTCAGCGACATCCGATGACTCCGCGGCCGCCGGCTCCGGTGAACCGAGCGAGTTAATGCTTCGCCAGCGTTGAGGGGAAACGCACCTCTTGTGGACGTCCGTCCCTCAGTTCTCCCGCGGTTCAGTTCGTCCGCGACTCGCTTCGATGGGGAGCGACGGTTCGGCCGGCGTCGCCCCGGTCAACTTGTGCCTACTCTGCATGCGGAGCGCCAGGTGTCGTCGTGGCGGGCGTCGGTGCGGGGTGCATATATTCAAGGGACGCCCCAGGATCGATTGCATTACGCGGAAATCGGGGTAATGTATTTTTAGTGCCGGATTATCTTAATGTATTCATGCGTAATACGTTATGCATTTGGGACTAGCGCTGCCTGCACGACTCGTGAAATTTTTATGAGTCTCCGTCGCTTAATTCAGTGAATGGGAATATTGCTGGTGTTCAGATTGCGGTTTTGCATTTTAATATTGCTAAATATTCGTTTGCTTTGCAATGTTAGTCTCGTCTTTACGTGACACCACTAACATAGGTATTTACTTTATCGCGCTTCCTTCGTTACCTAGTTATCCAGAGTGAGTTTTACTATGTAATTGCCGCGATTTCTTCATTTCTTGGAATAATGGTGTGTTAACAATTTTTAGTCTTTTTATGTGTACAACTTCATTTTCCTTAAGCCAATTTGTATATGTTCACATTTTAGTTATAGAATTAGGTTTTTATGCATTCCATCGTTTAGGGGTCTGGCTTTCCGACCTGACTGCCGATTTCGGCGTAAACATTCTTATTTCCTGTAACATGATCTTCATAACATCGAATTGTTGTATTTTCATGATAATTTTCCATGTCCGATTTTTGTATTAAAGCCGGAAATCATGTCTAGAAACAATAACTCGTAATATATCCCTCGTCATTTGCAGTAGTGTATTTTGAATTCATCTGTAATCTCCCCGTATCTATAAAACCCGGAGTCATTTTATCGAGTCATTTTATTTTATGAAATGAAGTCACATGCGTGATACCTTATTATTAGAATATGTCTCTTGGATCTATCCGCCTTCATTTCGACGTTGCGTTGTCATCCTCAAGGCTCCAGCCCCACTGAGGCCTTGAGATATAATGGCGTGGCGTGGGTAAAACAAATACTTTGCGGGGACGTTGCGAAGCTGTTGTTTCGTTTCATTCCATTAGCATAGGCCCGCGTCGAGTCTTGCTGCAGACGCCAGTTCGCTCAGGGGACAAAGGGCGAGTGAGTCACTGTCGGTCGCCAGTTTTCTCCCCAAAAATTGCTTCGCAAGTGGGGGCGAGCAAGTGCGCGTGGCCAATCGCCCCGGGTCACCCGGGGCGTTCCTCTGCCGACAACCGACGACGTCGCCCCACCTCCCCCCTCCCCGAACGGGGCGGAGATACCCCGTGCTACCCGTGCTGTCTTGTTTGCATACACTCAGGCTCCCGACAGCTGTAGTGACTCGTGTAGGATTGTGTGGAGATCTGGAGTGGCTTTGAGTGGGAAATGGAAAAATGTCACCCACGAAAAAAAAACATAGCGAAGATAGGATCTGGGGAGATTAGTTGAAGATGACGTGCTCTCTGGGACTTAAACTACTGGGGAATGAAATGGCTCGAGCAACCTAGAATTTACTTAGAATTTCCCCACTTTACTAGCGCGATGAATCCCGTAGAAAAAAATTGCATATTGTGAGATTTTAATATCAGGAAAGCTTTTGCTACTGGTGAATTCTTGTATTAGCTCAAGCCGGTCACCGAATAGTGTGTCGAAACTAAAAACATATTGATGAGTTTATGCATTAAAAGCCTACAAGAAGTAAAAGATCGTATTAGACGCGCGAAGGGATACTGACGTATGCCGTGACGAGAAAAGTAAACGTGAAGAACTAGTAGTAGAAACTCATGGAACTAATTATAACATGTGTTAAAAAAACTGGTAAGTCCATATTGATTGCAGTTGTGACATTTGGGAGCAGTGAATTTTAGAAAGCGTTATTCGTGGATAAGCGCGTATTTCAATGTAAGAAATTAACCTCTCCAGAATTGACTTTCGTATCGTGTCTTTCAACGACTGAAAAGCTTGTAGAAAGGGCATTCTGGGTGATCATTTATGAATATTTTTATTATAAGAACCGGAAAACGTAGATTGTTATGCGTTGTGTTTCTCCTCTCAGCCTTTCACTCATGTTACCACAGGTATAAACCTTCTTTCCCAACCTCCTCGCCCACCGGAAAAAAATGTGTTAGTGCGTAGAGGCGTGACGATAAATAGGTGGTGCGGTTAAGGTCTTCTCTCTTTAGCTATGAGGGGGAGCGTTCGCCGTTTCCCTTTGTTTTTAAGAGCGAAGAAGACCCTCTTCGTTCCTGCTTTTCCGTTCCCCCCCTCCACTCAGTGATTGGAAAATCGCCTGCAGCCGGGCGCAACTTACCTCTTCCACCCACTTCTCACGTCCGGTGTCCACTTAACACGAGTTGGGTGGGCGTGAAGGTGTGGGGTCGAGGCTTTTTTTTCTGCAAAGGGGATGCGTTCAATGGGGGTTCGAAGTGGATCGTCGGAGTGGAGAAGGAGGGGGCGGGACTGAAAGGAAGTGAGGTCTGGGGCAATGTTTCTTCGCAGGTGATCCGCTGTGACCGTGAAGAAGTTGTGTTAATGGAAAAAATTGCGACGTTTACGACAGAAGTAAAGTTAGAAATAGACGGAATACCGCGTTCGCGTACCCTGAAGGTAATTTGCAGGGTACTCTGTTGATGGAAAGTTACGATACGTTCTCATTTTTAGTCTCGTTTTCGTTCTTGTGAAGAAAAGATTGTTATGACCATCAGTTTTATTATTTTGGATTCCCCACGCGTTGAAAGTTCCCGTTTCTTGGTGGTTGTATCCGTTCTTAATGCCACAGGTAGTGTCCGATTCACCTCGTTCATCTCTACCGTACCGTGCTCCAAATGTATGTACCTTTCTTTCCTCTCCTCTGTATGATTTTTTTAACTCCCCCTAATTTCCAACTCAAATCTTTTCTTATGTCTTCGTAAATACGTTTTTAGCAGTAAAATTGGTGGTGTATTCACTAACTGTGTAATCGTTGTCTCGTTGGTAATGCATACTTGGTGTAGCGTGTTCCCATGGTTCGTAAATTTTTGCTAGCTTGCACGGTTCAATGTAGATGTCATAAAATTCAAACATATGCGTTTGGTAGCGTATGCTTTTGGTTGCGACATGTAAACTTAAATTTTGAATTTTTTAAATACCAGTGATTCCGAGTATTCTCTAAATTGTTCAGTTTTTCCCATAAATACCGAAGGTCGTGATGGCCATGGACTCGTTTGCAATAACGCGTATGCTTCATGATGCTCTCGATCGTCTCGTTTCTCGTTGAATGACATCCTACGAGTTGACCTACTTCGTAAAGATTTGCAATGCTTGAATTTTTCCTTAATTTCATTCCTCAGGGGTAGACGACGGAAAGTAGCAGTAAAATGAAAAAAAAAGACGATGACCTGATATTAGTGGATCGAATGGTCTCTCACGTCCAATTTTCGTCCGTTGAATAGATGTTTTTAAGTTATCCTTGTGCGGACGGTCGCGTGGCCCCCAGACCGGACTCAAATGCTACGTGATTTTCTCGATCGTTTGCTTCAATGCCAGAAAGCATCCCTCTTATGTTTTTGCAATTTCGGGAAAGGGGAGGAGAACAGTCGACGCCCCGGAACAGCTGTAAATCATCTCGTCGATGGGGGGGACAAGACACGGCACATTCCAATCGGGGGGAAACGGAGTGATTTACAGTTCGTTCCGTCGTGTGCGCGAGCGGGGGTTTGCGTTGTGGGATGGGGGCAGGAGGGGAAATCGAGAAGACGGGGCGAAAAAATTCGCCCACGCAGAGTCAAGTCTTGTGTCAACTTCCCCACCCGGCAGACTTGTAGGAACACTCGAGACCCTTCGTGGACACACCTTCCTTCCCTTCCCGCGTGTGTGGCTTCTTTCAGCTTCATTATTTCCGGCGGAGGGAGCTAAGCATTCTGGCGGAAGGGGTTCATAGTTTCAGTCCCCATGAGATCCACCAAGAGTTGCCATCTCGTCAGTCCGGTCCATTCCGGAAGATTTCTAATTTTGTAATTTTGCTGGTGAAAATTCCGGGAGAAGGAGTTCGGAGATAAATTTCTGATTTGGTGGTATCCAAGGAGACTGAATGAAAGTGATGATATTCATCTAGAAACTAAAATAGTGAAACTGTCTTAGTTATCTTTGAAAATCAAAGGGAATTTGATGGATCAGCAGATTCCTAAATTCCAGGAGATACCGTCTTCTCGCCGGGGGAGACGTGTATAAATACGCCCAATTCCAGGAGACTGGAATTCTGGGAGAGTGGCTGCCGTAGAGAGACCCCACCCCATGAGAACCACAGTGGATTGATTCGAAAAACTGAAGAAAAGATAAAACGAAGATCAATCCAGATATTTTGTGCGTCCACCAAATTTCCCGTAAAAAAAATAGAAAAAAATATTTGTGCTTTATTTTTTTCTCTCATCATAATGTGACTTATACATATATAATACTTATTGTTTATGGCCGTACGTGAGTGTTTTGTTTTTCACCCTCGATGCCCCCCTCTCCTTCCACTTCGTGAAAAGGTCAGTGACGCGCACCTGAATTACGTTATGCGCGTTAAAGCGCTATACCCCCAAGGGCCCGATGTATTCACCCATTATTTCGGGAAAAATTATATTTATCATTCGAGTTATGTGGGGAATCAATAACGATTTATTTGGTGCTTAGCGATATTGGCGTGGTGAATGCTGGATTCTTCTATCGGTGATCGTTGATAAGAAGGATAAATATTTCTTCGTAGTTTTTACATCGGCGTTTAAATAGTTGTGAAACACTTACGAAACACTATTTTTCTACGTTGCATAGCTCGGCATTTAAACATATTTCAGAGTGAGGAATCATTTTCTGTGTCCTCTCTTCATTGAAGGATGCCACTAGAGAAGAAAAGCACTTTTGTGGGGCTACTTGTACGTTGCCATCTTAGTTGAACCTATTGCGAGGAAAAAAATAATTTTTTGTGGGAAAATAGGTGAAAATCTCTAGTTGTCGGGTTGATGGGTTGTAAAGGCTACGGTCAAAATAGTCACAAGTTAGCCAAATTCCTTCAGGAGTTATTTTGCACAATTTTGTGAATGTAGGCAGGCTTCGTCGTGAATGGCAACGATCCCGCGACTGAGCATGCGGCTGGATTTTTAAAATTTACTTGTTTACTTGAACATAATAAACACCTCAAAGCGGAAACAGTTCTTGGCTGTCACAAAATATTGTCCATTCCATTATTTCCCATGAGTAGGAGTAACTGGTGCGTTTACGCCGAATCGTTGCATTAGTGAAGCTGCGGCAAAAATCTCCAACGGAACTTACTTTCTGGACGCAATAATGCAGAGAAAATCGGGAATAAACGAGTAGGTACGAAGATATAACTAAGGTAGAAAAGAGTTAGGAAGAATGTAGTGTTGCAGTTAGCCAATCTCAGGATCAGTCAGCTGGGGGGCGAGTCCATGCTCTCCCCTTTGCTCGTGACCGGCAACTCGTCATCTGAAGAGAATGTGCGCGGTGCCCGCTTCGGGAGGAGTGGCCGGTGCTCATCTTTTCCGGCACCGTCTTAACTTCCCCCTCCAGGTCACGCCCACTGCCCCTCCACTCCGATTCCCCTGCCGGTCGAGGCGTCTCGCCAAGAAGGGCACGAGTGCCTTGGTCATCGACAGTTCGCTTGAGGTCGCTCCAGTACATCCTTACCGCAGAGGTTAGGATGGAGGAGGCATTGGTATGCTATCATATGGGAAACAATGAAGCCAGTATGGGGGGTGCTTGGTAACGATTGGGACCCAAGTACTCCATACAAGACATTGCGTTTTATACGGCTTCAAATAAAACAAATAACGATGAAATCGTACCTATCCAAATTTCATCGCAGGGGTGTTCTTCTCTGTTCATCTCCTAAAGGCTAATTAAGGGACGTATTCATGCGAGTGATTCTCCTAGAATTTAATTTTATTGCTAAAACTGGCTCGAATGTACCTTTCTTGAACTACGTATTTGACGCTTGTTACGTGTTTGCGCACTTTTCTTGGTTTTCTTTGAGGAATTTTAAAAACGCATTCCATTATTTATATTACTATAGTTTTACCGCTTGCAAAAACAACTTTTTCTCTGCGAGAATTGGGAATAGCAATTTCATATGTCGTGTATGCATCGATGCCCGCTACCTTTTAAAATCAGCTGTGATGTTTCTTCCAGTACATTATAAGGTCATTGTTTTATCGCTGCCCTTTTTGGTGCAATGAGAGGTGCGAGGAGAGAAATGCATCCTGTGAAGCTACAAGTCAGTCATTAGAGGTTCTTCGACAGCCGAGGTCATCCAGTTTCTTGGTCCATTCCGCATGTCATTCGCAAAAGTATCAAAAGGAACAAAAACTGTGTTGTTGCTAACGATGTTGTATACTCAAGGTTATTTCCGTGATGTTGAACTCAATCGTCTATCATTACACAAATTTAAACTCAGTTGTCATTTCACGGAGATACCGTTATATCTGTATCCTCTTGATATACTCTCGTATTGTATTGGTAGCTGGTTGTGCGCAAAATATGATGTTCTGTCACTCATATTTTTGGGTATCCCCCTTGCTCGAAATAAGTAATGTTGGCATTTCCTTTCACAACACTGACTGACTAAGTGTGCAGCTGATTGCGGGCATCTCCATTGTAGATGAATTTCCCTACTACTGCTACTTCCTTTTACATCCTTTTTGTTTTCCTCTTCCTTCCTTTTTGCCTCCGACTCCAGTCACAGTGATAGCTGTTTATGCACAGCAACTTCTCTTTCAAATTTTCATTCCACAGAATGGAAACTTAGCTTGCCTTGGTTGGAGTGTATGGTTGAGAATCCATCCGCAGATCAAACGGGGACCAAAAATACCTTACGCCCGTGACGCCTGTGATGGATAGCGCGTAATTGGATGCCTGGGGCTCTTTTTTTGCGAGAAAATAGTCACTTCCAACTTCGTGCGCTCGCGGTTTCCTAAAGTGTGGGTCCGTGAGTGAATTTCAGTTCTATTTTTGAGAATTCGAAGTTCATGCTAATGTTCGAAGCAATTCGTGGGTAGAAAGAGTGCAAAAAAGACTTTCTTCAGTGGATTTCTTCACGATTAACTCAGATCCTCGGATGCATCGAAATCTACGTTGTACCTTTTAACTCAACTTGAGCAAAGATGAAGCGAATTGGACGAGTAGCAAACGAAGAAGCACTAAGGATAGTGGAAGAACAGAGAATTCTAATGAAAATTCGAAAGAGAATACGAGGTAAAAGTGAACAGGAAAATGGCATAGGTAATGGTACGAGTAAGTGGTGAATGACGAAAAGAAAAGACTTAGGTAAATATGAGTAAGTTGCGGGATAGGAGAATCGAGTGGAGAGCTGTGCCAATCATGGGACGAATGACGAGCGGCGATGATGATGCATACACTACATCGTAGAGGTAATTAGCGTGTAACATTATTTCAGCAGCATTTTTGTATTAAATATGGTGCCCATATCTGAGATAAAACCTTTTATTTCAATGTTTATGAATAATCTTATTAAATAGTATCAATAAAGTATTGAAAACTTAGTGTTGTGATAGTGCGTCATTGTCAAGTGTTATTGTTTTCATATATTCTGCTGTGAAAAAAGAAATAGAAAAAATATAAATTTATTGCTCCGCAAAAAAGAAAACATATTTTGAAACAAACTCACTCAATGAAAGTTAATTTAAAGCTAGGTGTCTCCCAAGGCAATCGGCCTGAAGGTGGAGACACCTTCAAAAAAGAAACATAAAATACTTTGACCCAGCTTACCATGGCCTTCAACATACACTTACACCAACGTAGATACTTTGTGCATCGCACCATACATACAGATATATAAATATAGGAAAGATTTTCGTGTATGTATTATTCGCGGCATTTAATTCGATGCGTTGCCTCTTTGAGTACTGCTTGTCTTTCTTCCAGTGCATGCGTGGGTTGACGTAATTCGTCCCTCATATCTGTCCCGCCATTCGTGGAGTTCGTTTTACTCTCGAAAAATTCAGCCAGTTAACCCTTGAATTTGGAGTTCATTGTCGTGATCGGGTGTCCATTTTCATTGAGGGGTTGAATCCAGAAAGTCAATCGCATCAGTTGGTCAATGTTGCCCTTTTAAGTGCTTCTTGAGCGGGAGATCCATACTCCACCTAAGGACCAGGACAGACATAACGGCTACTCAGTAGCATGTGAGCTATGTAATTTTTCTCGTAGGCTGAGGCAAATGTGTGCGATACTTGTGTTCGTTACTCTTGTTGTTCACTTGATTCGGAATATCTAGTTTCGCAAAAAATTGGGCTTGGTATTATACAATATTGCAATTTGATAAAAAGTTTTAGAAATTATTTTTTTTTATTTTAGAATATCAATGTATTTTCTTGAAGTATCATTAGCATGGCCGTTTCATGGGTGGTTAAGAATTTTTTATTGAAGCATACCTCCGAACACATCGATTAATTTGTATTTGGAATGAAAACCTATTTTCGAATGAAAACTGAAGTAAATACCTGTTCAACTTAAAGTGCCGTGGAGTTAGATTTTAAGGTGTTGCAAATTCTGATGTTATCTAACCCAAGCTTGATCCTATGACTGACAGTAGAACATCCCATCTGAGTAGGGATTCGAACCCGGGAATTTTGGATAACCCGACCGATGTGTTACTGACCTAGCTAATACACTCGGCGCAGCAGATGTTAACAATTTATGATTCTTGAATTATGAATCCTTCATCGATTTATGCTGATGGTACTTTGTGTCTCCGACGAGACCAGAGGCATTATTGGATTTCTAGCGCCAAGATTTCCCCCTCCCCTCGTACGAATCCCGTGAGAACTCTCCGCCTCATGCGTTTTTTTTGTTCTTATTTCGATTCCGAAATATTCCCGGGTCCGGACGGAATTCGAGTACCGCATTCGGCGTGGCTTTTGGTTTTGCTGCAGCAACGCGGCATCTGCAGGGAGAGGAAGCAAGATTGCGCCTTCGCCGCTACGGATACAGATGGAGAGAGAGAGAGAGGTGACCGCGGTTTCTATCTGTCCTCCGTCGCCTGCATTGTCACCGGCTGCGACACTCGATGTCAAAAAGGGGTGGAGTGGCTTCATTCCCCATGATGCTCAACCACGACCCAGTTAGTACCTCCATCCCCACGCAATCCCTCCCGACTCTCTGCCAAGCCTCCTCCCCCCTCTTTCTCTCTGTCTCTCTTTCGGACGTCGAGATTGTGGTTTCCTGCCTTCATTTGTTTAGTCGTCGTGATTCACTCCTATTAAGGGGAAACCGCGAGAACTTTCTTCCTCGTGCTGTCGGCAATTTTGCACAATCCACAGCCACACGCGGAAGGCGAACTCTCTCTTTCTCTCTCTCTCTCTATTGGGGATCCTGCGGGAAACTCGCCTAAATGGAGGCAGTAGTCCTCTTGGGAGGGAGTCAGTACCAGCGAAAACTGGTTCTCCGTGCGTACGACATGAGCGTAATAGAGTATTTGCGTAAGTGAGGTATTTTGTTGAAATTTATTGTAGCGACTAATGTTTGCTTTCGAAATGCCTCGTTCAAAATTCCAAGGTATAACTCCAACTAATTAATGTAAGAAATAACTTTTAATATGCATTGTTTTAGCATCTAAAAATGCCTAGGTCATGACGCGCAACCATTGGTTCTTCGAAGTATGACGTCATCTAGCAGTAGCGAAATAGCCTAGCTTTGCATTGAGGGTGAAAATATTCTTAGCCTTTTTCAAGTTTTTTTCGTTATTTGACACAAAACTGAGTTTTTGTTCATGGAAGTTGGATTCGCAGACGCAAGTTTCAACAATCTTTCGGTTGTGAACGCGATAATGAACGGACATTTTCTGTGCAAAAACGCAGACTATGTTGGATGTGAGCAGCGAGGCGTAAAATTATCACGGTCGTCGTATTATTATTTTTCTTGCGTTATATTATGTAGCAAACCATGAATTATGCCTTCCGTTATGTATTCGCCGTAGTAAAGCCTTAAATTTTACCTAAGCTCTGCTAAATAACTAATGATGCTTTTCTGAACAATGCACTATTAAACCTTGAGGTAACTGTATTAGAGTAATACCGCATGACGTGAATGACATTCATTTCAATTTAATTTATTAATTGTGGAATAGTTCTTGCTTTTGTGACTACCGATAAACGAAGTTCAGATCCTTCATTTTTGTATTTTACAGGAACTGGCCTGTGTTTTATTAAAGAAACCCTTCGTTTTAGTACAAATGTGTTTTACAGAGTTGTGATCACTAAATATATAACACATATTTCCCCGCAGGTTTAAGATTTCCTTTTCCATAATTATTAGGAAACTTCTACATTTAGATTCATTTAGTATTAAAGGAAAGGGAATCAACTTAAAAAGAGGAATAAGGAGAGCGCGTTTGAATACTATAAGGCATCGGTAACGGTAGTGAGTTGTCACAGTTGATGTCCTGTTGGTGCCTAACTGGAGTGGATGCATCTTTATTTGGAGGAAAGTCAAAATACTCTACAGCTATCGTAGTTGATGTGCTGGCATTGGAAATGGTGCTAAGTAGTCCTATCATACTCCTCTTCTTGAGAACAGGCCTCTCAGTCAAAGGTACATTTGAAGGCTTAGACTAGCTCTCAAACACATGAGGACAACACTTTTTTTGATTTGGAGTAGGCAACCCATTATTTTCCATCTAATATAATTGTCAGCATCCTCTTCTAACTGAAAATGGAATCATATATATTTAACAAACGAAATGTAACTACTTTTCCCCAAGGCTTAGCCGTCGTCACAAGTCTTAATATAAATTATATCAATAGGCAAGTATCGCACATCTGTGTCAAATAAATACAGATAATATCGTTATATTTAGAAAAACAAATGTACTACTTTAAGTATGAGAATAATTTAGTAATAAAAAAAATATGCTCCGTTTAAATATGACATAATTAACCATTTGAATGTGACATTAATTGCAATGATATCATAAGGGTAGTAATACGATATTTTGAACCACTTAAAAAGGAAAAGATATAATGTAAACCGTTCAAAAATGACAAGTAAAAGATATACGACCTAATTATCGTAATACAACATAATAAGCCGTTTAAATACGTCATAGGAAACCCAAATAAAACCATCGGTCCAAGCGATACTGATCAGTTTAATCAGCCGCAATAATATTTGCATGAACTATTAAATTGCCTTAAATGTTCCGCAATTTCAATTAGAACAACAAAAGTATAGCCAAAAAGTTTATAATTACAGTTTAAGTAAAGTATCACCTAACATCGAATTGTGCTACCCATTTATGTCTATAAAACTACTAACATCTTATTTCTTAAGTAAATTTGCTACACTTACGTTAAAGTGATCAGCACATCAGCGCAGATGAGATGATCCAGAAATGACAAGGTTTTCAGGTCTCTTTGAGCGGAAATTAACGAGTTTCTTATTCATATAGGATTATCTGGAGCGTTTACGAAAATCTTTTCGGGTGTTGTCACTCTCAAACTCCTAACACAGCGGAAGAAAGCCTCATCGTCTCTCATCTTTCTAGCTGTAATTTCATTGGTAGAATAACTGCCTTTTTCCATTGCAATGTATCTCACACAGCAACCTAAATCGTCCCAATAACGTTAGCATGATTAATATCAAAATATTCGCACGCCAAGGCTACAAAGTCACACTATCTCCAATTCAACAAATGGTCGAGAGTGGGATGTGACGCCAGAGCCCACTAAACATGGCGGACCAGTGTTTCGGCGCAATAATAATTTATTTGACTTTGTTTGCTGATAAAAAATTAACAATAAGTCTATCGAACGTCAGAATGAACATTTAGTGTCTGAAGTATCGATAGATTTTTTGACGTCGCTTCCCAAAAGTATGCAAATACTCTATTAAGTTGGACGTTCAAATTAGGCTGCCATTTACATTCATATACATGCGCGCGTGATATTTATCATGTTTCCATAGAGTTACCGTAGTCCTTATACCTACATTTAGGGAGAGACCAATGGCCACTTCTTTATTCTGAAGATGTCACAGTGGTTCGAAACATAGGCTGCTTTCCTTAGATTTTATTGTGTGGATTATTCTTTGTTCTTATTCTCTGTAATGAAGATCACATTATTCCGCAAATTGACACCTTCGGTGTTAGCTAGTCTTTATTCTAATGTTTTTGGATGCGCACCTATTTATGTCCAGTACTGTGTCGAGGTTTTGCCTCACCTTCTCTGTACCCATTTCACGCGGACTGATATTTTTCTTCTTTGTGTCTTCTGGAGTTTTTTTTCCCTTTCATCGGAATTTTATTCGGGAATAGTCTCAAAGTTTCCCGTGATCAGTGATATTCTTATTCATGGTGCTTATATCTATTTCATTCAGATTTCATTCTTAATGCATTAGTCCAGCTAACGTCAATATGGCCTCTCTGCTTTAAACATGTGATGCCAAGTTTATTTCATTTTTCTCTTTTGCTATTGGGAAACTCGTACTCGCAATTTTCTGACATTAAGTAGACCTGTATTGGTGGAACGCTGGGCAAAGAATAATCTCCATTAAAAATTCTTTAAAGTGTAAAAAAATGAATTATTTAGAAGATTACATCTAGTGATGCAAATATTAATTTGTATTGCTGTAAAGGATAGTTTTCGTCAATAATTTAGGAAACGGCTTAATTGTGGTAAGTTTCCAGAATTGATTTAAATATTTTAAGTAGCCAGCATTTCAGATATAAAATCGTCGTGGGGGCTTAATACAGGTTCTGTGTCTAATGAGTTTCCTGTAATATAAGTTACCGAGCGTATTTCCTGCTGTGATTTTTGTGGTGCGAATTAATTAAAATTTTTATGCTCCCAATTTTCATGAGGAAATAGAATAAAATATGTAATCCAACCAGCAAAACGGTAGTTATACGCTCGAAACAAGGACTTCATATTAACAAATGAGATTAAGGAAAGATGAATAGACCGATTTTGCGCTAAATATCGTCTACGATTCTTTCCAAAATAAGCAAAGCTCATCTTTCGGGGGATACTTTATTCCTTTTGTGCGGAGAGAGCACTGACTACCATCACTTTGGAAGGGGAATGGACGAGTAACAAAAAACTTAACCGATGAGTATTCATCAGCTGAGCTCCTAATTTAGATTCGTGGGAGAGTTTAGCCATTTAACTCGGGAAGAAAAAAAATCATGCGGGGAACAACATGCGAATCCGTTCCCTATGCCTTTTGAAAGCAAATAAATACGGTGGTATGCAACGTATCTCAATTATTTGGCGACATCTATGGTACAGATGCGTGCCAGCACTTTCGTTGCTGTTATTTATGCACGATTTGCGGCCATTATTTCCAGAGCGTGCATAGATTCCATCGCCATTTGTCACCGTGTCTGTCATTCACGGCGGTGACCCGCTGAGCGTCAGACTTAACGGCCGGAGCGGAGACTATTTGTTGTTTAGTCTCTCCGGGCCTCCTCCTTCTTCCCTCTCCCTCGAACCCCTTCCTCTCCGCCCCCTGCCGTATTGTTGTCGCTCGTGCTACCACCACTCTCCATTTTCCCAACCCCCGAAACGTTCCCGAGTGTCTCGGCATGCGAGCATTTCCTCGCCACAGATGCCCGCACATGTGATCCCAGCCAACTACCCCCTGCCCCCCACCCCTCCTCAGCCTCACACCGCCAATGCAAACACACGTCCCTACCAGTTAAATTGACCGAGTTTAGAGGCGGACGAAATCTAATGTTGATCACGCGAGGCTGTGCCTTGCGTGTAGCCGAGGGATTTGTCTCCAACTTTGTTTATGTCTAGTTCCTAATTTGGTTCGACCTCTCCTCCCCCTTCGGCTCTCCATCTTACGGCAGTTTAACGGGTGACTTCCTTGAGAAGATTTCGCCTAGGAGTAAGTTAACTGCATCCGTCTGACCTTTCTGTGTTTCGGCACGTGCCTGGAGTTTTGCATGTGATTTCTATTCGAAAGTAATTATTATTTGGTGTGTTTCATTAAATTGGTAATTTTTGCAGTTCTTGCACTAGATTTTTGTAGTTTTGTAGCGCAACATCTTGCACAATTGACTTGGTTTGTGCTATGAATCCTCTCGATCGCGTGGAAATTCGACGGGAAAAATAAAATCAGAAATCGCCTACCATCGTCTCTCAAGTTGGCGGTCTTATACTATTGGTAGTAAATTTGTTTTTTAGGTCTTCAAACAATGTAGATTGTATCGCAAAGTCTAGCGTATGATCTTAATTTTAAGACAAACACATAACCTACCCCTAGGAGGATTCGAACCCGCGTCCATTTTGTTCCCAAACCTGCCAACCTGCATGTCGCGGACGGCTCGTGTCTTCATAGTACAATTTCCTCTGATCATTTATTTAATACCGGGTATCTTTACATATTTATCAATAAGTGAACCTTATTTGAAGCTGAAGACTAGGTCAAATATTTGAACTTGGAATCCTGTAGCCTACATTTCTAATTTTTATTGGCATCTTCAGGACTTCGGAAACTGGTTGAAAGGAACTTTATATGTCATAACGGAGAAAGAAATAAGAACAGCTACGACATAAAAGTTTTTATTTTAACCAGTTTCTGAAGCCTTGAAGATGCTAATATAACCTAGCGAAACTTAGGCTACGGAAATCCAAGCTTAAATATTTGACTAAATTCTCCAGAACCAAAAGGATTATTTTATTATTCAAGTGGTCAAAATAATGAAAAATCATGTATTTATCAATGTTTTCTGGTTTACATAATGCATATGACGCCCTTGTGAATGCGTATCAATGTCCTTATTAGTTATGGTAGTCTGAAAAATCTTCGCGGTTACCCACGTCCCTGACGATTTTACGTTGTATATTTAAACTCCAAGAATTAGAACCCGCATGTATTTTTGATTGATATTTTTTGCTTTAAAATTTGTGTACGATATACGGTTTCACTTGCATTGAGAATCATAAGTTCACATTATTCCCACTAATATGTGAGCTTTTCACGGTTCAGTCTCTTTAGTTTTGCTTGACGTACCCGATAGTTTTTCGTACTTTCTTCTGTGACTAATGTTATGAACGGCAGTGTTGTTACTAATTTGCGCAAATGAGTGGCTCAACAAAATAGTTTGTCATAGCAGTCGGAAATTCATAAGCAGGATAACGTTTTAAAGTCTTGAATGGATTCGATACCCCAGCTGTTTTATTTACAATTCTTCCTGTAAAGTATTGTGACGCATATGTCGCCACGAGTGAGTCTTTCTTATTTACTTCAGGGACTTAGTAGTTTTACTATGAGGAGCATATTTCACCACTGGCAATCCACTTTGATTCGTATACCAACACCTTGATGAAAACTAGATTGTGCTTTATATAACTGGTTGTATGTGGTAGGAATAAAAAAAACAATTTTCGGACCATATTCCGAGGAGAATGTAAGAAACATTTCTTCCAAGATTTTTATCATCGTATTTCGATTGCGTAGTCACTAGGTCATTCTTTTTGTGTGCTCTAATTTGATTTTCTGCCAAAACGGCTTCGGTGATGAAGTGTCTTCATCCCCTCCCAACCTGAAAAGAAATTCTTTCCGCTTTCCGCGTTTGGAGTTTCTGGCCTTCCCTCCGTCGTATTTTCTGTGTCTTCGCCTACCCCCGTGCTCCCCTACTTGGCAGAGTGGTTTCTCGAATGAGGTAATTGGGTTGGCGGAGGGTAGGCATGAATTTGTATGGCCATTTGGTGCAGTGAAATACGTTGTATACGTTGAAGTTTCGACGCGCTCGGGGATGAAAATTATTGCGCGGGATGAAAACTCGTCCGGCAATCCTTGAGGCTCGTTGCCCCTGCAAATGTTTTCTCGCTTCTCCGGAAGAGTTATGCTCTCTCTATCTAAATAGGTTCTTTCCTATTCCTTGCGCCTTATTTCCCGTGGCCTTGGATTTGCAATGGCGCCATCTTGAACGGTATTCTCCAGATGACCGAAAGAAATTATGCTGCTGTGAAAAGTTTGTCGTAGTAGTAGAATCAGGTTTAAGTGCTCCGGCTGATAGGGCCTAATCTTACTTAACGGAATCGGGTTGTTATAGTGGTTAGAATACTGGCTTTCTCATTTCACGGGCTCCGGGTTCCGATCCCGGCAGTGGTAGACATTTCAGTGAGATTCCGGTCGTAGCTTGAGTGCTGTGTGGAGAGCGGTTCGAGTTCGGTGCTCCTACCATCGAATAGGACGTTAAAAAGTGAACCTCATGGTGCGTTTTTTTGCAAAGTAGGTTATTGCTACAGATTTTTTCCCACCCTTCGTGCACTCCCTAAATTCCTCCATCTTCCCAATTAGCTATCTACCCTTAATGACGCAAATGACCGTACTTGTTGGCCGCCTTCCCAAATAAAAAAAAAACAACTCATATAACTAAAAGACATACATAAACCTGCGGCATTTAGATTTTCAGGCCAGCAGGTTTCATACCGAAACTCAACAGCTTGACAAAAAGGTAGTATATATCGAATAGTTTATGTTTTTAACAGATTGAGGTATTAGTTGTTGCAACTGAAATAGTTTTTATTCTATTTCTTTTCATTTGTGGGGATTAATCTGGGCCTGTACTGCCGTATAGTGAGACGATGGTTCCCAAGAACTTCACATTCATCCTCAAATATCGCCTGGTATTTTAGTCTTATTCTTTCCCCACAAATATTATTTTTATTTCACGAGGTGCTTTCTGTGCCATCATTTGCGTTCCATTACTTCTCTTACAGGATCCTGTATACCTTTAACTGGATATGAACCTGCTTTCGTGGAGTCATCCAATATCTCTCTCGTAAATATTTTCGAAAACCTTTCGTACAGATCGCGACGTTAGTTGTTTGGACGGAGTCGTAAATATTGAGTCGCTAATAAATTCTCGCGTCATTTAAGTAATTTTTACTTTTTAGTACTTAAAACAGCTTTTTCTCAACCGGTCAAATTAAAGCTTCATGCATTCACGATTGTGTTTGTATATGACATTTCTTTCGATCGGGGAAATAAAATTGGACTGTATTTATGTATTATTTGAGTGCTTTTGCTTTATGTTAATAATGAAAGCAATCTCACTAATAATTTATAGCCGATTTGTTTCCACTACCCTGCATAATGACTGTCTCAGCCTTGGAAGAGTTCCTTCATTTTTTTCACTGACAGCGTGCGATTTAGACTTATAGACCATGTCCATGGGTTTTAAATAATAATCTATAGGTAAATTGCTCTCCTACGATTGCTGGCGGGAAGTTTGAAATGTCATGTTCCTGGTCCTACAATCACGTTGGAATTTCATAGTCTCCCTATTTCGCTTTGCCTCAAAATTGTTTAATATTGGCATTTAAAGTTTCACGTTTTCTTATAATAGTGTTAGCTTTGAGAAGCCTTTGTGGTTCCATTAAGTTCCCTAGATCTCCATCCGTTTTCCCTCTCGGTGGGTCAATTAACGGTTCATGAGTCATATATTCCATCCTTTCCATTTCTTAACGGGTACGTCAGCGTTGGAGTGCGTTCTTATGAGATTTATTTATAACATTTTCCCCGTTCGCGAGGGTCTCAACCCAGTTTCTCCTCCTGGCAGTGTGAGCGTTCTTTCCGTCTTAGTCACATCTCATTCATCGACGGATTGTCAGTATCTTTTCTGCGGATCGTATCAAACATGCGTTTTTTCTGTCTGTGTCTCTCCAACGGTCCCTGCTCTGGTTTGCGGTTGCATAGAAACGTGAGGAATGAAAACTTTTTCTGCTTCGTGAATGGCATCCAAACCTTCCGTGGCAGTTCTTAGTTTTTTCCCCATGGATCAGGAATTTTTGTGGCGAGAAATTTGAAGAAACTCATTCATGTTTCATGGCATTCTAACTAACGTTCTGTCTATCGGTACTTACTTTAGGAGTAGTATTGGCCGATATAGTCAGGTCGGTAGCGCGCTGGCTTCATAAACAAAAGGTCACGGGTTTCCCTGACCCGGTGGAGAATCCGTGAAGACTTCACCAGCAAAAGGTCACGGGTTCTAATTCCGCCTTCCCGGCTCTGGCATGGGTTTTTTGTTTGTCTTAAGATTAGGTTGGCCGTTGCGATGTTTTCTCGTAGTTGGAGCACGTAAAAACCCAAGTCTACCCATCAAGAGTAGGCTCGTTCTTTTAGTTATCTCATTAAGATGCCTGATGATATCCTCGCGTGTACATACTTCGTCCTTGCAGTGGACATCGTGGTTGCCGCCTGGTGAAGACGTATTTCTTGCACCATTCGCAACCTTATGCTGTAACACAATCCTCTCACAGCCAAACTATTCGTTAAATTATCCCAGGCCGAGGCTGTATCTCTCCCAGGGGAGTTAATCTAATGAAGATGAGATAATAGTATGCTTGGGCAACCGCTTATTTCGCTCTAAGATTATAGCGGCATTCGTGGGTTTAAAAGGCGTGAAATTAATTCGATCCCGATGCTGGACAGGAATGCATGAGTTAATTTCACGCTCTAATGGTGTTTGGTCGAGTTATTTTTGTGAGTCATTTTAATTGTAAACTGTGGTCTTCCTCTTCAGTATCAGCCAATTTGGTTCTTGCCTATTAAAGAGTAAGCCTTCAGTTGATTTAACGAAGCTGAGAAACTTTGATTTGTTGCGGATTGTGAAGACAAATTATCTGAAATCATGAACCATTCGGTTGGGGCAAAAGTTATAGTTTTCCGGTGAAAAATGTAAGAATTTTAAGAAATTGAAATCGACCGCTGAGTGATTTTAGTTTTAATGAAATAGTTCAAAACGGTTTATTTTGTAATTATTGGTGAAGGGGAAAGGCTTAAATTTGTGTTCAACTGCCAAAGGGATAAAATTTGGGATTGAAATCTTTAGCGGAAGGAGTTTTCAGGTTACACTTGAAGTTCGCTTAACATTTGCAGGGAATAACAATCCAAGTAATATACCTATCAGTCATGAGTCAATTCTTTTAATGTACAGAATAAGCTTCGTATGTGTTCCACGACTAATATATATCCGTAGCAGTCGGAATGCGTAAAAACTCGAGGCTATTGCTGCCAGTGGCGGATCTGTTGTAAAAGTAAAGAAGCCGAAGCTGACTACTAGGCCCATAGTAAGCCCATAATCTCGAAGAGGCCCCTCTAATTACAAAAATATTACAAAAAACTTGTATTACTTACTAATTATTCTTGAACTATGTAACTAAGTATCTGGCATAGGATTGAATCTCTTGATTTAAATACATGGCTGTTGATGTTTCACCCCCCTCCACACTCCCTTGAGGTGGCTTGTTGGGTATTATGTAGATGTAACTAAAGCTGTTGGTTGAAAAGGAGGCCCCAAATTGTAGATCCGCCACTGACTGCGACCGTGCTCAAGAGTCTTTTATTAGAAGGTAAACGTTGCCTTCGCTTTTGCCTGTATCTCTCTCTTGCCCCCTCTCCGTCTCCACCATGGCTTTCGCTCCCTCTGCCCGTGTGCATCCCGGCCGACTGCATACGAGGACATATTATTCACGTGCAACGCTCCTAACCACCCACCGCCACCCTTGGGCGCCCGCCGCTAAAAGGGGAACGCTGGGGAATATCGGACGGATGGGAGTTGGAGGGTCGTTGGAGGAAGTTAAAAGGGGGAGCGAGCAATTTTATTTAAGGCTGAGAGGGCCGCCATTTGGGTTGGCGACCCTTCTCCCCCCTCTCCCCCCCCCCCACCTCTAGCATGGTGTGAGCCGGGGAAGGGTCTGACTCTGCATGAGGGGGTGTCGGCTGCTAATAAATAGTGGCGCCCCTACCTCATTCCCCTCTCCGTGTTATTGCAATGGTAGGTGGCGTTACTTCACCATCCATGTTATTGTCATGGCCAAGAGTGTTGGCTTCCCCTCCCGAGGGCCCATGTTTGAATCCCAGCAGCGGCATGAATTTTTCCGCGCAATCCTTTACAGTGTCCTAGCCCATTGTTTGGAGCATTTAAAGTACAGCACTGGCTTTAAGGGGGATGGTGTTTTGAAGTACATACGTGATCGAGGGAATAATGTTGCTTTCGCGAAATAGAGGGATGAGAATAACGGTTAGATTGGATATAGCGATTGGAGGTAGACAGTTTGCGGAACTAAAGAAGAACATCATGTGAACGATGAGCTGGATGGGAAGAATTTTATGTTCATAATAGACCTACCTTACCCGATAGAATACTAATATTAAGTATTTCCATCGGATGGAACATTAACTGTCGTTCCCTTGGAATCGTCCTACTTACTGTACTCTGACACATGACTAACCTATCAATAAAAGTCATTCATTAATGCCGTGCACATGCATAACCAACACGTTTCTCTTTGTCTTGGTTTTTTCCTACAAACACTAATCGGTAGTGTTGTGCCCTTGAGTACATGTGCTTTTGGTGATATATAACCGCTGTATTCGAATTAATCGGCGGGATACGCAATTTGAATACGATTTTTCAATTGGTAAACCGGACCCGTTTTAGTGCTTTATGAAGAGCATCTCGGATTCAGTACTACGTCCGGTGGTTGGGACGTTAAGCCGTTATTCCTTAGGTGTCTTTCGTTAAGAGCGGGATAATGCCGACGCCGAGTTTCTCTCCGCCCTTTCTCCGTTCACTAGAAACTCCTATCTTTACCAAGTTACCCACCTATCTCTGGCGAAAATGACCTCAGTTGTCCGTTAATAGCGGGATAATGCCGACGCCGAGTTTCTCTCCGCCCTTTCTCCGTTCACTGGAAACTCCTATCTTTACCAAGTTACCCACCTATCTCTGGCGAAAATGACCTCAGTTGTCGGTCGCCTTCCCCAAACAACTACAGCCAAATGAAACAAGTATGTGCACGTATGTGTCACCGCGCCTCGAGTACTGAAATGGGGTGCCGTGAGGGCGAGACTTAAGGGTCCGGCAAGACGCGATGTGGCGCGCGTGGGTGACGGCGGCTTCGGACGTCGGTTTGGCGACGGAGGCTGGCGCCCTTTTAAAGGGTGTACAGGACCTTTTAAGGGGCGCCACCCACTTCAACCCCCTCCCACTCGGGTCCTTCCGAGAAAAGCTACCCTTTTTGAGGTGAATCGCATCTCAAGAATTCGTGCCGGGGGCTCGTAGGAGGGTCGCCTTTTTAAAAGATTTAAAAAGTTGGTCTTCCCAACTCATACGGTGTTCTTTATGTATCCTCGGTTAGTTCCGGTGTATAGAGAGAGAGAAAATATTTCGACCTGCCTAAGTGTTTACGGTTAATACCCGTCCAATTGTATTCTCGAGAAATGCAATTTGCGGAAAGTGAAGGGTATCTTCCGCCCATAAATATTGTTTCTGAAGCGGGGAAATACGCTTAAAGGAAGTTCTCCCCTCTGTTGTCGCTGTTATAAGTCCGTTGGGTATGTATGTACAAGTCGTCTTTTGTAGCGATCACCATGTCTTATGAAGTTAATGTTGTGGAAATGTATTTTGTCTTTATTAACCTTGTGTGTATGTACGTATGTACAAAATCATCTCAGCTATAAATAATAATTATAATATAAATAATAATAATATTATAATTATCTAGTGTTAATGTTCGCTCACTAAACGTAGAGTACCAAAGTGCTTCCTCGGTGGGTGTGAATCCCAAACACATTCAAAAACTTGATTAACATACGTCTACGTAATACCCTGTGATTCACCGCGAGGGTGTGTGGCAGGGGGGACGATCTCCAAACATGCACAACCTACATGCAACTATGAGATGCAGTGCTACAACTTCATTCACAAATGTTAGATATAAGGGTCACGTGCAACTAGGGGTTAGCAACTACGCATCAATGATTTGACAATCGGTTAGGAAAAACATTTTCCCAAGTACCTGAATCGGCATTTCCCGATCATGCATGTGTTATTAATACTTAAACATGCATCATGTACTACAGATTAGTATGTAGCAATTTCTATACCTACCTAACTCTTTGCTGTTCTGCCCATTGTGGTTTCTTATGGCAGGGGGAAAAATGACTTTTTAAATCTATCGGTACGAGAATCTTTCTAATCTCGTTCATCTGATCAAACCTAGCATAATACGCAGGTGATCTTAATATATATCTAACGTCATATGTAAACAAATCAGGTTCGAATGTACTTGGTGATGCGCTGTTACATCATCTACTGTAGTGCCGAAAGTCTGGAGTTCTGTTTTTGGGATTGGGCTTTCAGTACTCCAACTGATATTTTATTTATATTCTCTAAGTTCTTAATCCTGCGGTAAACGTGTCAACTGTGTCCGTGGCGGAATTAGAATCCGCGACGTGAAGATTGCTCGGCGTCCACATAGCAGTCCAACTGTCCAGCAGCTGGTAGCTTTTTAGTGAGGGAGAATTAAAGACATGGAAGTCAGTAGAATGGGAATGAGGCATTTGAAATATAAATGCGCATGTATAAATCCACCCTCTTATCAGTTGCTATACATCTTGAACTTGCACTATAGTTTGATACAAATTCCGTGATCATGAATGCTGCAAAGTATGCTTGCGCTCTAAAATTTCCCGTCTGCACTTCTTCCCCGTAAGCTTATCGGGCTTAATAATCGGTCAGCTCGAGGCTTGAGTAGTGCGGACTTTCGCTCTTCTTTCCTTGCTTTTATTCTTTAAAGACGTGTGCTGATATACAGGAGGGAATGCGTATGGCCTTAAATAGAAGGTATTTTAGTTTGGAGAAGGATGGAGATGGTAAGGTGGACGTAATAGAAATCGAGCTAGGTTGTGCCTGAAATGTTAGGAAGGAGAGGAAGTTGATTGAAGAAATTAGGAGTAGACAGAGTGATGGAAGTTAATTTAAGGAGAGGGTGTTTTGAAGGATGTGGCACAAGGGTAGAGCAATCATTAAGGAGTAGTTGAGGGAAATGATGAGAGGTAGAAAGAATGCTGTGCTAGAGAAGTACATTCTGTGAAAAGTGATGATGATCATTTACGATATATCTACACAATATGCCGCGATCTGCGTGTGAGGGGATTACCTACCATGTCTCATGTTCCACGAGTTTCAATGATGTCACTGCATAGGAATATTTAGAAATACCTTGAAGATTTCTTCCTCATCTGAATCGGCTTTAACGGTTGATCACAAGTAATGTGTTATTAACAAGAAATAATTCTTTCTGTCACGCAAGATAGAAATATATATGGTAGAAACAAGCCGCTAGCGTCTTACCATCTCCGATTAAATTCAGGTATTTCCATTATCTGAGTATTTATAAGTCTCGATGTCCAATGCGTGGTGTCTTAACACATTACTCGGATCACCAACACCTTCCTGTCGCGCTAACGGTGACATCTCTTTTGCAACAAGCGAGGCCAGTCCCTACGAGCGACATTCCCAAGCTCGAGTTATTTTCTCGAAAACTTGCTCACCTCGCCGAGTCCTGAGCGGAAACCCGCGAGTAAAGCAGTAATTTTTATAGGGAGTGGTAAAAGATGCTGTCCCCCTTAACGCTGAAATTTGCATGCGTCGAGGTTGAGAGTATAAACTCATTATAAACTCCATCCTCAGGGTGACTCGCTTCCGTTCACGTTTATGAAACTGAATAATCAAGTTTAGTGTTAATATGTGGCGATGCGGGGTTTCATTCCAGTGGAAAGCTTTGCATTGCGTCCTTCGTAGGGGTATGTGTGAAGGTTATCAGTTATTTTGATACTCAGCGTCCATGATAACCAGAGCATTTATTCTATTTGTTCTTCACTCTAAATAAAATATTAGTAAAAGGCGTATTAATTGAATAATTTGATCCATCGCGGTGCTGTATTACTATATTTTCAAGCCATTTGCATGCTAATTATGGCTGCTGCAGTTGATGCAAATGTTTGGCTACAAACATATTCATTAAATTGTAATTAATGAAAAAAGAAGAGTTTTATATTGATTAATCGATCTTACCTTTTGTGAGTGCTCCATCAATTTCCTTATATCTTCTTTCACATTATTATGTGCAGCCAAAACACGCTATTCTTCACCCCTCAAATACCCCGCAAGCCTCAAGTTATGGTTTTCAAAACTTAACTATTAACATCCATGCGCGGTGTGTAGCTAACATGATGTCACTCAATTATTTCATGCTTGAAGGATATCGGTAGCTCTCTGCAACGAGTGGGGTTCGAAGTACCTCAGTATCATATCATTGCCCTTAATGCACCTCAGAGAGGAGTGATGTTGGATGTTATTATCAGAATCTTCTCAATCAACGTGTGACGGGGGACACCAGCGTATCGAAAGAATCAGCTTCACTTGCTCTTAAGAAATGCGAATTGGCTGAACGATATTGCCGGAATTAATTCAGCTTCAGGTTAAATGGGTAGATTACGTCAAAGTGCCCCTCCATGTCCTTGGTACCCGTGTTGAAAATTATGCGTATCTCTTTTCCCCTTCCTGCGATGAGAGAAAGAGAGGATCAATTTTCATGTAAGTATGTGAACTGGTTTTAAGCCGTTCTTTTTTTTTTTGAAGCAGCTAAAATTACCGATTCCCGGCAGTGGAAATCCTCTCACTATGGATGCTTTTTTTTTATGGAGATTCGCTTCTTCTGTAAAGCGAAGTGATTTCTTTTCGTGGGGTTGACGTGGCATTTCAGTCGTACCTCTTGCATTGCGAAAATATGGCTCCGATTCTTTATCACGCTTATTTTTTTGTGTTGAAATACTGATAAAATGAGCTCGTTGTACTCCATTCACTTCCTCAGTCTTATCTATTTTACTACCATTGCATTTGAATGTAAATATTTATTAATCTCACCTCGATTCGTTATGAATATCTCTCGCGCTTCGTAACCTCATTATCGGAGCTGAAAAAGATAAAATATTTGTATCTTTAACCTAATGGCACAGAAAATTCAATCGTTATCATTCCCCGAGAACTATTGACAAGGTATGTGGGCAATAATTACGTCGATTGTCAGGAAATTTCTCCAGGAGTAATCAGGCTATCTAGTTCAACAAATTCGCATTTCTTAAGATCAAGTGGTGCTCATTGCTTTGATGCGTATAAATCCTTTATCGTTTGTTGACATTAATAAAGAACATTTTTACAATACCTAACACCCAATTTTCCACTGCCCCTTTGGTTTATTAGGAGTAATGTTTTGCTATAAAGGCGTTTGATGGCGTACAATTCAGTAGACAACCAGTTGATGTATTTTGGTGTCGATTGTAAGACTTTATTGACCCCGATTTGGCGTGCGCAATACTCATTGTTATTGTCATTCGGGTTGGCAATCTAGGAGGTTAGAATGTGCTGAAGGAGGCATCGTTGCAGATTTGAGAAGCCAGTGGTCTTCTTGGTAGTGCTACTCGCGATATCGCACGGATGAAGTTGTCTTTACCAGCGGGAAAATTTAAGATTAGTAAGATGTGTAATGAAACGCATGTTTAAAACTCGCCGAAGAAACAGAGGAAAATGAGCAAACGCAAACAACCGCAAAATACCTCGTTTGGATAGGTTGAATTGTAATCTTTTAGTAATAAAATTAACCCCCAGGGGAATGATTGCATTAATGCTGTGGTGAATCTAGGCACAATTTCATTGTTATTTATGTTTTAATATACTTGCAGTCTAAGTAAGAGGCTGTAGAAAAAAACTTTTTACGGGGGAGGCGGGGCCTATTGTTCCCAAGCATCCCCATTCTGGCTTCGTCGTCAATGGGCTAGCTTGCCAAAGCCTCCTCCAGTACATTCTAACCTCCTTGGTGGCAACGTACAGATAAGGTCATTGGTGCCATGTACAGTAGGTGGCGTATTGGAAAGGGTTGGGAATTTCCAGAGAACGGAGTCAGGGTGGAGAAAAACCCGGGGTCAGCATTAGCCTGCTAATGACGAAAGGCGCCAAATGATACCCGATCTAATGTTCCATCCGACGGATGAAGTACTATCCACACAGCAATCAAATAAGAAATAGTTTCCCAGGGATGAATTAGCACCACTACCGGAATTGGAACCCGGGCCATCGGTATGGGAAGTTAGCACTCCAACCGCCTCACCAACCCGGTCCCCTCATGTCATAATTTGTGGCAGGTACGCCAGTTCTTTTACCTCCACCGCCTACGGTTATATCCTTTGAAGTTAATGCATGTACCCAGGAAATAGGTCTACTCGGGGTTTACCTAGAAATTTTCGAAGGAATAAGGTTAAAGCCTGAAATCAGGCGAGAGACAGGTCGTCTAATAACTGGGCATCATTGCCGCAGAATGAAGGTTTCCGAAACGGAAAAGATCCCTCAGTCCAATTCGCTCTTCTAAATAAAATCGTTTTTCCAACCCATCTGTCAACTCGCACGGGATCAATGTTCACGAGGCGCCTCTTGCAGCCCACGCACATCCGGAGTATTAGGGCTTTCCTCAGGGGAATAAAAGTGAACTAGCCCAGCAGATGGAAAGCGTTAATTTTGCCCAGCGCCGGTTCAACTTAACCAGGGCGAAATTCACGCTCCGGTGATACCAAACCTTGTCGGGACGTAGCGCCGTACCTCCGAGAGAGATAATGTGCTGAATGGACGCAGTCCCATAGCGGCGCATCAAAAGCGGAGAGAAACGGAAAAGAGGCGTGAGTTTAGTGTACGACTCTTCTTCCTCTTATCCGCTTCTCCTATCTCTTCATCTTCCGTTCGTCCTTGCGTGTCTCTCCCCACCATTCCCTCGCGGCGTCTGGACAAAACACTGTCTCTCGGTCGTTTGTTGCCGTCTTCCTTCTCCCCGAGGGACTCCGCTGCCTTGAGGACTCTATTTGCCGAGTCCTTGCCAGCCGCCTCTCTCCTATCCGAAGCCCATTCTTCCTCCCGTCTCCTTTTAGCCCTTCGTATTTGATCATCGTATTTGCAGCAGAAAAAATGAGTGGGTTGTCGTAAACAAACGGATGTGCTTCAAATGTTCATGCTCGGACTCATGCATTTAAAGTGTGCATGCTTCTCGACGCAACAATGCCGCCTGAACGCTATTTTTACGTCATATTGCGTCTTTTGTTTTTGATTCTCGGTAGAGCTGTTTTCTCGCCGCTCAGCCCAATTCTTGCCTCGTTTTCGTATCCTGCTTTAAGGGAGGGGCTGCTACCTCACTTTGGCGATGCTTAATCGCAAGAAACAATTTCAGCACGATCATGGAATTCAGAGAAGTTGAACATGAATGCATGCTGCAATTGGTGCAACTTTTTGCCTTTTTAATTTGGTTTTTTTATGGTCTCTATAGACTTTGTTTTGCACTTCAGCAGTCAATTCAGTATCATTGATGCCTCAATTTGAATCTGATTGAAACTTTTATTTGGTAATCTGGAGGGTTTAGAGAAAGTGAAGTTGTCCTCCAATGGTTGTCTTCTTCGCTCCTTCTATTCGTCCATTTTTAATCCTCTTCCTTTAATACGGCCTTTATTTCTTTACTCGAGGACTCTTATTGTCTTCTTTCTCCACGACCATTGATTAGAGCTCATCTAAAGCTCTCATATGCATTTTACAAGCTTCGAACGATAAACCGTATGCAAATAATGTTATCCAGAATGAATGTTCTGAGAAAGTTGTTCTATATCCAGAAATAGAGGTGTATTTTGGTGTTCATGTGACGATTTATGTAGAAGCGTTGTTTAATCGATTGAAACTTGGGATTCCTCTTAGAAGAATTACTTTATTGTGTTTTTAGGTGGTGTTAAACTTTTCTTCTCACTGAATGCTGAGTATTGGTGTTCATACTAGTCCTTATTGGCTGTTGACAAGACTTTGACTGCTCTCTAGTTCTTTTGATGATACCAAATATTATGCCTTGTATTTATCTATAAAATCTTTCGCGGTATCATAACCTCGTTCTCGCCTAGTAGTATTTCTAATTGATAAATGTGTATGCATGAATTTTATCCTTGATCTGAAACGATTTTGACTACAAACAACTCACCTTTGCAGCTGGTGCGCTCTAAATACATAAGATCAATCTTAAATTGATGCGTAGGTATTGTTACTTTCACACTCTCCTTATCCTTCGTCATTGTCCTCGTTGAACCCTTCCCGTACTCCAGGAGCTGGTTCCGATTTCAAAAATGGCCAATTCGTGAAGTTTACATGTAGTTTTCTTCTTGTCAAGTGTCCTTTGCGATCGATGTGTTGTGTTCCAAAATATGTACATTCTGTAATATGTATTTTGTGTTCTTTCGGAATTTATTCTACGTTTGCACATTTTTTGACTACTTTTCGCCAGCATTTCTGCTGGCTCCCTCAGGTCTGCTGAAGTGTCAATATCAAGATCGCATCATTACTTATATAGGATTCCCAAATTTTTAAAATGTTGAAAAATCCGTTGTGTATATTTTTTCCTTTCATAATAGTCTCTTCAATTAATGTTAAGAGGTCTTTTTGGGACGTTGTTGACATCGACACTACAACAGACCTGAGGAAGCGAGCAAGAACGCTGGCGAAGTGTAGTCAATAAATGTACAAACATGGAATAAATCCAGAAAGAACACAAAACGCACAAGAGAATCACCGCGGAAGTCTTCATGTAAATTTTACACTCCGCAGTGGTTTCAAGGAATCTGTATTTGCTTGCGTGAAGACAATCCTTCATTCAGCGAGTCGGATTTGACGAAGCTTTGTTAATGTAATCAAAACGGCTCTCAGGAAGGCATGTGTGCATGCTGTAATGCACTCCTTGGATACTTGTCTCTTGTCAATATCTACTTGCGAGTCCGGAATGGGCCCTGGACCTCCCCCCCCCCCCCCCCCCCGCCCCTCCCCTACATCCACATTCCGCTCTCTCCTCTGTCCTCACCTTCATCCCCTCTCCTTCGTCGCAGACTATTCATTCGTATCTTCGTCTCTTCCTCTCCAGCTCTAATCTCTCTCTCTCTTTATCTCTGCCCATTAACACCTCTCTGTTTGCCTTCACCTTCCCCTTCTCCGGTGAGAGGGATAAACTCACACCCCCTGACTCGTTTCTCCTCGATCCCCTCTCACTCCTCCTCCTCTCCTCCCCCTTCATCGACTCCTTACCTCCTTTCTGAATGGTCCAGCCGCAGGTGTGTGGCCTTCGCAGCATCCTCTCCTCATTCTTCATCCCTCCCGTTCCCCTTCGTCTGCCCCCCTCTCTCGAATACCACCGTCTCCTCCTCCCCATTCCAGTCTTCCCGTAGCTCTCTTTTACTCCTTCGCTTCTTTCCCGCCCCCATCTCCCTTGCCAGCGCCTCGTCTTACAGTCTCGGGAGGTCCCAAGACATTGGAGGGGACCGTCTTTTTTCTCACGGACCGACTGGGGAAAGCCTCGCGAGGATGAGAGGGCGGAATAGGCGGAGGGTTGGAATGAAGAGAGGGAGACGTTCGCGGCGCCCGCGTTGCGTAGACAGGACGGCTCTCTTGGTGGCTGGAATGTGCGGCTGTTAAAACTCTGGTGGGCGCCGCCGGATCGATTGAGTTCGTAATTCGTGGGGGAAGTGAGGAACTGGGTGCGTTTATATCTACATCTACATAATACCCTGCAAGCCACCATAAAGGTGTGTGGTGGCTTGCAGGGTATTATGTTTATAAGCGAAGTTTACAAAGTGAGTCAGGCTTCGAGCGGATGCGTTGAGTGCGAATAATATTCCGCAGTTAAATATACGATGAAGGAATACCGTGGGAAATTACTTACGAACGCGAAGACCCCAGATGAATCGAGAGGGTTAGGATTAGGTTTTTATGTGCTGCAACTGCTCTTGGGTTATATCTTATCGTGTAACTCAACTTTAAATCAAAGACAAGGGACCCTAGGGTTGTTCGCACTATTAGTTTGTTATGCCTACACGTTATCAACCTGGCAACCGCGGCCGGCAAGGGCAAGTCGAAAGAAGAGGCATGGAAAGTTTCCTGCGTTGTCCTTTCATTAGAAGAGGTGTGAAATTTTGCGACAATCCCGCTTCGAACCTAAAGAAATTTTTCGTCGACGCTTCTGTCGCAGTATAATGATTTAAATGAATACGATTCCGCAAAACATAGGCTCTGAGTAGTCAGTCTGCAAAATGTTCGTTTCTTTATTCAGTAGAATTTAGTAACAACAAGTTTGGTGGTGAGATCAATGAAAGAACTCGGATTCTTAATAAATAGATAATCGTGGTAAATTATAATTTGAAAGTTTAATTTGAAGATTCAAGGAATATAATTTGCTAAATTACACGAAGTTAAAATTAAAATGTTCTGATGAACCATACAGTTATCTATTGTAATAATTCGTTTAGTTCAGTGGATTTATAATTACAGGTATGACGATAAATAACTGTACCGACCTCTTACCCTATACAGTTAAATTTTCCCCTAACTTCTGGCGCATATTTCCTTTCTATGTCCTTAAGCCAAGGAGAGCATTCTACAGCATACATTAACTATTAAAGGAATTTTAAAATTCATGAAAACATACCTGGTCAGTAAAAATCTTGTATCGATTCGAAGATATTACGTAACCTTTGCTACGCTTTGACTTTGGGAACAGAATCGGTCACGAGTCTTCTGTGGGGTCTTTCTGCGTTGTCTGGATTGAATGACATTCCTGATCTGCTCATGCCCCCTGACCTTTCCTCGCTCAACGTCTGGTTTTAAGTGCCACTTTAATTCATCCGTTTATTCCTTATCCAGTAGAATTATTATTATTTGCCTAGGGCTTTGACTAGGGGTTTGAATACCGTGAAATACACATATATATTTTGGAGAAATTATATAAATACATGCATAGTTATGATTCAAGAAATGATTTTGCTGATAATTGGCGTGAATTAATTGGCCCTTGCCTAAATATTTAATAAGAATTTAGCGGATAAAATTCAAGAAATAAACGGAAAACTGTTGAATTCTGTTGCTCGGTACTATTTAAATGGGTTGAAAACAGTTTTCCTTTTTCACCCAGCGTTTTCTTATTTCAGCGCATTACAGCGCATTAATATAAGCGCATGATGGACGACTTTGCACGACTCATTTTATAGCTAATAAGTCTTAAAAATTCATCAAAATTTTGGTGATGGGTATTAAAAATCTTCGAGAATAACTTTTATATGAGTTTTTAAAAAGAAATTTTACTCATTGTGGTCGCCTTTCAACTTCTTTTGAAGTTTATGGCATCCGCGTACTCCTCGATCATTCATTTAGTAGACAGATGGTCTTGTGAATTATTATCTAAACATTTCGTGGGAAGCTGTAGTTGATTCGAAGATAAGTGGCAGTTGATTTGAGTGATAGAGATGCAATTACGGTGATGTCTCCATTTTTCCTGCATATCCCTCTATCTTTTTTAACTACTTCCACAGATCTATATCTGAATGCTCGCAGCCATCACCACCCCTCCCACAAAGCAGCGGTACTATCAACCTTAGTACACCGTGCCAAAGCCATAGCTGACACCGAGAGTCTTCCTGATGAGTTGAGTTATCTGAAGACAACTTTCTGGAAAAATGGATACAGCGACCGGCACATTTCTTCAGCAATTAAAAGAACCTTCAATGCTCGTGAGTCGGAAGAGGCTGAAAAGTCAAAACCTGTAGCCAGGGCCGTTTTGCCGTATTTGTCAACAGTCTCTACCAAGATCTCGAGAATTCTCAAGAGATATAACATAGATACGGTCCATAAGCCAATAAGTAAACTGAGAGACCAACTAGTTAAGGTGAAGGACCCCGTAGGCCTAATGACCCCTGGTGTCTACCAGATTTCTTGCGAATGTGGCCAAGTCTACGTAGGGGAGACTGGTAGAACTATTGCCACCAGGCTTAAGGAGCATCGGAGGCATTTTAGGCTTGGACAACCTGATAAGTCTGCTGTGGCGGAACATAGTATTACTCGGGACCACAGGATAAAATGGGATAGCGGAAAATTAATCTGCCGTTCGAACAACTTCTGGGACAGGCTTGCTAAGGAGGCCATTGAGATCCGGCTAAACAAAAATAATTTTAATAGAGACACAGGCTATAAAATTAGCAATTCGTGGAATCCCATTTTATATAAAATAAAAAACGATAGAACTCCTCCTTATCCAAATTTCGAAGATCCTTCCGGCCAATCAGGAGTAACCTGATTGTTGCAATCGTTTATAGATACGCCTCAACGGCTTTAATTTACTTACTCACCCTGAAGACGATGGACGAGTCGTCCGTTGAAACGTTGGTGTTATACCAATATTTAACCCGGTGGAAAGCCCGAGAAGACTTTACGAAAATAATTCGCCGGGAAAGAATTAAATCCTATTTTACTTCCGTCTGCTTGCTTATTTCGTTTAGATCCTCGCAAGGGTTATGCCTTTCGTGTTTGTGGTTCCTACTAGGAACTTTCTGGTGCTATCACTTCGAAGTTAAAGTGCTCGGTGTAGCGGATGTCAAACTCCGGGCGCGTACCATATTCCCTGAAGCGTAGTCCTCTGTGAGTTTAATTTTGATGAAACCTTGTATCTAGTAATTTAAAGCTTTATTTCTTAGTTTGTTGCTGCAAAATCAAAGTAAGTATATTTGGGAACCAATAATTACGGAGTTCATTATATTGGATGGAGGTGGGGAGGTAGGCAAAATATAGTGTCTTATTCGGGGAATACGGTGTGAATTGGTTGTCTGTCTGAAATCATTACTAGGTAATGATTACAGTGCCATCAGGGTCATGAGATACTGCGATGCATGTTAGAAGTATTATTATGGGTTTTTAGGTGCTCCATTGGCTCATTATTTCGCAACTTCTAATTTATAATATTAAAACTTAGACGTACTCAACATCCATGCTCGAATTGACATTCGAACCGCGACCCTTGGGTTGCCAGGCAGGTATGCTACCGACTTGGCTTCCGCGGCCTGCTCTGAGATGCTAGGATAAACGAAATAAATGTCACATTGCAACACAATGCGATTATGGCTGGCAGTACGATGAGAAAGCTACCTTTATAGGCAGTGCGTGTCGGTACGCGATATCGTACGATATACGATGCCACACGATTATACGTGATGTATGATATCACTCGATATGCGATGTCATGTGACTTGCAATATATTGTTTTATTAGATGCTATGCGATATCATGCGATGTGAGATATTATTCGATATCCAGCGATATCATGAGACGCTGTCCATTTACGTCGCGAATGCGATGTATTAATCTTTTCGCGGTAATTGGTTAATATCGTGGTACCATATTCATATCTATACGTCCCACAGCCTTCGGGCCATTTTCAGAATCTCAACTACTGTCTCGATTCTACTACTAACGCCCTAAAATCCCCACAGCGAGTTAGATTAGTGTACAGATACTACCTGAAAAGGTGGTATTTCTTCTCAGCGAGACGCTGAAGACTGAGTTAAGATTCTGAATATGGCTGGGTCATATTCATAATCTCAACTACAGTCTCACTTATACATCTGGCATCATAAAATCTCTTTATTACGAGTTCAAAAGTGTTTACAGACTCTCCTTGATATTCTTCGAAGCGGTATACAGCGTGGCGCTTAGGAGTAATACCAACTTTGTAGTGTGAATCGGTAAACCAATTCGACTCGAAGTAGAAGCTAGACTGCAGTTGAGATTCTGAATATGGCCCTAGTTTACGTGGTTTTGTGCCGTTTATCGGGCGGTTTCATGACCTTCTTGTCACTGTTGTCTACCGGTGGTCGTCCAGTCCTCTGCCATGCATCCCTCCCCCTCCGCCCATTAATCCTTTCCCTGGAAGTTTCCTTGGTGCGAACACAACCTCCCATTTCTCATTTCTTGTCTTCCCTTCCGTCTCCCTCGGCCACTTCCTAATCTTCTCCATGTCCTCCGACGACCGTATTTGGCTCATAGTCGTGCCCTCAAGTCTCCTTTCCCCGGATACAAATTGCCGCCCGTCCTTCGGCGCGCTAAACTCTTTGACTAAACGTTCAAAACACCTCCCTTCCCCTCGGTCTTCGGCATCCCCTTCTTCAGGAAAATTTATTTCTCTTCGAAAGAGGCGGGCGGAGAGCCCGCATGTAGCAATTTGCCGGTGAAACAAATGGTCCTAACATTTCGATGACCCGCTTGACATTTGATTCAAGATTGCAGAGCTCTGGAGACGGCTTCGTCCACGCGCTCCGCGAGGCGGGAAGAATGCCGGGGGAGGGAGGGTCGAGGCCACTCAGAGCATTAATCTCTTTTCCGCATTGACAGGCGTTTCGCGGTCCCATATGTATTTACATTGCGGGATCCTTTACTCGCTCGCTTCAGCGCATTGCATGTATTCTTTTTTTATTACCCCGGTCGAAGGCGGTGGATTTCCATAACGGGTGTTCAAACCTCGAAGCCCGATTGATTTGGAGGGCGACCGGAAGGTCTCAAAGGCAGTCTGAAGGTCTTGGGCAAAGGTTTTCTCTTTGGGAATTGGATCCGAGTTCATCAACACTAATTCCTTCAAGGTTACAGGACGGAGTAAGGCACGAGGCGTAGGAATTAATGGCAAGGGATTGAGAACGATTTGAAACTGGAGTAGGAATAGGAAAGCAAGCGTAATGGAGTGCTGCATCACGCAAGAAATGAGGAATCTTATATAATGTATTTTAGACTCTTTTAATTATCTATTCATGCGTGTAAAAAATATTTTGTCATTTTTAAAGTGGTAGGCATATCTCTGGCATTGTTTATGCTACTAACGCTTCCACTAATTTTATCTTGAACATGTATTAGTAAAATTCCTGTAAAGGTAACCTTGATAATGAAGCGGAGCCCTTGAAATCGATTGTTAAAATAAAACTAAAGTGGAAGTATTCTATTTTAATTTTTTTACCACGTTTAGCGGTAAAAACACCACAAACTGTCCCCTGTCTCCGAAAATTTTATTTCTCCGTTTGATGTTAAATTCATCAGTTGTAAGTGTGATCTGCCTCATGGTAATAAAAATTGTCTATTTGTCATCAGCATTTAAAGTTGTTTCCCCTCTAAGCTCTATTTGCTTATCGCAGCACTAACTAATTCGGTATAGTGAATCACCTTCATATACCAGGTTATACGATACCAATGCAACTTGAATATTCTAGAAGTCACTAATAAATAGAAAGTTGTCATATTAAAGATTCGTCTTCTCAGAATACTCTTTTCATACAATCACCGATAAGTGATGTTAGTCCGTATCCGTTCAAAATCAATGCTCTAATCGTAGTAGTTGTCTATCCTCAGCTCTCCTATGATAAGAATGGAGAAGTAAAGCATGAATTTAGTTGATCCACTTTAGGGTTGAGTCACTGATGACGAGTGTGTTGTGGCCTCAACCTGGAACCCAGTTATTATTACTCCTACGAAAACCACAATCGTCACTCCATTCATACGTCAAACCGCCGTTAGGCCCTACAGCTTCGGCTGTGAGCAATGTCGAATCCGCGTTTTGGAAATTCCGAATAAACGACCGTGAAGCGCCAATAGACGTATTATTAAGACTATCAGAACGCTTATTTAATTGCCTTCTGGTAGATGGAGCAATGATTCACACCACATCGGAACAGCGAAGTTACGAATTGTGTTGGTACGTTCCCTTAAAGATCTTGAAATTATATGACCAGGAACTCGGTAAAGTAGATCGTTTTGACTTTGTATTCGTCCGTTTTACTCGGAAACTATTTACTATGATATTTTAGTCATAAAAATGCCTCCCCCACCTTATGTCTAAGGCTAAAAAATTGTGTTTTAGTCGTAAAACTTTTCGGGGAATGGCCAAGACTTGTTTTTGAATAACTTGCCCCGGAAATGGTACTTCACTCTACTTTCGTGAATAATTCAAGGAAATTAATTTTTATATTTATTTTGTTTCCGCTTTCATTCTTGCTACAATCAGAATAAATATTTTGGGACCGTTTTTTAACTTAATTCCCCGGATTCCAAGAAACAGTCGTCCTCTACCGGAAGCCTTCCACCTTTGTTGCCATTCAAACTCTCGTGCTGCTCAAAACTCGTCCCAGTTTTATGGGGTTATTAATGGCATCCATGTGATCCAAGGCCTAGGCCATATTGTTTCCGATCTTATATTTGGAATATGGCTGTGATGATTGCCATAAGAACGTTAAAAATTTTAAAATAAAAATACTATTTTTTCCTGAATGTGTTAAAATTTCGGTTTCCTTCCATTCATTGCAGTTCCAAGTTTTATGGAAATAAATTCAGAAGGAGCATGCGCACTATAAATATACGAGGCTTGTCCGGAAAGTAAGTACCGTTTGGGAAAAAACTCTTAAAAACATTTTTTTTCAAGGCAAGATTTATTTTTACATGAAAGTGTATATCTTTCACTATTTTTCTACATAGTTGCCACCATTGTTTAGACATTATTCATGACGGGAAACCAACTTTTCTATGCCCTCTTCGCCAGGGAAGACCGCCATTGCCGAACACCGTTCTTTGCGTCGTCATCGCTGTCAAAGCGCCTTCCTCCAAAATCACGCTTCAAATTCAAGAATAAGTGATAGTCACAATACTGTTTGAGAAGTCACTTCCCTCAAAACTGCATCGGGTAAGAAATGTCAATGCACTTCCAAGTGCATTGAAATGTCAATGTCAATGCACTTCGTTTGTGGTCGTCCGTAAGCATTTACGGAACCCAAAGGGAACACAGTTTGCGATAATTTAAGCAATTTGTGACAATCTCATGCAAAAAAGTATTTTAAATTTGTGGGAATCTTCAGAAAGAATTCTTATCGTAAACCGTCTGTATTCAAGAATTTTCTCATACACTTTTTCAACCAAACCATCATTGACAACAGAAGGCCGCCCACTCCGTGCTTTGTCGTGAACACTGGTTCGTTAAACATTGAATTTTCTAACCCACTTTCTCACCATTCC